>JANTFD010000004.1:2400000-3600000 GCA_026745475.1 Microdochium nivale | reverse complement strand
CGACGCACACCGGCCAGCCGACCAACTGCAACAAGTGGGACGTTGTGCAGAGTGGCGACTCGTGTGGTTCCGTCGCGCGTGACAATGGGATTACCGTGAACCAGTTTTACGACTGGAACCCGGCCGTGTCGAGGGATTGTGTCTCGAACTTCTGGGTTGGGCAGGCTTACTGCGTGGGCGTCAGTCGTTAAGGATGAAGCGTATTGGTGCCACACTAGTCGGCTGTATTTAGCTAAAGAGGAAAGCATACGGAAAATACTATAGCGATAGTATGTGCAAGATGGACGACGTAGTGTCCAGGACAAGCGGCGAACCATAATAGAACTTTCAAAATGATGTGGATATTGGTCTGAAGTGGTCTCGCTAGTATTTTTATCCTGTAACTATCTTTGAAACCTAACTTCCTGGTCTTCCGCGTCGAATTGTGCTCATACTAGCACAATTGTATCAAGGTGAACTTTAGCAATGCCCTGGTACCATAATTCTCTTCTCTATGCTCACTAGCCTGAACCAAGAGAGGTAGCTCCGATTGATTTTAGTATCTCTTCGGACGTTGACCACGGACTCTGCGCAGAATAAGCGGGTGCGTACCCAAAGCAAATTGATTTATCTGATCGTTAGGCCGGACATCCCCTCGATAGAGCCCTAAAAGGCCGCAATTTGTTAGGAACAGGGGTCGAGCCATCGTACAGGTCGTCGAATCGTTTCCTCTTGCGCATGGGTTCTATTGACAATTCCTCTTCAGGTGGTTCGCTTCTCATTACCCAGTCTCGCAACAGCGTTCGGAGGCTGGCGTCCGACGACAGGTGTTCCCCTCCTGGCTCCCCGGCTGTGTCTGTAGAGTTTGTGCCCGGCTCATGATGTTACCTGAAGTACCACAAATATGGCGTCAGCCTCCTCAACATCTCAGAATATGTTTCCTTTTCGGTGTTACGAGCATGATCTGGCCGTGTCGTTTCATCAAGGTGAGTTGCGCGCGCTAACCATTCCGAAGGACATTTCATACGCAGGTCATTACAGGCCTCCCATCATCTCTTAATCTATCGATGGGAACCTCAGATATCCCGTTGTAAATCTTTTGAACCTTGGTCATACGGCGATCCTTGAGCTTCAGATATCCTGAGAATATCAAGACGGAGCAACAGGAACAACGACAACTTGATTCCGCTAATGCATTTTCCACCACTGGCGCTCATGCAAAACCCAGCAAAGAATTAATCACTGCTCTGTAGCAGGAAGTGGCTCTGTCCAGTTCCATTGTCTTCTGGCAAGGAGACTCATCTTTTAACTTTTCCATCATTATACATATCTATCTCTCCCATTTGTCCTCTCCTCTCCTCAATTTTCCGATAAACATGGTAGAGAAATGTTGGAACCTGGTGGCCATGCGCTATGAGGTGTTCGGCAGCGAAAAAGCGCAATCGAGCACGCGAATCGTATATATTAACGCAGTGCTGATCGCACGTCTCGGAAAGGCATCTGACAACTGCGATCTGGTTTAGGGGATTCGACAGCTAATCTGAAATCACGGAGCCACTCAGTGTCTGCTCGGATTTCCTCAGCATCAGCCCTTGTCTATACACCTAATGATACCATCATATCGCAACGACTGCAATTCCAAAGTCGGAACCGGACGGGGAATATCTGTATCGTGCGTACACGAGTAGGCGTTTGAGAATATATCAAATCTACGTATGTCGACGTATGCCCTAACATAGAGTGGCTTCACATGAAGAATTGTATTCAAGTGTCCATTCACCGCAGGTCATCTGGATCGTAAAAGACCAACACGATTTCACTACTTCCTTTCCAATTCACAAACAGGTCGGGCATAAGACCAACAAGCGGAGTTGCGCAATTCGTCTGACTTCTTGTCTCACAACATGACACCGTGGAAGATAGAGTTCACTCAACCGTTGATTACCACAGGATCAGAAGACGTGCCAATCTTCGCTAGGAGACTATAGAGTATCTCGAATGCCGAGGTAGTATAGTTGGCGCTAGTTGGGGATCCCTTACTACCCGCTTTCCTGGTTTAATCGTGAACATCCATGCTGTCGTCCCCGCATGCCTGTCACTTTTGCTACTATTCCCAATTGGGCTCACTTGAAGATATACAAATGTTCCCATCACTGTCTCGTACATTTGGCTTCTCCCATTACTACATTGGCGGGTTTTAATGATTGCAACACAGATTAGAACATTGATACGGATCTATGCCATCGCACTAAATTTAGCACCCTATGTAATCGCCCAAGGCAAATCACTAGGGCACCCTTTCCGTGGCAGAAAAGTATTGCGAAAGGCCTGTGTAACTCCATTTCTTGACCAGCACATTACCGCCAGCAGGGCAGTCTAAACCGGTGCCTGCCCCGTTACACGTAGCATAAGCGCCCAGCAGACTTCCCACAAACGATCCGTTCCCGCCACTGACAAGGCTAGCTGGTGCGGTGCCGACTACCAGTTTAGGGACTGGTTTTGCAACCGCGAAAGGCATGGCAGAGAGTGAGTAGTGCGTAGTGTTGAGCGTGTCGATCTGCAGACGTAGTGAGGTACCGCCGTCGCTTCGAAGCCAGGTAGCGGGCAAAGGCACCACGTTGGGCTGGGGCGTGCTACCTGTGCCTATTGCGCGGAAGCGCAGTGCTAGGGAAGGCTTTGATCCTGCTGACGCCACGACGCCGAGGTCGATGTGGTTCACCTGTGTCAAGAAGACAGTCACGCCTGCCTCGTGGCCTGCCGCACTGGGCTTGAAGTCAATGTCGACGCTGAAGCTGAAAAGAGTATGCGTTTGGCGTCTCCCAATGAAAGAGATGCCGCGCTGGCCGCTCAGCTCGATCTGGTCAGTTGAGAAGGGGATGCCGGTAAGATTGGCGCGACTCGGCACAATAACCAGCCCGCCTTGTGGCTTGGGACCGACGGTAAAGGCGCCGGCGCGGGGCACCCGCCAGTGAACTAGGTTCCGTGGGATAGGCTTGCCCGGTGGAAATTCGTACACGTCCGGGTCCGAGTTGAAGGGCCCATCGCCCGGCAGTGCTCTGCTTCTCGGGGGTAATGGCCAGGCACTGGTCATGTTGCCGCGAACGGACTGCAGCCGCGGCCACTGGTCCTTCTCCCATGTCGCGGGGAACAGTACCGTTTCGCGGCCCATGGGGTACGTCTTGTAGGCTGGTCCAGAGCGGGTGGCGAGCGCCATGCCCCACCAGTTGCCCTTTGTATCCTGGAACAGATCGGCGTGTCCCACCGTCTGCAGGTACTCGTTGGTGTTGCGGTTCGTCAGAATGGGGTTCTGTGGGTGTGGTTCGTAGGGTCCCGTCAGCTTGCGGGACCGGGCCATAGTAACGGCGTGATTCGTGGCAGTACCACCTTCTGCAATCAGGAGGTAGTACCAGCCATCCTTCTTGTAGATATGAGGTCCCTCGGGCCACACTCCTCCGGTTCCGTTCCAAAGCGAGATGGGTGGCTCGCTCAGCTTCCCCGTCTGTAAGTTTAATTCCTGGAGGACAATGCCCTGTGTCGCCACATACAGCTTGCCGTCGTCGTCCCAGAAGAGGTCCGGGTCGATCTTGGTTGGGTTGAAGCGCAGTGGGTTACTCCAGCTCGCCTCATCGTAGGGGTTCGTGGTCCGAAACAAAACGCCGATGATGCCGCTGGGCAGACCCAGGTACTCGCAGACGACCCAGAACTCGCCGGCATGGTGGCGGATGGTGGCTGCGTACATTCCTTGCTGCTGCTGCGTCGTGTTCCAGCTGACGCCCGGGAGCTGGCTCTCGCGGTTCCAGACATGGCTCACTAGCTTCCAGTCGACAAGGTCCTTAGAGGCGTAGATAGGAAGCCCCGGGAATGACTCAAAGGTTGAAGTCACGCAGAAGAAAGTGTCCTCCACGCGTATGCATGATGGATCAGAGTGCCAACCAGCCAAGACGGGGTTGAAAAACGTTGAGGCTGCGGAGGATGCTGCGAGGCACTGAGCAATCAGGCCCGAGACGGAGCAGATCAGAGTCAGCACCTTCATTTTGAGCAATGACCTCGTGCCAATCTCTTGGTGTTGTGCTTGAGAAGAGCCCAAGAGAGTTTTATGTCGGCACGCGGCTTGGTATACATTGATATATCAGGTGTAGCAATACTAGGCGTTCATGCTGTCGGCATTAGCGGTTCCGCTTTTGCGTCACATAAGGATTTTTTTTATTCCACCTACCCCAGCTTGTCGGCAATGAAGCAGTGACGTTATTCGGCAGTTGCTTGGATTTAGCCTAATACTGGCTAGGGTAAAGTTGTAAATTAGCAAAACTGCCTCAAGCAAATACCTGTTTCCCCGCTCTAAATACGGTCGATCATTGCAGCCGCGTTTTCAAATTGCCAGGAAACAAGAGCGGAGTGAACAAACCCCGGCGCGTATATCCAAGCTTCGGCTCTTTACTTGCGGGGGCAGATGCGTTCTTGTCCACGTAATCAAACCCGTACAACGCTTTGACATGTTTCGATGTGTGGGCGCGTTTACAATAAATCGCTGGGAATACTGCGCGACGTTTTCCTTCTCAACCCTACACTGGCATCAAGTCTTGGTTTCGAACAAACAGAACTATTACGCAACCGTTAAACAGAAAGACCTCATCCCTTGGCGATTCATGAGACTACATGACTCGGCCCCTGTCATTACCTGTGATTTGCTTGGTGCGGGTAACACCCGGAAGCTAAACCTCCGCGCCAAGGAAATGCACCTGGAGCTCCATGTTCGTCACAAGAGAAAGCGGAGGGAGTAGGTCCATGCGGGGAAGGATAGACAAAATCGGAAGGAGGGGAAAAAGATCCACAAGGAGACTACGGCACTTGATTAAGTATAAAATGAGTATCTGCAGAATCCCTACTCTTCCGAGCAGATCAAAGAGGCGGAGTGGGAACAGGCTGATGATTGTGATCAGGATACACTCGGCTTCTCGCTTAGTTTCCCAGTAGGAGCATCCTCATTTCGGTCTATGCCAGTTCAAGCCCGTCGATCCTGATGAACCAAATAATGCACGTGGAAATTGACATCAGAGCCGCCGCGCACATGAACGGCAGACCAAGCCAAGCGCCGCCGAGGTTTAGCCCAAGACGTAGACTCTGCGAAAGCAGTGGTGCAGCGATCAAGAGACTTGCCATCTCCATGATTCCGAGCGCCGAGTTGAGCTTTCCCAAGTGCTGTGGCTCGACCAGACTGTTGAGAAGGCTCCGCAGGACGGACGACATGCCGCCGCTCAGTGAGACCACTACCAGACCTGCATCATGCTTTTAGCAACATTCTTTTCTCTGCTAAATAGTCAGGGGTTGTTGCTTACCAGTACACAAGATGGCTGGGTTGAATGCGAAAGCGATTAGCAAGAACCCCGAAATGCCGACAAGCCCAGACCATCTGGCGATCCACAGGTCCTTGCCCATCGCAGTCAGTTGATAGATGTTCAACAGGACGTGACTGAAAAGCGGCATAATAAAAACGAGCACGATGAGGTTGCTGATGCTCCGAATTGTGAGTATGAAGGAGGCCTGCCAGGAGAGCATGGAAGGTCAGTAAAAGATAGAGGGTGAGACTGAAAAGGGTGTGACTTGCCTGGCTCCAGCTCCAATCATATCTCTCCGTTGTATATTGAAGCAGCATCTCCTGAACGAAACGACCAAGCACTACAAATACTAAAGACAACAGTAGAGCTAGAAGTCGCTTATTTTTTACTACATGGACCCAGACCGCGGCAGCCTTCTGCACGAAGGGCTGTTCATTGGTGTGAACCCGGGAGCTATTGGCAGTTTCTGGTTCAGCGTCGACTGCATGCGTGGACATCGCATTGGTCTTCTCTAGAGTCTCTGGAAAGACCAAAACAACAACTCCAGTCAATAAAAGTACGCCGAAAGAGAACAGCAGAAGGCCCCAAGGTGAGTGCAACAGGATCAGGCCTGCCAGTGGGCTCGACACTATTTCAGAGCCGATGTAGGTTGCCGTAATGGCAAAGAAGACGTTCGCACTAGTCCGCCTGTCAATACAAGTCCACCTCAGGGTCGAAGAAATCGTTGCTTACCGGTCAGCCGCAGGAACAACGTCTGCGATAGATGTGAACATCATTGCAGACATTGTAGAAGGCGAGCCACCAATAAAAGTGAAGAGCGTGGAGCAGAGAATGAGCCATGTCGGAAATTTAGGGCCGAATGATACTTTTGCTCGTCAGTATTGGGGTGGTCGGGTAGTGGTAATTATGTCAGGGACAGCTCACAAACCAAGATTTGGAAAGCAACGCTTAGAGTGTACCCAAGGGTGGCCAGAAGAAGGATTGGCTTCCTTCCCCAGCGGTCGGACAGGGCACCATAAGGTATGGTCGTGAGCAGGCCAGGAATGACGTCCAAGGTAGCCTGGAAGCCGCGCAGCGAAGCAAGTCGGCCTTGAACCTCTAGCGTTTTGCAGGTTGGGTCATCTGCCAGGGGCGGCCATGGCAACCCAGGCTGTATGTCGTGGCAGATGCGCCGCTCGAGGAGGGCTATAGTACTGGGGATCTGCAACCCAGCACCGAACTCGAGGAGGAAGATGAAGAGGCAGCTCAAGACCACAACCCGTGGCGCGCGGTAACCCAACGATCTCTGCTGGGGCTCGAAAGAAGACCGATGGACGAGCGGGGTTGTCTCGTCCGCAACCTCTTGGTCGCTATTAAGGTTTCGCGCCATCGCGGCAAGGCCGTTGGTCTGGGAGAAGCAAAGGCTATACGCAGTATCGTACGGGATACCACTTTCAGTATCGAAGAGTGAGAGGAGAAGATGTGTCAGTCCTGGACGCGTGTGGGCGGAAAAGCTTCATAGCCTGCGAGCAGGGAGGAGCGATGTCCAGACCACAACGGTCCTGCACTCCGCACCAACGCCAAGCTCGCGATCCCTGAAGTATCCAGGGGCCCCGACTGGCAGGCGCTGGCCAGCTCACACCTGCTGCCATTGCAGAAAATCTGCGGAATGCTTTGGCGACTCTCTCGTTCTTCGTACGTCCTTAGTAAAGTTCAGAATACGCAGCTAGAACCACGCAGCATTAGCCTTTAATTCGTAAGAACATGCTCACACGTGGTTTTGTGACAATGCGAAGCACAGTATCTACAGCGCACGCAGCAATTTCTGGAGCCTTTCCTGGTGTCTCTTGGTAACTGGTTGGGCCTCCCCTGCTCCACCCGTTACCAACATGCATTTTCAAACTTGTGGTCATATTAGAACATGATCCACAAGGTAGTGGGCTTAACGGTAGTTATATAGAGTGTAACACTTGCCCATTGCCTCTTTGCTGAGACCTACTACGAGATTATTGAGGAGTAGTCCAGTTCTCGTATATCCAGGTTGATGTCTTTTCAAAGTTGCGACACTTGTGGTGCGAATTGAAACCAGCCCTGTCGCCTTTGGGCGCTGGGGGATCATCCGACACCAGCACAGGGGTTATGTCGGACTGCGTAGGTCTCGATGCAGTGATTCGCGTCCATCCAGTTCCCGACCGTCCCAGCTGAAAGCGATGACGGGCGGCGGTATTTGTATTTCCCATGAGGTACAACGTGTACTGGCGGACAGAATTTTAGATGTCGACCACAGTGTTAGTTATTCGGGTGCGCATGTTTACGGAAGCGTGGGAATCAGCCTTACCAGACAGTATAGCTAGTAAAATACCTTAAGGAAGCCTGTATAACCTTGCGAAGGGTTGTGGCCGACATGTAGCATATGGTTGCTGTATTTCGGTTCATTAATGCAAATTTGTCCAGTGGCAAGGTGGTGCCAAGTTCCGCCAGGGGTGGGCATTAGTCTGGCCGAGGTGCTCGTCAAATGCTGTTTTGTCTCAAGAAAAGCACTCACTGATTGATACATCTGACCATGCCTTTTCAACCTCTAGTGCGGGCGGACATTTGAACTTGCTGGTCGAGTCGAACTCGTTGGCCCAGTCGTATTCGACGTACTCAACGGCCTGAAGTACCGGAGCTAGAAGCGAAGCAGAAGATACTCAAGTTACAAATAGATAGGAACCCGAAGTGCACTGAGGTAAGGGTGGTGAAAATGTGTGAGGGGAAACCAAAGCAGATGTCAATAGTACCAGGGCACGCACTATAAAGTTTCATATATAATATAGGAGCTTAGATTATCTACCCTCCCTGGTGCTTTACTACGCGAATGTACCTAAAGTTAGAAGATGTTATGATTTTGACCCCCTCGACACCGTCCACTCTGTAGTAACCTCGATAATTCTAGTATCGCCACTACTACCGCCATTCCTAACGGCAGGCCCCGTCAGGGAAGAATTCACGTCAAGCCTACATTCGGAACCGGCATCGCCACGCGAGTCCCAGCCGCTCGCGATACTTTGCCCATCCGACACGTTGACATGATAGCGGCCGACCGCGTTCGGGTCAGTGTTGACGTCCCTGTCATCGAGCTGCGTGTTAAGGATGCTGTCGTCCATGCCCCTGAGCGATTTCTTTTTGCTCCGCTTGCCGCCCGACCCACCAAATGTGGCCAGCTCGGACCCGTCCGCCACTGTTGACGAGACGTCGCCGTCGTCGTCGAGGTTATACCCCGTACTGCGGTTCCGGTACCGAGCCCAGAGCGGACGGAGCGGGGGTATACAGATGACGATGATCGCGAGCTGCTGCTCGAATAACGTGAGGAACAGGTTTAAAGGCAAGGTCCCTGTCACGTCGCCCTTCAGTGCCACCTGGACGACGTAGATGGCGCGGATTATACCCACGATAACGAGTATCAACCCGATTGAGAAGGTGATAGATAGGCCGACCCTATCCGAGGTGCGCATGTTGAGCTTCCAAATCGTCCCTAGTTTGATAAGGTTAGTTATATATATCATCTACATCTACATCTTCCCATGCTACACCACTAGATGTCTAGTTTTCGGTAGATTAGGAAATGTCGGTAGAATTTGAGTTAAACGCTAAGAAAGACACCAAGACCCCACCACAATCTTGGCAGTCTAATAACGATAAACATAGGTGAAAGAGGGGGCAGCACTTACGAAGCGGTAGCGTAAGAATAATAGCGTCCAGAACAACATTAATGCTCAGCCCAGACTGGAAGAACTTAGACTGGTCCCCGCACTTGACGACTCCCGCAAGCCGCAGGTCGAATGCACCCTCAATGGGGTTGCATATTAAAACGCCGGCGATGGAGTGTGTAACAACCCACGCCCCGATCAGGCTAATGGTGGCGAAGGTCGCGATTCGCATTCCCCGACCGACGAAGACCCGCAGGTAGAAGCAGCACACAGACATCTTAGTTGCGGCGATAGAGTAGAGAAAGAGGGGCTGGATCACGAGGATGAGCTACGTAAAGGAGGAGAGTCAGCTCGAGGTCAAACTACTACAACAGCCCGTAGCAGGGCGTTTCAAAGGCCGCCAAATTGCCATGCGACAGGATATTGCTGGTGCTTACGAGCAATACGGTTGCCAGGTTTATGGCAACCTCGGCGACGGGATAACCGGACCCGAGAATATTGACTATTGTTCAAGGGTAGTGTTAGCAGTTTGCATGGGAACAAGGATATTCGTGTCCTTTGAGAGGAACGCGAGTCAAGCCTGAGGTGGATCGGGCGAGCTCACGGCATATTGTGACGACTAGAGAGCCTGTTGTGAGCACCGTCGCGATGAGCGCCCACCAGTCGTCCCATCCCAGCGAAGCGGTCATCAAGCGCGAGTAGAACCGTATACCCACAACAAGGTAGACGAGGACGTGCATGACACAGTTTGCCGCCAGAAATGCCGCGCTCGCCGGGAGTAGGTCGGTGGTCTGCCAGTGGAATGGCGACTTGTCGGGCGGGAACAGCGGGAGGAAGGCCTCCATGGTTCGCTGCCCTTTTCATAAATCGCTGGCGCAGATGAGAGTAGGCGGGTGCCGCGCCGCGCTTCGGGTGTAGGATTTGAATGGGTGCCGAAAAATGGATCCGGGCACAGTTCGCAGCAGGCGTGATGGGGGGAAAACCGGCAATGACCCCCTCTGAAAATGTGTGAACAAGATCGTGTGTGCGATCAAGAAATGTCCGATCAGGCAGAGGGGCCAAAGCCAGAGCACGAGCTCAAGGAGAAATGACACAAAGCGGGTGAATGTAAGCCGATCTTAACACAATGGATTGAAATGACATTTTCCCACACTATCTTTTCAGCCCTCACCTACCGATACTACCTCACGACCGGGGGTCCTTGGCTGCCAAGAGATGAGTACGGGGTGTGCTCTTTCCGGAGAAACAGGCCCCTGTATCATGTACCGTATTATGCAATAAGCTGCACACGATCTGCATAGACTACTGAACTTTCTAACGCTTACTGGCTCACTATCTCGCGCGTATGCAGAGGCCTGTCTCCGGAAAGTATCTGGTCTTATGTACATTTTAGCCTCTCGAAGCGCGAGTTCGAGGACATGAATGCATGACACCTAGGTTTCACCATCATCTAAGGCGACCTTTACGCTCCTTCAGTCAATACGAGAGGTATTTTTGGGGTGGGTGAGTGGGTGGGTTCTTCTTCTTCTAAATTGCCGTTATAGAATGCTTCATGGAGGCAAAACTTGTCATTACGGTTTTATATTGAGAAAGAGGCAAAGACGCATGCCTGCGAAGCGAAAAAATAGCATCTGGCAGAAGTCATGGCAGACAAGTCGTTTCTATAAGCTAGGCTTTGTTTGGCCACGACAAAGCACTGCACGTAGTCCGCTCATGGAATGTGTTTGCAAGCTATAGTATGCCAGTACGGCACGCGCAGCCACAAGTTAGACCTTGAGCGGAACTAACCCGTTAGTTGATCAAGCGTAATTGTCCAGTGGTCTTGTACGTTGGTCGCCTTCAATATGGCAGTCTCACAGCGCCCAGCACCTTCTGAGAAGAATGTCAGAAGGACAGCATTACGGAGTACTGACTCGCGGTTCAAGTACATGCTTTCGGTTACGCCACCAATTCGGGATGTTAGGACTTTGACCGACTGGGGCCAGCCGTCATCCCTGCCATATCCCTGCATGTTCAGCATCCCATGCAAGGTTGTAACCTTATCACCCCTGAGCCTAACTGACCCTGGGGTATGCATCATGCAGTGCACTAAGCCAGCACAAGAATCAACAAATGCATATCATCTTGCATTCGTGGTCAAATATCATCATGCCGATGTCGTTCTTTGCTGCAGAACATACGGGAGAGACCCTGCCATCTCAACTTTATGGGGAGGGCTGCTAGGAGGTAGTCGGGTCGCAGGTGCAGTGAGGTAAGCAATCAACGAAGATCCCGTGGTACTAGTCATGTACCTCGAGGCAGTATGCAGCTTCCTTGCTAGTCTTGGCACCGTAGTCAAGTCTCAAGAACAGGGTGGAGCTCGTCAGGGGTGGGAGAACATGTTGAATAAGCCGTTGGCCGCATTAGGCCCATGGGCTACGCCGTCTCGGGGAAGAGCTTCCGCAGCCTAGTACGCTGAAGAGCTCAATCGCCGTCGACGTTGCCGCGTCCCGTGTCGAAGTGAGCCTTTCGGTCCTTTTTGCCCTGATGGTGTTGTAGTCCAGCGTGCTGCTTCCTTGCTCCTGCCGTGCACACTCGTGTAATATCAGATTAAGACTTGATTAACAAGTAGCGGTTTGCAGTGCTGGAAATCGGCCATGTCCTCACATTGCTAGTTGAGGAATAGCTCAAAGGCAGAACTAGCCAACAGAACTGGCCAGCATCCAGTCTGGCTAAGCACACCACGTCCGCAGCCACATCAGCAACTCGGCCGTTCATGGTCGCCATCGTCAGCGACGGCATGACCGGGCTCACGGCCGCACTGCACCTCGACCGCTTGGGCATCGACTTTGTCATACTCGAGTCGCACACGGAAATCACGGCTAAGGTCAGTGCAAGCCTAGCGCTATACCTAAATTTCCAGCGTATGCTCGACCAGCTTAGCGTGCTTGACTAAGTGCGCGCCGAATCGAGCGAGGTATGCCGGATAAGTTGCCGCAACTTCGCAGGCAAACTGCAGTCAAGGCACAGCATTTGACGGCAGATCCGCGCTGGGGGTAGAGGGTATGGTATCGCAACCTTAGCAAAGAGGACAAGGGAAAGGTCCTTACAAGGAACAAGGTGAAGCAGATCGAGCCGCTTTCTGGCGACGAGGGCGTTGGGTTGCATATCGAGGGTGATATCACCGAATCTTTCGATGTCGTGATTGGTGCAGACGGCATTAACAGCATCACTGAGGCTGAGATGTAACGACTTGCGGAGGAGGCTAACTCTAATTATAGGTTCCGCTAGTAAGACTTGAGTAAAATTCAGTTAATTCAGCTCCTTCGATCCGCCTAAGCATACTATATCGCCTACGAGTATATCTCCGGTAGAGATAGGTATATCGCTAAGCGAAATCGATACCTTTCCTTTAAGTACAGTTAAAAGACATAAATATTTGGGATGGTAATAAGAGAGAAGAAAAGCTTATAACTCGCAACATTGATTTCTGTAGTGTGACGCAAAAGCGGAACCGCTAATGCCGACAGCATTAACGCCTATTATTGCTACATATAAAAAGGAAGCATTCTTTTTGTCTGGTTCGAGAATTTTGGGTCCAAAAGCTAGAGTAAGCGAGGCTCTAAGATAGCGCTAGTTGCCGAGGTATTGTGACAAGGCGAGGGGGTTTGTGAATCTGATCGCGGCCGACTCTTGATTGTTGCCGTTGGGGAGTTGCAGTACTCTCCATTGACGTCCGCATCACTTTTACAGACATTAGCTGTTGGCATTAGCGAGCCAGAACGCGCTATGTCCAAGAAAGGGAGGTAACGTCGAGTCTGCGTCCAACTGCATGAACCAGGGTTGCAAGACGAGTCACGCCATCATCTCCAACCAATGTGGGTCGCGTTCGTAATGAACCAACTGCATACGCTACTGTACGCTACATGGTTACCGCGTTACTGGGGTGGGCAGGCGCTTCTCTGATTAATTTAGTCGATGCATTGCAGGTCGCGTGCGGAAGACTACCAGAAGACATTTTGAATTCAACCAGCAGTCGAAGGCCATAACCGTCACGATCCTGCATACTCGTAGCAAACCACTAGATTGACGCGTCGACGTCCTCCCCCTCATCCAAGAGCGACGTTGCAGCTCTGAATTAGACCCCCAACGCAAGCG
Source organism: Microdochium nivale (assembly GCA_026745475.1). NCBI lineage: Eukaryota > Fungi > Ascomycota > Sordariomycetes > Xylariales > Microdochiaceae > Microdochium > Microdochium nivale. The sequence continues at coordinate 3,586,880 of JANTFD010000004.1, read as the reverse complement.
TAGTACAACCGCGATCCCTCTGAACGTCAAGAATCATCTTTCCAACTTCTATCCTGCTGGTATAGCCGGCACCATCGACTAAAGGTCGCCTCTCCTCGGAGAAAGAAAAAAATAATCTTACGCTCGTTTCCAACACACTCATGGCGGTTTTGGGCGAAGCAGCAAAGCCAGTCCATACTTATGCTGTGAATTGCGCCATTAGGAATCGCTACCTAATCTCGGAGTGGCTGCCGTCAATGTCGGTGAGGTATGCTAAGTAGGACATCGCAATAGAGATGCTGGCACTCGACAGCGCGATCTGCAGGATACTTGGAAGGTACTCCTTGATCGAAGGTGAGAGAGATGAAGCTCGTCAATGTCAGCGTGAACGATGACCACTAACCCTGGGCAGTATCTCAACGTATCAGTCCCGCAGAACAATCGACTCTTGACGCCGAAGTCAGCGACTTCGCCTTCGATCTGTGTTGCTAGTATCTCCACAGCCTCCACCAACCGAAGTGACCGCTTAGATTGTACCAAGAATCATACAAAGCAAATTACGTCGTATTTGAACCCCGATGTTGTGTATGAGATGGACATCGCGCGGCTATTATCAGACATTACTAAATCTCGGTCTGGCCGCATGCCGATTTTTCATTATTGTTCCGCTAAGCACGTCTCAAGGCACTTCGTAGATTACTCTCAGGTCAGGCAGTGAGCTGGTGTCGTATCCCGAAAGGACCAGTAGTCCACAGAGGCACACAAGGCGAGTAAGGAGCTCAATAATTGGACAAACATCACTTCCAATTCCCAAGTGACTATAAGACACCCTCGATTGTCCGCAGCCGAGTGGACTGGGCCCGTTCAACTTGTCATCATCCCAGGTCTAAGTACGTGCTCAAGTTCTTGATGTACGTCTTGTTGGAGAGCACCGCAAGGTTCCTGATATTTTTTTTTAGAAGCAGATACTCGTTCGATCTAGATTTTCCTCTGTCAAAGGCTCTTGTGCAACACGGTATTCACAATGTTTCCGATCAGACCTTGCCGAGATCGCCAGGGGTGAGCAAGATTGTCAAACCTTCCCTCGGGGGTTTAAGCGTTCGTGATGGACACTAGTTTCGAACAGTCATGAGCTCGGGTAAGTGACAAACTTGTTGGATTTAATCACTAGACTAAAGTAGCCAAAAATAAGCCTGTACCAATACAGTACAGGTCTAGACCCTCAAGTCTATCATTTCTAACACAACTCTGACGGCTCACATCTCTTGAAAGACACTGTGCTGTATGATGTGTTGTTTATAAACATGACGACGAAATCCACCTGCTCCATTACACGAGATACCTGAACCCTTTGGCCATGCGCAGCGCCTCGTTGGGGTGGTCGTGAATCTCCACGCCAGTGGCAGAAATAGTCGTCGCCGGCACAGCTGCCGCGGGGCCGTGCGCGCCACCACCTGGAGGAGGAGCAGTAGCGTCGCCGATATCTTCCTGCGATTTGGACCCCACGAGGCCCGCCGTCTCGAGGCTCTCGAGCTGGCCGTTGAGGCCGCGCAGGACCTGGCGGAACGCGACGCAGCCGGCGATGGTGAGGCCAAACATGGCCGTAACGATGCCGTAGGAGCCGCGGAAGTAGCCGTCGCCGTCGAGGTTCCAGACGTACGAGCCGGCGACGTTGCCGAGCTGGGAAAAGGCGTTGACAAAGGCGATGGCGACGGCGCGCTTGGCGGGCGGGCGGGGGAACGACGATGAGATCCACGAGTAGAAGACGATGAAGCCCGCGTACGAGCTGGCCTGGAGGAACAGCGCGACGTACCGCGCCGCCACGTTGAGCGTCGACATGCTGATGACGAAGCCGACCAGGCCCCCGAAGATGGGGCCCACAATGTGCCAGAACTTCTCCTGCGTGCGGTCCGCGTGGACGGCGTTGATCAGGCAGATGATGCACGAGAAGAACCACGGCGGCGCGGACATGAGCAGGGTCGGCACCGTGTCGAAGCCAAGCGTCTTGGTCAAGGTCGGGAAGAAGGCGTTGAACGACAGGCCGATGACGAATGTGGTCAGAGTCAGCGCCATCAGATATGCCTTGACGTCCGTCAGAGCCATCTTGAGGCCGGCGAACGCGCTCTGGCCCTCCTCGTCAACGTCTGCCTCGCCGACGTCTTCGATCATGCGCTGCTGGGCCACGGCGAGCTCCTCAGCGCTAAAGCCGCGCGAGTTGTGCGGGAGATCCGGCAAGATAAACGCCGCGGCGATGGCGACAGCCATGGTGATCGCACCCTCGACTAGATTGCAGAGAGAAGAGTTAACATTACTGCTCTTTCGGGGGATACGAGACTAGGTAACGACCGGTTGCCAAAAGCGAGGGGGAAAAAGACTTACTCCAGAAGAGCCAGCGCCAGGCAGCCCAGCCGAGAACACCCTGCATATTGGAGAGCACGCCCGCGGCGACGAGCGCGGAGAAGGCGTTGGAGATGATGTTGCCGCAGAACAGGACGGCGTTGCGGAGAGTCAGCTCGCGCCGGGTGTACCACTTGCTCTGGATGAGCAGGGCTCCGGGGAGGAAGGCGGCCTCGACGAAGCCGAGGAAGAAGCGCACGGCGACCATGCCGGCAAAGTTGTGGACGACACCGCTGAGGGTGGAGATGAGACCCCACAGCAGCATCGCGGCGGCAATGTAGAGAGACGGCCGGGCGATTTTGTTGACAATCATGTTGGAGGGGACCTGCATTAATATGTAGCCGACGTACAAGATCGAGAGACAGGTGGCATATTGGTTGTAGTCGAGGTTGAGATCGGCCTCGAGCCCGCGCAGCCGTGCCGAGGCGATGGCGTTGCGGTCGATGTAGTTGAGGATGTAGATGAGGACGAAAAGGGAGCAGCGCGCGTCGAGCTTGCGCAGAAGAGACTTCTCGACGGCGGCGCGGTGGGCTGGGTCCATGGCGGCGACGAGCTGGCGAGCTGCTGACCCGGCTGGCTGGACGACGACCCCCCGGGGGGACGAGTCCTCGAGGGTCTCGATCTGGCGCTTGTCGGCGACGTGTGACATGGCTGCTGCTTGTGTGGGATGCGTTGCTAGGCGCAGTCCTGTAGAACACTGTCAAATCTGGAGGTGAGACGAGGAAGGGGACCTGCTGGGGACGAGGTTTATGTAGTGCCGAGGCGGACCGGGTTGCCCCGGCCGGTCGGGTACGAAGACGGGGCAAAGAGCAGAGACATTGCGGGATATCCACGAAACGCAAAGCGATCCCCACGGGCGGTGTGGTGGAGGTGGTGGAGAACAGGATTGTTGGACGACGAGGTGTGTGAGTGTTGAATCGTGATGCCGGGTGGCGGGCGGAGGCGTGGTGGGGCCGGCCCCCGGGCAGAGCCGCACACTGGACGGCAAGTGCCGGCCCACGCTCGGCGGCTTGGCACATGCAGATCTGCGTGCCTGCCCCCCTGCCATGCATCCACCGACAGAGAAAAAACTCGTCGCTCACGCCACCTCGCCATCATGCCATCATGCTTGGCTGAGAGAGGCTGGCCCAGTACCAGCGACAATTAAAGCTTGACTGCCGTAGCGCCAAGCCAATCCAAAGACTCGATGCCTGTTCGCTTTGAATGTGTGTGGGAGTGCGTGCCCAAGTAGCACAAGTACACGTATTTACGCCGAAAATCTCCGCGCCATGTTTCCGCGACCAGCCATTCCGGGACCCTCTCCGGGCGGAGTTTTGACAGCCTAAGCGAGGCGAGCGAGGCGTCACTTGTCCCAACTCCGCTCACAGCAAAAAAGTTCGCGTCGCGAGCGGCCCCCGTGGGGTCATTTCACACACCCCCTTCACAACTAGCCCAGGAGGTCCTTCACAGGCTGATCCCCCGGAAGTGTCCCCCAAACCGAGTACAAAGGTCCTTTGCATTTGTTCAGGCCTCATCCGGAAAGGGAAGGCATACGCGTGCGCGTGGGGGTCACGTGGTGAGTGCGGCTGGATGTTCACTCTGTAACTCTGTAATAAATCTACCACCGCACCTGGCGAGGCTTGCTGTGTCTCCATCTTTCCAAGCCTGCCCTAAAGTGGCGGCCCCGGGCGCCCGGCATCACTTGGCCCCTAGCACGGTCTCGAGATCGCTCTGTGGTTGCAGGTATGGCTTCAGCAGCGGCCGTTTTCGCGACACCTGCTCGTATGCGTAACCGTAGCCCACCAGCTCCACGTCTAACCACCGGTCACCCATGAAGCTGAGCCCCAGCGGCAATCCCGGCGCCGACACAATCGTCGTCCGCGTAGAGTCCCAGACCGTCTTCGCGTCCTCCCCGAGCGCCCCCATCGGCACTGTCACGATCGGCAAGCCGGCCGGGGCTCCCAACATCAGCGCCATATCCGAGAGCAGCACTAGTGCGTCCACCTTGTTCTCCTCGAGCAGGCCTGTCACCAGGTCCCGCGTCAGGCCCGAGGCCGCGGTATAGGCCTCCCAGACCTCGCGGCTGCCAACTGCCATGCCATTCGCGGCGGCCGCCACGATGTCCTCTATTCCGAACCTAGTCGCCTGTTCCCGCGGGTCGCTCTTGAGGCACGCAATGAGCGTCTCCAGGCTGTGTACACTGCCGGCATCGGCAGGTATGCTGTCAATGTACCTCTGTAGGCCGTCTCGGAGATCTGGCAGCGTGTAGATGGACATATTACCCACCGTCCAGTCAACAAGCAAGTCCAGAGGCACGAGCCCCGACTGGAGCGAGACATCGACGAGTTCTGCCCCAGAAGCCTCAAGATCTTTGCGCGCGGCATCAAAGACGGCCTTTATCTGGTTCTTATTGACCCAATTGGTAGGCCATGTCCCCGAACCTAGCTGGTCAAAGTCGAACCAGACCATGCCGAGGCGCCTGCCTTGCAGCGCAGTCACGTCAAGCGCAGCAGTGAAGCTAGGCGGACGGCCCCAGGGCTGGGCCGTGGTGTAGTTGTCCAGAGGGTCTATCCCAGCCATGGCCTCCAGGATCAGGGCGGCGTCCGCGACGCTCGCGGCCAGCGGGCCGGTCGTGTCCTGACGCGGAGTGACGGGCACGACGCCGTACCGCGAGGTGGTGCCCACGGTAGGCTTGATACCCACAACGTTGTTGTAGGCCGCGGGGCACGTGATGCTCCCGGCCGTTTCCGTTCCAATTGTACCGGCAGCAAGCCCGATCGATGCCGCAACGCCGCTGCCAGCTGAACTCCCGCAGGGCGACTGGTGCTCGACCCAAGCGCCAAAGGTCTGCTTGCCGCGCGCGCTCCAGCCGGTAGTGACGTTGCTGCCGCGCGCACCGCTGAACTCGTCTGCGTTGGTCTTGCCAAGGATGATGGCGCCTGCGTTGCGTAGCTTGGTGACGACGGTGGCCTCCAAGGTCGCTGGGGCCGGAGCAAGGCACACGCTGCCGGCACCGGTCAGCATACCGTCGGCCGTAGCATAGTTGTCCTTGACGAGGATGGGGATGCCAAAGAGAGCACCACTAGCGTGGCCGGCGGCGCGCTGCCGGTCCAGCCGGGTCGCAATGGCCAGGGCGTCGGGGTTGATCTCGATGACGGCATGGAGCTCGTTGTTAACCTCATGGATGCGCTGGATGTAGAGCTGTGTGAGCTCGTAGCTGGTCAGGGCGCCACCGTCGAGAAGAGCGGCCAGCTCAGTGATGGAGGTGTTGAATAGCGAAGGAGCGGCTTGACAAGGCTCTGTGCTCGCGACGACAGACGTAGCGGCTGGAAACTGGAAGATGGAAGCTAGCCCGAGGGCGACTGTGGCAACGAGCTTGAAAGCCATGTTCTGCACGGCATCGGGTACTGCGATCCATGCATCCATGGCTGCATGTATCTTCTGCTCCATTGCTAGGAGACTAAGCTGCGGCATACGCTCTGTAAGAGGGCATACACGAACAGAGACTGCTCGTGGACACAAATTGCCTCACAAATTACCTCACAAATGCAGGCTGCTGCTGACGCGCAGGTGCCGTGCAGGCAATGAGGTCGCACTTGCATTATCCTGCCTGCGCCAATTCGCAGGTGCCTAGAAGGAGCGACTCGGGGTTTGCAGGTCGTGGGAAGGGTCGCAATCTAAGGGTTCGGCCGATCTTTTCTTAACCCCGACGCTCGGGCGCGCGTTCGGCAAATACATCGCGTCCGCTCCTTCCACCACCACAGTCGTGTGCGGCATCGCTCGTCCCTGAAAGCTGTCTTCCCAAGGTAATACGCAATTCCACTAGGCATTGCTCCGACTCGGCCCTCCCGCCTGCTCTACGCGCCATCTAGCCCTTGAGGACTCCATGTGGCTACCGCAACTCTTTCGGCCTGTCCCAGTGCCAAGCCTGGCTTGACTTACACGATGGACATCGCTCAAGGTGCCCGCGTCGACCGTCGCCGCCGCCGCCCTGCCCTGGCCTGCGTCAGTGAGTATAGTCCTCCGCGGTCTCACACTTTGAGTGGCCCCTTGGATTTGCCCTTCTGCCAGGCGTGCGTGCACTGACTGTCCCCGGCCTGTTCTCTGCTATGATTCAGGCTGCCGCAAATCAAAGATCCGGTGTGACCGTCAGGTGCCTTGCAGCAACTGCTCAAGGTCAAGTAACAAGACATGTGTATTTGATCAAATCCGGCCTCGGCCTTCTGTACCATCGGCTGTCGAATCGTCCCGGCCGCCAGCCCCTGCGTCTTGGCCGACCCGATCTCCCTTGTCGCCTTTGCCCTACCCGGCTTCACGGCCGAGTACACACACGGCCCCGTCCCCGGCCAGCCACGAAGATGCCAGCTCCAGCTCTGTCACGGACCACAGCTTAGCCACCACCTCTGTCTCGTCTCTCAGTGCTGATGCTCTCCAACATCGCGTTGCCGAGCTAGAGCGTCGCCTCGCCCGTGCTGAAAATTCGAACCGACACCGTGATTGGACATCTCACGTGCCCTCTGCCAAGGAGCCGGACCAGATCGTGTCCCTAGGCTCGACGACAAATATGCACTCAATGCCTAGGGCTATGATGTCAAAAACACGCTACTTTGGCACCAGCCACTGGGCAAACACTGCTCTCCTCTACAAGGCCATCCTGAATTTGTTCCATCACGACGCCATAAAGTCAATAGACTCCGAGGCCTTCATCCTTCTAAACAAGTGCAAGACTGTTAGTCAGCACATCAAGGCCAGCCGCATGCCAGCAGTGTGTACGTCGACCCCGAGTCGGGACTTGCCGCCTCGCCACGTCGCGGACCAGCTAGTCGACAACTATCTCCGCATATCAGAGTCGGTCTACCGCGTTCTCCACGTACCCTCCTTCAGAGCGCGCTACGACCAGGTCTGGGTCGCCCCGGATGCCGTTGACCCGGCCTTCATGGTCCAGCTTCACCTTGTTATGGCCATAGGCAGCACAGTGCTGGATGCCGACTTCTCCATGCGAAACACGGCGATTCGATGGGTATTTGAGGCCCAGTGGTGGATGGTTGCGCCCAGTTTCAAGAAGAGGCTGACCATGACAGACCTCCAGAGCATGATCCTGCTGTGCCTGGCGCGCGAGTGTGCCGGCGTTGATGCTGAGCTGACCTGGATGTCGGTCGGGATGCTTCTCCGCATGGGATTCCAGATGGGATACCATCGTGACCCCAGCAGGCTGCCCCCTACTGATCCGCTGCAGGCAGAATTGCGCCGCAGGCTGTGGGGGACAATCCTTGAACTGAATGTGCAGACGAGCCTCAGTACTGGAACCACTGTTCTTTTGTCATTATCAGACTTTGACACCGAGCCCCCAGCTGACATGGACGACGTCGACTTGGATACGACGACGAGCCCAGCCACACTTGTCCGCGACGCGGGCAGATGCACTGACACGACCTTGGCTCTGGCCCTGCGCGCCACCTTGCCGATCCGTATCGCCATCTGCAGGTTCCTGAACGATATAGGAGCAGTGAATGCATACGACAGGACGATGGAGTTCCACGAAAACCTCGCAAGCATGCTCAGGACCGTTTCCCGGAGACTTGCAGACGCAGAGGCCGCGTCTGGGCGCAAGCTCAGCCTCTTCCAGCGGCAGACGTTTGACTGCACCGTGAGGCGCTACTTTCTCGCGATCCATATCCCGTATCAGGCAATGTCCCTGGTAGAGCCTGCATACGCCTTCTCCAAGACTACTATTATCGACAACGCGCTAAAGATCAGCCTCGCATACTGCCCCCCAGCCGTGTACCAACACGCGGAGCCAGGCGGGCATGCACCGGCACCGACTCTGGAACACGATACCGACCTTTCCCGCCTCGCGGCCGTCGCCTCAGGCACCTACCGGTGGTTGCCGAGCCACACTGCGCTGCTGATTGGCATGGACCTGCAACACCAGCTGCAGGAGGAGGCGGCGCCCTTTAGCTCCGCGCCGCTGCGGCCCGACCTTTTGAGCGCCGTCAGAGTGATCCTCGCATGGTGCCTGCGTCGCACCAGGGCGGGCGATATGAACTGTAGGGGATACGTCTTCCTGACTGCGCAGTGGATCATGATCGAGGGACTCATGGCCGGCAAGAGCTCGCAAGAGATGTTCAAGGTCATGATTACCTCGGCCACAGAGGTGATCCGCACCGTGCTGGGCATATTGGAAGAGCAGGCGCGGCAGATCTTGCCTGTGGCAGGCAATACTTCTTGGGACCCGGTTCAGATGCCCGTGGATCGCATGGTAGATATAGAGGAGGATCGGGATGGAGTAAGTGATCAAACAATTACGAGGTCGCACGGTTACCAGTGCGATACATTTGGATCGTGAGGTAGATGCTAACGTGTTTCTCTCTTCTAGATGGGCGACTTCTTCCTCGACTTCCTAGGACTCGAACCCATCAGCCACAACTTCGACACTTCTGGAACTCTACCCCCTTCGCAGTCTTGGGTATAATGGGGAACAATGTTCCGTTGGAGACCAAACTTGGTACACGATTAGATCGTTGTGCTTGGTGTCCGGCCGGATAAGCGGGGGCTGCATGAATGTTCAGCCGCCGGAAAACCGGCTTGGGTTGAGCTTTGTTATGCGTTAGAATTGCTTCAACATTGGTCAGAGTTCTCTGGGTTGTCCCTTTGTCATTGGCGCCAACGACGGCAACACTAGAAACGCTCGCTGATCTGACGGCGTAGAATGGTTCCCTACTTTGTATAATATATGCGAACCATCTTGGGAGTACAGATATCTGAGACGATTAATAGACGACGAGAAGGGAAGCCGAAGCAGCATTGGGCGCGCTTTCCAAGTACAGCCAGTGTAACAACGTGTGAGGCTGGGGAACGCAAGTGACCAAAAAGGGATTTTGAACATTGAGGTTCGAGAAGGACACGCATCAGCGCCTGACAGGAGCGGACATGGCACTCATCGCAGCTAATGCGCGTTGCATGTCCAAGAGCTGGGGGCGGACGTCTTGCGCTCGATGGGCCCACTCTTGCAAGCACAGTCTCAGCCAACGATGGATGCTGACAGAAAGCTACACACACCAACACTAGTCACGTTTTTCAGTCAAGCAAAGGTGGCACGCTCACGCTGAAGTAATCACAGCGCAGGATGCGTATCTGAGGTCATTCATTATATTGGTAAATTATCCAAAAAATTCTCGAACCCCTTCTCATCGGCTTCGGCATAAATATCCGTCACATCATTGGCAGGGCATTAAATAATTGGCAAAACAAAAAGATAACACCCGCTTTCCCTTGCTTTCGCTTTAAAAAAACAAAACAAAACTCGCCCTGGCTCTCTCGGGCGCGCGCAAGTGGGTACTCTAGAGCACGGCAGCCACGACGGCAGCGACAGCGGCGAGGATGCCGCCGACGCTGACCATGAGGTTGGCGGCCGCGCCGGGGGCCGCGGTGGTCTTGGGGCCGGTGGTGCTGGCCGAGGCCGAGGCCTGCTGCTGGGAGGTGCCGGTGATCTGGCCGGCGTTGTTGTTGCTGCTGCCGCCTGTGGGCGTGGAGGAGGCGGCGACGGCAGGCTTTGCGGTGGTGGTGGCGTAGAGGCTGGCGTTCATGCTGATTCGCGCACAAAAAGGTTTGTTAGTGTCGCGTTTCATTTGTATGGATGTTTGCGTTACGCAGAGGACTTACCAGTAGAGCTGCTTGTTGTTGGCGAGCGAGGCGGCTCTGGGGTCCTGGGGGCAGAGGTCGAAGCAAGCAATGACCGAGGTCCACTTGTCGCAGAGGCACTGCCAGTCGCCCTGGCCGGTGCACTGGGTGAGGTAGCCCTGGGTGGTCTCGAGGCAGGCCTCGAGGATGTTGCTGGCCGGGCACGGGCTGTTGGTCTGGGCCGAGGCAGAGCCGGCGACGGCGAGGAAGACAGCGGCGACAGTGGTGGACTTCATGTTGGTGATGTTGTTGTTGTGTGGTGGTGATTATTATGATTAGGATGTATGTATGTATGGTGGAAGCGAGTGCAAGCGGAAAGCAGGATGCAAGACGAGCGAATGTGTCGAGGGTAGTAGAGGGAAGAAGAGGAGAGGCTGGAGACGGAAGAAGAAAATGAAATGAGGCCGTGTGTAGTGGAGGCTCGTGCGCTTGTCGCGTTCCCTGCCGGCGAAGCTTGCTGTACGGAGTATGTAGTGTCGCATCGCCCGCGGGCCCGATACGGGCACTTGCACACCGCGAGGCATGCCGGGGCCCCTGTGCAGTTCTGCAGCTCTGCACACCTGCACACCTCTGCACACCAGCACACCTGCAGCTCTGCCGGCATCCTGCTGGCATGCCGTTCGTTGCCAGCCATGCGTCTCACCGCGTGCCGACCTGCACCTGCACCTGCACCTGCACCTGCACAAGACGCACAGCAAGCTCGTGTCCCGACTCCGCCCGCGTGCCTACCATGTACACGACGGGCATCCCACGATGGACCGACTGGACGCACTAGACAGACCACTGCGGAGGCTACCGATGCAATATCCACCACGATCCACCACGAAATTACCACCAGGCGCACAGCCGGGGTTGCGACGGCGGCCGCTGATTGGCAGCTGGGCTCCAGTCGGCCCGTGTCGACGAGATGAGGCCTTCAGGGACCACCTGGCTCTCGGTCAGGGGACCTCGTCCAACGTCCTTACCGCCACATACGGTGTACAAAGTGCCTCGGGTCTGTCCTCGGAGTACATAGCGGTGTCTGTTGCGTGGTCTACGGAGTAGCATGGCCTCGCAAAGGCAGGCTCTACATTCACCCTCACAGTCATCATCCCTCGTGACCACTTTTGACGGCACCGACCGCAATGTCCGACAGGAGCAACAGAAATAATAATAACTACATGAAAAGAAGTGTCTTTGAACACAGGGGGAAAGCCCGTCATGGGCAACGCACGACACACACATGATAGGCACCCACGCGAGGGCATTGAACAGAAAAGAAATGCCCAAACAAACAGAACAGCTTCGTACATGGCCATCCACGGCCGAGGGGGCAGCGAGCAGCGGGCACGGGTTTTGACACAAGAAACACGCGGGCTCTTCGAAACCGGCCGCCGTCGAGATGGACCCCCCAGTCGCACCCAACGACACACTGCAGCCGAGAGGAGCACCGTCCAAGTAGATCAGGTTGGGGGACGAGTCGCCTTCTCCCCAAGTACAGTATTTGCTGGACAGCGGCACGCACGCACACACCACCCTTCACCTTGACGAGGTCTCACTCGGCGTGGACCCTTTTTCCCCATCGCAACGGGGCCCGAGACTCTCCACGTCCTCGTCTCTCTACAGGCACAGCTCAACAAAGCACACCTCGGCGTCCCGCCATTCGTTGATCGTGCACCGAAGCAGGTTCGCCTCGGTGCACGTGGTCTCGTCCGTGACCGCCACGCCAGCCGGCGCCGCGCTAACCTGTGCGGCGTCGTCCTTGGTCTTGCTCGCCGTGGTTGCGGCGGGGGTGGGCGTCGTCGTCGGCGCAGCGGGAGTAGCCTCGACCGGACCCGTCGCGGTGATGAGCTCCCCTCCAGCACCGGTATCAGCACCAGCATCGGCGCCGCCACCGCCGAGGACAGGCAGCCCCGTCATGGCCGGGTTGCTCCCCGCGATGCCGCCGCCTTCATTGACGCCCGCCATCGGGGGCGGCGCGGGTACTGGCACCGGCACCGGGAGCGGCGCCGGGCTTGCTGGCGCGGGCGGTCGGGCGGACGGCTCCACCACCACCACCTCGGGGGCGGTCGACGTGGGCGACGCGGGGATCGTCATCATCCCGGGTATCGCGCGCGTCGTCGTGGGGAGGATCTGCCGTCGGGCTAGTGCCGTCGCTGCTGCTTCTGCTGCTTCTGCCACGCGGTAGTAGTGGTGGTGCCCGCCGTCGACGCCACCGGCTCCCGACAGGAGGGGCGCCGCCGAGACGAGCAGCAGGCCGCTGCTGGCGCCGAGCAGGGCCAGCAGGGTTGTCTTTTTCGTGATTCGGGCGTGCATTGTGACTGGTGTTTTTGTCTTGTCGATGTCGTCGTGTGTTGCTTTTGTCCGAACCCAAGAGCTCGGTGTGATTTTCTTGACCGGTGATTCTTCGTCAAATGTCCTGGAACAGCCTCTATAAGGCAACCTTGCTCGATCACGGTTTGCAGCCCCCAGTGTCTTGCAACAGATACACGTCTGCCGACTCGATGTCGTGATCCCTTTCAAGCTGGCAGTGCCCTAATTTTTCCCAAAGTCCAACTTGATAGTTTCGTTTCCTTGCCTGCTTGTTCCGGCCGGCAGTCGTCGATGATTCGAACCCCTCGGTTGTGTTTCCAGCTCCTCTTCGTCCCTCCCAGTGTGGTCGTTGTGTGTGGGAGAATGATAGCCGCCTCGAGGGGGGTTTTCCGTCCTTTTTTTTTTTGATTCGTCTACACGCAACAACACTGTGGACCAATAGACCGTGTGGTTTCCGGTCTGTCCCTGGACTCTGGCGAAACGCGGTCGCGGGATGCGGCCACCTCGAGTTTCAACCTTGAGTTAAAGAAGAAAGCAGTAAAGTTGGGTTTCCCGCACAGCGAAGAAGAAGAAGAAGAAGAAGAAGAATGAATGAATGGAAAACTGCACTGCAGTTGGGAGGCAAGTGAAGAGGCGAGTGAAAAAGAGCTTGCAAAGCTCCTAGACCACCCTGAAGAAGAAGAAGAAGGAAAAAGTAAAATGAAGCGAGCGCGAGGTTAGTCTACCAAGTGTGAACTGGTGGGTTGGGCAAGCCAGAAGGAAAAGAAGGGCGGCCTGGAAGGACGGACAGGCAGGATGGGAGGATGGGGAACATGTCTAAAAGAGGAAGACGGGGGACGAGAGCCCAAGTCCGGGGGCTTGCGCAAGATACGCAATGCACCAAGGGTCGCCCTCCTCGTCCTCGTCCTCCTCCACCGTTGCTCGCTCATCAGCCTATCTGTCATGGAACACGCCAAGCGCGTGACACAAGCACGTATGCAGCCACACACAAAAGAAAAGCCGCCCCAGGAACAGGCAGGTCACGTCAGCTCCCTCGCGAGAACATGTGCATGTACGTCCCAGCCCGCCCCCGTCCGCCCGTCCTTCGTTTCCCTTGGGCCCGCGGACCAGAGACCAGAGCACACACGTGTATACCCTGAAAGCAGGCAGGAAACCGCAAGCAGGGCCGCCGCCGCCGCCGCCGCCGCCGTCGGACGACGAGGGTATGTTCGGGAGAGAGAGCCCTGACCAGGGGTGGCGGGCATGTACGCGCAGTAGGTAGGCACTGCGTAGGAGCTGAAGCGTTACGCTAGAGCGTGCTTAGGATAAAGACCCGAGGCTCTGAAACCTGGGGTTCACGACAGTGCAGGGAGATCGCTCGTGGGCTGTTTCCTCTGCAATATACTACAAACCCAGGGCGAAACCCGCCGTGTCGGGGTGGCGTCGATCGTGCTTGGTGACGATTCGTGTGTAAACACGCGACGGAGGATATGGGCAACAACAGAGCAGACGAGACTACCTAGGCGCGGTACATCATACAACCAGTTTTCTAGCAAGATGACCAGTTTCCTCTCTCCGTTCAGGTGCAGAGTGAATTGATAGCGCATAGGCAAGCCACTCGACTGGACAGCCGCACCTCAAAGATAGCAGCTTTTCTTAGGGTGTGGTCCATCCTGCAACACCAAGCCGCCCCCCTTGAAACGCCACCGAGAGCACGCACGGCAGGGGTCTGACCCCGGCCGCCGGCGATCGAGCTTCAGGATGGCCACTCTCACACACGACCTACGCACGCTCTTCGCCGCTTGAAATCGCATCTGTCCGTATGCGTAGAGTACATGGACTACCTAGCTCGACTTGTTTAGATCTCCGCGGGGATCAGGGCCGTCCAGCCACTTCGCGCCACGATGCTTATCTGGTTGTGCCATATCAACAAGGCAATCAAGCAAACTGCAGTATGCAACATCCCACAATGCGGGCAAGGTATTCCACCCAAGTGCGGGCTTGTCAATTTGGAATTGGTAGCCATCAATATTGAGTGCGCAATGGCCAGGTATAATATACAGCAAAGTTGATGCGCCCCCCGCGGGTGTCACCGCTGGCGCTCTTCTAATCCTCCACAAAAGCCTGTATTCAAACTCCTAGCCCCCCAAACGCCACCGTGGTTCAAGGACCATCTCTTCCCGGATCCCCAGGTCACCATAGTCGCCCCGTGCCCCCGGCAAAATGGTTGATGTGCAGTTGTCGTTATAATAAAGTATGTAGGTGATAATGGTTGTCGCTGAAAAAAGTCTAGAGAAATCCAAAAGTGGAGGGAATCAATGCGAAATGGATGGTTGTGCAATCCAAAGCACAGCACAATCGCATGCTTCGCGATGCGCCGCCGGGGCACATCACCGGCCGCACCATACGTGGTCCGCAAGCCGATGTTTAGGGGCGTTTCTGCTCCTTGGTGGACTCGTTTTGGACTGGGTTGATGAAAGATACATGTTTGGCTTCGTCCTTGCGAAGACGCACCGCTGACCTAGCGCCTTCCGCGCCTTGATGATGGTGACGAGTATGCTCTTCGTCAATATCGATCTCGTCAACGTCTGAGATGGACCGTGTATCCATAGCATCGTTGGTCTCTGATCTCGAGTCAGAATCGGCCTCTGAGTCATCATAATCACTATCATCGCTGACGAGTGAGGGTGCGTTGTTGCTGATGGCAGTGCTCGGGCTAAGCTCAGGAGCCATGAGCTCTTCACCAACTACCATCTCCGGGGCTTCACTAAGGCTCAACCGCGGCAGTGGTGTCGCAAGGGGTGTCGCAAACTGCGAAGTTGGATGCATGGTTCCTTTACTACTACCAGGCCGTGTATTCTTGGTGGTCGAGCTGGCCGGTACGCGCATCTTTGTTGCCGGAGCCCGTGCTTGACCACCAGCTTTGCGTGCGTCTGCCATGGGCGTGTCTTCGTCATCATCATCGTCCTCGTATGCCACTTCGTTCAGGTCAACCTTGATTTTGGCATCTGCAACCAATTCGTCTAGGTGACCATTGAACCCACGGCTTTGCAAGAGCCGCGAGAGATGCGGAGATGACGCCGCTGGCGAGAACTTGGCCTGACTCTTGGTCGAGCTCAAAGAGTTCTGCTTCCTCCTCGATACTCCTGGAATCGCATGAACGCCAGTGGGTTTGTAAGAGCCCTTCCGGAAACCATCCATGGACTGTTGAATGCGATTAACAACAGAGAGGCATGCCTCAGAATCCGACATGCCGTTGGCGCGACTAAAAGGATGCACCAGACCCGAAGGCAGCATGGGTGGTGGCGGGGCAACTGTACGCTTCTCCTCGGTTGGCGCGCTGGATGTGCTGACGTCAGGAATATCGAGTGGGTGGCCACAGTGGACCGCCGCTTCCTCGTGGCTCTTGAAGTCTCTCTTGTGCGCGATACGACAGTGGTTAATAAAACCTTGGGTACTGTTAAAGTTCTCACGTTGGCAGTCGATGCAGACAAGCTTGACCGTCTTGCCGTCGGCGCGTTTCAGAACACATGGTCCTTGCTGACTCTTGGGTGGCGCATATCCACTCGATAGAGCCTGGAGCTTCTGTCCTGCGTTGCCGCGAACCGGACGACCCTTGGAACTGCTCTGCTCGACAAAACTGTTCCTGGTCGATCTACCGTCCTGTGCCGCACTTAAGCGGACAGGATCACTCTGCACCAGTGTTGGCGCAGGCATGCCATCAAACTTGGGATCAGGTATGAGCCACTTGGCATAGTGGCGTGCGTAAGGACCATCCGTCACACCGAAAGGCGGCGCCCACTGTGGCAGCTTGACACCGGGCTTAGGTGTGAGAGCCGGACCTGAGCCACCAGCGATGCGCAGCATCTGCTCTGGAGTCGGGATGTTGACCGGATATGGGATAAGATGGCAGCGACGCAGCTGCTCAAGTGCGACCTGACATTTAGCAAGCTCTTGGTTGATGAGACGTAGTTCGTCATGCTTGAGCAAGATCTCGAGGCTCATCTGAGCCTCGATAACCTCAGTCGCACGTTCCATGTCGGCATGAGCAAGCGATGCACCTGCAGACACGGTGCTCACACTGCTGCCGTCGTCAGCCTCGGCCGGAGGTGTAGCCATGACTTTCTTCAACGGCCTTGACTCTGTGAGTGCATCATCATCATCTGGCCTCTGCCGCTTGAGCACATGCGGCTCAGCAGCAGGTGGCGGCGTTATGGCGACGTTACTGGAGCCCTGGGCCTGACTGGACGTTGGTGACAATGGTAGTGCGAGATCTGGCGTGGCCTGAGACTGGACTGGGGTCTTGCCAAGCTCAAACATGGGTTGGTCGGCGTGACAAGTCCTGTCGTTTTTGCCAGAATCTGAGCTCCAGAATCTGAACATGAGCATACCCAAGCGTCGTGTCCTGGCGCGTCGCAGTTGGGCAGTTGTGTGGAGGAGAACAAGTCTTTCCCGCCGGCTGTGAAGGGGAGTGGGAAGTGGTGGGAATGCGGGATGGGGGGCAACTGCTGCTAGGGTGGGCGTGCGCGATAGGCAGCGACGGCAACTAACTGGCGCAACAGCAAGCTGACACAGCTTGAGCAGAAAAGGGGTGGTGGGCAGCGGGCGGCGGAAGGTGTGACAAGGCACAGAGCAGCGAAAGAGACAGACGGGGCTGACGTAACTACGCCAAGCGGCGGGCAAGGGTGTGCTGGCTGTGTGGGTGGAGCAGAGCGCGCAAGGACAGCGCACGCACGACACGGCAGTCCTGAAGCTGCTGCTGGCTCACTCGTTTGTCGTCGCCGTCGTTAATGTGCGCATGCGCAGCTTTGGGACAAATGGCGGACCGGAGGATCAGAGGAGCACACTAGGCAAAGTCGGATTATCTGCAAGGTGGCCAGCGGTGAGGTCGAGAAATCGCACAGGCTGCTGCCGTAGTCGTTGTCGGGCGACGGAACTAACGGGCGATGGCAGTTGTTGTTGGTGTTTGTGCCTTTGTCGCCTTCCTCAGGCTGGCATGAGGGTGGATACGAGGTGGAGGGCGCGGCAGCAAGGGGGAACAGCCGGGTGGAGCTGACTGGAACGAGCTGGCAAGTTGGCCACCACTCGATTTAGAGCCCGACGAGAACGCCCGGGTTCTGAGTCACAGTGCGCGCGCTGTGCAGTCTCGAGCGAGGCTTTGGGTGCATGCAGGTGCGAGTGAGCGTCTCTGTCTGCAAGAGACTCGTGCCAACAGCAGGCGGGTCGTACGGTCGATGCGGTGAGAGGCTCAAGGCCGAAAAGGCTTCCGTCGCGGCTGGCAAGACAGGCTCAAATGAACAAATGACCAGAACGGCTGGTGTAACGGAGCTGGTCGGCGTGGGTGAAGCTGTGAGGCCGGCGTGATTGAAGCGCGCCGACGAGGGTGGTGATGGCGACGTCTGCGACGACGAGGTAGAGACGGAGGTGGTTGAAATGATGGGCGCAAGGGAGTGTACGAAGAAAAGAGACGGCGTGGGGAACCGTTGACACGGTGAATTCGGCGAGCCGGTGGTGGGCTGGATTGGATTGTAGTGGTTGTTGATGTTGCGACAATCAATCCCAGGCTAGGCGTGGGCTGGAGGGGAGGAGCGCAACGCGCAACAAAGTGAATCACAACATGCGCAGTCACCTGCGTGTGAGACGGGCTCGATGGGGAGTGAGCGCTGCGCTCAGGGAAGCTTGGAAGCTTGGAACCGGGAAGGCTGGAAGGCTGGCTGGAAGCCACGGAAGTGGGCATTCGGCAGCCTCCCGCGAAATGAGACCGTGCTCGCTGGGAAA
Organism: Microdochium nivale; assembly: GCA_026745475.1. Taxonomy (NCBI): domain Eukaryota; kingdom Fungi; phylum Ascomycota; class Sordariomycetes; order Xylariales; family Microdochiaceae; genus Microdochium; species Microdochium nivale. The sequence continues at coordinate 3,568,796 of JANTFD010000004.1, read as the reverse complement.
TGGCAATCTCCAGTGCCCTCGAGTGCCTTCCTTGCACAGATCGAGCACAGCCACCTACCATCTGATAAGACCGCCAGAGGATGAATGCCCGAGGCATCACCTCCCAATCTGACGTGCATGCACGGAGTCATACAGCTCCAACAACCAATGAAGCTATTCCTGCAGTCGGCCGCCGTGCCTGAGCAAACATGCAGGTGCAAGCACCCTCCGAAGGCTGGCGATACGGCGTGCTTGGCACGTCCACTGCTGCCGATGGCGGAGAGCCTTGCATCAACTCTGACCTGCTTTGTCAAGCTTGAAACTCCTCCACGCCCGGCACTGCCATCCGCGTGGCACACATCCAAGTATACCCGGAATACCAATCTCGAAACCACCTCGGCAACCACAGCATCGACGTAATGATGGCGGACGGCGCCGGCCAATAGCTGTCCGGACAAGGAATAGCCAGCTCGACATGCGCGGGCAGGGGTGCAAGCTCCGGGGAACCCTGGCCGGCATACATGGCTGCTTTTCACGATCTTCGAGGCGGCCCCAGATAGGCGGTGGCCATAAAAAACGGGACAGCTCACCAACGACAATCAACTATAGCTGTCCCTTTTTTTGTGGCTACCGGCTCGCTAGAATCGGGCCAGATCCATTGTTCTGTGCGGCATTGCGGCCTATCTATCCCTCAAGCAGCACACTCGCTCAACTGCCACTGTGCCCAAGGTCCACCAGCCTAGACCCATTTGCATTTTGCGGGTGTGCCACGAGGCACTAGGGCTCTAGAGAGGGTTATCGTGTCGGATGCTCGGAGCGATTGTGCTGGGGGCCGCATAAGGAGCGAGGGGTCGGCTAGTGGCGGTTCCGCGTCAGGCATCAGTGCCGATTTAGACGTTACAGACGACGAGAGAAAATCCAAGACAGCTCTTCTGGCTGCCGCAAACTCGAAACTACTTGGCTGGGTCCTAGATCCGACTGCTCTGATGTGATGGTCTTTGTTGACATCGCGGGGCATATTGCCAACAAATCATTAGGCTCAAAAATCAGAGTTTGGCCGGACGGCCTGTCTGCCGCCGGCTGGGATCTAAAAGTTGCAACCACCACAGATGAGGTTGAGGACAAGCACGGGTCCCGCGAGCAGGGAAAATCGGCGCTGCTCGAAAGGCCCCTCTCCAATAGCGTTGCCCTGACTCGTCAGTATGCAGCTGGGCGACATGAAGCAGACGGGAGAGGGCAAAGGAGGAATATATCCTCCGGGATTGAAGCAAACGTGCCCTGTTCCAACGTCCACTAGAAGCTCGAGGCACGGCCCTGGCACTCTACTATGGTAGGAGCTTCGAGGGTGGAAAGCATGGTCAGGCAATCACTGGCCGCAGCAAACAGCAAACCCCGCCCCCGCCATACGACGCAAACTTTCCTGGCTGTCCGTCCGCGAAAGTATCTTGTGGTAGACAACAATCCTGTCTGAGGCTAGCCGTGAATTCTCCCGGAGCACAGGCACATACATATTACTATGTAGCTGCGAGACAATCACAACTCTGTCTTTTGGGCGTTGACACCTCTATGCCTGGACGAATATACCCGTGGATACGTGGAAGCACAGATATGGTCTGCCCAATGGAAATCCTGATCGAATATCCTGAGGCGGATCTCTAACGTGCACTCTCAAGCAGCAATGTCACATGTGGGTAGTGGGGTCTGTCAGGTCCGCGGCTTATGACGAGGCCCAGCTCCTTATCGATAAACAACCTGCAGCTTGATTTCCCGTGCGCTTGGTAGACCCTGGATCGTGACTGGATTATTCCTGCAGAGCTGCTCCGTATGACAAGCGAAGCTGCAATTGTCAACACTTGTTGCCCATTGATCGCTGCGCCCCCAAGTTCCCGGGCACATACCGACCGTGTCATAAGAGCAAATCCCCATTCGGCCGACACTAGAAACCAACAGCAACGCCGACATTCGGAGCTCCTATATGAGCACGATTGCTTGCGTGCAACGCAGGAGCGAGACGACTGGAACTGTTGCCTCGAGGCCCCTACAGCGCAAGCAAGACTCTACCTTCTCAGCTAGTCCTACCAAATACGGCTACATTTCCAGTCTTGCAACACCATCAGCGCAACTCGAAGTAGTTTGGCACGATCCGACGATCCCAAGGCGCGCGTGCGCTCAAGCGAGCGGAGGGCACGACCGGTAGCTCTTTGTGACCATGGATCCGACCCGGAAGATGTCGTCGACCGCTGCCGTAGCCCGGGGAAAGGACACAACAAAGACTCTCAATGGTGTTGATCCGAGGCCGTTGCAGAACCACCCGAGCAAGAAGCGGAAGCTGGCAGCAGCCGAGGGCCACACACCGAGGACAACGAATGCGACGGCAGCGGCGAATCGCAATCGTTCCTCCTCCTCTTCCGATCTCGCAACTTCGCTCCCCACGGGTGGCAGCGCAGCGGACCCAAATCGGACACATAGGATAAAAAAACAGCAGCAGCACAGCAACAACAACCTCAAGGCCTCGAGGAGGCCGCCGCCACGCCCGGCATCATCAGTGCCGTACACACTGGCCACGGCCACAGCCATCTCGGCCGAAGACAACGATGCCGACGCTACGAGGGCCCTGCACAGTCTTGAGAGGAATCCCGGCGAGTACGACGTGCAGATACACTCTGTGCTGTCGTCGTCCAAGATGCAGAAGAAGGTCGCTTCCGTACTACGACACCTCTCGCCGACGGTGGGGAAGGCGAAAGGTGATGACGATGACAACTATGGTGCTGCCGCTGGGACTGCTCCTGGAGAGGCATCATCACAGCCCAAAAAAGTGACTGTGCTGCGCGCCAGGGCGTCTGATGCGGGCAAGCTCGTCTCGATCGCCGAGATTGCGAAGCGGGAGATTGAGAAGACCGGCGGCAGGACGTGGTATCAGTACATATCCGTCGGCGAGGAGCTCGAGCAGCGCGAGCGCGGCAAAGCGGCCGGCGGCCACGCGTCCGTCGTCGAGGAGACCATCCTCGACGATGATGGCGACAACGACAACAACGGGAAGGGCAAGGACGACCAAGACGGCGGCGACGACAACGACGACGACGACTTTGAAATCATGAAGACCCGCTTCGAGCGGGCGATCGAGGGCAGGCCGCTCGTCCGGGGCGTCCCCGTCATGGCGCTCTTCCTCTCGCGGACGCCGCTGGACGAGCTGAGGCGGCGCTTCGGGGAGCAGACCAACGCTACACCCTGAGAGTGCAAGCAAGGTCCCTTTTCAAATCAGAACAACGGGGGTTTTCCCGCAGCCGAACGGTGGTTCCGGTTCGTGACTACTGGCAACAACCACTATCTAGGGCTGCCGCGAGTGACATATTTGCGGACACAGTTGCTAATGCCAGAACTGCAGCCATCGGCATGCACACGTGCATGAGTTGAAATACATCACATTACACACCATATTTAGCTATTGGTATTGTCAATGCGCCACCCGCATAGAGACCATGCAAGGAGAAACTTCACAATACTACATCCGGAGCGCACACGGACGCCGAGCCGGACACGCAAGCAGCAGAGTCGTGACCCGAATCACTGTTGACCGCCTCTTGAAAGCCTTCTCATCGCCTGTTGCAGTTCTTTCCTCCTTCCCCTACCGGCACGTGGTGGCGGTGTGTAAAAACGACGCGCTCACACTGACTTATCTCTCTGCCCGCTCTGTGAACCGAGCTCCAGTGAGGCATGCGAGTCGTTCCAGTCTTGTTGTCAGAGAGACGCGGATACACGTCAGAAGCATCAGTAGCAACATGCACTCCCGTACCATGCATGGATGGAACAGTTGGAGAAGCGACCGCTCACCCGGGGATAGAATAAACACAGACCGAACTCGGCTGGAATACCGACTTAATGCAGCGCGATGGTAATGGTGTCGTTTGATTCACGTACTGCCAGCAGCCAGAGATGTTTCGCGGCCCAGGAAAGAAGAGAACGGTCTCATCCTCGCTGGGAGTAGCGTGGTCTGCGATCAGAATGAAGAGGTCTCCCACGAGATATGGAAGCACCGCAGGGCTTGCGCAACGTAGCTAAGTGCGAACGCTTAACAATTGCTATATCGATTAACATAGGTGAATAAACAATATGTACACTGGCAGTAGGACGAAAGCATTCTCCCAAATCTCCGCCACTACCTCTTCTCCATTTCTGCAAGGCTGCACCATGACGACCCGCGTGCGTATGTCTGCAAGTGTGTGCGTTACGCAGGTAACCCGCTCTGTGGACAGCTACCAGCAATCGTAATCCTAACAAAGTCGTCGTCGTGTGGGACCTCTATGAGGTTGAGCGTTATGAGCCGCCTCGAGTCCAAGTGCTCTGGTTGTCAGTCGTATTCTTGTGTAAGCGAGTCGAACGTGGTCGCGGATGCGCTGCCGGTTCGTTATAATATCAAAACAGCGTGTTCGCGTAAAATCTTTTTGCCAGTCTTCTGTGCGACCATTGATTCCATGCCTAATCCCTGTCTGAACCTGGGGACATCTCACCGCACCCCTCGGCCATTTACTTCTTGAACTCCATTGCAAGTTGCTGTTGGGATAATGAACGCCCACGGGCACTAACACCTCTAGTGCTTCTTGTTATCGGAATAAGTGATGCGGAGGACAAAGTTGACGACGACGGCGCAGAGCAAGATGATGGCGAGGATGGTAGGGCCGAAGCGGTCGTCGAAGCCAGCCTGGCCGCGCATGCGGATGGACTTTGCTCGCCAGTGGTACGTAAAAAGAGCGTAAATCATGGCGAGCATGGCGACGCCAGTGAAGAGGAAGGCCGAGATGAAGGCTGGGCGGTCACCAAAGTTGAGCATGCCGATGGCGAGGGCGCCGAGGATGACGGTGAAGTTGAGCCATGACAGAAACGTGCGCTCGTTGGCGAAGAAGACTTTGGGCTCGACACGGGTCGGGAGGGCAATGCGCTTGCCTGTATGGAGGGAAACTGTCAGAATCGGCGTGCTTTGCAAGTATTGATCGGTCGTGTTGCGCAAGGCTTGCGTGTCAGAGGGAGGGGAGGGAAGGGCGTACCGGGAGCGGTCTGGAGAAGAGGCTGGCTCGACATGGCGATGGTTGCGCAAAGTAGTTGGCGGTATAAAAGACTGGATCGATCGTCTGCGGTTAGCATTCGTGATGGGTGAAGCGCTGCAGTGGACGGTGTTGTCTGGTCTTTTTGTTTTGACCTGCCGGCCAGCAACTGACGAACAGCACGCTAGCGTGACGCCGTTGGAGGCGCTCGGGGCAATGGCTTACTGCGAGGTTCTAGTCGGGCTGATGAGTTTCTAGAGCTGCTGTGGGAGAGTCAATGGCGGTGTTGAGCTGGTTGTAGCGAAGAAAAGAGTTTGGCGAGCAGAGAGGCAATTGCTGGATCTGAGGCGAGGTGAAGGCGTGCAGGTGTGGTCCTGTCCGTGGCTGGAGTTGTCTCGGCGCGCCTGCTTGCACCCGTGGTTCTGCAAGTGGGCACCTGCACGGCTTGACGTCGTTTGGCCGCCCTGCTCGTGCGCACCCCTGACCCCTGCTTGGGTACTTGCAGTCCAAGTATCGATTTCCTCTGTTCGTGCTGCTGTTGTTGTTGTTGTTGGCTGCATCCTTTTGGGGAATTCATGATACGGAAAAAGATGTCTATCGACGTATCGTGTTCTTGGTCTAGTGTAGGTAGCCAGTACCACATTTGTCCTGCAGTGGCAGGTGATGGGCAATTTACAGGCTGCTGAGCGGTCAGCCTGTAACGGTGATAGACCACTGTTCACAACAATACGTACTTACCCTACTGAAATACGACAAAGACTTTACACACGTTACTGGAGAATGTGCCAATTACGACGATCACTGGTCAGATGCCTGAAGACAGGTACAGCATGCTTGGCGATGCACTGCAACTACCACTTGCAGTCTCGAGTCTTGACGATACGTGCTGGCAAAGTATCTTGAAGCCCCACAGACCGGGCAAGCCAGGCGCAACCTTGAACCAGTTTCGCGCGTCTCCACCGCGGCAACTTTTCTTGTTAGCGGCAACACGTGCTTGTGTTTGCTCGCTTTGACTGGCTGTGACGAGCACGAGGCTGAGACGATGCTCCAAGAGGAACCGGCCGGCTGCTGAGCTGGTGTTGAGAGCCGCGATGGCCTCTCCTCAGCCACGAGAGCAGTGGCACAGGACTTGTGTAAAGCTGATGATGACCGCATCGCTACCTACCAAGACGATTGTGCGACAGACACCCCCTTACTGGGCGGGAGCCCGGTGTGCCTGGGCCCTGCATGCAGATTCTGCATGGATGGCCTCGTAGTACCGCAGCAGACGTTCGGCAGGTCATACAAAGGCAAGAGGGCACGTGCGAGGGCAACCGGCGACTGCGAGAGACGTGATTGAGCAGCCATACTAGAAGGTCAGCATGCGGGCGCCGGATGGGGTAACACGGCAGGCGAGAAGCTCGTCGTCTTGGATCGTGTTTGGGAGCTGCGCTTGACTCGGAGGTTCCAAGGCTGGGTTTCAAGGTTCCAAGGTTGTCTTGTCCCCGAATTCATGGAGGCGGCCGGTTGCGGGCGTCAAGGACGTCAGTCCGTTCAGCCCCCACCAGAGACAGACGGACATCTGGCAGCCCTGGGAGCAAAAGCCAAAAGTGACGGCGAGGAACGACATGTGCCGGCGACGATTGGGCAATGGCTGCAGACCTGCAGCCTTTTGGGAGCCAGACAGGCAAGACAGGAAGGGTCGAGTGCGGGGAGATGCACATAGCGCAGCCACAGACAATAATAGATAAGTCGAGGACGGCAAGCACGATAATTAGCAACACGGTCGATGCCCATTACCTAACCCCGCACGCCCAGCCAGTCACTGCTGGCTGTGGTGGCTGCCTCGCTTTAGGCTTTCCGCGGCGTGCCTATCCTCGCCCATCTCAGGCAAAATGATGCTCGAATAGGTGGAGGGGCAGATGTGACGAGCCGGGACGGAAATTGTCAAGCCTTGGGACGAGCCTTGGCTGTGCCTACACCCAATGTCCTGCCGACTATTTGTGCACAGACCAGCATGCCGCGATGCGATGCTGCCAGTCCCGTCCCCGGCACCGCTCTCGCAGCGCTGAGGCAGCTCCCTCCTCCGGAGCGCCCCGGGCTGCGCCAGACACCATTTACGCACTACTGAGCACGGAGTACCGCTGGCAGCTCCGCCAAAGAGGAGAGAGAGAAGCTCTGCACCACCACAACGCCACCACACTCCGACCTCTTCCTCCCGCTCTGCTCGCCTCCTCTCCCATTCTCCTCCTCCTCCCCTCCTCTACCTCCCATCCTCATACCACGACCTCGGCACATCTCCTCCTTTCCTCCAGCACACCGTCGCGTACACCATCGCCGATCGCCACCAGCCTCCCTCACGTAGTTGCACAGTATTCGGAAGAGTGGAAAAGCCTTGTTTGCTCCTGCCCAGCCAGCCAGGACTACAGCCTCCGCGATCGCAACCACGCACATTCGAAGCCGCCCTCACAATGGCCACCCAGACCAGCTCCGTACGACCACATCCGCCCTCATCTTGTATCTACCCACCATCGTCCATTACGAGCACTAACATCGTGCCAACGCGCAGCCAATCTCCCACACACGCCTTAAGCAGATCGCGACTGATGTATGTCTATCCCCAGCCCGCGCCCCCTCTGGCTGCCAATGCAATAACTGACTCTGAACCACCCTCACACAGGCTTGTCAGTCCGCTGTTGGCAGCGCAGAGTTCTACGACCACACAAAGGTCAATGCCTGGAACTCGCTCATTATAGTACGTTTACAAACTTGTACGCGCAACTTCAGCAGCGGGGACGACCGACGCGGACGCCAGGGCCACCAGCTTGCGATCGGAATAGCGTCAGCTGTGCCAATGTCGGGCTCACGGCGCGGCTGGTCTGGCGGTTTGTCTCGCGCGACTCCTCCCCACCGCCGCGTGCTTTACCCTACTACTGTACGCAAACTTTTCAGGCCCAGTGCTGACCCTGGTTCCACTTGCCTCACAACAGAACAACATCCTGAAGAGCGTCATCACAGAGACGACCCCCTCTGGCACGGCTCCTTCGCACAAGTACGTGGTCAACAGCACCATTGTGCAGCACCTGGTGCCCACCTCCGGTCTCAACAAGCCCAAGGGCGGCAGCGAGGCCAAGACCGACGAGCCGCACATCACCACCAGCTCCGACGCCGCCGCCACTGATGGAAAGCCTCATGTAGGCCGTCGCGGCATGCACTCGGCTACCCAGGCCTTCTGGGACCAGAAGAACGACGGCCTCTGGAGCTTCAAGTATGACGGCGGCGAGGCCAAGGGCATGGACATCGTCGTTACTGTCATCTGGATCGCTGTATAAATCAGCAATTCGTGGCGCGCTCGGACAGCTGCACAACGCGCATCGAATCGTGCCTTGCAAGATCAACGACTTGCTCACAATTCTATGCGTTCAGTCGCAGCAAGTTCCGGTCCGCTTTTATGGCCCCTCATACGCGAAAACATGGAATCAGCAGCCGCAGAACGACCAGCAAAGGAAACCCATGGCTGGCCTAGAGGACAAATGGAACATGCGACAGCATGCGCCCAGCCGTGCATCTATATCCTAACCAGTCGCAACTGTACCATTCACGCCTAGTACTCTACACGCGCCGACCGTGCTCCTCGAGCGAGTCCATGTTCCACACCCCCAGCAGCGGAAAGGCGACATCTCAGGGGGATCCTCAGTTTCCTTATTGTTCTCTGTATGGCTACCGGATGGATGAAAATCATAAGCCGGCTGCCACCTATAAGTTGTCTCGGTCAGGCTGGAAAGCCGTTCGTCACGGCTGCAAGGAGGGAAAACGTGGTAATGCCTGAAGTCGGGCAGTATGGGACAACCACAGGAAGCGCCAACTGCCACGGAAACGAATGGCTGGTTCAGACGCGACGCCTGGTTATGTTGTCCCCGACATCCGGCCACTGCTTGTTTGGAACTGCTCCCGGGGAGGACCCGGCGCATGTAACCACTTTGTTCGTTTGGGAGCCTGCTGCATCATTTATACCCCCTTTACCGTATATTCTACATGAATCTAATTACCCATCCTTTGTGGTAGTGTCGGCGGGCATAAGCAAAATCCTCTGTGATACGTAGACGTGACGCGGTCTCCATGCCCAGTTCGAGTGCAATCTCTCGCGCTTGCCCCAGTACTTCCGACAGCTGTTCCGCTGGATGGACACGTCAGGTGGGTGCTTGCCTTGCTACTGCGGCGCAGGCATGGTTTCTCGGCTGGGGTGGGCTCCCAAACCCCCACGCTTTCTTCGGGTTCCCTGTCATTGTTACGCTTCGCTGTCTTACGTGCTGAGGCGGCCTGCAAATTAACTCGCGCATTATGAGTTGTTAGTGCTGACCAGAATGCGCGAGCTAATCTGTAGACCGCCTCGCGTGCATATCCCATGGCTGTTTCCCCAACCACTGATTTCCCCGCCCATGTGGCTTGCTCTTTTTAGGGGGCAAAACATGAGACAATGACGGGCCAGGCTCGACTTGGTACTCGTGTCATTATGCCATGCGCATGAGCGCAACTGTAGCAACATGGCCCAAACCAATCGTGCTTGCTGACGTCGGTGCTGCCAGCATGAACCTGACTACTCCTACTTCAAGTTTCCCAGCAAGGTTGCTCTGCATGGCAACTCCTCCTCCGTGAAAAAAAAAAACGACGTTTGCGTAGCCTAGCAGGTATCGCGTTTGCCTCCGGCGTGACTAGATGGACAGTGAGAAACAGACGGAGAGAGATAGAGAGACAAAGCTGGGTGGTTTCCCAGGAAAAGAAGGTGACCCCTACGGCGTTTAGAGCCAACAGAAACGACGGACGAGCTGCAATGAGCAAGCGCGCCAATTAGATGGAGTATATACAATGCTTAGACTCGAACAAAACGTACCTACTTGCACACGCGAAAGTTGAGTTCCGGAGCGAGCGAGCTGCCAAGTACACACTTACTTACCCGTGCACAAGATCACTTGATGATTTTTAACAGGAATAGTCCTCCTTGAATGCTCGCTTGCCGAGCGAGGCCATCTGCAAATTGATCCGCGCATCTGGGGCAGCACCACCGACCACAATGCGCGGCTTAATCTGCAGGCCGCCTCGCCGAGGTCGTGGTTGGGCGAAGAAAAAGTGTTTGGCGCCGATACCGGCGGCACTGGTTCGTCTGTTGTTTGGACCGAACGGACTTGCCGACATGAACGACAGCACCCACCCCACCCCAGCAATGCTTTTGCTCGGCACGCAGGCTTTTATTTTTATCCTATTTGTATTGTTTTTATTCTCAACACCATGTCCGACCTGTCTCTACGTGCACCCCACCAACTCTGATTCCGAAGCAAAGTGATCAACCATCCCGGAGGCTGGACATGCCCTCTCCCCACGCCTTTGCGCCTGTCAGGCCTTGTCAGGCTGTCAGGGTCCCATGGATATCGTGCGACCTCATTCGATTCGACTGCAGCAATCCGGCGTGTGGGTCCGGCTGGCGGCTTCGACGTCATCATCACTTCCAAGGGTCTTCTCATTCCTCGAATGGGAAGGACCTTGGAGGGGAAGCGGCGCTAAACATGTGCTCGGCATCTACTCAAGTACCCAGACGAATGCTAAAATAAACCGGACGTCCATGCGACGACTCGTGGGCATTGGAGCCCGGCGAGGCCCGGTCTTTTGTGACGCTCGCCGCAGGGTTCAAGCTGCGGCTGACTGGGGGGTTGTGTCCAAAGTGGCAGTCGGCTGTGGGAATAGGTTCAGTTGTACCAGCATTCGGACTTGAAGACTCTGTCTGAGCCGCTAAGAGGCCAGAGCAGTCGGCCAACAAGAAGCCTGGAGGTGATTGAAGAAGAAAGAAGAAGAAGAAATAAGCGGACCCGGGGCGTCGCTCGCGTGGCGAGGCACACCGCCGCCACCACCCACACAAAGAAGGCCAGTCACAGACAAAGAACCATGTCCTTCTCGAACACCGAAGCCCGCTGCTCGGAATCCGACGTGCGTGTCGCGCGCCGGGCCACAGCAAGTCTAGACGCCCCAAGGGGGGCCCTGCACACCACCTTGCGACTGACTGGCTTGACTGACGTCGCCCGCCCGCCCGTCGCTCAATAGTATGCTGGGCGGCCCTGGCATGTGGCACGGCGCCGCTTGCCCGATCAGCCCTGGCGTCGCTGCCGAGGCGGCCTGTCGGGCCAGACAGAGGCCTGACTTGCTGCATCCACGTACTCCGTAGAGGTCCCGGCCCTCTTGGCCCCGGCGAGCAACTTGCGGAAATAGGTCACGATGGCCGCTTCGCTTCCACCCCCTCGGTGGAGTTTCTCGTCCCCACCGCCTCCGCCTTTGCCCGCCCGGGCTCTGCCTCCTCGCCCGCGGCGATGTATGGCGCCGACACCTCATAACCTCGCTCGTGCCCAGGCTGGCCGGCTTGTCTCGCTCACTCGCCTGCCCTCCTCCCGCTCCACATGCAACGTACCACACCTAACCACCATCGACTCACATTCCCGACTCGAGCCAACATAAGACAGTCCCCTAGGTCGTCTTACCTACCAATACCCACGACTTCCCGACGCCCATCCTCCGCTTTACAGCCCATCGACTCTGCCGTTGCTGCCCTCCACCTCAAGCATGGTTGAGGTCCTTCGAAGCCCATCTTTCGTACTGTCCGACTCGGAGGAAGGACCCGACGTCTCGTCCCGTTTCATGAGGCTCGATCTTTCCTCCCTCAAGGAGGAGCAAAGGCTGCAGAATGAGAGGGCCCACAAACACAACTGCACACAGAAGCAGCAGCTCGAAAGCGAGCCGTCGCAAGCCAAGCAGGAGCAAACCGGTAACTTCCAGAACCAACTCCAAACATGGCAATGGAGCAACGTCGGCGTAGGCACAGGCTCGGGGGCAAGCACGCCAAAGGGCAGCCTCCTTGAGCCTCGCCGCGCCTTTTCCACAACCGACCAGCCCTCGCGCGTCGGCACGCCAAACTCCATCATCGCCCGCTTTGCTGCCTCTCGCCCTCTGAGTCCGATCTCATCACCTAGAGACCCTCATGACATGGCCGACTCATACTTTCAGGCCGACGGCCGCGCCTCGGCGTCGACTGTTCCGCTCTCCCCCGGCACCGCTCGCAAGGTCGCCTTCCTTGGGGGCGCCGAGGTGCCCATGATAGACAATATCCGTACCGCCTTTGGCAAGCCGATCCTACCGGGACCGCAGCGCTCGTACTCGGTGATGGACTACGAGCCGATCCCCTTTACACATATGCCCGGCACCGCGCTGCTGCTCATGCACCTGCCTCCCGAGCTGCACTACGCCGTCTTCGACTTCCTCGAGCCGATCGATAGCACGGCCTTTGCCCTGACCAACAAGCACTTCTACATTATCCATCGTCAGATGCACGGCAAGGTCCCTCTGGCCACGAGGCGTTCTGGACCCAACGACATGGAGTGGGTGTGGCGGAATGCGGGGCCATTCATCAGCGGCAGCGGCGCCGGCCGTCCAGGTGGCATGGCCGTCAGGCAAAACGCCCTCGCCGAGCTGTCCCCGCGAGGCCAGGTCTACTGCCGAAAGTGCCGCACCGCGCGCTGCGAGCTGCGCAACCATATCCGCGACTTCTTCCCGGCCGACACCGAGTACTGCGAGATTACCCAGAAGTATGGCGCCACAGCCAAGCCAGGGGCCAGGCCGGTGTGCTGCCGCAGCTCGCCGCGCCATCCGCATCGGTGCGGCCGACATACTCGCCAGCAAAGGGTCGTTCGCCTGTCATAGTGGAAAGGTGCACGGCGCTGGCGCTGGATGTGGTTTGGTAGCGACCAAGATCACGGCGGAGAGCACGAAGGAATGCTAGAGAGAGAGCGTCCTTACGATCGTCCCGATACCCCAACTCCGTCACCAGGTCGCAGACGATTTTTGTGAGCACTCAATCAGCGGCCACGGACCACACCCACCAGCATTCTAGATGCGGCATACAGCCACTTATGCACTGCGATAAAGACACCTGGCTCTCCGATGGGAATCATGTCGAACCGCAATGATGCGCAGGTAGCTTGCTATCCTCGGCGACTCGCGTTGCTCTGCTGCGTATCACACCATTGATCAGTCATTGGCAACAACGATGACACGCGAGGAGAGCGCATATTTGATAAAGTTGTGTTGCACAACACCAACACCGTCGATATTCACGCGCGGATTTCTCCTGTGTTTGAACTAAACAGCGTCGGGGGTGGCAATAGAGAGCAAGCTTGCGGGGAATGACATAGACGAGTGCGAAACGACATCTGTTTCGACAGATTTGGGTTTCACAATTTACAGACAGGCAGACAAAGATGCATTGAACGACGGCACGAATGACGGTGGAAGGCAAAGTCGCAGAACGACCAGACAGTCTTAGAACTTGTACATGATAGATGAATAGGATACCAGGAATGAGCATATTGTATATGTCCCTAGAGCATTCGGGTTTTGGGCATGTGCAAGTGTGACGAGCGGTCTGATCACCGCATACATGTGACAGAGCGGGTGGACTTGCCAGAGTGGATTGGTGATGTCGTCCTCTCTAGTCTTTTCACTGCCTTGATAGTGGCACTGTGGGCACGTCATCTCGAGGCCGGCGGCCGTTGCAGCGACCGCCCACCGAGTTGCAGAGATGTGCAAGAATGGAATTAATTGCAGAGATGCGGCCTGATCACTAGGAGCTTGCGAACAGGCGGTATTCCATCTCTCTTGTTGTCGTCGTCATCGTGATCTAGCAGCGGCGTCGCACTCGGAAGACTGCTAGGGCTGCAGTAGTCCCGGCGGACATTGTGGGCGATCTGGGGAGCTTGTTCCGTGACGGAGTACGTGGAGAGCAGGCGGGCATCCACTTTGCGGGAACTTGGTGAGATGAGGGTCGATGCGACGAAGGCGGGCCGGGGTTGATGCTAAGGGGACCACTTGTTTTGCAACTTGTTGAGAGCCAGCCGCCAGCAACGTCGTGGCCCCGATCGCACAGTCTTTTGAGGCTCCGAGAGTGAGGCCACCGACGCAACCTGCTGCACCCCAGCCCAGTCCAACCCGCACAACTGCGCAACCTGTCGACATCACCTCGCCTCTTGCACTCCCATCCTTCCCTGCTTCCCGGCAGCCCTGCAGTCGTCTCCTTCCCTCTTCTACTGCACTTCGCCGTGCGGCAGCAACCTCAATTGACCTTGGACAGCCCTAGCCCTGCCCTTTCCTTTTCCTGCGCAGAGAGCAGTGACGTATTTCCCTCCAATTGCAGCACGGTCCAACGACACACCTCGCCCGGCTTCGTTCCTGGCCACCTCGGCCAACTCATCATCTTTTTTCCATCGTGTCTCCCACCTCCTCCACATATACACATACACACACACACACCCACACACACACACACGCATTCACACTATGTCGTCACCTTCGAGCTCGTCACAAGCCGGCAAGCGCAAGCGCCCGACCACCGCCGCCTCATCCATGCCCGACGACCAGCCCGTCCTCCAGCCTTCGTCCCGCGACGCCTCGGGCGAGGACGGCGACGACACCACCGCCCCAGAGTCCGGCCGCCTCACACACCGCAAGGTCGATCACCCCAACGGCGGCAGCAGCAGCGGTGCCGCCACCGCCAACCCGGCTAAGCGCCAGCGCGGCATCGGATCAGAACGCACCTCGCAGCAGCAGCATGGCGACCCGGGCGAGCCCAGCGACACCACCGAGGCCAGCATAGACATTGCCGACCGCATCGGCCGCAAGTCGAAGCGCGCGACCATCTCGTCGGCAAAGGATCTCCAGATGGGCGAGGATGACGCCGAGGACGGCAGCGGCGGCAGCATCAAGCAGCCTGACCCCATGGCTCCTCCACCAATCGGCACCCTTACGCACCCCGTGGGGTACCGGACCAACGACCCCCCTGAGGGGCGCCAGATCAGGGTCTACGCCGACGGCGTCTTTGATCTCTTTCATCTCGGGTAAGTGGTGCACCAGCACTGTTGTGCTTTTTCTTGCCCACGAGCTAACACGTTCCTTTTACCAACTCTTTCAGCCACATGCGCCAGCTCGAGCAGGCCAAGAAGGCCTTCCCCAACGTCTACCTTCTCGTGGGCGTCACGGGCGACGCCGAGACACACAAGCGCAAGGGTCTCACCGTGCTGTCGGGCGCCGAGCGCGCCGAGACGGTCCGGCACTGCAAGTGGGTCGACGAGGTCATTGATAACTGCCCCTGGATCGTGACGCCCGAGTTCCTTGAGGAGCACCAGATCGACTACGTCGCGCACGACGACATCCCTTACGGCGCGTCCGAGGGCGACGACATCTACGCCTCGATCAAGAAGGAGGGCAAATTCCTCGTCACGCAGCGCACCGAGGGCGTCAGCACGACCGGCATCATCACCAAGTAAGCACTTCTGTACAGCGGCAGTACCGTGGCGACTATCTATGGAGTTATCTTTGATTGCTTACTCTTCTTTTCACCTGCAGGATCGTGCGCGACTACGAAAAGTACATTTCGCGCCAGTTCAAGCGCGGCGCCTCGCGGCAGGAGCTCAACGTCAGCTGGCTCAAGAAGAACGAGCTCGACCTCAAGCGCCATGTGCAGGACCTGCGTGACAACATCAAGACCAACTGGGCTACGACGGGCCAGGAGCTTACGCGCGAGCTCCGCCAGTACTGGCCCGCCAGCCGGCCCCAGAGCCCCGCGCCGCTCATGCGCCTGCCAAGCACGCCCGGCCATAACGGTGGCGGAAGCGACTCGCACAGCCTGCGCGAGGCGGCGGCGGCGGCGTCCATGCTGCGCTCGCCCACGACGCCCGGAGGCTCCGACAGGCCGCCCCCGACCGAATTCATTACGGGATATACGCTGGGTCTGATTGGCGGCGTGAGATCATGGGTACGTTCTGAGCACTAGATCCTGTCCTGCCAGAGTGTGGTAACATTGTAACTCTAACATTTTCCTCGCCAGATGACCAAGAGGGAGGGCAACCTCCAGGACAGCCGGCCGGCCAGCGACGACGAGTCGGACGATAGCGAGGAGAAGCAACAAGCTGGCAGCCGCAGAGGCCGGCCTGGCGTCAGTCGTAGCAGCACGTCGGGCGCCACGAGCTCGGCCGCGGGCAGTCATCTCGATCCGTCTTCGGCGGCGACGGCAGCGCGCGTGACGCGGTCGGGCTAGGTGCTCGACGACGACGACGATGCGGGGCCGGAGCACTCGAAGAGCTGATTGGATGAGTAAGGTCTAGCCAGGCACGTCAATTGCAAACATGAGGAGTTGAAGCACGAGGAAAGTGCGGGGTAAAGATTGTGGTTGTAGTGTAGTAAAACCCAAGTGTATCAGTTCAAGCCGGAGAATGGGAATAGAGAATTTACCAGAGGAGGGAGTGGGTTTTGAAGGCAGAAATAAATAATGGCCGTGGAAAAGCCTGTACTAATTAGAATAAACGTGGTACATCTGTATGGGAAGCCAACAATATTGGAAGGAGAAAGCAAGCAGAAAGCAGAAAGCAGCCCACCTTTAGGAAACACTGGCCAGAGAAGCCAAGATAGCATTACGCCAAGAAGCATGCCAGAGGCAGCCAACCCTGAGCAGCAGAATAGGCAAGTCCCTTGTGAAAACAGCCGTGGCAGGGAGCGGGCCAGCGGCAGCAGCACTAGCAGCATCCACGAACGGCCTGGAAACCGCAAGTTTGTCTGGATACGTCTCGCATATACGAGCCGAGCTGTGACTGGGGTTTTCCTCTCCAGTTCGAGGTGTGTGTCGAGTTGTGCTCTTTGCTATAGTGGATACTGGCTCTACGTGTCGAGCCAGAACCTCATGGTTCGTGGAATCTAGTGAACCCCCTTGTGTCGAGCTCGGTCCCAGTGATCATGTGCGTTCTTTGAGAGACTGTAGAGGAGCACGTGCGTTTCCCGCGGTTCAGGCAGGTACTTGTGCGTGCGGGATGCGAAAAAAAGGAAGTCGATACCAGGACCCAAGGCAGACAGACCAGACCTTTTCTCCGCCCGTGCTGCTGCTCCCGTAGTATGTCCTCCAATGGTCGTGTCGTCCCGGGGGGACCTGCTGACAGGAAAATGACCCCCATGCCCGCCGTTTCTCGGTAGTGGTTTTTCCAAGCAGGCTGCTGGCCCTGGGCAGCAGCACATGATTCAGGTAGCGAGGTAAAGAGAGTGAGGGAGGGAAAGACGGGGCTTGAATCTCCGCGCACCCCGTTTCTAGCAAAATAGAGGCGTGCCCAGGAGCACTACGAACGTGGCATGGCAAGCATTTTGACGTGAAGTATCGCGATCTCTCTTGTTTTGATACCTGGTTGAGCTTCCGCCTTGGCTTCTTGGCTGCTGGAAAGACGGAGTCCGGTTAAAGTCGGAGCTGCATGACCGAGTGTTGATAGAGATCCCGGCTCCCCCACCCTGGTCATCGTTACAGTATCGGGCTATTTCCGTGGGCTTAACCGTTGTGTCCAATCTGGTTGAAAGCTTAGCGTCTGGTGTCAGAGCGAGCTTGTGCAGCAGAAGAACAGTCGAGTCAGTGCTTATTTGTTTCATCTCATCAAAGCCGGTGCCAGATCGTGCCCATGGACGAAGACGGACCGAGGCACTGACTCTCTCGCTTTCTGTCTTGCTCTCCCACTTTTGCTCAACCTCGACCAGCCGAATGGCGAGCACAAAAAACCAGACAGTTTTGGTGGAGCGATGGGGATGAGATGTCAAGTTTATTTTGCTCGCCGGCTCGCTGCTTGGGTGTCGTGTATGGCGCCTGGCCTTTCTGGCTGTAACTACGTCAATGGCGTCGTCACACCAGCCCCAAACATGGTCACATTGATTTCGGTTTGCATTCGCAACGGGAAGGGGGGAGAGGGGGGAGTCATGTCCCAGCGAGTCAATGACCGCCCGCGAGGGCAACGCGGGGGAACTTTGTCCAAGGTAGTTAGCATGACACATCTCCATGGCCGGGGATCGCTGTGCTGCAAGGGTCGTCCTATATCAACTGCGGTTGGAACTGCCCCGGCCAGGTTGAGCGTTGCAGCTGGTGTCCATCTTAGATCAGGGAGCTATTGATAAGACGGAAGCCCTATGGAGATCTCGACAGGTTGCAGGTCGCCAAGTGGTGCCACGTCGCTGCCGACGATAGATTGTCTCTGTGTAGCCGGGCTCGTGATCTGGCCCTTTGCATCCAGGAGATTGTCACCAGAGAGGATGTCCGAGTGCGTTTGTTTGTGTGTTGCAGGGCGAGCATCATGGAAAGTCGCCGTTGTACGTCCAGGGGGCATGTGAGGCATGTGCTCCACAGGGCTCGGATGGTGCTGCAGATGCACCAATCAGTCTGGCGACCCGTGAGTGTGTATCCGTGGGCTGTCAAGCACGTGGAGTCGCCGGACTCGCAGGCGAGATAGTGTATGTAATGTGAATACCAGAGTCTGTATCGGTCTGTAATTATCGGTCTGCATCGGCCAGGCCTGGAGGTTGGCGACGGATAATAAATGCCACTGCAGACGGACGGACGATAAGCACTTGAGCAGGCCTGCAGTGTGCAGCTGCAGTGTGCAGGTGGCCAGAGGATGGGTAAGACCCGGGATCAGGACACAGCTGGTGGGGCCAGGCCGCAAGGGGATGTCCGGCGGGCGGCGTGATTGGAGGAGAAACAATCGACCGGCCGAGAGTGGGCAGGAGGCGCGGCGGTCGCGCCTTCCCCACGTCTTTGTTCCCCAGGGCCGTGCCTGCCTCACACTGGAAAACCCCCCAATCAGCAGCCACTGCGCCCCGGCGCGGCTGTGCTATTACAGCACTCGGGCACCTGCCGCCTGCACGCCTCTCCCAGGCTCGACTCCAGGCTCGCCTCCAGGCTCGACTCCAGGCCCGACTCTCACGTCTGAACCCTCGTCCCAGCTCGACTCTACTGGCTGGAACAATTATCGCGGCCGTCTGCCCACGCCAGCGCCGTCTCAGCCCGTGCTTGGCTCCCGCCGCCGTCAGCTCCTGCGGCCATCAAAACCCCACGGCCCTCGCCTTGCCCGGCCGGGCCCTCCTGCCTGCCTTTGCTCTTGATCCACCGCTGCTGCCGCCGCATAGGCCGTCGTCCTCCTGCATGCCGGCCACTATCGAGACAACATTCAAGAACACCATTGGCCACCACATGGCTCGATCTCGCGAACCGTTCCTGCTGCACCTCTGCCGCCCCAAGCTGATTGCGCCCGCCCGCACACACGAGCATACATAATAGCAGCAGCAGCAGCAGCAGCAGCGTCGCATCCAATTTGTTGCCGGCACCCAACGACTTCAGCCGGCAGCGGCACGACCGGGATAAGCAACCACAACTGCCGCCTACAAACCGCCAACAACCGACCCGCCAGCCGCAGGAACCCCAACAGCCACGGCCCTGTGGCAAGCACAAAGGGTTCTCACCAGCCCGGCGTCGTGGTCTGGGCCCGGACCCTCTCGCGTGTGCTCTGATCACAACGACAACGACAACGCCAGCCATGGCCACTGTACAGCGCATTCAACACACGCCGCCGCCGCCGCGGCCACTCAGCATGCATGGCGGCATTCTCTCGAGACCAGACGTTGAAATGGTGCTGGACAGCTCATACGACTCGACGCCGGCTTCTTCCACAACCACGGGGGCGTCCGTCTCCAGCGGCTTGAGACGAGGCGACAAGCGTACGGCTGTCATCATCTACGGGCCTGGCCAGGAGCAGATCGTTTCCTTGTTCGCCGACGTGCTGGGAAAGCCATACAAGCTCGTCGGCAGCTTCTCCGGCATCTCGTCCATGGAACAAGAGGTCGTGCTAGGACTGACTGCTGACGATGCCAAGATTGACATTTCGCTGCGCAACAGGACGGCCGTCGTTGCCATCAACGCGCATTGTGTCAGGCTTGGTATGCCACCAGACAGCCAGCTCTCGGAACACTCTGACTACGAGTTTCTCTATAATGAAGAGCCGCTGTGCCGCAGGGATCTCGCGCGCTTCGTTTCCTTCACCCTCGGACAGATTAACCACTTCGACGCTCTCATGGCCAAGCCACGGACATTTTTCCTCTCCATGACGTTTCCAGATGTCCGTGCCGCCCTGTCTAACATCGACATTCTAACTGTTGGCGCTGATGCTGTCGAGCTTCGCGTCGACTTGCTGAGAGAGCCGCTCGCTGATGGCACCTTTGCCGATGTTCCCAGCCTCAGCTACGTCGGCGAACAGGTCATGCTACTACGCCAGCGCACAGAATTGCCCATCATCTACACCACAAGGTGTACTTCTGAGAATGGCCGGTTTCCCATGGACAAACCCGAGCTATTCTACGAGTATCTCCATCGCGCGATACAGTGGGGCGTAGAGTACATAGATGTCGAGCTCTGGCTGCCTGAGGAGATCCGCCGAAAGCTGTACGAGCGCCGCGGCAACAGCCACATCATGTCCGCATTCCATGATTTCTCGGGCACCTTCAAATGGCCTTCTCAACGAGCACACTCCATCTTCGTCGAGTCGCGCAAGTATGCTGACATCGTTAAGATGATTGCTATAATAAACGAGCACAACGAGAACTTTGAGCTCGAGTATTTCCGCTCAAAAATACGTCAGGATTTCCCCGAAGGACCACCTCTTTCTGCGGTCAACATGGGCGCCCTAGGACAGTTTTCACGTACCCTGAACAAGGTGTTGACGCCAATTACGCACCCGCTATTGCCCCTTATCGCCGCACCCGGGCAGATGAGCGCCGCCGAGATCAACGCAGCCTTGTCATTGCTAGGCCAGCTTCCCAAGAAATTTCTATATGGCATCTGCAGCCCTTTCTCGCGGATCGGCACACCGCATGCACCCTTTTATGAAAAGTGCTTCAACGAGCTTGGACTACCGCACCATTTTGCGGTCATTGAGCGACAGCCCCGGAATATTAGCTGTATCGAAGTCTTGTGTAACCAGAAGTCCTTTGGCGGTGCATACCTGACCCCGCCAGTCTCCTTCGCCAGCCTGATGCACAGCAGTCCCTTCTTCTCGAGGCTGTCCGGTGGTGCAGGTCCGACACTGACTGAAGCCGCACGGATGATTGGCGTTGTGGACACGATATTCGTGCGCGCTTCGCACAACTCAGCACCGCCGTCCGCGGCTACCTCTGTACCCTCAAGCCCTGGATCTAGGGGCGGCGAGTCTCCCCTTCATAGGCCGATAGACAGCAGACACGGACTGCCGCCCAACAACGGCCTCGTGTTCGATAACGCGAGCTGGCGCGGAATCCTGAGCACGCTAACGCGCGACCTCGCCCCTTCGGCATACTACGGCCGGACAGCAGTTGTCCTAGCTGCCAGCTCGGACGACGCCGCCTCGACCATGTACGCCCTGAAGGCGCTGCGGGTAGGCAAGGTATACACGGTCGGCTTCAAGACGCCGCTCGTCCTCGCCCGAGGGTTCGTGGTTGAGCCGTTCAACAGTCTCGAGAGCCTGCAGCGCGCGCGGGGGCTCAACGACGACGCGAGCCCGTTCGTCATTGTGTCTGCCCTTGGAGCCGACAAGGCCAATATCGTAGGCATGCTGGTGCGCGTCTTCGGAGGGTCCAGGGGTTCGTCTCCCAACATACGCAAGGTCTTCCTGGATCTCGCAGACGGGCCGCGGAAAGGCGACCCCGGCGCGATCGCGAAGCAGAGCGGGTTCGCGGCGTACGGTGTTGCAGACACGGCCGCGTTCACGACGGTCGAGACGCTCCGCTTGCTCGTAGGTCAGAATGTGCCATACAGCTTCGTGAGGCTGGCGAGTGGTAACGGCATGTTCTGATGATGCAAGCACCCCGGAGGGCCCATGAGGTGTGTCGGCGTGAGGTTTGGACATTGAGCAACCACTATGGCAGCGTCAAGTACCAGCACCCTAGCGTGGGGGTATTGACAACATCTGTAATGCCGCCCGTGGTCATCAAGTTTCTCTGTGGCGGCGAATGTCATCCTGCAACTTCAAAATATGGCAGGGATGCACGAGTGAAGACTGGATGGAGAGCAGGTCGAATATCGGAGCGGTCACGCGACGCTGCCGATCTTTTATTGGGAAGTCTTTTCGGGGTTCACTATTATTCTCGCCATTACCATGCATAAGCGTTTACTTTGTCACCGAGTATATGCAGTATCTTTTTACCTAGGCGATGCTGGGAGCATATCAGTGGCCATGTATGTCGAATACATGCTTCTTCAATCACTCTTGCCGTTCCCTTCGAGCCAGTGACCGGGAAACCAAGGAGGCGTGGCAATAGTGACTGGTGTTGAACGGCGCTGAGGGTTGTTGTTTCAAGACGACTCGGACATATATATATATGTGTGTGTAGTAGGCATATGGAGTTCGATAAGACGCCACGCATATGCCTGGCTTGTCCACAATAGCCAACTTGTCTTGGTGTACCGAGGGTTCGAGGAAGAAATAACCGCATGTCGAATTTTGATCTAGCCTAGATCATGCTGGTAGCAGCTACCTGCCTAGGCAATCTCGATGGATATATTACGGTACGTCGCGATTTGTCGCAGCTGAAGATGTTTTGTGATGATGCTGATGATGCTACCTTGGAAGGTCACAAAATTAGTTGTTGTCAGCATCTCCATGTCTCCTTGACTCAGCCTGCAACCTACGGTACTACCTATCCTCCGATGGTCGACTTGCCGACTCGGTCGTTGCAAAACGCGTATATCAATGTCGGTGAGACTCTTCGTGTACAGCTGGGCTGTGTTCGGGATACACACAAGTCTTTGGGGGGTCTGTCGAATCCAGCGAAGCTGAATAGCGACACGAGCGGCAACAAGGTCATCGGGAGGCTTTGTCAGTGCACGAGGAAATCTGCCCCGTGGTGCGACACTACTCTAGAACGTGGACACAGCTGTGTAGGGTCGTCGCCTTATCGAATCCCCGACCCGCAGGCCTGTTCCAAACGAATCATTTACAAGGAAAAGCAGATGACCTCCACTGGTATCAACCGCTGTTACAGCGCAGCACCGCACAGTGGTCCACCCTGTGGACCTTTGGGGTGACAACGAGACCAAGGAACGAGCGAGGCAAGATGGACCAAGCGTACAGGGAGAGAGGACTCCAAAATGCCGTGTGGCGCGTGGGTACATCCCATGCTGACACGCCAGTGGATGTCGAGGCACAGCGGACGGGGTTCAGTCATGTCTTATCAAGCATGATGGGAAGTCAAAGTGCCTTTGGGGATGCCACAAGACAGCGGTTCGTACATGGGAAGGCCCAAGAAAGGACTCGCGACAGACCGGACTCGACCACTCAGCACCTCGATGATGCTCCTGACTGCGGCTAGAGCGAGTGAGCAAGTCCGGCCAAGACTTGCCTGAAGTAGCAACGTACACCGAGAGCGCGGCTCTGCACTCATTCCTCATGATGCTTCTCCTCCACTCATCTACACTTCTGGCATACGCCGCTGCCATTGGGCCTTTGTCGTTGCCACGTCGTCAAGAACGCTGACAGAGCTGCATAGAGTCGCAACGGGGCGGCGCGGATGGTGGCTCCGGTCATGAGGGGGCGGCTACTGCCTTAACATGTTTGGGCAACCGGTGAAGTCGTCGTCCGGAGACATGGTCGTCGCAGATGACGATTGTTTCATATCGCGCTTGGGATGAAGGGCATCCTTGGCCGCGCAAGACTCATGAAGGTGAGCCCGCTGGGGTCGAGCGTGGTTCCGAGGCGGAGATGATGGCTTTGTGACGAGCAAGGCGATACTGGATGTGACTTTGGCAATGGCGTTTGGTCAGCCAGCCAGCCAGGCAAAGTGGACGAGACAGAGTTGCACTGGAGTCAGCCCGGGCCTGTCAGTGGGACGGGAGGAATGAGACGCGCAAAAAAAAAAAAGGCAGAGGAGGAGAGGTCGCAAAGGAGCTGTCGTTAGACCCACGGTCGGGCCGGGAGACGTTGCACGACAAGACAACCAGACCAGGGGCGCGTAGATCATATGCCATGGGTTAGGAAGCCAGGCCGACGGCTCCTCGGACACAGAGGAGCGAGGCTGGAGGATGCTGGTGATTCTCTGGGTGTGGCTTGGCCTGGCGTCTGGTGTTTGGTGTCTGGTGTTTGATGCGGTGTCGGCCAGGCCGTTTGTTCCTTCCATTGACTACATAGTGTACCTTAACCTGGCAAGTGCCTTTGCACCCGCTTCGTCCCTTCCAAGGTGAATGCCTAGCAGCGACCTGTCGTTCTCACCCTCGGCCCACGTGCAGACACGCGTAGATATGTCGAGAGCAGTCTGCTGTCGCTCACAGGGCGAGCCAAGCCACCACCGCGACAGCTTCCAAAGCGCTTCTCGACGTTGGCCGCGGAGCATGGAGGTGCGGCAGCCCCCTGCGGCAGGGCTTCCCTGCACTGCAGTCCTGGTGTTCTGGCGTCCTGGTGTCCTGCAGTGCTGGAGTCTCGGTCGCATGCATGCACGCGCCAGCCTGGACCCGAGCGGCCCAAGTCGAGTCCGCGTTGCGTTGCAGCCGTGGCCGTGACCGCGGCCGTGGATCGACGGCGACATGTCGCTCGGGGTGGGTTCGGACCGAGACGTTTGAGCTCGATTGATGAGGCTGTTTTGGCCGTGCTATGGGCCGGGTTGGCGATAGTCGCAGCTGCAAGTCATTGCTTGTCTGCTGCCAGTGCTGCTGCCAGTGCCGCTGCCCGCTGCCCGCTGCCCACTGCCCGCAACGACGCCTTCCGAGCACGAACCACACTCCAGAGGGCCTCCCCGCAGCGATCACAACGGCCTGCATGAGGTGTGTGTGTGGCGTCTTGCGCGCCAACCGCCTCCACACGGACCCTGGTGCCTCGCCTGCCATGCCCCGGCTTTTGGAGCACAGACAGGACTGCAGGTGGACCCTGCCCGCGCCCGCTCGAGCACCCTCGCTCGCTCCCATGGTTGTCACCACTTGAGCAGTGCCGCTGCCGCTGCCTGTGCCTCTGCTTGCCCCGGGCCTGGCAACCTGTCTCGAGCTTCTGGTCTTGACCTGGTTATCAACAAGGTCCCTGCCTGCCCTGTCCGCCGGACTGTCGTAGCTCTGTTGCTCCCGTCCCATCTCGCCCGTCGATACTACGCTTTGTGACAGCTTCCGCACCCGCGCCCTCGCTCGCGCCATCGCCCGTGCCTCACCTCGCTCCGCCTGCTACTCTGTACACCCGCCCTGCTCGATACCGGCCTGTGAGAGACGCCCTCCGTCTCCTCCGTCTGCTCCGCCTGGGCCGAACCGCCTTCTTGCCATGTCGCATGCCTGCCGCGTGGGCGGCCTTTTAGCCTGACACGATCCTCCGCGATCCTCCGCGATTCGTCCGAGCCAGCCCTCGTCCGCCAAACTCTGTCACTACTTGACCACCGCTCCGAGCCCGCTCAGCTTCGAGCCTGCAAGTGGCAGCTAGCCATGGACCCCAACATGCACCCCATTGCCATCCCTCGCCAGCAAGTCGGCATCGAGCGCCTGCCCGCGCGGCGTATCAGCAACGAGCCCCGCGAGTCCATGAACTGCAAGTCATGCAGGAAACGAAAGGTAATGCCATTGTGCTCTACCGCCGAGCACCGATCTGACATCATCCTAGATCAAGTGCAACCGGCTCCGGCCGTCATGCGAGGCCTGCCAGGTGTTCCAGTGCCCGTGCGTGTATGGTATGTGTTGACGACTTGGCTACGCCGCGTCCTAGTTGAAACCGTCTAGCTGCCCCAACACCAACTGACACCATCACAGACGCCGTCCCGAAGAAGCGAGGGCCCAAGACAGATGTACTTGAAGCGCTTCTCAAGCGGGTAGATGGCCTGGAAGCCAGGCTCAAGCACGAGAAGAAATCGGAGCAAGAGGCCAACGCCGACGAGGGTCAATCGGTATCTCCGGATGGTTCAGAGCCCAACACTGCCTCGACTACGGCAGCATCGGCATCGGCGCCGCACCCTGCAGAGCCCCAACAAAAACGACAGCGGGCGCCTACGGTCCAGGCCATTGCGCTGAACAGCCACTCCCGCGACATCGTGCCCTCTCCTCCGCTCACATCTGAGCCACCAATCGAAGTTCAACAGGGATTGCTTCTGGACAACTACTTTACCGAGTTTCATGGCAAGCCTTACCACATTGTCGAGGAAGCCACTTTCAGGCATAGGTATCACACGAAACAGCTACCCTCATATCTTGTGAAGGCCATGTTCGCAGTCGCGGCCCGGTACGTCGTTGCCCCTTGACAAGTTCCCTTTTTCCATGGCTACGTGCTGATTGCGATAGCTCTAGTTATGCAACTCACCCAAACGGCAGTCAGGCTGCGGTCAAGCTCAGCGAAATATATGCCGCGCAATCAAGGAGAGAGATGGACTCGGACGAGCCGTCTATGGATGCTTTGCAAGCTCTGCTTCTGCTGGTCACCGCCTTCACGGCTGCGGGAAGGGGAAGGAAGGCATACATGCTTATGAGTATGCTAGACAATATTACAGCTGATAACCATCAATGCTAATTAAAATTATAGGTATGGCCATCGGCATGGCTACTGCTCTCGAGCTTCATCGGGAGGCAGACGCCGACTCTCGCACCACGCCTACCGAACGCGAAACACGCCGCCGCATCTTCTGGACGTGTTACCTTCTCGATCGCTTCATGGCTTGTGGGTCGAAACGTCCTTGTCTAATTAGTGACAAGACGATCCTGCTCCGGTTGCCATGCTGGACTCCTGTTGGGTCGCCCGGCCCCGTCGACGGCGAATTCTTCCAGCGAGGTTCGAACCTCCATTACCTCCAAGGCAGCGGGAAAAAGTCACAGGGCAGTAGCGGGATGCTCATCGACATCAGTCGAATCCTGGGGGTCACCAACCAGTATCTGGCTGCAGGAGGCATCAAGGGAGATTCACACTTCCCGTGGCATTCTCTGTCGCACCTCTCAAAGATCCGGCAAGACCTGGACATATGGGCATCAGGGACGGATAACGTCTTCTCCAGCGTGGACAGCTTGTTCGGCCAGCACGACTCCACGGTGCTGGTCCTCAGTAAGCTCATCTACCACTTGACACACTGTCTGGTTTACAGGCCATTTCTGCCCATCGACCTTGCCGAGCTTGCGGGCAGCGGCCAGCATCAGTCCTGGCAAATAGAAGCCACCCACATGTGCTTCCTGCACGCGAACGCGATGGCCGAGCTTGTAGAGCTAGGAAAGCAAAACACATCCATCCAATGGCCTGCGTTTGTGGGATACTGCATCTGCACAGCAGGCACAGTGCACATACACGGTGCGCACTATAACAACAATGGCTTCAGTGGCGGGGCGGGGGTCTTTGCGGCATCCGCCGAATTTCTCTCGCGAGCGATGCAACAGTTGAGCGAGCTGCGTTATGTGTGGAACAGCGTTCAACATCAGCGGCAAACATTACAGGATATATACAACGCCCACACCGAGCTGATCAAAGGCATAGCATCCGACCTCATTCGCCAGTCGCCTGTCTTCCACCTTGAAGACTTTTTTGACAGATATGCCAATGTTACCGGTCCGGATGGACACGCATACGCCTTTGACCCAGCGTATCTGAGTTTGTCGGATGTCGTATTCGATCCTGCCACGGAAGCCTACACCGGGCACGAACTCTATCTACCCCGCGGTTCAGCCTACTCGGAGCCATCCCACATTGCAGATCGCCCCGGCTTAAAAAGGAAAGCTTCACACAACGAACATCCCACCACTGATTATGGCCACGGACCACTGGGCACCATGATGGGGGGGGCGAGTCACAACATGCTAGGCTCAAGCTTGTCGAACAATGGTTTCGAACAACGACAATATGCTATGGCCGAAGAGCAACAGAACCAGCCAGTTATGTTCAGTCCTGTTTCCATGCAGTCTCAATCTGGGGTGATCCTGCATGGACAGCAAGTGCCACTGCGAAGAGAATCACACGTCGCCAATCACGGAGCCCACAAGAGCCCTGTCGGCTTCTCCAACAACATGCAGCAGCAACAGCAGCAAGCATCACAGCAACCTAGGCAGCAAATCCCGATTCTCCCCTCCAACGCAATGTCGCCAGCATACAACTTCGCCACGCCCATGATGCACATGGAGCACTTGGACCCTGGTGGGATGAGAGGCAGTGACCCCATGTTTGGAACTGTTCCGACAAACGCGTACTCGTCACCGGCAGCGTGGCAAGGAGGCGAAGCTGATGGGAAGCAACAGTCTCAGCTGCACATTGCCACCGGGTTGGCCCCAAGTCCTGGGGCGGCAAGCCAGCAAGGTAGTGCTGGAACAGGCCCGGAAGAGAAGGATCCGTTCCTCAGCCTACTTGAGCAGCTGGCAGAGAACGAGCAAGGCCGAGGCAACGAGCTCGATTTATTCCTAGCTGGCGCGCACAACTAGCCTGAAGGACTGGCTATTGGTCATGGCCGACAAAACAGCATCTCATTGTACATACACATGTTGAGTTGCGAACCGTCATTAATATTTACAAACCATCGCATATTCACAAAATAGTGGTGTTTGGGACGACTGGTTGCTCGATTGGGACCAGATCTTGCTACTGGTCTAGGCGACGCACGATCACGGGGATCGGCTCCGATCTGTATCAAGGGGGGAATATCTAGCGCACGTGCATGGCGTGTGCCGGGAGTGTAGCATCCGAGCAAGCAATACCACCAACAGGATAACGCACTTTGGTAGTCGTCGTTAGTGAATCCTGGTGTCCTTACTGGCGCCGCTGACGCGATGTACAGGGGAAATGAAAGAGTGCAGAGCCAAGAACCGATGCGATAGGGTGGGAAAGGCGAGAGAGTGAGGGTCTATCAAGCCTTTCGACTTCTATGTGTGCGCACCCCTCTAAGCATCTCATGACGTTACATCAGCCTTCTCTAGGGGGGAGCTAAGTTTGACCCCCTTACAACATTTGCTGGCCAAGATGAACTGATCTGTGGTAGATTGCATTTGCCGAGTCATGACCTCGCCACACATGCTACCCGTCGCGAAACACGAACACGGATTGTAAAAAGGGGGAGAACCCCGTTGTCATGTAAAAAAAGTTCTCGTCTAGACCTTGGAAGAGAACAAGACGGGCGGAGAAGCCGCGCATGTTGACCTTGGCTCACAGAAACACACGCCCCAGATGCGGGAACAACGGAATCGGGGGTTTCGGCAATAAACCTAACCCTTGCCTAGTTCCTACCTAAATCGTCCCATCTCTCGGGAGCATGGGTATCAATT
The DNA here is from genome assembly GCA_026745475.1 of Microdochium nivale. NCBI lineage: Eukaryota > Fungi > Ascomycota > Sordariomycetes > Xylariales > Microdochiaceae > Microdochium > Microdochium nivale. Next base: position 3,539,696 of record JANTFD010000004.1, on the reverse strand, counting down.
GGCCAGGTCGCTCTGCCCTTTCTTTTTCTTGTTCTTTTACCTGGCCAGCTGGCTTCCTGGCTGACCTGATGTGCTTGCGTACGCCAAAGTACGTACGCAGCATGTGTATCGAACTGTATCTGCGACACGGAACCGCCTAGCCCACCCCCTGCCCCTGGTGGGAGTCGAAGGCTGTCTGTGCTCGCAAGCACCGCACTCCCAGGGCGATGGGCTGATGCGAGGCAGGCGACCCTGGACCCCTGGCTCCCGGCCCCTGGTCCCCTGGTCTCTTTGCGTGCCCACATTAGTCCTGTCGACTGCCGCTCGGCACGTTCTTTGGCTTCTTTTTCTTCTTTCTATCTACCGGCATCTGTAATAGTTGGTGTACAGCATTATACTCGGTATATGAGCCTAGTTCTATTGACATGTCACCCCTTTACGTGGCATGCGAGGTACGCGGAGCGGAGCGGGAGAAGAGGCACGCAGTGTGACCCCGGATGACTTGCATGAAACTCACTCCTTGTTGCAGTGCCTGCTATTACATGGTATTCAGCAACTATGACATCTCGTGTGGTAATATAAACGGATAGCACTCCCCTTGCCAACAGGTCTCTCGTGCAGGTATAGATTCCGCCTCCCCTCCCTCGTCTCAGTACTATGCATGCAGAAAAGCGAAATGGAAAGCAGCAGGACCTTTTGGTCTCTTTTGGCTCTTCGGCGAGAAAGCTCCCCCAGCATTGCATTGCATTGTATGCATGCATGAATGGATGAATGAATGCACCTCAATCCACATTGGAAAGTACTCGGTACGACGTCGACAGAACAACAACATAGCACGCGCTTGCACATAGCTTTTTGGGGGCGTTTTCTTAACCGCGCCAATCGGGCGAGCGGGCTCTCGCAGAGAGGCCGGGGGGGGCCACAGACAGAGAAGAAGCATGCACCCCAACATCTAGGTACTGCACTCCGCACACCGCACGCGCGCGCACACGCTGCGGGAGGGAGACGTCTGCGTTAGGTCCGGCAGATCTCTTGAGGACCCGGATATCCCCATATCTGTCTTTTCCTTTCTCTTCTCCCGGCCTCGGGACTAGAATAGTGACCGGAGAGTGGGGGGTGGGGCTGAAGTATGTGTACCTTATACGAGTTTGTTCCTGCACGACAGCTAGTTAAACTCCGTTTGTTCGTCATTGGCAGGGATATCACGGTGTTCTCATGATGCCTTGTCATGTCAAAGTTTGTTATCATTTGACTTTCGAGATGAGGCGAGATGCCGTCGGAAAGAAAGGGGGGGTAGGAGGAGTGGTAACTGGCAGGTGGTGAAAAGTCGGCCCGCGTTTCTTGCAAGCTCGCCGAGCCTCACCGCCGTCTGCGGTGCATATCCAATGCACTGCAGTTGTCGTAGGTATACAGAGAGACGCGGTAGCTATGATAACGGTATAACCTAGGCATGTGCTTTTACGCCTTGGTGCAGCGACGTTTACACGTCCTGTCCTCGGCAAGGATGCACAGATGAAGGGTGAGCCCAGCGTGCAATGCTGGCCAGAACCTGTCTTGGCTCCAATGCATGTTTGTTGTGCTCTAAGCCCGGTATGCCGTTCCATTATTTTCATAATCTCTGTCATCACGAGACGGGAAGGCCTGGGGTGCATCCAGCGGGTCATAACTCGGGCGCAGAAACGTAGAAGTAGTAGGCGTCAGGGCGGTAGCAGTCCGACCTCCGCATCGATCACGGAAACACTTGTATCTGCAGCGAATGTAAAGGCTTCGAGGTTCGCCTTGTACGATATAATATATGCATGGGAGAGAGTCATCCACGTCCGATCTGCTTTACACGTGAAGTTCATTCAGCTAGCCGAGAGGATCGGTTGTCAATGCGAACTAGATAAACCTCTAGGTCGGGCCTGTCATTCTTTTCGTAGGTGCTGGGCGTAAGAACATCCGAGGCCACGCAGATGATGCTGTCCAGCGAGCTCCCCCGTGACATGTTCGCAGCATAAAGCCATGAGCACAGGCAATGCAATGTATGGTACAATATCACAGGACTTCAGCCTCGCTGGGGATCAAGACTGCACACATAGCTTTTGCTGTGCCTAGATGTACAACGGTGTAGCTTCTGGGGAGCTTGTGATTACCATTATACGTCAGTCGGTATCTTGCGGTAACGCCTTACATGCACCTATCAAATTATACAGGCCTTCAGAATAACAAGTTGTGACGTTGCAAGCAGATCCATATGCCCCTCAACTGCTTCATACGCACGGAGATCTCATCTGGGACATACTGCTGTTCACCTCGCTTCCACATATGGTTATATCCCAATCATAAGACAGCCGCTCGGCATCTGTATGGCGAACACAACAGAGCCTCTGACTCATCGGAGTGAAAGCCACAGTAGTTATGCAGACTGCAAGCGAGCTTCAACGACCGAGAGAGCCTTCGCCTTGATCATAGCAGCCAGCACATTGGGACAGAAGCCACAGTGATGCCACGTCGACCACGAGTCTCTATGAAGGCATATATATCGGGTCTGATTGCGGATTGAACTACCACTGCTACCATCAAGAGCCCTGTATCTGTCTAGTTCCGGCCGTAGATGCCCATACTTCTTCTCCCATCGTTTAGCACCGGTCTAGCGCGGGTCTCGCATTTTACATGCAAGTGAGCAAGCTGGAACTTAGGGACTGGCAGATTGACTGTGTTTGCTGCACTATTCCGCTACTTTACAGGGAGATACGCTTGTCCTTTTCTCCCCTCTCCATCTATCCCTCGGAACAGAAGAGAAAAATTACCTCTGGTTCTTCAAGACTTTGTTACCAAACTTCCAACGCTCACCAGCCTTTGAAAGAAACACGGAAGCCAACAAAATAAATAAATTTGAAATAAAAGAATACCAAAGATGATGCTGATAACGTCGTGGCTAGTCTATACAAGCACGGGGATCTCAATCTTTCCGAGCAAACACGATCCTACAGACGCTTTCCGGAACTAGGTAGGCGACGGCAGCCAAACCTATCTCAAGTCATCGGGCGGTGCATGAAATGATTCGGCATTCGATCCAGGAAACAAAAAACAGAACAAAGCCCCCGAAGTCCATTAGTCTAGAGGCTGGCGTACGCGAGCTTGCTAGCAACGCATATGGTTCCGAAATGGCTCCGCCGTGGCGGTTGGGCGCCGGGCAAACGGGAGACGGGGTGGGGTTACCGAAAGAGCCGAGACCGGCGCCGCGCGACCGTGGCGAGACCGACCGAGACGGGGACAGACACACTGAAGACCACGGAGCGGGTCGTCCGGGCTCCATGGCGGATAGGCAAAACAATACACGTCAGCCATCACCTCTTGACTACCTAAACTCGAGGAGTCACTCCAACTTTGAGCACGATTTTCAAACGCGCAGCAATGTTCACTCGTCGGGTAGTTACGACCTCTCGCGCGGCCCGTGTACGAGCTGGAATACCCCTCCCGTGCCCGTCATCACGACTATGTAGCTTACCGTGAGCGAAAGCTTTTGGGTATCGGAGTGGCGGCTCCAAAGCAGACGAAGACAAGAGCTCGTGCGGCTCGGCGGTGTCCCGTCTGTGCAGCCCGGGACGCAGAGATGCGTGGTCATCGCATCGGCCGCTTACAGGCGGCTCTGCGTTTGGCATGCATGTCCTGCCTTTGTGAGTATGTAAACTTGCAGTGGCGAAAACGGACCATGGCTACGCTAATTCCTGCATGCTGTGGCAGCGTTGCACATGCGGACGGCGGATCTTGTGAGCCACGTGGACAAAGAAGTGTGAGACGAAAACTTGGAGAATGTTGCACGGCAGGCACCCGATGGTTGCTTGGAGGGCGAGAGAAGAATGACGCAGATCGAAGAGGTGATGGTTTTTTACAGGTTGAAATATACTCTCCTGCTTTTATTGTACTTGTACTCAACGGGATGTACTGATCGGAAAACATGTGTGCAGTGGACACGGGAGGATGCATGTTAGAAGGCGGTGTGGAAGTTGTATCTACAAAGACTTGGTGGGACGTGGCCATTCTTGACACAGAGACTTGCAGATGTTGGCATTGAGGTAGGTTATGCCGTGGAAAAGCACCGTGTCTTGGTTTGGAGAGATCCCCAAACCCACCCTAGCGTAGCATCTATCAAATCGAGGCACGAGGTCAACAGCTTGCATCACGCGCCGCTGCATTGTCGATCCTGCGACTGCACTGCACTTTCCCCTCACCACCAGCATACATAGTGTATGTTTACAATACTGCCACCATCACCATTACTGTGACCGCTAGCATGGCCAGTCGGGCCTACTTATTACTAGTTGTGACTCGAAGCTCTCTTGTGATCATGTCTGTCTGGAGCGGGGTAGCTGGATCTACGACTGCTGCAGGGCTGCAAAGTCACTGGCGGCGTCATCGCACGGGCGCAAGTTAGCTCCAGTAATATACTTTGCACACGACGCCGCAAGTGTTCCTGCAGAAGCGCCCGGCTGGCAGCCGCCACCCGTGGCACTCTCTTTAGGCACACTTACATACCTAATACACCAAGTTCGTGCCATCAGCAGACTGTCGGCTCCAACCCGTTTGAGACATGACCTCTTCCATGGGACATCACGATGCCCTCCTTTGCTGGAGCCGATACTACCTCGCGCTGGGCCAGAGTGGTCTGGGACAGAGAGAGGTCTGAGCCAAAGCGAGCAAAGGCCCAAGCTGGAGAGGCTTCCCCGCTCGACCCCGGCCCTGTCGACCCCACGGGGGACGTCAGTGATGCAGCATCCTCGTGCCTTCCCCACACAAGCTGCTTCTCTAGTGTCTCAGTCTTCACAACATGCTCTCTTGCCCTGTCTCCTTCCTCCTCCTCCTCCTCCTCCTCCTCCTCCTAATCCTCCTCCTACTCCTCCTCCCACCCAATGCCGGCATCTCGTGCCCATCTGCTTGCCAAGACGTAACCACAAGTCATGCTGTCCAACGGCGACAACGCGCCAGCTCCACGATGCTGCGCTGCAGTGGCTACACACGCTTGCTCATGCGCCCTCAACCCGACTCATCCTGCGCCAACCAACCACAAGTCAACTATTTTCCCGCCTAGTCACGATGCCGCCTGGCCTGTCGCAAAGGACCATAAAGAGCACAATGACTGCCAGTATCCAACCTTCCGGGCTCACAACCTCCCCCGATCTGCCAGCGCTTCCCGCAAGCGTACCTTAGCCATCACTGCTTTCTCGGTGCTGGCTCTCTTCCTTACCCTCAGGACATACCTCACCATGCGCTGGACCCTGATCCCTGCCGTGGCCGTGCCCTTGCTCACCCAGGCCGGCCATGGCTACGAGGTCAAGACGCCGCCTCTTGACACCGACTGGACCTACAAGGTCGGCACCGACCCCTGGCCCGAGTACCCCCGGCCTCAGCTAGTTCGCGACGACTGGCTGAGCCTCAACGGCATCTGGAAGTGGCGCGCAGCCTCCGGCCTCGGCGAAGCCGCCAACCCGCCCGTCGATGAGGTCCTTGTCGACGACGTCCTCGTCCCGTCCTGCCTCGAGAGCGCCCTCTCTGGCGTCATGGCCCAGGACGTCGCATATGCCTGGTTTACCAGAAACTTCAGCCTTCCCGAGGACTGGGCCACCACTTCGGGCCGTATCCTGCTCAACTTTGAGGCCGTCGACTACGAGGCCACCGTTTTCATTAACGGCAAGAAGGCAGGCTTCCATCGGGGTGGCTACTGGCGCTTCACCATCGACGCTACGGACTTCCTGGAGGCGGGCGATAACACCATGTAAGCCAAATTGACTCTGGCACACGCCTCCTCTCCGCCATATATTTCGCTGACCATTGTGTTTCTAGTCACGTATTTGTGTTTGATCCCACCGATGTAAGTCATGTTGACACACAGACATATGTGTCCTGATGTTTCCTTGCCCATAGACTGACACGAAGCTCAGATGGACGACTACGTCATCCCCTGCGGCAAGCAGACGCGGAGGCCATCGCACATCTTCTACACGCCCTGCACAGGCATCTGGCAGTCGGTCTGGCTCGAGACCGTCCCTACCTCTTACATCACACAGCTTGACGTGGCGGCCGGCATGGATGGCAAAGGCGAGTTGGATTCCTGCTTATTTTCCCATGGCGCAAACCCATGCTAACTCTCGAGCCTCAGTCACGACAAAGGTATGGAGCGCGGGTAACTCGTCCGAAGCAGTGACCGTCAAAGTGTTGGACTACGATGGCAATGTCATCGCGACCCACGAGGCCTCGTCCGATGCTGAGTTCACCTTCAACGTGGACTCGCCAAAGCTGTGGTCTCCCACCAGCCCAACGCTGTACAACTTGACTGTCACAATGGGCAACGATGAGGTGAAGAGCTACACGTAAGTCATCTTCCTCGAGTTCCGTCTCTCAATTCATTGTGCTAGGCACTTACCTCTGTCCCGCAGCGGTTTCCGCACCATTTCAATAGGCGAGGTCCAGGGCATTCCGCGGCCACTTCTCAACGGCGAATTCATTTTCCAATTCGGTCCCCTCGACCAGGGTTGGTGGCCAGATGGAATCATGACACCCCCGAATCGGGAGGCCATGGAGTATGATCTCAAGTTCCTGAAATCGCAGGGCATCAACATGGTTCGGAAACATGTAAGTCTCGCAAAGCAGCTCCCCCATGTCTTTCAAGTCTTGGTCCTGACGCCCGTTTGCCACAGATCAAAGTCGAGCCAGACCTGTACTACCGCGCATGCGACGAGCTCGGCATCCTGGTCATTCAGGACATGGTCTCGCTGCGAGTAGTCATTCCCAACGCGGAGCAGCAAAAAGAGTGGGAGAGGCAGATTGATCTGTTGATCAACCAACACAAGAGCTACCCCAGCATCTACACATGGGTTCGTGACAATTCTTCCCCGAAACAGCAGTTTCCAGCACGCATAAACTCACCACAGATTACAGGTGATCTACAACGAAGGCTGGGGCCAAATCACATCCTACTACCCCGAGTTCGACCTCGCCGCGCACATCAAGTCCTTGGACCCGACGCGCCTCATTGACGCGACATCGGGTTGGAACGACCACGGTGCTGGCGACTGGCACGACAACCACCACTACGCAAACCCGCAGTGCGGCACGCCCTTCTCGTCGATCCTGAGCACCCCTTATGACGGCCGGCGGATTGCAATCCAAGGCGAGTTTGGCGGTATCGGGCACAACATTTCCGAGGAGCACGCCTGGAAGGTGCAAAAATCAATCAATGAGGTCAACCAGACGTACGAGCTCAACACAGATCTCGATGCGTATAACTACCGCGGCCACACGCTCCTACGCGAGCTGCGCGAACAGATTGAGCGGTACGCGTGCTCGGCCGCGGTGTGGACGCAGACCACGGACGTCGAGGGCGAGGTCAATGGCTGTAAGTACATTGCTCCGACTCTGAACAAGACGAGAACGTGCCTGCTGACGAACCACCTAGTCATGACGTATGATCGCCGTCTCGTGCGGCTCGATGAAAAGTGGAAGGATGACATTCAGGCTCTCTATGACGCCGCGGCCTCTCGCGGCGGAGCCAAGACCACCAAGAGGTATGTCTAGTGTCGTCATAGGGAGAAAGTGTTGTTGAGCAGTACGTGGAAAAGCTAACCTGAGGAGTGATACTAGCTGCTCCCGGTGGATTTGTTAAGAAATTTGCCCTTGTACCTGAAGATGAGCCGCTCAATTGTCGAATTCACCTTAGTACTCTGGATAACCATCACAGCACTATGGCTTCAGCTTCAGCGATGTAATTATTTGTCTAATGCTCTGCAAGCGCTTCACAAGATTCATTATCAGATCAGCTTTGAGCCTGATATTGGAGGATACCAGAGGTACATGTCACTTAGCGAATGAAATTATCTGTGACCATACGACGGCTCAAATTGGGTATCGTGAGCCAAGAAGCCAAACGCGCGCAAATCTATCTCCCTTTACGTCAACCCCATCTCCAAACTCTATTTCGGTCGCCATCACTCTCCAAGCCCCAGGTTCTCATCTCCCGTAACCCACCCGCCCACCACGATGTTCATGACCCCCGGGTCCGGCATCTCGATGACACCCGCGGCATTCTCCTGCCCCGGGTCGACATCATCAAAACTGAAAGTGTACCCCTTGCCCTCGGCGAGATACTTGTGCACAATCTTGGAGTAGTAGTCGGTTGTCTGCGCCGTGTAGTACCTGTCGGCCGTCACGTCGGCGTTGGGCGTCAGGCTGCCCGACGCACCCTCGAGCATCAGCGTGGACCGGACAAACGCCGCGCACAGCCGGGCGCGCAGCTGCCGGTACGTCTGCTCCGAGTCGCGGCCCGCGTCAAAGGCGCCCGCGTTGCAGCTGAAAATGTCCCCCGTCGTGGGCTTGCCAAAAACGAAATGCTGCTCGGCCGTGCCGCCGCCGCCGCCGCCGGGGCACTTGCACTGCATGTTGCCGGCCGCGATGCTGGTAACGCACTCGCACCGGACCCCGGCGGCGGTCGTCGCGTTGGCCTCCATCCCGTCGACGGCCTGCAGCTGCGTGTCGACCGTCAGCGGCTCGCCGCCCTCGTACCGCTTCCACACCTGGTTGACGTAGGCGTCCCAGTACTGCGTGAACTCGGGGCTGCGCGAGTGCGCCGGGTGGTTGTAGATGTTGGGCGCGAGGATGCGCAGCGCCTTGCCGTGGGCGTCGGTGACGCACAGCTCCCCCCACCACGCGTCCTTCTTGTCCTTGGTCCCGAGCTGCTTCAGCTCGTCGCAGATGGCCTGCAGCGCCTTGTCCGGGTTCTTGCCCCCTGGGCCGGAGAGCCCCGGGATGATCATGGCGTTTCCCGGCGTGCTGGCACGGGGCTTGACGGACATGCCCAGCACGATGCCGACCCAGTCGACAAACGACAGGTTCGCGTATAGTCGGTTGCCGCCCTTATCCCGGACCTCCTGGGCGTCGCGGTACGTAAGCTCAACAAAGCCCCAGCTGATGTTGACGGCCGGGTCCTGGTCGTTGCTGATGCTCGGCGCGACGACGGTGTTGCGGGTAGCAGTAGCCACAGTAGAGAAACTAAGGGGGGCCTCGCTGAAGTAGATGCGGCCGGACTCGATGGTCGTCGGGAGGCGCAGGCTCAGCGGCACCGCCTCCTGCTGGCCATCGCCGCCGCTGGCGGGCATGAGGCGGAACATGTCCTCGGTGATGGGCACAGGCTCGGTCTGCCCTCTGGCGTCGGGAATGTACCACTGCGCAGGCGCATCGGGGCCTGCGGCGGGGCGGATGAAGCCCTCGCGCTTCGCCTGGTCGTAGCCTGTAATGTATACATACAGCTTCTTGCCGGCGGGGAGACGATTGATGACGTTGAGGCGAAAGTTGTCGTTGGCAGGACTGGCCGGGACTGGTGCAGCTGGTGGAGGGGCGACATTGCGATGTTGGATATGGTGCCGGTGGCCAATGGCCAGGGCGGATGTGAGTGCTGGACAGGAGGCCAGTAGGAGTCCCGCCGCCGCGGCGGGCAAAAGGGAGGTTTTTGCTCGCATCGAAGTGAGACTAAATGTTTCCAAAGTAGTTGGAGATGAATTTCGGATAAGGTGGTTTAAGAAATCTTCGAAAATAGTGTTCGATTTAAAGTGAGAGCAGCCAGCACTGTCACGTAGGAGGAATTACCAGGGTGCCTGCTGAGAAGATGAGATTCAAGCGGGATTCGGATCTGTGGTTGGAAAGTGGAATGAATCAGATTGAGAGAAAGCCTTGAAGAATCGGATGGACTCGACTTGAAATACTGCCATCGAGTCCAGCCATGATACACGAGAGGCGAAGTCTAGTTGGTACTCGAACGGGAGAACGAAGAGTGGCTCTTTGACATAAGCTCACGCAGCAATGACTGTCCTCCTCGTGCGCCAGCGACTATGATCCGACGCCAAATAAGCGCGGTAAAGGCCGAAGTGCTTCACCATGGCGCATCGCAGATGAAGATAGATACTGGAGACACTGGGAGAATGAACTGTCGCGGCATTCATGAATGTGCTCATGGAAAATCAGTCTATGATCAAAGCAGGACAAAGATGTGTCGAAGATAGCGGGGAGCTACATTGTGGATCGGCGGTACCAATACTGATGGAACAATGGTGTTTGCTTGTTACGGATGATGTGGGCTGTCAAACAATGCGTCTTGTTTCTCTTTGTCAACAGTCTTGTGCAATCCGCAGCCGGATCTGGCTTCCGGAGTGGGGCCGTGGGACCGGGACCTCCGGGTGGGCGTGCTCCGGATTGGTGTCGGTTCCCAAAGAGGCAATGGCAGCCTCGGAACTTCTACACGCATGAACCCAGTAGCAATTAGCCACTGTACAAATCCACGCTTCCCAGAATACGAAGAAGAGAGGAGGTCAAACAGAGCCTCCCGTAGCAAACGAGCATAGAGGAACAGCTAACGGGGTAGAGGCAGATCGCGCGTACCACCTCTGATTCTTGAAATGTATCATCATTATTCTAGTGTATGTGCGAAAGTAATATTGCCATGGCCGAAATCGTAGAATACTAGTCCACGGTACCTTGCTTGTCGTGCCCCGACGTAACCTACAACAGGGTAGGCAGGCAAAAGATTGTCCTCGGCTAGTTGAGGCCATTCCAGATCTCACAGAAAATCTTTGAGTTTCAACTAGAGGGAACGCCTTCAAAATTTCTTACTGGCTGCTTTACCTGAGTTTCCTCTTCCAAATTTGTGTGTCTCCTTTTCTGCCCGTAGCGTTATCGTCTCACATCGTACACAGCGCGAAGGAAAAATCAAACCAAAATAAACGTCGCCACTCCAGCTCGGACGAGACGGGCATCGCCGAAGTGGCTGCCACAACCTCTTTCCAGACGAACACCAAAATGCTTTCCATAGCGAGAAGCTTTGTCAGTTGAGTCCATTGTGCCATCAATGTACCATGTCGCTTCTCGCGCTATTTCCGAAGGCAGAAACTCGCCTTTGTGTCTACGAGTCGGGGAAAGATAATGAGCGAGACCGCAATCTCATGACCGGCTCTGTTGACTCAAGTCGCCTCCCCATGTAGCATGTCACATGATTATAGCTATGTAATCCATCAAGGTTGCTGCTGGTAGACTACGCTGCCATCTACAAGGTCCGAAGCATGACGCTGGCATGTTGGTACCGCATGGTTGAAGATAGAGCTATATAGGACGCTTTTCAATATTCGGTACACCCGCGTCCATACCAGAGGACAACATAGGTGTCAAACAGGTGCGAGAACCTGGACATTCGGGGGTACGCAGTAATCAATGCTCTGGCTCGAGCTATCCACATGGTGTTCTACATTTCCGTTTTTGGTATTATTACAAAACCAGATTCATGAGTATGATGCTAATAGCTGTACACGTTTTCACAAACTTGACTCGTCACCCCTCGTCTAACTTGAAGTCTTTTTGATACGACCCAGAGGCTGCCTGCCGTAATCCCAAGACGCCCGTAATCCCCCGAATTTGGTATAACTCTGCCTAATGATAATGCACCCCTCTTACAAGAGAAGCTCAAGAGGGTTCTCGAGGACCTTCTTGAACTCTCGGATCCACTCGGCGCCAACAGCGCCGTCAACGACCTTGTGGTCGAAGCTGGCAGTGACGGTCATCTGATCGTCCCAGGAAATGCTGGTGCCCTCCTCTGTCTCGACCGGGATGGCGGTCTTCCTGGTGGTACCGACGGCTAGGATGGCGGCCTGGGGCGGGTTGATTACGGCAGTGAAGTTGTCGACAGCAGCGTTCATGCCCATGTTGGAGATGGAGATTGTGCCGCCCTGGTACTCCTCGGGCTTGAGCTTGTTGTCACGAGCCTTCTTGGCGAGCTCCTTGACCTTGTTGGAGATCGACTCGAGACCGCGACCCTCGACACCGGTGACAATGGGGGTGATGAGACCCGTGGGTGTAGAGACGGCAACGGAGACATCGACCGAGTTGTACTGGCGGATGGCCTCACCTTGCCATGAGGCGTTGACGGTGGGAACCTTCTTGCTAGCGATGGCAATGGCCTTGATGAGGAAGTCGTTGACGGAGAGCTTATACTTGCCATCAGCCGAGCTGTTGAGAGCCTGGCGGAGCTTCAGAAGCTTGGTGACGGAAATGGAGCTGCTAACGTAGAAGTGCGGGTTGTTCTGAGTGGACTCCTGGAGGCGCTTGGCAATCGTCTTGCGCATGTTGGACAAAGGAATGTCTTCGAAAGCAGCACCAGCGCTGGCGGCTGGAGCGGCAGAGCCAGAGCCAGACTTCTTGACGTCGTCCTCAGTGATCTTGCCACCTGGACCAGAGCCCTTGATGCCCGCAAGAGCCACGCCCTTTTCCTTGGCGAGGCGCCTGGCAGCAGGAGAAGCGTTGGGGGCGCGATCGAGAGCGCTCTCAATCTTGCCCTCGCTGGAGTACTGCTCGGGTTCCGGGGCAGGCTCGGGCGCAGACTTAGAAGACTCCGAGGACTCAGACTTGGACTCGTTTTTGGTCTCGGCCTTGGAGGAAGCGGAGGCTTCGCCGCCGGCGTCGGCGAGGGTGAAGGACTCGAAAGCAGCGATGTCGGTGCCCTCCTCGACAAGAATGGCGATGGGCTACACGAGCGGAGAGTGCACATAAGTCAGCGGCTGAAGCAGGTACGTAGGTCGAGTGGGGGTTGCATAGTGTAGAAACAACTCACGTTGCCAACGGGGACGTCCTTTGTGCCAGCATCCTTGAGGATCTTGGCGAGAACACCCTCCTCCTGGAACTCAAAGTCCATCTGGGCCTTGTCGGTCTCGATCTCGACAAGGACGTCGCCGGGGACGAGAGCGTCGCCGGCCTTCTTCTGCCAGGCGCCAATGTTGCCGGCAGTCATTGTGGGGGAAAGGGCGGGCATCTTGACGACCTGGTGTGGCGGGAAAGAGGCATAGTATCTGGCGAGGAGGGACTGGGTGGCGCGCAGGGTGGTGCTGGGCGCGAGGACTCGCCTCCGGAGGACGTGGGCAATCATGGCTGCGGGTGTGTGCTGCAGATCGGGGTGTTTGTCTTGTCTTGTCGAGGACAATGGAGGAGGAGAGGTTGGACGGCGTTGAGGCAGGCAGGGCCGTGTGGGAGAGGGAAAAAAGAGCTGGCAGCTATGGAGTCTGTCGAGGTGCGGTCCCTCCAGTTGCAGAATGGACAGCGCGAGATAATTCGCTATCGGCGAGTCCCCTTGCCCTTCCTTGCCTTGCGTAGGGCGACCCGACAGGCCAGAGCTGCGCTCACCTCTCCAAACCCCTCAAGCCAGTCCCCCTCGAGCCAGTCCCACCACTGGGCACTCGCCGCTCCTGCTCACCTTGGCTGTCCTGCCTACCTGCCCTCGCCTGCTATCCAGCATAGTACAGCACAGCATACAGCGCAGCACGGCAACTTGGAGGGCCCATCAGAAAAATAAAACGACTCCAAGTGGACCCCGCCTAGAGACAGCTGGGGCCGTGTCCCGCACGGTAGACAATACCTAGTTGAGCCCACACTCGCAGCCATTGACTCGAAGTCCCACAGTACCAGCAGCACGGGTACCGACACGTCCTCGCCGGAGCAGGCCGGGTCCCTCCCCAACAACAATGTCAACACTTTGACATGCCCAGTCCTATTGTTCGCACGCACGCCCAACCCTGCAGGTGCTCCTCGCTCGCTCGCTTCTATACAATGCCAGACCCCCTCTACGCTCGCCGTGCCCGACTGTAGCAAAGATCCAGCAAGACCAGCTATCTGCAAGTGTGTCATGTTTGGGTGGCCGATCCTGGGAGACTTGATTGCGTGGTTATTCAAGTGGCTGCCCTGCTTCTCCGTCTGATGCAAATAACCCGACCTGCTGCGCGCGACTCCGACGAGGGGCCCCAGAAGACACCGTTGTGACAAATCCGTTGCTCAGACTTCAGGAACAGCTCCGAGTGCTCAGGTGGGGGCGACTGCTCTCTCAGATCGCGTCTCCATGATGGGCATTGGGACGACTGCAGCTGACCACGAGCTCTGCCATGAAATGACCACATGTCTGGCTGGCAGCACCAGCGACCTCCCTCTTGCATTGGTGGATCGCATGTCGCCGCATCGACGAGCTCTACTATGTACCTAGGTACACTAAGCTTCCCATGCTGACGGACTGACTAGAAAGTGGACCCCCGATTCCCAGAGACGTCCTCAGGGTGGACAGGGTACCTTGCTAGTGGCAGCTTCCATTGTCGGCTGTGGCTGCACTCAATTAAGGGGATCCAGCTCCGACCAGACAAAGTGTACAAGTCGCATCTTTCGGTACTACTTGGAAGCCTGCTCACAACACGCGCACTCTACACTTAGCTCACCTGCTCACCATCAACACCGTCAGCAGGCCGGCTGCTGCTCCAGCCACCGCGACTTCCTCTCTGACAACCCGCCGGTCCGAGAAGCGCAACCTGTCCTACAACACCACAGCTGCCTACGCCATACATCGTACTGCCGGATGGCACGGCTCTCGAGCCCTCCAATTCCACAGACGCATCCGACACAATGAGCGCGCTCGTCTTTGTCGTCTCCCCGCTCGAGGCCATCGCGGCCTCCAAGGAGGCGCAGCGCAACAAGCAGCTCGGCGAGCTCGCTGCAAAGGCACTACAGGCTGTCAAGGAGGCCGGCTCCGACCTTCCAGATCCCAATGTTATCTTTGCACCCCTTCAGCTCGCCACAAAGTCTGGCAGCAGCACCCTCATAAACGCCGCCCTCGACTGCATACAAAAGCTCATCTCATCGTCCTACTTCACCCCGGACGACCCTTCGGGCGGCACCACCCAGCAGGATGGCACTGAGCGTGCCCCCATGATCGACAGAGCCATCGACACCATATGCGACTGTTTTCAGGGCGAGACGACGCCGGTAGAGGTCCAACGCCACATTATACAAGCTCTCCTTGCCGCCATTCTGAGCGACAAGATTGTCGTACACGGCGCTGGTCTGCTCAAGGCCGTGCGTCAGGTCTATAACGTATTTCTCCTCTCGCGGAGCACGGAGAACCAGCAGGCGGCCCAAGGGACTTTGACGCAAATGGTTGGCATGGTTTTTGAACGCGTCAAGGCTAGGTTGCATATGAAGGAGGCCCGACTGGCCCTGAAGAAACTCAAGCAGAACTCGGGCGATCTCCCTGATGATCGGTCCGAGGAGCGCTCACACCTGAATGGCACTTCTACCGACAATGACGACATGCTAGACGACGACGAAAGCGCAGCTCCCGAAACCACATCCTCCGATACGAGACCCCCCGAGTCATCAGCTGATGGAGAAAGCCAAAACGGCACCAAACTCACACTCAAGGACATGGAGCATCGCAAGAGTTTTGACGATTCCAACCTCGGCGACGGACCCACCTTAGTCACGCAGCTTAGGAATAACGACAAGTCCAACACTGCTGGTGCCTCGGCGCAGACCCAGGGCGAGATGGTGCCAGATGACTCGCCCGAGGCTCTTGATGCGGAGGACGAGGTCTACATCCGAGATGCGTATCTGGTGTTCCGCTCTTTCTGCAATCTCTCGACGAAAGTGTTGCCTCCAGACCAGCTGTACGACCTGCGCGGCCAGCCCATGCGCTCGAAACTCATCTCTCTGCACCTCATTCGGACGGTTCTTAACAACAACATCCTCGTGTTCACATCGCCATTTTGCACCATAACCAACACCAAAAACAACGAACAGACCAGCTTCCTCCAGGCTATAAAGTTCTACTTGTGCTTGAGCATCACAAGGAACGGCGCCAGCTCAGTGGACAAGGTCTTCGAGGTCACTTGTGAGATTTTTTGGCTCATGCTCAAGTTTATGCGAGCGCCCTTCAAGGTTTGCCTCCCTCTTATCCGATCCACGATGCCGAGTTTCTATTGCTCTCTCAAGATTATTTGCGCTGCAATCAGCAGAGGAAAAATATTGGCGTGCACGAACTCCTACAATGCGTCTTTTGAGCTAACCCTCTCTGCAGAAAGAAATAGAAGTGTTCCTGAATGAGATCTACCTAGCCTTGCTGGCAAGGCGAACTGCACCCATTTCACAAAAACTCTACTTCGTCAACATCCTCGGGCGCTTTGCTGGCGACCCCAGGGCCCTTGTTGAGACCTACCTGAACTATGACTGTGATGGGCACGTCGATAACATATTTCAGTCTGTCATTGAAGACCTGGCCAAGCTGGCGAGTGTTAGCGTGCCAATCACATCCCTGCAAGAACAACTGTACGAAAAGAACACATCCAACACAAGCGCGTCAGCAGAGTGGCAACTCAAGGGCGTACTTCCCCCGCCGTTGAACGTGAGGGACATTGCGCCGCAGACGGAACTTGAGCCAGAGATTCCCAAGGAGTATGCGCTGAAGAGGAGTGCGCTCGAATCGCTAGTTGAAGCTCTACGGTCTCTTGTCAACTGGTCAGCAGTTGGTCGCTCAGATGTCAACGGCGTGGCCGCTGAAGGGGATACTCGCGCTTCTTTAGATGACATTCGAGATTCCATCGATCCATCAGTCGCCGAAAGCACGGCCCGGGAGACCCCCTTGCCGCCGTCAACACCCATACTCGAGGACGACCCGGAGCGGTTTGAGAAAGACAAGGCGAGGAAGACCGCGCTGGCAAACGCAGTTCGACACTTCAATTTCAAGCCAAAGAAGGGCATGAAACTCTTGATCCAAGAAGGTTTTATCCCAAGCGATAGTCCGGAAGACATCGCGCGCTTCCTGAGGAATGATGACCGTCTTGACAAATCACAGATCGGCGAGTTTCTAGGCGAAGGAGAACCCAAGAACATTGAAATCATGCATGCATTTGTCGACACGATGGACTTCACCAAACAGAGATTTGTTGATGCTTTACGCGAATTCCTTCAGTCATTTCGTCTTCCTGGCGAAGCACAGAAGATCGATCGTTTTATGCTCAAGTTTGCCAACCGCTACGTAACTGGAAATCCGAATGCGTATGCCAACGCCGATACTGCCTACGTACTTGCATACTCGGTCATTCTACTCAATACCGATCTGCATAGCTCGAAGATGAAGGATAGGCGCATGTCCAAGGACGACTTCATCAAGAATAATAGGGGCATCAACGACGGAGGAGATCTCCCCCCTGACTACCTTGTTGGTATCTACGACGAGATTGCAAGCAACGAAATTGTTCTCAAAAGTGAGCGAGACATTGCGGCCGCTGCTGGTTCTCTAGCCGCCGCGCAGTCTTCCGGCTTCGCTGCTGGACTAGGCCAGGCGCTTTCGAATGTTGGGAGAGATTTGCAAAGGGAGGCCTATGTCCAGCAATCAGAGGAGATCTCCCTGCGCTCTGAGCAATTGTTCAAGACCTTGTTCAAGAACCAGCGCAAAAACGCCGCTAAGGTCGGTGTCCGATTTATTCCTGCTACCTCCTCGCGGCATGTCGGAGCCATGTTCGATGTGGCGTGGATGTCGATATTCTCGGCCTTGTCCAGCCAGATCCAGAAGGCACAGAATTTGGAGGTCAACAAACTGTGTCTGGAAGGTATGAAGCATGCCATTAAGATAGCCTGCATGTTTGAGCTCTCCACACCGCGGGAAGCTTTCATGACTGCGCTCAAGAACGCAGCCAACCTCAATAATCCCCAGGAGATGCTCGCGAAAAATGTGGAGGCGTTAAGAGTTCTACTGGAGTTGGGACAGACTGAAGGAAACTACCTTCGGGACTCGTGGAAGGATATTCTGATGTGTATCAGTCAACTTGACCGGCTTCAGCTCATCACTGGTGGCGTTGACGAAGGCTCAATCCCAGACGTCTCCAAGGCACGTTTTGTTCCTCTCGACAGAACCAACACTAGCGATTCACGCAAGTCAACAGCTTCCTCACGCCGCACCAATGCCGCTTCCCGAGGCTTCTCCATGGAGATTGCCCTCGAGAGCAGGTCCGATGAGATGATCAAGAGCGTCGACCGCATCTTCAGCAATACAGCCAACCTCAACGGCGAAGCGATTGTTCATTTTGCGAAGGCGCTGACTGAGGTCAGCTGGGATGAGATCAAAGTGTCTGGTAGCAATGACTCCCCGAGAACCTACAGTCTGCAAAAGATCGTCGAGATCAGCTACTACAACATGACGCGTGTACGTTTCGAATGGGCAAACATCTGGGCTGTTCTTGGAGAGCACTTCAACAAGGTCGGCTGTCACGTCAACACGGCAATAGTGTTCTTTGCACTGGACTCTCTTCGGCAATTGTCCATGCGCTTTATGGAGATTGAGGAACTGGCTGGCTTCAAGTTCCAGAAGGACTTTCTTAAGCCATTCGAACATGTCATGGCCAACGCGACGAATATCACCGTGAAGGATATGGCACTGCGATGCCTGATACAGATGATTCAAGCACGTGGCGAGAACATTCGGTCTGGGTGGAGGACCATGTTTGGCGTTTTTACAGTTGCCGCTCGCGATCCGAACGAGGCAATTGTCAACTTAGCCTACGAGAACGTTAATCTGGTTTACAAGACACGCTTCGGGGTGGTCATCTCCCAAGGCGCGTTCACGGATCTCATTGTGTGTCTGACGGAGTTTTCCAAGAACATCAAATTCCAGAAGAAGAGCCTGCAGGCCATGGAGATGCTCAAATCTATCATACCTCGTATGCTCAAGACACCCGAGTGTCCTCTGTCCCACAAACAACAGAACGCATCAAAAACGTCAGGGACCGAGCCGACATCAGCCGATGCGCTCTCCAGAAAAAAAGCCGGTACTTCGGTCGAGGAAGGATACTGGTTCCCGATCCTGTTCGCGTTTCACGACGTTTTGATGACAGGCGAGGACCTTGAGGTACGCTCAAACGCACTCAACTACTTCTTCGAGGCATTGTTGCGCTATGGCGGCGACTATCCACCCGAGTTCTGGGACATACTGTGGAGACAGCAGCTATATCCCATTTTCATGGTCCTCCGCTCGCGACCAGAGATGACGAATGCGCTGAATCACGAAGAACTTTCCGTGTGGCTGTCAACAACCATGATCCAAGCCCTCCGCAATATGATTGTCTTGTTCACGCACTACTTCGATGCCCTTGAGTACATGCTCGATCGTTTTCTCGAACTCCTTGGTCTCTGTATCTGCCAGGAAAACGACACAATTGCGAGAATAGGAAGCAATTGCCTCCAACAGCTGATCCTCCAGAATGTGACCAAGTTCAATGAATCCCACTGGTCCAAGATTGTCGGGGCTTTCTGTGAGCTCTACGAGAGGACCACAGCATACCAGCTGTTTTCCGCCCCAACCACTCTGGCTGGAAACACTGGAAACGCTTCACTGGAAACGCCTCTAAAAGGCCTTGGGTTTGACTTTCCAACGTCGCCAACGAGCGAGACGGCCATGGAGGATAAGTCTGGTGGGTCCAATGGTGTAAGCGCTACAGAGCCAACCGAAGCTACTTCCCCCACAAGTCCTCGCCTTCATGACGAGATGTCAGCGCCAACGACCGCTTCGCAACCGCTCGAGGACTACCGCCCAACGTCTTCGCTACAACAGCAGCCTGTGGTTGTGACAGCTGCGCGGAGGCGATTCTTTAACCGCATCATCTCCAGATGCGTGCTGCAGCTTCTCATGATTGAGACGGTGAATGAGCTCTTCTCGAATGATACAGTCTATGACCAGATCCCATCTGCAGAACTGCTCCGTTTGATGGGTCTTCTGAAGAAGTCGTTCCTGTTTGCGCGCCGCTTCAACAACGACAAGGAGCTCAGAATGCGGCTCTGGCGTGAGGGTTTCATGAAGCAGCCGCCAAACCTTCTCAAGCAGGAAAGTGGTGCTGCGGCGACCTACATACAGATTCTCTTCCGCATGTTCGCTGATACATCACCATCCCGCGCCGAGAGTCGTCCAGAGGTGGAGAAGGCATTGATTCCGCTGTGTAAGGACATCATCAAGGGTTACATTGCCCTGGAAGAGGAGTCCCAGCAGAGAAACATTGTCGCCTGGCGTCCTGTCGTTGTGGATGTCCTAGAGGGCTACACGACCTGGCCTGACACAGACTTTACTGAGCACGTCAGAGCATTCTATCCTCTTGTCGTCGAGCTTCTCGGTAAAGAGGTGAGCCCGGACCTCAGAGCAGCTCTCCTCAGCGTCCTGAGACGTGTCGGAGAGGTTGGTCTAGGCATCGAGGGTATGACCCGACGCAGTCGGCGAGACAGCATCATCAGCAACGCGCCCACCGAGCCGTCATTCCCGACAGCTGCTTCTGCGGCAGTCACCGCTGCGGACGGTGCAGAAGAAGGAGAGGTTGGCACAAGTATGCTAGAATCCTCGGTCTAAAAGTATTTTGTCGATCGCATTTACTGGCAAATTTTGTAAAATAGACTCCCCGCACGAGAGCAGCGTGTGTTAGACATCGATAGAACGCCAAGTGCAAATTCTCATAACGATTACTCTGCTATTCAGTCATGTGATTTGAGTCTGGATTATATTCAGGCGTTAATTCCAATAGGCAGTAGGTTGCCATCGTAAATGTACGAGCGCAGACGCGCTTGCACTCCTCGGACGTGGTTTCCCATTCAAATTCGTATATTTGCACCTGGCAAGTCATTGGATTGATCCTACACAGGAGACAAACCATTGCATAATTGTAGACTTGACGGAGGTCTCAACTTCCGAGGTGACAAAGGGCAAGATCCAGCATCCTACAACTGCACCTGCCGTTAGCGCTAGATGAGGCTGTTGTCCTCCTTCTCCTTCTTGGCCTCCAAGCTCTTCGTCAGGGTTTTGAGCATAGTCTTGAGTTCGTCGAGCTCCTCCCGGAGCTTCCTGACCTCAATCACAGCAGGCTCCTCCTCGACGTTGCTCTTGCTGTCAGACACCTTTTTGGCCCAGCCGTCGCCCTCGAAGTCGACCTGGTCCTGCAGTTCCTCCCACTCCTCAATCGTGTCGTCGTCGGCCTCGCCCCTCGAGCGGTTGAAGCGGATCGCCTTGGCGGTCCTAACTTCGAAAAAGGCGGCGCCAATCAGCAGGGGCGAGTAGATGATGCCCATGACCGTGTCGTTGAGGACCTCGTACTTGTCCCTGGGCATCCACCACTCAAAGGGGATAACGAGGACGAAGATCTCGACAAGGTTGAATGGAGCGATGAAGACATTTTCGTCAGGGGCGCGCACAAACTGCATCGTCTTTTGGGCAAAGAGCGCGAGGTATTCGTCATCGGCGTTTTCGTAAATGTCCCCGTAGGCGCTGTTGTACAGGGCAATAAGGATGTTCAGGAGAATGACCTAGAAGCAAGAAGACACGTTTGTCAGCCTTGGAACATGGGTTAATACAAGAGGGAAGGGATAGAGAACGTACCATGACGACGAACGTGAAGAGGTAGTACAGAATGATGCCAAAAGGTGGATCAAAGCGCTCGAATCCACTGAAGTCGGGACTCTGCATGACAGCATTGACCATGGCCTGAAGGATAAAAACGGTGGCGTCGGCCGTTCCATCCTCAATCGTGTCCATACCAATGAAAGCCTGCAAGAAGCCGACCATGACACCAATAAGAAGCGCAAAGAAGATCAATGATTCCTTCATCATGACCTTGAGCACGACCAGCATGGCGCCAAAGAAGCGCACCGTGTCGAGGTAGAGGAGCAGGCGGCCGTAGAACAGGGGGCTTGCGAGGGCAAGGAAGCTGTAGCTAAGCCCGTTATACTTGTTATGCTCGACCAAATCTGTCTCCAGGGAGTAGCTCTTGGCTACGAAACGCAGCACGAGAGAGACGACCAGGAGCGAGTAGAGTGTGCTGTTAAATGCGTTCCAAAAGCCAAGAATATGGTATCCCGCCTTGTAGAACTTTGTCAGCTCGTCAAAGATAAAGCCGGCCGTGAAGATGTAGAGAATAATCTCGACCACATCTAGCTCTGCATCCTTGTTAATGGTGTTTATGACTATGGTGTAGAGGACGAGATAGAGAACCGAAACGAGAAGCTGGAAAGTCTGTTGGAATATGGGCGCTCGCATGCGGTCCGGGTCCAGATGGGGCCAGAACGAGGTGCTGGCGCGATGCTTGTAGTCGATGAAGCTGGACGGATCTGCCTCGTCTTGCACGAGCCAACCACGCCAGAGGTGGCTTATACACTTCTGGTAGCCCGACGAGGCAATGACGGGCAGGGCGTGGAGATCGACGGCCTTCTCGATGACGTTGGTGGGGTGTGTGGGCTCGCCGTCGGAGATGATGGAGTAGCGCTTGAGTAGGACCTTGTGGAGGAGATAGGTCATGTCCTCTTCGCCCTCAATGATGTACTTAGCAATCATCTCACAGGCCTTTCCGCGGACGAGGTGGAGGTCGGCGTCCCAGAGCTCGGCCATGGCCTGGTGCTTGAACCAGGCCTTTACGATGAGGAGGCAGAAAACAACGCAGGCGCGGTGCTCGTCACCGCCCGCCTCCTTTGCAGCCAGAACGACCTTGCGGGTGATGACTCTACTATGCGGCTGGGTGATGAGGTCCTCGGACAGCTCGCAGGGAACGCACTCCTCGATGAGGAAGCGGAGGCGCATGGCAATCTTTGTGACATCCTCGGCGGGGATGGCCGAGACGATGGCCTCGTCACGATAGCTCGGCAGCAGGCGATTGCCCGCCTGGTGGAGATCCCACTGGCGGTGGTCGCGTGAAGGGTGCGAGTCCCAGCCGAGCAGGGCGCTCCAGCTGAAGCGACTCGGAGCCATGGTGACAGCGCCTGGGCACGGTGCGTGATTGCTGTCGCGGGAAGCGCTAGAGCAAAGGCTGAGCGAATCTAGGGTGGGTGAGGAGAGAAACAAGGTTGGAGATGGGAAAGAGGAGGAAGAAAGCCTCTGCGCGGTGCCGCGAGGAGTAGCTGGGGTAGCTACTCCGCAGACCGACCGACTGACCGACCCCCCCCCCAAAGATAGGCTTGCCTTGGTGAGGCTTGCTCAACCGACAATGTTGGCGAGGTTGGCACAGCTGCATGCCAGACTGGTGCAATTGGATAATGGAGCCTCATGCCAAAAGCATGACGTCGCGGTCCACTAAATAACCCTTGCAAGCAGGTTCAACTCCGAACTTGCAACGAACCGAATTAAGCAAGGCAAGAGCTGCCGATACCACTGCGGCAGGGGCACGGCCGTTAACCACAACAATGTGCGCATATACACCATGCGGGTTCTGCGTTGTATTTTGTTTGATCTCCACCCTAGCAAGTATAACGCCATGTAAATGCTTGAACTACAGAGAGCGCGAGGCAGCCCACCTGCTCTGACCAACTCCGGAAATGAATCAAAGCCTGTTTCCCCGTAGTATCTGCGGCTGCGAACTCCTTGCCAGCATCTGCCAATGAGCGAAGGTGGCGCGTGCTAGAAATCGAGCGCGCTCTCACCAGCGCCCTCATCTTCCATTTCTCCGTCGACGCCATCGTCAAAGTACTGCTCTGCGTCGTAGTCGCCACCGTCCTCGTCATCTTCAAAGTCGTCATCCTCTTGTGACATCTCCTCTTCGTCGTCGTCGAGCTCCGCTTCGCCATCGCCCTCCTCATTGTCTCCAGCTCCTGTCCCACCTCCTTCTGCAGCTTCGCGAATCCGCTTTTGCCGCTGCTCCTCCGTCTCGTTCGCGTATTTCTTGCTAATGGCACTTCGGCTAGCACCCGACAGTGGGTCGTCGTCCCAGGCGGAGAAGGGGTCATCCGGATCGGCAGGGTCGAGCTTGCGCTTCGAGGGCGTGCGGCCGTTGGGCTTTACCGACTTTGCGTTACTCAGGGGTCTGTCCTTGCCATCGAGGGCGACCCAGAGCTCATCAGGGAAGAGGTGCTTGGAAAAAGACCGAGAGCGTAAATCGGGCAGAGTCCTGGCCTCGTCGACAAACTGGTGGCTGTACATGGGTACGGAGAGGAAGGGGTCGAGTGTGGCCTTGCTCTTGACGCCGAAACGCGCGTTGACCTGGGACTGATCGTACAGCCTGGGTGGTGGGTCATTGGCGGCGGCTGAAGATATGACCTCTGCCGCCATGTGACGGTGGGTGTAGAGAGGCAGGTTGTGGAAGGCGCGGCGGAAGGCGACGAGGGAGGCGACGGAGCGAACATCGGCGGCAGACAGCGGCGGGGCGACTGGCGGCTGGTATGTTTTCTGGTCACGGTAGGAAGAGTCAGCAGCTTGGCGAAAGAAGGAAGGGGATCGCATACGGGATAGGTGTCCTGGGGCTGGTCGTTGACGAGCATGTTTGTCTCAGGGTCCCAGCCGGGGATGCCTGGGGGCGCGCGGCCTCCACGAGCGCCACCGCGCCCACCGCGAGCACCGCCTCGACCTCTACCACCGCGGCCAGACATGGTGTATGTGCGAGCAGCAAGCAGGGGGCTCGCAGAACGCGAGGTGTGAGTTGAGGACGACGCGGATTGAGACGGCAGGAAAAACCGAGAAACGAGAGCGTGTGGGATCGCGGGCGGCGGATGACTGGATTGAAATTTATATGGGGCCGTGGCCGGAGCTGCGTGCCTGCATCGTGCCTGCGGGGCGGGCGGGGCCTCAGCCTGTCCATGCCGG
Source organism: Microdochium nivale (assembly GCA_026745475.1). NCBI lineage: Eukaryota > Fungi > Ascomycota > Sordariomycetes > Xylariales > Microdochiaceae > Microdochium > Microdochium nivale. Next base: position 3,515,296 of record JANTFD010000004.1, on the reverse strand, counting down.
ACCTTCCTGGTTGTTCATGATCCCTACTCCAGACACATTGACCAAGACAAGCACTAGCCGCGTGCCGGACCAAAATACATGGCCCAAAGACATGAACCGAGTTGCTGTCAACATGGCCTCGGACGAAGTTCCCATCACGGGCCTCGACGCGCTTGATGCCCACCTTGACAGCCTCCTAGACGACCCCTCCCTCGACATCCAGCAACCACTCTTTGACCACGTCGAGCTGCAACTCACTGGTACGTTAGCAAACCTTCACTTTTCATTGCCAACCAGTTAGTGACTGATCGTGTATGTCATAACCAGATGCCAACACCCCCGCTCTCATCCCTAGGTTCCTCCCTAAGATCACAGAGATCCTCAATGTTTTCCAGCAAGATCCGGCCGTCCTCTGCAGCTTGGCGGTCCGCCTCCTCAAGCCTCTGGCGCTTACCCAGGTCCTATCCCTCGCCTCTGAGGACGCCCTTGTTCTCGCCATGCGATCCCCCGCACCCTCGGCGAACCTGCTCTCCATGGCCGTTCTCGCCAAAGGCGCTCACTCGCCCGGCGACGCCGCCATCTTGGCAGTCATGAAGCCACTCATGACCAGCTTCGTCGCCCAGTGGCTAGGGAGTCCCGATGTAGGGGTCGGCGAGAAGGGCTCTCGCGTGCTCGGCAATTTGCTTGACACGGACTGCGATGCTCGCTCGAGAGGGGCCAATGCAGACGCCGCAGCAAATCACAGCGACAGCAGCGTCGTTGCCACGAGGGAATCACAGCCGCCAGGTCAAGGGCTCATGTGGCGAAGGGTATTCCAGGACCGCGATATCTACGGCCTCATCCTGTCGTACTGCAGCAGCCACCAAACCAGCCCAACCCTCGACGAAAGGCAGCGGACCTTGGCCCAGGGCCGACTGCTCCGCATCCTTCCTCGTCTGGCAGCTCTGAACCTCACGGCCGTGACCCGATCAGAGTTTGTCGATCTGCATCAGCAATTCTCCGCGGCGGCTGCAGGCGGCGGCGGCAACAGCGGTAACAGCGGCAACATCGGCCTCCTCCACTTCGCCGCGCTACACATGATCGACAAAGAGGACGCGCTTATGCACCTGTGCCTGATCGACTTCTTCAATGAACTGATCAGCACCCAAGCAACCCTACCCTACTCTGCGCACAGAGTAGAGACGCTAAAAGCCCTAGTCCAAGAGGCCACAGCGGACGACCCCCAACTACGCGATGCGCTGTCGACACTGCCACAGCGGACAGTCCCGGAAGAGGCAGAGGAGCTAGAGAGGTTCCTGCGGTTAATATTGTGACTTAAAAGGCCAGAACGCGTGGCATAGAGTGTTGCGTGTAAGACGATACAGACGAGTGCTCTTGATTCGTATGTATAAGTCTTACAAACTCTCGAGCTAGTGCTACCATATCCGGAAGTTGGGATGAAGATTCGTATAAATTATAACTACGGCGTAGAGTTACACCCATAGCAAGCATTTCAAAGGCCTAAACAAGTATCGAATGAAACGTGACTCAAGTAAATACGATTTTCTCACTATTACGAGCTTGCCATTCCATCCGCCAACAAGCCCAGTAAGTTGCGCACCTGCAACTTCACTAGACCTTTTGCCGACTACCAAGTTGAGCTCTCTCTCTCTCTCTCTCTCTCTCTCTCTCTCTCTCACGAGTATTTTTCAGCATGATGTGCGTTGCCCTTCTCAGTAGTGTCATCCTTGCTGTCCCGATCGCCGTCATGCGAGCCACCAGACCCTCTGGCAGCGCCACGCGCCGCGTCATATGGCAGGCGCTGGTGACCAGTGGCCTCGGCAAGGTCTGCGTCGTCCTCTGCGCGGAACGAGCGCGCGAGGTACTCTGGCCCTAGGAACGTCATGATGAGGACGTAGACGTAGACGCAGGCCATGAAGATGCAGATTACCTTGCCGTATTCGTATCGGGGCGTGCCTGACGCGGTGGGCTGTAGGGGAAAGCGGGAGCCGATGGTGGCCTCAATGGTGGAGCTGGCCGAAGACACGAGATTGCCGAGCTGGTAGCTGGTGCCGACGACAAAGGTGCGGAAGGCGCCCGGGGAGAGCTCCATGAGGTGCACAGGGATGACGCCCCAGGCGCCCTGGACGCAGAACTGCTCGAAAAAGGCGGCCGCGATGACACGCTCGTTCTGGACAAAGGTATAGGGGTACAGCAGGGCGCCGCCGATGACGCACATGACGATGATACTGAGACGGCGGCCGACAATCTGTGAGCAGTAGCCGACGACGGTGCCACCCGTCATAGCACCGAGGTTGGCCACAATCTGCGTGACGGTGACCTGGTTGGCGTTGAAGCCGAACTGGTTCTGCAGCATTGTGGGATAGAGGTCCTGTAGATACCCGATGAGGTAACAAAAACGTCAGTTCATGCGGGTGTGGCCGAAAGGCGGGTGCGGGAACAGTGTCCTACCTGGCTGCCGTGTGACATAAAGTTGAAGCCGGCCATGAGCAGGACCATGTAGCTCAGGAGAATCCAGTGCTTGCGGACGGCAACCTTACCCTCAGCAATAAACGTCTTTCCGGCGCTACCGCGGGCATCGCGATGCTTGACGTGGTCCTGGTAGGTCTGGGTCTCGGGGAGGAAGAAGCGCCAGACGATGAAGAGAACGGGCGGGCAGGCGCCGAACCAGTAAAGGGGACGCCAGCCGTGCGGGGTGGTGTTGACGAGGCCGCGCGCAAAGGCCGTGGCCAGGAGATAGCCAAAGGCGTAGCCCTGCTGCAGGATGCCGCTCATGACACCGCGGCTCTCAGCGGGCAGGTCCTCGAGGGCGGTGGCGGCAGCGTTGCCGTAGAGCCCGCCCATGGCGACGCCAAAGAGGGCGCGGCAGGCGAGGAACTGCTGGTAGGTGTTGCAGAAGCCAGTCCCCTGGTAGGCAAGAACAAGGGATGGGTCAGCATCGAAAGTAACAACACCAATGGGGAGATGTGGGGGCTTCGCTCGGAGTCTGGGGAACCCTGCCGCCAAGCACACCCAAGGCGCCAAAAAGGCTTGTGTCGCCCACTGTGACATTGCTTGGCATGCAGCGAGGGGTGGGGAAGCACTCGTGTCTTTTCATGGTGCACGAATCGCGTGACTTACCAGCTCAAGGACGACGAAGAGCATATTGTTGACAATGAAGGGCCACTTGCGGCCGTAGCGGTCAGCGGCGATGCCAAAGATGATGGACCCTACCGAGCGAAACATGAGGACGAGCGTGATGCCCCAGGTAATGTCGGTCGTCGAGCGCTCAAATGTCTTGGCCAGGTCGCTGACGGTCAGGGACACGGTGAAGAAGTCAAAGGCATCCCACGTCTGTTGCGTTTAGTCCGGCGGCACTCGAGAAAAAGGCTGCCAAGAGCTCTGTAAAGAAGGCAAGACATACCCAGGCCCAAAAGGCAATCATAAAAAAGGCCCATTGGCGGCGGTTAAGCATGCGGATGAGGCGGACGGGGTTGGGAGCCTTGATCATGGGCGGCCGGAGGGTGGTGAGGCGGGTGGCGAGGTAGCTGCCCACAGAGGGCGGAGGGCGGTCTGGGTGGTCCATGTGCCGGGTCCGGGCCTCTCTGTCAGTCTCGTTTGACTCCATGCTAGACAGAGGCAGAGCTGCTGGACCTTGATGTTTTTGGTGGGTAGTGTAGGTAGTGGTGAACTTTAGCAAACAGAGTGCTGCAGATGAGGGAAACAACAAGGCCAAGTGTGAAGCCAGGAGAAGGAATAGAAGAGGTCTGCGTCCTCTTGTGAAAGGGACGCGCGGATGTGGAGTGCGGGGATCAGCCACTCGGTGCCCGGGCACGAGACAGGCCTCTTGGAGGTGATGCACCATCACATCATCATGGACGCCCGAGTGTCTGCCAGAGTATCCTAATGGTTCGGGGATTGGGGAATGCCCGACTAGGTGGGTGGGTGGATATTGGGGTCCAACTGCTAAGCTTTTCAAAGCTTTGCTAAGCTTTCCTCCTCCACCTTCCCCCGGTCATCGCTGGTCGCACACGACGCCCGCGTCAAGGGTGCGCCTGCACTCGAACCGCTGACGCATGCCCTCGAATTCGTCAGGAAAGTATAGCGGGCCATCCCATCCCCGCTCAAAGTCGCCGCTGTAGAATACCACCTTTTCTAGCTTCGCCGCGCCCGCTGCTCCGTCGACCACCATGTCCCGCCATCGCTCCAGCCGCTCAAAGAGCCCCCGTGCTGCCACCTCGTCCAGCGCAGGCTGCCCATAGTCGCTGGTACACGCCGGCAGCTTGTCACTCGCAACTATCGACATCCCCGCCCGCTCCAGCGCGCAGTCCGACTCGAGCTGCCACCCGAGCTCGAGCTCCTTCAGTCGGGGCAGACTGGCTAGTGTCTCTAGTATTTCGATAGGCCAAGTCCCGTTCCTAATCATCACAACGTTGACCTGCTCCAGCCCGGGTGCGAGCTCCCGCATCAGTCGCGCCTCTCCGGCGCTGATGGCAAATCGCTCGCGGGGCCTGTCCATCCCCAAATCCAGCCTCTTCAGGCCAATGCCGTGACGGCCCAGCACCTTCTCGAGGTCTCCAGTCATGCGCCGCCCACGCCACCGCAGAGACTCGAGACCAACTTCATCTGGTAATGAGACCATGGCTACCGCCACATCTGCGGCCCCTGGCTGGCCCCATGACTGGATGCTTAGCTGCTTAAGCCCCATGAGGTGCGGCCACGCCACGTCGACAAAGTGCTGGGTCAGCTTGTCGACCAGGTCCAGCGACTGGAGCGCCGACCAGTCCATCGCCTGTAGCCACAGCTCCAGGTTTGTCATGTTCCGAGCGCTCGCAGGCGTGTTCCACCATATCGAGATCATCTGCTGCAGTGGCATGGTGCTTCGGGGGGGGCCGCCGCCTAGTAGTCGCCCAGGCCCATCCCACTCGTACGGGATTTCGTCGAAGCGGTACCCCTCGAGCCTCAGCGATGTCAGCGGCGGGTACACATCAGGGGCCCCGTGGCGGAAGGGCAGGGTCCACCGTGCCGGCCACTCACTACACCCCATTGGGGCGAGGCGGAGGTCAAGGTGCCTGACCTCGGGACAGCTGATGAGTTGCTGGTGGAGCGGCACCGTGCTGGACGAGCCCAGGTATCCCGGAATAGTCGCCTTGATCGACGCACGGCAGCGCTCCTGCGCCTTGATCTTGTTTGTCGATGCCGTTACTAACGTAAGCAGGGCTAACGCGCCCAGCAGCACGACGAAGCACCGGAGTGCGGTCATTTTGTGCGGTTGTTCGGGGGTTCAGATGCGGTGTGGTCGGTGGTGCCCCTTGTCTTCCTGTATACACGCAGTCGAAGTGGTGAGCAGCTGAGTTCACTCGAGCAATAACTGTCGTTAGCAAACGATTGTTGTCACTTCGAAGCACATGGCAAGTCGTCTTGGTTCAAGGGGGGCTTAGCAAATGTCATAGTGGGTAAATTGCCGCTAAACGGTATGGCAGTCGCTAACCAACATCACCTATTTTCAGCCAGGTCGCCCTGTTTAGGCGCTAGTCTAGGCAACCACCGTTTAATATCTAAGATACTTCCAATTGAGCCAATGTACTTCAAAGGACAACGTGATGTTCCAGGGCACAGCAAGATCACCTGCAATGACGGGCAATTTGTCCAGTGTCCGCTCACTTCCACGAACACATATATTTAGCGTTATTACGATCGCGCGGGGTGGTTGCATTCAAAGGTTGCGCCGACTTAGAGTGCATAGTCAGACCCGAACTTGATCGCCACCGAATGAACTCGACCCTCCACAACATACGTGGGGGCCGCGAAGGTGGCTGAACTCAAATCCAGCCAGTTCTCGGTTCCATCGGCACGCAGGAGGATCCACAAACGCCGAGCCGTCGTAATAGTGTGATTTGTCTTATCAAGTGCATAATGCATACTTTACATAGTACATGCATGGGAGCTGCATCATGCAGAATGACCTTGGGGCACGACGAGGTCGCTGCAGTGCAGCTAGAGGGGCGAGGCTGCCTGCAAAATATTTCGCGCATTAAGTGCAAATCTTCGGTACAAATGCGCGAAATATTTTGCAGGCAGCCTCGAGGGGATCAGACTGCTCGACCGGCCTCCGCCTACAATCGCCATGCGCGAAGTTTGACCGATATCCTGGATGGAGTGGCCAAGGCCTTGAGCTTAGCACTAGTACAACTGCGTCATCGCTTGCCAGCACATAGCCACAGCCCCAAAGTCCACACTCACACCCCGATGCTTACATATAAGGCCGTTCAAGCTCACAGCGAGATCTATGCGTCGCCCCCGTCGTGCCTCTGCTTCTTTGGAGCCGGAAGCTCCACTTCAACAGGATCCGTGGTTGGTACACTGGGGAGTTGCTGGGCCGTTGTCTCTGCCGCCTTGTCCTCTTGGTTCTGGGTCTCGTTGGCGATCTCTCCGGGCGGGAAAAATCGACTATGGTGGATGATTTGGTGGAATTAGTGTCCTGACTCTCAGCAACATCAATCACCCTTGTGCTAGATGGAGCGTGGTGGACAACTTACGGAAGCACTGTGTTATAGGCCCGAACATCCTTCTCTTCAAATGTCACGAAGACCACCTTGTCGATCCCTCCTTTGCCGTCAGCAGTTTCCAGAAACGTCTTGACTGCGCTGCACGCCACCATGGCCGCGTCCATGCTTGGGTAGCCATATATGCCGGTACTGATGCCCGAGAACGCGACAGTCCTCACGCCATGCCGCACCGCGAGCCCAAGCGCTGTAGTGTAGCAACTCGCAAGCTGCTCCTCGCTGCGTTGCGGGTGCGCGTCGTTGTACACGGGGCCGACAGCGTGGATGACCTTGTCGCAGGGCAGGCCGTAGGCGCCCGTCATCTTAGCTGAGCCCGTGTCGCAGCCTCCCAGCATCGCACACTCTGCGAGCAGCCCGCGGCCGGCTGCGCGGTGGATCGCGCCGTCGACGCCGCCGCCGCCCATAAGCGATGTGTTGGCCGCGTTGACGATGGCACCTACCGCGAGCTGCGTGATGTCGCCGCGCACGAGGCCAATGCGATCATTGTGCATGGGGCTCGCGCCGGCGACGAGCGGAAGCCGCGAGGGGCCTAGCTTGTGCAGCTTGTGCAGCTTGTACAGCAGGGCGAGGGACGGGATTTCAGATACTGGTGTTGGTGCCATCTCGCGAGGAATGCCGGAGCGGAATATGAAGGACCTGGTTTGGGCTAAAGTCCAGCGTGGACAGTGATTCTGCGAGCCCCCGTGAGCTGCTCCGTATTTAAGTGCCAAAGTCTTGAGCTGCGCTCGCAATGTGCTCTGGATGTGACAAGATGATGAGAGCTGGGCAATCAAGAGGTCCTGGTGGGAGGATGATCGTGGACCGCTTCACGTGCCCTTAATGGTTGCTGCACTTTCGTTATGATGCTAGACGTGAGTGAAGAACAATGAGTCTGTAATCAAACTCGAACTTGCGGTAGAATCTTTACCGAAATGGTGGTGCCTGTCGGACAATTTGGATGCCTAGAGGTGTTGATTGTCAGGGAACAATCAACTTGCAAGTGCAAGCGGCCCTGACGTCGTCAGGCGCGGAGCACCTCACCCCCACTTCAGCTTACTTGCCTTCAACGCGCGCTTGTGCACATAGACTAATTGGGTGGCTCTCATTGCTGGCATCAAGATCCAAGGGTATATTCATTTCATGATAGACCATAGCGTATTGTCTTGTGGCAGTATCGGGATGGTAGTCTACAAGCTTGTTATTAATGCCCTCGCACGCCTTGCATCCAAGCTAGAGTCTGCGCTGCCTCCTCGCGCAGAAGCTGCTCAGACGGGGCATGCCCCATATCCTGCCTAGCAGTTGAGCCGGTTGGTTGCTCCGCCTTTGTTGATGCAGTCCGTTCCGAGCACGTGTGATATCCAAGCTTTCCCAGCGGATCACTGTATCGCATCGCAAAGGCCTCCTCAGGTATGATAAATGGCGCAGGCCGAATATTCCTCGATGGGCATTGCAGCGGACTTAGCTGTGGCTTCATCTCAAGGAAGGGTGCCAACCCCGTCGCTGTAATGGATATTGGGGCCGGAAATGTTCTCGACTCATATCCTGGAAAATGCTTTGCCTGTTGGTGCTGCTGCTGAAAGTGCTGTAATGATGGAGAAGGGTTTGGCGGTGGCAGCACTCGTTTGCTTGCCTGTCGGATTTCTTTCTCGGGCGTCGGGTCGTACCACACCTTGGGCTTTCTCTGCCGCGGATTAGTCTTTACCGCTGCACCTATGGACGTATTCGACACATCAGGCGCAGCTGCCGGCGGCAGTACGATGGTATTCTGTGGCGATGGTGGCGTCGGCGGTTGGCTGAGGGCATGAAGTCTCATAATCTGGTCGGTATCACTCGCGCGTGGCAGTTTGCCGGCTGCTTGTATGAACTTTGACATCGATGAAGGTGAAGGATGATGCCTGGATGCTGTGCCAATATTTTCAGACTCTTCCCTGGAGACAGTCTGGATATCTGCGGGTGTCGACTTGCGTGCCCGTTTCGTCCTCGCAGATGCGCGCAGCTTAGCGGGCACAGTCGCCTCGGTGGATCCTTCTGCTGCAATGTCCATGACCTGGCTCGCCGTCTGAGATACTCCAGGGTTCTCCGATGCTGACGTAGGTATGCTGATGCTATTCTCCGGTTTTGGGCGGAGGATAAAGTCAGGTAGAACTGGCGGCGGGACTGGGGTTTCCTGGGCTCGAATTGGTGCCTCCTCCACGACGCGAACCAGATTATCAAATGGGCGCTCTCCGACTTTCGCGAGTGACTGCATGATCTCCCAGACCACAAAAGCGCCGCACTGCATATCGTTCCGCATGCTCTGAGGGTTTTTGGCTGGAACTTTGTTCTCAATCAGCAATCGTTGCTTTTCGGCCATGCTTTCGCGCTTTTTCTCCATCGTGTTCTCGCGGCGCAATATACTCTCTCGTTTCTTCTCCGCAATGACTTCACGTCTTTGGAATTCTTGTTGTTGAACCTCTTCGGCCGAAAGCCACAGGTTCGGTCTTCGCTCTCTGAGGTCGTTAACCCAAGCATCACAGTCCCACTCGACCCAAAAATCCAAAACGTCACCCCAAACGCTCTCGGATGGCTTGGTGAAGTTGACGAAAACGACCTTGCCGCCCTTGCTGTGGACGGACTTGGCAAACTCCTTCACCATGATCTTCAGACCATGAACACGCAAGCTTGTGCCGAGGATGAGAAGCACGTCGGGCCCCGCCGACAGATCATGCTGGACGATCGGCGAGATCAGATCCGACTGTGGATGTTCTTCGCCATATAGCACAATGTCTGGACGTAGTTTTCCCACACCGAGTGCTCTCCTGCCCTTCTCCACGCGAGCAGCTGCGGCCCCTGCGCAGTGCGGGCACTCTGGTTGCTCTCCAGAGAGCGTACAACCTTCACGGTCATCTTCGTCCCAGTCTGCTACTTTGCCACACAAGAAGCAGCGTAGGGAGGAGAGTGACCCGTGGAGGAACACGCATTCGACTCCTCTGTCAAAGGTCGCCGTGGGCTTTGCTATTTTCTGGTTAGGTCTCTCTGAAGATTCCGCATCGTCCTGCAAATTCTTCATATCCACCTCCGCTGTCTGAAGATTTCGGGAGATCTCAGCAGATGCTTGTTGTGATTCTCCATTCGGCTCGTCCACTTGCTGTTGCGCAGTCGTCTTGGCAAATCTCCGTCTCCTGCTGCCTGCACCGTGGCTTAGATCGGTGGACAGACCCAATTTCTTCTCGATCTCATCAATGTTCTGCGTGTAGACACGTGCCAGTTTGCCCACGTCGCGAAGTTGTGCGATAAAGCGGTGCGTTGCGGTAGGTTCTATGTCCTTGACTTTCTTACGTAACGACGTAGCGAAGCGGTAGAAGACCGACGTCTTGACAGGATCGGCCCAGATGTTGCTGTCGAACAAGTCCCGACCTTTCATAGTACGCAGGCGTGTGTTGGACTCCTGTGAGGCTGCAAATAAGTCTACAGAGTGCTCTGCGTTATCGGCATCAGAATCGTCCGATGAGTCCGAAGCAATTTGAGAGCTGATATCTGTAGATGGCAGCGTATTCTCGTAAGGATCCCAAAGAATAGGCGGTGGCGAGGAAAGCGGAGAAGAGCTGAACATAGCAGCAAGTCGAGACTTTTTGGGCGTACGATATGGCACGCAGTGGATTGAGTCTCCTTCGCCCTCGTCGTCCGGTAATTCTGGGTCATCGGCTTGGGAAGAGGTGGCGGACAGTCCGGGATTTGACAGGCTATATTCTTGGGTCGTCGTTGATGAAGTTGAGTGTGATTTTGCTTGCCGAGATGGTTCCCGAAGAACAGATGCTCGTGAACGCGTCAATCGCCTCGGCGGAGAAACGGACTTTGTTGCTATAGGCGCGTCTTTGTCTGTGCGAGTCTCGTCACAAGTCGTACTGTCAAACAAGGAAGAGGGTAGGGGAGGCAGTTTCGGCAAGTCAAGCGCTGTTGCAGTATCGTCCCCGCTTGAGTTTGAGTCATCGCTATCCGAATGATCCTGCTTAGACACATTCTCCGCAGGGCCTGGGCTAGGGCTTGTAGAGACCTTTCTACGCTTCGTTGGACGATCACTGGTCTCGAAATCGGCCTCATCATCTTGGGTAAGTGATGTTGCCTGTGCCTTGTCGTACTGTGACTGAATCAGAGAGTACAAGCCATTTTGCGAACGAAAGTCCTGCGAGGCTAGCGTTAGTCACAATCGGTGTGTAATCGTCGCAGAGGGTAGTGTTGTTCACATACCGGGATGCCGGAGTTTGTACTAATGCCCGCGCCGGTGATAACTACGACCCTTCGAGCTTTACCGAGAGTGTCTGCTACTGTCTGGAGCAAATCGGTGGACGTTGGGGATACTTGTAAAGTCGGCATCGTGGCTTGGCGGACGCGCGCGTCCAAGGCGACCTTGGTTGAGCTTCCCACCTCGTAAACGCGCTACCAGCAAGTCGGCTACCAGACCAAAGCTGGAGCAAGCGATGACGGCGGTATTTCAGCGACTTGCTCTCGGCGTCATATTGTTCTGCTGGGTACGTGACGCTGTGACGCAGGGGTCCAATGCCGTTTATGGACCAGACCGCGTTGGGTCACTGTTTCCAGCTGCCGGTGGTTGGAGGAATTAAATACCAGGAGCGGTACAATTGCTGAGGGTCCTGACGAGACTATGGTGAAGATTCTCGTGATATATCGGGCATTGATGTTCAAATGATGTTTTTAGCAATGAAGCGTGACGCGTCGTGAGGGTGTTGGCGAGACGTAGAGGCGATGACCGGGGTAGCTCGCGGCAGGTCGAGCAATGGCGGTAGTGACCTGAGCTTGTCGATGGATGGCTGGCCGAAGGTAAGGGGTCGTGGTGCGTCGAAGGTCTTCGCAAACACTATCGTGTGCGGAATTAGAGGTTAGATTAGACTTTGGAAGTTGAGGTTGTTGGTGAGTGATCGCTTGGACTGGTACGGGCGGCGTTGACGCGACTGAGGAGAAGCACTCCGCGTTGCCAAGGCCGGGAGCACTGTAACAATCGCGGTTGCGCCAGTGGGGCTGACAGGGCTGGCAGCTAGGGGTCCGCAAGCAGCCAGCTCTGCGGAGTGAGGGCTCACGGTGTTCAACATCCTATCAGCCACGACAAGCAACTAGACGGAATAAGGAGAGTGATTGGCTCTATTGCGTATTGCCTTCCATTCGAGAGGATGCATGGCATCACTCAAACTTGCACCGGCAGACATTCAAGGCGGTTATTCCAAAAGGAGAAATAGGGCCTTGGGAACACGGAGGTGGCGATCGACCAGGGCTGTTGCGCACGGGAGCCACTGCCGTACGCCGCCCGGCCTTGTCCATGCCCACAGTCAAGAGTGCTCCTTCGTGCTCACCTTGTCGGTGCCATCGACAATCACCACTGCACGTCTTAGAATGATACGGTGTGTCAACAGCAGCGAGGCTTAATAGATTGGCCCTTCCGACAACTATCTGCCATGCTGAGTGCAAGACGTCGTGCGGCCATCCCACGAATGACCACTTCCCCACTACCCACCGATTCGGATTAGGAACCAGAATACCCTGTTGTATCGTCGGTGAAAGACAATTATGACAGACATCACACAAACGACGCATCGAAGATTGTAAAGTTGTGGTTGTGTATATCTTATTCAATTTACTGACCATTCTGATTCTACAAGCAGATGGTGGGCTAAATCGTGTCGCCCAAGCAAAACCCTCAAACGCTATTAAACTCCTGTCCAATTCTATATTGCAAAACGCTGCTGACCCAGTCCGAAAGTAGGTGGGTATATGATGTTTACTCAATGGCGGCGCCAGCATGGGCCGGGTGGTTGATGGGGTTGATGCTTTCCTCGTCAAACTTCATCGTGAAGTCGTCGCCAAGCTCCTTGCGCAGCGCAGCCTCAACGGCCTGGAGCACAGTCGGGAACACGCCAAAGTTGGCCGGGTTCTCAATGTCGTTGTCGCCGCCCTGGAAGACGCCAGTCCGCAGCAGACACGTGTTCCAGCCCTTGAGGTTGCCACCGATGATGTCCGACGCCGGGTTGTCACCAATCATATAGACGTTCTCTGGCAACCTCTCCTCTCCGTGCAGCTCGCCCATCCACGATGTCAGGATCTCGTCAGCGTACTTGTACGTCGCCATCTCGGGCTTGCCGTATACGACACGCTCGAGGTCCACGCCAGTCAGGGCCTTGTACATAGCCTCGAGCCCGATGCGGAAGGTGCCCTGCGACATGCGAGGGATGGGGTGCTCGGTAGGGCACAGGAAGTCGCCCTGCGAGAAGTAGATTGGGATACGCTGCGAGACGGGATCCTTGGCCACGGTGCCGAAGCGGCCGTTCTCAGACCGCAGCAGGTCCATGATGATCTGCATATCGGTGGCATAGTCTCGCGAGTCCGAGAAGACCAGGATGGCCTCGATGTTGGTCTTGCTAAAATCCCGAGGGCGCGATGAGGCACGCTCGGCGTCGGTGAAGACACGGTAGGGAGCAATGGTAGGGTCCCAGGCGATGATGTCGTTGGGCACGATAATGTCCTGGAACCCGTACTGCTCCGCAACTTCGCGGCATTTGTAACCCTCACCGCCGACAACCAGGACGGTGCTGTAGTACTCGGATAAAGCGCTCATGGGTGTGTGGCTCTGGATGAACTGCTCGGTGGAGACGGGGTTGCGCAGGATCTTGGAGAGCTGGGCGCAACGGTCCGTTTCGATCTTGCCTGAGCCATTGGTCAGGAAGATGTGAGGGATCTTGATGCCCAGCTCGTTGTCGCCGTTCAGAATCTCCAGGGCACGCTGGCCTTCGGGGATGAGGCGGTCACCGTGGACAAGGACACCGTCAATATCGAACGCGAAGGCCATGTTCTTGGCCTTCTCGACCTTGGCGGTAGAGATGGACTGGACCTGAGCAGCCAGCAAGGCACGAGTTGGCTGGATCGGAGGCATGCCCGGCCGCTGGGGCAGCGCCGAAGGTGCGCCATCTGGATAGTGGACAGAAGAGAGACGGGACTGTCTCTTGCTCCTGGGGATGGGGAGGGTTGTGCCGAAGGAGTTGCGGGAGCTTCTCCGGGCCTTCATGGAGGGAGAGACACTGAGGTTGTGCATGTACTTGGAAGCCTCGGATACAGAGGAGCGTGTGGCAGGCACCTCGATAGGACCATCATCCGCGTTCTCGCCAGGGATGGCAAGGTTGCCAGCGCGGGGAGAGCTGCCGTGGCCGGCCTCGGTGTGCTGCTTGACGCGGACCTGAGTAGGGCTGGTGGGTGCAGCGACGCCAAAGTCGGAGTCCTCGAATGTAGGCATGTTGGCTGAGATGATGAGTTTGGTGTTTCGTGGGTGGTAGGTCTGAGATGGAAGATTGGTAGACACGGAATGCTGTTGCGTGTAGTTTGGGTATCAACGCAAGAACAAGGTGAAGATGGTGGAATATGACAACAAGGCTGATGAGCAAGACCAAGTGTCGTTTGGAAAGAGGGGCAATCTGGACGTCTTATATTGACGCTCGAGGGCAGACGGACAGAGGATTTTCACATGAGAAAACTTGGGTACGCCGGCCTGAGCTTTGGCGGTCAGCAAGGACCAGCCTCTGTCGCTATCTTTGCTGCAGAAATTGCACGAAGAGCGCCGAGATGCGGCGTCAAGACCAGCCAAAGACATGTCACGGACCGGGTGCATGGCAGGATGATACACTCGCGCAGACGTCGGGCCCCTCAGTGACGCAAGAGGACCACCCACAAGAGGATCGCCACAGACCAACTCGGGCGAGTAGTGCGAGGCCGTCACAGGGTCGAGGTATCCGGTTTATTATTTTGCTTGCACCGTCCCGACGGGTGCGAGGTTGAGGCTCTGGAACGACGTTGCTTGGCGAGGTAACGAGTACATGGGCAGGGGCGGGCAACTGCCGGTGCAACGTAGCTGGGATGCGTGTCCAGACATGTACCTGACAGGCTCAAGGCTGATGCGGGCTTGCCTGCAAGTGTCTGGCGTACATGACGCGAGGCCCACGGCAGAGTGGGGCCAAGCCGCGAAAGCGCCGGTCGCGAGGTGCAGGCGCGAGGCTCCTGCTCGGAGAGGGTGCCGTGAGATGGGCGCGAGAATGAAGGAAGGAGCCGACGCAGGCCGCTCGCCAGCCGGCAGGCAGACGGTGCGCTAGTCATGGCAGGCCCGCCTTGACATCATCCGGGCGGGCCCGGGGCCCGGGGGCCCACCCGGTGCCACCGAGCCGCGGCCACGAACCATGCGAGCCATGTCGAGTCTCGCGACTGTCTCTTCTGTTTTTCTAGCGGCTCCGCCCTCGTGGATCCCTCCTCAGGGGTCCTGCCTCCTCATCCAACGACCGCACACCACTTAGACCGTGCGTCATCTCTACATGCTTGCTTGCTCACGCTATCGGTCCGTAACAGGCGACAAACTCACAGAGTACTGTACTTAGCACGGCTTCAACCAAATCAGCTGCAACAACTCAATCCGCGTCACCGAACGTGCCGATCGCCCCCGCCGGACCCGCGAAAGAGCAACACTGTGATGCCAACAGAGATTTCCCTCGTTGTGAACCCGATAAGGCTATTCGACTACAAGCCACCTGCCATCTAGTTCAGAATGGCCTCGTGCTCACCTCTCATACAGTTGCACCTTGGCCCGAGCTTTGACTTTGGTACCGAGCTCCCATGGAGCCATTATGTCATTGCCCAGTGCTCTGCACCCTGGAGAGCCTCCTCAACGATTGTTGTACTGTGAGTGAGTAGGTAGGATCTTTCCGAAGCCTTTCAGGATGGTTGTTGTAGCATTGGGCCTCCCAGTAGCTCGCGTTGCCACCATTACAGAAATTTCACGGGCGCTCCGAGGTCTACTGTCCTTAAATGACCCAAGTGCAATTAGAACCCAACCATCATAATACAAAAACGTCACTAGCCTCAAGGTCTATCCTCACAAAACCGAAGCCTCATCCTATACAAACGTTACGACTTAAACCCGCATTTCTTCCTGCGATAGTACCTTCTCAAACATCACTCTTACTGGCAAATTTCACCTTTACACATCCGCACATCCACACAAATCACAATGCCTCACTCAACACAATCACAAGCCGCCACCAAGACCTTTACGCTAAACAACGGCGTTGAGGTCCCCGCGGTCGGCTTCGGCACCTTTGCCAGTGAGGGCGCCGTGGGCGAGACATACAAAGCTGTCACGGCCGCCCTCGAGGCCGGCTACCGGCACTTTGACTGCGCCTGGTTCTACAAGAATGAGAGCGAGGTTGGCGACGCCATCCACGACTACCTCAAGGCCAACAAGGACACAGTCAGGCGCGCGGATCTCTTTATCTGCACAAAGGTCTGGAACCACCTGCACGAGCCTGAGCAGGTTCAGTGGTCCCTCGAGTCCTCTCTGCGCAACTTCCGCCTCGACTACCTCGACCTCTTCCTCGTCCACTGGCCCATCGCCGCCGAGGCAGACCCGGAGACTCATGAGCCCAAGCTTGGCCCCGACGGAAAATACATCATTAACAAAGAGCTCACCGAGAACCCAGAGCCGACATGGCGCAAGATGGAAGAGATCTATGAGAGCGGCAAGGCCCGCGCCATTGGTGTCTCCAACTTCACCGTCCCAGGTCTCAAGCAGCTCCTGAGCCTCGCCCGTGTGCCGCCCGCGGTGAACCAGATCGAGATCCACCCGTTCCTGCCCAACGGCGAACTCGTCGACTTCTGTCTCTCGCAGGGCATCATCCCCGCGGCCTACTCCCCGCTCGGCTCGCAGGACCAGGTTCCGACCACGGGCGAGAAGGTCCGCACGGACCCGACCCTCAACGCGGTTGCCGAACGTAGCGGCAACACGCTCGCCCAGGTCCTTCTCGCCTGGGGCCTGCGCCGTGGATACATGGTCCTACCCAAGTCTTCGACCCCCTCGCGCATCGAGAGCAACTTCCAGGTCCCCGAGCTTTCTGATGAGGACTTCCAAGCCGTCCAGGCCGTCGCCAAGGGCCGCCACACTCGCTTCGTCAACATGAAGGATACCTTTGGCTACGATGTCTGGGCGGACGAGAGTTCATAGATGGTCAGAAGCTGGTCTCCAGAAGATGGATACATCACGAAAATTGGGATGGCGTTAATGGTCGGCCTGACTTTCCTTGCAACGGCGATTTGCCGAGTTCCCGAGATACCATGAAATTTAGATGCAATTAGAAATATGAACGAGTATTCACAACCCAAATTTACGCTTGTTGTTTGCAATGTTCAGTCTTTGAATTCCCTCAGTCAGAATAGGCTCCTAGGTCTGTATTGCTTTAAACGCGTGCAGTTTTCACGTCCTGACACAACACCGACCTTCATGGCACTCTTTTCTTCTCGATCAAATCGGAAGATTATTGCCTAGACCGCATGCTATGCCGGGAGATGAAAGCAAAAGTCGCAGCGGACTTTGCCGGGACTGTCTCTAAAAATGTGGTGGTGTGGTTTGACCAAATGACAAGCAATCACTCTTGAGATATGACATGCGGACCACTCGATCGACAAATTTGTGGCAAAATACTTGCGATAAGCCAGCTGGGTCATGATTCAGGCGTTGTCGTCATGGTGGGCCGCATTGCAGAAACATAACCGACCGCCCGCAAGGGCACAGGAAGGTTCTGTCCATCACGACCTAAGGTTGCGCTGTCAAGTTGATGCCACGAACGGAGTACAATCCGATTTTAATAGTGCACTGCAGATCGGCTGCTGTCTAAACGAATCAAATATTATT
This sequence comes from Microdochium nivale, assembly GCA_026745475.1. Taxonomy (NCBI): domain Eukaryota; kingdom Fungi; phylum Ascomycota; class Sordariomycetes; order Xylariales; family Microdochiaceae; genus Microdochium; species Microdochium nivale. The sequence continues at coordinate 3,498,082 of JANTFD010000004.1, read as the reverse complement.
GTTGAAAATGAACTAAACACAACAGGGTATGCGCCTACCATCAAGCTAACGTCAACATACTTCCGACTTATCAATATTGACCATCTCTCATTTAGTCAGTTTGCCCTCTGTCCCGGTCGGCTGCGGCGGAGGCGGCCTCGTGCCCTTGACATGTTTGATCTCGCCGGCTTTGAGTGGCGCCGCTGCAGCGCCCGACAGAAGGCCCTGGATTGTCTCGAGCGCAGTCATCTGTTCGCCGAGCCCTGTCTCCCCGTCGAACACCCCAGTGTACCACCTGTGTCCGCAGGCGTGCCCACTGTTTCCGCCCGAGCAAGCCTTCGCCGCCGCCATGGCGCTTGGGTTGAGCAGCGCCTCGACAGCAGGCCGCGCCGAGGGCATCATCCGCGCCGTCATCCACAGGAACCGCGCGTTGAAGCCCTTGAAGCTCCGCATGTCTTGGTTGCACACGCCCGCGCCCTCGCACGCGGGCTCCCACATGACGCCCGGTGCGACGTTTTGCGGGCCGCCAAAGTAGATCTTGGCGGCCTCGAGCAGACCCTTTGTCCGGTCCGCCCAAGGGCCCTGGCCACCAGTGACGTCGTTCATAACCGCCGCGCCATACGTGTAGATGCCCTGCGTGTAGGTGAAGCGGACCTGGTTCGTGTCGGTGCACTGCTTGTCCGCGCCCGCGCCGTCGTACACGTTGAAGTCCTTGTCGACGAACCCAATCTGTGCAGACCAGTCGTAGACCTTGGCCGCCCAGTCGGCGTACGTCTGGTTTCCCGTGGCCCGGGCCAGGCGCGCCGACATCTGGAAGAACCCGCCGTTGCTAACCGAGTTCTTGTAGTTCATGCCGTTCGGATTGCTGGGGAAGATCTGCCAGTTGAGCCCGCCGCCGCAGCTTGTCGTGTCCCAGCGCGCGACCATCGTGTTCCAGATGTTCTCGGCAATGGTAAGCCAGGGTGGGATCCGGTCGTCGGGCTGCGGGAAGTTGCGCTCAGCAGCATCGAGGATCGCAAACGACCACATGGCTTGGTCGTCGTTACCCTCGCTGCCAAAGTGCAGTGGCACCATGAAGTCGTGCTTGGGTCCGACCTGGGAGAGCAGAGACTGCGTGATGGTCTCGTCGTAGGACGAGTCGCCTGTGTAGTGCGAGTAGTCGAGCATAGCGGCCCAAGCGGCTCCGGCTTGCCACCAGTCTGAAGTAGGGGAAGTCGTCAGTTTCTCTCGAATTATTCAAAAGGTTAGTGGCCACACAGGGGTAAAACTTACAGTGAGGAGCAGGGAATACTGCGATAGTCTGTAGGTGACTTGTGAGCCAATGTTTTTCGGCGGTTGTGGAGCAAGTGCTTAGCTTACCTCTGGTGTCATGGTAACATTTCCGGAGTAGTATGACATTGTATCACGGGCAATGGTGCTCGCAACGCCACGGATGGATGCTTGAATGGAAGTTAGCGAGGTGCCGGGTTAGTTCAGACGAAGTGGTTGCAACTGACCGGCATCGTTGAGCACAAGAGCACTTGGAGCCAGGAACAGGCCAGCGCTCAGGCTCGCAGGGTTTATCGACTTGATCAAAGGCATGATTGGTGGTAGTGAAGCGCGTCACCAGAGTCTAATGCGAAGTAAGGATTGTGCAACAGGCCTGTGTTGCAAGAATGATGTGAAAAGAAGCCTCGTCGAGAGCCTTTGAAAACACGAAAGATTGATAAAGCAGGGCCGATATTTCGGAGAAGGGCGCTGGTCGAGAGCTCGTGTCTGTAACGAAAGAGAAAAGGCGAGATCTAGGGACTGCCAAAGCGATGGACCAAGGGAAAACAAGATGTCGCGTGTGGACGAGGTCTAGAAAAGACGGAATAGGAAAGAAGGGGACGGTGGGACAGTGAATGCAGGATGATGGCAAGCGGACGAACGACGACCAAGACAGCAGCGGACAGGCGAGCTTTAAGGCATGACAAGAGGGCGCACGACCCCAAGCACAGCACCATTCTGGTTGGCTGCCAAAGGTTTGCATTGAATTGCAACGCCGGGGCAGATGCCTGCACCGCATCCCCGGACCTGTCAAGCAAAGCGTGCCCCTGACGATCACCAGTCAGTCTGGAGCCAGAAACAGCGTGTTTCATGTTTCGCCCAGGCCCGGCGCCTACTAAGCACCACGGTGGGGGCGCTGCCGCTCTGGTCGTCTGGGTCGATTGGCTACAATAGGCCACCGACTGGCTGACTTTTAAAGTTGGTCGGAGTCTGGACGTCCGGGATTCAGGCGCAAGGAGAATTGGCCTCGCGGCCCCTACTGGTCAGCCGCGCGCTTAGCCACCCCCGCCTCGGCCAAAATAGAACACGGCACACTGCCAAAGACTGTACTGCCGCACAATGGCTTTTCCAGTTCCAAGCACACGACGGACGCGCGAGCAACCTTTCACAAGCAGGTCACAACCACCACGCCGCAACGCAATGCCAACATGTCCAATAAAATCAAGAATCAAGATATCAAAAATGCAAAAAGAAACATGGTATAACAGAGGCATTGAGCCTCCATGCGCTGGACTTGCAGGGAATCGAACCCTGGACCACTCCCAAATTGTCTGAACAATGCTAAGGGAGTATTATACCACTAAACCACAAGCCCGGGGCGTGTTGTGATGATTCTAACACAAGTTGTTGAAATTCTGCGCCACTATTGTAGAATATGTCGCCAATCTTTTTGACTGGTCAGTAGAGAAGGGACTGCCCGTAGACTTGTCCTTGGCTGGTTCCATGTACCGACAATTGATTCACCCACAGTTGAAACCCTGTGTTTTTCCCCTCCCACTCATTCTCTTTGGTATCCGTACGCAGCAAACCGCTTCGACCAGGTGGCTGGGTAATTTGGTAGGGTATGTGGACATTAACTGGAGAGGGGGCAAATTGTGTACCATGGGATATCATGCAAGAAGATGATGTATAGTTCTGCTTGCTTTGAGTACAGCATTCTACTCGATAGCATTTCCACCAGACTGCAATCTCAGGTTTGATCGCGTATACACTGCTTTATTTTTATTTTTCATCTTGCTCACTGGTTTCCGGTCTTCAAAAATTACAGCCACAATCCAGAACACCGAAAATGTAACAGAGATACCGATGGAACGAAATGAAATACAACTCTGGAATAAAACTGGTATCATCTGACCACATGTCCAACAGCCGCACAACATCGAAATTTCAGAAACCAATGGGAATGTTGTTCGGCGCAAGACACAACAACAAACACACTCATGATATAATAATTCCACCTCCATCATATCCGCCCCGCCCGCTACTCATCCTCCACTGCGCGAGCATCCTCCCCTCAGGCATCGTAACAAATGCGCATCGTACATGGGAAAGGGACATACGCTCCGCGGTCCTCGCGGAGGTACACGACAGTGCCGGTCCCTGCGGAACGGCCGCTACCGCTGGGGCCCTTTTGTAGGACCTTCTTGAGCTCACCTTGCGGTCCCGGAGCACGGCGGACGTTCTTGAGCCGGAAAACGGCGCGGAACATCTCGGTTACGCTGACCTGGACGAGAGATCGGTCCGCGAAGCTGCTGCCGAGTGCGGCGATGTGCATGTACGACTCAACCGGCCGCCTAGGGTTCACGGCAGCCGGATCAGGGAAGTTGGCTGCGTCTTTGGCAGCAGAAGCCTATTTTGCAAGGTAAGGGATTTTGGTCAGCTGTTGATAACGGTATGTTTGAAGAGATGGGTAGATATTCATCAAGATGCTGGGCGTCTCGAAAGAAAGGAAATAGAGCGATGGGGTCCGGAAGCTCGAACCACGAGAAAATAATGCTCTCAAGGCAACTTACCAGGTTTGCAAAGACACGTTCCCCAGCATTGATGCGAAGCAGAGTACCGTCGTCTTCGGTGATTTTATCTGACGACAAGGCGGTGCGGGCAACGATGAAGCCGCCGCTGAGCCGGACGCCCTCGAGGACGTAGCCAAGGAGCAGGGCGTCCGTTTCTGGGCTGGAAGCCGAGCCCGCGATTCGCTGCAGCTCAAAGATGTGCTTAGTACCCTCGGGCGTCAAGTAAAAGTCGAGCGCCTGGGCAAACATTTCTGCGATGGTCGGCACAGTCGTGGCCATGGCTGGCAATAGCTGACTCCACGCCACGTCGCGCGCGCTAGAGCTCGATCCAGAGTCACGGGAAAGTGTCTTGAGCAGGTCGGCACCGAGCGAGGCGACGCTGCCGACCTTGGGCTTGGAGCTGAACAGGCTGCCACCGGACTTCTTGACACTGGCCTCCAGTACGGTGCCGAGCTGGTGCGCAACGGCCCTGGCGGCCTGTCTGCGAGGGAACGCTTTGACTGGGTCGTGATCATGGCTGAGGCTCATGGAGATGGTGGCCAGGACCATGTACAGCTCCTCGGGAGTGTAGATGCCCTTCGGTTTGTCCTTGGACTGCAAGGGTAGGCTCAGCAGCTCGGCCATAAAGAGAGTGGGGGCAAGGTTGCCAATGTCGCGCACGGCATCAACAAACTTTGCACCCGCCAGGTCAAAACTGTTCTCTCTGAGAAGTGTGTCCATGATCTGCGAGTAGAGCTCTTTGACTGCGGGTGTCCACTCGGATTTGTAAAGCTGGCTAGGCTTCGCCTGCTTGACCTGCACGGGGGACTCTTTGCCGGTGCCAAAGCTCGCGAGCAGGGTCGATAGTGCCTCCGGCAGGCTCTCGGTGTACTTGTCCGGATTGCTTACGACGTGTTTGGCGCCGGCGTGGCTTTCGACGTTGACTGAAGGTGGGTGGTGCTGTGGACGGTCGAAGCTGAAGTCGTTGACTCTACCGAGATTGGTAAGGATTTTCTTGGTCTCACTCGGAACTATGTGATATTCTGTCAGCATACTGATCCTGTATTTCAGGTCTCGACCAGAAGAAAGACAACTTACTGCACATGGGGTAATGAGCATAAGCAGAGTCTTCTTTGAAATGGTTGGGGAACGCCCTGATGAAGAGCTTGTAGAAGACACAGCCCTGGTTCAGGTTCAGATCGTACGAGGCCTCATTAAAACCCCAATTGGTGAGGAATTTGGGGCTATAGTCTGTAGTGTAGAAACGATCGCCACGGGTCAAGCAGACGGCATCGGACAGAATGACACGAGAGATCGTGTAGGTAGGCTACAGGATTAAACAATTGTCAGCTCTAGGTGACGCATATGATGCTCAGAGTAGGGTATGAAAAAGAGAGGGATACTTACAGCAATACCGACACCCGGGACCATGGGCTCTTTGGCTTCTTCTGCGACTAGACCGGGATACAGCTCAACAAGGTCGGGGTGTTCGTACAAGTGGCGCAGAGAATCGGCAATCTCGGGGTCGGAGTTGATCTCCTCGAAAGTCTCGAACGGCTTGAGGCCAAATTGTTTGCGGAACTCGTTGAGACCAGCGACATTCCAGCGGCGGCCCTGCAAGATGCCTAGAATCTCAACCGGCTTCATCGCCTCAGGCACATTTCGACCGCCAAAGGCACCGGCGACGTCCTCAACAGCGTCAGAGATGCAGTCAACGAGGTCGTCGTCGGCGAATGAGCCGGCCTCAGTGCGCTTGAAGCCGCCAAAAACGCGCTCGGCAGGCTCATCGGGGATCGACCTTTCAAACTTCATGAAGCCCATCATCATGTCCTTTTCGGTGACGGTGAGGGGGTCCTTGTCGAATATCTCGCGGTAGAAGTCCTGAACCCACTTGTCGTCCTTGGCCGAGATACACGAGTGCCAGCGGTAGCAGAGGTTGAACTCGGCCGACACGGCGCTGCCAGTCCCAGCTTCGACAACCTTCTTGGTACCCTGGTTGTGGCCCATCTCCTGGCGCGGGTCCAGCGTCCACGTGGTGTTGCTCCGATTGAGGTTCACAATGTTGCGCACATAATCAACAAGGGTGATGTTGATGTACAGACCAGTAGTGACCAGCCGCGCCGTCTGGAAGAGATCGTTGTCATACTTCTTCCACGCAGCCACCGCCTTGTCTCCGGGCAAGCTAGCTGGTGGCGGTGTGAAGCGACCATTTTCGTTGATCAGAGCCAAGTTCTTAGCGGTGTAGTTGTGGAAGCGGTTGAACATGATGAGGATCACACCACAGGCGGGCGGCATTCCCAGTAGACGCTTGTCGGCAAAAGTATCGGGCTTCATCATGCCATCCTTGAATGTCCGCACAGAATCCTGCATCGCCTGATTGCTGCCGTAGAGGGGCGACAGATCTAGGTAGGAGGTGGTCTTGTTAAGGGAAATATCCCGATAGTCTGTCCAGAACAAGTCGTGGGTAATTATCGTCGCCCAGTACCAAAGCACCGCAGACACATTGTTCGGATGGCTCTTGGGGCTTCTTCGCTTCATGACGGCCTCGAAGATGAGACCAGGATCAGGTAATGCGCCTGGGTGGACCAAGCTGGGTCTGCAGCTTCTCGAGTATGGTGTTCCAGAAGCACCCTGGAGAGGATCTTTAGGGTTGTTCCACGAGCCATCCGCCTGCCTGTATTGGAACTTGTCTCCGAGGTAGAGCAGAGGCGGGTGCTCTAGAGTGCTCCAAAGCTCGCCGATGAGGTTGTTGGTCAAAGTTTCGCGAAGCTTGGACTGGTGAGGCAAGACGGCCACGAGCTGTATGACCTGCTCCATTAGCATGGTCTTGTCGTCATTCAGCTCTCCCTTAAGCTTGCTCTTAACAAGCTTGACAATGGTTTTGACATCTGTGAAGGTTTTGGTTTAGCACATTTTCTCGCCACCAGTACTGCAAAAATGGAAACCTCCCTCACCTTTCGTCTTCAGTTTCTTCAGGTCCTGCTTCAAGCCCGGCCTGCTCCTGAACAAGGTCATGGTGCCGTCGCCATGCTGCGAAGGATGCGGGCCGCGTGTGACGTTCATGAAGTGGCCATGCTTCGCAAATGCCTCCTTGACGCCGGCTCTGGTGGCGGGAGGTGGTGACACAGGCGAGTCCTTGAGAGCAGGTGGCGGAGAGCAAGTCGATTTAGTCACGCTGGAGGAACTGCTGGCACCAGAATGGCTGCCATTAATCCCACTCGTTCCCTTCTCGTTGCCCATGGTCGCTGGAGGTATGTATGAGTATTCAACCTCAATCGTTTGTTTTCGGGCAATCACGAAAGGCGTACAGGTGCAGACAAGCAATGACCGAAAAAGATGGAGAGAGTCGCAAGCACGTTGGTCCACGATTTTAAGTGTAATAATTTAAGCTGCTGCACCTGTTTACCTAGTGTAGAGTCACATGGCGCACAAGCTTGCACCAAGAATGCATACAGATCAACAGGGGGACCACGGCACACTGAAGTAGCGTCGCAGGTTTTCTCTGGCATCTACCATGTGTGACCGCCAACCACTGGAATCAGAACACGTCTCACACGGCTCAGCGACCGAATGATCGCACGGCTTATCTTGATGTTCTGCCGGTGCCAAGTTGGCATAGTCGGAAGCTGGCGATGGGCGGCACTATTCCTATATTGGCAAATGCAAGCGTGCGGCTGTGCTCGTTACTTTCGGGCGCACAGAGAAACCCACTTATTGGCATGTGCTTTTTTTTTTTGTTGCTCGGCAAAGGCAGGGAGGTTCATGAGACTGACTGATGATCGACTGGCAGCTGAACTTGCAGCGCTGTCAGGGATATTTTGCCCTATCGTCAAAGTCTCGCTGTAAAGGCTCCTGCTAGCTAGCCCTATTTTCTCGTGCCATCAGTATTATAATCGCGCTGGCTGGGTTAGGTTGGTGATTATGTGAAGGTTGCATTGGTCTGGTCCTGTTGCTCATCTCGCGCCGGGGAGATTCTGTGAATGTTTTTGAGGGATAGACAGCGTCTCAGACGCTATCCCTCCGGCAGGCGAGACAAGCAAGGCCCTCCCAGTAACACGGCAATTGCCCGTGAGTCAGGGCCAATGGTAACCTAGCGTGTCTTGAATCTGCAAAACGCGGAAGTAGCTAAATTTGCTAAGGCGCCACGGAGTGCTACAAGTGACGGCTTTCTCGCCCATGATAGGTCGGGACAGCAGCTGTGACGATCATTGCCTCGTGTCTTTGCATCATGCTGCCAGAGCTAAGAGGTTGGACTACAGTAGTATCAGGACCCTTGTAGCACTAGCTCCTGCAAGAATCAGATAGCCTCTCACGAAACATCTAAGTGCGTTGCGGTGTGCTGTCCGGATTGGCGGGGCCTGACCTTGATGAGGCGCTGCCAACCTCAAAGTGGCGCACTTGCATTACCTAGAGTGATCTCCCGTGGTGTAATTGTGCGCATTCGAAGGTTGGGAAGCCTTGCCTGTTGATGTTTCTGCCAGCCGTCTGTCTCAATTGACAGGCAGTGACTCGACACGCTGTATGCTTTGTTGTCGACCCACCCCCCAAGTGCTCGGGAGTTGCCGCGCAGATCCTCGTGCAGATCATGGCCCGCCGCCCGCCTTCAGCTCATGCGCTAGGCTTGCAAGCGCAAGTTTGCAAAAGAGGGGACGGCCCGTGATAGGGGTTGTGCTTCTGACAGCCGGCAGGTGGCCTATTGTGGTTAAGCCTGCCAGCTAGCACAACACGTGCTCGTACCGTGTCGTGATACAAAAGTCCGTTGAGTAGTAAATTGGTAGATGCTGGTGCTCTCAGGCATCCCATGCCATGACCGCATTTTTTTTTTGGGGCTAGTTTGGTCTCGAGCTTGACGCCATAACATCCATACACAATGTAAGCCAAGCCGTGCTCGTGAACATCACTCCGTGGAAGCTATGGCTGGATGTAGACCTGAGCGGAGCATTACGTGGAGTAGAGGCTGCATTGATGTAGGCGCCAGCTCTCCAGTCCACGCTTGTATTAGCCCTGGCCGGATGGACGTCGCGCAAGCCGCTGCATTACCTGCACCGTACTAGTTCAGCCTTGGAGAGCTGTATGCACCTCCTCGAGGCGGTGGGCAAAATGAACCGGACAGCTTCGCCCAACATTTGATAGAGAAACTGGTGTAATTGTCCGATTTCTTTTGTGCACCGCCTCGCTCATCTGGATACGAAATGTTGTTCGTATGAGTGCCAGCGGTTCTTCAGTGTATCGTCGATCTTGAGAACCAACAATGGGAACGTGGTCGTACCCAATATCTGATTGACGCGAATGGAGTGGGCTCCTCTTTGGAAATTTTGATGCACGACGCTTCTCAGTCAGGCCCGGTCCCTGCGGTTATCATGCCGATCGCTGGTTGCTGACTCGGCAGGCGCCACAGCATTATCCAAGACAGTGTCGCACCTTACATGAATGGCATACGGTACTGTCACTCGGTATAAATGTTTTCCCGCCTTCTCATGCTGCTCCGGAATCTGAGATGTCGTGTAATGTTCCACAGCTTCCGACTTGCTTGTACTGGAGGTGTAGCATTTCGCCGTTCACGAACTTCGTTGCCTGCCACGTATAAACCTGTGCTTTATGGACAGCTGCACTCGGCACAATGGACTCGACTCACCTAGTGCCAGGATTACAACCTAGCGCTCTTGACCGACAAAGAGACGTCAACATGACTGCAGTCAGGGATTTCTCACGGCTTGCGCCGACTCTTACGCAAACCATGAACGACAATCCAGAAGAATCGCATAGGTCCCGCCCACGGAAGCTCGTGCTGTGCTTCGATGGAACGGGCAACAAGTTCAAAGGTGACGACAGCGACAGCAATATCCTCAAGATCTTTCGATGCTTGGATAGAGAGGCGAGTGATCAATGTGAGTTTAACAATTGCTAGATACCTAAAGCCCACAAGGTATCCTACTAACATCAAGGGACTGCGAGACCACTACTACCAGCCAGGCATAGGCACGTATGTCGTCTCGAGCTCTCTGTCTCACACGTCCATGACTTCCAGGATTAGGTCTTGGTATCTCAAGGCAAAGGACTCGGCGATTGGATCCAGTTTCGACCAGCATGTCGTGGGCGGCTACCGCTTCCTCATGCGCTACTACAACCCAGGCGATCAGATTTACTTCTTTGGCTTCTCCAGGGGAGCCTATGTTGCTCGATTCTTGGCGGAAATGCTCGATCACGTTGGCTTACTATCTCATGGTAACGAGGAAATGGTTGGCTTCGCCTGGAAAGCCTTCTCCCAATGGCAAGCCAGAGAACACAACGAGTCCACTGGAGGTGCAGACAAAAGGCAGGAAATGTATCGCTTCATGAAGAGTTTTCGGGAGACCTTCAGTCGGCCAGTCAAGCGCATCCGGTTTCTTGGGCTTTTCGACACTGTCAATTCCGTTCCGCGCTTTGAAGCAGCATGGATGCAACGCTCCAAGTTCCCATACACAGCGAGAAGTAGTGCCAAGGCGAGTGATTGGTTCCAGAGGCGATTGATGCGTATTCTCCCACTAACCGAGCTGCATTCAGGTCGTGCGCCACGCTGTAAGTATCGATGAGCGAAGAGCCAAGTTTCGGCAAGATTTAATCTACCAGGGCAGCCAAATCAAAGCGAAGCTTCAAAAACATCACCATCATCTTCATCACGACGACCATAACACTCGGGATGGGCGAAATAGATATAGAGGAAGACGCGCTACCGTTCTGGGTCAGAACGGAGAAGCGAACCAGGACCCACGGGGTCGGAGAAGAGCTACGCTTGCCCCGGATGAATCCGTCTTCCGACCGCGCTCGAGGTCCCAATCACGTGTGACCGTGAAATCCATAAGCAGAAGCAGGGCAACGTCAGTGACTGGCTCTGAGACATCTCAGCTACTCCCCGAGGATGACGAGTCGGACGACGAACAGGACGTGGACGAGATCTGGTAAGATATTCCTTGACCATCTTCAGCTCACAGCAAAAGGCTTACATGAAGATGAAGGTTTGCTGGTGGCCATGGCGACGTTGGCGGCGGATGGGACGTGCAGCCCGGCACCAAGCCATGTAGCCATGTTCCGCTAACATATATGATCCGTGAAGCAATCAGAGCAGGCTTACAGTTCGATCCGGAGAAGTTAGTCGCCATGGGTGTCTGGGATACATTCGAGGAGGCTAAGAGCGAAACCGCCGAGGCGAAAGCAGAAGGCTGTGCTGGTCATCAAGCTCCTCCCGAGATCCGGGTCGAGGTATCCAGCCCCAGCCTGGGCACGCCGCGAGCGGACAACAGCTTCTCGGAAAAGGCGCCAAACTGGAGTCATTTCAGCGGTTATAGCCCTACGACTGACAAAACAGAAAGTGCCGAATGGAAGACGGAAGAAAACTGTCCCGACGGCCATGAGCCCGACAGCAGCCTCAACCCTTTCCACGAAATGCTGCATCAGGCACACCTCGCCACTATCCACGACTCCCTAGAGTATGGATGCGGGCTCAGCAGAATGCAGGTATTGAGCTGGAAGATCATGGAATACATGCCGTTCCGGCGGATGGACCTCAGGCCCGATGGCTCATGGCAGCCGATCAGGTGGCCACTGCCGTGTGGTGAGGTGCGAGACGTACCGGATGCCGTCCGTGTGCATGGGTCTGTGATTCGACGCATGATGATGGATCCAAAGTATCGTCCCGGTAACTTGATTGTGGGTGGTGGCGGTCGTGGTACACGGATAGCTCCTGAGCATCTAGGCATTGGAGAATGGGAGTGTGTAAAGGACGCCGGTGATCCCATTGGGGAAATATGGGCCAGGAAGGTTGTCAAGTCGCCCACCTGTGACTGATTGGGCTTACCTGTTGTTGAGCTGTGCTTTTCCGCAATCTGCGAGTTCCGTATTGTTCTCGCAGTCCAAGCAATTGCACTTTCTTTGGTGTATCCTTGCTGCATGGACGTATACGTGAGATTGGTCGAGTCCCAAGTTCAACGATTGACATCATGTTGATAATGTATCCGTAGCCGCCATGTCCATCAAGTCGCAGCAATCGAGGTTGAGATGCCATGAGAAGACAGTGCGTCGAGGCATAGATATTGAGTTGTTGAGTGAGTCATGAGGAGAGTGACTGGCTCATGCCGAACCCTGTGAAAACCTATATTCTATCAGATGCACCCTGCAGGACCCCTCGCCTGGATAGCATATGTCATTTCAAGGCTGTATATGCGCATTCCCTCGAGAAGCATGGCGAAAATTAGTTGACACTTGAGTTGTTTGTCGGAAGCTGGGCCTTGACACATGTGGGTGCTGTGCAATAGAATCACATCCCGAGTACTCTGAACCGCCCCGGCATATTCCAGCTGTCGAGGTTCTTGCTAACGGCACCTTACACATGTTGCAACTCCCTGTACACGTAAACATCACAGACCACGGCACATTATCGTGAAGCTCAATGCTGGAGGCCATAGCAAGCATTGTTGCTTTTTGATTCATTTTTTATTGTTAGGATGCCGAATTCCCAGCTTTTGCTCGGCCTTCATTAGGTAGCCGTAGATCCGGTGTATGATACAGATTGGCTGTAGGCCCTCGTCTTCAAGACAACTGCGGTGGGCTGGGATCAGAATGGGATCGTGCTGTCGTGGCAGCTCTCAGATGTATAGCCCTTTCCCCCTTCTCCCTAAACGACAGTACTGGTAATTCCTATTGTACAATTTCGTGAAGTTTCATAGTTGTACATGCAGCTCTCGCTGATTTTGCATCGTCTATCGCAGTTCTCGTAGGTACTGGCACACTGGCAAGCCCGTACTAGGCTGCCGTTCTCGATTCTCGATAATTGCACAGGATTATATCCTTACGCACTGCAATGGAATTCCTTGTTAATCGCATACTCGTATTCGATGACCGGGGCACTCGACAAGCGCAATGCTGAGAGGGGTTGAGGGATGCTCACGGAGGAAGGAGAAACTCTCCCCATGAGGTAGCGAGGAACGCGACCGCGGCCTATGAGGATAAGGAGGTCAGTCACAATTTTCCAGTGAAGCAGACGTGCCCGTAAGTATAGATTGTGTGAAGCATGAGGCAGCACATACTCCGAAGACAGCCACGCTGCGTACGACAGACGCATTCTCGGCCGATGTCAGGGCGGCGTAGGTTGACCCAATGAAGCCCGGAGCAGCGCGTGGGCGACCGGATTCGACTCTTTTGGGGGCCATTGTGCGTGTTTACGTCAGGGAGCGGGTTTTGGGTGCTTGTTTTCCAAATGAACAGCGTCTGTCAGGGTGGCGATGGAGGCTCGTGGTGTTGACGGAGCTTGACGGAGCTTGACGAAAAGTTGACCAAGCTGTGACCTCAGAGCTTGGGTGTGAGCCACAGTTGCGTGTGCATGTCTAAGAAAGCAGTAGGTGGGGCTGAGCAAGAGCCCATTTTGTGGCGCAGCACGACATGCTCTCAGGTCTGCCCATAACCAGATTTCGGTGGCGTCACATCCATTCCGCCGCCTCCACTTGTAAGTGCTCGCCATCTAACAGACATCCCAGATGCTTCAATGACGAGCATAATCTGGCGTACAGAGATATAGCCGCGGTTTTCGGCTCTTCATATCCCAAATAATAGCGTATTTCATTCTGCCTGCTAAGGGCACGGCCAGCATGGCACCACAAACAACCTAGGAGACATTTCTACAAGTCTTTGTTTCACACGCGCAAGGAGAGCCTTCTCCACGAACAGCATCACAGCATACAACATTGAAGCCGTTGTTTTATCACATGGTCGAACATGGAGAGCAGTAGCCGCACTTCAACCGGCAGCCACCACAGCCATGCTGGAGCACCACCACCACCAACGGCCCAACGGTATCCCCTGGCCGGTGGGTTCGTCCGCCCAACGAAGTCGCTACCGTCGCCAGCGCCCAGCACGGCATCAAGCCGCGCCGCAGCCCGGTTGCCACACCCTAGATCGAAGCCTCTGCCTCCCGGCTCGCGTAAGGAGGACTATGCGCGGGACTACGTCTCTCAGCGCATGATGCACATCTCGCGCCGCTACGTCAAGAAGTACGGGATACCGGACCCGGCCGACCAGGTCACGGGGTACGAAAGCATGGACCAGGCGTGCGCCGATATGGAGGAGGTCGTCGACGTTTTGTGGTTTTCCGGCACTCGTACGTCAAGAATTAAAGTTCTATCGCAGATGCCAGCAAGCAGAATCTACCTTTCCATTAACAGTCACAAAATCATTTAGCATCCATCCAGGTCCCCACACTACTGGCCCTCGCCCTCGCCTTAACCGAGTATCTCCCTTCGTTCCCGCCAGCGCCCCGGCCGACATTCAGTCTGCTGCAGAAGCTGGACCACTGTTTCGCATCGCTGCTGGTCGGGCAGGATGTCAAAACGAACGAGGCGCTGCCTGGCTTCCAGCGGGGGCCGAGCGCGGGTTTCTCACGTACCGACATGGTTCGGATCAAGTCCCTGGCGGACGAGACCCGCATGCTCGTGGCTGTAGTCATGAGTGGCGAAGCGGACGTGGAAGATGTGGAGGAGGACGATAACGAGACGCGTGCCACCGGGCCGCCTGCGAACGCTCTCGGCAAGGACTTGGGCCCAGATAAACCAGCTGCCGCCAAGCCAAACTCGCCCGCAGGCGACCAAATGACTGACGACGACGGCGATTTGGAGATTATCGAAGATGCCATGTCCAATAGGAACATCAAGCGCGAGCAAGACAGCGACGACTACGATGAAGAAGAAGACGAAGGTGAAGCATTTGTAGATGTCGAGCCCCCCACTAATAAACGCAAGCTCTCAAAGAGACAGGAACTAGAGGCTGCGGTGGTCGACGCAGCCCCGAACGTGATGACCGACCAAGAACTCGCCGATGAGGTCAAGAAGCGAATCAAGATGGAAGATTCTGACAGCGCAGACATACGCTCTTACTCCCTGGTTCACAAAACTACAGCGCCGGCTAGGCCAGCTGCCACCATTGAGAATCTAGAGCGCAGTTCAGCGCAGGACCATGATAGGCCTATGGATACCGATGCACGTGTGGAGCCCGGGGCCGAGACACTGGCGGATCATCAATTCCACTGGACGGTTGAAGACTCCGATACTGATTCTGATGACGGGTATTCCAAACAGACCAGCAGCCTCCACCGTGATCAGCCACCACAAGGATCGTTGTCGAGCTTGTCATCTTTGCAATTACAAGCCCAGGCCCAGCAGCTTATTCCCGAGGACATGGATGACGATGACGAAGAGGCGGAGGAAGAGGAGCTGCACCTGAATGTAGCCAAAGTCTACGCAAAGACTCTGACACAGCTTGGGGAAATCTTGGGTGAGACAATAGTAGATGAATAGGTTCCCAGACATAAGACTCCAAAGATCCAAATGCTGTTCACATTCTAGGGCTATTTTTGTGATGTCCACATCCTCCTCAAGCGAACGTCCAGCACGAGCATGGAACGCGATAATACAAAGCTGCAATTATTTCTAGAATGTAATTTGCAAGCGCCTGCATCTCCAGGAAGCCCATCCAGCTCTGGAGGGTATCGCTGTAAATCTGAGAACATGCTGAACGCGATACATCGGTTGCCACTCCCAAGCCTCACGCTTTCTCATTCCCGGGAACCGCTGCGCCGAGTGGCCAACATAACAACGAACGCCAAACCCAGCTGCACGTGTGACTATATCATAGTGCGAGGCTGTGTGTGAGGAACCATCTCCTCGTACGGCCTGGCGTGATGGTCGAGCTCTGAATTGTATGACTTGCGGGTATCAGCAGTCGTGGCAGAGCCATATTTGCCATCCTCCTCGTTTGCCCACTGCTGGCCGCCACCAGACATCGGGCCCGAGATCTCAATCATGTTGTTGCGGCGGGCCTCATTCTCTTTTTGCTTCCGGCGGACCGTTAGACAGATAGCGGCGATGCCCATCATGATCAACGCAACACCTACGCCAGCGCCAATGCCCGCTTTAGTGGCAACAGAGAGTCCACTTTCCTCCGTTTTTGGGGGTTCGGCTGCCCCGGTCTGCTCAGCGGTTTCACCTGACTGGGTGGAGGATGAAGTCTCCTGATCGTGTTAGCAGGTTATCAAGGGTGATAATAAGCTTCATTGCGACAAACTTACAGTTGAAGTGGGCACGGAGCTGCTGGCGGAGCTGCTGGTGGAGCTCTCGGTAGTGGCACTGGTCGGGCTTTCCGAGGTGGCTGCTGAAGTCGTAGAGGATGACCCAACCGCGGTCGGAGTAGACTCGACTGTCGCACTGGTGGATGTGGTGGATGTGGTGGATATGGTCGACGTGGCAGATATGGCCTCTGTGGTAGATTGCGATGTGGACACGGCCCCGGCTGGCGGAGCTGTTGTAGGCTCGGCAGCAGGAGCCGTGGTCGAAGCTGATGGGGCTTGAACAGCAGCACAGCGGTCCTTTGCACTGGTCTCAGCGAGGGTGATCTGATCAGCACCTTCGGCAGCGCAAGCCTGGGCGACACAGTCGCGAATGCCGTTTGTGACAGCACCAATGGAGCTACAGACGCAGGCAGTATCACCAACGCCGCAGCCCACCTTGGAGGCATCAGCCAAGACTCCATTGACACAACCAGCTGCACAGGCAGATAGGGCGACCTGGGACATGGCCCGGCTGACCAACAGGCCAGCGAAGACAGCGTAGATGGGGACAATCATTTTGGCCAGGCGTCCGTGTGTCTTGGTAAATGAGATTGGGCGAGTGTCGGATATCACTAGGTTGTGGTGAAGTTGTGAGAATAAAGTAGTGGTGGATGAGACGATGTCGTCTCGCTCTGGACGGTTACACGAGCCAAAATAATGAGACGGCGCAGTCTAGGAGAGGGGTTCCTGTGCGACAAGGTCGTATGTTGTGATGCGTCGCGTGGTCGATCGAGTTAGTGTGTCAAACGTGAACCGCCTGGGTTTGGGTGGTGACAAGGTGGAATTGATTGAAGGAGCGTAGGGCGGAACGAAAAACGTAGAGACACCGAAAGAGTGAGGTGCCTGTCGGGAAGAAGGAAAGCCCAAGAGAAGCTGGGATTGGCGACAACAAAGATGGCGAGCGAGGAGGCAGGGACGTTGGTTGACGTTGGCCTTGGGAGGAGAGGGAGGAGAGGTAGGGTGGAGAGGGCGCGCGGGAAGGTGCAGCCCTGATGTAATAATACTGCGCACCTCACGTTACCTTACGCGAGTGTCGGGTACCTTGCACTAGCGCAACAGATGTACCCGGTAGGGCAGCGGCACATGCAGTAACCGGGGCGGGCAACGGGTCCACAACTCTCCACGGGTGGTGCCTGCAAGTGGCAGGTCGCTCGGTTGCAGCCAAGAGCTCAAGCTCGAGCTCAATCTGTTCGGTCCACGGACCCCAGACTCGTGACACAATGCATCCCTCCTTCGAGCAGGTACTCCCTGAGGCCAATCTGGAAGTGTCTCATGGCGATGCTCTCCTTCAGATGTGTCCAGCCCGATCTGCGGAGCACTACTAGTGAGACAATGGACGGCCCTAGCGTGCACCTGTTGCTCTCCTGGAGGCGTGGTGACAAGCGACGAGACTGGTACGGAGCACTCGGGGACACCACAGATCCGCGGCAGGGGCTGCGCCAAGCCGCGCAGCCGAATCTCTAACACGCCAACTCAGGGGCACCTGGGCATCTCGACTTCCATGCGGACCCACTGGCCCACCTGCCGGATGCTGCGCTCAGCCCGTGCCTGCCGCCTGCAGTGCTTCCTACCTCTACGGAGTATGGAGCAGAAAAGACGACATTCATCTGTTCTGCTGCAGTCAGCTGGACACTTCCCAAGTGTAGTGTAGGTTCGCGTGGCTTCCCGCAGGATTGAGTGGGCCAGCGCATGCCGAGTAGGGCACTATGCCGCGTGCATAAGTGTAGTAGGCCACGGCGCCCAGGGCAGTCGCTGCCCCTGGCGCAGCCGTTTCAGCATCCATGCCCCCTTTCCTTGGTGTCTTAGTGCGTACCTTACTCTCTGGACCTCTGGCATCTCGGGAACGGCAAAGGGAGTTTTGCCCACGAGCTTGGATGTTCAGAGGCTCTCAGTGGGATTGTACTGGAGCGCAAAACACGCTGCCAGCAGTTATAGAGGCCGGACTCCAGTGTCATTTCAATCCAATCTATTCCGTACTCCATGCAAACATTAATATCGACCCTCGGGTCTTGCCCAGTTTCGGGCACTTTTCCGGCACTTGGCCAACGGTCGGTAACATATCTGTCCCGATGCAGCATGCACTCCATCGTCCCGTGTGTCTTCACGCATTGTGCCCTGCCCACCGCAGCCCTTCTACAGATCGCCAAGTTACCATGTGAGCAATATGATCAGCATTTTAGGTGTGAACTGTTAGCCACCAACAGCAGTCAAACGCTCGAGCGCTGCAGCGGGCCAACTGGATATTAGCTGTGCGGATAACATCTATGCGCCACCTTGTCTCAAACAAACTGCTCCTCTCCAATATAATGGAGCTCGACCACCTTCCCGCAAGTCAATATGTGTGTAAAGTCAGCACAAGTCAACATTGGACGGTGTCAAAACATTATCCACTAGTCACTAGTACGCCTCGAAACCCGACTCCAAGGCTTTAGTTGCAATGTTCCCTAATCCTATATTTAAATGTGACGACAAATCCCAGCACAGCATGATTAACACAGAGGGTTGAACTGATTGTCATTATATTAAAGCATCATTCAGTCCTTCCCCGCACCTTACCACTGCCTACGCTGGCAGCCCCGCTCGACATATTTCTGAATTCCGGCCGGATGTCTCAACAGTTCAACTCGCGAGCCCTGGAACTGCGAACCGTGCACAAGTACAGCCTAATCTGCGTCTCGCTGGTGTATAAAGAAGCAATATCCGGCGACAAAGACCGAGCCGCCGACACTGTCGCCCGCAAGCGCCGGGGTTGTTACCTTTCAGACATACAACGACAGCGTGAGGTCCGGGTTCTAACCGAGCCATAGCGCCATGAGCACAAAGAACATGTTTGCGACGACATGGTCCACCCCGCAGAACACAAAAGCAAGCACTGGCCGCCACAGCCCGACCACATTCCCCACAAGATCTTGCAGAAGCGGCTGGTGTACAGGCTGAGCGCCACGAGCTAGTTGCAATCGATGCCGCGGAGGAAGATCTGATAGAATTCGGGTGTCATTTGCTATCCCGTAGCCAGCTACTCGTCGCGCGGCCGATGAGGTTCCTTGTTAAAGATCACGACGATCAAGGCGCCGGCGATATTGCTGCAGAATGTGAGAAGCCAGTGCAGGAACATGCTCGACAGTGACAGCTTGTAATGGAAGACGGCAAGCGTGGGATACTACAGTAGGCTCCTTGTTAGCACCTCGAGCTTCTCGTGGTGATGCCTCATTTCGACAATACCTGTCCCCGGCCGAATGACTAGATGGCTGATTTACCATGAAAGAAGTCGTACAGAGGTCTGCCACAATGGTCGTAACGAGGACCAGACTAAATGGGAAGATCAAAGCCTCGATCATCCTGAGCAAGTCAGGATCATCTTCTTGCAGCTTCGACAAGGTGCTGAGAATCAGATAGCTAGCCTGCTAGAATCTCCGCAGGCTATCTGCTGAAATGACCGAGAGAAAGACTGCTTTGGCTTTTTAAGCGCCGGTACGCAAAGCAATCTCGGCTACTTCTACAGACGTGTGCTATGCCATTTTGTGAACCGTACGCAACGTGTTCTGTTCGTGAATCTTCTAATTGGTGAACATTTCGAGGTGCTTAGCTTCGACTCCGGCCGTTCATCTTCATTTAGGTAGGTTGATCACGAGGGCGGCAGTTAGGTCGTGTTATCAGAGCGTGATGTCGATAGTCCGGCCCACCCATAATCTATAAAAGTAAACCATTAAAATTTTCCATCCCCGAGCCACAAACGCATGAGAAAAGTATCGTTGTAGATCGTAAGGTGGGTGCCATCTGCTCTGCTCAGCCAATTTTCTCTTCGACTGGGAACTCCAAAAGATTGGGTTGTCGGGTAATCATGTTGGTGGTTGTTTGCTGGCGGGCTCGGCTTTGACGATTAGAGAGCCAGCTTCTCTACTGCATAACTGATCACCACTCTTGTGCTGAGATTGTGAAGATGTATGACTTGTAGTCTTCTTTTTGCACGAAGTTGAAGCTTGTGATGTCCATGATAGAGAATTTGTTACGTAATGTTATCCCCGTCTCTAGGTAGTCTGGTCGGTTAGGAGATGTTTCGGTATAGCCTATTTCAGAGTCGAGATGTTTTACACTGAAGTGCTTGGCGCTTCGTGGTTTACCGACGGGAAAGGTTCGAGTCTAACTCCGGAATACAACGACGAAAACATAGGTGCGGAACGGTGGATGTCCGGTGGATGAGTACAGTCAAGGAGCTGGTAGGCGTAAAAGCAGTGGGGGTCAGTGGGAGGGGTTATTACCAAAATGCTGCACGGGATAGACTTGTGAAAACCAGCAGGAACCTCTCTGATGCCCTGTATTGTAGTCAACGATATCTACGCTGTTTTCCTCGACTTCCAATCATTTTTGTTTAGGGGCTACGACGCTGGCAGCTCCTTGCGTAGTGAAAGAGGCACCAGCGGAGAGTCATTTCATCCCAGGAGCTCCTTGCTCACCTCAGGCGTGTTAATGTATGCGATTCCCTCCCGTCTCCAAGTATCCACCTCAACCCAACTCTCGGTCGCGTTAAGCACTATGTTCTGTGGGCTGTCGAGGCTGTACAAAGGCCACTCTGTCAACTTGTCGGCATCGTCCTGGGAAGCGCTTGTGTGGCCGTTTGGGTCCAGGTCGCGCGTGAACTTGACATACGCAGAGCCAACAGCCCGGGCGAGCTTGACATGGCTATCGTACTGGGGGCTTGGGCCAAGCAGGCCGCTGATGTTTTGGAAGCTGAAGGCCACATTCTGAAAATGTTTGACGCCGTCCCACTCTGGCCCGTTCCAGATCCGTTGGTCGAAGCGATAACTCCAGACCTGCTGTCCAGCTTTGGTCAGTAACTCAGCCATCTTCCGGCGTCCGGATATCATGACGAGATCAGAGCCGATTTCTGCCGCGCGCCTCCACTGGGCACCTCTCGACGGATGTCTGGTGCAGTTTGTGATGGCGTACGGCGGCTGTCTGCAAGGGTCATCCGGATATAGGTCAAGGAGTTTTCGGATGGTTGGTGGGGTGAGCGAGTATGACCTCCACACGAGTAGACTGTTGAATATGTCCTGCTCTGTGTTGGCTGCGCCCGCAATCGCAAATGTCTCGTCCGTGTTGGCGCCTGTGATGATTGGCACCTTGACAAACTTGTCTTCCTTGATCAACTGGCTTGGATAACCTTGTAGGAAATCGCCGTCCAGAAGGGGGTTCCACACTACAGTTTGGCGTGCAGCGAAAAGAGTAGCTTGGTCGATGTTACGAAGGCAGGCCAGCTGGTCCTTTACCCCCCAGCAGCCGACACTCCGGGTGAGATTCTCGTTGGCGGTGTTGTACCAAGATAAGGTCTCGATCTGACATCCCTGAGGCCCGCCGCTTTCGAGTATCGCTCCTCGAAAAAGGTGGTCGTCCCTGCCTCCGTAGGCAAACATCTGGTAAGCAACGCTCTGAGCACCGGCGCTCTCGCCCCAGATGGTCACCCTGCTTGGGTCTCCTCCAAAGGCAGCAATGTTCTCCTGTATCCACTGCAGAGCCAGACGCTGGTCAATGAGTCCTGCATTGCTCGAGCCCTCGGCCTGGATCTGTGCCGTCTGCATGAACCCCCACAGGCCTAGGCGATAGTTCATGCTTACAGCGATGACTGGCTGATTCAGGTCTTGACCGGTCTTGACAATGCCCGATAAATTGTACTGCGGATCGGCTGTAGACCCTGCATAGAGGCCACCACCATAGATCCAGACCAGAACAGGCAGGAGTTCGGACGTGCTCTGTTGTTGCGTTTGCTGGGGATCAGAGACGTTTTGCGGCATGTTCTTGGAAGGGCGCACGACATTGATGGTTAAGCAGTCCTCGGACAATGTGAAGTTCGAGCCATACTGAGGGCACGAATACCCGTACTTGGAAGCATCCCGCACGTCTTCAAAAGACGAGTCGATACTCTGTGGCCATCTCCATCGCAGTTGACCTACGGGAGGTTGAGCGTAGGGCATGCCTAGGAATACATCCTGCTTCCAATTAGGCAAGTATGCGCCCTGGTAGGTCCCGTTGAGCGTTTTGGCTATTGGCGAGGTGTGCTGGGCAGCGACCGTGCTCATGGAGGATGAGAGCACCAGCGCAGTGACGGGAGAGCAGAAGTGGTGCACCTTCATTATATTGGCAAAGCAACCTTGTTGCTGAGTAGGCGGGTATGTTGGTGCAACAGAGAGGGTTTCCCCATGCTTATCTACTCTTTTATCATGGGTGTCAGGCGAGTTGAATGCGAGTCGTCCTCCTGGTGGATTGTGAAGTGTCGCGGGATATCAGCTGGCTGAATCCCGCTGGGTCGCACCTGACTGGAGGAAAATATATCTGGGAATCCCGTTGCATACCCTCAGGCATCCCAAAAGCAGCATTGCTTAGCGTCAATGTGTAACGTCCTGCCTGGAATGGATGACGCCACCATTCACCGCCCTCGTCTGCTAAATTATTCGAAAAGGTCTTTCAATGCTAAGGTCTCCGGCAAGGGCGAGGTGTATTTGGTAACTGCTGGTGAGGTTGTAGGTCTGCTAGACAATCCCATTTCCACACGCTCTATTTCCACCACCAATGATTGGCGGTATGCGCAATAGAGTACTTCAACGAAAGACATCACTACCGGTGTGGTCTTGCTAATTGTCTATCGCCCGCTAGAAATCTGGTGGTTAGAGATGGCTGGCTTGCCTCAGCGAAATCTGCAGACTCGGGACTACTTTTCCAAACGTCAAGGAACGCTTAGTGAGTACCCACACTAGCGCACCTTGGGCACGCATAAATGGGGTGTTGATGGTTAAGCGCCCGCCTCGACTGACAGGGCACCCTCGCCTTCCTGCAAGGCACCTCGCGGTGGAGGCGAGGCGCCAACAAGTCATAGGGCCGGCCCATCGTCGCGCTGGTCACATTCGTGGCCAACCTCAACCCGGCAGTTAACCAATCAGATGGATCACGGCAAAGCCGGACGCACATGTCTGCCGCTGCAAGCCCTTGCGGCCCGCTCCCGAACCGCGCTGCTGAACTGCGTGCTTCACAACGTGCAGGCAGTCAGCATGCGGGGGAGACTACGTTGGTGCGCAACAGACAAAACCCGCCATGAGTCTCCTCAGTCATCGCTTGTCACACTGTCTTTGAACCTCACAAGTCCTCCATGATGCTCGTATTATCACGCCCACAGAGCACGCTGTTGGCCCTACTTTATGGCGCTGGTCTCGTCATGTTCGTCTGGTTCCTCATTGCGGTCCCAGACGCCAGGCTCTGGCGCTCACCATCCTGGGGCGGCCCTGCAAGCAGTAAGCTAACACAGGACGTCTACAACGAGACCCTTGGTTTCGATACCGTCTTCGTCATCAGCATGCCCTCCCGTACCGATCGCCGCGACGCCATCACCCTCAGCGCTGCCCTTTCGGGCTTCCGCGTCGAGTTCATCGATGGTCTCGTCGGCAAGGATGTCTCCGACAAGGCCATTCCCTCAGGCCAGGGCCAGCAACGCCTACCCGACGCTTCGGTAGGCTCCTGGCGCGGCCACATGAACGCCATAGCCGAAATCGTCCGCCGCAACCTCACGACAGCCCTCATCCTCGAGGACGATGTCGACTGGGACATCCGCCTCAAAGACCAGCTCCACAACTTTGCCTTGTCCTCGCAGATCCTCGTCCAGCCACTTGCCCACACGAAATTCCGAGCCTACGCAGACCCGACATTCCCTAAGCCCGGGGCCAACGCGCCTCCCAAGGTCCCCGACATCCTCCTAGCCAATGGGCCGACGGTGGAGATGCCGCGGGTGTCACCGTATGGCGATGGTTGGGATCTGCTGTGGCCTGGCCACTGCGGCATGACTTTCCCACGCGAGGACAATAAGCTGATCCCCAAGGGGCGCATCGTTGTTCACAACGACCCAACTGTCGCAGCCAAGCGGTACTTGACGACTTGGACCAAGCCCGATATGCTCAAGGCACAGTATCCCGAGCATGCGCGCGTTGTCCACCACGCGCAGGAGTCGCTCTGCTCCCTAGGCTATGCCGTGACACAGAAGGGCGCCCGCAGCATTCTGTACGAGATTGGCCTCAAAAAGTTCGACGCAGCTTTCGACCTGCTGCTCGCTCACTTCTGTGAGGGCGATGGCCGGGGCTACCACACATGTTTGAGCACCCAGCCTTCATTGTTCAACAACCACTTACCCGCAGGGCCAAAGAAGGCTGAGAGCGACATCTCGGACCACGGCGATGGTTGGACAGATAAGGCCAGCACCCCAAACGTGCAGTGGAGCGTGAGGCTCAACTTCGAGGCATTGCTTGCTGGGAAGCCACCGGTATCCCAATTCCTGGAGAACGCCGAAGAATGACCAGGATCTGTTCTCTTGGGTACCGTATATTTGAATATTTGAAATACATCGAAATTAATGAGCACTGCTAGAAAGACTCGCGAGGGCTTCAATTCATATATTACGAATGCACCACTTCGTGGACGTAGCAGCCAATCCCTGCTCGAGGGTTAAGAAACACCACTTATCTCTTCATCTTGTTGCCGAGCTCAGCACAAAGCGGAGACACCGGCTCGGGATTGCCCCGCCGCCGAGAAAGTGGGGGATGGGGGCTCCGGCCGTCAGCGCTCGACAGGCGCCTTATCTACAGCATGTACCTTGCAACTTATGCTCTTCGTCTTTTACGAACTCCAAGTAGCGGTCTCTGGAGAGTCCAGACTGCGGAGAAGACAGGTCCACGAAACCGCGCGAACGACTAATTGCCGGCTCTCAGACGGCACCACAAGGTGGGCAGCAAACACGACTACGGTACCAACCAAAAGAAAGGATGGACATCTACCCACCACTTCTCAACTCGGCGAACCCATGGGCCACGACGCTGTCGGACTTACGTGAGCTCTGGGATTGCCCTCACACAGGTGCCGTAACAACACGGACCGCGCTGCTCGGCGGGTTCCCGCATGACGGCAAGAAACACCGGTTTTGCCTGTTCGACACTCATGGTTTCGGCAGTGTCAGTGAGAGTTCGGATCGTGAGATACTCGCTGCTGCTTATGTCGGTGAAGAGTCCGAGAAACACCTCACACGGATGAATGCGAGTCTGAACACCCTAGGCTACAGCTACCACACGCTCGACGAGTATCTCGGATTCATTTCAGAGATCGTGTCCGAGAGCGCTCCGGCACCGACCAAGACAACGTCAACGCGACCCAAGTGGTTTATCGTATCCGTCACGGGCACGCCTGCGGATGTGGCAGAATGCTATCGGCGCATCTCAGCGCTGCAGAACCAAGGCCGGCAAGTGCTTGGAAAGCAGCGGCAACCACTCGCCTGTAGATTGGCGATGGAAGTCAACCTCTCGTGCCCTAATATCCCCGACAAACCACCGCCTGCATACTCGGGAGAGGCCCTGAGGGAATATATTACCGCCGTGGCCACGGTCAGTACCGAGCTCGAAAGTGTCACTAGCTGCCTAGACGCAGATATCATGAAGAAGTCGGCGGTGGTGAAGGTGCCTTGGGGTGTTAAGACACCGCCGTACACTTTTGCCGGGCAATTTGAACAGCTCATGTCTGCGCTGCGTGTCGATACCGGCGGCAAATCAGCTATCAGCTTCGTTACGGCAACAAACACGCTCGGGTCATGTCTCGTGCTCGCGCCTCCATTAGACTCGGAGCAGAAGCACCAGCCAGCCCTCCCGGGTTTTGGTATCGGAGGCATGGCCGGCGCGCCACTGCACCCAATCGCGCTTGGCAATGTGGCTACACTCGCAAGACTGGTGAGCGAGCACCCTAGTACGCAGCACGTGAGCATTATTGGTATCGGAGGCGTCGAGGATGCTGGTGGGTACAGGAGGATGAGGGACGTCGGTGCGTCGGCCGTCGGCGTGGGGACGGCGCTGGGGTCTAGAGGCGTGGGAATATTTGGAGATATAGCAATGAACCTGGAGGGTCAGTGGTGATGGGAACTGTATGAAGAACAGTATGAAAGAATGATCAATCATACCAGACTCTGGTCAGGATGATTATTACCTTGGATGTTAACGGAGTGCACTACTCGTTGGCTGGGCCCTCCCGTCGAAGTTGAAAGCTCTCGTCTTCGAACCATAGACATTTATACATCTAGGAGAAGATGTACTTACGATTACTTGCGAAGAGCATGTGCCTTATGTGGATGAAACGCTGCGCATGACGAGAATCGTTGAAGGAGATATGTGGCTGTGCTGGCTTTGTGTTATACAATTCCAAGAACCAGCTTCTACACTCTTACTGCTGACGCCATGGTAGTTGTGTCGTTTCAAATATTGTCGGAGTTGATTGCATCCCTTGCATGACGAATAGTATTCAAGGTCTCTTCGCCATCATAATAAATGAGCTTGGAGAGACAGGTAACTTTGTAAACACCACTCGCTAGCACGAAGCAAAACCTTCCAGAACAGACAGATACACGTCGTGCTTCACACACAGCACT
This sequence comes from Microdochium nivale, assembly GCA_026745475.1. Classification (NCBI taxonomy): domain Eukaryota; kingdom Fungi; phylum Ascomycota; class Sordariomycetes; order Xylariales; family Microdochiaceae; genus Microdochium; species Microdochium nivale. The sequence continues at coordinate 3,471,732 of JANTFD010000004.1, read as the reverse complement.
TTGAAACACACGTAAATCATGACATGCGTGAATGTCTCCATCCCCTCACGCAGACCGCATAAAGGTGCCTGACCTTCCTTGTTCTATACAACAGAGGAATCAAATTCGCCAACAAGCTTGCAACTCTCATCTTACGTCCGGCAAGTCACAACAGCTCTCGAAGAATTGTTTCCTCCCCGAAGACTCGAACTCCCCACGTTGTAACACTGCTGCACCACTGCCACCATGACATCGTCCTGCATATGCTGGTGCGACTGCCGCACATGCCTTCTTCCCGGCAGCGGTATCTGCAGCAGCTGCATGCGGGGCCAGCACTCAGGCGGAAAGGGCAACTCCATTTCCCAGCAGGCAGGCGGCGGAGGCAGCAGTAGCTTCGCGAGTAATAGTAACAGTGAGAACGCCAACGTCAGCACAATCCGTGGCGTGCTTGAGCGTGAGAGGCGAAACCAGATTGGGACTGGCTGTGGCAATGCTGCTACGGCTTACACTACTGCTGTCACTCTCCCAAATTTTGAACCACCGGGTAATGCTGCGTCAATGGCAAAGATGGGTGGCTGTAGTGTTGGTAACATGAACAATGTAGACGAAACGGCGATAATGGCACGCGAAGAGTCGCCATCGGGTGCTGTGAAGTGGCTGGGCTTCGTCTGCGCCCTGTTTTCTAGGTTTTCTCGGACCTCCTCAGCCGCATCTTCTGTTCCTTATTTTCGAGACGTTGACGAGTTCGGAGAAGGAGAGCGGGGGTGAAGAATCGTGGGACCACGGAGGCGATCAGCGAGGGGAGGGCGTGGGAGGCCGTGAAGGTAGCACCGAAGACCATTGGTGGCTGGCTTTTGACAGGCTCGTATTCCTGTAGGGTCAAATCATTAAACTGCACTTGGGAAATATTCAGAGCTCTAAAGGTTCAGGGATTGGTATGCCTAGACGCAAAACACATGGAACCCTGCTTGCAAATTCCCATTCTTTCTCGTGTTCTGGGACAGACCTGATACGATTTTACGTTTCATTAATCAACGAGCAAGCAATATACAAGTAGAGACACTCATTACTACTGTTACTACTCCTTAAACTACTTCTACTATCATGTCCCGAGGCTGACAATCTCATGACATGTACTGATTTCTGCACTGTGGGAGGTTAAGTGACTAGTCACCACAGCGAGCATATTCATGAGCTGAGCACTACTCCAGCCTTCATTTGATATTAGTTCTCTCGGTTGCTACCACTTCCATCCCCGAAATTACAATCGCAGTTCCCCTGACGTTCACCATTACATTATCATTGTCACCCCCAACATCATCGATATAGATATGGACGACAACTCAACGACTAACGTGATCATTGATGTCTTGAATTTCATGGCTAAATATCTAAGAGGTGGAATCGGGCCACACAGATTTACGTCAAGACTTCCCGAAGTCCGTCAAGAGAGACTCAAGCCTATATCGCGTTGGCAGAGGCTTAAACGACCAGCTTGCGTCGACTGAGTCGATACTAAGGTCTCTCAGCATAGGTCAACGTGAGAAGGGCCAAGCTCGGCATAAGCAAGCCGTAGTACGTCGACCCCATCATCTAAAGAGCTCATTCTGGTATTCTTGGAGCTTGGAGCTGTTGATTAATAATATAGACCTCATCAGAAGCTACTAGCTCGTAGCCTTCTGTGACACTGAATATATAGTACAATCCATTTTCATCGTTGATCAGGAGACGCAATGATTAAATACCACTTAACTGCGTTGCGGACCATTGCACCCTAATCCCTACGGCAGGAGAATAAATTATTAACTACCTAAGGAGCAGCCAATATGTTACGGAGCCGACTTTATTTAAGTAGCCTAAGACTGTTGGCTTGTAAAACAGCCATGGTTTGGAGGATAGCTGCAACATCAGTGCAACACAACGTGGTTGGTTTTCTCCAAAAACAAAAACCAGATAGGGCAGGCTGTGCTACTGTGAGAAAGGCAGATAACGCGTACCAGGTATATAGACCTAACACTAATCTCTATGATCGACCGCATCTAGGGTGCCTCTGTCCGAAAACGTCCATGGGGCAGGTTTATATCAATCGCAACGTCAGTTTCGAGTTCATGTAGTGCTATAGGCATTGGCAACACCTAGATTTCGCCTTCCAGACCTCTAGGTTCTTTTTATTTTATTTTACTCAGCTCTATTTAGCTAAGGCGCAATGTACAAATACATATTTCCGTATCACTCCGAGATGCTCATTCTGAGCTCGTGGGTAGTTACCCGTCGGACGTAAGATGAGAGCGAGAATAAAAACAAATGTTACTGTCTGCCTTATAAGTACTTTGCATCTGCAGTCTTGCGTACTGCTCTTTGAACTCCATAACCATACCAACTCGCCAAGTCACTCTGTTATTACAACAGCGTCTGAAATACGGACCTACTATGTAAGTACTACACATGATGCTACTGTTGTTTACCATGGTGCCCCTCTAAACGTATTTTTATTTGTACTATGATAGAATATCAATCGATTAGGTTGTCATGCATTTGTAATGATATTTACATAGAGTTGCTAGAAGTTTATTGAAGTGGGCGGTTTATCATGCTTTGAGGCCATAACTCAAAGCTGAACCAGAACCACATACAGCTTGGAAGAAGCGCGTTGAGGCTTGACCTGCTCCACTGCTCAAGGGGCCAGAGAACCGCTCAGTACCAGACATTACGCAATCAACCAAGTAATAATAGGTGAACAAACACACGAATCTAAACTATTTTTCGTATTATAAATACAAGGTACGTGGCTAAGTAAAGGAACTAGAAACAATTCGACATTATGATGCTGGAAAGAGTTCCGAGCTAAACTCCTATTCTCTATGGGGCATGATAATAATGTGCGAGTATGTTGTGTGATATCAGGCAACTTATGAAGAGAACATCTCCCTTTTACAAGATCAACTAGGATTTATCGCTACTTACTGCCCAGGCAATGAATTTATAAACACTAAGCTAGAGAACCACCCGAAAAGCCCAAGAATAATAGTCTTCCCCGGGTTTCATATAAGAGTCCAGATAGAGAGATTATTGCGCAAATAATATAGATTATTCCGACTACTTCGAGGACAACATGCGTATGACGTTCAGTTCTCTGTACACGTCAACCCCCCCTCGCTCCCTAAATATATAAAAATTGTCAGTCTCATTGTTCCGGACAGAAAAATTCATATTAGCCAAGCGCTAAAGGCGTCTTTTGTTATGAATAGACTATATATAATAGGCTACGCCTAGTAGTGACGAGTAGCATCGCTGTTGTATATAGGAAAGGTTAGGTATGCTAGATGTTTGAGCCACTTTTCTATGTAATGATTAACAATTGTCATATGATTAGAGCTCCTACTAAATTGATTATTGTGCGGATCATCTGAAGAGCAGTAGTTCTTAATCGAGAACAATATGTTCTTTGTGGCAACTTCTTCAATATCATACGGTAGAGCATTTATGTTACGGAGATAACTAACTGTATTCTTGGATTTAAATGAAAACCCCAAAGAAAGTAGATTCTATCTTTCCAATAACATTATTCGGGTATTGCGTCATTCGCAAAGGACATACGATTCGAATTGTGGAGCCTAGTGAGACGTAGTACTTTATCATAAATAACACCAAACTAGTATTTACAGGTTGCCACTCACCTAAGAGATAAGTACGGTATTAGAAAGTTTTACATACAGAGAGCTTTAAGCATTTACCAGATCTTCAAAATGGTTAAGAAATATAGTACACTTAAGTATTTCCTGTCGTATACGTAAATACAAATCCGAGTTACTTACATACTTTCATCACTGCAAATTACGATACTTCATAAGTATAGAATTATTTTATGATCATCATTTTTAGTACGCTATACCTGATAGTTAAATGGGGTTCAAATATGCCACAAGTCTATCGTACAATAAACCGTACTGTGAGACTAGACTAAAGATGTGCTGCGTCTTCTGTGCGCTTTACCAGTGCCTATGCTTGGAATTATAATCGCGTGTAGAAGGTTGAGTCTTCACTAGCTAAATCTTACTTAAAATATTATTATTATTTATAGTACGCTGTACCTACTAGTTAAAAGGGGTTTAGCGGTGCTACGAATCTATCGTGTAATAAACCGTGCCGTGAGGCTGGACTAAAAATACACGCTGCGTCTTCTTCGCGCTAAAGCAGCGCCTATGCTTAGAGTTATCGTCGAATGTAAAAGGATAGCTCTTCACCAGCTAAACCTTGCTCAAAACAAAAAGAGAGAGATTGCCCGCCTTATTCCTTAAGACGCATCGTGCTCGCTGCGCGGTAGATGCGTGGAAGCGTCTTCATTACTTAAAATAAAAAGAGAAAATGCCCGATTTTGCTCCCAAAGGCACACCGCACTCGCTGCGTAGCAGATGCGAAGATGTATATTTAGCGCCGCGAGCTCGGCCTGAGGCCCGCGGTATCTTCGCATCCGGAGTAACCGGTGTGATGTAATACGGTGGCGACCATAACTGACCACTCCTTTCCTTCCTCTGCAGCCTCATCAATAGCCCATAATTGATGCCTGAAACGGTCGCAAGGGACTATATAAATGTACATCTATCCACACAAACAAAAGAGTCTCTGGTGAATCGGTTACTACGAACGAGCACCTATTGAATATAAGTATAGTATATGTCGCCTGCAGGCTAGTTGCGTAATATCTAGTGTTCTGAGGTTTCAACGGTTGTTAGAAGTTTAGGTTTCCTAAAGACTATATGCATGATTATATCTAATAAAGAGTAGGTCAAGACTTTCTGCTGAAAGAAGGTAGCCATTGAAATGACAAGAGGTAATACTACTAAGGCTTATATGTGGGCTCTGTTCTTCTGAGAATATGATCAAGTACTCTCGATTTTGCTGCAGAATAACTAGAGTTAGTGAATTCCACACTTCCTACTTGGCCTAACTGTAAGTATATGCATTAATCAGAATCTAGTTATTCTTGCCATTTTGTCCATGGGTGATTCACATGAAAAATCATTATCGGATTCAAGATCTAATGTTCGTTATAAGTACCGCACAGCTGAGGCTAATTAAACTTGTTCGAGGATGCCAATAGAAGAAACGAGAGGATCATGAGTTGCTATTATGTCCACATGAATGATCTAAATAAAATACAGTAGATACTTATTTGGGCATAATGTAAAACAGCCATAAAGAATGAATAATACTTGCAAGTCGAGAGCCCCCATGTATTTTTTACATCCTTTACATGCTGTGAGAGCCAGGTTGCAGGACCGCACTCCATGTATCTAATTCATGAAATTAGCATGCCTGTTCCGCCTCTGAGTCGAATTGCCCGGCGTAATATTGGGTTTAACTCGAGGATAGATCCAATTAAAGGCACCCACTAAATAGCGTTCGTTTCGATAGAGGGAGGATCTCCACCTTGAGGAGCTTCCAAGCTCGAGTAAAGATCATAAGCTTCTCTACAATAAATGCCAGAGACGTCTTCCACCTTCAATAAGTATAAAGGGCAATACTCTAGCCTGTTACAGCCTTATATGAATAGTGTTCACCTAGGTGACTACATTATACTAGGAAATAGTAGTTCATTATTTAGCTGCTCGTAGATAGTATGTAAAGCGACGTTTGCTATCTTCTTGTGAAGTTTAACTTATTCGTCGTACTTGATGGTTGTTTCACTATACTGGACGCTCCTAGTTATCAGGTTGAGATCCAGCCACTTCTACGGGTTGTCTTACGAATAACTTCCTTATCCGTGAATAGTAGAATTTATGCGGTGTAGCAATTGATATAATAAGCGGTGATAGAGGGGTGATAGAGGAGAGGACACACATAGTACCAAAGAAGCCTGTAGATACACTTGCCGATCAAGTTAGAATAGTCCATCATCTTATTAGACTAGATTTATTGTATACGAAGATGAAGCAAGCGATTAGTGGAGAGCTAAAGATTTAAATCACTTAAAGTAGTTCACTCTGGTTCCAAAAATGCTGTGTGGAGGGAGGACCTAGTGAAGTAATCTTTTATTCAAGACTTATCAAAGGAGAGAGTGCTCGTATCGTACAAGTATCTGTCTTGTTTAAATACTGACATGAATTACGATTTAACTCGTTTGACATATAACTGAAAAATAAGCACTAGAAAATGCACATCATTCGACGATGATAGCATTGGAAGCCTTTTTAGACCAGCCAATGTTTATTACGATTCTACCTCAATTAGCTACAAAAACACAAGATACAATGGGTTAACGCCGTTCTATTGAAAATATAGCATGACATATAGCGATATACTACATATAGGTATTTAGAACACGCGCAGTTAAAGTCGTCAAAATTCGAATGAATTTTAACGTAATATTCAATAGGATGAAAACATAATCAGATAAGAGATAGGTAGTCGTGATACTACGATGCAGACTCGCCCCTACATGAAGCAACGCGAGTCACGTCGAAAACTGATTATAATTATAGGTGGCTAACATAATTTAGTTTGATTCGCTCAACCTTAGACTAGGTATAGTGTACTATTAATAATTTAATTTGACCTCCTTTTAGCCCACTCTCCGCAAATAGCCCACACTCCAAAAATTTACACCATAAATGCACTTCTCACAACTACAGAGAACAAGATCTTTTTATCTAAGATTAAAATGGCATACGCAAGGCTTCTGTGCATTGTCACCTTTTCTGAGCAGACTTAACTTCTTGTAAACAGACCATTTTGCGGGGCCAGCAAGTTACTGTTGCTTAAGTTAACTAGGGAAGGATCTGACAAAAGAAAAAGCTGCATAATTTGCAAGCTTGGAAAGTAAATGAAGGCTCGTTCATGAGAGGTCGAGCTTGCTCAGAAATGGCGATAGAATCGTACTGCTGCTACTACTATCTTAAGACCGATTTGTAGTACTAATCTTAAAAGATATGTATAAATTCAGGAAGAGGACCTACCGAGTCCAAAAGAATAAGTGAGATCAGAGGAGAAAATAACTAAAAATAGCAACACTAGTACTACACTAATTAAGTCTACCATAAATACAGCTGCGAGGTGATCAGAGTCTAAGTCTTTCAAAAGTCTAGAAACCCGTCAGGTCGATGAAGTACATCCACTTATTACTAGTTTCAAAAGGTATGCCTGCCAATACTATGCAGTACTAGTTGTTCTCGGCAAGTTATGACTTTACATCTAATATGGCATAGACTATATAGAAAGAGTAAAAGAAGCTAAAATCTTAAAATATCATATATAATAATAACAGGACGACTAATTCATAATACACAATGTACAATTGGTTAAGAACGGTCATTTTCTCCGAGTACGTATCTATATTTCACGAATAGGTCAATCCATACAAATCGCCTAGAATCTAACAGGCGTAAGGCCGCACGCTCTGGGATACCGCCAATAACTAGTCTTTACAATAATGAAATAGTCGATTAGGGCCAAACTAGCGGATAGTGTATGATCACAACACCTATTCCATGCTAGAATTAAGGTTAGCGACCACTAACAGGGGCTCCAGACCTTAACCGAAGGAGATATGTATGTGATATCTATAGATCGTATTGAGGAATCTATATTCTACAGCTGCACAGTATTACATTTGTCATGATTATGCTGCATAAACCACTAGGAACTGCGAAATTAGTAGTAGCACAATTGCATGTTTTCCCTATCTTCAGTCCATTACTGCGCTATATATAATGATGCTTTGCTGATTGAGCCTATTACTACCTAATGAAAAATACTTGAACGAATTGTTCAATGCTTTCATATTATAGAGCATATGCTCAAGTAGCTAATGAGATATACATTTCTGCACTTATGCAATTACATTTTCGAGTCATAGTCTTGTCCGTAAAGCAAGCTATCTATGCGATGTGCTGAAAACTTTGTAGATACACCACGCTAATAGAGTTTTATTTTGCACTTTAAGTGCCTTTTTGATAAGCTTTTGAGAGTGGAAATAGACCATGTAGTAGCTGTATTGCGAGTCTAAGTGACCTGGATATTATTGTCTTTTAACGTTACCGTCAGCTACACGGAATATAGATAGTAGTGGTCTATTAAGTACTGACTTGGCAAAGAGGCTTATGAGTTAGCGAGATATAATGATACGGTTCTAAATAGGTACTAGTAGTCATGAGTAGGGAAGAGCCTCCGTACCCTATAATGAGATATTCTGAGTATGAGCAGCTTAGTTCCATGCTTGTACTACCGTACTTCGTATGAAAGACAACAAGTATTTTAATATGTCCTCCAAAGCACGCCTAGATCTTTTTTGATATTCCGAGAATATATCCACTACATTATACTAGTTATTCAATACGCGGAAAGGTCTTAGATAACAAGTGTAAGTGAATATATGTAACAACATAATCACGCCTGTTTGAAGGCCGTCTTTTTAAATATTCAATTTCTCTCTCTCTCTCTCTCTCTCTCTCTCTCTCTCTCTCCCTGGCAAGGTTGGTCGGTGAGGACCAGCTTTTGACGCAACGAATTCTCAGCGAAGGCGCCACTAAGGCGTAGCTCGAACGTAGCGTATAGAGTTTTAGTCTAGCCCGTAAGGCAAGGTTTCTACTATACAAGTAATACGTAGATTCGCTAAACCTTAGACTAAGTATAGCGTACTATTAATGATATTATTATTAAAAGGCAGAGCTCGCAGCGATGAAGACGCATCTACGCATCTACCGCGCAGCGAGCACGATGCGTCTTGAGCAATAAGGCGGGCACTCTCTCTCTTTGTGTTTTGAGCAAGGTTTGGCTGGTGAAGAGCCATCCTTTTGCATGCGACGATAACTCTAAGCGTAGGCGCTGCTTTAGCGCAAAGAAGATGTAGCGTGTATTTTTAGTCTAGCCTCATAGTACGGTTTATTGCACGATAGATTCGCAGCACCGCTAAACCCCTTTTAACTAGTAGGTACAGCGTATTATAAATAATAATAATAATAATGATAAAATAATGTATTTGTTATAGTTATGTTTCGAAGTCTCGTGCGGAAGTGGTAATTATATTATTCTTGTGGCATAATACTTTAATCCATAAGCGACCCGGCCACTTTCTTATCACTACATTAAGTCCGCTTTTTTACACCCCTATAAGTCTTTCAATTTAAGAGCTATAAACTTCAAAACCTCTTTATTATTAAACGATGGGAATAGTAATACTTTATTAGTTTAGAGTTTATTAATAGTACCTACGTATAACTAGGAAGGAGGAGTGGAGCCTATAGCTCCTTAGATTCACCAGGAGTACTAGTTTCGTAGTTAAGGAGCTACTAATATAACGTGATATCTTAACACTATGGATACTATCCTTATCATTTAGGCATAGAGAGGTTTTGAAGCTTATAACTCTTAAATTAAGAGAGTGATAGAGGTGTAAAAAAGTAGGTTTAACGCGGCGATAACGAAGTGGCCGGGTCGCTTGTGGATTACGTTAGACCTACATTATTTTCAAATAGTAGATATCAGCCCACGAAAAGGATCTCTACGATAGTATATCTAAGATAAATAAGGAAAGGCAAGAGTACGTTAATAGAAAATGGTTATAAGAAATGCATAATTAAACTCGACGACCTTACCAGTATAGAATAAAAACACATACTACGCTACATATAAGTAATAACTCGTTGTTTTCATAATGTACTGTATTCTCCTTAAGATACCGCAAGCAGAACAACCTAAATGCTCCAGTGTCGCGAAATATGTTATGTTAGTCGTAAACATACTGAGTTAGTAAAGTTGTACTGAATCCTCACCTGTGGTCTACTTCCTAGTAACCGATTTAGCAGATGTTATAAGGAGACAAATGTAACAATTATCTACCATGAGCTTCAGAGCATTACGTGCGACAGAAGTACCTGAATGATGAAAGTTGTTAAACTCATTTCTATCTAGGCCTCGTTAGTCTAAATAGAACTCTCCATCTTAAAATCGATTAGAATGTCTACGAATTATTATTTATAAAGCTACATTTTCTATAAAACAGTAAAGCTGTAATGTGATGTAGCAGATATAGGACTATATTCTACCGTAATGTGCAAGACGACAGCTGCTTCCAACATTCATCTATTCAGGTAACTTAAGAGTATTCGCGCAATGCGACGCATCTGGAGCGTCCGATAACTAGTTCTAGCCGTCTTACGAAAGGCAAGGACCTATAAAAACCTCTAGTTAACCAGATGAGCTACAAAAGACAAGTTATGCAACGCAAATTTCGAGGGTGAAGTGTACTGGGTATCTCAAAAGTTGATATGATAGTTATCCCTAAAATAAACAATCATAATATCTGTCGTGAAAACAAGTACATAACGCAAACAAAGATAAGATAATACACGACATTACATACCAGCCGGGCTATTGTTTAGCGGTACATTTAGAGCTAATTTTCAATTTCTCCCTTCATCGTACGTAGCTAACTGTTTATAAGACTTCGATGCTATTGAAGTATATCGGTTGTTAAGTATCTTTAGTCAGTCTGCGCACTTACTCACAGTTTCGTATACCAAAGACTACCTAATGTAACTAAATTGAAATACTAAATATAATTCAAGCACTTTGGTTGGTATAAAGGCGAGTTAATTCACATAATACTTCTTGGTAGTGATATTTAAAACTTGATTATATGGTGGTGCTTATGAGCTTATTCTTAGGTGGTCTCTTTCACTATGAAGAGAAAGCTTCTCATATTAACAAATATAATAGTTCCTTAAGACGTAGCATATATCTTATAACTACGGATTCTTCCTCAGGTAGTTCCAATTATCAAAAGAAGTTTATGTATTAGTGTTTATGCTATGCTGCTGTGCGTAGCGAAATCTAGGTAAGATGATCTTGCTAATATATCATTCCATATAATCTCAACCGTAGAGTCAAACTAAACTTTTATTTGTTACGTTCGAGCTAAGTTCTAACGCTGCCCATACTATTGATCATTATTTCCAACCTTGATTTCAATAACCAGTCGACTCAAAGAGAAAAGCTGGACTGGCGGGAGAAGCCGTGCCTCTGTTAGGGTAAACGATGCGTGCTTCCTACATATCTTTAGCGCATTCGCCCCGCTAAAGCGGACTTATGTGTGAGTTGCGGTTGCCTTAGATATATCTGGACTAGCTTAATTCATTTGTCACATAGCTATATGTAAATAAGAGCTTCAACTATTACTAGGGGTCTGAGGGAAATGCTTAGGCATATAGTGTATTCTCGTATTGCTTCTGGTTACTACGGCGTGGGTCCAGATTAGCTTTCATATAGGCTGTTCATAAACATAATAAACTTTCAATTTTCCAGATAGAGTACAAGCTCGGGCTCATGATGTGATGAAGATAGAAACTATTTGGATGCCTGGAACTACGTTTCTAAATGGATAAATTTCTCTCATATCAAAGATCCGATAGAGTCGTACAGAAATGTATTACGTGTAAAAATAGGGAGGTAAGTACAATAATAAACTATATGGTTCGTAACATCTTTTCGGCATTTAGTTGATTTAGTTGAAGAACGGCACTGACGAGTGTATTATAAATAGAGGTACTTAGGTTTAACTCGAAGTAAGATTCAATAGATAAAGATAAACGGGCGATCACTCATTGTAATATGTCATATGCTGTCTATGGAGCTAGAGATTAACAATAAAAATACAAGCCACGTCAAGCCAAGTAAGATTTCGTAGGCTCTGTGGTACTACACTTCCGATAGACCCTATTCGTACCGTCTCCGGAAATTATTGGCCTACCACAGTTATCACCTTCTATAAGTAGTGAGGAGACGTGAACAATACGGAAATTTAAGAATCTAAGCTGTGTAAGCCAATCGTGAGCTAGGCCGTAAACCTGAATACACATACTTTGAGCCTCCGTATTACACCAGCATAATAGTTTCATATACCAAAACCACCGAACTGCCTTTACTGAGTGGAACCAGACGCGAACATGCTGTACTTTGGATTTCATTGTTACGAACGAGCCGAATATATGCATTTTCCGCAACACTACAACTCATTGCTTGAGTTCGCTCCATTATCTACGCCAATACACTTTTATTACACAAAACAGCCAGATACTTGCGAGAACTGCTCCTAAGCCAGTTTATAATTGTCATTAAATGAAGTCGCGGCAAGATTTGTCGTAGAGTGAGTGGACACAGGTTAAAGCAAGATGAACAGAGGGAGAGTGGTGCTGCGTGTAAAATCGACACGCACTATTTACCGTGTTAATTAAGTGAAGCTTAAAACTGCTAAACAGAGCAGGTAAACAAAGATCCGTAGCATCGTCCGTCTTCTGTGTGCGTATTGGTAGAAGACACTTTTATACTTTATTATCAAAGAGCTATTCAATAACAGTAATAGCTATCAACAGGCTGAACTGTGTTTTCTAACATTGCTCTCTTGAAATTAACGTTTTTAGCAGTACCTATCTATCGATACTGCGTGTTCGCTCTAAAGAGTCGTATTCCCGCTGTTATTACAGAAGCACGCTGTGAAATCCGAGATACAAAAGGTTCAAATTTACTAGGATCATGAGAATAGAAAATAACGTTTAGTATCGCTGTGAGTACATGTAGATACTATGGATTGTCCGGAGATCATGTAGTCTTCTAATTATTAGTATTTATAGTATATGATTTAGAGTCCGAAGAAAATAAGGTGACTGGGAGGGATAATGCTATTTTACATTTAGAATATGAATCTGATCATCTTAATGTAGCCTAGTGGTGAACATTCTGGTTACAATCTTTTAATAGTTAATGCCTGACATATAACTAAATGCTCAGAAACCAATGTACTAGTAATGCCGTGTATGAGGATTAGCGAATGAAATGCTCTCTTAATCACTATCAGCGCAAGTAAAGATTTATTGGTAGCAAGTACTCAACTTACTTAGGATATTTCGCTACTCATATAGCTCTCTGCCTTACAGTATATGCTCCTACTAATACGGGCACTGTTACTTGTCCAATCTTATAAAATCTTATGAGCACACGTTTATCAAAAGAAGTAACAGCTAGGATAATTATGTGTTCATTGGTATCAATGTACTACTAGCCAGTATAGTATGAGACTGCTCATAAATGATTGCTCCACCCTAGTCGTTACCATCCGGAATGTTTCAAGGAGACTTGTAGACTGGAGTAAGTATCTATACACAGGGCATTTTCTTGCTACCGAGTCCACCAAGTGGTAATAGTCTCGAGTTTGGTCCTACCAAATTTATTCCATGCGTCGGACATAATTTTCGCTTGTCGAATGAAAACTTTATTTATGGTCTACCGCAAATACACGCTCAAAAGTAGAAAGGTTTTATTTTGCACACAGCTGCTATGGTAGTACCATGGAATTTAAACAGTGCATTAAGTCTCTGTTTGCCTGACATGGCAACCAGTTGGTTAGAGGTGCGATGAGCATAATTCTTATGCACCTGTTGACATCAAGCTACTTGTGGGTATGCTTATATGATAGTCGACTACATCACGACAGTAGTGAGGCTCATCATTATTAATATTTTGTAGTACCCTAGTAACAATTCTAGTCATTAGGATCTAGCTGCTTTATCAGTAGTACGAGAACCCGTGCTAGAGCTGGATGAGAAATCTTCCATTGCGCCGTCGATACGCCCAAGTGGTACCTACGCGTTATTACCACCCAACTAGTCATACCAGCGGTCTCCCGCCGGCTGGGTCCAAAAATAGAGGATCTTCGCACTACGCGTAGTATAGGGCTCATTAGTTTACATTAACAACGTGTAGTACTTTCCTCGATTAGGTTTGTCTCTTAATGCTCCAAATGATACTGACTGGTCTGAAGGCGAGCAGAATGAGAGTGTATGCATTTCATTCTAGCTCGGTTTCTTCTACTTACCCCCAGTTTAGAGACTATTACATCCATTTAAGGTTGTTCGTAACGTAAATCTATCACCACAATTATTTAGATTGGGGCTTCGGAACCCACGTTATCAGCGGGTAGGTTCAGACTATACAGTTTGGCTTAAAGCACCCCTAAAATCTAGAATAAAAATTCATATTGTTTTCTATAAAAGTCGATCAGCTTTGTAATTTACTTCCTTAGCTAAGATAGTTTATTTGGGCAATTGAATGGATCTGACACAACTAGAGCTCAGGCTGCCTTTTTTGTAGATACCACTTCTGCTAGTGCTAAATTAAACTGTAAAATGTGACAATCTTTGTTTTCGGTTACATAGCACTGACTTTGATGTCATGAGCTCCATTGCGAAACTCACAACCAATCGTATTTCCGTCGCACGTACGAGCTTTGCGAGGTATTAGAATGCGATATACTGTACTCAACCACACTATGGAATCAATGCTCGCTTTCACTCATGCGAACGTTCTGAGTATGAGTATGACATATCATGGTTTTTTTTAAGTAACGTACTAGTTTTGATACTCATACCGCCATAAATGCAATCCTGTGTACCGTGGTACGACGCCTTGCGAAGCTACTCTAAGGCTACAAAAATCGCGATCCTTGCTTCATTTAAACACTTATGGCCCCCCAACTAATTATGATTGTTCTAGCATAGCGTATAGTTTAAAATTGTATCCGTTTATGTACAAGGACTCTGCATGATTTTCCTCTCGTCTCAACTTAGCAGCAGTGGTCGATTTAGGGGACACAGCACTTTTTCGTATGCCTATCCTGCTCGCTGTGCTTTTAGATACTGCGACAGTTAAATATATGTGCTTGACTTAGTTAGTATGACTTTTTTCGTGTTCATTTTCTAGTGTCCGATTGATTGATACTAAAAACCACTGCGATCGATTACTCTATAGTGTTATGCGAACAGTATGAAATCCTTGGCTTGCGTGGTCATAATTTGTTTAATTTCTGTGGATGGAATTGCAGTAGATTGACATGCATAGTCCATCATGTTTTACAGCAGGCAATTTTAAGCATCTGGCGTATAGGAGCTCACAGACAACACGGTCACCACTCTAGTTCATACATAAATACATATCTTCATTAGATGTCCACAAGAAAAAGATTTATATGCATAGTATACTACTCTTTAACGCCTTATAACGCCGTACAACGCCGCACAAATATAACACCACGATCGGTTTTTGGCATAGAACAACATCTATGAGGAGCCGAAGGTTTTTCGGAAGGCATTGATGAGGATAGGAACTGATCATTATTAGTTAGTAAATAGTCTTAACGTTGGTTTAACAGCCTGGCAAGCGAATTTACTGTGCTCCTCGCCAAAAATCAGCATTGGTCGAAGGCGGATGGTTCGTGTGCCGCAGGTACCAATGTTGACGCCCAGGGACTTCATCTGTGAAACAACCGCAGCTGGTTCCTGGGTGTCGAAGGCAATGAAGCCTCCATATTCTTTGCCACGTAGGTTCTGGACGAACTTAGGATAGTCCCGAGCGAGCTTCTCAAGTTCCATGTAGAGTGTAGCGCCGACTTGCGCCTAATTCCAGGCTGTTAGCATGAATGACACGACGTTAATTCAAGCCTCATTACTTACCGATATCTCGATGAGATTTTTGTCCAGAATCTCGTTGACAATGGCCTTAGACATGACCACACGAGCAGGATCGCCGATCCAGCTGCGGCATGCTGATTAGCGTTGCTCACTATCTTCTAGGCAGGCGGCATAACTCACGTGTTGAACTGGCGGTAGGCGGTGTCGGGGACAAGCTTTTCGTTTCCAAAGAAGTAACCAGCACACTGAGCACGTTTGGAGAATGTGATGATATCGGGTGCACTCGCCAGGTCCCAGTGCTCATGGGCCCAGAATTTGCCAGTGGCGCCGAAGCCTACAAAGATTCTGATCAGTCCACATTGTGCATGGTGTAGAAACTCAACTATGATGTGGATGGAACGAAGTATGCTCACCAGTCTGGACTTCATCGACAATGAAGACGACGTTGTGCTTGGCGGTGATATCTCGAAGGCCTTGGAAAAATGCTGGGGACGCGTGGTTGTCGCCGCCCTCGGCTTGGACTGGCTCGATAATCAAGGCAGTCACAGGGCAGTGCCTATTCATATGGGATCAGTCAACTTGCCTTGAACAAAGTGTTAGTTTTTGCTTTCTTACCAGCCTGTGACGAGCTGCTCAACCTGTTCGAGACAACGCTTCTCCTCTGTGGTATTCTCATCTAGGTGCTGCTCAAGAGGGTACCTCAGGACAGGGAAGTCTGCCTGCGGCCAATTGAAAGCCGGAATGTCCAACTTGTGCACCGCCTTGGATCGAGTGCAAGATAGACTCCCGAAGCCACGGCCGTGGAACGAGTTCTTGAAAGATAGCACGGCGAGGTCGGGAGATCCGGGCTTGGCGTTCTCGAGGCACGACTCGATCTCCTCTTGCGTCCACGCGACGCCCTCGCCACGCTCACGACGTCTCCAGAGCATCATGGAAGCCTTGAACGCCAGCTCATTGGCCTCAGAGCCAGACTGGGCGGTGAAGATTCTGTTGGTGCCCTTGGGGGCCACGCGGAGCAAGCCTTCCTGAAGGATGGCAGCCCAGCGCTTGGAAGGGAAGTTGCCGACAGCTGGGCGGTTGACAAGTGCGGAAATGACGTCGGGCGACTGAGCCGCAGCCATCATAGCTGGGTTGTTATATCCCACAGGGATTGAGGCGATCTGCGAGTAGACGTCGAGGTAGCGGTTGCCATCGACATCAACGATGCTGTGCAACGTGTAAGCAGAAGTAGCTTTACAAGGGTAGACTGCAAAAACCATACTAGTTGCCCTCGCTTTTATCGTAGTCGACGACAAAGTGAACAGCGCGGGCGTCAAAAACCTCATCAAGCTTTTTTGCGCTGGCCTTGGAAACGGGGCCAGGGACCTGAGTGGTCACCTCGGGTAGGACGACGCCAGGCATTGTCACGTTTGGAGTTGATATCAAGGGAGTTGGAAGAAGGTAGCGTATTGGCTCGTGACTCTCCAAATCTGTACAAGTCGAGGGTGAAATTGCAGAGGAATCCGCCGTCAGGAACGACAACGTCGACAGCGGACAATATATAATATGATCGGCTCCGCGTGTACCTTCCAAATCGGGCCTGGCCCCAGAATCGTGCTGTGGCAAGCCTACTTACTCAGGTTCTGCTCAATGCCGAGATTCCCCACACTCTCACAAACCAGAAGTCCACCATGGCAGTGCTACCCCAATCTTCAATGTTTTGCGGCTGTCTTGTTTCCAGGCTTGTTCTCCAAACCCAGATTAAGGCATTCTTTCCCAAGAGCCAGCTCTGCCCGCCGGCTAATCCCTCCCTTTCTGGTAAAGGGTCCCTCCTCCGTTTCCGTTGCTGCAAGAGCCAAATCAGCCCTATTTCCATGTTCATAACGGAAGCGCGCTAGCAGGGTAACATTCTTCCATCGCATCTTCAACTTCGAGACAGCCGGATTTTTGCTAAAGTGTAAGTCCGTTCTGGGAGTTTATCGTTCTTGCTGCCTGGTTTATATATATATACACTATCAATTCACCAATCTTCCACGTACGACCATAGGATCGAGAAATTTGAGGGTCCCGTCCGCTCCCCTGTACACAAGCTCGATACCGCCGGATCAGTAGTTGGGTCGGTGACGACCAGCGAATCCCCGGTGTTGTACGTCTTCATTTTTTGTGTTTTGGTGCTCAGTCACCCATCGTATTTCCGCTCTACAACAAAGGAATATCATGTTGGTCGCGTGATTTGGGGCTTGCGATATCCGAAGTTGAAAGTGACCTCCCCCGAAGAGAGTGACACACATCCCCCCCTTTCTCCTCTTTACTCATCACCAAATGCCAATCCTGGCTGTGGCTAAGGAGCTCTACGAAAGTTATCCCTAAGAATGAAACTCGGAATCTTGAATTGGAGCTGCCTGAGGGTTACGCGGGGCGCCTTGAAAATAGGGTGCTTTATGGTTGTTTGTGAGGACGATCCAAGGTGGTGCATCCAGAAGACGAACCAAGAGCACTGTGTGTTGCGTACTCCGTGGTCCTAGACCGGGCCTCTCAAACGGTAAATTCCTCATGATAGTCTTTAATGTAGACTTCCTGCAGACTTGCATGCATTAGGGGACGAAAGGGGCCTGGTTTCACTGAAGCGGGATCGTACTTATATAGGAAGTCGTAGCATGCCAGCGAAAGGCACATGTAAGATGTCTGTGTACCTCAACAAAAATACATAGAAAATCTCCACGGGGTAGAGCTAATCTAGCAATGAAAAAAGTGGCATTGGTAACCATCACCCCAGGCGCCGATTCCCAGTGCTCATCAGAGTAATCTTTTGTTTCTTCTTCTTCTTGCCGCCTCCAGTACCACCACCACTTGCCACATCAGTATTGACCTCCTCAGGCTTGGTTGTGCTAACTCCCATTGCTTCCATCTGCAAAGCAATCTCTGCTGCCCCAAAGATATCGTCGTCCTTAAGCCAGCCGTCGTCGAAATGTCGTACAGGCTCAAGAGTGGGTGACACAGCCAGCGCCGTGGTGCCCCACACCGTTCTTGAGGCAGAGGGGCTCGTCGATAATTCTGCTAGCTGTTCGAACCCCGGCCGAGGATTTGGGGGCGTCGTTCCACTGAGTGTGCCCAGCGGTTGGAAATCTTCAGACTTGAGCGCTGTCGGTTCCTCATCAAAGTGGTGGCCATGTGAATTTTCGAAATGGCGCCTCGTGCCACGACCAATAGCGGCCGCCTCTAACCTCTCTGCCTGCAGTCGCTCGCGATCCTCCTGTGCTGTTTTATCTCGGTATAATTTCCTCCGCCGCTCGAGCTCACCAGAGAAAGTTTCCAGGATTTCAGGTGGCACAATATCTGTCCAGTCGCACTCAAGAAAGCTGACAACGCAGCCATAGGGCAGATGACCAAGGTACTTGGCGCGTTTCCGTAAGTTGTCGTCCATGACATGGCCAGTTGAGATGCGCTCTACTCTGGGTAGCAAGGTAGTAGGGAAGTTGGAAAAGTCTCCAAACTTGGTCTTGAGAATCCGGATATCGAGAGGGGCAAGATAAAGATGTGGTGGCGCTGTATAGAAGTGGAACTGCTGACCGGCGGCTCGTTTCCCCTTTCCAGCATCAGCTTCGGCGTTTGTAGACAGCACAATGTCCATAGGCTCGTCTTTGAGCTTCTCCTTGACCGTGCCGATGGCTTTAATAGCGCGCTGTGTCCACTCGCCATCCTCGATTCCGAACTGGTACTCGTCTTCCAGTGCTTGCTTTTTCAAGTCGTCAATTTCTCTGTCAAACTGATCCATCACATAGTCGTTGGTGCCCTTCATGATCCGTGCATAGTCTAGCACATTCGCCGCAAAATGCCACGGAATCTCACCACTCCTGTTTAGCACATCAGCCGCCCCCTCTTTCGGAAGGGCAAGCGTAGACCCGGAATCACGGACCATCAACCGTAATACAACATCTTCGTCTGGTCGAGGCAATGGGCTCTCCTGGCCGTGGTAAAAGCGGACTGGTTTCGTCTCGGCAAGTCGAAATGAATCCTCACAAATGGGGCACTTCCTCCATTTTGCCTCTCTGCGTGCGCTGTGGGCATCGTCGTCGTTGTTGGCTGCATGCATGAAGCGAAGTAGGCACGGGAGGCAGAAGATGTGGCCGCAGTGTGCCATTCGGGGAGCCACGGGATCGGAGAGACAAATCGGGCATGCTGTCGTTTGGGATTCGGCCGAGGCTATGATCTGAAGGACATTGGACCAGTCGAGATGTTTATCGGCGTCGCTAGCTTGGGAAGTATAATTGCCATTCGGGTTGACGACGAATCGATAGTTTGCATGGACAAATCTGGCAGAGGGTCACAAGGTCAGTCTCGGAGAAGAGAAAGAACGTGGGTCACATCGTTGTGTACACACCTAGCCTTGTCTACGGTATGATAGCCTGAGCCAGGAAAGGCAGGATGCCTTCGGTTCGTCCGAGAGTGGTGGTGTAGTTCCTGGTACTGCCGCAGCGGTGCCGAGTAATCTAGGAGGTGGGTGATGGAGGTCTGGCCGCGCCGACTCGATGCTTTCTGGACTGCTCTCTACAAGCATGGCCGCAAATGACATTAGTGAGACGATGAGACGGCGATTCATGAGCAGGTCATGCATAGTAAGAGGCTGGTCCCGAAGATCACCTACCAGTTCGGCCATGTCATCATCCTCATCCGGCTGGTCGTATGCTCTCAGAGGACGCCGCTGGCTACGATGCTGCTTCCGCGAGGCCTGCCCTTTGCGTGGAGACGGTGCGGCGAGCGAGGGACTCGACAGGCCGCTCGGGCGACGGGAACTAGAGTCGAAGCCGGAGGAGGAGGCGGTTATGGGTTGCGAGCTATTCGAGTACGACGGGCTGGCGGCAGGAAGCGACTTGGCTCCCGAATTGGACTGGCCAGAGCTCATGGCGACCTCTCTTTGAGGCTTGAAAGGTTTCGTCGGCGATATCTCGGCTCGAGAGGCAAGCGCTAGATTAGGCTGTGAGAAAATGTTGGAGAAATTATCAAGACTTGCTGGTGGATGAAGGACGCTGGCGGTACTGTTGGCATGCTCGACAATCGTGTGGGCCGAGAACATGGAGTGGCGACGTCAGATCTCAGCGGGCAGTTGTAGCCTATCAGACAGGCTCGGGCAGGATAAGCATAAAGTCGGCTCGTCCAGATGCTACTTATGAGCGGCACAGGAGAGAATATCGTAGATGGAATGGAGCGAGGTCGACCGTGCAGAGAAGGATTGATGGGTCCCTGGATGGCCAGACCCTTGCTAGGGACGTGAAGAAGGCGAACTCAGGGCGAGGCCGAAGAGAAGTCGGAGTAGTAGCACAACGGACGACGATACAGACCCAGGACCAAAAGGACAAGCACTCGATTGGGTGGGGTGCTCGACTCAGACCCTCGCTAGTGGGTCAAAGAGTCATCTAGTGGGGCGATTATATGTACATTGGAGCCCATAGAGTCTAGTTGGTAGCGCGGTACCCAGCAACATATCTGCCGCCCACATGCACTCAGCGACCTCGGAAATCCCAGGTTCCCCGCTTCCGCGTCCACTTCGTCATACATGTAACCGCGTGCATGAGCTTTATCTTCCTCTCGAGATAGTTCTGGAGCACGAGGCCCGCACATTGTGGGATCAGTTCATGTCCAAATGGCGGCCACATGTCAAACACCATGATATCTGGCGCATCCGGTAGTGCTCATCACGCACACATCCGTACATTCGTAGTGTCTAGGAGCATAGCCGTCCCTGCGCACCAGAGACCGCATGACAACCCGATCAATCCAATATCTACTAATGTCTTCCAATCACCTCAAAATCGGAAGAAGAAAGTTGCAGGCGAAAAACAGGGTATTATATACTCATTAGGCAGCGATGGCGCCACATCATCGAGGTCCTTTTTATCTCCTGCTTCCCCCTCCTCGCAGCTGCAACAACACTGGGTATTATGACAACTTTGCAGCAAAAACAAACAAGATTGCACCATTTCAATCTGCGTCACCGACACAACGCGCCCCTTACTTGGCCTTGCTCTTAATCTTGCTGATGAAGGCGCTCAAGCGGTTCTTCTTCTTCTCGGTCGTGGTCGTGCTTGCAGGCGTGCTGGTGGTAGAGGCGGGCACGGCTAAGGACTTGGCAGGCGTCGTGGGGTTATCGGCGCGCTTCTCGGATATGGCGGCAGTGGTGGTTGCCGGCGTCTCGGTAGTAACCGTGGTGGCAGCGGCACCGTTGGGAACCGCCTTGGTCTCCTCAGCAGTGGTGGCAGCAGGAGTAGTGGTAGCGGGAGTGCTCTCCATGAGCCCAACGGGCTTGGTGACAGGGTCAATCACGGGGGTGGATGTCTCAGCCGCCGGCGCAGAAGTCTCGCCAGCAGAAACCTCGACCGGCTCGACCTCCTTGACTTCCTTGAGTAGCTCCTGCTCAACGGCCGTCTTCTCCGCCACAGCCTCGGCGTTGGCGGCAGCCTCGGGGCTCTCGCCAGCCTCAGCAATGGACTCCTTGACTTCGGCCGGGACCTGGGGTGCGACCTCCTGAATGGTCGTCTCTTTTGTGGCAGGAGCGGGAATCTGCTCCTGGACGGAGACTGGGAGCTTTTCTTTGACAGACTCGGGTAGCCCGGCAGCCTGCTGGGCGATGGTCTCTTGGGCCGTAGTAGCGGCGGGCGCGGCACTCGCAACCACGGTATCCTTGGCGGAAACCGCGGCTGCGAAAACAGCGGCGCCGACCGCCGTGGCAGCAGCAGCAATGGAGGCGGCAGCCTCGCCAGCAGAAACTGTAGCCTCAGTCTTTTCAGTACCCTTGCCAGCAGTGCCCTCAGATGTGGAAGGGGCCTCCTTGACCTTGGCGAGGAGCTCGCTCTCAACTTCGGCCTTGTCCTGTACTTCAGCGGGGATAGCACTGGCCTCGGGCTCGACGTGCGCAGCCATCTGGCTCTCCTTGACAATCTCGGGGACCTGAACCTCACGGGGCACCGAAGCAGCGAGCTCAGCGGTGGTGGACGTAGGACCAGCGCTCGAAACGAAAGGAGAAACGCCACCTGTAAATTCTATGAGTACATTGAAGATGCTGGGCAGATGCGGAATAGCTACCTGGAAGAGCGTCGGACTTCTCGTACGACTCGGGGTCGAGTCTGACGTTGTCGGTGGTGCTCGCGGTGGTGAGATCTTCGGGGATCTTCTCGCCAGGAGCGAGGGTAATTGGGTTCACGGCACCAGCAGTCGCGGGCAAAGGGTTGACTCCGAACTCCTGCTGACCAAGCTCCGCAGCGGGAGTCTCGGGGAAGGCTCCGGGAAGGTCGGAAGAGGCCTGACTCTTGTTCTTCTCCAGAGGGACGGCACCAGCCAATGCGGCGGTGGTGGACTCGGGGGCAGCAGAGCTCATGGTGGCGGGCATGGTAATGATGCGTTCAGGGGTGAGCACGTTGTTCTCGTTGCCGCTCTCGTCGTTCTCTTTGGGGGCTGTGTGATCTGTTACCCAGTCTCCGTCGACAACAAACTATGTGCGGGTGTGTCAGTTTTCTGTGCGTGATCGCGTGCGAGTAGTTTGAGCGGGCCTGGGGTGCGGACGTGTGCAAAGTGTTGCCTGGAGGAAGGGAGAAGAACAAGCCGGGCACCGGTGCGTGGGGGAGGCGCCATCTGTTATGCTCATGCGCCCACCGCGCTCGGCTGTGAAAGCTTGGAAGGAGCTGTCAGGGCACTACCCAACTTGCAGCTGTGGACACAGCCAAGGCTGATGTCATTGCCAGGGTATTTGTACCAGGGTTATCGCCTCAGGCCCATGCTCTAGCTACTGCCACCATGCCGAGTATCCACGCAGCGCGAAGAACCGGGCACAACCGGTGGTGACGGCTGGGCAAAATTGGAGGGAAATACAAGGGTTGTAGGAGATGGACAGCTGTGGCTACGTGACCTTGTGCGGTGACTCTGCATACATTGACGCCTTGGTTCCCCTGCTTGACTCGGCGCCCACTTGGGTCACGAGGCAGATCTAGACGGGGTTCGTCGGCGGCATTGGCGCCACCAAAAGCAGCCCGTTGTGGATGCGAACAGTGTTGCGACGAGGCGGACGCTGTCAAGCACTTTCGGCCTCAGACCGTTCCAGCAAGGCGGGGACAACACGAGAAGTGGGGGCCGAAACTGATGGAGAGACAGTTCCTTGACGGCTTCCAATGTTGGCTGCAACTCAGCATGCTGCTCTCGTGCTCATAGCTATTGGCTTGAACATCTCGCATATGTAGCTGTTGTAGATGACGAATCGCTCGGCCGGAACTGATGCAAGCTCGGCTTCGGCGACGTGCAGCTCGATGTACTGCGACGCAAGTCGATGTGATCCACACCACGGCAGACTTGCCGACTGGACAACGTCCATCGCAATCACCTTGAACAACACGCGGTCGACAACACACGACAACAGCTCCGCTGTGGCTCGCTGGTCGCTCAACAAAGAGTGCGATTCTCTTGCACGGGTAAAATCGGGATGGAAAGGGCTCGAAAGAGTCCAATCGACAAGAAAAAGAACCAGCAAAGGCTGATGGAGCGCGACGAACCTTGTAATAGATCTTCTTGGAGGCATCGGCGAGGACAACATCCTTCTCAAAGTGGTCGCCGACTTTTTCGAGCTGCTCAGTCTTCTGCCAATCGTCAAAGGTGCCTGTGACGTACACCTCGGAGGCGGGGTGCGCCCTAGGAAAAAGACAAGCTTGTCAGTCGCAGTTTGCAAAAGAAGATCCTATGCTCGTTCCATGTCCAGCTGCGCAGATAAGCAACCGAGGTTGTCGTTTTCAGATATATGCAAGACGGAGCCCGCAAAGGGCGATACCCATGCTATTACTGCTGTTTCGTCGAGCTTCGGAGAGGCACAGCTGGTCTGCAGATGTTGTGGATCTGAGCTGGTGCGGAAGGACAGGACATGGCCATGACGGGCAGAGCGCGCTGATGGCAAGGCGAGAAGAGCGACGGCAATGGCTGGTGCGACAAGCTTCCAAAGACGGGGAGAACGGCGGCGGCGGTGCGACGGAGCATAAGTGGGTAGAGAGAAAAGCACAGAGAGGAGGACTCACCACTTGAAGACAAATGTACCCATATCGGCGATGTCGAGCTGCAGTGCGAGGGGAGCTGTAGAGAGGGGTCGAGCGACGTGTCGCAGAAAGAGATCGGGACTGCAGAGAATAAAAGCAGGAGGCAGGAGGAGTAGAAGAAGGTTTGGGACACGCCGGCGCTGGCCAGAAGGCGAGAAATCCGGGCGGCTGGAAGGCGGTGGAACTAACGCTGAAAAATGGACGCAGCAGAGCAGGCGCGCCGCCTGCGGTTGAGCAGCCCTAGACACACACACCTCGTCGCTCTCATCTCCACCCTTGCACAGCTCCGGCACCTCCGTGACGACACTGAGCAGCTCCGGTCGGTCGAGGCCAGGCCCGAGTTCACAACGACCGACTGCACCAACAATGCAGGCTGCGCCCATGGCCCGGCCGCTGCATATGCACAATCACACACATGCAAAGCGAAACAGACTGCGTGCCGCGCACACCATGACCCTGGACCCAGGGGACCCTGGGCTGGCGCTGCATTCATTCCGGCCGCTTGCGCAGACACCACACTTGCATCCGTCTGTGAGCCAGAGACTTGTACAAGCTGGTTGGTGCCTTGTGTGGCAGTCCGGCCACGAACGCAATGACGTCTGGTACTGGCTCCCAGCCTCGGCCCAGCCTCGACCCAGCCTTCGCTGCATCCGGGGGCCGCCGGCCAGACGCGACGACCAGCCACAACTTTCATAATCCGGACATTGCCAGCCTGGCCCTCCAATCGACATCGGGCCACGGCCGTGCGCCGTGTACAATACGCAGCAACAGCCGCGTTTGAAGCCGCGGGTTATCATGAATGTATTTTCTTCGGGTGCCGAGTGCATCGTGCTGTCTCAGACCGCAGCGCACACTACTTCATCAACATACCCACTCAAAACTCCTTTGACTGCTTCAAGACAAAACCAGCCCAGCCCGATTACGCCCAGCCTTCAGAACCTGACGCAATGCAACCAGCCAACCACCGCGCAACCCCCTGCCAAGCGGCCATCGCCTGGCTGGCCCTGCCTGTCCTGCAGGCTACCTACTTTGTACTCTGGAAACCATGGCATCGCACACACCGCTGGAGTGACTTACATGAGAGCATCTGTCCGCCACGCGTCGCACCGTTGCTGCACCTGACTCAGACACAGACCCCAACCGAAACCGTGTAGACCAGAGATAAGCAGGGGTTGATTTCCTGCCACATGCATCCAAATTGTCAAAAAGGATAACGGCATAAAACAAGAAAAAGTCAGAGCAACGGTGGTGCATCTACAACCCTGCCTTTTCCTTGTCCCACACTAATTTGCCGTCTCACATTCTGGGCGACGATGCCATAGGGAAATTTCACATGTCCACGCAGACAAAAATGGGAAAGCGAAAGATCCGTAGGATTCAATTCGACACTTTTGATCTAGGCTTTCTCATCCTCCAAAGCATAGAAAGCGGGCCGGTCTCATGCAGATATGTTGACATAAAAAAGGCTAGGCCGAGATCTAATTATCAATAGTGAATAATAAGAAAATGAAAGCTCCAAGTAGATGATGAAAAAATATGTATCCAGTAAACAGCGATGAGGAAACTTTATAAAACACCTTTATACACACAGTGTGAGAAGGGAACAAAGGCGAAATCGGCTTGATGCATAAACGTCGCTCGTGGCGGGATTATAGAAGTGAACATAGACATGTGGAAAAATGAAAAGTTTTTGTCAGGAAAGCGGATATGGCAGCTGTGAGAATGAGTCATATAATAAATCCAAAAATGCCAGGAGAAGTAAAAGCTCTTGTTGTGTTAGAAAAGAATGCACTCGTCAATGTATAGAAAAGCAAAGTGCTAAACGCCTTCGGAAACCAACTCGAGCATTCCCATGGCCGTGAACCGCAATGTCGACTTATTTACTATTCGAGACTTTGTTTTGTTTGTATTCTCTTCGTTTCGCATGGTCTCCTGTGAAAAACTGCCCTGATGCTACAGGTCGGTTAAGAAAGCAGCTGACCCGCGTTCTTGGAGCTTGCTCAGCACATCGAGCGCATCGTTCAAGAGACCGCTCGTCCCGCCGACAGCCTCATACTGCAGACGCGCCCGAGCCAGCCCGACGATGCCGGATGCAATCCCCTCAGAAGGCAGGCAGAGGAGTTCATCCGGAGATGATCTGGCTGCTTGTCGCAGCCAATCTTGCGGTTGCCATTTATCGCGTCCGGGTAGGCTGTGTTGCACAGCACTCATATTGGTGTAACCGCTGCGACTCGTTGTTGATAGCAGTTCTGCTTGGCGGCACACAGCCCAGCAGACGAGTGCGCAGACATAGGCCGCCCAGTAATCCGAGATCTTGTAATTGATGGCGCGCGCAAATGTGATGTCACATTGGGCTTGTTCCATTGGTCGCTTAAAGCCAAGTTGTGGGCTGTGGCGTTGATGCTGTGCTCCTTGCTTAGGAACCTTGCCCGGACATCCAACGTTGTAAGAAACATTATCATTAGTAGCATTAACGGTGATATCGGAGGCAACGGCTTCATCCTCGAGAGCTAGAAAGGAGCAAAGTGCCTTTGCGGCAAATTTCGCAGCGCACAAAGCCTGTCGACTTTTACACCAGTCTTTGAGACGGGTCTGATGTTCCCGAAACTGCTCCGTTGTGAGGACCTTGATTGCGAAGATCCAAGAATCGCCACTGACAGCGAGAAGATCGTGTAGAGGCGTGCACGAAAGTGCCGTGTAGGTGCTCGCCATGGGTGACCACGAGAATAATCGTTGCAAGTATTCAGAAGCAGCCAGGTTGGTGTGCCCCAGTGAGTTCAGCTTCACCCTGTTGCCCACGGGGAGGATCCGAAGTACTTCTGCCGCTAGGTAAACCGCAATATCCAGTGGGGGTGCTGATGAGAGGCGCTCTGGTGTAAGGGTGTCCACCATAGGCGAGAATGCAAGTGGCATGTTTGCGTCAGAAAGCGAAACTGCCAGCTCCCAACTGCTTGCTGTCGATGCATTCCACGGTTGACTCGTCTGAACTGTGAGGGGGATTGGTGGCGAGGTAGCGGTGATTGGCTTGAGTAAGGTCTGCTCATACAAGAGGGCAGTGTTAACATCAAGAAGGAAGCATCCTGTCTGAAGTCTGCGACGGGCTTCAATGTCGGCCCAGCGTCTCCAGCGTTGCTCTGGGCTCTCAGCCACAGCGTCCATTGTCGGTGAGGCCATGCCAGGCGTAGCTTGATCTCGGATGACCTGTAGTAAAAAAAAATGAGTATGACGATGACCACAACGGGGAGAAGTAGAGAAGAATAAATATTAAAGAGCCTTTCAGGACACGTTGTTTGGGCATGACGAGATCATAGGATTCGGATGAGCATAGAAAAGGTTGCAAGGAGAAAAGTGTGAAAACTTATAATTTCGTTAAAAAAGGAAGAAAGTTTGATACCTACCCTTGTATACATTTCGCGGAAGGCGCGGGATGCATTGACGACGACCTTCCGACCCCGGAAACGAGCATAGTATTCGCAAAGCAAGATAGCTTGCATGGTGGGAAGGTTGTCCCAGCCGCGAGCCTGATCATGACACATTAGAAAACAGTTTCCCAACTACTCTTTCGGACTGGCCTCGGTTTGTAGGTGTATCGACCCCTGGCTTGAACTTACCCGCCGTAGTTCAGCAACTGCAAACTCATGAAGTTGTTTACCCTTGACGTGATCTTCCTTGTTGGGCATAAACTGCGTCGCGATCGCGCCCATGGCGTACTGTAGGAGCTCATTGCCCAGGGCCTCGAAGCTCGCACGATGTACTAACGGAAACTGGACATCGAACCGCTCCCAGTACACCTCAAGATAACAAGGAATAGAGCTTATAATTGCTTGCGGCAACGACACGGTCGTCATATGAGGGTTGCCCATATGAAGTGGAAGCATACCGAGCTCTGGTTCCTTGTGACCATCAAGGCCTAGTACTGGGAGCGTGCCAAGTACTGCGGTCGATATGGTGACTAGATTGTCAGGGGGTTGAGCGCCATACGAGGCAGTCCGTGGGGTAAGACTACGAACAGAAAAATAGAGATCTTGGCCATGGGCTTGGTCGAGGATAGCCACATGGTCTTCTTGATAGGAAATTGGTACATCTGAATTGAAAGCGGGGTACTGAGTAAAAGAAGGAAATGAATGAGAAGAAAAAAGGGAAGGAATTTGAGACAGTTCCATACTTTGGACGGGACTCTGCGGTGTGTACGCGAGTATAAAAGTCCCGGGCCAGTCAGGGTATGGTGGTGAGGGTGCTCGCAGATTGGGTCTGCGGGTCTGAGCTTCTGGTGGTGTAGAGTAGTTGCTTTCTGAAGTTGAATCCCAAGATGAATCATGAGGAGTGAGCAAGCTCGGTACAGCATCGGGAATGGTCAGGGTGGGCAGCGGCTGACTATCCACATCCACCTCCTGATGCACGTAAGCAAGCGCAGGTGAGCGAACATCTGGGAACATGGGATTGAAAGTTCTCGGTGGCGTTGTTGGAGTATTGTTCAGAGAGGACGGTTTGTGGTGAATGCTAGATACCTGTTCGGGGCTCGCAGGTGGCATGCGATAATTATTTGATCCTTGATAATTGACATGGGCGCCCCCCACGGACATGTGCTGATGCTGTCCTGCATAACCGGCTTGTTGTCGTGTCTGTGGGCGGGACGGCGACATTGTCCTTGTCACAACTTGTCCACTGCTGTTGACGTAGGTCTCCGGCCCGTACGAAGACGATGACTCGCCCCCATAGCTGGTGACGGAAGACATGCTAGGAGCAGTTCTATGGCTGCTCGCATGATTGCCCATGGTAGCTGGCCCGGTCATCATATAACCATAGCGATCATCTAATGGAGTAGCTGACTGCCTCCTGCTTTGGATATCGCCCTGTGATGACGAAAGTTCATCTTGGTCACTGACAAGTAGTGGATCAGTAACTACTTATAGAAACAGGAGAAGAAGGTGCCATGAATGTCGTCTTTATTGTCCGGCTTTTGTGTATCAACTCACTGTCTTGGTTTGTGGCGATTCAGCAGGTCCTGGCGATGGAACACTTTGTCACAGCCTGGATGCAGGCATGCGAAGCGCGGGTTCTGATGACTGAGGTTGTGCCGCCTGTTTTGATGCGTCAGCTTGGGGCCAGATCGAAACGCTTTGCAGTAAGGCTGTCCATTGATTGTCTTACCTGAGATGTTCAGCCCTTGTGAAGGTCTTAGACCAGTGAGTTAGCTTTTGTCGTTTGGGAGAACATACATCATTGATGCTCACTTTGGGGGGCCGACAGGTCTCGCACGTGTGCACAGGTACACCCTTCTTGGCTCTGCTGACACGTCGCGTGATGGGAGTCAGCCGGAGACTGTTGTCAACGGCCGAGGGACTCCCCATAGGTCTCATAGGCCCCGATGACGTGCCGCGGCCACGGCCACCATAGCCCGGAGGGTCCATGGACTCGGTGCTCGCTGTACTCTCACGCCGTGAAAGGTTACCTAGATCAGAGACTGTCGACAACGCTGGAACCACAGAGGCGGAGTTGGGCGAAGATCGACTAGTCAGGCCAAGGGGTCTCGAAAGTGAGGCTGAGGCCGAGTGATCGTAGTCCTGATTCATCGATGCCGAGCGGGAAGGATTGGACCCACGATTCGAGGCCGGGGATGGTTCATGATTCCCTTTATTCATTCTTGGGTCTGGCTCATGGTCGTCCATGTCCATGATGAATCTGAGGTCGGACATGATGGTGAACGCCAGAGGACATATGCCGAGTGTGTAAAGTTAGTAGCACAGCCCTCTAGGCTGTTACCTCGAGCGGATAGAGACCCTTGTGATGGAAATAACCACCAAAAGAGGGTAAAAATGGAGACTGCAAGGGGTAGTTGTCTAAAAGGGGACGGATATAGCTGCGAGAGGCACTCGCAGGCAGGGTGTTTGTCGATGTCTTGCAGATGCAGCTTCTAGAAAAGGGTGGCAGAGGAAAACAGCCGCGCGATGGTACGCTGTAGAACAGGAATGGCGTCGTTGGAGTGAAAGGACTAGGCGGGACGAGGCGGAGCACGAGTTACTATATCGAGACTGATAGGTCCGATCTAAGCGCCGGCGGCTAAGAGGGATGGAAGGACGGGCTCGAAAAGAAAAGGGCAAGAAAGAGTATGTAAAACCGTTGATTGCTGGTAGGATTGAGTGAGCACATGAGTGAGATGGACCTGCTTTGTGTGTGCCGTGGTTTGTGTGCCACCCTGCCCTTGTCAGCTGGATACATGGACAGCAGCGCAGCTGGATGCAAGGTACTATTAGAATCTGACATTGTAGCTATTTCTGGGTCGAGGCTACAGCAGGGAGCCATATCGTCAGCCGCTGGCAGCAATGTACCCTCTACTCGGGACCGTACGGTGCTGCTGACCCAAGCTGCAGCTGGGCTGAATGGAGAGACCAGGGTGTGTGGAGATGGTGTCTCGCGGGGGGAGCCTGCCGCATTGTACGACCATAGGTTCCCTACCGGGTGGAATGGACGTGAGTATTGTGTCGTTGGGTCGTTGGGTTCCTGCGCACGCCGGCAGGTGATCGGCTCCGGAGCGGACATCTTGGTTGACTACGCCGCAGCGCTCTTCCAATTTTAGAACGTTCCGGGCGAAGGTCGAGCATTTCCACGAGCTCGTTGCTGGGCGGTTGAGGGAGCAAATGCAGTCTGTGTCAGCAGAGCAGGAGCTGTGCTTCTGTGAGCACGCTCCGCTGACAGGCGTGCGTTGCTGAGGAGGATCCTCCCCCCAAAGGACCCGCCCGCCAGGCTATTGTGTTGTGCCTCTACCGCAAGCGGCGAAGCTGCCCAAGCTGTCGAGTGTCTGGCCTACTTCAGTACCCGTGGGCATCTCGAAGTCGCGTGGCATGACTAAGAAGGAACAACCAGAGATGGTGCGGCGTGGTCCGTCGATATCGTCGACCATGGCGGCAAAAGATGGACGACTCTGGAGACTGCCGAACCAACAGCTTGGTGCGATCCCTGCGGAGGAGCTGACGGCGAGCAGGGGACGGACGCAGGTGGCCAGGATTGAGAGGAGCGAGGGGGCCGTGTTGTGTCTGTCGGTTGTGCTGATCTGTGAGCTGCCAAGGGGGCGCAGCTGGCCGGGGTGTCGCATGGTTCAACGATGGGATGGTCGCTGGACCCCTGCAAGCTAGTCAGAACGGGTAACCCGCTGACATGCTGAAAGCCTGGAAACGAGCTAGACAAGATGCAGTGAGCACAGCCCCTGGCAGGTGCCGTCATGTCAGCATGCCAAATGGACTGCTGCGGGATAATCCCAGTGCGGATAATTGTCGGATTGGCGGCTGCCATAGTAGTAACAATGACAGGCGGCAGGTCCTGGAGATGTTGCCCGTCCTGTCCTGTCTGGCCGACGTCGTGGTGATGAGAGACTGAGCAGTGTCAATTGGTGTATTCCAACCAAGGTATCGTCAAGGTACGTGTATGCGGGTGTGTCTGTTACGATGCAGAAAGGCGCGGCAGGCGCAGTGGGGGTGGCTGCTCCTGCCACTGTACCTTTACCATGCTATTTTTGACCACACCCTCACTTTCAAGTCTCCCCTCACCTCGGGGCAGGCACTCTCTATTGTCCCAACAGTGTCAGTTGCAACTCGAAACCAGTCTAATCGGCCTGCCTGCCAGTAATTGAATGAACGACATAGACTGGGTGCCAGCCTCCCAGGTCCTTGGCGGATACCAGCCTCCGAGCTTCCATTGCTCCCCCACCGCGCGGGAGCGGCCAAAGCAACATTAGTCCAGACGCACAACACCTCTTCACCACTGAGCTCACCGTGGGGACGTCTTTGGCCCAATCACTGACCACCGTTATTTATAGCGACACAACATCCAACCTTCATTTTTGCATCGCGATCAAATCGGACACACGAAAAGCAATGGATATTTACCTTGACTTCCCTAGTTCCTGCTCCCTAACTGCTAGGAACTTGACAAGCTTAGATCAAAGGCACCTTTTTGAACCGCGTCCACGCGGTTATTTACTAACTACGCTGTAAGCTCTACGCGTATTCGACTAATGCCTGCGATCAGATGGCAATCGAGGTGGTAATCGCCCGCAAGACTACCAAGTGTGACCTCATGAGGTTTTCTAGTGCTCGATAGAGTGTCGCTAGCTTTGTGTAGATTTAACAGAGCATCGCCTTTGATGCTTTACTTTGAAATCACACGATGTCCTAGATTGATCACGAACACACCAATGAACCAAGATCCTAACGGACGTTGAAAGGTTGCTGAGTTGCGTGATCAAACAGTAATATTTGCTGGCTATCTACCATCACCTCGTAAGGACTTGACGACGGAAGAGCTCCAAGACGATATGTGCCAGGGTCAAGGCAAAGAAGACAAGAGTATTCCTCACAGGAGTGTCGAGGTCTTAGCGCCACGCATGTAGGCGGGGTCAATCCTTTCTGGGCGAAGTCAACCACTGATGTTCTGCCCATACTGCGTAGGCCCCCTCGGGCCTCATGCCTTGCTCCCAGGTGGGTGAGAGTGGGGATGGGGTGGGTGGTCGTGCCAGTCACTCCAATATCTGCAACCTAGTATTCCAGGGATGGGCCTGGGCCATAAACTGGTACCATCGAGACTTACGGATGGTTGTGGCTACACTGGTACATCAGGTCGAAGGACCGAGCGAGGATTTCGACATCTAGGTACGGCGGTGACCCAGCGACGGCTCACCAGCAGGCCTGGTAACTTTTGCTAAGGTGTACGCTGGTCGCTGACGCCTAGAGCGACCCACTTCGCCACACGAGTGTGGGTAAAGGTATCGATGTCGCGTGTATCTTAACATGTCCGATTTAATGAGGATAAATAGCTGTTTACGGTGGAGGCTCACATGGCACGGGAAAAGGTATTTGCATGACAATGCAACAAAAAGCTACGGTCACTGATGCAAGACTGCAGCTGGAAGGCCTAAGGCTAGAGCTGACATAACAAGGAACAAGGAACAAGGAACAGAGGGGCTGGGCCCCAATGCCAGCGTGTCAGGGAACACACAGTCACGCCAATGATAAATATGACTGAGCAGACTCTCTGGCTACCGCTTGGGAAGGCTTACCACGACGAAGCAGAGTTGTCTCGCAGATTGGGCGTTGAGCCCTGTGGTTTTGTTCCGATATCTGCCCGTGCGTACCGGCTCATCTTGGGCAGAACGGAGGACCATTAGGCGGTGGACAGAGGCTGAGCATTGGTCAAGCTCCAAGTTCGCGGAGGGTCGACCTGGTTCTCTCTGTATCTGGCCGACCGTGTGACGATGACGCTATGACGGGTTCGCTGGAATGAGCAGATGTGCAAGCCCTCAATGCGGACCTCAATGCGGAGGCTCTGACCCAGGACGCGGATTCGATTTGAAAGATAGTCTAGCGTCTGTACCACAGCGGCCCAATGACCTCGCCTACTAAGCTTCTGCTCTACGTTTCGGGATGAAAGGCGGACAGCATATCGCCCCAAAGGAAGGAATGATCTACAGTCCGACAATGAGTAGTGTGAGTGGGATATGGCCAGCTGTAATGCGGCCCCCTTGGTGGTTAGCTACCGTGAGAAACCCAACATGACTCATCTTGCAGATGTCATGACATAGAGTGTGACTAAATTCACCACAGCGGCCGAATGTGCATCCTAGGAGGGAGAGACGCATTGAAGAAAATTATAATGTCAGGCGATGTTGTTTCATTCTTAGTGGCGCCCATCGAATCTGCACGATATTTATTTCGATGACAAATGGCAATCATGGGAATAAGCAGGTTGAACATCTTTACTGGCGAAGATGTCATGATACATCATGGAAAATTGGATAACGTAGCACGGGGAAAATGCGTCTTTGGGTTCAAGTCGGACAAACCTCGGCATCGTTTGTCTGTGCTTTATGTATCCAATGCTTTTGCTAGCTAATTGACTATATTGAAATGGTAGTGCCAGCTCTATTTCGTGATGCAGAGTTCTATTGATGTTGTTTGAACCAAACTAATACTCCAAAAGGCTCATGGTGACTATTGCAAGGCAGATACAGGATGGACGCAAAGCCAAGTATCTTTGAATTACTTGAAGTAGTCAGCTGCCAGTGGTCGGCAGTCACTACTTTGAGTAGGGGACTGTTTGTATTGAAGCACCTTATCACACACATCACACCCGAATAGCAGCATCGCTGCTTCCTAGGTTACGAAGGTAGACGCGGCCCATAAGCCGTGTTCGTGTTTGACCATTAGGATAAGCTCGTTGCGCCTCTTCTTCTCTATTTAAGCAGGCTCTTTTACTCAAAGACGGCCCTGATCTTTTGTCTGTTGCCAGATGTCCCTGCCTCGCTCGATAGTTGTCAATCTCGGTTGTGTTTGAATTACTGTCACATTTGTCAGTGAAAGCGTTCACTCTCTAAACTGATATAGCAACGACTGTTGTTAATCGCCGTGAATGCAGGTTGCTCCATTACCCGGCTAATAAAATGGATAGATCATGTCTAGAGACACAAGATGCCGCTCATCGTCGTTGCAGTGTGCGACCTGTCCAACTTCTTCATCCACTATACACGACACTGCATGCAGGTTTATCCTGACGATAATGAGTGAGTCAACAAGAGAGAGAGCGGAGGACGTGTAGGAAATGAGAACCAGATCGCGTCTCAGAGCCGTTTGAAACGTCTAGGGATGTATTGGGGAGCTAAAATGTGATTTGAAGAGGTAATGTCTTGAATGATTGTGTGTTTCTAGGAGCATTTGCTTTGGACTGTCCGTGTGACCGCCGACTTCATGCCTAGATTATCCTGGAACAAGTCTCGGTAATCAGAATCAGAAGTGTATTATATGAATAATGTCGAGTCGTGGCAATCTCAAGGCTCTAGACGACTGTACAGTGTAATTTATATCACCGAATAACTAGGAAAGACGAGCAGATCTTTTCACTAAATTTGTTTGGTAGCGTAATTGCTCAACGAGTGGCAAGTCATGTTCTCTTTTGCCTGGACATGAATGCGGACGATAGGAAACAGATGTACATCGATATAACGACCAATGGGAAGGTATACGTCCTTAGGCCCCTTTTCGTGCCATAGTACCACCTGTACGAAAGGGGTGGTATGAACCACACACACTGTTTGCCTGATGATGTGCGTGCGGCCTCCCTCCAACTCGATCTTCACAACAACCAACTGTAGGACCGTCTACTTCCTGTACCACATGCGGGTGATCTTGGTATTGCGCATCTTGCGCTGGAGCTGGAAGACGCCGTACATAAGGGCCTCGGCGGTAGGCGGGCAGCCTGGCACGTAGATATCGACGGGTACGATGCGGTCGCAGCCACGGACGACACTGTAGCTGTAGTGGTAGTAGCCGCCGCCATTGGCGCAGCTGCCCATGGAGATGACCCAGCGGGGCTCGGGCATTTGGTCGTAGACCTGGCGTAGTGCGGGGGCCATCTTGTTGGTTAGAGTACCAGCGACAATCATGACATCAGACTGTCGCGGCGAAGCACGGAAGATGATTCCCAGCCTGTCCTGGTCGTATCGTGGCGTCGACAAGTGCATCATCTCGATGGCGCAGCAGGCAAGGCCGAAGGTCATGGGCCACAGGGAGGACTGGCGTGCCCAGTTGGCGACTTGATCGAGGGTGGTCCTATGTCAGAAGTTAGGTCAGTATACCGGTAGTCTGAGATGGCTGTGGCCTTTGTATATCGAGGCAGGTAGTCAACCTACAGAGCGAACTGGATGGCGCTCTTGCCCTGGGGATCGCTGGGCAGAGGGACCTCGCGGCGTGGCTTGACCATGCCTGTGCTGCCGTGCGTTGCTACTGAGGTCGCATCCTTCTTTGATGATGTCGTGATCGAGGCGACGGACTGGAAAGGGGCGATATGGACGCTCGCGGGCTTGGCTACAGACACAGCAGGCAAAGGTCAGCACCTGCTGTATGCGTGATATGGTGGAGTCGGGGGCTACTGTCGTCGGAATCAGGGCGACTCACCTCGCAGGGCCAGCGAAGCGGCTCGTCTGGAAGTAGCCAACATGGTTCAATTGTGCAAGGACACAGTCGGAAATGGGGCTGGCGGGGTTGTTGGAGGGGAGAGTATCTGTCGCGGCGGCGGCGGTGGAGGACGAGGTGCTGTCGCCTGGCAATGTGCTCTCGATTTGTCCACGCAAATGCCGACCGACTGTGAGGCTAGAGCTGTCTTGACGTTGTCGATGCACTGCTTTTCGCCTCCCCTGCTAAGCAGTAAATCAACGTTGCTGATTGGCCAGGCTGAGGCCCCACCAGAAGATGGCTCAATTTGTTTCGAGTGTCCCAATCGTCGTGTCACGGGGTTTTCACATGTCTAATTGTCTCGCTGAGTGTCGAGCTCGCGAGACAAACTTGAACATGTTTTTTAGCATGATCTAATTATGCCTTAGACGTTTATGTCGAACGACAACACAACCGACTTGTGTCTAATCGTTTTCCTAGAGCATGGGGTTTCATGTACCCTGCAACACCAGGACTCTAACGGCGTCATTACCCGTAGCAACTCAACTTAGCACAGGAAGTCTCGGAATCGGCATCGAAACTAGCCAAACCAAGTGCTGGCTGACGTGCCGAC
This sequence comes from Microdochium nivale, assembly GCA_026745475.1. NCBI lineage: Eukaryota > Fungi > Ascomycota > Sordariomycetes > Xylariales > Microdochiaceae > Microdochium > Microdochium nivale. The sequence continues at coordinate 3,434,696 of JANTFD010000004.1, read as the reverse complement.
GTGCAATATGCCTGCCAGCGATGTCACTGATCCGCAAATGTGCCCTGCTGCAGTGTTGGCAGATAGATGTGGTGCTGGTGCGGAGACATGGCGCGATTGCTGTATCCCTGCGTGCCAGGTGAGTGAGTACTGAGCTCCTGTTTCGATTACAAAGCCGGCCTATGTGCCAGGATACATAGAGGGTACTCGATCGCTCGGCTTCTTCCCTGCGTTCCAAACACAACGCCATCTATCTCCGCTTGCATTGCATTTTGCAGTCTGGCTGTGAGGCAACCTCGGCAAGTTACAATCTCCAGGTGTTGTCAACGTGGTGCACAAAACAGGCAATTCTTGAGCGTGACGAGCCAATCAGTTTTACGGCTGCGGCTGCTGTGGCACCAGCGCCATCACCGTCACCATCACAACCACCACCATGAGTTCCGTTGATTCCGCTAGCAATCATGCCGCCGTGCCGGCATCGCAGGAGAGTACATGGCGAGACGATGGGGGCCTCTCCACTACGGAAGCGACGCCTCTCCTCCGCTCCACGGCAACTTCACGACCAGCTAGCAGCCGCTCATCCATCCCAGATGCAGGCTACGACGGCCTGGATAAGGACCTCGATTTTCCCAAGCAGACGGTCAGCAGGAGACGCGGTATCGCCATCATCCTGAGCGTCTACCTTTTGATCTTCCTGCAAGGTTCGATAACCCCCTGTCCCGTCTGCGCGAGACTGTCTGATCAGAACATATTGTGGAGGCTGCTTCACTAACACCAACTCGCCTGCTCCCATCAGCATCTAATATGAGCGGCATGACTATGGCCCAGTCTCGTATTGCAGAAGACCTTGACGCGTACGACGATGCCATGTGGATGACGACCGTCTTCCTTGTTGCTTTCTCGAGCTGTGCTCCGGTCATGGGCCGGCTCTCGGCCATTTTCTCCCCTCGGGCTATGGTTGTGGCCTCGGCGGTCCTTATGGTTATTGGTATGCTTTCTTGTGTTTCAGTTCGCAATGTATCTTGGGTCGCTAACCCCTTTTCTTTTGGCTGTGCTAGGCCAGGCAACAACGTCCCTGGCACGCACGCTCACCGTTTTCCTGGTGGGCCGGGCAATCACAGGTGTCGGCGGCAGCGCAGTCATGGTGGTCCCCTTCATCCTCGTGCTCGAGCTTGTCAGCAAGCGGCGGCGGGGAATATTCATGGGCCTCGTCAACGCCGGCTTCACGACCGGCGTCAGTCTTGGCGCTGTCGTGTATGGCGCCCTCATTAACAATCCCGGCTGGGTACGTGTTCTGCCTTCCTATCACTCTCTATCTCTCTCTCTCTCTCTCTCTTTCCATCCGTCTAGTCGATCTACAGTCATTCCCGCGGAGTGTGATGATTTTTCGGTGGATTATGTGGCGTACTATACCACTTAACTGCGATGTGCTCGAAGTTCTACGCCGCTGACACTAGTCCGATGGTTACAGCGCTTTCTCTTCGGCATACAAGTGCCACTGGCGATGATCGCTGGTGTCGGCGTGTTCCTTAGTATCCCTAGCAACTTCAAGTCTAGTGAAGGCCACGGCTCAAAGGATGAAACCCTGGCTGGCAAGTTACGTCGCATCGACTACGCCGGCGCAGTGTTGTTGGTATGTGCCTCTGTTCAGACTGTGTTTTCGTTTTCTTACACTTCTCATACACATCTGATGCTGATCTGATTCTGGGGGCACAATTAAGACCGCAACGATAATCACCTTCCTTTACGGCCTCTCCGGCACCGTCCAGTGGCTACCGCTTGCTCTCTCCACTCTCATATTGCTTATCTTCATCGCACTCGAGACCTCCCGCATCCCGGGCATCGCCGTCTCCGACCCCTTGATCCCGCTCTCGGTGCTTACAAACCGCGGTGCCCTGCTCTCCTGCTTCGCCCAGTTGGGGCTTATGGCATCCCGCTGGACTGTGCTCTTCTACGCGCCCATCACAGCTCTTGCTGTACGCGGGTTCGCACCTGCGGCTGCGGGCAGCATGCTGGTCCCGACCAACCTTGGGTTTGGGCTCGGCGGGCTTGTTGTGGGCTGGCTGCACGTTAAGCGTGCGGGCTCGTTCTATACTTCGTCTCTAGTGTCCATCGCGCTGTTTGGGTGCTCGTTACTCACCTTGGCGTTTGTTTCGAGCCCGGCCGTCCCGCTGCCACTGTACATTGTGCTGCTGTTCGCCAACGGCTTGTCTACGGGCGCGGCGCTCAACTATACGCTTGCGCATATCCTGCATCTTACGCCACCTGACACGCACTACATGGCGACCAGCTTGCTTAGCACGTTCCGCGGGTTTGCGGGGAGCTTTGGTAGCGCGATCGGTGGAGGCATATTCGCGAGGACACTCAAGCGTGCACTGGAGGACGGATTCACGGGTTTACCTGGCGGGGACAGGGAAGAGCTCGTTAGGAAGCTGGTCGGTGGGCCCGCGCTCGTATTTCATGGGCCTGCGGGCCTTCTGAATGACGACGAGCGCCAGGTCGTGGTGGTGGGATACGTTGGTGCGCTAAGGACGCTGTTTATCGCGGCGTCAGTACTGACAGTAGTCGTGCTAGTACTGCAGGCGGGCACGGGGTGGGCAGCCCCGACCGTGCCAGGAGAGGTCGGCGAGAGGCAGGGCGGGAGTCGGGAAGAGGGAGAGCACAACAGCGAACGCGATCCTGAAGTCTAAAAGGAGGGATCGAGACGGGAGATGAAGTAGGCGATGTGCAACATTTGCTACGTCAAGGCACGGCTTATGTGGACCTCTATCTACGCGTAGCATTGGGCTGCGGGCCATGCACATGTGCTCCCGTTAAACCATAGTTGACCCAGGGTGCTTTTGTACTTTCGAACTTGTGCAGCGTAGAAGCTCAACACATGCGCAGTTACATTGTTCAAATCACATTGACAGCAGGGGATGCTTGGGCTCGGGTGAGTCGATCTGAGTCGCTGCACCAAAGGGCGGACCTGGTCTAACTAGGGCGACGTGTTGATTTGTGGCAGCTAATGAATGACTCGCCGTGGGTGCGTGGGGATGCCGACAACGGGCTCCTGAAGCCGATGATGAGAGCGAGAGTGAGAGCTAATTCCGGGGGCTGAATGCGGGGAAAGCAAGCTGGAGTGAAGTCTCTTCAGCTGCGCCCGCTATGTCATAGTGGTGTCTCTGACAGGGGGGCAGGTTGTGTGCATGGCAGGGGTGGCCTGTTGTCGTCGTCGTCGCCGTAGTCGTCGTTGATGTTGTTGTCCCACGCGACTGATGATCGGCAGCTCGCCAGACCGACGTCACGCCGACTAGACTAGACAGGATTCGACAATTGCCCGTCTGGTTGTCGGCTCCATCCTCTCGGGCCCCCGGAGCAAGCAGCGTTGCCCCCGCTGAGACGTCGTTTTAGCTCTTCTTGGCTGCCCATCCACCCCAACCCAGCTCCACTGCCTGTCCGTCTTTGCTCTCTCACCTTTTCCCCCCAATTCCCAGGGTTTTCGTGCAGAAGAGTGTCAACCCACCCCAGCGCGGCCTTGAGTGGCGGACCGACGGCCACACTTGCTTCAACTATTGCAAGTCCCATCCATGGCTGACGGACCAAGTCAAGCCTTGGCCTGCTGAGACACTCGCCTTGTCAGCCCGCTCCTGCCTGCACAGCTTCAACTACGACAACATTGTCGCCGGCATCGCCGACATCGACGACGACATCAGCGCACCGCAACCATCCATCCTCCATGGACCCCCAAGCCTCTTCCTGACCACCCTCCAGCTATGGACTCTGCCGGCGCAGACGCCCGTGCCGGCGACTCTTTCCCGGACCGCGGGCCCTCTGTCTTCGTCGTCACCACCGCCACCTTTGTCCTCGCCACAGTCTTCGTCGTCGCCCGCATGATAACCCGGACCTTCATCGTCCGCCGTGTTAGCTACGATGACCATGCCATGCTTGTCGCCTGGCTCGTCGCCCTTGGCCTCAGCGTCGCCATCATCGTTGGCGCCACCAAGGGCCTCGGCCGCCATGATATCAACATTGACCCGGGCGACTGGGACGCCCTCCGCCGCACCGAGTATGTCTTCTCCGTCCTCTACAACCCGGCACTCATGGCAACAAAGACGTCTATCCTCATCTTCTACCTCCGCCTTTCCAAAAATACCGAGCGGATCCTGCGCCTCGCGTCCTGGCTTGTTCTCGGCATCGTCAATGTCGCTGGTGTCGTCCTTACCTTGCTCAACATCTTCCAGTGCCGGCCCATAGACGCCGCCTTCGACATGATCGACGGCGCCGCATACTGCATCCCCATCCTGACCGAGTTCATCTGTGCCGCCCCCATCAACATCGTCACTGATCTCGCCATTCTTGCGTTGCCATTGCCGGTGCTCACCGGCATGCGACTGCCGTTGCGCCAGAAGGTGATACTCATTCTCACCTTCACCCTTGGAGTCTTCGTCACCATTGTCGATGTCGTGCGTATCTACTACTTGCAGCAGGCCGTCATGAGCGTCACTCCCTCTGTCTCCAGCAACCCCGCAGCCACGTTCGGAGATCAGCCCGAGTTCGCCTGGAACGCCTCCCTCTCCTTCATGTGGTCTGCCGTTGAGGTTAATGTCGGAATCATCTGCGCATGCATCCCGACCCTCAAACCTCTCATCATTCGCATCCTGCCCGCCATGCTTTTCGATCCTGACGGAACTAGGAGACCATCCTCTCTCGGTGATAGCAAACCTAGAACAACTTCTGACAGGGACGGAAGCGGTGACAGCGGCCTGCTTCCCGCTCTGCCCGCTGATGCCGACAAGCCCAGTCCACCCGGAGCCGCACACCAGAGCTCGGGACCCGATGCGCCTCTTTCTGCCATGGAGTTCTTGACCACCCCAGAAATGGACATACCCGGCCGGAGATCGTCGAGCGGCGCCACCATGGCTCGCCAGCAGACTGCCATGACCAACTACACCAGCACCTCCAACATGGAAAACGCCGTCTACTTTGGCTTTGTCAACATCCGCAAACCTAAGAGCTTGATTCGGACTTCCGTGCGAGACTCATGGAAGTACTGCACCTTGGTTACTATACTCTTCTTCGTCTGGGGCTTCACCTACGGCTTGCTCAACACACTCAACAATGCGATCGCTGTGGTTGCTGACATGAGCACCGCCGAGACCTTGGGACTGACTAGCATATATTTTGGTGCTGGCTACTTTCTGGGTCCTTTGCTCGTAGGAGAGTGGGTACTGCGTCACGACGAGCATCGCCGTGTCAAGAAGACGAAGAGTGGAAGTCAACAAGTGGGAGGATTCAAAGCCACTTTTATGCTGGGACTGTGCATATACGGCATAGGCACCATCATGTTTTGGCCGAGTGCAGTGCTCACCTCATTTGCGGGCTTCATGATTTGTAACTTTGTTGTTGGCTTCGGCCTCGCGGTTCTTGAAACAGCGGCGAATCCCTTCCTAGCCCTATGCGGGCCTATGGATTACTCGGAAATGCGCCTCCTTCTCGCACAAGCGGTACAAGCGATCGGCACGATCCTCAGCCAAGTCATTGCGCAGAGGGTCTTCTTTGATACTGTCAGCGTCCGGGACAACTCAGAATCATCCACAACACTTCTCGATGTCCAGTGGACTTATCTCGCCATCACTTTGTTCTCCGCTGGCCTAGCCCTCTTGTTCTACTACATGCCACTACCAGAAGTAACAGATGCGGAAATGGAACACTCAACACGGTACCTTCCTATCGATCCCAAGAAGCCAAGCTTCTTCGGCCTGCAGCTACGCACCTGCACGCTCATCCTCGCCGTCCTGGCACAGTGGACGTACGTTGCTGGCCAGGAGAGCATGAGCATATATTTTAGTGCTCTTCTTAACCCGGCTGCAACATCTGACAACCCGGCCGCGATGACGGCAGGAATAGCGCCGTCGCTCCGCTTGTCATCCTCGGAATTTCTGCTCGTTGCACACACCGCGTTCGCTCTGTCCCGCATCCTCGCAGGTATTCTTGCCTATCTATCTCCACGACATCCTCACATCCCACAGCCTCGTACAGTCCTCAACGTTACCAACGCATGCAGCATCGCTTGTGCAATCGCGGTCTGCGCGGTACGGCCCCTCAACAATCCAAACATTATTGCCATTCCCGTCGTCTTGTTCTTCTTCTTTGAGGGTCCCATGTGGCCGCTCATATTTGCGCTTGGACTACGCGGCCAAGGCAGTCGCACGAAGCGTGCCGCAGCCTACATCACTATGGGGGCTTCGGGCCCAGCATTCTGGCCATTTGTCATGTATGCCATTGTGCAGCGCACCGGATCGACTGAGCGTAGCAGCTATCAGACCGCATTCATCATCGTCCCTTCTCTACTCGTTATTACCGGATTATTTTCACTCTTCCTCGACTTCAAACGCGATGCCAGACTTCTCGTCGATTCACGAGTGGGAGCCGAAGAGCAAGCACGGATACAGGACCAGGCAAATCGCGAGATGGATCTTGATGCTATCATGTCTACACGCCGGCAAAGACGGAGATCGTCGTCCGTCGCCGCAGCTACAGCTGCCAGCGTCTCATTGTTCCGGAGGAGTACAACTAAGTCAAGCATGTCAGAATCAAGTCGGCGGAGAGAAGAGCAGGAGGGGCAGCCGAAGCACAGCAATCTCGCGAAGCGGCTGTCTATGGCGATTGGAAGATCAACAGCCGGTGGTGTCGGTAACAGTACTTTCGGTGGTGACGGCGAAGATGTCGTGGCGCTGCCGCCACCAACGAGTCACAACAGGATAATTCAGCGACGGGCGAGTTCTTTAGAGAGAGCGAGCCCGACGGCGATTACGCCAGTCTCTGGTGTTTCTGGCATCACTGACTTTGCGATACAGGACGACGACGCCATCGTCGACGTTGAGAAGTATCCACGGGGTCCTGAACCTGCTATGCGACCAGCAGAGTTGAAAGCAGAGTTGAAAGCCGATCTGGAAGCAAATATAGATGAGGGGCCAATACCAGAACTAGAAAGGCATAACTCGGAACCGGAAAAAATCACTCCAGAGCGGAGGATGTGGGATCGGCAGCTCGAGGATCTGGAGGAGATCTCGACAGCACCGCCATCACCCTTACCGGAGACGATGGACGCGCGGCAGGACCAGACAACCCCATCATCATCACCGTCGTCACCATCGGCAGAGTCGAAAGCAGACGGGTCCGATCATATCCAGTTCAAGGGGCTCTAGACACTTGTGTTTTGTCACCGCATCTCGCTCGTGTTACAAGCTTATTTAAATTAATTAATGAAATTCATCCCTAGAACCATCTCATCCGCCTCCCTGTTGTTGTTTACACTACAGGATCTGCATCTCACCACATGAAGGGTTCGCGGCAATTGTACATGAGGATACATGCAGCTGCGTATTTCACATCACAATATCCGATCTAAGACATGGATTTTAATCATTCGTGGTGAGCGACATTTCTCAAGCCCATGATCCAGACGCAACTCTAGTGAACAGGCAACACTATGCAGCGAGAATATGCTAGAACTACGTTGACCGTGTTCATTCTGCCACATTGGTCACAGTCCATTATCGGCGCTGTGTTCACCCTGTGCGTGTATAGACGAGTACCGGTATTATTGTAATTCTTCGCATGCCTGACTGTCCGCAATACCTAGATTCTGAGGTCTAGAGGTAAACGAGTTACGACTTTGTCAGTGCAGTGGTCGCAAACGACAAAGGCGCCAGCATCTTTTCATTCTATGGAGAAAGTTAATATGTTAGTGCACCTGAAAATATATGTCGATGGCAATAACAAGTATGCAGCATAATCCGGTTCCCTTTGTGTTTTGAGGAACCGATACGATTCTATGTGAACACTGAGTCCCTATTAGCGGTAATGGTGACCTTTCGACCTCGAACAGCAGGCTCTCAAGGTGTTTTCTTCAACATGATTTGCGCCTGCGTTGCTTTGATGATGACAATTTGCTCGAACACAATACACGACCCTGTAATTCCCCATTATTCCTGACCAAAGCCCATCGTCTCTTCCACAGCAATTGTCAACTTGTGCTGTAACTGCTCGAGTGACTTGTACGGCGGAAGATCGAGCCGATTGAAGCTAATGTCAAATAGTTAGTTGTGGGACCACTTACTTCAGCGTAGGAAAGGGACGTACCATGTGTGTGCTTTGGGCAGATTTCCTGGTTCGCCAGACTTCTCAATGGTAAACCTTCTCGGTCCGTCACTTCCTTGCAGGTCCTTGAAGCCGTTGACAGGAATTCGGGAAGTACCGGTGGTGAATTGCAAAAGTCTACTCTTCTGCTCGCCGTCCCAGCTTCGCACCGTTTGCCAGAAGAACTGAATCACCTCGTCACTCTCGGTGTAGCCACGGTAGTCGGTATGCTTCTTCCAGTCGTCAACGTCAATCTCCGCAATACCACCAATGAGAAGCTCTAATTCGCGCTCGTCGAAGACGTTGATCAATTCCTGCGGAATGAGCTCGTGGAACCCTTCTTTGAAAGCCTGGAACTGCTCGGCAATGCGCTTCTCGATACGCCACTTGACCATGAGGTCAACATACTCCTTCTTGTTCTCGTTGGTCACGTCGATATCGCGGCCGTTCGGTATCAAGTCTTCCGTGGTCATGACACCAAAGCGCTCATCCTCGGTGGAGAATGTCTGCTCCAGGATTCCGCCCGAGATGTCGTTGTCCAGCATCCATTGCAGACTGCGATGGAAGTCGGCGTCAACGCCCTCCATGTCGGCCAAGTTAACGCCCTTGCCGAGCACCATCTTGTATAGCGCACCAATGAAGAAGGCATCGAGGAACCGACGGTGGAAGATGGCCAGGCCGACGACACGCCCAATAAATTTGAAGTAGTTGAGATGCTCCGGGTTGATGCCTGAGTGAGGGTTGATTTGAAGTGTATAGTTGTCGTGAGCAGAGTACTCGAATAGACAGTAGAACGGATTGAACATTTCGTGCGAGAGCAAGAAGAAGAATTCTCTCGAGAGACCGCCATAATCTAAGCCGTCCTCTCCGTCGAAGCGAATCATCAGCCGCTTCTTGAGGTCCGTAGCGGACTGTCGCGAAATTTCGGCAAAAGAATCCTCAAAGATGTGCGAGCGTCGCACCTTAATGTGACACTGTCCAGAGAGGATCCGCATGGCCGGTTGAGAGCGGAAGTAGATCAGTTTGCGCCGGAAGTCGCGCTTGTACTGTGGTACATTTTGATCGAGGGAGGACGGGAGTCGGGGGTCATCCCAAGTGGTAGTCTTGGTGTTGTGGTCGACAAAATACACCCTGGCTGTGTTTGTCAGACGCATCTCCCACCCGCTAGGCAGAGGTCCCAGCTGGGATACAGGCTGCTGCTGGATCGTCCCATTGGCATTGTTCTGACCACCGTACATGCGAATGTATTGCTGCCGCCGGGGATCAACCCAAGTGGTGGTTCGAGTGTTGTGGTCGACAAAGTAAGGTCGTCCTTCGGGTGTCCATCTCTGCTCCCAGCCGGGCGGCAGTTCGCCTGTGCCAGGGCTTGTGGCTCCTGTGTGCATCAAAGTAGCATTGCTCGCCGCTTGACCAGCGGTCTGCTGCTGCTGTTGCATCGTCGGAGAGTTGGCCCCGGTACGGTCCTCAGGAAGTGTGCGGTTCTGGTGCCGTTGGCGCTCGACTTGTGTTGCGGCCTCTCTTTCGCCACGAGCTTCGGCAGTGCTGGCCTGCGTTGGACGATTCCAGCTTGTAGTACGAGTGTTGTGATCCACGTAATACGTCCGGCCAAGGTTGTCCTCGCGCCGTTCCCAACCAGCAGGAAGGCGACCTTGAGCGTCCTCAAATGGACTCATTTGGCTTGCAGCTCGTGCAGCGCCGGTATTGTTACCAGTGCTGCTGCCGCCATTAGAAGCTGGAGCACCGGCAACACTACTGTTGGGCCTGTGCGGGAGCGTCAACTGGCCACCGGGTGAAAGTGTGTTGGAAGACGAGGACGGTGGTCTATCAGAAACCGCGCCGGTGCTCAGTGCGGACGATGCTGGCAGAAGAGATGGCCGGCTCGAATTCGCTGACAGAGCGCCACTTTGCGGCGGCGCAGCTTGCTGAGGACTACGTACGGGGGCAGTGAGGTTCGTGGAAAGATTGACAATTAGTTTGCCGTGAACCACGAGGTTGTCTGTTGATTTCTTGAGGTCCCTTGTAAGCATTTGGTCTGCCGAGAAGGTTAGTAAATGTATATCTCAAAGCGTGGGCGCAATGGTGCGTCTACCATCGGCTCCATCGGCTAACTCAATCACGTCTCCAATACGGATGTTGATGACTCCCAGGAAACCCTGGTCCTTCTTCTTGAATTTCTTCTGGTCAAATACCTGCACCGCAAGGATGCTATCTTCGGAAGCACGGCTGCACATGATGCTTGTCAGTCTATGCAGCAAGTTGCAAATTCTCCAAACAGGTCAGACGTACAAATCGAAGCTTTCATTCCAGTAGGGGTTAAGCGTTCTTTTCGAGACAGCTGTGGTCTTGGTCTGCTCGCCGTTCACGGTGGCAACGGCAAAGGGATCAGGTAGTCCTGGAGAAGAGTTTAAGTAAACAGCCGCAGGAAAAGCATCAACTGCGCGTCCAGGACACCAGTAGGAAGCACTTACGGAACACGTCTCGCTTATATAGTCCATCAGCGGCAATGACTATAGGGATAAATTATCAGTTGTTATGTTTTGTTTTCCCACACGCAATGCGGTTGGGACACGGAGTGTTGGAGAGAGGTAGGGCGGTTTGGCCCTCAAGAGCACATACTAGTGACACGCAAGTTGCTTTGGCTGTTTACAACAACAAGGTTAGCTTTGATATGTCATTGTTTCTCTTGTTTCAAGACGGCGCTAACAAAGTCACGCTTCTCTGCTTTATAAAGAGCATATAATAACATCCATGCACAATGCAACTCACCCTGAGCCGCCAGCAGGAGCGGTATCGGAGCGTGTACCACTCATGATGGACGGTAGGTAGTTTGTCGGAGGAGCGCTCTCCTGTGGGAACTATGTTGTAAAGCGATGGAGGGACGCCGTGGTCGTGTGATCGAGTAATGAGCGATGGCAGATCAACCCGGATGACGTCGATTGCGCGGATTGTCCGCAGTGACGCTGCGTCTTGTGGCGAAACCTCTCGCGGGGCTTAAAAGGGCGATATTGTCGACGGGAACAGGTGGCTGTGGTGCGCAATCGGCAACAGAACTGTCCGACAAGACAGAGGTCGATGTTGCAGGTGCCAAGGTTGTCGGATATGACGACCACTGGCAGTTGGCTGGAAGCGGAGCGCAGCGCAGCGCAGCTCAGAGTCGGCCGGGCACTCGAGGCTGGTGGAGCACACCCAGCGACTTGACTCCTCTATCTACCTTGGGTAGGACGTGTCGAGAGGAATTGCTGGGTGTTGGTGGTGGTGGTGGTGGATGGACACTGCGAAGCCCAGACGTGAAAGTGTATCGCAGGCTCGAGATGGGTCGTGGGACGGACGTGGAGTTGGTAGATGTCGAAGCGCAGAGGGTGGCGGCGCTGGAGCGGCGAAGAGCGGGTAATCGTGAGGCAGGCGAGCAGGATGACTGGGAAGGAGGGGTCGCGCTGTTCCACTTTTGGCTCGAAGGGGCGCCAGGTGTGTCTGGCCTTCCAAGGGTTGGTGTGTGCACGCAGCGCCGTGCAGCGCCGCCGCAGCACCAAACCCCAGTCCATCCATATCCATGACATGCGTCCGCGCTTGACCTCGCGCTCTAGGATCCCAGACAGTACGCTGGGCTATTGTCCCGTCCTGCCGCACGCCGCGCAGCCATCGACTCGTTGTTATCGTTGTGGTTCTGCTGCCTGAGAGCTGCCAAGGCAACTCTGTGCCAGAACCATGGTCGACTGCTGCGGAACTGCTCTCGAGGCTGAGTGCCAACAGCCCCTGGTCCCGAGGTCTCATCAGCGGCTCAAAACGGCCAACACCTACCATCGCGAGCAGTCGACCAGGATGCTGCACTGGTGTGGTCAGCGTCACGCCGACAAGCCAATTGCACAGCTGGCGCCACTACCCAGAGACCAAGAGAACCACATCTGCATATCTTGTTGTTGCCTACACGCCGTCGGTGGCAGTGCTGAAACACCACAAGCCTTGATCATCAAAACATCAAGGACTTTGACCCATGAACTCGAGCTGGTGCGTGCTGCTGAACGGACCGCACTGTTGCGATTGGCGGCCGCGCGAGGGGGTTTCTTCATGCTGGAAACTCAAAACTATCCCATGTAACAAACAATCAAATGATCACGATGACCACGTACTGCGAGGGGATACAGACGCGAATAACATCACCAGACTGCCAGACTGGGGGTGAGGGGCTGAGCTGCCTGCTTTCCAAGGTCGCCAAGGTCACGACTGAGATTGAGGAAGGGAGGTCTTGTTTTCTCGATGTCGAACCAGGCCCCTGGCGGCAGTACGGAATCGTGTCAACATTGCGACTACTCCTGTGCTGCGCCTCGTGGCTATCAGGCACCCGTTCTCCGCGGGACACGAGGGAGGAGTCCGTTTCGCAATCTTCAAATATTTGAAATTGCCCGATGGCGCAGCCATATCGGGGCTGTGCCCCCAAGACCTTGAAGACAACATGCATAGAGACGTCGTTGACATGATCCCCCATTATCGGGGAATCTAATGGAGCATGCGTCACTGTAGGCGACTCGAGAGCTTGCCCTGCCCCGCAATTCCAGAATATCAAGCCGCTTGGCCTCCGCTGTCACCTTGTGCCTCAAAGATTCATTGGCAGCGCCACGTTCCATTGCGCCCTTGCTGGCAAGTCTCTCCCCCCTCCACCTTGGGTCATCTGGTAGGCTCCCGGCAGCTCATCCGGCCTGAATAAAACCAGGCCGGCAACCGGCAGCCGGGACCAAGACGTCCCCGAGGCCGCCACGGCATCTCCGTGCCGAGCCCTGGTCCTGATAAGCCTGAGACATTGCCATCCCATCGTAAAGTGGGCACTTCCCCAAGACCGAGGCGATCCGAAGTAAGTTATTCGCCAGCAACCACATGGCAAATGTGAATAGTGCAGCAGTTGATTGGCATCGCAATAGCGGAGTTCTCACAGTACATCCTTACTTATGACATGTCTTCCGTATTACTTCCACTACTGATCCCCGATCCGCGTCTTCCTCAATGTCACAAGTAATGGTTCTCCTGCTTCCAGGCGCGGTAGCATCTCGTCAATTATTGCTATTGAAATTCTGGTAACCCTCATCAAGCAAGGAAGAGATTATCCACGCCTCCTACAGATCAATGTGCCTGGGGGTATCTCTGTGGATCTAAATGCATCGCTATCCGCATGCGAGATCGGATCGGTGGCGATCCCACGTGGACTATCGTTGCCTTTCCTCATCTTGTTCCATGGGGGAAAACGTGCGAAGCCGTGGTTTCGTGACGGCATCTACGACCAAACCTGCCAAAATCCTGTGGTGCTTTTAAGGCTGACAAGTCCAATGCTATCCTTATTTCCGATTGGGCCTTCTCATTACTTTGTTGTGGCTGCCCGCCTGTCGAGTCTGAAATCTCATCCCTAGTAAGGCGTGAAGCCCCGTCCGCGACCCCGACCACCACCACGATAGCCTCCTCTTGGCGGGAATCCGCCTCTTCCAAATCCACCCCGGCCACGACCACGACCACGGCCTCTGCTCATGCCCGGTACGTTTGTCCGCTTCGGAGTAACCTTGATGTTGCGACCCTTGAGCACGCTGTCGTTAAGGACAAGCGCTTGCGCGACGAGACTAGGCTCGGTGAATTCGACGTAGGCGTACCTAGAGCGGGATAAGAAGGGTTAGTCAGCAGCTGTTGTACAAACATTGCGCGGCCACAAACGAGCTCAAGTATGGTGCTTTCACACAAGAGGAGAGTGGATATCGCAGGTGGCAGTCTTACCCCTTTGGCTGGCCGGTGAACTTGTCGAGCAGAATCGTCACACGGTTTATGGAGCCGCAGGACTGAAAATGTGCCTGGATCTCCTCGGGCGACACCGAGTAGTCGACGTTGCCAACAAAAATGCTGCGGCTGTCGATATCGTTCTTGTCGTCGGTGACGTCCTCGTTGCGCTCCTTCTCCTCGAGGCTGGCCTGCAGTTCGCGCAGCTTAGCTGCCTCTGCCTCCATCTCGGCCACACGCGCCTTCATCGCAGCGATCTCTTCCTGTTTACGCAGCAGCAGCGTGTTAGTTGAACAAACTATTTCGACTTCGAGCTGAGGCCGCGGATGGCACGGCCACTGGTATGAGTGGGAATATGGAGCCAGCTGAAGCAGAGTAGATGTGCCAGGGTGGTGTTGGTAGTAGCGAACCTCATCGTTGCCCTCGTCGCCGACCATATGGTCTTCCGCAGCGGGAATGGGGTGCTCATCGGCTTTCGCGTCAGACATGGTGAGCCCGGGTGTCGGTGTCGTTTGTTCGGATAAGATAGGTATCTACAGATACAGGTATCGAGTCTGAAGAATTAGCTATGGTATGAGGCTTGCCGTGTAGAGCACTTGGAAGGCAGATTGAGGCCACTCTGACCAACGGACTATCGCAGTCAAAAAGCAAGCTCTAGACAGGACAATGCCGGGATTGGATCAAAGATGATGTGGATGTAGAGGAGGGCGCTTGAGAAGCCCTCAAAACTCAGGCGTAGCGATTGGACCCAACCACCAGAGAGGCTTGCCCAACCGTTGCTTCTTGTCCGAGCTCTGAGTTGAGCGACGAGCTACCTGCTGAATGGCCCAGACTGGGCGGTGATGAAGGGGTTCAGTGGCAGGCGCGACTTCGGAAATGCACGACTCACCAGAAACGAGGATATTCGAAGAGGGACCGGTGCTGCCCTGAGATTGGCAAAAGCGTCAAGAGGCTGGTTGAAGATGGTGAGAGCGAGCGACAATGACGTTGGCGAGAGGTACACCTCTAATCGCAACGGCACAAAAAAGTGATGCAAGCCAGCCGCGTCAAGCTCCCGCCGCAACACGCGAGCCCTCTCCCAGCAGAGCTCAAACCACCTGCGACCCACAACGCCCAGTGGTACCGCAACCACCCCGCTTATCATGCAGACGTCAGAAGTACCTCTTAATCAAACTTGTTGAAATCGATCTGGAAAAACGTAACATTGGAAACGTTTGGCAGCAGAGCATCTCCCTTCTGGCAGTCGTCGCCTTTCTGTTTCATCATTCCGAGCCAGAGAGAGCCGTTCCCAGACCAGAGCACAGTTCCACCCTGTTAGCTCACGCAACACCCGCCAGATCACAGGCCTCACAAATCTTCTGTAGCCATGGCAGAGCATGTTGAAGTCAAGCAGTCCAAAATTGCTGGAGCAGGTCGCGGCCTCTTCGCACGCAAGAATTTTGCTCCGGGAGATATTGTCGCAGCTGTAGACCGTCCTCTTGTGGCAGAATGCGACGACGAGCGCATGTTGGACACCTGCTCATGGTGTTTCCATCGTGCTATCACAGAGCCTGAGGAGAGGGCACAGGCTGCGTCAATGGGTCTTCCCATGGGCTTCACAGAGGTCAAGATATGCACTGGCTGTCGGAGGGTCGCCTATTGCTCGAAGAAGTGCCAGTCAAAAGCATGGAAACTGGATCACAAGCACGAATGCAAGATCTTAGCTGTCCCGGACCGGCCAAGCTTGCCTCCGCCCGTTCGCGCCGTTGTCAAGCTGCTTGGTAGGCTGAAGGCCGACCCAGCCGGTAGCAACTCCAAGCTTCTCGATCTTCTGAAATTCAAGCCCTTCGCGGGTGGTGCGGGATTGGAGGAGTTTGAAAGGAACAACAAAGATTCGAACAACAAATCACGCATTGACGACTTCAACATGTTGTCATATGCTGCATGGCATTACTGCGACAAACCAAATTTCAGCTTCGCTAGCGGAGAGCTCGTGGCTAAAGGATTCCTGTTCGCCTTCTACTGCAATCAAGTTAGTCTATCGTCGCCATTGGACGAGGGCCAGTACGGCAGCAGTTTCGATCCGTTGATTTGCAGCGCGAATCATTCGTGCGAGCCCAATGCTATCATCACGTTCGCTCAGCCGCGGCAAATAATGCGTGCTGTGAAGCCCATCAAGCTCGGCGACGAAATCTATGTGCACTACGTTGATGTCACAAACCCCTTCGGTGTCCGCCAGCTAAGTCTGAAAGAGGGATACTACTTCAATTGCCGATGCTCCAAATGCAAGCGTGGCTCAAAGTTCTCACAAGACGAGTTCAGGAAAATGGCCGAGGATTTGGACGATGAGTATTTCGAGCTTGCCGACAATCTCGCTCAACGCCACCGAGATGTTCTGGACAAGTACATGGTTCCTGCAAACAATGCGAAGGCGCAGGAGAGGCTGACTGCCATGCAAGCCGAAGCATTTTCTGTTGCTCAAAAAAAGGGCGCCGTTACAGTCGACGATATCAAGAAGGCTCTGGAGATGTGCGTCGACTCGGGCATGTGGGCGTGGACGAGACAACCCGTGCCAAAGTTGTGCAAAAACCTGTTCTCTTTGTACCTCGCCCGTGCCGACGTCTACCGCGCATTCCGTGTTGGTATCAAGATGTACTTTGAGATCATGCCGGTGTTATCGCCAGAGACGTTTCAGCCTGAACGTCTAATCATGGCGTGGAACCTTTCGACTGTCGTCAACGTGCTGTGTGGACCTATGCATGAGCAAGTCTGCAATGAGCTGGCTAAGGAGGCTGGCATTGAGCTGCGCGTTGTTTACTGCGGGCTTCTCTTCGACCTTCACGACAATATCGGCAAGATCTACGACGAAGAGTCTCCGTTTGGCGTGCTAGTCAACGGCACATACGATCAGATCATCCCGCAGCTTGGCCGTCCCGAGCACGAGCTCAGAGACAAGGTCAAGGTTGCGTGGCCGAAGGTCGAGATTCTTGCCCGTAGTATCTCGGCGGATACGATCTGAAGAGTTTTTAGTGTATTTTTCGTTCTTGGGCTCTGACAACGCATGCAAAAACCTAGAGGTCTAGATGGCGATCTGCATTTCACAGAGTCCAGAGCAACGGGGTCATTATAAGAGAAATGATATGATTGTCTTTCGTGGTCCGCAGTTTCACTATTCACGACCCAAAAAGTGTCAAATAAACGTTAATGTTTTGATACTGAGATAAAATACAGTGTAGTTAACGAAGACAATACTCAGTAGTGACAGTATCATTAGAATCATTCAAAACGAAAGAAGCCATACGACCTGACGAGAGTCAACCAGTCACATTGCTGGTATCCATTAAATCTTGGCCTTCCTGAAGCCCTTGGCTGCGCCGCCGCCCTTGCGGAACATAGCCCTGAGATCCGCCACAATCGCCTCGGGTTTCTCGTAAGCGGGAAAGTGCCCCCCGCTCAAATGGCTATTCTCAAAGACGATGTCGCCCTGCGTCCTGGTCCACGAGCTGGGCAAGACGCTTATGTCTCGCGGGAAGTGCGAGAGGCCGAGCTTGACCCGGTTGTCCTTGAGTGGCTTAATGAGCTCGTCGCTCGAGAACTTTTTCTGCTCGGCGATGGCACCGGGCGCACCGTCCTGCGCTGATTCGAAGTATAGACGCACACTCGCCTGTGGGCCGGCGGTACTGAACCAGTAGATGCTGATCCAGGTGCAAATCTCGTCGTGCGTCCAAGGGTATGCGTCGGTCCAGTCGTGCAGCTTTTCGTACACCCAGCCGAGCAGGGCAACGGGGCTGTCGCGCAGCGCATAGCCCAGGGTCTGCGGCTTGGTGCTCTGCAACTTGAAGTAGGCGCTGCCCGTATTCACGAACCACCGGGTGCGCTCGAACCCGCGCTTCTCGTCGGCCGAGTAGGGCCACAGACTGTGCTCGATAGCCAGGCGCGGGTGCTGGCTGAAGGTTGGCGCCGCACCGCGGTCGAGGTTGTAGTGTGATGCGCGGACGTGGCTCGGGTATTTGATAGCGAGCGCGCGGGAGATGAACCAGCCCCAGTCGCCGGCCTGGGTCACGTACTCGGTGTATCCCAGGCGCAGCATGAGCTTGTGCAGAGCCTCGGCGTAGTGCTGGATGGAGAAGCCACGCTTCTTGGTGCCCTCGGAAAAGCCAAAGTTTGGCAGCGAGGGCACGACGACGTGGAAGGCCGGCACATCGTCGCCGGGCCCGCCCTCGCTGAGCGGGTGGACAATCTTTGTGGCCTCGAAGAAACTGCCTGGCCAGCCGTGGATGAAGAGCAGCGGGATGGCCTTGTCCGAGGGGGAGCGCTGATGAATGAAGTGCAGGTCGAGGGGGTCGAACCCATCGACGGCAATATTCGTGACGAACTGGGGGAACTCGCGGTTGAGGCGGTCCTCTGCGACACGCCAGTCGTACGTGTCACGCCAGTAGGTGAGGATCTGGCCAACGTCGCGGAGCGGACTGCCGAGGTCCCACCCGGCGCCGTCGAGCTCGTCGGGCAGGCGCGCGAGGGCCAGCCGGTCCCGCAGATCCGCGAGCTGCGTGTCGTCGACGGCGATCTTGTACGGCCGCACCTCGGTCTGCAGGAGGGGAGGCATTGTTAAAGGTCAATCGGTTAGTTGTGCGTAGGCAGGCCGCACGTCTTTGGTTCTTGCCCGGTGTATTGCTTCACGCTGTCCGGTTGTCGTCTATTCGGTCGGAACCCAGTTTTAAGCTTGGAGAAGCCGTAAAGGCCATTGATGCGGTCATGGTGCATTCGGCCACCCGTAGCCTATGAGGAGACCTGTGTCGCGACCAGCGTAGAGCCGAGGCATTCGGGGATTCATAAAATTGCCACGGCTCAGAAAAGAACAGTAGTGTCTCGCCATCCGTGGCCTCGACGCACTCATCAATAGACCACCCTTCACATAGAGATCGAGACTGGGCATACCACGAGCTGCGTGCACGTCGGAGGTTTACTTCCTTGGAGCTGGGGAAGGCATTTATTATGTTGCGGAGGAAAGGAATGATCAAATTGCGGATTGAAGCCTGGGGTTTGATTGTGAGCCCAACTCTAATTCGCACGTCCAGACAACAAATGATATACACCAATGTGGCACCGAGCGTCTGCATTGAGCTAAAGGTACCTTGGCTGTTTGTCGAGCGTCCGTCCATGCGACGCTGACTGCCGCACTTCGCGAGCTTACTGTAGACCCTCCCCCTTAGGTTTGTTTCATTGTCCCAGTACAGCAATTGTGCTTGGTGGCGCGTCCAACCGGTGAAGGACACCCTCAGGGCCTCGACCCGTGGGTCCTCAGATTTAATAGCACAAACGCCGCTCGCTATAGGACCAAGTGGCTCTCCGGACTTTTAAGCTACCCTTGGGCACGCAACAGCAACAACAAAAAACCACACAATTAAGCTTTTATGCAAGGTCAGTACTCGGCAGCCGCCTTTTCGGACGAGCTCCACCTCTTTTCTAGCATGCAAAGTGGGCTTCATATATGCAGACTATCCAGCTGGGAGGTTGCTGCGAAGCTACCCAAGATGCCGATACAGGAACAGCACCTGAAATGCAAGGAAAATGGAGGGGGGGGGGGGGTGGTTCCCCAAGAGTGCCTGCCTACTCCAGCAGGTATCATCCGAGGGCAACGCTTGCGGCAGCGCGATCAAGAAGTCTTGGCAGTATGTAAGGTCGTTATCTGATCGATAGGATTGAGGAACATGTTTCTCCCGAGGGGCTAAATAAGCTTCTGTATCTGCAGCGTGGCTGATAAGCTCGCCTAGGGGAGGCTAACTGCGTGATGATCGGCAACTAACTGCCTACTACCACCTTCTCTCGCCTTCTCTCAGTAAGAAGAAGAAGAAGCAACACAGCGATTGTACCGGGAGCTCGGGAACTGGAGGGTGCCCCGGTCGGATCAAGTCAGGTTTGCAGAAAAAAGCAAGGGGGGGGGGCGAGATGGGACAAAAAGGTGAGTCGACTTAGCGCTTAGGGATTATGTCCGCCATACTAAGCCGACTCACCTTTTTTGTCCCCTTGAGAAGGTCGTAGACACATGATTTCACATGCGCAATTTGCACGCTCGATGGCACGGTTACAAATTGTAATCTACTCTGTGTATGGGAAGCGTTTTTACGTCGACCGAATGAGCAAGAGGCGGTTCAGGCGTGAAGATCAGCCTGCCGGGGGTGACGCGTCGGAGCAGTAGCGAGAGCAAGTTGATTAACCTGCTCAGTATATGCGAGCGAGATCCACGGCCGCAACAGATGCTCGCACTGCAATGAGAGCCCCCACACGCTGGTCTGACGCGGCGCCAGGGATGAATCACCGTCAGGATCGGATTACTTGTAATATCAAAACTAAATCTCCTAGGGGTCCTTTCGCCTGTACTACGTACCCAGCGAGGGGCCCAAAGTAAAGGTGGCGCATTTCCGGGCTTTTTGTTGCTATACTGGCAATAGTGTGGAGGAGGAAATGCCTGAAATGCGCCACCTTTACTCTGGGCCCTCTCGCCCGGTTCCTACTAGCAATGCCGGGCTACGGGGCCTTGAGTGTCGTGGCTTGTGAGGCGCTGCTGCCATTTACGTAGCTGTGGCGAAAGCTTGATCAGCTTCTAGGCTTTGAATGCTCTGGTTGCGAGTTGTCACGGGTGTGGGGGCCCTTCCGTCATGTTTCATCCTGTCCGACTCGGCAGGCGTAGCCACTACCTGCCTGTTTGGGGATGTGGTTCATCTGATACTGTACTGTCAGTCAGTTGCATACAAGTTTCGCTTCGACTACGAAGTGGCATATCGCGTTATCCAAAGGGACGGCCGCCCGGCTTGTTGCCGGTGTATTGAGTTGGCTGGACCGTTTTGGTAGCTCAACTTTCAATAAAATGTAGAGTAGCATGGAGAAGGAGTGGGTGAGGAAATCTGATAAGGACGATGTCAGTATCCCTAGCCAATCCTAGTCATGACTTACCAAGATGGTTTTCTGCTGGGTAGAACAAGCCGCGGGACTGTCACTTTTCGGGAGCTTTACTAGAGACCTAGCTGAGAATCCATGTTAGTCTACTTCTGGAACGTCATGGCGATTTTACGGCTCTCTCGCTGATACGAGGTGGTCGACGATGATAAAGCCTGACAAAAGTTGGCCCTCCATGTAAGTCAAACCCTATTCCAAGTTTACGCAGTAGGCCATGACTGATGGTCAACCTGTCAAGAGTCATATCCCTGGCGGGACAGTAGGTGGAATGTTCAAGGTACTTCTAGCATTTCCCTTTTAGACTCACAGCGCAGGCACCCGTAGCCGGCACTGCGTTACTGTCTTGCATGGCACTGCCTCGCTTCAAACCGTCAATAGCGTGATTTCTCCGCAGCGTAACCTGCAAGCACATGGGTTGCACAGCTCGCCCTACCGAATCTTTATCTTCCGGCCGAGTCTCCGCCTCCTACGATTCGGACCCACGAGGGCGGAGAAGCTGGATAGATTGGGGCATTTTCCGATTCAGCAGGTTTAATGCGCTGGTGGATTCGGCATTTCTGGATGCGGAATCCTTTTCGGGGGTGGTGTTGCAACGTTCGTGCTGGGACTAGGCAGGCATCGCACAGGCGTGACTACGGAGATGTTGTGATCGGACACAGGGATTGGTCAGTGGCTTACTCTGGCGTTGCCGGTAGGAGCGCAGAGGACTTTGTTGCGGCTCGTCGGCTCGAGAACCCACAGCAAAGGTGAGCATTACCATATATAACAGTGAGTCAGGTGCTCGGCCGTGTGGGCATCGCGATCAGAAATTCATCAGGTGATCTAGATTATGTCGTGTGTCGTTGGCTTTGGGTGAGAGTTGTGATGAGGCCGAGCCTCGAGGGTCGTGGTTAGGTACTGAATCGCGTTGCTCCGTGCTCCCCAAAAGAGACGCGGCGGCGACATTCCGGACTTGGCGTCCTCGGCAAGTACAGTACTATGTATACGGACGGAGCAGAAAGTTGCTGTGTGACGTGGACGCGGACAAAGGCACAAAGGAGTTGGTGCCTACGATTGCCAGGTCATTTACCTACATGACAAGAGCCTTGTCTTGTGTCCCTGCTCTCAGTGTCTTGGATCTTTGCGATTGCCTCATGGCGCATGGCTCAAACTGTTTAGGTGCGGAACGTAGTATCCGCCAGGGGGGTCGCCGGGCGTCGCGGAGGCGCTCGCGCGCTTTAATTATTCGTGAGCCTCAACGGGCGTGAGACATGTTGAAGACATAGTCTGCCGCGCAGACGCAGGAGGCTGCGGGTCGCCCGTGGCTTCCAAGATGGCGGGACTGTCAATTGTCTGCTTCAGGGAGGTGAGCGGAGGTGAGCGGGGGTGCGAGGCAGGAGGCGAGAGTCGAGAGTCGGGACTGATAAGACCATGGGTGTGGCATGGGGGCGGCAAGCATCATCGTGAGCAAGCACGACCCTGGGCAAGCACGACCCCGGGCAAGCACGACCCCGGGCAAGCACGACCCCGGCTACCCGGCTGCAGAATGGCCGAATAAGGACAACGAAATATCCCCATCGCAACTGGCGAGTTTGTCCTCCGCTGCTTGCATATAGCAGCTATTTCTATCAGTCGGTTACCACTTATCAGCAATCGCGTCCGCGCGGACCTCGATGCCCTCTAAGCAGGTCACAGGCTAGAAACAGGGCCCTGCCGAGTCTGGAAGGTCGCCCGCTGTCTGACACCAGCGGGTACTACAGCGTCGGCAGTCTTCGAGGGCGTGGCTGTCGCCTCTATTAGTTGGCTGGGAGTCGACACTTCACCCGCAAGCCCAGGATCCGCCTCGCTGGGGGGGCCAATGTACCATGTTGTCCATGTGTCATCACATCAGTAAGTCAGGAAGAGGCGAGTCGCGCTAAGTGCAGTCCGAGGGTCTCGTAGTACCGGCTGCCAGCATACCACTAGAGTGAGAGGTCTCATCTAAATACTGTTGTAGCACAAGGTTCCAGTGTCGCCCCAGCGTGTCGTTCTTTAAACGACCCCTGCTTGCATAATCCCCCGCAAGGCTGGTGCCACAATCGTGATTGGCGACGGGCCTGGATCTCACCAGTTTCTTCGGCTGCTCCGCCCTCGCTTAAGGTTGCAAGCTCCCTCGTGACGACACGGCAGGCATTTATCAACCGACCAGCGACTGGCGATGTTGCCAAAAAAAAAACCCCCCCCGTTCCGTACGGTAAAGACCAAGTGTCCGGGGAGATGGATCATGCACATGTCGTGGTCGCAGCAGGGGCAGGATGATGATGATTTCTCGGCCCGCTCTGCCTCACCCTGGTGTGTGAATGAGGAAGGAAGCTTCTGATATGGTCCGTCCAGACCTGGACCGGCCCAAATGACGCGGCAGCGTCACATTCCAACGTTCCGTCTTCTGCTGCCTTCCAACATTTGTAAACCGTGACAAAGCCTACCTAGAGCAGCAGCACATGCCATCTGCAACACAACACTGCTGCAAGGCGTCTTGCATGCCTCTGTCTATCTACGATTCGACAACCACCACAATCTAGAAACACATCTGGCTGTTGCAACACCAGCGTCCCGCCCTGCAGGCCTCGACCGCTCCATATATTTCACGCCCAAGTACGCCAGACGATACACATCATGTTCGAGGCACCCTCCTGCTTGTGCCTTGTGGCATCCTCCGAGACGCTACAGTAGACAACAACAAGTTGCTTTCCGATCAGAGCTTGCTGCAGGAATTGACCAAACAATATTTAATCTGTGACGAAATTCCTGGCTGGCCGCAGGCTGCAGCAAGAGTCATTGGCAACGCCTTGCAGACTCTGTCGTAGATAATGAATCCCCGCCGTCTGCCAATGTAGACTCACATACCCAAACCGGCTCGCAAGAGAAGCATGTGCCAGGCCTGCATAATCCGAGCTCCGTGTACCACAGCAGCATGCCGGTGTATCAACCTAACTTAGTACCGCCCTCGCAGCTACGCAGATCGGGATGTACACTCGTCGCACACCGGGGCCCCGGCGCGGCACTTCCTCTTCGGGAGTGTGAATAGTCTTTCTCTTTGCATGGCGGGGGGGGGGGGTCCTTGTCTGACGGCCCTTCAACCCCCGAGCACGTTTCTTGCTAGGATCACATCATGTTGCACTGGCTTTCAGATCTGAGTTTGGAAATTGCGTGACCCGCCCCACTGCGTTGACCAAGGAAAGACTGATATGTAGTGTCTTCGAAGTCTTGGGCTCACTAACACCATCTTGGTGGGTTCTAGACTTATACATAAAAGAGACATCCCTCGCAGTCTGCCACCTGCAACTAACCTCCAGCTCAAGACAACTCGAATTATCATTATATTGTCACTACTACCTGATAGGCTACGCGGTCGACTCCTTTAGACCCCATATGCTTCGACTGGCCCTGTGCTTAGAGCATCACCGATCAACGCTTACAACTGGACTACTGCATCAGCGGTCAGCAACTCGAAATGGATCATCCTCTCTTCAGCCGATCAGTCAGCCAGGCGGCACAGCTGCCTGGCCATCTGAATATGAGAGCTACCGCTAGTCCCTTGCCGCCCTCGTACTTTGTGGCGAGGCTGTTGCGCAACAAAGATGTAATGACCCTATATGCTGCATCCTTGTGCGGTTTGCTCGCAGTTTTCATGATTCTCCACTGGACGAGATATCTGTCAAAAGGCTGGAATAGGTCCAGCGGTTTACTGAGGCCAGCAATCACAGCCACAAGGTATGTTCCCTCCAAGCTATGTTAGTGACAAGCTCGACGATTTTGCTGACCTGGAACAGACTTATCCGCCAACAACTACTCCACCACATGCCAGCGTTCGTTTCGACAGGCCAGTTTTTGATTGTCCTGGTGTGGCTAGCTCTGAATGCTGTCTTCACCATCTACAACCATGGAGGACCAATGACTTATTCTGGCATTGCAAACCGAACAGGCTGGTGAGCTTGACCGAACGAGACACATGATAGCCCCAGTAATGACTGACCACCTTGCAGGCTTGCTTCTGCCAACATGGCCGTCGTTGTATTTCTTGCCATGAAGAACACGCCGCTAGCGATCCTTACTCCTTATTCGTATGAACGCCTGAACGGCTTACACCGCGTGGCGGGCTACACTACCCTCGCCCATACGATTGTCCACGCTGTTGCCTATACGCACTACTTCCTCACAACAGGGAGACCTGAGAAGTTTTCTGAAGCACACATCATCGCGGCCATCGTACTAGGCTTCGCCGTTCTCTTCACGGTCCTTGCTGGCGTATTCCTCAAACGTACGTCTCCATTCCGCAACCATCTGCACTGGTCATCATGCTAGAAGAGACTAACAAGCAAGATACTCAGGTGCAAACTACGAACTATTCTACATCGTTCATGTTTGTCTCTTCATTGTCATCGCCGTCACATTTGCCCTCCACCAGCCTAATCAAAAAGCCGTTCTCACCATGGCGCTTGTCACTGCCGGCTTCTGGTTCTACGATCGCATCATTCGAGCCTGCAGACTTGCCTACAACAGCATCAACAACGAAGCCACTGTCGAGCCTCTTCCCAACGGCGGCACACGCGTGATCCTCAAGAAACCGCTCTATGGGGCCTGCGCAGGCAAGCACTGCTACCTCTGGCTGCCCAAGATACGGACCTTCCAGACTCACCCTTTCACCATCGTGGCGAATAACCCTCTGGAACTGGTCGTCACCTCTCAGGACGGGTTCACTAAGAAGCTTCACGAATTTGCCGTAGCTAATCCTGGAGCTTCCATCAAGGCATCTGTTGAGGGTGCGTACGGCACGCTGCCTGATCCTGTCCAGTATGACAAGGTCATTCTGCTCGCTGGAGGATCTGGTGCCACTTTCAGCCTCGGGCTCGCCAAGGACATGCTCGAGCGGATGGGAAGTTCGTCCAAACAACAGGTTGATCTGGTTTGGGTTGTAAGAGAGCAGTGTCAGTACATATCCATTGCTAAGATACCGAGTTGCACGCCAATGCTGACAGATGTGTCTCGCAGATCAAATATCGTGGTTCACCGAACATCTCACCGACATGCTTACTCACGAACGCCGCCAGCAGCTCAACCTAAAGGTTCATGTCACTAGCATCTCGTCAGGTACACCGGAAACACTGGATGCTAGTGGAGCCATGGGTGACATCTCGCTATCATCCTCGGTGAAATCGATCTCCGAGGCACACGAGAAATCCGCCTTGGCGTCATCATCAGCGTCGTCCAGCTCTGGCACGAGCATCCAGATTATGGATGAGAAGAAACTAGAAGGCGGTTTTGACGGCACCGACAAGAAAAACACGGTTAGATACTCCTTGACTCGCTTGAGCAGCGGCGACCTGTCCTCGTCGGAATTATCCCGAAACTTGCCTGCAGACACCATGTCTCCCACCACGACGGTGGTGTCGCCCTCCAGCACATTAGCAGCAACTCCTTCTCTTCCCTCGGCTACCAAGCTGGACATGTCCATCCCATCACCGTCGACTTCGCCATCCACAATCCCAGGCGGCCTAGCCCTGTTGCACGGCAGACCCGATATATCCGCATATATCAAAACTGCCATTTCGTCCATGGGCCCGGGCCAGAACAGGGTACTGATCGCCGCATGCGGGCCGCCTGCCATGCTGAAGGAAGTACGCAACGTTGCGGCGGAGTGCATTCATCCCGGAGGCAGCGCTGGTAGGAGTGGCAGCAGCAACGAGAAGGGCCGTTCAACACTGGGGCCGAGCATCGAGCTGCACCTAGAGCAATTTGGGTGGTAAAATTAAGAGTGATCGCAAAAATTAGTCGTGTTCATAACTAGAAACTTGTTTTTCCCATGCGTTTGCAGTTTTGAGCCTTGGCTCACTTATTACGGCGTGTTTTTTTAGCACTGCATTGCCACAAAAAATCACCTTCGCACGTTATTGATAGCTAAGGTAGCCAGTCAATTCCTTTTACTAGTGCGAAGAAAACTCGTGCATAGATGGAAAAAAACACGGAAGTACAGTTCCGAGCCGGATTCATCGTGATATGTACACGCACATCATCAACCCCTGTTAGACTGCGCGTCACACATGACTCTTCGTGGCTGAATCATTTCTCTTTGAATGCTCTCTACATACAGGATAGCACTGCTGAAGGAATAAACCCCCAATCCACAATTCATTGACCGTACCGTCCATCTCTTCCCTACCCCTACTTGAAAAACCTTTGTTCGCCAATGAGGATACGTTCCTCATCTTGTAAACCATAAAGGATTGTTTTCTCTCTTCCTCGACGGACATGATCGCGGCTGGCCAGTTGAAATGTGGCACTATCACCACAAAGACTCGCTTGTGACCATATTCCTCCTGCCCGGCTGACCTCCCCCCCCAGTCTGCGGCATTACGGAAGCAGGGGGAGGTGACGGCTGGCCACCGGACGACACCGAATGCTTCCGGCTGTAGTTCACGGGGCTAGCATTCCCCGTCCCACTCTCGATGTTCTGGTGGTCGCTGCAAACCGGGCTCCTCTGGACAGCCGTCATCGTCATCATCCGGGGCAAGGGTCGCGACAATGGTGGCGGCGGCGGCGGTGGTCGTGGAGGAGGAGGGTGCGATGGAGGCCCAGGGAGTATTCGGCCCGTCATGTATGGCGCGTTGTACACAGGCTGTGACGGCGCAGATAGGCCATAGCTATACCCGGAACTACCATAATGCTGAGATGCCATGGCGTTTGTTATGGTTATCGTGGAGAGAGGGCCGTCGGGCGCGGTGAAACTGAACCAGGTTTTGTCGAGAGTCTGGGGCGGGTAAAAGACTAAGAGCAGCATTGCGGCAAGCAAGACTACTATGCCTTCTAGGACTAGAAAGAGGACTTCGTTCGGCGAATCCTGGCCAGTGGACCGCCCTACAACGGTGATGAGCCGGAAGGTCGAGCGAAGGATTAGTAGAAATGTTGCTGCGCCTAGGCCTGGAGACAGAAATACATGGTGAGCAGACGGCAGTTTGGTTAGACTTTGGGAGCTTTGACTTACCAAATAGCAACGATTTGAACTTCTTGCTGTTATATAAAGAGGCGTACTCGTACCCCAGCCCGTGTTGTCGGGTTCGCAGGGCGAGAGCGAGCAGAGTTGCGTGCGCAACAAAAATAGCAAGCGCGGCGATGAGCACGGCGAGACCAATCGCGACCAGCTGAATTCCCAGGACGACCTTGAGCAATGTCAGTGGCTTATTGATGGGAAAAGGGGCTGATTGGTCTAGCATACCTTGCTATCGTCAATGAGCATCGTCAGGAGGGCGCTGCCAACCAGTTCCAAGACAAATGAAGTGCCGATGAGGGCTGCGAAAACGCCGTGGTACCACGGTGGTGTCCATGTTCGAAAATTTGAGCCGTATACGTGGATGATGTTTGGAAGGCAGAGAAAGACTGCGCAACAAATGAAGTTCGGGCCCAGGATCGTGCCTAGGAGGAACAATACAAAAGGAGCTTGACGATATGGACTTGTGCTGAGGAGGATACCTCCAACGTAACCAAGCACCTCGAGTAGCAGTCCGGTTATGAGTGATGCGGCAAAAAGAAGGCCGTGATTTCTTAATGCTCGCGCAGCGGCAAGTAGCACCAAAACCCCGAAACTGGAGCATAGGGCCACGTTGACTGATAGAGAAGGCTGGTCGGTCAAGTAAAACTGTGAGCAGAGTCCAGCATCACAATCCTCGAGGTTAGCCATGGTTGAAGAGAATCATTCTTGGCCGATGTCCCGGATAGCCGAAGCAAAAGTCGAGTCTTGCCACCCAGCGCGCAGAAAGGGGGGAAGTAGACGATACAGAGAGTGAAGCACCAGGTGAGCGGCCATGTAGGTTATAACTGTGACAGGGCACGGTTGATATTGGCGTAGCCCTGCCGAGCTGCAGGTTGGCAACCCTAGCCGTGCCCGCGCGGAGCCATCTAGGAACTTTGCTTTCGGAGTTGATCCGCAGGAGCCCTGCGAGTAGCATATCAGGCGTCTGCTGCTGCTACTCCGTAATCGATTCTTATTGTCCACCGGGGTTGAGCTTGAGAAGCACCGGCCCTCTGGAGAATGTCGACTTTGTTGGTTGTGCAAGAGCCAATCACGGCCGTCTCTTCTGCTCTGGCATGGACATCACCGTCGCCGTCCCCTCATTTGGCAGACATGATGCAAGGAAAGACCCTGGACAGCCCCCAACAGATGGTGATGTGCTTGCTAGATAGGCCAATCGACGACACTGGCGAGAACCAGCAGGTTGGTGTAAGCGCCTCGATTGCAGGCTGGCATGGGTAATGGGAACCTTGGCCCAAGTCATCAGCTTGCCGTCAAGGATGCTGCAGGGCGGGCCGCTTTGGCTTGCCAGACATGTGCCGTAGCCATGCGAATATCAGCCTTGTCCTGTTGACATCAAGGACAAATGGTTTGCTTGGCTGGGATATCCCTCGTAGCGGTGGTCAGATACTGGGCTTCGTTTTGGAAATATAGCTTGTCTCTTGGTATCGAGTGTCGTGGCGTCGACCGCGAGAAAACGAGGGAGGAATTGCACTTGTCCTGTTCGATGTGGACGGCCGCATGAGGTTGTTGGTTGTGACTGCAGCCAACCGATGCAACGCAACGGCAGGGATCAGAGTTGCAAGGGTCCAACTCTGAGATGCCTGTCTGATCAGTTGATGGGGATGATCAATTGCCGACTGCGGTTTGACCTGCGACCAACATGCACAGCGGGCCTCGAGTCCTTACAGGTCTACTACGCAGTAGTTAGGTCTTCTGGGAACGGAAGAGGTGCGGTGCCGCTGCGAAGGACCGGAAGGACAAGTGTGGTTACGCGTACCCTAGATTCCAAATCTCGAGTGCGTTTGTGCAATTACACAACCGCGATTTTGTGCACTCGCGAAACACTTGGATAAAGTTCTTCTGGTAGGTGCAACCGGGCAAGTCACGGCTGAAACGAAACTGTTGCCATGACGTCAGCTTTCCGCACTAGGCCCGAGCCTCGATTGCAAATTCCGAACATCCCGCTCTCACGGGGCAGCATTGCCGCACCCAGGCCGGCTCTAGAGGGCACTTTTAGTCTCCGCTAGCAACCAATCCTTATGCGCATGATCGTCAACCTGCATCAAGGTACACCTGTCAGGCATCTTCCCAGCCATGCGTGGGCTGACGCAGGGCTTCCCTGTCAGAAGTCTGTGGCTACCACCACGCCTCTCGATATGCGGCACACATCGATATCGTAGCGGCTCTGCTCATGCGCGGCAGCAAGTCACACAGCCGAGACACGGACTGCCCTCGCCCTCGCCTTCCTCGGTCCGCTGCTACTCTGCCGGAGAACACAGTGACCCGAGGCTTAAGGACTTTGGTCGTGAGATCCAAGATGATTTTGCCACCATCAGGGACAGATATGGTTTGTTGACACCTGCTTCGCACAGCTGCCTGTACTCACACATATCTTCAGATACCCCAAAGTACCCTATAGTCCTCGCTCATGGCCTGATGGGTTTCAACGAGCTCCGCCTGGCCGGGCAGTGGCTACCTGGCATCCAGTATTGGCACGGCATCGGCGAGGCTCTACGCATGAACGGTGTCGAGGTCATCACCACCAGTGTCCCTCCGTCAGGCAGCATCGAGGACCGAGCCGCAAAGCTCGCCGAGGACATCGCCAAAGCTGCAGGGCCCGGCAAAAGCGTCAACATTGTCGCGCACAGCATGGGCGGTCTGGACGCCAGATATATGATATCCAAGCTGCAGCCCCAGAACGTCGACGTCAAGTCTCTCGTGACCATCGCTTCGCCACACCGCGGAAGCGCCTTTGCAGACCACCTCCTGGACCAGATAGGCCCGGCGAACCTTCCAGCAGTCTACAAGCTCGTTCGCGGCGTGGGATTTGACACGGGGGCCTTCAGCCAGCTCACGCGCAAGTATATGACTGAAGAGTTCAACCCCAATACTCCTGATGACCCAACTGTCCGCTACTTTTCGTACGGAGCTGTCAGTCAGCTGCCCCCGTTCCTGAGTCCCTTTCGGCAGCCGCACCGGATCATCTCAGAAGTCGAGGGTCCCAACGACGGGCTAGTCAGCGTCGAAAGCTCCGTTTGGGGAACATACAAAGGCACCTTGGTCGACGTGAGCCACCTCGACCTCATCAACTGGACCAACAGGTTCCGTTGGACGTTGCGCAAGTGGGCAGGCATGGACCCCAAGTGAGTGTCATCTGTGTGACATGGAGCGTGCTGTCACGCTCGAATGCTAACAATGACTGCAGATTCAATGCCATTGCGATGTACCTCGATATTGCCGACATGCTTGCGAACGAAGATCTGTAATACCTCCGAGTGCGTTGTCGTGCCGAGCATGACTAGACACTAGTGACCATCGAAGCGAACATGGTCTGCGTCGATTAATTTAAGAAGCGTGGCTCTTGTATAATCTGTGGATTACTCTTGTAAGATCATATGGTCAGATTTACATGTAGAAACGAACAATTACACACAGCTCATCTGTAGTCGAGAATGTGTGCTGTGTTTCTCGGAGCTTACTCCGCGTGGTGGCGTGTGAGAATCATGTCGCCCGGCTGCATATAAATCTGCCACCGAGTGGCGGAGCCTCGCCAGGACGACCATGCCGTAAATACCCTAAAGCATCACTGGTCCGTGTCCGTAACGTACAATTCGGTCGTTTCGGTCTAGCGGCACTCACTCCTCATTGTGTGTTTGTCCACGGAAAAAAGCGCACCTACAACTGGAGCATCCTGCCAGATCTTCTAGAGACAAGGTGCCGAGCAAGCACGCAGTCCTGGCCGACCGCTGAGTCTGTCTTTGAAATTCCAGTTGCTACGGATTAGGGATGCGCGTAGACAGAGTCGCCTGGACAGCCCGCGTAGAGAAACACTTCCCTCGGCTCTGCCTAGAAGGGCACATGGAGAGGCACGCTGTCTACTCTTTGTGCTCTTTTGGCACAGTGACATTTCCGAGGCCTGCCAAACTCTGGAAACGATGAAAGCTAGATGCATGTAGTATACTTACACAAAATATGTTTGGTCCAAGCACTGAAGACAATAATCAAGCTGGCAAATAGGCACACATTGCCAAGCGTGCAACAGGCACCGGCTAGCCGGCTTCATCATAGCTTCCAGCCTAACTGCTTGCCTTGCGCTAAATATGCTA
The DNA here is from genome assembly GCA_026745475.1 of Microdochium nivale. Taxonomy (NCBI): domain Eukaryota; kingdom Fungi; phylum Ascomycota; class Sordariomycetes; order Xylariales; family Microdochiaceae; genus Microdochium; species Microdochium nivale. The sequence goes on along the minus strand of JANTFD010000004.1, from coordinate 3,402,773 downwards.
GCCAGCCGGTAGTGTTGTTGGAATGTGAGCCCATTTCGCGGGTCCCCTGCCTTGCCTTGCAAATGAAGGAACAGGGGTTTTCAGCCGCCGGGAGACAAAACACGGGATGGTGCGAGTTTGAAGCCTAAGATATGTTTGTTTTTTGAGTCGATCTCTGGGCCCCCTCGATGCTCAAGTGTTTTCTTGTTTCATGGGGGTCTGAGCCCTCCTGTCTGCTGTACTATGTAGCCCACGCAAGGCACATGCATGCACCCCAGGGTATGGTATGCTGTAGACACGTGTCCAAAATCGCCGAGAGTCTGAGAATGGAGACGGGTGCAGAGCCAGTTTTGCTTCCCGACATCACACTAAGCTAGAAAGTATCGAATGCGCGGAAGTTTGGACGGCCCTGAGCTGTGAGCTACGGCTGGCATATCGGCAATGCACAGAGACCGTTCGGGTTGCCCGCTTCCTCTGGTTGTCCATACAGGAACGGAACAATTTCCGCCTACAACAGTCTCTTGCCTTTGCGGACTTTTCTCTGGCTCCCTGTCTGCGCTCTTTCTTCTTCCGCAGCAACAGAGGAAAAAGCTGAACCTCCCCCCTCCCCCCACTTGTCAGCAGCCAAGCCAGAAAACCTTAATTTCGGGTGGTTCGCTAAGAGCAACTAGCGCCGCCGTGCGCGCGTTGGAGCTACGGAGGAAGGATGGCGATCGTTTTTCCAGAGGACCCCTGGCATGAAGGGAGGGGAGGGGGGCTCGTATCCGTGAGGACATCACCGTACACACCTTCTTATTACTGTGTTGCTCAGTAGCAAAATAGAGAGAGGCTCTCGCAGTACAGTCGAGCGTGCATTTACGGACAGGCCAGCGAGCCTGGCTTGACCGCCACGGAGGGATCGACGTGCTGCAAGTGTGACATGTGCAGCCGCATTAACAGCATTGTGAGCTCGAGGAACAGGCTTGGCTCGGCTGCTTCGTCCTGCAGGAGTTTGGTGTTTGGTGTGAATCGAGATGGCCGACGGAAGGCCGATATGGAGCCGCATCGCCTACGCGTTCGGCCGCCGTTGCCTGTGCCGCAGCGTGTGCCGTAGCCTGCCCGCCGTGCGGTCTAGACCGGTCCAAAGGCCGGACCCTGCCTCGCCTGCCTGGTCAAGCCAGTCTGCCGAATGGTTCGGGCATGAATGAAACTCTCCAAGAAGCGCCGCCCAGCGGAGCTTCCCGCCCATGGATCCCTCATGGCGCGCCTGCGCGCGAGCTCCTGCACCTCCCGTCTACCTGCAAGTCAAGTGCTCCCCTGGGGGGGGGGGGGTTTCTCCTGCCGCCGCCAGCGTTTGGTTCCCTCTTTGGTTTCCGGCTGGCTGCCGAGCCAGTGGCAGTGGCAGAGGCAGTGCTCAGGGCGCTGTGTCATTGTCTTCTCCAGAATCCGCCTCTCGACGCTCTTTGACCTCGCATCATCAACACCTGCTTCTAGATCCGCCGGCCTCGAGGTCGCCAGTCTCATCTCGCCACTACCTCCTGCTACAACCCGACCTGACCTATTGGAAAACGCCAGTTTCACGTCCAGAACGCCAGGTTGACCAGAACAAGCCGGTAGCTCGAAGTAGCTCGCCAACACCCAACCGGGACTGCGCAGACAAAATTGCACGGTTGTGCACGCGCAATGACGATGGACGTCCTGAACAACCACGCTGGCACAGCGCCAGCCAGTGCTCCCCTGAAACAAAAGGTCTCGATTCTGGTCGTCCGAGGTCAGCCGCGGGACACCCAAGACACCCGTGCGACTAAGTTGTGCGTAAGCCATCAACTGCCCGGCATGGCAGTCGTTAACCACATTTTTGAGCTGGCTGGCACGCGGCCTACCCTCAAGATCAGGCAAAGTTCTGCCTCAACCCCCCTATCCAGCGACCCTCACGTTGTTCGTAATATCGAAGTTGCGACAATCTCAACGACTGCCGAGCAGAAAGACGCCCTCCTCGCTGCCTTGCGGACCATGTCTGTGAGTTCGGAGTGGGATCATCGCAACTGGCTCGACGAAGTGCTCAAGAGACTCAAGGTCTCCTGGCCGATAGACTTTGCAGACGATGCAGTCGAGCCCCTCATCAACCACGCCACGGACTTGATCCTGAAGGCGCCAAAGGGATGAGCTGGCCGATATCGGAGCAAGTCCCCCTATCCAGGGTACACAATACACTAAACGACTCTTCCAACCAAGCTCCTTTGGCAACGCCAGGCCATGCCTTGTCGCAGGCGATTCATTCTGAGGGATGTGGCAGGGTCTGGCGTCCGGCACTCGAGTAGGCATCGGTGCCGCGGAGAGCATAGTGGGATATGCTGGCTTCCATGGTTGGCCCGTTATGTATGGGCATCTTTGAGCGGCTGCTGTCCCCGTTCGCCAGGGCGGGCTAACCCGTCTAGCACGTTTATCGGTATACTAAGCGGAGGCATGATCGCGATTGGGCGGAAGCTTGTTTTTCGGCCGCTTTGCACACCCAAGCCTTTGGATACTCGCGGGTAACGCTTCTGTGTAGCAGCCAAAACATGGCTGAGGGGACTGGCCCGGTAAGAAGAGGACTGCAGGTCGCCCCGAGCGCTCGGAATGGGTTCGACGCTGGAAACAAGTCGATATTGAGTACGAAAGTGTAGAAAAAGAAGCGGATACTCATAGATCTGTGGGCAGACTGGTAGACTGGCACATCTTCGATTATCGATCATGGAACCCCACTCGAATCATGGGAGGCTGTCAGAGGACGAACTTGCCGTGCGTGTCAAGACGAAATCGCAGTGGAAGGTGAATTGTCGATGCAATCAAAGCTAAGGAATGACTGCCCACATATGAGCACCATGCTCAAGTGCGTTCAAGCCCAAGCTACCTTTCAAATATGAAATAATTAGTCATCTTGCGGGCTGCCTCTTTCTGTTTCTTCGACCTAGCCATATTTTTCTTTTTCAAAAGGAAAAAAAATAAAAAATACCAACCAGCTGCAGGTACGACCCGCGCGTGGCGCGTTGCTCGGAAGACGCGGAGCTATTCGAGGAAGAATTCGAAGAATCGCGAAGTATTGTTGTGATTGGGCATTGGCATGATAGGTCAACAGGGGCCGCTCTAGTAGTGCGCAGCTTAGCTGCCCGCGATCTACGCAAGGAGGTAGACGAGGGCAGGATTTGGAGACATGCAGAGCCTCGCCGGGTTGAGGCGCATCGCAAAGGTATCCCTCGCATGCCGACGTAAACGGCCGCTCACTCTTTTGTGTTGTGCGTATGCAGGAGGCAGGCTGACGGCGACGCATGGGGGGGCGCCCTTGCTCTGTGCTCCGCTACCCCTGCCTAGCGGAAGGGGCATACGTGTTGCAACACGCCCGGGCCTTCAATGCTGGGGCGTGCCGCATCTCACATCTCACATCTGGAGTTCCCTCTTCTGATAATCCCCACGAGCATCACAGCCGCCATCCACAACCTTGCACGCCATCGCGAGCTGTACTTTCTTACCACTCCAATCCGCGGCCGCGACGACAACTCCAACCTCACCTGGCTAGAATACCCCTCTTCTGCTGCGGACTCGACCGCTCGCCCCAAGCGATTGCAACGCCCATGATGGCGCCTCCCTGGGGCTCCCCGAGGGCCTTGCTCGCACACGGCCTCGCCATGCTTGCTTCCTGGCCTTTAGCAGCCAACGCGGCCGCTTCTGTGGCTGGCGACTACTTTGTACAATCGCTGCCCGGCGCCCCCAAGGGTGACACTGTCAAGATGCATGCTGGGTGAGGAAGCCCGAGTCCCACAACCATCTCAACGTCCTCGTTTTCGGCAAGCCTCCCCGTGCTGACCTCTTGCCCTCCCATCCTCTACAGTCACATCGAAGTCAATCCCCAACACAACGGCAACCTTTTCTTCTGGCACGTCCAGAATAAGCACATTGCGAACCGCCAGCGCACTATCATCTGGCTCAACGGAGGTCCCGGCTGCAGCTCCGAGGACGGCATGATGATGGAAATTGGCCCGTACCGCCTCAAGGACTCGAGCACACTCCAGTACAACAATGGCTCCTGGCACGAGTTTGCGAACCTGCTGTTCGTCGACAACCCTGTTGGCACTGGCTATAGCTATGTCGACACGGATAGCTTTGTGCAAGAGCTGGACGAGATGGCCGACCAGTTTGTGGCCTTTCTCGAGAAGTGGTTCACCCTCTTTCCCGAGTACGAAAACGATGATGTAAGCCTCCGCTCGCTAGCCTCGTCCAGGTGTCTGCACGTGCAGTAACTGACCCATGTCAACAGCTCTATATTTCAGGCGAGTCGTACGCCGGACAGCATATCCCCTACATCGCGAAGCACATACTGGCGCGCAACAAGAACCCGGCCTCAAAGCACGCCTGGAACCTTAAGGGACTCCTCATCGGCAATGGATGGATATCCCCAGTCGACCAGTATGAGGCCTATCTCAAGTTTGCCTACGAAAAGGGTCTCGTCGTGAAGGGCTCCAAGACGGCGGCACAGATTGAGGCTACCTACGACATATGCCAGAAGCAGATGGCGTCCCACGGCAAACTGGAGGTAGATTCTTCTGCTTGCGAGTCGGTGCTCCAGGATATCCTCCGACTCACACAGAAGCTTGGCGACGATGGCAAATCTCAGTGTATCAACATGTACGATGTGCGCCTCACCGATACCTACCCCAGCTGTGGTATGAACTGGCCTCCGGACTTGAAAGATGTCACCCCATACCTGCGCCGACAAGATGTCGTCGATGCCCTCCACGTCAACAGCAACAAGGTCACCGGGTGGAAAGAGTGTAACGGCGCTGTAGGGGCTGCTTTCAATCCTCGCAATTCCGTGCCGTCAATTGAGATTTTACCTGATCTCTTAAAGGAGATGGACATTCTATTGTTCTCTGGCGCGGAAGATCTCATCTGCAATCACTTCGGCACCGAGTCCCTGATCAGCAACATGGAGTGGAATGGTGGTAAGGGGTTCGAAACCACCCCTGGCAACTGGGCACCACGCAGGGACTGGACCTTTGAGGGCGAGGAGGCGGGTTTCTGGCAGCAGGCCCGTAACCTGACCTACGTTCTATTCAACAATGCCTCTCACATGGTACCTTTTGACTATCCTCGGAGGAGTCGCGACATGCTTGACCGATTCATGGGCGTGGACATAAAGAGTATTGGTGGTACTGCGTTCGAGAGTCTGCTCGACGGTGAGAAGCTCCCAGACACGACAGTTGAAGGTGCCGCCAACAACACTGCCAGTGACCACCACAACAAGGAGAAGGAGCTCAGTGACGCCAAATGGGCCGCATACCAAAAGTCGGGCGAGGTTGTGCTGATGCTGGTTGCCATCGCTGCGGGTATTTGGGGCTTTTACATCTGGCGCGCGCGGCGCCGTGCTGCCATTGTGGGCTACAAGAACATCCCTGGCGGTAGTGCCGAAGGCAGACTTGGTAGCGGGGGCAGTGGCCTGGATAACTTCCGCTCCAAGCGGTCGGCGCGTGACGTGGAGGCCGGTGACTTTGACGAAAGCGAGCTCGACGACTTGCACGTGGGCACGTCAGGTAATATGAACAGGGATCACTACACTGTGGGCGACGACAGCGACGACGACGAGACGAACTACGAGAAGGGAAAGAGAAAGGCTTCAGGGCAAGGACGGGCATGAAAGAATGGTTGCGTGTTGCCCTTGTACTATATTATATACACTATGAGCAAAACATTCGTTTAGATCGGTAGTAGCGGCGTAACCTGGTAGTTCACGATTCGAACTCATACATGTTGTAACCTGACTGCTTACGCTGCAGACGTGACGTAGCATTCAGATATATAGGAAGAGCATGCACAGGCACCATCAAAACCAATAACTTCAAATCCGGATTGCCCCTATGCTCGAAAGTGTGACTAGAATGTGTGCGCCCAGGAATGATTTTACCGCTAAACAGGTTTTGGCATTGGAGGAAAGAAAAAACTCCCCACGCATGATCAGGACACGCCACCCTGGAAAACCCACACGCACGCCACCCTGACGCCCGCTTTCATGAAATCGTGAAATGGAAAAATTAAAAGAAGCTATTGTGGGACAGGAGACGAACCATGCTACGACCCAAAATAGTAGCAGGATGGGAACAGCAACGACGGTGGAGAATTGGTGGGCAATGGAAAGACGAAGAAACCTTCTGGCACGTCCAGTTGTGTGTATCCGTGCTGCTGGTGTTCCTAATTAGGTCAGGAAGCGAGATATTGGCTGCTGCGTCTGCTTGCTCGCTCTTCATCGTCTTGTTGTGAATCATCCGTACTGCTGGAGATAGATGTATATATACAGATCTTTGGGAGGGTTATTAATGTTGTCATTAGTCATCGTCGATCTCAATGATGATAGGTGCTGAGGCGTGCGATGCCGACCGCGAGCCGCCTGCTGCTGGGCAGGTGCGAGAGACGCTGCTGCCACGCTTGATGCTTGTCGTGCTGTGGATAACACTAGAGGCTTTTGCCCCGGCAGTGCCCTGATTCTCATTCCCGCTGTTGTCGTCATCGTCATCATCGTTCTCGTCAGGCAGGTCCTTAACCTTCCAGGTCCCGTCGGCAGACACAGAGATGGACTTTGCGCGCAGATGTCCCTGCGCCTCGAGCTTTTCACGGACGCCTTGGAGCCACAGGTCTATACGCAGGCTGTACGGCCGCGCATCTGCCGAGCATAGTGGACACTTCCACTTGTCCACGAACGAAGGCTCGCTCGGACAAGTCTCACACGAACTAGATTCCTTCTCGCAGGTGCATGCCTTCTTCTTGCCGAGCCGCGTGTTCAGCCAGGTCTCAAGGTCGAAGCACTCGAGATGCGTGCAGCATTTCCCCCGCACGGGGATCTTGAAAATCGTTGACGAGAATGGGTCCGCTAAGTCGATGGCTAGCTCGTGGCTGACCATGGCGACCTCATCATCGTCATCACCCGTACTCGTGCTTGCCAATCGTCGCTTGATAATTTCGAGGGTGTCACTTAGTGGTTGAACACTATGCGTTTTAACTAAGCTCAGGATCGCCGAGTGGCTAAGCATCTCTACCAGCTCGACAGCAATATGTGGCTGGCTGTCCTTTGGTACATCTCGCGGGCGTACGGCAGTCTCAGGTACCCAGACATGAACGCTGTTTTCCTCGAGGAGGGCATCTGCAGGTATTTCGACCGGCAAATCCTTGGAGTGATGGGCTTTTCGTCGAAGGGTCAAGCTCAGGCGGTTGACCTCGATGAATACGTGCTCGGGCCAGATCATATCCTTGGTTACCCAGTCGCTCTCGGCAATTTCCTGTGACTGGGTGCTCGCTATGTAACAACAACGAATCCGAAGACGCAACGATCCACTCGCATATTTGTGAACGAGAAGATCACGTCCAGGCCACATATCGGTGCGTGACAGCCGATCTTTGTCCTTGACACTAAGACTAAAGTTGAATTTGTGTATCACTTTTGCCGGCTTGACAGTGACAGGGCCAAGTGCGAGTTTTTTGACTGCTTGGTAATGTCTCTCGTGTCTGTCGCGAGTTGCTTCCAAGTGACGTGGAAGGCGTTTAGGACTACGCACATGAGCTTGGTGCAGCGAGTTCAATATACATGTATTGTCATGCGGATCATTCGGATATTCGTTGATCGGTATTCGGTAGTCGGGTGCGGGGAATAGATGCCCGCTTGCAATGTGCTTTGCTGGCGCTGGCTGTTGCATTTGAGACTGAGAAGGTTGTCTGCCCTCTGCATTGAAAAGATTGTGCGTGGTTGTTGGGCTCGGAAAGGCCCTTGGCCATACAACTGGAGACCCTGAAGACGACCGTCCGTTCATTATAGTCGCAGAGAAGACGGGAGACTGATTCGATGTAGGTGATCCTCCAAACTGATATTGCGCATTGAGGAAGGAAGCAGGGAACTGAGTTACTGGTTCCCCAGAAGAGCTCGTTGCGCTCTGCTGGTGGTAATTGAGCTCTCCAATCTGTTGTCGGTCCTGCGACTGACTTGGCCAAGGCCGCATCAACGAGGGTGGCTGCACACCGTGCTGCATTGGAGCTGCAGCAATTAGAGATTGCACTTGTGGCTGTGACATAATCGGTTGGTGGTTGTTTATAGAAGAAGCTGGGATCGTTTGTATCTGGCCTGAGATTGTTGGGAGCTGCTGGGGATATAATTGTGTTTGGAATGCAGAAGCTCCATCTGTAGCAGGTAATAACTGGCTTGGCAGAACTGGCCATTGCTGACTCTGAACAAGCGAAGGGCTGACATGACCAACACGAATCGGCCCATGGCTGGGTACAGGGTTTCCCGGTTGGTGAGAATATTGTGACGATTGTCGCTGCTGCTGGCCATGAGCAAGAGCTCCCGAATTTAGCTGCTCACGAAATAGCTGGACTAGCTGCTTGTACCGCGTGGTAAGACTTTCCAGGTATCTGGTGTACTCTGCATCGTGTGCTCTCTGCGAAAAAGTCCCGTCTTGTGCGATGTGACGCTGCTGATCTTCTTTAAAGAGAACCTCCATTTGGGCGGCAATGGGACCATCAGCAATACCCGTTGTCCTACGCGATGCACGGAAGACTATTACCTGGAGAACTTGTGAATGCATGTGAAGTTGACCAAGCAATTCGTCCATGAATAGTGGGATGCCGTTGACAGCGTGCTGTTGAATTAAGGATGTCCAAGAACTCGCCATGGAGAAGAGGAACTTGATAACGGCGTTGAGCGTCATGGAGTACAAGGGATCCCGCTGCATCCTCGGGAACGGCGCCGGGAAGTTAGCCAAGCAGTTGAGAAGGGTTTGGCGTATGCTGGCGTTATTTCTAAGAAGATTACTGACGGCATGGAGCCCATGCTCTGCCATTGAAAACGAATTCGTGTCATGTTGGAAGAGCCCACGGATCTCGAAGGGGTTGACAGTCCACAAGCAGAACACCTGATGCAGCACAATATAGAAGATGTCTCCAGTCTTACAAGCGTCCTCAAGAAGTTGCAATCGTGGCTGCTCCAGATTTGGATCCAGTGGCTGATTTCCACCACACCAACGGTTGAGCTCTGCCAGGTTTTCAGCTGCGCCCCATGCCCTCAAGGCATCCATATTTTTAGACGCAACGCGCCTTCTCTTTGCCGGTCCGCCCATCTCCATTTCTGGTTCGCTGAGCTGGTGAGAGCGTTGAGCAGGAGCGGCAGACAATGGTGGCGGGTTTGATGGAGAAGCTGGGGGGACGGTCGACATGTGCCCCATGATCGGTGTCGACAAAGGGCTTCGACCGGATTCGTGGTCGAGTGATGCAGGTGCATTTAGAAGACTGTGTCCAGGTTGCGCAGCGGGAGCCGAGTCTACGTGGTGCCGTGGTTGTGCAGCCGCATGATCGCTGGAGAGTGGCATATCGGCGACTTGAGCACTGCGATGCGTGCCCGTCGGCTCTGGGCTGGTCTCATCGCCGGTGTCAGGGGATGGGAGAACGGGCAGCGTGGTTACACTCGATGAGCTGGACACAGCGTGTGGTAGTTAGTCCATGTGTGCTTGTCGGATCGCATGTGAGGCCAGAGTGAGGGGGGGCTTACTGAGGCTGCGCAGACGGCGCCGGTTCCAGACATTCGCCCTCGTCCTCAGCCGCAGCGACGTCCGTTGTGGTCGCCGCGACAGAAGCTATTCGTGCAGGCGCAGTGGTTAACAGCTGGACCGACGGTGACCTCGGGAACTTGGTGGCTTGTGGGAGTCGTGGTGTGGGCGTGACAGGCTTTGCGTTGATCAACCATGAAGGCTGGCGGCGGCCGGGCAGCCAGGTTTTGAGAGTTGAGTTGGACTGCTCGACCCGTCGTCGCGACGACGTGTCGCAGCTTGCTGGGGGGCGCACCCCTACTGGCGCCATCTACGGAGGACTGTGCCTAACTAAGATCGGGGTTGCGGTTTCCCCACACCAGACACCAGAGAGCCGCAGTGGGAGTAGAGAAAGTCACAATCTCGGAGCTGCAAGACAGCCGAACAGTGTTGCAACCGGACAAGGACGATACCAGACCGCCGGTCTTGGCCCCGACCAACTCCGTTGGTGAGTGTGAGTGTGAGTGTGAGCACGAGACTTTATGGTTGTGGAACAGGCGCTCCGTCGCTCCTAGGCCACTGCCACGTCATGTTGGAGATGTCGCCACGGTCATCCTATTGAGGTGCGGACTGGAGGTGATCTGAGGCATCAGGAGGGCTTGGGGGATGCGCAAGGTGCCGGCATGGCGAGTGAGGCGCGACTGCCGCCGTAGTCAGTTGGTCGGTCGAGCGCACGTCTTCTAGGTTGCTGTCGTTGCAGAGTCCCGATTGCTCAGGTCGTCCGGCTTTCGAGGGTCCGATGGCGGCCGCAGAATCACAGCGGACATTCGTTGCAACTTTGAAGATATTCTTGCCTTGACGCAGCCGCACCAGACCTCGACCTTTTTCGACGCTGGAACTGCCGCCCGGCTCTGCTGCAAGAGCTGGGCAATTGGAGCAATCAATACTGGTGCGATTTTGTGCGTACATGTACCCTGGAGCTAGGGTACCTTGTAGAGCTAAGATGCAGGAAGCATACGCAGTAGAGCCAACATGATAGCGTGCGCTTAGTTATTAGTTGCCATGGAAGGCAGGGATTCAACCCGCCGACGCTGACTGCAGCCCTTTTCCAGCGGCCTGGGGAGGCACGCCGAGTGGACGGGGTGCCTTCCAAGGTCCCCATGTGAAAGGACAGCAACCCCTGCTGCTGCAAACAACGGCAAACAACGAGAGCGCCCACCGGAAACGCGACCAGGGTCAATTCATCCGGATCCAAGCGCCAAAGAGCAGAGGGTCGGACATGTCGATGAATGATGAGCATTCCGCACACGAACATCATGGCAGAACAAGCACGGTGCAAGTGAAATTGGCCGATACCTGGGAGCAGGCCTGGCCCAGGACCGGCTGGATCAATCATGAGATATCCCTGCTCGGATGCTTGCCGTTCTGCTCTTAGTTGCGGTGATATTGGCCGAGTCCGCAACGGTCGTCAGAACTGCACTTCAGAAGTGGCCATGGTGGCAGCTTGTCAGACGTACCTACTGCTCAGTGGTAGAGATGCGGGCAGGACAACCGGATGGCCTGTGTAATAATTAGAATGGCGGGGCTCTCGATGCGGCAGAGGTCCGGGCCATGGATGGCGAGATGAGCGACCATGCGGGACTAAGGTACCTCAAACTACATAGTACAGCATACGTTTACCAGTGTCTGTGCGAGACAAGAAGCTCGGTGTGCAACCTGAGACGGCTGTCGACTAGTGCTTCAGTCTTGTCCCTGTGCCCTCGGGCACCTCCTCGCTTGCCTGCAAGACATGCGTAAATACCCCAGGACTGTGGCCAAGGGCGCTCCGACAACTGCAAGACTCGAAGCTCGAGAGCGGGTGCCGGGTGAGCACAGACACCCGTTCGTGGGCGGCAAGAGCAACCAGCGACCCCGAAGATGCCCCCGGCATCCAGCCGAGCCGGAGCCAGAGCCAGAGCCAGAGCCAGAGCCAGAACCAGTGTTGAGTGACACCTGCAAGTGAGGGGCGCCAGAGTCCGGTCACTGGTAGCTTCCCGTGGGTCTGCCACCAAGACTCCGCCAGGTCCTGGTCCCTCCCACTGCCACCGTGCTTGTTGTCGTCGTCGACTCATCGACCATGCCACATGCCATCCATCCAGGCTACTGTGCTTCCTCCGTGCCCCCTCTGCGCGTCCTGAGCCCTTGTCATTCTTCCCACCAGGCGCTCGATCTCTCTTTTGCCTCCCTACCTTACATATCTACGTCCATACGGGGTACGATAGCCATCCTGGGCATCCCGCTGTCTCGACAGTGCTGCCTACGCTGCCGCTGCGCGCTTTCGTGTCGCCACCTCGGTAGCTGTCGCGATCTACACCTTGCCCTCCCCAGATCCGGCGCTTCCTCGGTACAGTGAGCTGGGACGACGGACAAACGACTGATCGCACCGACGACCTCTGCGAAACTCGACTTCCTGTTTCCCCCTTCGACACGCAGTCTCGACACGCAGTCTCGACACGACGACCAAATAATACATCCCTCTGCGCGCAATAGGCATCTCCCGGTTCAATGCGTCCAGTCTCGATTCGAAGAGCAAACACGTCCTGCTTATACCGAACCTTGCCATCGCTACACCTTGCATAATCGGCATCGACTGCGGTGCGGGGGCGACAATAATATCCACGGTCTTATTTCCCACACAGTTCCTGCTGTAGCCAGGCAGCTCGGTTGATCGTGGACTCCACAGTCGTATTCGCGTGAAGTGGTCACTCAGCTTGAACGGTCCTCCATAACTGCCAATTGGAGGGTAGCATCGGGCCAGATGGCAACCATCCGACCAGAAGTGGGAGATATTCTCCACGTCGTCCGTAAGTGTGATATTGGAGGAACAGCTCCCCCACCCCTAAAGCACAGCTGACCATAGTGACTTCGTTCAGATGACTTCATCGCGCGCAGCTCTGATGAGCTGAGTTTGGCGAAGGGCGACCGGGTTGAATTGATAGAAAGGGATGACGAGTTTGGTGATGGCTGGTTTCTTGGGCGCCACATGGCCAATGGGAACACTGGCCTATTCCCTGAAGGTTAGTCAGAGTATCCTCAGCTCCAGGCTCGTTCCTCAGTAAGAACACCTCATTGACGCGCTGTCCCCTGCCAGTGTACACCCGGGCCCCACCAAAAGGTGCAGTTATCGCGTCGCCAGCTGTTCAGAAGCCGCCGGTCGCGAAGGCACCGACTAGCTCCAATGGCCTTGTATCGTCGTTCGGACAGGGTGCCAGTACTGGCTCAGGCAGGTTCCCGAGCGCGGGTGCAAACCAGCTGCCACCCGTAATCACGGAGCAGCGATCCTTGAGCATGCCTGCCAATTCGATCAAGCAGGAAAGCACGCCTACCTCTACGCTGCGAGCCTCGCCTGGCACCCTCGGCAGCAGCTCGGCGAACCGCCCTCTTACGCAGGACAGCCATGTGTTGCACGAGACCTTGACCGTTATCGACGAGCATATCACAGATCTCCACTCGACACCGAGCAACAGCAATCTGCACGCATCGAATGATTCTGGTAGCGAGTACAGCTCGCAAATGCCTGAACGGATGTCATATATTCAAGGCGAAGAGACAGACGAGGAGGACGATGACATGCATACACGCCAAGAGGTCGTAGCCTGGACGCCTGACCAAGTCGCCGAGTACCTTTTCACCACCGGGGTGGAGAAACAACATTGTGAGGTTTTCAGGGACCAGGAGATTTCCGGCGAAATTATATTGGGCATGGACCAATCCTCCTTGTTCTTGAAGGCCTTCGATTTGGGCTCCGTTGGACGCCGTTTGAAGACCTGGCAGAAGATTAAGAATCTTCAGGATGAGGTCAATGGGATTCCCATGGATCGACGAAACTCACGGTCACAAAGCGATGCAGGTTCCGAGGATTCCAGAGTCAGGATACGAAGTAGGACAAACACCCTAACCAGCTCGATGCAGAGGCTGCCACCTATTACGGACCGTCCAGGATCCCGACGCTATTCGCAAACGCCCAAGATGGATCCTATTACTTCACTGACACCCGGGTCTCCACGTGGGCTGGAAGACAGTACAAGGCCGTCCAATCATCAGAAGCGACCCTCAGCAGCCTCGATCCGCGATCTCCACCACTCCCGGCGACACTCCTCCACGGGTTATGCTGCAGTTCTGACCGGTAGCAACGGAGCGCCGAGGCTGGGCGCTGCGGGTACCTTCCCGCTCGCAGAGGGCGGGCACAGGAAACAGCCTTCGTTTGACCGGAACTGGACTATGGGTGATGCGGCAACATCGTCGGTCCCCGGCCGACCGTTGTCTTCAACAGGCATGCACGACCTCCATGGAGGATCCGACATAGACCCTCGGGAGAAGGCCACCAATGATCAGGATCGTGGCTACTTCTCCGGTGGCGAGGTCGACAACAAAAAACGCAACGTGTTGAAGAAGCGTGACAGTGTTTCACATAGTCCTCAGGCTAGCTACACTGAGCAGCAGAGGATGAGAGCCGCTACGACATCTGTGAACAGGACCTCGAGATATGGCAGCATGGATGCCAGCCAGCTTGACTCCACGCCAATTGCTGCCCACAAACATTTCGGCCTCTCTGATGACCATCGCCGGAATGCCTCGTCAACGACAACGAGTTCAGTGCCGCCGCGCCCACCAACCAAAGACGGCCCTTCGCCGATTGTCACCCGGTTGGACGGGCTCGAGACGACCTCCAAGAACGACTGGTTCAGCAAACCCGCTGCCCACCTCTCGAATCTCAGTGGGCTTCGTGCTATCTCGGACTCCGTCACAAGGACTGACAGAACGCGCCTCGCATCACCAACTGAGTCTTCACTGAAGGATTCTCCGCGCTCGAGTACACCATCTGCGGGACCCAGCTTTGATTTTGACTCGCCCGATGCAGCAGGCAAGAGCCCTCTATCAAGCGCAACGACCGGCAGCAGGAAGCCAATCAAGACCAAGGCGAAAAAGGAAACAAGCGCTTATACACGCGGACTCCAAAAGATTGGACCGCGCGAAGCCATCAAGGATGCCGACTACAGCGGGTGGATGAAGAAGAAGAGCTCACACCTCATGACCACCTGGAAGCCCCGCTTGTTCGTACTTAGGGGCCGTCGTCTATCCTACTACTACTCCGAAGAGGACACGGAAGAAAAAGGTCTTATCGATATATCTTTCCACCGGGTACTTCCAGCAGACAACGAACGACTTCAGGGACTGCACGCCACCCTAACTGGTGCTAGCACCACTCCTGTTCCTGCTGACAGCAGCATCGAGACAACCGCCGATGCCGCATCAGCAACTGCCGTGACCGAGAAAGGACCAGACACGATGTTCATGTTCAAGCTTGTTCCTCCGCGTGCTGGACTCAACAAGGCTGTGACTTTCACCAAGCCCATGGTCCACTATTTTGCACTTCCCAACCTCCAACAGGGCCGCATGTGGATGGCTGCACTTATGAAAGCCACCATCGATCGCGACGACACACAGCCAATGACATCAACGTACCAGCAAAAGACCATTTCTCTTACCAAGGCTCGACAAATGCGCCACCGACCTCCCGCGCTCATGGGTCTTGAAGACAAGTCAGCTGATGGTACGACCGGAGACGGCAACAGCGAGCAGAAGGATGATGCGCTTGGTATAGCGTATGGCGATCTCGACAGCGCTGTCTCTGGCGTTGAGAAACTCGGCTTCTCCAAGCTCGAGAGCTCGTCAGCTATGAAGGCGACCTTTGACGAGAAGACTGACAATGGGCTTGCCCCATTGACAGCAGCCAACGTTCCTCAGAGTGCCTAGAGCGCATTCTGTCGGCGACGTCGTATTCCACTGCGCCCGTTTCACTAGAACGAAAACTCACGATTCTTGATACCCCAAATCCCAGCATTTTTTTGCTCATCTCTCATTTCATTATGTCTGTAGTGGCGTCGCAGGTCGCCGCCCAGTGTCAAAGTAGTGACGGTTCGGAGACATACTCAAGGCCTTCCTGAGCAGTTGTCTGAGCAGTTATGAGTCGCAGGACGTCTTCTCGTACCACGGTGTCGTTGCGGCACAGGTTGTGCGACGATACACAACCTTGCGCGCAGGCTCAAACCTAATCATGTAACTAGCTCGTCTTGCTGTTCTGCATTTCCTTTTCCATGAAGATGACGTGAAACAACAAGCAAGATTCGAATAGTACTCAAGCATAGTGCAACATGATGTCTCTCTTTTCCTTGATTCTGTTTCTACATCGAATGTGCCTGCGTGGAACATGCGCAGCAGTAGTCTCCTTGCTTTACAGTCCCCACAAATGAATGCTTCTCTAATATATGCTAACCAATGCTGCTCTAAGTATACTCCTCGGACCTACTATCTGTCGTGCGAGGGAGCAGCCGCCCTCGACTACTGTCCCACGCGGAGCTTGCTCTTACCCCTTCATCTCGGCATAGTTGCCCCCGAACCCGACGGGGGGGTTTGCTGGCGCCTCGTGTGCGACGAAACCGCCCTGCTGTTGCTGCGTTTGCTGAGGTGGCGGCTGGAAGTATCCCTGGCCACCAGGACTGTGGGTCGGGTGGGCGATGGCCGGATCGTACTGCTGCGTATGCTGGTACGGGTGATGCTGCTGGTCAGGGTACCCGCCGCCGCCGCCGCCGCCGCCCGCCTTGGCATATAGATTAGGGGAGTGTCCCTCTCCAACTGGAGCGGCGCCGGGGACCAGGCTGTATCGTGGGTCGTGGAAGTACTGCTGCTGACCCACCGGCGAGGCGGTGGCGGCATGGTGTTGGTGGTGGTGTTGTTGTTGCGCCGCGCTGGCGGCGGCGGCGGTGGCGGCCCCCGAGTTCCTACGCCAGACTAGGTACCAGGCGATGAACCCGACCAGCGCGAGGACCGCGACGCCGCCAATTACGCCGCCGACAATGGCCCCCACTGGCGTCTCGCTGCCACCGCCGCTGCTGGCCTGTGTGTTCTGGCCACCATTTGCAGCGCTGTTGCCGGGGTCGTTTGGTGCCGGAGTACTTGAGCCAGAAGCCGTGGTGCTCCCCGTGGAGCCGGTCGACGACGACGTCGATGATGACGTGGTTGTAGGCGCCGAGGCTGCCAGGATGTACTGGCCAGAGAAGGTCTGCTGGTCGCAGTTGAACTGCGTGTACAGCTTCCCCGGCGAGGCCGTGGTGGTGAAGAGAAAGGTCACGCAGTACGGATAATTTGTGTTGCTAGTGCTATATGACCCCATGGATGTTAGCTCTCGCCTCCCGCTCGCTCTACTCGTTGGGCTTAGAGGCCATAGCCGCACCCTGACTTACCAGCAGAGCGTCTGAGGCCCGACGCTGGCGGAGCAGACGGCCTCAGTCGCGGCGTGACACACAGTGTAGAAGTTTTCGGACGAGCTGCAGAAGCTCCCCGCACAGCAGCCACGGTAGGTCCCGTAGTTTGTGCAGGTGTTGGACGCTGAGCAGCTCAAGGGGTAGTAGCTGTCTGTGCCGGAGATGAAGCCGCACACGTTGGCGCCCGTGGCGCGGGCGTCGAGCGCGGGCATCGCCCCGAACCGCCGCGACGGAGGCGAGGTTGGCAGCGGAGGGGGGTTGACGGCGAAGCCCACGGGATCGCCCCCAGGAGCATGTGTCTGGCGGGCCAGCATGTCCACGGCTGATGCGGAAGCGACGGTGCTTAGAAGCAGCGACTGCGCAAGCCAGCGGACACTCGTTGGTGGGCTGGCCATGGCGGGTGTTTGATTTCTCTTGCGACGTCTCGTCTGCAGTGACTGGATCGCGTCCAGGAGAGGGACAGAAGACGGAGGAAAACCGACATGTGAGGACCGCCTAGAGCTCTAGGCCAGGCACGGCAGGCGGACTAGTCTAGGCAAGACGTGGACTCGCAGCCGGGGCTGATCACGCCGACCAGCATGGAATCTGCAGGGAATCTGCACATCGTGGGGCTGCGGTGGTTTTGACTCGCCTTTCTTGCGTGGCTCTGGTCTGACCCAGCGAGGCACATCAGCTCGGATGTTGGGTACCCAGGGACTTGACATGTATGCCTCGGCCAGGTCAACACCTCGGAGATGTACGTGCCATCACCAAGATCATGGCGGCGTGCAGGCCGCGGTGCAAGGTTTCAAGGGCTCCCAGAGAGAGCTTGTCCGGTGCGCGGCTGACCCCGGTTGATGAGCTGCATTGGCTGGCGGGGTGCGGCTGAGAAGACAAAGAGAAGTGGTTGGGAAACAAGGGCGCGGCCAGTCTGGCAGAACGCATGCTGCCAGTGTAGGCTCTCCCAACCGTCGTCGTCGTCGTCGTCGCCAGCGTCCGTCAAACACTGATTCGGCAGTTGCTCAGAGAACATGAGCTTCTCATATGTGAGGGCATCGGCGAGGTCCTTAGCCTCATCGTCGTCGTCGTTGAAGATGCCTAAAGGGGACGCATTTGAACCTTTCCCCACCCCACCCACTGCGACTGCGCTGCGCCAACGCATGCTGTTCCTGGCCCTGGGCTATGACGCCATGGGCCATCACTCTTGCAAATTGAGTGCCGGGTCTCCGAGCAGCCCGGTGCACTAACTCTAGGCACTTCTTACAGAAGCACATAACAGCCATGTTGACAGTCGTTGCTACCAAGGTCTGGCAATCCAGCACATCTCGAAGCGCCAGATTCCACTTTAACTTGTCGACCTCACTAATGGGAAAAGACGACTGTGACAGCCTCAAACTGCCCGGTCATAGTCTGACCTCTGTGAAACCATCTACGAGACTTTCCCATCTCACAGCAGCAGTACTAAGTCATTTTGCCCACGAAATGAGCTGCCGGCATGTGTAGCACAGCATCCAAACATGCAAAATCCGCTCTTCGCCAGCGCTGTATAGTCTACCTGATGTTCGTGATGCCTTCTTCTGGTATCTGGGCCAACTGGTGCAGCACCTGGCTATAGGTCGACCTTATTGCTGCGTTCATCGCCTGTCTCTTCCCCTCCTTTTGCAAGCCCGTAATCAACTCATAAGTGCCGTTTTGGTGATGGCGACGTTTTCATTGCTATCGGCGCATTTACGCACCTTGATACTGACTCTCACGAAGCGCAGCAACAGTAGTAGTTATCGACTCCGACCTTACCGTGCCTTCACTCACCAAATGTTTATAAAAGCTCCCATAGGTGCGTCGAAGACGACGACAACAATGCGGTACGTGCGTCAAGATTGGCTAGCATCGACAGAAAAGGAAGTGGTAAACCTTGACCGCAGCTTAGCACAAGCTTTGTGTCCACGTCTTACAAGAGTGAAAGCATAAATCAGCCATTCGGATACTGGATGTTTCTGGATAGGAGATCCAACAATGATCGCAAATCAGCTGTTTCTATCGAAGCACCAACTTCTTTCGCACCGAGGAGATGAGCTTCTCTTGTGCGTGAGGAACCACTCTTGCGTGCACTCGCAGACAAGGAGGAAATCCAAATCAACCTGTGACTATGCAGACTCCTGCTAGACTTCTGTTTCGGGTAGCTTTTTGAAGACGGCCCTTTGGAGATCAAGCCTTCTTGTGCTTGCAAAATAAGCTTCGATCAAGGCGTCAGATTTGTAGCTTTGTACGACGCTCTCGCAAAGGCGCTCGAAACAAGAGCATGAAATCAGTACTGTTCTGCTGTGCTTTCCCATATGAGATAAGGCTTGACCACTGCCACTGCCAACACAGCTCAGCGCATCGTATCAGCCGGCTCTGCAGGATCATTCTCTCAATTCTGGGGAGCACTTTTTGCGATTTGGTAAATAGTCAAGTTGTAGACATTGACCTTTTCAGTCCCAGTTCTCTCTCCCATCTGCCGTCGCTGGCAGGCCTGAAATCCAGCAATCAACATATCCATCGCTACCCATATATTGCGCTCCGGGTAAATAACCGTAAGTAGGTCTCCCATGCAGTTAAGCAGAGACGGAACGATAGAAATTCTCCTAATACACACGGATCTTGATCAGCCTCGTTCGCACAGGCATGCACCGCAAGTAGTTAGTGCTTCCTCGAGACTAACCGAAACTCTAATAAAGCGCAACTCAAAAACAAAACCAAGGGAGTCTAGGATTGCTTGGCATCTTTCGACCAAACCAGCCTCCATCTCGGAAGTTCTAATAACCATGATTGAGTCCCGCACAGGTCGCGCCCGATATATCGAGCATATCGAGCGTTTGCTATGATCATAAAAGTGTAGGATTCCGTTTATAAGGGATTGAATGCCTTCACCGGTACGTAGCGTTGCTCAGTTTCTTTCACATCTTCAATTTTCACCAGTCGGTTAATCACCTGCTCATCCCATCAGCGTAATCCCACAGTGCATACCCGCGACTCCCGACACCTGCCAACAACTACAAAGATGTTTCAGGTCACCATGGACGGTACATCTGGTGGCGACTCCAAGGTCTCTCCTGCGCAGAGCATGACCTCTCCTAATAGAGCATCGTGAGTAGTGTGCACCGGACTAACGATGGTGAGTCCGAAACTGATAGCAGCTTTAGACCCTATTCAGACATGGTTGCTCTTCACTGCGCAGATGAGACGCTCTTTGTCCATAGGTTCATACTCGAAACCGTGCCAAAGCTTCATTCTCTGGCCTCAATACACCATGGGCTCAACATGTCGGGACTCTCAGCCGCAGCAGGTCATGTGCTAGTCAACTTCCTATACAAAGGATTCTACGGTGTCTCTCCATCATTGGACAATGGGCGTGTCACGAAAGCGCGCGATACCGAATTGCTTCGCTGTAGTTTCGATGTTTATGCCACGGCGAGGCAGTACGATATCGATAGCCTAGCAATCTTAGCACAGGACGATATAGAGAGGCGGACCGATCACCTCGAGCCGGCCGAGGCCCTGGTTGCTGTCAAGAAGGCCTGTCCGCTGCCGGATACAAAAGACGAGTGGCTGCGCAACTACACAAAGACGCTGCTTACTGCCACATACCCTAGTGTCGAAGCCTTCTTGACATCAACCATCATGGCTACCGACCATGCCGAAAAAACCATGTCAATCACGGAAATGATGCTGCGTACCGTGATTTCATCGGTCATGGAAAGAGAGCTCGAGGAGAAGAAGGAGCAAGAGGCTGCGGAAGCAGACGCAAGGGCAGCAGAAGAAGCAGAGTTTGAAGAATTGAAAGCGAAGTTGGCAAGGAAAGGGAAGTTGTTCAGGGTGGAACGGGCCAGGCTAGAACAGCTGGCATGCAAAGTGGCTGTCTATGAGCCAGTGGCTGAAGATGAGTCAGAAGTTTACCCCAACTTCGCACTACTTGGAATGGTATGAAGTGGTGCCCCGGATCATGAGTTTGATGTGCACTTGTGGAGGCGTATCAAGGATTTCGTACCTCCACTACACCAATCAAGTATTGTTACTAGACGGAGGGAATTGATTTTATTCTGCATGCAGATTATTAGCTATCATTCCATTGCTTGGTCATGAAACTCAGGACTAGCTCGTATATATCATATATCCTGCACATCAACACATACCAGCTGCACTTCAGGGTTTCTAGCATTAATCGTGGGATCTCGTCAAGATTCGTTACTTGATACAAAATACCTCCTTTATAGCTTTCAGCTTCTCTGCATTGCCACATCTTGTCAAACACAGGTGTCTGTGAGCCCCGAGGACCGGTGCCGTCAGCATTGAACAATAAAACCGCCTTAGATTCTATAATAATTTCCTCAGGCGTGACAGGCCCTGGAGCACCTTGAGGTGGAGTCACGTTGTTGTGGCTGCGACTGGAAACATAATTCTGGTAGGTCTAGATCCAAGGGGGTAAGCAAGGTATTCGAGAACTAATCAGAACGTCCGTGCAGCACGTTGAAGAACCCGGGTAGAGTTGTGACGTGCGACATTTCAATGGACCGGGGAGATGCCAGCTGAGCAGCTGCGGGGTGCAGTCGCTGATGTCATACTTTCAACCAGATTCAGCCATAAACAGGTTCATAAATGGTTGTCATCTTCTTGTTTCCATCAACAGCAACGTTGTACCATACTCAGCTATGAAGGCGTTGATTTAAGGTTCGAGCCGGCCGGGGATGATTCGCCAGTGCAACCGATAGAGCCTCGAACCCCGCAGTGGCCTTGCCATCAAGGGCTCATGATCTGCAGGTGCAAGGACCCGGTGCTAGGCCCTTCGAACCATAACTTGGATCACGAAACATCGAGAGTGAGATGCTCTAGCACACGAACGAGCTCCCACACTAGTCAGCTTGCAGATGATACCGGCGGCAGATATTATTAAGGGTATCGCGCATCTAGCTATTCGCGAAGATGAGCTATACTTGACTTTACCGTCGGTCTAACTGCCTAAAGCGCAACAATCATCCGGACGCACTAGGCTGATTGCGGTTGTTGGTGTACCAGGCGGGCTGATTATAAGTCAGTCATTTGGCTCCTTCGGTATTGCTAACAGTTGTTCGTCTTGGCGGATATAGTTTACACGGAACATAGCTATCACCCGTTAGTGGAGGTGCAGCATAGACCTAACCATGGCGCTTGGCGTTTGTGTGTATGGTAAGGGTAACCGTAGAGTACAAGACTGCCTTGTCGCGAATTTGAAGATTACCACCATGAAAGGAGTATGTAGGTCTTTAAGCAGTCGACGTTGAAAGTCGCTAGCACATAAGGATGTTCGCAGAAGAGAAGCCTAACGGGCTAACTAATTACTGGCGCTTACACAAAGACGCTGTGCACTCTCATCCTTCGTCTTGCTTTCTTCCAAGTCTTGGTCGTGCTTGAGCTCACGGGAGCCGCGGCGTCGGTTTCTCCCGGCGCAAGTTTCTGCGAGTCGATCGCGGTCGCAGGTCGTATCGCTAGTTGCATAGGAGTTTATTGCCCAACCCGTGATGGCAACCACTACTCACCTCGCCTCAGAAGACAGAAGACGCCGTCATCGTCCTGTCCCCCTTTTCCCTGGCACACAACTCCTGGCTCGCGGACCATGCAGGAGTCGACGTGGTCCTCGCCCATGACCACCGCGGTGAAGCTCCCGCGCGCCTCGAACCCGAAGCAGTCGTACGTCAACCGCCCAGCAAGAAGGTCGCGACGACGCCAAGATCCGGGAAGCGGAGGATGCTCGTATATCTCGGTTAGTCCGAGCGTGCGTCTTCGCGGATGTTGTTGTGGTTGTCTGACGGAGGGGATATGAGGGACAACAAAAAAAGGAAAATTCGGGTCACTTACACCAGCTCTCCTTGCCACCAACGAGTTCCTCCTTGCAACAGTGATCAGAAGGCCTGGCTCGGCTCAGTTCAAATTGACCTGTTCACAATAGCTCGATTTTGGTTTGATCTCGGCACGACCAACTTTCCCTGATGGTTGAAGCTACCAAGTGTGTACTCCATGGGTATAGAATATTCTGGGCCCAAGTGTGCCGCGCTTCGGCGCTGTTGGCCACAACTTTTGCCCTTTCCAACAGTCATTCGTGTCAGGATCTTACCGGAAACAATCTAGGACTCTACCAGAACTAAATCCCAAACTGCAAAGTCTAGGCCAGAGCGTGGCCTATTCTCGGCGGTAGCGTACCTCTTCTTCTAAGTCCACTCCGCGCCAATGATTCGGCCACCAGATGGCCCCAGTCACTACTCAGATGAATCGGAGCTTTGACTCAACCCTTGTAATGCGTTTGATCTGGTGCACGGCCGCAGCCTCAGTGTCAATGAGGTCTATAGTTGTGGCTACGAGTGAAGCGTTTACCGTTTAGTGTTACATCTACAGGTCGTTGAGTTATGTCTCAAGAGTGTCCATCCTAGCGTTGGAGACTGTCCACCAGCTTTCCGAGACAAAGTAGTCCGTTTGAGTACAACGACTCGTTCGACGCTTAGCTTACTAGCATAAAAAAAACAGACCAAGGCAAGGAGCGCAAGGCATGCGGTCGCTCTTTTCTTTTTTCTAAGACTTTTGGAGTTGACTCATCACTGTCCACCCAAGCGTGAAGGGTCAGCGAATTGTATCGGTTGCTTCAATCTAAGAGGCCGACCAATATGACTGGATTAAAACGAACCAACTTCAGTGGCCAAGACATGCATATTTCCTCCCGCATCCAGATGTAGGAGGCCGACCAGACACAGGTCAGAGGTGAGACCTTATGAATTAGATATGCATTCTTGTCAACACGTCTTGTCCTCAAGGTGCAACTGGGCTCGCAGTGTCACCAGTCCCTGATTGAACCGGAACTGAGATGTCTATCAATGCTAGGTCCAAATAAAAGAGCAGTTATAGTCCATAAGAAAAGTTGATCGACAGCTTTGGATCTCTCGCCATTGCTTTCTCACTTCCCAGGTCTTCAAGCAACAACCGCGTTTCATTGTCCGCGTATTCTTTTTTCGTTGGGTACTAGACAACTGCACAATCCTACGTCAACACTTCCTCACAGCACTGCGCGATCAACCGCCCAGAATGGCTGGTCGTGTTCAACGACCCGCTCTGGGTCAGAACGTCCCTTTGGGCACACTATACAACGCTCGACTGGACTGCTTCTTGCCATCGAGTCTGCACAACCACGGCACTCTTGTTCCAAGCAGCGTCCACAGCGAGGCTCTGGAGAGCCAGCCACACATGAAGATTGTACACGAAGATAGCCCTAAGGCCCGATGTGAGCTGCTAGCGATGACGAGTGACATGGCCGCAAGTCATCTCGCAGGCTTGTTGACACCCTTGGGGTCGTCCAGCTACCTTTCCGAGCCACCAAAAGACCCAGCCCTACCCGCAGGGGCTCTTTTGACAACGTTTGCCACAATTCAAACCCGACTTCAGCTTGGCAGCCCTGATCATGCTGACTGGCTTGACCCTGGAGCATTCAATGGTGGCGATGCCACACACGTCGTTACCTCTATTCAATGGGGCTTGCAAAGCATTGTCGCGGTCGGGCTTCGTGACACCCCTGCCAAGGGAGTGCTCACCGAGCACAACACAAGTGTATCAGAAGCTCTAGAGACTTTGAAACAAGTTCTCGGTTGCTCCAACTCGGTCGATAGGAGCATCCTTCAAGCCTGCAATAGCAGTTTCTACAGCCTTTATGTGTTCTCAGACGCTTTTGATGATATGGACATCACTGTAGACAACCTTGAGGAGGCATTCGACCATTTGAGTCTGCTCTCGCTACAAATCAAGCACGAGTACGGAGGGAAAGGTCTTCCCATCATATACACGCTCCTACCAATCGACACGGTGGCCTTTTATCTCAACATCGATGGGCCTACATTGCCTCCCACCATTGCAGTCCCAAGCAAGATGGTCGACAGGTTTTTCGAGCTTTACGACTACGTTCTTGCCACGTTGTTTCGTTGTTATGAACATCACCGCTTTGGAAAGAAGAACCGTCTTTTTCTGGGGGACCGCGCCTTTCAATGGTCCGATAGAAGCATTGATACTCTGGGGAAGGAGCTTGCAGGCTTCCTAGCTCAGTTTGCCGAAACCTTGAAAGTGGTTCGGGCTGGACAAGAAGACCTTCAGATTCTCTCATCCCTGTATGAAAAGTTCGAGGAATACTCGCGTACGATCCCGGACTTCACGGAAATGCAGCGCTGCGCGGCTGCCAAGGTCGACATGCTTGAGTCATTCGAAACCAGGGGAGTCGAATACTTCGGCTTTAATGGTCGCGAGTTCAGTTGTGCGGACTTCCGGAACTGCTACGTCCTCATCTTCAACAGCAGCAGCACGCAGGACCAAGCTGCATGGGCAGAGAATCAGAGACTGTTCCACGACCTGCTCCAACGAGGTGATGCCAGCGATCGCCATACATTTGCAGTTGTGGACGCAGAGGCCACCGGATCAAGTGTAGACATCTCACACATCGTCCACATCAAGGAGGGAAAGGAGCTCTCCAATGATGTGCTTGCCGACGTCAAGTTTGCTGAGTCCCATGCGCTGGTTTCGTGCTTTGCTCGAAGCGAAATCGAGCCTTTCGATCAACTTCCAATCAAGCGATATCAAGTCAACATTCCATGCCAAACATGTGGCACTGAGGAGAGCTGCGATTGGCTCTGTGGTACCTGCCGTGGCCCGTTGCAATTTGGTGTCGCTGACGAGCATTTGTATTGCGATTGTGGCAAATCTCCGTACCGGAACTACCGCTTCAAATGCAATGGCGTTCATCACGGTAAGGAGTTCACACGGTTCCAGCCCAAGGCTCTACTCAAGGCTCTGCGGGCCCTCAGTGGCACAGATGACATCAACATTCTCATCCTCGGGGAGACCGGGGTTGGGAAGAGCACGTTCATCAATGCTTTTCTAAACTATCTCACTTACGACACGCTCGATGAGGCCAAGAGTGCTGATACACTGGAAGCAATTATTCCTTGTAAATTCACCACACAAATCATGGACCGCAGTCAGCCTGACAAGCCTATCGAGGAAGTGAAGATCTGCGTTGGTGATAGAGATGACGAACAAGACGGTAGTATGGGCGATTCGGCGACACAGCAGACCGCAGTCTATCCCATCAACGTGGGAAACCGCACCATCAGATTGATTGATACTCCTGGCATTGGGGACACCCGGGGACATTCTTTCGACAAGAAGAACATGGCTGATATTCTTGACACGCTTAAGAGCTATGATGAGCTCCACGGTATTCTTCTCCTCGTTAAGTCGAATAACGCGCGCTTGACGGTCACGTTCAATTTCTGTGTTAAAGAGCTCCTCATACACTTGCACCGCAGCGCAACGGAAAACATGGCATTTGCTTTCACTAATACGCGTATATCCAATTACACCCCCGGGGACACATACGGTTCGCTTAAAGCTCTGTTAGCGAAGCATAGTGATGTCGGCCTCTCGCTGAAAATCCCGACGACGTACTGTTTTGACAGCGAGAGTTTCCGATATCTAGCTGCATTCAAGCAAGGCCACCCACTCGCTAATGAGGACGACTTTCGTCGAAGCTGGGTGCATTCTCGTGACGAGTCCCACCGACTTGTCGAGTACTTCTCGTCTAGGACACCACATCAGATCAGGAACACGGTGAGCCTACATGGCGCCCGTCAAGCGATTGCGGATCTGATCAAGCCCATGGCAGAGATCTCTAGCCTAATCTGCAGCAACATCGCTTTGATGGAAGATCGCCAGCAGGACCTAGCCAGCTCGCATCTCACTGGCACTGCACTGCGGCGCAAGCTGCAGGTCATGAAAAGATGCCTCCGCACAAAGACTTTGGGCCAGCCTCGAACCGTGTGCACGGATGCAGCTTGCATTGGCTTCGAGGACGATGGCACCGGACAAAAGCGCACCATCTACAGGACTCACTGCCACCGCACTTGCTCTCTTAAGGGCATCAGCACAGATGCAGTCGCTTATCCAGGGCTCATCCGGTGCGCAGCTTTTCTCGGAAAGGATAGTTGCAGCCACTGCTCTCACCACTGGAATGTGCACATGCACGTCTTGTACGAGCTGGAGGAGTATATGAAACAAGTCACCGATCCAGAAATCGAGAGACAGCTGCAGAAGAACGCAAACGACGTGACCATCCGAGAAACTGCGGTCAAGCAAGCCGAGCGTACAATCGAGGAGTACCGCAGCGAGCACAAGATTGTGCAAGAGGCTGCGGCACAGTTCGCCGTCTTCCTGCGCAAGCACGCCATGGCCACACACAATGACGCGACGCTGGCTTACCTGGATATGCTGATCCGCGACGAGGAGGCCAAGATTGCAGCCGGGGGAAACTCACGTCAACGACAGCGCCTCAAAGACCTCGAGGACGACAAGGCCCGACATATCGAGCTCATGGACATTCTGATGGCTCTAGAAAAAGGCGCCCTCGCTACAGAAGCCAACTCAGCAAACCTCGGTGTGCTGGACGATGAGCGAGACGTGGCAGACCTTGAGAACAAGTTGTACGGCCTTAAGCACTTCGGCGATGTCCTACGATCAGTCAAGAATGGCATTTCGATTGCGCACGAGACGACAAACCGGGAGCGGCCTCACCGTGTGAACAAGTGGGCCTCGTCGCGCCGGAGCCAACACGCCGATTCAGCTCTTCTGACTCGAGTAAGTTCCCTTGCACAAGAACCGAGCTACTTTGCGAATGGTGACCTGCTCTGCTGACACGTTGTGGGAAAATCACAGACGTACGACACAGACTTCCCCCCTTTAGCTGCAGCGGGAGAAGTATCGAGAACGCAGCCTGCCCAATATGAACATGGCTCCCAAACAAGTTCTGCCTATGCACCAAAACACAAGAAGGCGAATGGACGATCCTTCATTGATGGATTCAGGGATTTTGTGGGCGGCTGGCAGAGAATGCATGAAAGCCGGTGGTGAAGTCATCTGCATCTGACGCCGCCTGAAGCTAGAGAGGATTTGAGCGATGTGAGGCATTTGTCGGGTCCATTGTCGTGTCCAGGCAGAAAACTAGAATTCCAATGTAATTCCCTGAGTATTTCAAGTGCGCTTTGCTAAATCGAATGACAAAATAATTCATCACTACAGCAAGTCTTGAATGTAAACGATTATATTACGCTGGTCGTGACGCGGACAGAACTCGCCGTCTGCACGGACTCTGAGAAAACTGGAAGATGGCAGGAGCAGGCTGGAGTGTCGTCTCGCTTGGACGACCTGCGAAGCATGCCTGCTTTGTCACGAGCACATTGTGCAGACTTTCGACTCAGAAAGCAAAACGACATCTAAATAAAACAGGTTGCATGAATCTAGCTGCAACATCATTTGACAGCATAATGTGGCACGAAGATCTTTGGTAATCCATTAACGCTTTACTGGGTGGGCTTGAATACAAATACGTCCCCGGCTCTCTCATCAACAATGTAGTCAGACAAGCCCTCAGCCTCGGCAATGTGCTCCTGATCATCCAAGTAAGCAGTGACGAGCTGGTCCTCTATAGTCTTGACTGCGCCCGCAAGACTACGTGATCCTAATTCTGCATCGTACTCCATCTCGGCGAGAGTACGGCAGACAGCTCCGTCGTGGTGAATCTTGAGACGGATGTTTCCAAGAAGCGGGTGCCTCTCTTCGAAGGACAAAACAACTGGTTGGGACACAAGGCGCTGCAGATCCAGCAAGAACTTTCGCGTGATGACAGCTTGCTCGCCCACCGTGAAAGGGAGGAAAGGAACGAAGTCAGTGATGCGGCCAGTGACAGGGGCCTACAGAAGTAGTTAGCAGGATTGTCGTGGAATAGATCACGCGAGGTAGAAGACGTACAGCGAATTGAGCCAAGAAGGCCTGTTTGAGGGCCTTTGAGAGTTTCTTGCCCAGTTTCGTCTTCTCTGTGCTCTCATCGTGACTTAGGATAGGGGCGTTTTCGGGCACATCGCAGAAGTTGGTGATGGTCTTGTCCAGCGCATTGGTCGCCAGGATCCAAATCGTTTTGGAACAGTCGATCGTTGCGCCATTGCGGCGGTCTTCGTACTGGCCTGTGGAAATTGGAAAGGGTGTGTAAGTTCAGAGATCCTTTCCAGGAACATATAACTAATTTGGAAGAGGCTCACCGTTATCGAACGGAACTAAGAGAGACTGATGGATGTCCTTCGTGGTTTTCTCGAACTCATCGAGGAATACCACGCTGCGTTTGCCTGCATTCTTGACCAGAAAATTATTCAACGGCGAGCCATCTTCAGCACCCTGGTACGGATGGCGCGGGCCAAATAGCTCCATGGTGCGCGTGAAAGTCGTACAGTCAACAACATGCAGCGGGAGACTGAGCAAATGGCCCATCTGACGTGCCAACTCCGTCTTGCCATGACCACTGGGTCCAGCGAAGACTAGAACCAGGGGCTTATGAGTAGGAAGAGTGAGATAGCCAACAAGCTTCGTGAGAAGGGTGTTCGATGCAATGGTCTGGCCGATCAAGAAGTACTGGATTCCCAGCAAGGGAGTCGCTTTACGCCAGTGTGCCACTTGCCGCAGCCGAATGGATGGCTGTTTTAGTTTGGTCGCTCGTTCTAGATAATACCGCTGGACTAGATTCAGGGTCTGGACAAGCTTCTGACGAGCGCTGCTCGAGCACCAAGCAGCCAGTGGTTCATCCGGGAGTGCAGTCTGATGATTAACTTTGTCTTCATCCAGATCATGTGTGAATGGGGTGTAGAGGTCCGCAGGTATGACCAGAGGCGAGGCACCAAGACTGAGCAAGGTAGCTAGGATTGCTGTTGTGTCTTTGCTCGACCGCTCTCCATGGATGATGGCAAATGCGAGTAGAGGAGTACCGGACGGAGCGTGGATAGCCGAAACATCTGCTCCGTTCTCGATCCATGTCCTCAGAATGAGATCGTCGTTAGTTGCTGCCGCATAAAAAATGCTGGGGAAGCCATGGACAAGCTTGTTGAGCTCGGCAGCTACTACCTTGCAGCTACTAGTAGCAAGATAATCCCGCAGAATGTTGTCCTTGATCTTGTCGTGGAAGAGATTTCCTGCCAGCTTTTCGACGTCTATAGGCTCGCCTGCGAATAGAGGGGGGGCTTCCGGTGGTGCGGGAAGGACGAAGTCCCAGACATCACTTGTGGCAACTTGATCCCCATCGATGCTGGCTTTGTTGTCCACGCTCGCATATTCCTCGGGATCGGCCAGGACTCTGCTAGCCACCGCAACCGTGTCTGCCATGATGAGTCCCTCATCTTCCGGGCTAGTAGCAGATGATGGTTTGACCAACGCGCTCGCAGCATTGTTTACTTGAAATCCGGTGTTTCGATCATCATCGTCCATCTCGCTGGTCTGAACACAGCTAGCTTTGGATTTCACGTTCATTCCATACCGTGCAAGCGTGTTCTGATGCTTCTCGATGGCTTCGTTGACATCGCCCTTGGCAAGCTTGTAATAGCGGTAAGCCACACGCCAGTTTCATTTTAGGGACGACTGACTTACTCTGATCAGAACCTCGGCTTGGATTTTCGTACATTTGCAGGCTTTCGTAACCTGCAAAATGTCCTCATGAACATCTTGCTTGATCACCATGGTCGATGACGTCGCTGCTTGCTGGCTCTGGTTGAATAGACTGCTAACTTCCGATGGAACGCGAAAGAATGGTGTTGCGTAAGGAAGATTCCGTGGGGAGAGCGTGGAGCGTGAGGAAAGCCAATTTCTTTTTCCAAATAAACCAGCAACTCGGGAGTTCAAAGAATGTGTGCGAGGCCTTTGACCCTCTTTGCTTACAACAACTAGGCTCAGCTCCTCATAGGTAGCGTAACCAAAGACATTTGGGGAGCTGGCCCGCTGTAGCTCGTCTGTGTCTCACATCTAGCTTGAGACATACAATCTCTTCTGCCCTTTCTGTCTAATTTGGCAAACTTTGCACCGTGCGATGATTTTGGTTTGAGGTCATAATGTTTAAAAGTCGGTCACTAGCTAGATGCCGATACCCAGCGGTTGTTCGTTTGATATTGCTTGGATTCGTGCATTGAGTCTAAACAGTCTGAGACCAACCGGTTGACTCCGCACGAGTGCGTCCTGAGTCTCACTTGCAAGTCGAGCAGGCTCCACCCCACTTCACGCACGGCGTCTGGCAAGTACAAGTTGTCACGCGTATGCATGCAGGTGGGTGACGGGAGCCAATAGTCAGTTAGACTGCAGAAGGAAGGGTTCGAGAGGTACCCGACCTTTTGTGTGGAACTAATTTCTACGAAGAATGGGTTGGTACAAGTTACATATCTGAACCATGCAACAGTCGGCGATTCGCAAGACAAACCATTTCAGGTCTCCACGCAATGATAGTAACGCCCAACGACAAGCTTTAATCTTCTGCGTTGTTGCCATGGAAACTTGATGCCGGTGAGACTCCATGCTCTAGGGCCAACGGGCTGCAATGCTGAAAGCCGAGCCGTGTGCAGTCACTTGGAGTTTTGAACGTAGGGACGCCATGTTGGTTGGAATGGGCAACTCTCTTGGTGGTGCAGACGGTAAGGTTCTTTACAATTTAAACCCTTTCCTCTCATTTTCGATCTACGGAATATTTTTCGCGGTTCTTCTCTGTGCAATCCTCTGCAGCATCTGGAAAATAAATCATTTTGCAATCCCCGAGTGTCAATTGCTGAGTTTCACCAAGTATCTCATATATCAGTTGAGATGCACGACCAACCCCAAGACGACCTCGGAATGAAGCTGAGCTTGCAGTTCCGCCAAACCAAGCCCGAAACCAACGAGGAGTGTAGCCAAAGCCGCTCCCCAAGCACGGAGCCGATGAACCTCCAGGCCTACGACAATACGGAGCCCGCCTTCGGCTCGCACGCCCAGCCCAAACAGCCAGAGACCGATGAGCCCCACACCAAGCAGCGCATAGCGGACCTGCAGGCAAATTACGACAAGGTCAAGGACGCGATGTTCAAGATGTCGGTCGACCTCATGTCCGCCGAGCAGGTCGCGAACGAGCGTGCCAAACAGATCGTTGAGCTCGAGCTCGAAGCGAATCGGAACTCGCGTTTCACCAGAGGAAACCCAAGCGTGTACCGCTTGCTACAGGAGCTCGCCGACGTCAAGAAGGAGCGAGACGCTCTCAGGCGCGAGATCGATTCGCAGCGTTCGGCCGCAGACGGCGGCCTAAGCGATTGCGCCACGATGGCCGAGACACTGGACGACTCTTCTCATCAGAAAGAGGTCGCGGAGCTGAAGCGCCTCCTCAGCTTCTACAAGCAGCACAACGGGCGGATCTCCCGCCAGGTTGAAGAGCTCAAGCTGGAGCTCAAGTCCCAGCAGTCGGTCAATGAAAACTAGGTTACATCTGAAAACAAATAACCCCCATATCGACAGGTTCTTGGGAGCCAGCTGATTCTGCTTTGTATTTGGGGCACGGAGGAAAGACCAAACATCGGCCTGCGCACAGCGGCATGGACTTTAGGGTTTTGGAGGCACGCGTTGTGTCAGACTATGTGTAGTTTCGATTATATCATGATGCTGAAATGGGTTTCTCATGCATAACCCCAAGTCTTCTTCTGCATTGTGGCCGTCTTTGTTTGTTCCAGAGCTGCCCGCCTCACCAATGAAGTCCGGACCTCCGCAGCGGGTCCAGGGTGGCACCACAGCGTGCCCCACCTACGACCTCTCCATCTCCAGTCTCCAGTTGGCCACCTCCACGACACAGCAACTGCTCGGTGCCAGACATCACAGCTCTCCGTCATTGCCACCTGCATCCCGCTCGTCCTGCCCACAGCAGAATCAGACGCAATGCAAGCAAACGGCAACGGCGCCATGGCCGTCGGCCCAACCCCGGCCGGCCACCAGGCCGAGCTCAACATCATCTACGGCATGGTCGAGGAGCTCTCCCGCCAGCTCGCCGAGAACAGGCGCGTTACAGAGGACATTGTCTCCAGCCTCGGCCGCGTCCGCAACCGCGCCCGCGAGCGCAACCTTTCCAACGACGATGTTCTCGACGAGGCTGCGGCCGAGATCTTTTGTACGTCCTTGGGCCACCATGTCCTCATGCGCCAAGTGCCTCCTGCTTACCCACCACAATCGCAGCCCAGGCACCCAACATGGAGGCTGCCATCTCCATTCTCACAGAGTCCCTAGACCGCGCCAAGAACTCTCGGGACGCCAACCTTGACCTCGTCACAAAGTACGCCCGCGTCCTGGCCACCACCCTCGGCCAGTTTCACACATACAAGGAGAAGCACATTGCCGACGTCTCAGCCTGGCACCGGTCCTACCGCGCACAGCTCGCCGAGGCCCGCGCCGAGAACTCGCGGCTGCGCGAGCAGATCTGGGACATGCAGGAGCACGCCGGCAATGCCAACAAGATGCTGCGCGAGTTCAGGAAACAGTACGACGAGGACGAGAAGCGCTGGGACCAGCGTGTCGAGGACAAGGCCCGTAAGCAGGAGCTGCGCTTCTGGAAGCGTCTGGCCATGCCCGACGTGGCCGACGATGAGGAAGGCTACTGGAGCGACGACGACGATATAATCGACTCTACGGAGAAGGAACGGCTTAAGGAGGTGGAGCGGAAGATTGCTGAGCAGAATCTGGCCGGCCCGGCAACAGGGAGCCAGCACAGCGAAGACGACTCGGACGGCGATGGCGAGCTTGCTCACCCGCAAGCTAGCCTCGGAGGTATAGCCATGGAACGGGAGCGGGATGGGTCCATGCCAACACCACCATCAAGACCAGCGAGCACTGGCAGCACGGGTGATCGCATGGGATAAGACGTCTTTTTGTCATGAAGCGCTCTCGACCTTTAACAAGATAAGCTTATGGTGCACTTGGGCAAGCGCGCCAAGTTGAGACCGCTTTTCGTGCATTGAGCGCGATGGGTGTTACCACATTGGCACAATTTAGCTTGAAGCCATGAGTCACCCTCAACGCGCACGGCAGCAGCAAGGCAGTTCTGTCGAGCTTGCGTTTGAGTACACAACGCTCGCTGCCTCCGTCCACCTGAATAGTGTTCGGCGATATCCGGCGCGATCATCGGGACCAGCTGCGGGTTGTAGTTGATGAGCCAATCGGCGCCGGCTTGAAGCTACTGGTAGCGGTATCATTACTGCAAGTCACACTCATGGGGCGCATTAGCCTCGGTCCACCTGCGCCGTGGGAAGCACGGTACGCCGGATACCGCTCTCAATGGCTGGCTCTGAAATCCGCGAGTGGTCACCACATGTTCGGGTTGGTGGCTGAAGATATGTCGACAGTACTTGTCTGGAAAGAGTCTTTGTTTTTGTTCCCAGCAATTATACACCTACCATGTATGTTGTGGACAAAGATACTAGCCATGCTTGGAGGCTTCGCGGGCTATAGATTTCACATACGAATATCCAGGGATGGACCCTCGCTCCGTCCATTGCCTCGTGTGACTATATCCACCTACTACGAACGTTATATAATCTCGACCATTGCTGTACACTACGCCGTTGCTTGAGATAACAAAAAAACTAAGACTCGATGGCACCTGCAAATGTTTGAAGTTTTTGCTTCTAGTTGCTGTTGAGCGGGAAACCACAAATCTCAAGCAATGATTTTCCCCAGTCGTGACTATCGTGCTGTATTAGCAAGTATGAAAAGCTAGCTCGGGAGAGAAAGCGACTCGTAGCCAGACCAAAGTCAACGCAGCATCGCTGTGGATCGGGTTTCCGAAAAGTCATGATAGTGACATGCTACCAGACCCGTGCCTGTTCCTATTCTCCAAAGTCAAACTTCTAGATTGTCATTCATCAGCGGCAATGGAGAAGAGTCAGTCTCTGCAAGTGGTACATATACACATACATAACGTAATCCACGGGTCACCCGGCTACACGGGTTACCCGGCTACCTCCCACTAATTCCATACCCCTCCTCTTCTTTCCTCCTTTTCTCTACGAATAATTATACTACGACATTCAATGGAAGGCGATATTTATCTAGCGCTAAGTGCGCTTCAATCTAACTTAAAATTAAGCGTACGAAAGGCTACGCGGATCTATAAGGTCCCTCGTACGACCCTCTAAGACCGACGACGTAGTATATAGCTAAAACGCGATATCCGACTATCCTACTAGAAATTAACCTTATACGAAGAGGATAGTATCGTATAATATATAATCGACCTAGATTCGCGATCGTTTCCGCCGCGATTAAGTAGCGTACGAGAAATAGCGGATCGACTCCTCGCTAAACGTAACGCGCCGCGCGTCGGAACGAACTAGGCCTTAACCTTCGTACGATAACGAGTTAAGCTCTAAACGCGTTTTAATCGAAGAATCGACTATTAGAGAGTCCTCTACGAAGATCCCGACGCGTATCGCGTGTAGTTTTCCCTCGTACGAAACGTAATCGCGAAATACGGGATCTACGAAGATAATATCTATAACTTCGACGAAACCGGCTTCGTAATAAGTAAAATCTCTACCGAAACTATCGTTATAACCTCCGATTAACGCGGGAGGCCTAGAGCTATATAATAAGGTAATTAGGAATAGGTTATAGCTATCTAATATATAAGGTTATCGGGTAATTCGATCCCGCCTTATATTATCTTCGTAGGTAAGGTCTACCTCGACTCCTAGACCTCCGATAGTACCTTACCGCCTAACTAGGTGATCGTACTCTTTAAGAATAGGTAGACGTCGAATAAGTAAGGTCTAGAATAGGCGAAGTACTTCGACTTCTATATAAAGGGTCGTATAATAGGTGTTTTTAGGCTCCTAATCCTCGACGGCTACGAGAGCTACTATTTAACCGATTTCGAGATATTCTATAAGGAGTAGAATATTATAACGCTTTATATACCTACTTACTTATCGTATAAGCTCTAGCCTCTTAATGTTAGGTGCTTTAGACCTATAAAAAGGGCGTATAGTAAAGAAATTAAGGGTCTTATACGGGCGTATATTATATATATCGCGAAGGAGGACTTCCTCCTAGCTTTCTATAAGGTATATAATACTATAATAACTAAGTTAAACGCTAAAGTAGGCTTTCGAGCGGCTAGCCTAGTACCGTATAACCCGGATTATATGATTTTATAGCTAGATATAAAGCTTCGGATACTAACACCGCCTATCTCCTCTACTAGCTTACTAGTACCTTAGGTCTTAAGGACGCTAAATAACCCGATTAAGGCTAAATTATAAACTAAATATATTAGAAATCGTATCGTACGACATTAAGGTAGCTCTCCTTCGTTAATCGTTATAAGCTTACGGTAGCTAAATAAAGGGATCTCGATGATAGTATATAAGTAGACCCTTATACGCTACGATCTCGTTAAACTTTAAGATATAAATTACCGCCTTAGCCGCCGTCGCCGTACTAAAAGAAAGTATCTATAGAAAGGAGGGTCCCTTATAATTATATAGGTAAAGGATTTGAAGGCTTAATTAGAGGTAACGGTGTAGCTAGAAGTAGAAACGACTTAGAATAGTGCTCGTACGAGAAGGCTAGAAACGCGCGCGTATCGCTACGGCATCTGCGGCGAGGCTAGTTATAATGCGCGCACGTGTTAGAAGGTTACTTCTACCTCTAGAGAAGAGGATTCTAAATAGCTTGAATTGATTTAAGGCGTTATGGTTGATTACTCTTACACATCGTCGCATACGTACCTGGGAGGTGGCCGGGTGACCCGTGTGGCCGGGTGACCCGTGGATTACGTTATATGTAAAAAAAAAAAAAAAAAAAAGGCAATGTTCTCCTTTGTTTGTCACGAGATGCTGTTGTTTCAAAGATCCCGTTGCTGTCTTCTGAAGGAGCTCGCATACTTCAAAAAATCCAAAAAAAAAAATCGTGAAGAGGATTTCAGGTTAGATGCGGGTAAACCTGTTTTGTTGTTGTTGCTGTTGTTGTTGTTGTTGCTGTTGTTGTTGTTGTTGCTGCCGTTTTCCCAGGAAAGTACACATGACACATGTCAGTGATGCGAGTCCCAGACATTATATACTCCCCATATTGGCCGCCGGCGGCCCGATATAACGGCTACTATTCTCCCTATCCGCGGATATCCTGGAGGTTCTACTAGGGCTGGCCATGCGGGGCGACATTTCGTGATGCTGGGCTCTCATGTCTGGCCCGTGCCTGTCTAATTGCCCAGGCTCTCGCACGGTGTGTTTTTGGGCAAAGAATTCTCGGCAGGGGCTGACCGACAAGACAGACGATGATTCTACATGTTTTTTTTTTGCCTCTATTTGTTTTTTTTCTTGCTTAGTTCCTGTGGATGATTTGAAGATCAAGGTAATAATTACAATTAAGCTATCTTACTTCAAATTCGTGCAGCCTAGATATCTGCCCCCATCCTCCATCAGCCTCGTCTCTGCGGTTTATATATTGCACAAGCAGGATAAATTGTAACATTAGACTGGGACAATACGCCAGGGGAACCAGAAACAGCATCCACAGTCTACATTGTATATATGCGTGCTTAAAAGGGAAAACCGGCCGACACGGAAAACTACTCGAGGTAAGCTAGGAGAGAACGATGCCTCCCGTTAGAACAACATGAGGTCAGTCAGCAAGGTTCCCACGACCGGTACAGGAGGAGGGAGCCTCGAGCGAACGGTCGACCGCCTCCAAGGCCCTAGAAAAGTGAAGCTGGGCTGGTAGCATATACCCTACCTCTATTTTCACATACAAGGCCCTCAAACATGATGTCAAAAATATGGGTGGAAATTATGCAGCGCATTGAGAGCATTGGGGGGGCAAGACCGCTGGGGCCAACGAGAAACCAGACGGGCGGCGGTGGCTGCCCATTCTCAGAGAAAGCCCCGAGAAACTCAAAAGCCATGTAGCCCATCATGTACAGCGGGCGCTAATTATGGAGCGGCACGCATTTAGGCGGCTTTCTTGACTAGACATCGTTTTACGTTACTTATTCTCTCTTTCTGCGTTCGGCCCCTGACCCGCCCACGTGCCGTGCGGATCGGAACCGACCCGTCTCCTCAGCTGACGATTGTGACGTTGTTTTCCCCTTTCACCACCCCCCCTCTTTCCCTGGTGTGGATATGCAAGACCCTGTTCGAGGCCAGCGAAGGGGAGGGGGGACAAGGATAGCCTCGCTCGCTACCAAGGCGGGCCAGACATTCCGGCGACA
The DNA here is from genome assembly GCA_026745475.1 of Microdochium nivale. Classification (NCBI taxonomy): domain Eukaryota; kingdom Fungi; phylum Ascomycota; class Sordariomycetes; order Xylariales; family Microdochiaceae; genus Microdochium; species Microdochium nivale. The sequence continues at coordinate 3,364,878 of JANTFD010000004.1, read as the reverse complement.
GGGGGAAAAGCGAGCTTGCTTATCCCCTTCAAGAAGTCAATATAGCCCGTATGTACAAATGCCCTCTCAAGAGGAGACGTGTTAGACAACTCTGCGCTTGCCGCCAGGCAGTGTAATCGCAAGTAAGTGGGCCTGGCTAGGGGCGGCGGCTGAAGCTGAACAAGAGTGTGCGTGAGATCCGAAGAATACCGTAGGATCATGGCGCCGCCGCGGTGGGTGACGAGCGCGCCAGTTGAGCCGGGGACTGAGACTCGTGTGTCTTCCCAAGCTGGACGGGACGGAACGGACGTCAGCAGTCCACATGAGATGAGGGGGCTTTGGCGAACACGCTGTGGTCTTGCCCACCGCCAGCTAACTGCTAGTGCTCCTGTCCCGGGATACCAATTCGGGCCACCAGCATGCATGATGCGAGCTGTCTGATTCAGCTCATCTTGCAGGAGAGAATGGCCCGTGAGAGGAGAGACAACAAGTGACCCCTGGGGGGCCGGCGGTGGCTGCCAGGTCAAACGCCATCAGATCAAGTCTTATGTGGTGGGCAGGCGGCCAGGGGCGGAAATCGCGCACGGAAAAGGGAGGCCTCACAGCGGAGGGAGTGTGCATGTCAAAACGCCGTGAGGAGGGGGGATAGCGGAGGGTGTGATGGGCGAGCGCCAAGCTTTTGGAAGCGTGGGTGAGGGATGCGCTAGGACTGATGCTTAAATTTGTTTATTTGGCCTCCGTGGCATGGGGCCAGCCCGGCCAGGCGCAGGAGATGGAGCGTCATGTTGGCGACAGTGAGGAGTTGGAGGGCAAGGGTGCGTGATTCAAGAAGGGGGCTGCGCCGTGTGGCCTGTCAGGCCGGTGGGCGTGGGACCGGTGGTGGTGTCGGTGGCGGTGTCGGTGTTGGTGCAGAGCGGAAGGCTCACCGGAGCCAGCCAACCAAGAGCAGCCCAGACCGCGTCCCGCTAGCCCGCCTTGAGCAAGAAATCAACCCTGCTATGCATGCAAACTCTGCTGACGGCTCGAGCTTGGATGTCGACAACCTGGAAAGTACTATGTACTTTCCGAGTGCGCAGCACAGTGCGGGGCACGGAGCACGGAGTACGGCGCAGAGAAAAGCTTGATTTGCGCCTACCTGGCTGCGGGTGGGTCCTGGCAAGCCCCGGCGGCGCCCCTTTGGGAAACTGCGATGCGCTGTGTCGCCGCCCATAGGCTGGTCGCGGCTGCCCTAGGTCCCTGCTCTGTACGGCGCTTGGACCACTGCTTAAAGCCCAGCCGTCCCTGCCCGTTGGTGTGGACGCAAGTGCCGAAATAAACCAGACAGCAATGCTTACGAGTCGCCCGCATGGAGGGCTGGTTTATTTTAGCACCTGCCACGCGCCCGCCACGCAACACACAACCTTCGGCAGATTGCCATCATCGCCTCCGCCGCCGTCCACTCGCCTAGCTGCCGAGTCGTCGGATTGCCTAGTCGTCAGTTTCAGGGTCTTCCACTCACTCGGGCTCCTCGAGCCCACCCGCAACCGCAACCGCAAGCTTCCGCCCGTGCCCTCGCACACGCCGAAACTCTCTTGACCGCGCCACAGGCTTTCGGGGGCCTTGACTCGATGCCCTTTCTGACGTGCTACGTTGCAGCTCTTTCTACTTGCACCTTGACAGAGGCACTCGGGCTGTGCAAACGTATGCAGGACGCGCCTTCTACCATCTGACGAGGCGGTAAGTGCACTATCTAGGTGCCAGTCCTCACCCTAAGCGGAACTCTGCTCGTGGCGGCACGGTGGGATGTAAACGGTCGGCACCTCTGCCCGGTGCAGTACCGCACCACCATGATCTGAACGGAGTAGATGTACTTTGCACACCCGGGGGCAGAGGCAGCAGGCAGGTAGTGTCTCTGCAAGACATTTGGAACACACTGGGAGGACAATGAGGCTCCGCCGGGCGATGCCAGATCTGGTGCGCGAATTATCCGCCAGCGCTCACGCAGACGAGGCAGGGCAGACAGCTCGGCAGGGTCTGGTGCTTGCTGTGAGCCTGTTTGACGCCAGGAGGATACCGCCTGCAAGAGGACAAGCTCGGCATGCCCCTGGCGCACCCGCCGCGTGTCACTGAACGAACTCTGGCCTGGCAGTTCCAGTATGTGCGCCCTCGATGCGCCACACTGTCCTTGATGCTGCCGAACTCCAAGCACTTCACAGTGCCGCATCCGCCTTTGCTCGCCGGTCCTCGACAACTCGTCCAGACCTCACACACGAGCTTGCCTCGACCGCCAGAGTGATATAAATACAGCAGTGCCCGTGCTGTGACCTGAGATCAGCCCCGTCTGCCTGCGTGATCCGTTCTCTCTCCTACACCTATTCCCTTTGCCTTGTCCTCGTCCTCGTCACTGTTCCTGCAGCCATCATGGACTCGGCAGACCTCGAAAAGACGGCGTCCCGGCCGGCTGGCGGCATTCGCTGGGACCAGGAGAACCGCCGCTCTCTTTCCCAGCGTCCTACGGGCTTGCGTCGCACGCGTTCCAACAGCTCCATGTCCATCCGCAGCGTGCGGTCGCGCCGCGAGGTCGACCCTTCCGTCGCCCTGCCCATCCAGTACCGCACCGTGTAAGTCGGGTCACTTATACCGCGGTACCCAGCCTCCCCTCCGCTAACACCATCCTCACCAAACACAGCTCTTTCGGTATCGAGCAGACAAAGGCAAAGGAAGAGGCACCTCTGGCAAAAGCAAAGGATGCAACGACTGCAGGTGAGTCGCAGCCCTACGGGCCTTCTGCCGGAATTCGATGTGTATGGACATGCGGCTGACTGCTGCTGCACAACGTCTTAGAGCTCTCTTCGCTCGAGTGGCATACTGTCACCACTGAAGAGGCTCTACGCCGCCTCAGCTCGACTCCCAGCCAGGGTCTTTCGGACGACCAAGTAGCCCGCAAACTCAAGGAGTACGGCCGCAATGCTCCGTCGCCCCCCAAGTCTCGCAGGTTTCGCAAGTACCTTGGCTACGCAACATCCGGCTTCAGCCCCATTCTCATCACCGGTGCTGTTCTTGTCTTTATCTCCTGGAAGCCGCTCGGCGAGCCGGCTCCGGCTGTCGCAAACTTGGTAAGCCAGTGACCACCCGTGGATCAGGTCTTGATTGAAAGACAACTAACGGCGTGCAATGCAAATCTTAGGCTCTCGCTATTGTCCTCGTCGGCGTCTGGCTCATCAATGTCGCCTTCCAAACGTGGCAGGACTGGAGTTCGTCCAAGGTCATGAGCAGCATCAAAAACATGCTTCCCGAGGACACGCTCGTGATCCGCAACGGAACGCAGATCTCTCTCGCTGCGCCTGACCTTGTCCCTGGCGACATTGTCTGTGTCAAGGCAGGCAACAAGCTCCCTGCCGATTTGCGCTTTCTCCAGGTTACCACAGATGCCAAGTTCGACAGGTCTATTCTGACCGGAGAGTCGCTCCCGCTCGCCGCAACCATTGACTCTACAGACCAGAACTACCTTGAAACTCGCAACATTGGTCTTCAGGGCACCCACTGCGTCTCGGGCAATTGCCTCGGCCTGGTCGTGGCTACTGGCGATCGCACCGTCTTCGGCCGCATTGCGACGCTCACAAATGCCCCAACAGTCGGAATGACCACCCTGGAGAAGGAGGTGATGCACTTCGTCATCATAATCTGCTCCATCATGTTCACAATGGTGGCCATCGTGCTAATCTGCTGGTACGTGCCCGGTCGCTTCATCCAGTCGATTTCCAACCTGGCAACTGCCCACTAACCAGCGTGTTGTGCTTAGGGGTGCGTGGCTGCGCAAGGATCATCCCGACTGGATCTCTGTCCCCGTCCTCATCGTAAGCTGCGTCAGTGTCGCTATCGCCTTCATCCCAGAAGGTCTCCCGATCGCGCTCACTTCGGGCCTCACGATTACTGCCAACATCATGCGCAAGAACAAGGTGTTGTGCAAGTCGCTGAAGACTGTAGAGACTCTGGGCTCCGTCTCGGTGATTTGCTCCGACAAGACTGGTACTTTGACTCAGAATCTCATGACGGTTACCGAGTGCAACATTGGCAACAAGGCTCTGGCCGCGGCCGAGGCCGAGGCTGAGATTCAGAACCCCAACCACGTATCCGGGAGTGGCATCAGCCAGCTTCGTGCCCTGTCAGCTCTATGCAACGGCGCCGAGTTTGACGCCGCCAGCATGAGCAAACCGGTCGAGGAGCGCCTCGTCCATGGCGATGCTACAGACCAGGCAATCATCCGATTCTCCGAGCGCCTCAGCCCCGTCAACCAGGTCCGCCAGTGCTGGCAGAAGACGTACGAGCTTGCCTTTAACAGCAAGAACAAGTATATGATCCGCACATTCTCCGTATTCCGCCACGACATTCTGAAGCACTCGCTCCCCGAGGGTGAAGCTAGTTCCTGGCAAGGCAATGACACGTAGGTCTCCAAGCTACTGCATTATACTAGACCGATAACGATGAGCTAACTCGTCACATAGACTCCTGACGATCAAGGGCGCTCCCGACGTCCTCATCGGCCGATGCGGCTACTACACGACCAGCTCAGGCGAGACGCAGCCCTTTACCGCCGACATCCGCGATGCCTTTGAGCAGCAGAAGAATCTATGGAGTAGCCAAGGCAAGCGCTGCATCCTGCTCGCCCGCAAGATTGTCCGCCAGGCCAGCATCAAGAACCACACTGGCACCGGCGGCTTCGAGGATGAGATGAACGAGCATGCCAAGTCAGGCCTGACTCTCGTCGGTCTTGTTGCCATTGTCGACCCCCTGCGGCCCGAGATTCGCGAGGTTGTTGAAATTCTGCGCGGTGCTGGTATCCGCATCTTCATGGTAAGCACCACACACACACACACACACACACACATATATACACACACACCCAAGACAATCAGGAGCCACACACACAGCATACTGACTCAATCTGCGAACAGGTCACTGGTGATTTCGCTCTGACTGCGCTCGCAATCGCGCAAGACGCGGGAATTGTCAGAACGCCAACTGCTCTCGTCGACGATGTCACTGCTCTTCCGCGCGAGGCACCCGAAGGATCCAGCAGCGACGGAGAAGACTCGAAAACCGTGCGAACATCGTTGGTCATTTCAGGGCCTGAGCTCATAACACTCAACGAGTACCAGTGGAAGACCCTGACCCAGTACGAGGAGATTGTATTTGCCCGCACAACCCCGGAGCAGAAGCTGCGCATCGTCAACGAATTCCAGGCCAGCTCCGGCATTGTGGCCATGACTGGCGACGGCGTCAACGACGCGCCCTCTCTCAAGGCCGCCGACGTCGGCATCGCCATGGCTAGCGGCTCCGATATTGCCATCGAGGCTGCCGACATGGTCCTGCTCGACTCGTTCTCGTCCATCGTCGAGGCCGTCAAGTACGGCCGCGTCGTCTTTGACAACCTGAAGAAGGTCATCTGCTACCTCCTCCCGGCCGGCTCCTTTGCCGAATTCTGGCCTGTCATGACAAGCGTGCTCTTCGGCCTGCCGCAGATCCTGTCATCGTTCCTAATGATCATCATCTGCTGCTTCACTGACTGCGCCGCCGCCACCGTGCTCTCGTACGAGCAGCCCGAGGCCGACGTCCTGTTGCGCAAGCCCCGCAACACCAAGACGGATCGCCTCGTCAACTGGCAGCTGGGTTTCCACGCGTACGCGCTCACAGGCGTGTTCATGACCTTTACCTCCTTTGCCATGTCGTACTGGTACCTCGAGCGCTGCGGAATCCCCTTCTCCGTGCTGTGGCTGTCGTACGGCGTCCTGCCTGACTGGATCGACAAGGACTACTACAACCAGCGCCTGTACGAGGCCTCGTCCATCTACTTTATCAACTTGGTCGTCATGTAAGTCTGCTACCACACCCACGTGCTCTCCCCAGCACTGTCTCATCTCGCCTCTTGTACAAGAAAAACTAACAGATTTCCCTTCTTCCCCAGGCAATGGTTCAACCTTATGGCAATCCGCACGCGCAAGTGGTCCATCTTCCAGCACCCGCCCCTCTTCAACCCCAAGACGCAGAACTGGTACCTGTTCCCGGCCATCGGCTTCGCCATCGCCATGGCCATCCTGTGGCTTTACATCCCGCAGCTGCAGGAGACCCTGGGCCTGGCCCCTGCGCCCGTGGAGTACTGGTTCCTGCCCATGGCGTACGGCGCGTTCCTACTCATCCTGGACGAGACGAGAAAGTTCTTTATCCGGAGGAATCCCGACGGCGCGCTTGCCAAGATGGCATGGTAAAGAGGCGGGGGAGAAGGAAAATCATAGAAAAGGCGGCGAGGTGTTGCGGACTGGAATAGAATTGGGGTTGCTTGCTACCTACACTTTAGATCTCTCGATTCATACCTTTCTTGATAAAGGCCTGATGAGAGGTCCGAGTTTACATTATTCTGATGAAAAAAATTCAAGGGTCAATATACCCTTACTTACATGCAATGCGCTAGCTGTCTGGAGCGGGGTTTGCCCTACCTAGAACTCGCTCGATCCAGGTTGAACGCGAATCCCTTGTCAGATGTGGCTTAACACGCCAGCCCTGTGTGGTGTCTGCGAGACTAGCTTTATATGTTCGCGTGTCCTGCCCATGCGTAATCTGTTGTAGTTGCGGAGATATGCCTTGGTCAAGATGACGGAATACCTACATTATTCCATGCTGCTGATACCTAGTTAACTATAGACTGACACCTGAACGCAGGTTCGCAGCACGAGACGGATGATTTGGCACATTGATTTCAAGCAAGCTATTCGGACAAAGTCTCATCGCATTGAGTTTAGTAAGTCGACTTTAATCATGTTGTTTTTAAGTGCCGCAGGAACCAAGTGTTCGAGCATGTCATCCGGGACGACGACGCTGTGCTGAGGTCATCACGTGCAGCTGGCAGGTGGGTCTCGGACTTGGAAACTGGCGCCCGCTCATTGGCGCTCCAGTCACCTCCAATGCGGCGGCAGCCGTCATGAAATAATAGCTCCCGCAATTGACGATGCAAGCACCACATCGCTGAGGCCGACGACTGCAGGCCGACCTCGATTGACCACGCCGCAGCCGCCGCCTCTCGACAACGACGACGACGACGACAACGACAACAACAACAGCCGACCAGAACCACCCAAACCCATCTCGCTCGATCCAGACACCCACCCCACCATGCGGCAAACACTCCGACTGCTCGCGGGCGTCAAGCCCGCGCGGTACCTCACCCCGGGCAACCCGACGGGCCTGGCGGGCCTGTACACGCACAGCTCCCCACGGTCGAGCCTGATCTACATCTACTCCAAGACTCTCGACAAGCTCAAGGACATCCCCGAGTCGTCCGTGTACCGGCAGTCGGTCGAGGCCGTGACCAAGCACCGGCTCGCGATCATCGAGGCCGCCGTGCCCCCCGGCTACGAGGAGTGGGCGGCCAACGCCGCCAAGGTCATCCGGGAGAACCCTGGCGAGTTCGAGATCCGGGCCGAAACGACGCTCGACGGCGTCCACGCGTCGACCCTCGAGGCCGACGGCAGCACGTTCCTGTTCAGGTCGGACCCGGCCGAGGCGGACCCCCGCGAGGTCGAGTGGGACGGCGAGGCGCCGGAGCTCGGCAACCAGGGCCTCCGCTCCGAGAAGGAGCGCTACGAGCTCGGCTACCTCGACGCAAAGTCGCTCGAGCACCCCAAGACGATTGACTGGACGCCCGAGCCGCAATTGACCGCCGACCAGTAAGCGAGGCTTTCCTTTCCATTCGGGCTGGCGAGATTTGGGGGAAAGTGGGTTGAAGGGGGAGGGATGTGAAACAAGAAACTGACACAGATTGTTATTTTGCAGGGTCGAGGAGCTCGAGACGAAGTTCGGCGCCGGCCTGCTCGAGGAGGTCGTGCAGGTTGCCGAGAACGAGCTCAAGCTCGTCGACGCCATGAAGGAGAGTAAAGTGTAAGTCGTGCACTGCCCGGATTTCTCTGACTGATGCCCGACCGTACTGACTGATTACATAGCTGGGAGAGCCTGGAGGAGAAGCCTGCCGAGGGCCAGTGGGAGTACTTTGAGCGCAAGTCTGCGTAAAGCGTCATGCGTCATGCTAAAAAGCTGTACGAGTAGGCCCGGATCGCGATTGTACATACTAGATGGGAAGGCAAATTACTTGTAGCGAGACAAAGTAGCGCTTCAGCACGATTCTTCGGTGTAGGTTCCCACCGAGGAGCCCTGCTGCTGTACAAATGTGGGCTTGGAGTTGGTGAGATCATGCATGTCTAGACTATCCCATCCTGCTGGGTTTGTCAAGGCTCCTGTTTATATGTCTGCCCAAGGTTCGCGATACAGCTTCGTGAGACTCGATACTCGTCCAATATATGCCTGTAGTAGGGCGGGTACGTCAACAACGCTTTCGATGTCCCTGGTCCCTGCGTAATTCGGTATAGTTGGTTGACCTTACCAATGTGTAAGGCTGCAAGCTGGTTGATGAGGACCCCACTTGCCTTAGTGAAAACAAAAAAGAACCTGGAGGAATTGTCACATTTGGAAGCATCGCCTGACCACTTACACGTTCTCCCGACTCTACGCCTCCGCATCGCTTTTGCTGTCCTGCACAGCATGTATCAAGGCTTTCATGGTCGGTAGCGCCCATAAAACGGCACGGCGCCCACCAAGCCGCACAACGGCATCGAAACCTTGACAAACCGGCCAGTGCGGCCAGATGCCGTGAACATATCGGCACTGCTCGCAGAAAGACCAGAGGCCAAAAAACAAACAAACAAAACACGACAGTTGATGTCAGAACCATGAGCACTGGGCCATTCGCAGTGCCAGTGCCGGCGTACCGCCTGGGCATACACACAGCACGCAAGCGCAAGCGCGCATCCACATCCGCATCGTCAGCAGGTGCAGAACCCCCGGCAATAGCGGAGAGAGCCACTAGCCAGAGATCGCGAACCTCGTCGCCTGCCGCCGTTTTGTCCTTATCAAGACTGCCGCTGCTGCCCTCAGACTCGATCAATCCGCTCAGCCACAGCCCAGAAACCCTGCGCCAGTTCGCCGTCGCGGGCCTGAGCCCAGAGGACGAGAACCCTGCCACTCTATATCCGGGCTTTCCGCACAAGGCCCTGCCTGCGGGGGCGGTCTACTACCAGTCAGCAGCAGCTACTATTGGGAGCGTAGACAGCAAGAGCTTCTACGACGGCAGCGATGCGGATGACCTAGACGACAACGACGATGACGCCAGGCATGCAGGGGCCTCGGCTGCAGCAGGCGTAGCACCACCACGTAGAGGCCGCGGCAGCGGTGCCTCCGGTCGTACGCCCGTGCTGCCGCAGAAGCACTCGGCCCGGCTGCGGCACATATCCGTCATGACGGCGCTCGTGCACCGGTGCCTGGCCGAGGGCGACATACCCCGCGCTCGGCGCGCGTTCGGCCTGCTCGTGCAGACGCGGGACGTCGACATCAAGCTCGGCAACTTCTGGCTAGTTGGGGCGGAGATCCTAATGCGCAAGGGGGAGGTTGGGAAGAAGGCTCTGCCGAGTGACGAGGGGCAGTCTGAATACATCGAGCCCGGCAAGTCCAAGTGGCTAGAAGACGACGATGCAGATCGACAACGAGAGCGCGACGTGGTTGACACACGGCGACAGCCACCAACACGACAGCAACAACAAGAAGACAAGGCCGCTGCCATGGCACCGACGGCGCCAATACGCTGGGGCAGGGCCGAGAACGCAGACAAGGTCAAGGCCTACTTCGAGAATCTCGTCGCGCACTTTCCGCACGACAAACACCGCCCGCATCTAGTCAGCGCCGTCGACTTTTACCCGGCACTGTACAGCTTCGAGGTGTACAATATTTCAGCAGAGTTTTCCGCGGCGCTGGAGCGGCTGGAGGCCGAATTTCTCGACGACGACGACGACGACGACGACGACAACAACGATGAGGCTGACGACGACGACGGGGGTAACGGAGACACATCCCTTTCCGACATTGAGGGCAGCAGCGTGCTTCATCATCGCGATGAGTACCAGGACACCCCGCTTCGCCGATACGGCCACCATCCCAACTACGAAGACCAGGAAGACAACTTTAGCTCCGGCCAACACCATTACCGCCACCACCATCAAACATCCGCATCCTCGCCCTTCTTCTCCTCTCGCCACCACACCCCGCGCGACAGCCCCCGCCGGGAGGCAACCGACGAGATCCGCCGCCAGACGCAGATCCTCGCGCAGCAGGTCGCCACGGCCATGGATCGCACGATGGAGGACCCGCCCTTCGCGTCGCACCCGGAGCTCCTGCGCCTGAGGGCGAGCCTAGCCGTCTTCGTCGCTGACCTGTACCTGCCCAGTAGGGTCGTCGAAAGGGTTCTGCACGCGCTGGGCATCGAGAGGCCCGGCCTCCGCGCGAGGAGAATGTTGCTGAGGGACAGGAGCCGGGCTGGTGGCGACCGTTTTGCAGCAGACGACAATGCGGACGGTAGTGGGATAGACGATAGTAATGATGATTATGATCGCCGGGCAGCAGCAGCAGCAGGACGCGAATCAAGACAACAGCAGTCCCAGCGTCGCGAAAAGGCGAGCAAGATCATGGACAACCTCGCCAAATACCTCCGCGAGCCCGAGGAGCGGGTCGCCGTGCTCGAGATGCGGCCCCAGGAGCAGCGCCGGGCGCGGAATCTGTTCCGTAAGGTCATGGACCAGGGCGTCCCCATGGAGGACTGGGTCGAAAATTTTGTCGACCTGGTCAACATCAGGGAGGACGACGGGGAGGATATCGAGTATTGATGATGATTTCCCTGCATTGGATATTAGCATACCACTGATCTGAACGGAAGGTCCTGGCACGGGATAAAGAGGTCTGCCTCCAGACGACCACTGTTGGCGCAAGAAGTAGTACTCATTGGTTCAATACGCGCCACGACTATATATACATTAGATGCCAAATGACAAGAGCGCACATATAGCAATTATTTGGTTCCCAAAGTCACATTGTGATGGAGTTTCTTGATTTCGCTTTCTCAGAGGCCAATCGGCTCCCTCACTGATGCACCGCACGATGTCTTCGCACTTTTTCATACTTTGCCAAGCAAAAATACTACTAGGAGCACTTTCACTCTCGTCCTCAAGGGGCTATTTGATCCTTCTCTTACAGCCACTAGTGATCCCCATTTCTAGCTGATGAAGCACAGACAGCCCAAGCCGAGGTAGAACACAAGCAGCGGATACACGGCGATGCCGACGCGGTTCTGCACGACACCGCTACCCCCGAGGATGCTCACGCCTGCGGCAAGCGACCACGCCACCAGCACCAAGTACACGGGGACCCGGGCAATGACGGGCAGGCCGAAGGCCGACATGAGCGAGGCTAGCACGAGCGGGAAGAGCGTGTAGCCGATGATGCATATGCTCTGGGCAAAAGATCTGCAAGGGGAGAGAGACTCAGGTCAGTACAAACTGCTACAAACTTTCTCTCCTGCCAATAAAGAAGGATAGGACAAGACAGGACCAATCTCGGAAAAGCGGGGACAGAGATCGACTCACATATTCCCACCGAGCAGCTTGATCTGGAGTGTAACTACCGCCTCGCCGATCCAAATCATGGCGAAGACCCCGCTGAATACGACATCCTTCTGATTATCCTGCGCGCGCAGGCTTAGGAAGAAGCTCAGCAGCAGGCAGAAGATCAAGGGCCCCCAGAGGTCCCAGTCGCGCAGGCCGGGGCTCATGGTGTTCTGGCCCAGTAGGCTCTCCGGGTCCATGACGCGGCCAGCGAGCCCCGCGAGCTCCTCCCGGGCGCCACTGAGCCCTCCCGAGCGCAGGTTGGCGTAGACGCCGCGGATGCCGCCCTCGCTGCTCTCAAACATTGTGCCGCCCAGGAGGTACTTTGGGTAGAGCACCTCGCGCATCTTGAGCCAGACGGCGAGAAGGTCCCGGCGGAGCGTGTCCCAAACGGATTCGTCGATTGTGTTTTGCGGGGCGCGCCGGTCCTCGCCGGGGATGCGCGAGGTTAGGTAGCCCTGGTCGAGCGGGCGCGAGGAGGACGAGGCCGACGTAGAGGCGATGTTGCCGGTCAGCGGCTGGCGCTGGGAGTTGTTGCCGATGGGATCATCGAAGTCGTTAAGATCGGCTTGATTGCGGGAGATGGACAGGTTAGCGAGCAGTTCACTTGAGACGTCATGATGCTACCAAAGGGCTAGAGCATGCAAATGCACATACCATCGTCAGGATCGATGAGGTCGTCGTCGTCCTCAATTGAGGGATTGCTGTAGTGATGTGTCGTCATGCTGGGCGATTCGTTATGGGTGGGGACCTTGAGTGATCAACGGGTGTGGTGGCGGTGCTGGCGGTCGACGAGCTGTGAAAAGCTCCCTATCTGTCTTGGTCTATATACCGTCCGTCTTGGGGGGGCTGTCGTTCAGAGCTACGCAGAGCTATGGATGGATGGACGCCAGGGTTGGTGATGCTCTTTGTGGTGCTGACTGGCCTCATTGGAGCTCTCGTCCAGCTAGGCTGCACCTTCCCAGGGACGGGCGGGTGGGGCCCAGGATTCCACCAAGATTCCACGGTAGCCTGAAGAACCCCTGTCCGCACTGACGTGGACGGTGCCTGCGCTAGCGTGGTTGGTTTGACAACACCTCAACTCCAAAATCCTGGGCTGCTCTCATCTGACAGTCACTTTCGTTGCTGCACTTTTATCTGGCTCTTCATTATCACAGCTCTGTCAAAAGGAGCCTGCACGCGGAATGCGGCAGTGCAAAGGCTTGATAGTCACAAAACACAATGCTCCCCACGCAGGAGAACTCTACGAGTTTCTGCCTTTGATCTCGCCTGCCTGCTCTCCGTCCTAAACACAGCAACCAACTCAAGCCTTCTGCTCCTCAGCCTTGTTGTAGTTACTATTGTTCGTGCTTTCCTTCTTCTCCCACCGCCGCAGTATGATGGCCAGGTTCTTGCTGCCCACCACGACGCACCAGTCCCCCGCCGTGCTCCACGCCACCTGCCGGCCCACAAAGTCCCTGACCGTAATCTTGCTCGTCGAGTGCGCCTTGATGGCATCTTCGACATGCGTCGTGTCGTACTTGGACGCCCATGCCTCCAGGGTTTCGGGCAGCATTGGCACCTCGGCCGCCGCTGCCGTTCCTGTGGGCACAGCTGACTTCGCGCCCGCGGCTGGTGCAGCAGTGTCCACATCCATGCTCCCCGTCCTGCCCGATACCACAGAGTCCTTGTCGCTCCCTTCCTTCACCCGATTCAGCAAGTCGGTGCCAGGTCTGGCTTTGGACTTGACTGACTGGAGCCACGGAGGCCGCACGAGTCTGCGCGTCCTGTCCCGGTCGGGATCGTTGTAGTCGTCCATGAAGTCGTGGTACGTGATTAGCCGCGCAAGGTCCCAGAAGAAGATCTCTGAGTGAGCGCTCCCAAACGCGAGGACTGGGTGCTTCTTGTCGTCGTGGAAAATCTTGAAACGCATGTAGAACTGGAACCCGCAGCCCGGCGTGTGGAACTGTATAAGTCGCGTATACTGTGAGGCCGTCGTGGGTACAAACGCGGACCGCGTCAGGCGCTCAGTGTCGCTCGTCGTCGGGGCCTCCAAAGGTGTAGGAGGGGGGTCGTCGGACGAGAAGCCGTCAATTTGCCAGAGGACTATTATATCTTCGTGGCAAGCTCGTGACATGACAAGATCGCCAAAGAAGGCCACACTATTCATATAAATTCAGCTTCTCGCGCAAGATATTGCTAAGCTTATGAGACCTACCAGTCTACGATTCCGCTGTGAACCTCGGATGTAAAAAAGTGAGGGTAGTGCACCAGGACTGGCACTGGCGGCTGTTTCTCTCTTGATGCCTTGGGGAGGTCGGGTAGGGTCCACTATAGCCACATCACCGTCAGATATATGCATCTCGCTGAGCCGGGTGATGCATTCTTACCATGCAAACAATATTGTCATGGCCGGCAGAGAGCACATAACGACCATTGTTGTGGAACGCCTATCCCAAAGTTAGCGGGAAGTGACCAGAGAGGTACCTGAGCAGTTTTCCATACCACTGTCAAGAGGCCAGATGAGTGGCCTTCTCCAGCAAGGAGACACACGCACGGCTGGTCCTCATCTGCGGGATCCAGACTCCATATTCGGACTGTGGTGTCATCAGATGCTGAGGCAATGAGAAGAAAATTGGTAGGGCACGTCGACAAGTCGTTGATTTCCTACAATGCCGAGTTAGATGGTGAAGGCCTCCGGGCAGCTTTTCTCAGGTGGCAGGACATGGTGCAAAGCGGAGGACGTACACCTCCGTGACCAACGAGGACCTGTTGCAGTGTTAGTTTGTTGGACTACCATTGACAGAGAGACAACAGTGTAACTATACCCTCACGAGTTTGCCGTGTATCACGTCGTAAACTTTGATCTTGGCGTCTCTCCCAGCAACGCATAGGAAGGGGATCTCGGTTTCTGGATCCTTTGTCCATGTGCATGTGCAGTTCAAGGCGTCCTCCTATGCAGAACAGTCAGCCACACTCTGTCCGTTGTGAGGATCGAGATGCTTCTCGAGCAGATTGCAGACTTACGTCATCATCTCGGATGAGCTGGACAAGCTCATACGGTGGCTGTGATGTGTTGCACAGCCTGTATATGACAATCTTTGGTTGACGGTAAAGGGCACTGTAGTTAGCAAGGATACATGATACGAAATAGGGAAACAGCACCAGACCGCGTCACTACTCACGTGTTTCTTGCTGACAGCAGCGAATATCGGGTCATGGGCCGGATCACCATAGGGATAAAACTTGACGTCAAAGAACTCTGTTCGTGGGCATTAACAGCTTTTCTTGGGGGTCTCGGACGAAAAGAGACAACGGGGGGAGGCTCAGTAGGGCTTACCAGTGTCTTGGTCGTCTAGTTGGAGATATTGAAAATCATCCTAGTTGGAAGGGCCTGGTCAGCGGCGACGGCTTGCATGAATGATGGGCAGCATAAATGAGAGGCAGTCTCACCTCGAAGCCAATCGAAGCCTTGAGCCGGGGCAGGTCCCAGTCGTCGCCCTGGGCGGCTGCCTCTGCGGATGGGGCCATGGCAGCTGTGCAGTTATAGCCGTATCATGACCGCACCGTATATCAAGCAGACTAGGAGTTTAGGCGAGAGTGCCGAGCGAGTCCGTTTCGTAGTGCTTCTCAGACTCGAGGGCCTTTGTCGAGTTGCTCGAGACCTCGACGCGAGAGTGGTCTTTGATGCTTGGTGGTGGATCCCACAGTACCCGCTCGCGCGCCCGTGCGGACTCCCGGCAGCGGCCAGGCGCAGGTCAACAACCCCTGGAAGCAAATGGGCGGGGTTGCCACACCGACTCGAGGGCTTCCTACCTCGCCTACAGGCAGCTCGGCAGACGGTCTTGTGCAACACAGTAAGAGAGTTTGGACTCATGTCTTTGAGCCAGATCAGCAGCAAGCCATCCCGCCCAAGACAGCAACGGCCGTACCTGGAAGGACAAGACAGACACCTGGTGACCTGGGAGAGAAGCTGGAGCTTCATGGATTATCGACATCTCGACACCTCCTTGGTGGCTCGCGTGGCTGGACGGGGTGAAATTGCAGGAACGGCTGCCACAAACAGCCAGTCGGGTATTCGCATCGTTGCCAGCCGGGGAGAGATCCCGGCTCTCACAGTCGGGACGTGGGGAGCGAGTTTAAGTGACATGCCGAGATAGATCCTGGCGTCACGTCTGCTGGGTCAGACACATCGCCGAGAGTGGTCGTCTCTAACACGCTCCTTACGACAAATCATAGACAAGCCACGCGGGGCCGTTGGCCAGCAGCCGAGGCGGAGGTTCGCAGACGCCACATGCATTGACGGAAGCAGTCGACCCTGAAGTTCGGTGATGGCGGTACGAGACCTGTCATTTCCAGCATCCTTAGCACCAAGTCGAACCTGGCAGTCAGGCCAGCTCGTCTGAGTCCCTGACGAGGTGCTCTCGCGAGAGGGGAAGGAGGCGCATGATGCAGGGCATGTCGAGGCTCGGTCCTCAGACGCAGGACCCTGTGTAGTTTGCTCTTTCCATGTTTCTGGTGGCCTTGGCCATCAGCCGTGGCGATCACAGTCGTCGCCCAGTCGGAGTTGACCCGTTCGAGAATCAGTTGCACCCTGATGCACACAAGGCCAGACAAGAAGCAGGATGATATGTCCTCGCACACAAACCAATGCTAGCTTTGTTACCAGATCTCCAAGTGGTACGTCACAGCACAGGGATGTGTCGAGCCGCCAAAAGTTCCCTGGCAACGTTCTTGTTTGTCAACTTGGCAGGATTGGGCAGGATTGGGCATACATAGTAATTGATTGTGACAAGTTCGGCTGCTACGGCTCATCCCAGCCGACCCCGGCCTGGGTGACTGCAAGCACACATGTCGTTGGGACAGGACTGTCCAAGTCCCGGCCCCCGACGAACGAGTTGCCCTGCTGGGAATGCCACAACAACGAAGCGAGCAGGCATGGCAGCCCTGGAGCCCTGGAGGCGAGGGCGAGTCGGGACGATGCAGCAAGTGGGTCTTGGTCGGGGATGCTGCCCGTGCAGCGCCTGGCAGTTCCGATTGCCTCAAGGACCAAGGTAGAGTCTAGACAGTCCGAGGTTGCTCACCATAACGGCCTTTCCCCAACTGGCAACTGCTGTATATTTTATGAGCCCAGTGTCCGTCCCTCCCGAAGTCCTTTCCCCCTCCCGAGGCTGCTCCTTCCACAGTCACATTCCGGGTCTCTCTCTCCAGTGTCCTAGAGCCCCGTAGCCTCGACCCCTTGCAGCTCGACTCCTTGCGGCTTTGCGCTTATTAGAGCGCGCTGCCGAGTTGTCAACAACAGCAAGAAGAAGCAAGCTCGAGCGTGCCCCCTTTGCCCTTCTCACGTGGTATCACGTACCAAGACAAGACGCTCAAGCCCTAAGACGCCCGCCCCAGGCCCCCACCCGACCTAGCCGCCGCTGTCGTCATCTCCAGAATCTACGCGCAATTGACCAGGCCTCCTTCGCCATCTGGATAGCACACGGAGTGCACGCCGCTGCAACGAACGTGTTGATCGGCCTAACTGCCGGGGAAACCCTTGCCCTGCATTCGCCTTCGCCCAGTGGCTCACGCTTGCTAAACCAAACGGCTCCGGCTCCGCAACGGCGCATGTCCCTCGCGACGCACCACACCGAATCCACCCGCTGCCAGCAGCACTGCCGCGTCGCATCATTTCGGCGGCCAGTACAACCTGCTATTTTCATCCCCAGGGTCTTGTCCGAATGTGTCACCTGCAATCACATCAGATTACAGTTCTGAGCAACAACACTACTACATAGGCATCTACAAACTCGGAAAGCAAAAGATTGCCCCATGGATTATACTTTCATCACCATACACAGTAAGGCTACGCACGACACACCGCGGCATGATTTGCCACAACGCACATTACATCCCCAATCTCTCGGAACCCCTGCTAATCAGACACAGATCTGAGCCCCGAGGCAAACATCCTGTTTGTTTCAGACTCCATCACGGAGATACTGGGCTACCGTCCCCACGAGGTCCAGGGCAGATCGTGCTTTGACTTTTTCCATCCGGAAGAAGTCCCCTTCGCACGATGGATACACAGCCGCGGTGTTATATTGGACAAAGCTGCAGTCCTTCACTATGCCCGGATTGCGTCGCGTGATGGCGGCTGGATCAGCTGCGAATGCGTCTTCACCGTCGTTCACGATGTCATGGTAGCCTGTACGAGTATCTACCGCCATAGCCAGAAGAGTGAAAGTAAGTCGCATGCGGAGCAAATAAGGCCGATATCTCAAGGTTAGAACCATGGCTCTAATCAAGTGTGTAGGACGCGCTATCGAGGCTCCACAAGTTAGGCGCATGTTCTCCTCATCAGCCAGAGATCCGAGATATCACATGCTTGAGCATCTCTCAACCAAGTTTAGGATGCCGCCTGCAGAGCGAGAGCCCCGAGCTGCCTTGATTCTAAACAGGTTTACGCGGACACTTTCCATCATGTTCTCGACGCCTGCTGTCGCTAGCATCGTCGGTATCGAACCGGATGAGCTTCAACACAAGAGCTTCTACGATTGCATTGCTCCGAGCTGCCTGCCAGATGCCATTCGGTGCCTGGAGGGCGCGAAGGCCAACGACTCCATCGCGTACCTGCGTTTCTGGTTCCGCAATCCTCGAAGAGACGAGGGTAATGGCCCGCAAGATGGAGAGCCTCTGCATACCACAGCCAGTGATGAGACCAGCAGTACCAGCGATGAGTCCGAGGGCGGTGCACCAATCGACGACCCAATGGAGGTTGACATGAGCTCGGTTTCCGGCACCCACAGATTCAGGTCGCCAAACCACCGCAGCCCGACTCGCCGGAGGCCTCCTCCATATGTAGAGCTAGAAGCCGTTGTTTCGTGTACATCCGATGGTTTGGTCGTCATCCTGAGAAAGGCTCGACCCGCACTACCTTCTTTCCAACCAGCAGAGGCGCCTGTTCAACACAACAACGGTCTCTTCGCCGCACCTTGGGCAACGCAACCTGTCTATCCACAATACCCATCTTATGGACATGACAATTTCCAGTCGCCAATGGCTACCGACCACATGCCACCTCAAGCTCATGCCACGCCAGCTGGCGGGCCTTTAATGGACTCGCTTATGCAGTCCATCAGAGACGTCGCCGTCTTCGCATGGGGTGTAGTCGGCATCAACAAGAACTTGACCGAATTCAGTCACGGTGTTCCGAGTGGAGAGGCTCAACCTCATGGGTTCCCGTCCTCGAGCAGCAGCAGCAGCGGGAACCAGAACAATAACAATGGCAACGGCTACTGGTCTTCAGAATCGTGTGATGATACAGTGTTCACGGCTGATCATGGGCATTCGACCACATCGAACATGACCTCTCAATTTCCGTCGAACAATGGCTCACAGGCGGTGTCACCCTATGTGTCTGACGACAGCATCGCAAAGTACGGTGTGGCCAAGGTGCCACATAGTCAACCCTCAAGCGCCTGGTCTTATGCATCTTCTTCGACCTTGGCACCGTATGGTGTAAACGAGAACCATGCAGTTTCCGCGTCGTGGGGCAATGCAAACGGAGGACACTACACGCCTGATCACGGGGAATTGCCTAGTTCAATGAATCGACAAGCGCCTTCGGATGGCAATGGGTCGACGCAGCCGCCCTCACATGACCAGCTGTCCAGCCAACCGCAGACGTTGGCCGAGGATTATCCCAGCTATCCTGCCAAGTAGTTGTACTGTCTCGACTGGGTGGAGGCGGCTGCGGGCCTGTTGGCGGAATCCATGTGTCCATATTGACGATCTTGACCACCAGAGTCGAGTCGAATTGATACAACCTTGGCCGTCTGAGCCACCCAGCCCAATCGCTTCTTCAGCTCTACTATTTACGAATCACGATGATTATTTGCCAAATTAGCAATACTTGCACAATTTTCAATGCTTATTTTAAGGGTATATTGAATTTGCCTGGATTTCAGGTTAAAAATCAATAGCATTTAGTGCCTTTTCAATTCTCTAGTTTTCAATGGCCATAAATTTTACATTGGTGGTCGGGGCTGTCTCGCACAACGAATTATAAAAGCGTATAATGAATATGACGCGAATAGAGAATCTACGTAATGTTTTCTCTAGCGCTTTTTCGGGTATTTTCTGCTTATTTCCGTCGCTGCAGCGGTACTCACATCATATGTTTAAATAATTAGAAGAACAAGGGGGGAAATCCACATGAACTATAATTAAGCCTTTTTTTTTTTTTTTTTTTAACCTTCTGAATCTGTTCGTTTGTTTACTTCCAATTTGTCAAGTGAACTCCCACTTTGGTGGAGTCCTCGACAAGCCATCAAAAACATAGTCTCCTGACGGCCGTTGGCATCACTGTTTTAATTGGTAATATTATCACTCGGCACTTCGTGCCTCGTGTAGTGCCCATATTCGTGCTGGGTTGTGACTAGCAAGCCCACAGGGATCCACGTCTTCCGGCGACCACCAACTTACCTTGTGGGCAATTGTTGAATTGATTAACGGCGCTCGGAGTACACGCAGTAGGATGGTGATGATCGGCTTGCTTGAACAAAGCACCATCTAGATTCGGATCCGACTCAAAGTTAGAAGACAAAAAGGTTCGGAGCGTTGAACCCTAAAGTCCAGATCTTGGCAGTCCGAACTTGTCGAGCTTGTGTCGAAAACCCCTGGCGCCAATCCATGACAGCGTGGGTCCACTATGCCACGTCTTGAACCCTGCCAATGGTGGAGACGGTCGCTCATCCATTTGTGCGTCGATGACGCAAAGCTGAATGAACCAGACACACCTCTTTCCAGCGTGTCGCAAGGAGCCGAGCTGCCAGATTCTAAGGCCTTAGCGCCCACTGCCTGCCAATTGCTTCCGCACACTCCAGACATTCTAGACTCATCCGTCTTCTAAGCTCTTGACCATTGCAGTGAGGCTGGTCTTTTCTGCGAAATGAGCGTTTCTTGAGCGTGCCCTCTTTTCACATCGCGGCCGTTCCACACCATGGCGCCCAGTCGATCGCTGCAGAGGTCCTTGGCGACCGAGGCAACCCTTCTCAGGACCTCACGATGCAGCCGCCCCCCGACCTCACCCTTCCTTGCTCGCGCCAAGGCCGCCAGCCAGTCGCGGCTGTATAGTAATGCGTCCCGGCCATCAACGACAACGTCCCTGTCCCAACGCCCCCAGACTCGAGTGCGATGGCGGCCGTCCGTGGGTTCAGCCGCTATACGTCACCTATCCGGCAAACCTCTGCCGCAACGACGATCGGTAGTCCTCAACTTCGCATATCGCTCTGCTGCCATCGTTGGCACCGGTGTTGGCTTTGTGGGCTTACTGGTTACGGCCTTCTTCGTCTACGACGCAACCACCTACAAGGAGGCCGAGGTCATCGCTGACTGTGCGGTCTCAAAGGCTGCCCTTGAGCCGCCGCGTGGTGGCCCAAAGAACCTGCCCATCGTCAAGGCCCTACTGGACGACGAAGACACTGATGAGCACAAGCTCCGTAAGGACAAGCCGCACCTCGTCATCCTCGGTGGAGGCTGGGGCGGCGTCGCCCTGCTCAAGCAGCTCAACCCCGATGACTACCATGTGACCGTCATCAGCCCCAAGAACTACTTCCTCTTCACGCCTATGCTCCCCTCGGCGACAGTCGGCACGCTCGAGATGCGCAGCCTGGTCGAGCCCATAAGGCGGATCTTGCACGGCGTCGGCGGCCACTACCTTCGCGCCTCCGCCGAGGATGTCGAGTTCTCCCACAAGCTCGTGGAGGTCTCCCAGACTGATTCGTTCGGCAAGGAGATCCGGTTCTACGTCCCCTACGACAAGCTTGTCATTGCTGTAGGCTCCGTGACGAACCCGCATGGGGTCAAGGGTCTGGAGAACTGCCACTTCCTCAAGGACATTGACGACGCCCGCAAGATTCGCAACCAGATTATGAAGAATCTCGAACTCGCCAACCTCCCGACGACTTCTGACACGGAGCGTAAGCGCTTGCTTTCCTTTGTGGTCAGCGGAGGCGGTCCGACAGGCGTCGAGTTTGCCGCCGAGGTATTTGACTTGCTCAACGAGGACCTGACCCTGAGGTTCCCTCGCATCCTCCGCAACGAGATCTCGGTCCATCTGATCCAGAGTCGCGGCCACATCTTGAACACCTACGACGAGGCTGTCTCCAAATATGCCGAGGAGCGGTTCGCACGCGACCAAGTCGAGGTCCTCACAAACTCCCGCGTCAAAGAGGTCCACCCGGACAAGATCATATTCACCCAGAAGTCGGAAGACGGAAAGCTCATCGACAAGGAGCTCCCGATGGGCTTCTGCCTGTGGTCGACTGGCGTCTCGCAGGCGGAGATCTGCCAGAAGATTGCCGAGAAGCTCGGCTCGGTGCAGAACAACAGGCACGCACTCGAGACGGATACGCATCTGCGACTGAACGGCACTCCCCTCGGCGATGTGTACGCCATTGGCGACTGCTCCACGGTTCAGAACAACGTGGCGGAGCACATCATGTCGTTCCTGCGCGGCGCGGCGTTCAAGCACGGCAAGGACCCCGAGACGCTCGAGCTCCACTTCTCCGACTGGCGGAACGTCGCCGCCGACGTAAGGAAGCGGTTCCCGCAGTCAGTCGCGCACCTTAAGCGCCTCGATAAGCTGTTCCAGCAGTACGATAAGAACCAGTCGGGCACGCTCGACTTTGGCGAGCTCCGGGAGCTCCTGATCCAGATCGACAGCAAGCTCACGTCGCTCCCGGCGACGGCCCAACGCGCGAACCAGCAGGGCCAGTACCTGGCCAAAAAGTTCAACGCCCTGGCCCACGCGGCCGAGGGTATGGGCGCCAACGATATGCGTGACGGCGACCTCGACGCGGCCGTGTACAAGGCTTTCGAGTACCACCACCTCGGCAGCCTCGCGTACGTTGGCAACTCGGCCGTATTTGACCTGGGCGGCGGCTGGAACGTCATGGGCGGGCTCTGGGCCGTGTACGCCTGGAGGGGCGCGTACTTTGCCCAAAGCGTAGGCATGCGCACGAGAGTCCTGATGGCCATGGACTGGACCAAGAGGGGACTCTTTGGACGAGGTATGTCTTTCTTCCCTCCGAACAACCCTCCCTTCGCCTTTGCAAAGGCTGTGCGCATGATTTATGCTAACTATTTTGTTTGCTCTAGATCTCATGAGCTTCTGATCTTTCTGATCTGTCGTTACGTGTAGCCATAAATGTATAGAACAGAAGGAGGCAAAGTTGTCTGCCGGGCAGACGATGGATTGGGATATACTACAGCCAATGGTACAACAGCAAAAAGAAAATTCCTACCAAGTCAGATTTAGCAGCATCGGTGAGATGAGGCAGCTCTGAATGAATTCCTTAGCTACAACACCATATAGTTACTCAACAAATTATTAAACTCATAATCACGCGCGTCCTTGTCCAAGCCTCCAAGGCGGTCGGTCACAGGAGCACCGAGAACAAAACCGAAGTGTCACTGCCCATCCCTGCCTCCCATATCATCAGCATAAAACATGATAACATACAAAGTCAAAATAAAAGGAAGGACCAAGCCTTTCCGTACGCCCGCCATGAACGGCGACGGGCTGCCAGCTCTCGCAAAACAGCAAAAAGAATGCGATGATCGAGGTCGTGCCCGGGCTCGAACCGGGGTCTCAGGAAAATTATCAGATTTTGTTTGTCAAAATCCCACGTGCTAACCGCTACACTACACAACCAGTTACTGGTGATTGGAAAGCATGGGTCTTAGTACAATACTTATCCACAGTCGCTCGCCCGAGCTTCCCGAGAGAAGCCTGTGCCTTCTCATTCCAGCCCCTGCGGTCGGAGGAAGTTGGGTGGTCGCCACCTCCGCATCGGAGGGGAAGAGGGGGAAGTGTGGGGTTTGAAGGCGCTCGCTGGTGTCATCGCGCGCGTCACTGGCGACATCACGCCCAGAGAGAGAACGCTCTGAGCGTTATTTGTATGGAAGAAATAATTGAAAATATGATGGTAAAACATGTGTTAGATGTGACTGCCACGAGAGTCTTATGAATTCAGGTTGATTAGAGATCCTCAGACTGCGTTAGCCAGGCCAATTGGTCATGTTGCGTGATGCTCTCGACTTTGCGGCTCGCGCGTTCTCTTCCTCGGGTAGCCGATGTTGACCGCGGGGGAACTCGGTTTAGTCATTATCTGGGTTTTTGTTCCTTTCTCTTTATCCACTTCCTTCATGCCCTGAACTTTGGGTTGCCAAACTTCTCCTGGCTTCATATCTGGTCACAACTGAGTTATATACCCATCCTGGTTTCTGCCCGATTCTGTCCCCATGCTGCCTTGCAAGAACATACTGCGTACCGGTATCCCTCATCAACCCCCTGCTATCCGACAGCCGCTCTCACGTTCTCTCGTTGTCTCCAGCAGCAACAGGACGCTCACGACTCGTGTTCAACCACCCACAACCACCTTACACAACCGCCCTGTCAAGAGCAGCAGCAAGCGCCTCGCCATCTCTCATCACCACCACCACCACCACCACCACCTCCACCGCAGCAGCAGCACAATGGCCGCCACGGCAATGGGCAAGCGCCTCGAGGGCAAGACGGTCGTCGTGACGGGCGCGTCGTCGGGCATCGGCCGCAGCACGGCTTTCGAGTTTGCCCGCACGAGCCCCGGCAACCTGAAGCTCGTGCTCACGGCGCGCCGCAAGGACGTGCTCGACCAGGTCGCAAAGGAGATCAACGCCGAGGTCGGCGACGGCGTCAAGGTGCTCGCCGTGCAGCTCGACGTTTCCAAGCCCGATGAGGTCCGCGGGTTCGTGGCGGGGCTGCCCGAGGAGTTCAGAGAGATTGACGTGCTGGTCAATAATGCGTAAGTGTGTGTGTGTGTATGCATCGTGTAGAGGCCCTCCCGCAGTCCTTGTCATCTTTTCTTTCTTTCGTGTCGCTAGAGTGAACCATCTCTTCTGTCGTGATTCACTGCCTATTATTACACAGCACTGGCTGACTCACACACCCACTCGCCACACAGCGGCCTCGTCAAGGGCGTCGCCCGCGCCCCCGAGATTGCCGAGCAGGACATGCAGATCATGTTCGACACCAACGTGACGGGACTCATCAACATGACCCAGGCCGTGCTGCCTACGTACCTGAAGCGCGCCGACGGCGGGCGGGGCGACATCATCAACGTCGGCAGCATCGCGGGCCGCGAGCCGTACGTCGGCGGGAGCATCTACTGCGCCACAAAGGCCGCCGTGCGCAGCTTCAACGAGTCCCTCCGCAAGGAGCTCGTGCACACCCGCGTGAGGGTCATGGAGGTCGACCCGGGCCAGGTCGAGACGGTGAGTGCTGCCCAATGCTATTTGTCGAGAATGGAAGAGACTGACGTGCTACCCATGTGCAGGAGTTTTCGGTCGTCCGGTTCTATGGCGACAAGGCAAAGGCTGATGCCGTCTATGCGTAAGTTCACCTGGTTCTCCTTGAGCTTTGCTTGACATTCCGCCTTTCGACAATTCAGTATAGTGTGCGACAAGACGCACTGCTAACCATAGTCTGACTGACAGTAACTGCGAACCCTTAACACCCGACGACATTGCTGAGGTCGTTGTCTTTGTGGCTGGAAGGCGCGAGAACGTTGTTGTCGCCGACACAATGATCCTGCCCTCTCACCAGGGCAGTTGTACGGTGGTGCACAAGAAGTCTTCATAGGGAGGAGCCAAAGTCTAGAAAGTAATTGATCATGATGGTATATTTGCAAGATTGTATAAAACTATGTACTGCTCGTCACGTAACAGCCCGGCGAACTATGCACTGTAGTTTTATGATTTGTTTCACATTCTTCAATCGCATATACAGTCACTTGGGAGCATGTAAAGTACTATTATCTTGGTTAGTCAAGGTAACCTCGTGGTGAACAACTAGCGATGAATAGATGTGTGGCTACATATTCAGACTACCGGTTAAAATCATTCACTTGAGTCGGCCAGCTCACCTCAGGTCTCAAGACGACACCTGAGGAAAGCCAGCAAACGGAAGCCAGACATGACATCAGGATTCCCGAGGGATCCAGAGAAAACTCCACAACCGATCATTACTAAGTCCCCAGAAGGGACCCAGCTCCGGTGCGGGAGGGCGGCTCGACTCGCTGTGATCATGGAATGGATATAACTGTTTTCAATCATGATGGCGAAGATGGTGCAAGGGTGACGTAGTGTGAGGACAGGAGACTTACGCTTTCATCAAACCGCAGGAAGCAGCTCATGGGAAGACAGGAGAAGCACGCATGTCGAAGGAGAAAACCTGTAGGCTTGAGACAGTGTTAGTCCAAGGACAATGCAATGCTCAGGTATGGTAGTGATCAAAGGAGGTGTGAGTCATGATATCAGAGGTTGTTTTTGGTAAATTTTGTTATCTTCATCTTATTCAGAAGCAGAACTGAAAATTGATTTTTCATCATCGACTCAGGGCGGGTGTTTTGTGCGTGAGGATGTTGCCTCTTACCATTGTGCCATTTGGCGGCCGCGACAGTGTCGAACTACTGTTTCTAACATACATCTGGGCCTTGTTAGTCTCCTGGTTCTCAGACACAAGCATGGTAGGTTCAGAGAAGAAGGTAAAGGTGATGCTTCAGATGGTAGTGCATGTTGTTCAAGCCGCTCAGGTGATCGCGAGAACTGTGGAAAGTAGTTCATCAATAGCAGGGAAGGGAGGGAGGTGTAGGCGGACAGGGTGTTGACTGGATGTGTGCAGACTCGACTTACCAATTCACGAAGCCACGAACTCCAATCATCAACCAGATGTCCGACACGCAATGGTGGCACCGAGCGGCGTGACAGATCCCGCCTTGCTTAGAATCTCACCCCGAGAGGCCAGCTAGCCTCGCGGAATAGAGAATAGTGCCATGGACTGCCGCGCGCGCTGCGTGCTCGTAGAGACGACGGATATTCGGTTGTGTTTGAAGATCGTGGTGATGTGGCAGGAGGAAGAGAATGGAGAGAGCTGGATGATGGGCTAAAAATTTATTTGGCTTCTGAGCTGTGTCTCTGCGGTTTTCATTGGCTCGTGCGCAGCTCTTTGGCGGGGCATGCGGACTGGCAGCCCACTTTCCATGGCCTGAGCCTCTGTGTGGGCCCGCATGAGCTTGGCTCCAGAAAGTATTTCCAGTGACACTTTTGAGACCCGCGAGGACGACGACTGGCAAGAAACACCCTCCCTCCGCACGTCAACACGCCTGGCATACTGCTTTGTGATATTTGGTCGCTCGCACACCCTCAAAAATATCGCCATGGCAGACAGGAGAAGGATCAATGGCCCCACTGGCACCACCCTGCCACCGGTTTTCGCGGAGGCCCCGTCACAAGCTCCGCGCAAGAATGCAGAAGACGGCTCCCGAAAGATCTGTGAGTAACCTCACACTGATCATTGAGCTACCAAGGAAATATCTCGATATGCTGACAAGCGCTTGACAGTTCTGAGGACAGGTGTCACTCCGTCAGCCTCCGGCTCAGCCTATATGGAACTGGAGAATCCCAATGCCAGTCCCGGCGGGCTTGGTGGGAGCACACGGATGAAGCTTACCTGCACTGTCCACGGCCCACGAGCTCTGCCACGATCCGCGCCTTTCTCCCCACATATGATCCTCACGACACACGTCAAATATGCCCCATTTGCGACAAGACAACGCCGTGGCTACCTCCGAGACTCAAGCGAACGAGATCTAGGCGTCCACCTCGAGACAGCATTGCGGGGCGCCATCATCGCCGACCGCTGGCCCAAGAGCGGTGTTGACATCATTGTCACAATCATAGAAGGTGACCAGGACCGCGACGCGAGTGACTACCAGAAGGAGGCGGACTGGGACATGATGAACGTGCTCAGCGGCTGTATCACAGTGGCATCGGCTGCCATTGCCGATGCAGGCATTGACTGTGTTGACACAGTTGCAGGCGGCGTGGCTGCAGTTGTGACAAAACAGGGAACAGATAAGCCTCTGGTTGTGCTTGACCCTACCTCCTCAGAGCATGACAAGGTCCATGCAGCGTGTTGCACCGCATATCTGCCATCAAGAGGAGAGGTGACCAATGTCTGGTTCAAGGGCACGTTGCCTGGTAATGGCCTAACGCTATATAACGAGCTCCTCGAGAAGAGCTTGGTGGCGTGTCAAAATGCCCATCATGTGGTTGTCAAAACCTTGCAAGACACCGCACAGCAACATCAGACAGCGTCAATATGAAAGGAAATTTTGGATGGGAGCATCCTTGGTTCTCGGGACATGGCAAGGGCTGTGCTGGATCGGCATGCCACATAAGGAAAGACGACTGCGAATTGGGTCGAATATGAGCTCGAGGTCGTCCGCGCACGTCTCTGCCCTTTTGCAGCAGGGGATCTTGTCGTTGAATGATCAGAAGCTCTTTCCTGAGGGAAGACAAAGCCGATCCGGACAAGCCGCAATAGCTGAACCATGTCTAAGTGCAGCCTGGAGACGCTTGGGAAAGCGGTGGTCCGTCAAGCATGTTCCATCAACGGACTGCATACTTCTCGGCTTATTGCTGACGCATGGCCATGTCCGCAGACGATTGCGCCACGGCCACCTGTTGGTGGTTGCGAGCGGATCGAGAAGGCAGCCAGGTTGTATTGAGCACTGGATGTCACGAGGGCTCTAGCTCCAGAGTTGCATCATACTGCCTCGGGCCAGCAGCTGATAGCGCCGATAAGACCGGGGAACGCGCTGTGACGCGGTCCCAGCGGGTCATACACCCCCACTCCCTCCGACATCCCCTGGACTGCTCCAACAGATAGCTAGGTTGGCCCTGAAATGAGACATTCGGAATCGGCTTGTTGCCCGTTACCGAACCCGGCGGTCGTTGCTGATGCGGGTGAATGAGTAACCTGCTCCCCATGCGCTTTGCCTTGCGATTGCTCTAGATATCCCGCAGTCGGCCTCATCGCGGTGTCGTGCATTGATAGCACCTGCCTTAGGCCGCACAGAGGTATCGCCCTGCACCTGTCGCATCATCAAGTCGACCTGTTTGCCTAGTCTGTGTGCTCCTGGTCGTATCCAGGTCACAGCATCCAGACGGCCGTGCTCCATGTAACACGATCGCCGGCCGTTCCAGCTTCCCCAACATCACCACCTTTCGCTCAATCAGATCAAAGCACGTCCGCCTTCGATAGGCCAACGGAGGTCGCCATCCATGGCTGCTCCGGGTGCGGCCATTGGCCTGACTCCAACTGTCTTTGACAACTCCAGCGCCTGGCACAACTTCACCCTCTGGACGCTGCAGCGCTTCAACGTCACCCGCTACACCCCATCTCTCGAGGACCTCATCTTTGCCGGACCCCGCATGCTCACAAAGCTCGGCTCCATCATTTCGCTTCCCGATGCCATCGACGGGTTTGGCCAGCGCGTGATCCCAGATGCCACCGGTTCCGACTACTTCCTCACCACAACACCCCCAGCCGCAGTGTTTGGAAGCGAGGGCATGGCTGCTGCTGTTGCCGGTGGTGCCGAGGCCTCCGTGGCCGCAGTCGCTGCCGCTGCCGAAGTGTTCGATGCCGATCCGGAATCGACCGCCGTCATCTCAAGGTTCTCCATGGAGGGGGCAAGAGGGCTCGGTAGTGTATTCAGCTACGCAACAAGCAAATGGGCTTTGAGCTGTGTTGCAATGGTGAGCTTTCCCGGCCTCTCCGACCTACTGCGCCCCCTGGCATCCTTGGGAGCTAATTCCAGTATCTCTAGGCCATTATTCTCAACCGTACACACATCTTCGCTGCCTCTCGCCGAAGGCTCCGACTTACCTGGCCCATCCGGCTCTTCCTTCGGTTCCTTCCGATCCTCTTGTTCTCGCTCCAAGCTGTCCAGCTACTCCGCTCCATACAATGTCAGACTTCTCCCGACTTTGCCGAGATGCGTTGGGGCAACTCCAGCAAATCGTCCGACCTTATGTTTGCGCAGAACGGCGGCTATCTGCACAGCGTGAGCTCCACACTCTTGCTCGGGCAGAGCGACTACGACAGCTGTCGCGCAGTCTCGATGGTACCACCGCAGTCTCTTGAGTCCCCTAAAGAGCTGCGCGGATCTCTTTCGAGGCTGTGGCCGTTGTTCGGCACGCTCTGCTTCAGCCATTTTGTAGAGACACTCTCATGCGCTCTGCAAGGTCGTCCTGTAGCTGTCGAGACGGGCATGACACTGTTCGAGCACTCTCTTGCATTTGCCGAGGCCGATGCTGCTATCAGCAATCAGCTTGGATGGGGTCTCTTTTCCAACGGGTCTCTTTCCAACGCCAGCGTACAAACCGCCTCGGGAGCTAGCATTGCGATATCTCGGTCCATGATCATGCACCGAGTCAACACACCACCCGAGGTCCTGATGGTGGGGTTCCTCTCAGCAATGAGCCACTTGACTAGCCATGTGCTGGGCGTGTTCGGACTTCAGAGTAAGTTTCGTCTGTATAGTACAGGCCTATGGGCTATGTGCTTTATGGTCACCATCGTGTTCGAAGCATACCGATTCTCGCTTGACAGCCCGACCATGATGGGTCTCTTTCGATACCCTACCGTGTGTATTCTCGGCTTTGTCCCCCATGTGCTTGTACTCGGAGGCATAGTGGTCTGCGCGATCATCTACGGTCTCGCGCTTGTGGTGGCTGCACTGTCCCCCTCTGCCGCTGAACGCCATTGGCCTTTTCGAGCACGTCTCAAGCAGGCTCACGAGAATATGCAAGCCAACATATCGCTTTCCGAAATCCGCATCACACGCGAGATGGACTTCTACACGGCACTGCTCCGAACGGGCTTTGGCGTCATTACCATGGCCAGCGAAGCAGTCTACCTAAATGAAGATCGTAACGTCAGCCTCAAGGCACGCACATGGTTGGAGGAGGAACGCTATCGCGAACTGGACTCTCTACGGATGCAATGGGCCACTTCGGGCGATGGAAGCTCGCGCTTCGACTCTGTGGGCACCATAGGATTGGTCCCAGTCAAAGAAGGACAGATCGGGGCGTCCAATGGCTTTGCGCGCGAGCGCGCCGCCCAGAAGATTCCAAAGAACAGAATGGGGGATAGGCGGCCTAGAGATGGGGTCGGAGCATCAGAACGCAGCAATAGGTGGCTACTTGCGCTCGAGTTTGTCATGAACATCAACAAGCTTGTACTCCGGTCAGGAGCCGTGGTTCTGATCAAGATTGTGTCGGCGATCGGGCTGCCAACACCGCGCTGGCTGAGCTGGTGTGCCAGCATCGGAAAGCCCGTGCAGAAGGACGAGCCACAGGCTACCAGCTCGAATCGGTTGAAGCAGGCTCGCATGACTGACAATCAGGGAAACTCGTATCTCATTAATGACGAGAACGCAGACTTCGAAGCCGAGGTCCAAAAGCAATTGCTGCAATCGCCCGAGACTGCTACGCTTGATAGGGAAGAGGTTGATGCCCGGCTCTATAATGCCTGGAAGAAAGGTAGCCTTTGGGGCAACACAGACTCCAGCGGAGACTGGGAGCCCGCCGAAGTTGACGATGACTGGGACACGACCAGTATGATTTACAGCGTCGCAGACACGGACAGCGAATCTATAGCTGACCGGGATGCCTGGATCGACGATGACGAGGAAAACAATGGTGCGGCGGACGGCCAGCGCACGCCGACACAGAGCTCGCCTCAGTTCTCTCGTGAAAGCACACCTTTCGACCAGCCCATCGCTATGAGCGACTTAGCACGGCTACTACATCCTCAGAGCCCAGAGGAGCGGCAGGAAGCCCACGCACTGGCCGCACATTTTGGCAGCGAGCGCATTCTCACGCGTTCGCAGTACGTCAAGCTCCAGCAGATCCAACGCACCAAGATCTTGCTCAACTCAAGCACTGCGCGCCGTGCGGCAGATCTGCCGCCCAACTACGTAAATAGCAAGCTGACGGCCCACGACGAGGCCGAGCTCCTGGAGCAGCTAATCCTGGCGCGGCGGCGGGGAGGCTCCAAGCAAACACTACCCGCGGCATCGACCCCGGGCGCAGAGCCCCAGGAGGCCGAGTATGTGCAAGACGCTACTGGTGAGGACGGAGCGGGCGGCGCGCCCGTGTGTGTCGTGTGCCACTCAAGCCCGCGCAGCATCATCGTCTGGCCATGCCGGTGCTTGAGCCTGTGCGACGAGTGCCGCGTCACGCTGGCCATGAACAACTTTGACAAGTGCGTGTGTTGCCGGCGCGAGGTCATCAGCTTTAGCAGGATTTACGTGCCTTGATCTCGTTTCTCGCATCGCGACGCGCAAGGTTGACTACTTGCATTGCTCTTGGTCTTGTTTCTCTTGTTTCTTAACACATCATCAGCGGCAAATGGTTATTGGGTTTCTTCTTGCAT
This sequence comes from Microdochium nivale, assembly GCA_026745475.1. Classification (NCBI taxonomy): domain Eukaryota; kingdom Fungi; phylum Ascomycota; class Sordariomycetes; order Xylariales; family Microdochiaceae; genus Microdochium; species Microdochium nivale. The sequence continues at coordinate 3,333,096 of JANTFD010000004.1, read as the reverse complement.
TTGTCTTCCTCTCTTTTACAGTTCTTCGAGTACGGGTTCATTCAGCAAGGGATACAAGGTACATCTTTCTCCAGCGAACCTGATGTCGGCAGAATTGTGACAGTGATCTACGATGATCTGTGAAATGAGTGTCGGACCATTCTCCCCGACTCCCTCCGATTCACATCTAATTGCCTGTCCAATGTGCATGGTTAAGGCGGTATTGTGCACACGAGCTATGTTTATTTATTTATTTCCGTGACGTGCGAAGAGTACTACATGCCAGCCCACTCCAGACAAAATGCCCGGGCCGCCTTGCCCTCGTCCTTGGCTGGTTGCCCACCAACGAGCCAGCCCTTCTTCACCCCCGTGCCCAGGCGCCCGCCGGCCGTGAGGTCCATCATGTTGATCTCCTCGTCCCAGTCGTAGCTGGTTGCCTGAAAGTGCGCGTGGAACCGTAGCGGGTCGCCAGGGTACACGTTGTAGTCGCAGCCGAAGCGCAGGCCAGGCATCATGTAGTAGCCCTTGTCGTGGAGGTGCTTGAACAGAGAATATGAAGGCGGGACGTCGACCTCCACAGAAGAAGATGATGGCCGCGAGGGTGAGGTACCTAGCAGCAGCGAGCCTGTGGTGGTCGGAGTGACAGCATATGGCACAGAAGATGTCGCAAGATTCTTCTTGTCAATTTTCCTTTCGTGAGGAACACTGGAAGATCCGAAGAGACCTTCGTCCGCGTCGTCTCTAGCCAGTTCGATCACAGGCGAAGTCGTAGAGGCTACCTCGTCCGCTTGGGAGCCTAGGTCATCTTTCTCATTCACATTGGCGGCTGCAAGCTTTCCCTTCTTGCTCCTTTTGCCTCTTGAGGCTTTCATGAGTGAGGCTTCGCGTAGTGCTTGCTTCTCGTCAATATGTGCCTGCATGACTGCTGTGCCTTCTTCCGTGATGTTTGAAATATACTCATCTCTGCGTTCATATATATCGTCTCCATCGGAGGCAGCAATGTCAACCTCGGCTTTTTTGGCACCAATGGACATTTTTTTAGTTAGATCCTTGAGCATGCGGATGTGAAAGTCGGCATCTTCGACTACATATGCAGCTCCGTCTTCGACAAGAGCTCTTGCCTCCTCAGCCATAAGCTCGACAGGCAGACCCATGAACACATTTTGTTGTGGATTCTGCGGAACGGTACCGCTGAAGACACTGCACAGGTTGTGGTGACGCCTCAAGAACATCACATCTTCAATGTCAAATATGAGGTACCGAGACGCAACACGCGAAATGCGGACCAGAGGGCGATCAGAAGTGGCTACCGTAGAGGTAGCAGCCCCTTGCGCCATCTTGATATTTTCGCGATTCCACGTGACGTTGAGGTCAAGTCTATGAAACTTCAAATTGGGTTCAGCTATTCGTGTCGAAGTTTCCAGTCTGGTCTTGAAAGAGCTTGTTAGCTTCTACTCTCAATGCAAGCTTGGGAGAGGCAGAGAGAAGTATTTATGGCGTAAAGTCATAGATGTGTAACAAATCGTGTATCAACAATTACTACTTATGTAGCTTCTGGGGATTGACAGATATTGATTTTGGAGTAATCATTCAAGCCTGGATGTGAGGGTCTGATGCAGGAGGTGCTCGGAACTTTTGACTTACCAATTCGTGAAGTTTGTGGTTGTGAACGGGAGAAGAAGTTTGTGAACCGTCTCGGCAAGCTGAAATTTAAATCACTGGAGACGGACCTGCGTGCATGTGGGGCCATGCAGGGTAAGCTAAGTGGTGGATGGATGGGTCCTTCCACTTGTCGATCAAGCGACACGCTACCATCAAGTTGTCAAGCTGCACGTTCTGAGGTGGTGACTTTGTCAGTGCTCCAAAAATCTTGGAAGTTGTGTTCCGGCCGACATCGAGCCCTTGAGTAGTGTGTATACCACAATTGGCAGATATCTCCTACATAGCTCATGTCTCTGAGCAATCTGGATGAGGAACTTCAGAAGTCCATAGACTTGCCAGCATCCTGCTTCTTCTTTTCCTCTTCCTCTTCGCCAACTGGCGGTAGGCTGAATGGTCGGATGACGAGGCCTTTTGAGCGACTCAAGCTGAAAGCTTGATCTTCGCCTGATATATAGCTCTCGGAAGAACCTCCGCCTTTCTCGTGGAAGATAGGCAGGCTATGAACTTTCAACAGACCCTGCATCTGCTCTTCAGATTTGGATTCTGACTTTGATGCTGGCGGGGGTGCGTGAATTGCATTCGACTGTAGCGGTATAAGCTCAAGCACGCCGTCGCTTAAGATTTCTACCCATCTCGTGAGTCCCGCAGAGCGAGGATACAGGGTGACAGGAACAGTGATGAGTGCTGTAAGACGTGTAGCATGCTGGCGCAGGAGGGCACGAAGAGCGTGAAGAAATTGGAGGACCTCTTGGGGCTGACAGGAGGATCCTGCGTATGCTGTTGGTGACAAAAACCCCGGGATTACGACACGGTGGACAACGTCTTGGGGAGAGTTAGCTGTCTTGGCTGTCAAATCCCCAATAAACTGTCTAAGCGGCGATGGCGGTGCTTTGGCCTGTGGCGTGAAGCTTGGGGGAGCTATGGATGGATGGAAAGTTATCTGCCCTTTCACATCTCCAGGGCTGAGCTTCTTGCTGAGGTCGAACGAGTGACAGAAAACTGCGGTAGAGCCAGCCCCGGACGCAGAAAGCTGTTGAACAGGATTTCGTTCTACTATCTCCGTTAGTTAAGCTGGACTGCAAAACTCGGTTGGTGCATAACCTCTAACCTCTGGAGGCGGCGGCAGATCCCAACGTCTCGTATCTCCAAGCAATCTTCATCTTGTCACCGGGGGAATCTGCCGCATCCTTCTTGGACGAGGATGCGGAGGCGATCCCTGGGAGCTCGTTCTTCCACCCTTCGTGCAGCCCAAGCACGTGCACCTGATGCCCTTGGACCAATCCCTCGGCGGCGTAGTACTTGGCAAGGATGCCTGCAAAATCTGTGGTGCCGTGTTCATGAATGAGCAAGGAGGTGCCCGTGGGCATGCCTGAATGCCCCGCCAGAAGACTGTCCAAGGACGGCGTGCCGGTCGATGTAGTCGGGCGACTGTCGTAGGGAGATGGGCGTATTCCCAGAACCTGGGCTGCTGCAAGCTTGCCTACAGCTGGAGTGGCTGCAGAAGTGCTGATGACAGCGTTTCGTTTCCGGAACGACATGGTGCCAGCGTTGAAAGTGCACCATGAAAATAGGCTTCTGTCCAATATCTGAAAATTGTTGAAAACGCAACAGCGTAAACTAGAAGCATGTCAAACCATGCTGTGTTCAGAGGACCCCTGCAAAGCAACTTCCGCAAGAGCTTGTCGCGTGCATGCAGTGTGCAGCTGCCCCGCGGAAGCGCTATCGATTGCTACTTCAGCTTTCAATTCCACCGAGCTGTCGCGAACAACCTCTAAGCTTTTTTCCCCACCGTCAAGCAGCAAACCCGAGTATCTAACCAACACTCCCGCCCACGTCAATCTTCTTTCACCACGATATCCGAGCTCTCGTCCAGACGTCAGCAACCATGGCGACCTTGGCAGGCGATGCGCAGCTCTTCGAGGACAGCTTCACTATCACAGACTACGACCAGTCCAAGTATGACCGCGTGGCACGCATCACGGCGACCTCGGCCGACAACCAGACCCAGATGAAGCTCGACATCAACATTGAGCTCTTCCCCGCGCAGGTCGGCGAGAGCCTGCAGGTCGTCCTCGCGACCTCGCTCTCGCTAGACGGCTCCCGCGACGACGACGAGAAGGGCTGGAAGGACACCCGCGACGAGAGCACCCTCGCCGACATGTACGACTACGTCTGCCACGGCAAGATCTACAAGTTTGAGGACGGCAAGGACGGGCAGACCATGTGAGTTGTTTTCCGCACCCTGGGGCGACTGAGTCCGGCTCCGGGCTGGGTGGCGCAAGAACCATGTGCGGGAACACCAATGCTGACATGAAGATGCGTAGCCGTGCCTACATTTCGTTCGGCGGTCTTCTGATGGAGCTGGAGGGGCCTTACAAGAAGCTCACGCCGCTACATGTCGAGAACACCTACCTCCTCGTCAAGAAATAAGGACTGGTCGGCGGCCCTCGAGTTCGAACAGAATTCTTCCAGCAGGTAGTGGCAACAAAACGATGTAAAGAGGAAAGTCCCAGGTGGCAGGACAGGCGCTCGGCGTTAACGAATGTTAGAAAGTTCACATCGGCATATATTTGATTGGATCGCATTGATTGGCCATTCACGACCTATAGCCAGGCGTACAATGTTTAGAGCAGATTATATTCAACATCCAACATCCTCAATTAGGTCCGATCATGCCAATACCATGGCGAGTAGTGCTACTATACTTGTTTGAAACCTCACTGCCGATCATGTACGCATCAAGACTTACTAAAGACGATGCAGTATTATTCACACGCGATGCCAAGTCACTCGCCCTCATCACTACGTTCAAGCACGATAATAGCCCAGATGCGGCCCGGGCAGCGGCAGCCTGCGGTGCATCCTGGCCACAATTTCGTCGTAATCCGGCTCGTTGTCCCTCGTCAGGACGCCATGGCGGACAAAGAACTCGAGTAGCACGAGCGCGCAGTTTGGCTTGAAGCTCCCCCTAGCCAGCTCCTCCTGCACCCGCGCCACGCTCATCAGCTCGAACCCGACGACCTCGCCGTCCTTTGGCGTCGGTACGACGTTGGCGGGCAGCTCAATGTCGTAAATCCACTGCATCTCCGGGTACACCTGCCCGGCCTCGCCGCCGGCCCGCTCGTCGGTCATGTGGATGTACGTGACGATGCCGCGCGCCCGGCAGCTCTGCCGCATCAGCTCCTCGGGGAGCGAGGCCTCCTCGTCGGCCTCGCGCACCATGCACTCGAACGGCACCTCGCCCGTCGTGAAGCCGCCCGCGACCGTGTTGTCCAGCATGTCCGGGTACGTCTGCTTGGTCGGGGACCGGCGGGCGACCCATATCCTCATGTCCGGAGTGGTGTTCTTCTTCTTCTCCCCCTCCCCATCTACTGCCGGCGTGACGATATTTCCCTCTTCTGCTTGTTGCGACGACGACGACGACGGCTCCGACATGGTGTATGCCATCATGTGCACCCCGTGTCTCAGCACCCCGAGCAGGCCCGCGCCGCTGCGCTCGACGCTGTACAGCACCTCGGTCTCGGAGCCGTACACTGGCCACAGCTCGTCGCGCCAGCCGCGCAGCACCCCGAACGTGTCGCGCTCGCGCCAGTACGCCATGACGCCGGCCACGACCGCCGTGCGCTCGGCTTCCGACGAGGGCTGCTGGAACGCGCGGATCGTGCGGGCTGTCCTGTCGACGACCACGGGGCCCCGGATGGACTCGGGCACGGCTACGAGGGCGTCGACGACGTGGTCGCGCAGGTAGCCCAGGATCAGCGGTTCTGCGGACGAGGACGAAGATGATGATGACGAAGAGCTGTTGTGGTCTTCTGCCGGCGGTGGTGGTGGTGGTGGTGGTGGTGGTGGTGGTGTCCAGAGGAGGGTGTAGAGGGAGGACATCAGCGCTGCGTAGTCGGCTGCTTCTGATGGCTTGTCTTGGTAGGGAAAGCTAGATAGAAGAGCCAATCGTGAGTTGACATGTCGAGGAGCGCAGAGGGACTCCTGATAACAAATTTTGCCAAGCAGGGAAGGTATACACTCTGGGCGCGGGTTATAGAGTGAGAGGTCTGCGGTAAAAGGGAAATGGAGGGCGGAAGATTCATCGCATATCCTATCTCGAGGTTTCAAAGGGACAAGAACTCACGCATCTGCCACCCTCATCAGGTCGAGGTTGCTCATGCCCATCTTGCCGGCGGCCATGCTGGCGGTGGTGGACGCTCGGGGTAGTCGCGCGACGTAGTTGCTGACCGGGTCGCTGTCTGGGGCCTGGATCATCCGTGCCGAGGTTTCTGCAGTTCTTGTAGACAAAGGCCGAGCTTGCCTCGAGAAGAAACAGCTCCGACCCGAGACTCGACAGAGGCGACAATGGTGGTGCAAGTGATGATGAATGCCAATGTATCGGGCTTGCTTGGGAAGACAATGGAGAGAGGTGCTCCGAGTCCGGACCTTCGGGGCCGCGCCGAGGAGGGTCCTCGAGCTTAGCAGCATTCGCAGCGAGCTTAGGTAGGAGCCACCCCGTATAATTGATAAAATTCCAGCAACAAAGACTGCCCTCAGAACAATGAGTAACGATGACACGTGGATGCTGCCGCGGTGCCTGGTTCGAACATAAACAACACCCGGAATGGCAAAAGTAACATCACAGAGTGTGGCGTGAGCATAAGCAGCGCCGCCGCCGCCGCCGCTGCCGCCGTGCTGCCGGCAGACGGAGCTCGAGCCTGCCCTGCCCTGTCTAGACTACAAGGTAGATAGGCAATCCCCCGGCGCCGACGCTCGGCGCAGCCCCCGCCGAGCGTGCCCCATGCAAGCTGACGTTCTCCGGGGGACCCTGGATGCAAATCGAAGCTTCGAGATACGCGGGCAGATATGCAGCACGCGCGAGCGAGGTCTCTCGTGTCGTGTCGCACACGACGAATTCCCAGCCTCGACTCTGTTGATAGCCATGCGGTGACCAACAGCAAACATTGATTCACCAGCCACAGTCTGTCAATTAGAGTCTAGCTCTAGACTAGGTACCCCGAAGCCCTGCTCCCGTTTACAGCAAGCAAACTGCCTACTACTCCCATACCTCTCTCTTTCCGGTCCGATCGTCACATCCTGTCCCGCCAATCGTCGCGGAATAACCCCCAAACCCAAAGACAAGAACGACTCGAAACCTCTCGATCGCCATAGGGCCCAGGACCTGCTGGCAACCCCATGAATCCACTCTCACGAACGCTCCCGGCACATACAAACAAGTACCTATCTATACATACACATATATAGGCACAAACACACACACACACTAAAATGGCCGACGCCTCCCAGCCGCAGCCCATCATCGGCGTCCTCCCCGCCGGCCAGCCGCTGATAACCCAGCCGACCTCCCAGCCCTCGCCAACGTCGTTTCTCTACGCCGTGCCCGCCCGCGGCGGCGCGGGCTCCGAGCACAGCCACTTCTTGCACGTCGCCGTCTTCCTCCTGCCCGGGGTCGCCCTCCCGGACAACACGGCCGCCGCCATCTACCTCGCGCTGAACCCGGCCGCGCTCGCGAGCGGGGCCGAGGCGCCAAACTTCAAGTTCCTGGGCGGCGTCGGGCCGGGGAAAGAGAGCGCCGTGTTCAAGCTCAACGCCGACGCGCTGCCGTCTGCTCCAGCAGCACCGCCTGGAGGTGGACCGCCGGGCCAGCAGCAGCAGCAGCAGCAGGATCTGGTGGTGTTTGGCGTCAACATCGAGGATGCGGCGGGTGTTGCCGAGAGGATACGGCAGCAAAAGGCGGCAGCCGTCTCCGGCACGACGTTATCATCATCATTACCGGGGAATGCGCCGGGGGCAGGAGGAGCAGGAAGCGGGCAGACGCCATCGACGCAGGTCCTCGCGCAGCGGATAATACAGAACGCATACAACTTCCTGTCGAGCTTCAGTGGGCAGGCCGGCGGGCCCGGCGGCGTCGAGGTGGTCCCGCTCAAGGCGTTCCAGGAGTGGTGGAAGAAGTTTGAGGGTCGTGTGCGGAGCGATCCGACGTTTCTGGAGAGACCGCAAGACTGAAATAGAAAGAGGGGACAGTGGCGGTGGCCGTCGGAGGTTTCTGGACGACCAACTAGACGCGGAGGGCAGGGAGAAATTCCCAACGTAAGCGGGTTGGAAGACGAAGCCACTGCTCATGTCAAAGTACCTAGCTTAGCATTTTCAAGCCTGCACTTTTGGCCAAGAGCATTAAGCAACACGAGGCAGAGATACATGTGTGTGAATGTCCATACACTATCACTAGCTGCAGCTAACAGCACCCTCAACCTTGTGCAATAACGATAACCACATTCGTTCTCCACACGTGTTTCATCCCGTTGCACCAAGAACTCCAAGCCAAATAAGCCAAACCCAGAAACCCAGAAACCCAAAGACAGAGAGGTAAAGAGACGCCAAAACACCTTTTCCGCTTCTTTTCAAGTGCTCGTACCAAACAACAACGACATGAAAACTCCGATCGTCTCCCGCATGAATAAAAGGATATATGCTACGTCCAACCGGGCAACTCAAGATGAAGCGGCGATCCAGGATAAAGGTGGTTGTCCGGTCAAATAAAAGGTGACAAGAATGAAAAAAATAACTCAGGGCGCCACAAAGACAAAGCTCCGAGCGGTTAGTCATCGTCGAGCGGCGTCATCAGGGGGCTCTTCTGCCGTGTGGGACTGCCAGTGCGACTCCTCCTGCCCGCGGTGAGCATATGGGGCATTAGACGCTCGCGACTCTCGGTGCGGACCACAAGCCCTGACCGGTCCAGAGCGCTTGCCGGATGCAACGACTTGCGCAAGTCATCAAAACTGCCCACGTTGATTTTTGGCGTCGCCAAGCCAGAAGCTCTGCCAATGCGCGAGCCGTCGCCGCTGCTATCCGAATGCTCGCCCTCGTCCGAGGATGTCTCTGCCAGTTCAAACTGGTCAACGTCGCCTTCTTCGAGTACTCGTTCGTAATTGTGGCTTCCGCGGCGGAACCACTTGTTTCGTATCGAGGAGAAGCCACGAGCGGGCTTCTTCGGGCTGCCGGGCTTCCGGCGTGGTCGCATGATGGAATTGAGCTTGACGTAGAGGCCCATCCTCCGGTCTCGCTTCCTGAACAAGAACCCAAGTACTATGAGTATTATAAAGACGAACAGGACAGCTGTAGACGTCTTTGACTTGGCTTGGTCAATGAGGTCTTCGGCAGCGTCACTCCAGTCGTCATCAAAGTTGGCAACCAGGCTTGAATTGTACGTGGAGCCTGCGTACTGGAAGTCTTTTGGAAGTCCGGGTACGTTGCTGCCAAACCCGACTGGCATGTTGGAGGTGCTCTGCGGGGGCACCTGGCCGGATGCGTACAGAACCATCTTGCCGAGTGTCCAGCTGACTTCGGTGCCGCTGATCTTGTCGGCGGCCTGGAATGGCTCCAGAAAGCCCTTCTCTTTTGCTGCTTTGCCGATCTCTTTGGCGATGTCGGTGTCGGGCAAAGGAGTATCTTCGATGCCGGCCCTCGGAATGCCTAGTCCTTCATGAAGTACACTGATCAGCCAAGCCGCCTTGAAGCATGCCTCCTGGGCCTCTTTGGCCTCCTTTTCAGGACTGTGTTTCCGTGTCTCGAGTCCAGTCAGCAACTCGTCCCACTGTGTGCTGCAGAATTCCTGGACCTTCTTTTGGTATGTATTGAAGTCGTAGATATTCTCGTCCCCCTCCGCAAAGACGCCGTGAGTGGCGTGCCAATACTCCGACACACCTACGAAATGGTTGACGTCGAAGTCGATTGAGGGCACGTGCTGGCCGTTCAGCAAGCAAGGTTCCTCCTCGCAAGGTTTGTCGAGTCCAAGCAGCGGCTTCGTCCGTCTCTGGCATTCGTCCCACATGCCCGTCCCCACAAGCTCTAGCTTATCTGTGACGCCCTCAATCATGTCGCCTTTCTCCGTAGTACGCAGCCCTTTGGGTAGACAAGGATCTGGCACCTCGTGTTCCCCTTCGATAAGGAACTCGTCCACCAGCGATTCCACGTACCGCCGACGCGCTTCATTCATGCCGAAACCGAGCCATGTTGTGGTAAAGACCTTGTGCTCGCTAGGTGCCCCATCCAGGGTCCGCAGCCGTACAAGCTGGAGATCTTCCGGGTGTTGCGCGGCTACTGTAGAGTTGGGTGCGAATGCGATTTGCGCGGAGGCACCTCCCATGTCAAGAAAGCCATATGTGTGGTGATCCTTGCCGTGGAGGTGACCCTGAGGATCGTCGAAGCCACCCAACAGGTAGTTCGCGGCAATCCAGCCATAAAGGCCCTCCGTTGAGCCAGGAATGACCTGAATGTGGGTATCGCAGTTTGGAAGGGAAAACTTGGTCTCGGCCCGGAAATATGTACAGATTTGGTCGAGGACTGCGCGCTGCTGAATAACGGGCAAAAGGCGCATACCGGCGGTGGCCATAAGGAAGATGGGGGTGTCAGGCTGTTTGTCGATGGGGACAACGCTTTCAGCATGCTTGACCAGCGCCTTCAGATGGTCGGGGCCAATATCTTCGGGGTGTTCACCAAAGGTCGAGACACCAGGCCGGATCTTCTTTGTCCAGTCCTTCTTGGTCTTGAGCTCAGGCAGCCGCCTGAGTTCCTGCGGCGACTCGGCATCCTTGATGACGTGAGCAGCATTCTCCCAGCGGTATACGTGAAGACGGGTGCCGGACGAGCCAGCATCGAGGATTACGCCCCATCGCCCTACATTTGTGTCAGCAAGATGCAGTCAGACGAGTTGGTCGCTTGCATAGCATAGGGCTTACACTTTTCTTTGCCCATCTTGCGCCTTGGAAATCGTTATACGGGCACGCTTCGGTCGTTGCGCCTGCGAGCTGGCAGAACTCCTGCGTTGTGAGAACCGGTCGAAATGCAATCGATCGACTTTTGGTTTACACGCAGCTCATATTACGGGTGCTGCTCGGATATGGTGCTGCGGAGATTGTAAATCTGCCGTCTAGGAAGTCGGATCGTGGCCGAGGTGTTGCTTAGGAAAGGGGCGTGGACGTTGTGGCGCGGAAGGATGATAGTGATTGTTGTTGTTGCTGTTGTCGTTGAACGAACGTGAAGTCGGAAACCGCAAGGCCGATGTCGAGGCTGCGAACCTAGTAACTACAGAAAAGGAGTCCGTCGCCGAAACCGCAAGTCGATGGAAGCAGGGTAGAGCGCAAGGCGATTAAAGTTGAGTAGCGGGTTCGAGTGCGCAACCAAAGTAGGTAAGATTTGGGTTGGGGGTGGGCGGAGACAGTGGCGCTCGAGAATAGTCAAGATGGTGGGTGCGACGGCAGGACAGTAATATGCTCGCTTCAAGGAGTAAGTGAGTGGGTGAGTGAGTGAGTGAGTGAGTGCGTCGAGATGCAATGTTTTTCCAGATGAGAGGGAAGAGATTTGGAGGTTCCTGGCCTGGCTGGCGGCGGAATTCTATCGTGCTGACGGGCGGGAGCAGAAGACTGAAGATAACATCGAGGCAAAAAGGGCATCTGGAGGAAGCGGCGCGGGCAGGGCCATGCAGGACTACTGCGTAGCGTGCAGCAGGCTTGAACCGCAGCCTGCAGGGCACCGGGGCTAGGCCGAGTGCGGACTTGGACCCCCGACGCGTACCTTTGTACCGGTTTCCAAGGCCCCGTATTCTGCAGGTATGTGTGCTGTACTTGAGCAGACACATTCAGACGAGAATACATTTATCCCGTGTTGTGCCTATCCTTAACGAACCCGCACGATTCCTTTTCTCTCTGTTGAGTCCGAGTCTAAACGTGTGTCGTGATCCCATCACCATCTGCTCCTCATGCATCGTGCATCGTGCAAGGCGCGCTCCATTGGACCAAGTGCTGCAAACCCTGTGCAGCAACAACAACGGTTCTGCCTCCTACCCAGCAATTCAGGCTGCACACTGTGCCTTTCATTCTCTCGCCCTCCACCTCCACCTCCTCCTCCTCCTCCTTTCTCCTCCTCCCCAAGCCCCCAATTCAATGTCGTGATTCGTGCTTGTCGCGCACCTTCTGATTCGCCCCTTGCCCGCTCAGAGTGCCTGGCCTGGTGTTGGTGTGCCTTGGCGTTGCTATCTTCCGGACGTTCAGCTCTTTTCAGCCAGAGCCTACCAAACCACCACGCTCGACATGTCTTTAGCCAGATGGCGCCTCCACGCCTCCACGCCGTCGCCCGTCCGCGCTGCCCCGCGCCACGCGGCGAGTCTGGAGCCATCCGACAACGAGCAAAACCCCGGATTTCCGACGCAGCAGCGCCTTCTCAAGCGCACTTGAACAACCTTAGAAGGCCTGGCACCAGCCGGCGCATCCTCGGCCAGGCCTGGGCCCCTCCCTAGTCGTCCTCCTCCATACGGCCACCGAGACTCGAGAGAAGGCCAAGAAGGCCACATATTGTCGCGTTCCAGCCGTGTGCAGCAGGCCAGAGGCAGTAGCAGCAGCGTCCAATCAGGCCTCATGTGGTGCTGCAGCTGCCCCGGCAATGCTCCGGAGGCTGGTCCACAGCTTCCAAGACTGCCCGTGCTGACAAGGCAACGGCCCCAGCACGCAGATAGATACGAAGGCCAGCAGCGACCGGGGCTACAACAGTCGCCGTTGGCCCACGCCGCACTGTCTCCATCTGCGCGGACAGGCACTTTTCTCTCCCATGAGCCCATGAACGAACGTGTCGTGTCTCTGGCACTGCGCGCAGCATACGTAACGCTCTCCACAGCACACTCCATGCGTGGAGGCTTGGCAGGTGCTGATCCAGAGCTAGCAGTCAGAAATAGAAATGTGAGATTCCAACGCTGCACACAGCCTCGACTATCCAAGCACCAAGCATGGCTGAGGATTCAGTGCCGCGAGTCCGCAAAGTCTATAGATCGCACGCTTGGGCTCTGGCGGGCTTATCGTGACTCGGAAGCTGCTTCATCGACGGCGGAGCGTGTCAGCCAGCCAGCCCACTGGGTGCAGCACGGAGTACTGCTGACAAGGATCCATGCACGCCCCCCACTTGCTCGGCCCCTCACTGAAGAGGTCGAGGCTGATCGAAATGCCATTTTTCTATCTCTCCAAACCGTCCTTATCTTTGCAATGACGCAATGCCCTCTTGCCATCACTCGGCTGTCTCTCTTGGGTCCAGTCGTCCCGCACGCACGCACTGCGCTGCCTGCTCTCACGACGCTTCAAAACGAAACAGCCACAGGGCTCGCAGTCACGGGTGGTGCATTGCTATGTTTAGCTCGCTTTGAGCGCGGGAATGCAGATCTCGTTCCCAAGCCTTATGCGGGCACATGAAACGTTGCTGTCTCTGATTGACACTTGCCACCCTTGGCCAGTCAATCAGCCCTCTCCGAGTCTGGTGTGTCTCCAAAAAGACATCACGCTATTCCGGGCCAAGCTCCTTGACCACCTGCCCTGTTGGCCTCTTGCTGCAGTAGGTACCCCACGGTGATCCCAGCCGGGGGTTGTTTGTTGTTTCTGGTTGCTGTGCATCAACCATCAACCTGCATCCACCGCCATCTCAGTTGGGCAAGTTACGTTGTACCTCGTCATCACCAGTTTTCGTCCATTTGCGTGTGACTTGTTTGGAAAACAGCACTGTGTTTTCATCGTTAAAACATAGCATAATCCGTTCCACATGGCCCCTGTCGGTGCTGGTGCTGGTGCTGGTGCCTCTCCTCACTCTGACCACTTGCATCCAGGTCCAGCCTGACATGTCATCCATCACCTTCGCCACTGCGAAAGTAATACGCAAATATTTACGTGTACTCTCTTTCACCATGTCCTCCATTGCCCCGTCCCCGTTTTTCGTGGCCTATACCAACACATGACGATCATACGGTTCGTGAACAGAAGACGTTTGAATTGAAAATGAGTTCCTATTTGAGTGACCCTGCGAAACATTTGGGTTGCCAGATTGCGCAAGTTTAAAGGCGTGCTTGGGTACAATATCTCCTTTGCTGGTTTGTCAACGAAACAAGTGACAAGCCTTCACTGTGGTATGAAGATGCCTGCTGCCAACGCTGTCCGCAAGACCATGTTTTTTTTTTCTCTCCCCTTGTCTTGATTGGACTAGCACCACACGACCAAGCAGACCCTGACTACTGCCGCTGGTACGTGACCTTCATGAGCTTGGCGCCGTCGGCCAGGGCCATGCCCGCGGTATTCTCCTTTGCCGTGATAGCGCCCGCCTCGGCCTCGTACTCGACGAAAGCGATGCCCTTGCGCCCGGGCACCATGCGGACCTCGCGGAACCCCTCGAAGCGGGAGAAGACGGCCGTGAGGGACTCGACGCCATAGTCGTCGGGCAGGTTCTGGATAAATAGGATCTTGTTGGGCGGCAGGTACTCGTCGGGCACGACCGTGTTGACCTGCGGCGCCGTCGACTTGAGGCCTGCGCCGCGCGCTGTGCTCTTGGGAGGCTGCTGTGCGCCGCTGGGGTCTGCCGCGTTGTTGGCGCTGGCGGCGGCGGCGGCGCGCTTGAGACGCTTCTGCTCCTCAGCGGCTTCGAGGGCCTTCTTCTTGTCTGTTTTTGTCACAAAGAGAGGCACAAAGTCAGTATGGAATAAGAGCCGAGGGTGGGTGTCTGACAAGTAACGTACCTTTCTCGGCAAGTCTCCTGCGCTGATGCTGCTCAAACTCGTCCTTGTCGCCCGTGCTGAGCACGGTCGCGTCGCTGCGGGTGCGCGCGAGCGCGAGGATCATGGGCTTTTCGAAGAGCTCGAAGCCCTGGATCTCGTCGACGGCCTTGGCGGCGGACTCTGCGTTGTCAAAGACGACAAAGGCCTGGCCTTTTGCCTTGAGGTTCGTCTTGGCGACAATGTCGACAATGGTACCATAGTCGGAAAAGACGGCCGTCAGGGCCTCCTTGAGTGGCTCGGGCTTGACCCGCTCCTCGAGGTTGCGGACATAGACACTGTAGCTCTGAACAAACGGGGGCAAGGGCGAGGTGATCATGTCAGTAAAAGGACCTCAACATGCACACTTACGACAGCCGCGAAAGTCTCTTGCGCGCGAAGGGGGGATTTGGTGTCATGGGGTAAGGAGGGGCAGAATCGTCGACTTGTATGTGTCGGAGTGCAATGACACATACGTTGCGATGGGAGGGCTGGTAGCCATTGTGGCGGGATATCTGGGCAGCTGCGGGACAGAGCAGTGTGCGTTATGTGAAGGGTTGGTGATGCTCTACAGTCTGTGAAGGTTGAGATTCCACAGAGGCAATGCGCCTGGCGAACAATTGTAAAGGTACACAGTAGGTTGCGGCTGTTGTGGGTCCCGCGGTCGGTGCCTGCCCACCTCTAGCGGCAACCCTGCTCCTCTCCAGGGCTGCTCCGGCGCCGTATAAGCTGCAAGTTGGCGACAGCCTCATCCAGGCATCCACACTACCTTCGAGATTGGTTCTCTGCAAAGACCCAAGATGATACGAAATAGCATGCAGCGGCGGCTTATGCGTTCCACACCCTGCTCAGGCTGTATAACAAGGATCCTTGCTGGAACGACGGGCTCACGAGCAAGGATCGCCAGCAAGCTCCAAGCCGGCGGGAGTTTGTGTGCCTCGAGCACGCAGCCAAATCACCTCCCCGAGCTGCAAACCGGAAACTACAAACATAGCTCTTCATCGGGAGAACATAATTATCATCAGCCGCCGCCTCCTCCGCGACCAGACAGCACCCGGCTCCAGTCCGCCATCCTCCTGGGGCCAATATACATATCGCTTGCCCTGCTGTCTGGGGAGGGCCTCGCGGACCGTGAGGGCGAGGCGAGCCAATGGGCAAACATTATCAGTGACATCGTCACGCCCCCATCTCTGCTAGTCCCAGAAGTTTCATCGTACTCGCATGCCATCAACGGCGGCGGCGGCGGTAGTCCCGGCGACGAGGGATACGACGATGAAGACGATGGCGAGAACCTGCTTAGCGAAGAGGGCCAGGAAGGGGTGGGCAGGGTAGGGAGCAAGCTGGCACGGTCGCAAGCCAGCCCGGCCGAGCTGTGGCGTGCACACATGCAGCGTTTCTTCGGCCTGGGTGTGCACCACCTCGGTATTTACTTTCGCACAAAGGACGTCGAGGACCACGGGCCCCTCCCGCTCTCCGGTGACGCGGCCGCGTGGTACGGCTCCAATGTCACCACGAGACTCATCTCCGCAGAGGACGACCTCCCTCCGGCCCAGTACCAAGACAGAGACGGCAGCGGCAGCGGCAGCGTCGGTAAAGGCCGCTTCGTCCTTGCCCAGGTAGCCTTCCACGACGTCGGCACCGAGGAGCACCACGACGATCTGCACGCCACAATCCAACACCACGACAGGGAGGAATTCCGTCCTGGTAAGTGCGCGGGGGCCATGCTTGACGACCTCGAGAGAAGGCTGCATCAGCTCGGCGCCAGCCGGGCCCTGCTCCTCACTCTCGACGAGGAGGCGTACCACACCGTCTACTGGGATGGGCGGCGCTTCGTCACGGTGCTGTTCCTCGAATTCTCGCCACTACAAGGGCCGTAGGCAGAGGAATCTTTTGTAACTTAGACCTTTTCCCTGTCTGTTAATGCTGCGGAGGATGATTTGACTGGACAGCGCACGGAGCCAAAGGATATAGACCTGCTGTTCCCTGGTACAAGAGGCACACAGGACAAAGTTACTCTTGCATTTTGACTGCGCTGATGTTACACAAAAACCGAGCTTCCGTCTTCTTCCCCGCACTGTCTCTAATAGAGCTGATGCTTTTATACCCTAATATCATGGGTGGGCTACGGGAAATCATGTCAGACCTTCTCATTCACGACCTCCGGCGCATCATCATCATCATCGTCGTCACCAGCACGCTCTGGTTCACCCGCTGCCGGCTGCCGCGCTTCTGTGGCTGCAACCGCGCCGCCTTCGTTGGCATCGTCCCTGTCTAGCGCGAGATCCTTGCGCAGCTCTGGCAGGAACCGATCTATCCGCTTCCACGTCTCGGTCCAGAGCTTCTCCTGCTCCGGGTCCGTGCTCGGCGGGACGAGCAGGCCGTTGGCTGCCATGATGAGCAGCACGTTCTTCAGGTTCTCGGGCACGGCCTCCTCCTGTACAATCAAAAGTCAGTCAAAATTCGCGAAATAACGTGTAGGAAAGATATTTGTGGCTTGCATGTAGAAAAGAAGAATATAAAAGTGCCCGGGGGCGGGAGAAACGTACCAGACTGTCGCCCTGCCCACTGTTCATGAGCCGGTCCATAATGTCAATGATCTTGAGCCAAAGGTCGAGCATGCCGTCCCACTTGGACAGCTGCACAAGGTACTGCAGGAAGACCTTTGTCAGGAGCGAGGCGGCCTGCACGCGCGTCTCGCTCATGCCGTCGCGGTCCGACGAGAACACCTCGGGCTTGAGCAGCCTCGAGATGAGGGGGAACAGCACCTCACTAAAGATCGATGTCCACTCCTCGTGATCGGTGCACGCGACGTCTGGCGAGAGGAGCGACCGCTGAAGCGAGGCGAAGGCGAGGTGGCGGACCTCGCGGCACGGGTTCGTGCACTGCCTTGTGAGCGCCTTGAAGATGGGCAGCCAATAGGCAGACCAGGCTAGAATGACAGAGTTAGTCGGAAGGTCCACGAGTGATGCATGCTGTTTTGCCGTATGGCTTAGCTTACCTTCGCTGCTTTCGAGGTGGGATTGCTTCATGAGGTGAGGGATGCGAGAAGTCATACTCGAAATGAGGTTGACAGACTTGACGCCACGTGCTACGACGGCATTCTCACTACTCTTTCGTGTTAGAATAAAGACTTCATAATTGTCACGTGTTGTGGAGCGACTTTACCTAGAAACCTCCTTCTTCGGTGCTGGCCGAGCATTTCTCGGGCGCTTCTCGCCCTTTTGCTCTGCCGCAGCACCGACCCGCGCTGCCGTCGCAAAGTCGTTGAGCAGGGCTATGGCTGCCTCGTAGTTGTCGGCGATGATGGCCGAGGGGGTGCCAGTCACGCCCCCCTCGAGTATGTCAAAGACAATCGGCGAAGATCCAGAACCCTCGCTGAGGGTACGCAGGATGAGCCAGAAGTCGGGCGACGTCATGATCTCGCTCCTGAGCGGACCAGGCTGCTCGATGCAAACCTTCAGACCCTGCAGCACAAGCTGAGAAGTCTTGGTCAGGGTCTCCTTGGGGAAACTGGAGATCGTGTGAAGAAGCACCGGCGCGCGAACAAAGTCATGATCCTGCAAACCGTTAGTCGCGCTGCTTCTCAACAACAAAATTCACGGACAAATACTCACGTAGCTCGCTTTGAGGATATGGAACTGGTAGAAGGCAGCTCGTGAGACGAGGGAAGTGTGGTACCGCGCAGCATTACGCAGAATAGTCTGAAGTGCCTTTGCGACACTCTCTCCTATCAGCTCGACCGTCTCTTCGTCACGGAGGGCAAGGACTGTCGACAGTTCCAATATGTAGACCATCTTTGGATCATATATAGGTTTGCTGTTCGCTGCTTCCGTGCCATTTGAAACCGGGGGAGGAACACTGTCACCCTTGATGGTAATGACTGGAACTGATGAAGGCTCATCTTCCGGCAGCTCGTCCAACAGCGCCTCGACGAAATTCTCGAGCGACTCAGGGGATAGGTTACTGCGATGAAGTTAGCATTTGTTTATTCACAACTTCAAGGAGGACAAACTCACATCAGGTTGGCAAAGACATCACCAACGTTACAGGCCATCACACAGTCCCGGGTTCCTAGTGCGCCATCCTCCTCCTCCTTCGACGGCTCTGGCGGATCATCAGCCGCGTAGCTTGAGATATAGCTCGATAAGGCGGAGAAGAGACCAGTGTCGATTTGCTTTGCTGCACGGTCAATCACCTGGGGGGTGTGCAGTGGAATCTTTGGCAGCTTTATGCGCTTGGCAAATGACATGAATGACGGAGGTATCTGTTGGTTGGTGAAGAACTCTGCGTCCAAGTCGGAGCTGAAGAAGGAAGGGATGAGAGAATTGACGAAGAAGTTGAGCCAAATACGGATGATCTGGTCACGGTGTTAGTGAAACTTGGACTGTGACAAGATGTGAGAACGGGCGGCTTACATGGTGCCAACTATCTTGCATGACACCCTCACTGCCCTTAACGATGTTAAATAGCACGAGCGTTGCAAGCTGTCCCTTGAGGTCGCTGCCGAGCTTAACGGCGAGTTCACTGACCATGACGGCACTGCCGTCCGGCTGCTTGACCTCCGTGTTCAGGGAGGTGTTGGAAAGGTCCTTGGCCTCTAATGAGGACATGAAGCTCAAGTTCCTAATAATACGATCGAGCGCCTCAATATTGCCGTAGCGAGAAGCGATACGAGCGCACTGGTCGAAACCAGCCACGACACGATTAAACACCGCATCATCGGTGGCAGACATGAACACGTAGGACAATGTTGAAACAATTGGCTTCCAGGTCGTGGCAAACATGTCGGCATCGAAGATGTTGGTGTTGCAAATGACCAGAGGCCCGGCACCTTCGGTCTTCAAGAGCAACTCCCTCCATGCGTAGCTGAAAGCGTGCTCGTTGTCGTGTTCCTCCGGCAGGATGATCTCATTGCCCTTGATGGCTTCGAAAACTGCCTCTAGGAAGTCCGGGGCAAAGTCCTTGCCGTTGTTGACGCCGCGTACGTTTCGCGAAAAGTTGTCGAGTAGCATACGTCCCGCTTTGGGGATCTTCGGACTATGCTGGTCGACATTGAGCATGATAATGGCATACGTAAGGACAAAGAGAGAATCGTCGTCCGCCACATCGTCAGTGCCATTTGTCTCAATATAGCGTTTCGAAAATGAGACAATGATGCGCTCAATTAGAATAGACTCGCCAGGCAGACGAAAGCTCTCCAGCAGCTGCCGGACAGCCTCGTCTACCCGCTTGCCAGTGAAGTCAAAGAGATTCATAAACTCTCCGAGATATTCTTCGTTACCCTTCTTTGAGAGGAAGTCGCCCAGGACTGCCTTAGACACTCGTGTGGTATTCTTTAGGAAAAAGGCAGTTGAAGCAGGCGTGCTGTCGATAATCCCGTGCTCCTGGAGATATCCCAAGCCATCCTTGGGCTTCTTGTTGAACTTGTCAGTGCCTTTAATGATGATCGCCTTCTTCCGTCTCTGCTCGTCGAGTTTTTTGGGGTCAGGCACGCCTTCGGTGGACCTCTCCTCATCCAGGCGATCTGCCAGAAACTCGATGAAGCCGAGAAGAGCATCAAGACACAGAGGAGGCACACTCGTCGTACTCCATGTGGCCGAGTCTGGGAGCGCGTTTCGCGACAACAGGCCGATCATGTCTTGACACATGTCACCACGGTTCGGGTCGCAGTCGTAGTTGACAAACAGCTCGACCAAAAAGCCAGGCATCCGCACAAGGGCACCGACGCTTTCGACCATCGCCTGCCGAGCGTCAGGTTTCCTTGCACCGCCCTCCATGCCCAGCTTCTGACGGTCCTTCACTGGTACTGGTGTTGACCTGCCACTGCCTGACTGCGCCGAAGGCGGCTGTTTCACAGATGTTGGCCTTTGCGGGATACCTTCGTAGAGGAAAGGGTCAATGCCGGCCTCGCGTGGTATTTCTACCGGCGGGTGCAGGCAAGCCACAAGGTACGAGAGGAAAAGCTCCTGTTGTAGCTTCAGGACGCCCCGGCATGTCTCCAAGAGCGTCCCGGCGACAATTAAAGACTCCTGCAGCAGCGCCATGTTGTCAGACCGGACAAGCTGGAACAAATGGCGGCACAAGCGGTCCTCGGCGATGACAGCAAGTGATGTGTGTCGCGCGATCGAGGGTCCCGCAACCTCAAAAGCGACATGAATGATACGCAGGGCCATGACGCGCATGGCATCACCCTGTTGTTTGTCACTCGGATCCAGCAGGTCAACCAGCACCCTGAACAGCTCCTTGATGGAGGGCAACGAGTACGGCCTGATTTCAACCGGCTCCGCGGGCTCTGACTCGTCTGTCAACGTCTCAGTCTCGGCCTTCTTGCCTGTAATCTCGCTGCCTGCACTTTCCGAGGCCATAGATGGTCGTGGCTCGGCCTCAGCAGCAGGTCCGTCCGACGATGCAATGACGGTTGTGCCGTTTGTAGCAGGTATCATCTTGACTCCATCCATGTCGCCACTTGTCTGGGTCTCAATGGCCTCCAAATCCTCCGGTGCCTCGACCTCGAGGTACTTGAGGTGCTCAAAAATCAGCTGGCACATTCGAATCATTGCAGCCTCGGCCGTGCGGCGCAAGAGCTCCGAGAGTCGTGACTGGCAGCACATTGTGAGACCACACTCCATCATCTCGCAGACACTCTCATCACTAAGGAGAATGCCACCCGGGCCTGAGAGCATGTCCTCCATCAGATGCAAGATCATGAGCAGGACAACCTCGTCTTGAGCAGAGTCGCTAGCTTCGAACCGGCAGTGCGTAATCGCGGTAGACAGGGACTGCATGGCCAGAGGGAACCGTGGGGACTCTGGACTTATAAACCCGTACGAAAGGAACTTGCGGATCGCTTTTAATGCGAGGATCGTGATCGGCGCCGAGGTCGACGAGGCCTGAATAACCTGCAAGAAGGGGCTCAGGAGGGCAGGTGCATCGAAGTCGTGGATGTCTGCGAAATCAATGTTGTTAGCATGTTCCCGACTGCCACAGCATATTGCAAACGACTTGGAGTGTTGCCCGTACCTTTGCATCCCTGAAGGTCGTGCCGAAGGCGCCCAAAGCCAGCCATCAGCGGGTTGTCCGCCATGCTCTTGCCCTTTTGCCCGCGGAGACCCCATCTGTTGGCCACGCCAACGTCGAGCGACCCATCTGCGCCAAAGCCTGTACCGGAACCCCTACTCCCTGGTCTCAAGAGCGGGCTCGGAGGGCCGAGGTGGATCGGGTTCGGGTTGCCGCCGAGGATGGACGAGACGGACGAGTGCGCCCAGCGCGCATGCTTGCGCATGACCGAGGTGACGGTGATGCATTCCGATATGACGAGGGCCACGGGGTCGACGGCGACGGCGACCGGGCGGCTCCGGTAGTGGGTGTCGGCCGTCATGCTCAGGGCGACGTGCGCTGTGTTGCCCAGCGCGGAATCGGGCGTCGCAGCAGCGCTGGAGCCGGCAGGCACTACAAGTGTGCTTACGCCCGTCATTGTGTCGTGGTCTTGCTCATCTCCGCTCATTCTCGCCGCAGCGGGCTTTGGTGCAACTCGGAGGGGGGTCGTAGCTCGATTCCGTGGTGGGTTGGCGTGAAGCTGTCGTTGCTATGGCTGCCAAAAGGAAAATGTTGAAGCTTGATAGCTTGCGCTCAGGGCGGCAAAGCTGTCGAGTTGAAGATGTCTAGTGGCGATACTAAGTAAGATTAGGCATCCAGAGAGAGGCGATATCGTGCCCCTTAAAATGTCGTGGATCGCGACGTCAGTGTGGTGCTCTAGTCGAGACTAAATACTGCGTATCTTGAATCTGGTTGACCTGTCTTCAGGGACAATCGTCGAGGTTCCCGGTCTCGCAGGGGGCTGCACGAGGCCGTGCTTTGTCAACTGACGTTGAGCCTCAGCGGGGGGCCCAGCGCCACGGTCTCTTGATGGGCTCAAGCTCCAGCCAGTCCCGCCCATTCCGCCCATTTCTGGGGCCACTTGCAGGTGAGCATGGAAATGTTGACAGCGCACTGATTTGCAAGAGGACACTCCACCACTTTCTGATTAAGTAGCATCTCGCATCGGACCAGTCCACATGTTCTCAGCACGATCTCCCTCGACGTTGCAGTACTCATTTCTAACTTATAAACTGTGCACAGGCTGAAGAAACCTGTTCGATCCAGCCAGCGTGCTAACTAATGCACGATTAAGTGCGTAGCTTGCCAGAGCCTGTTAGCGTAGCTCCGAGTGCTTGATGCTTTTGATAGCCGTCTAGTAGACAATTCCCTCCAAATGTGTATCCCTTTGGTATAACGCCGCCTGAAATACATGGTGCACTCCGTTTCCCCTTCTATAGACATAACACCGTTTCGTCAAGGCGGCTTGAGCTCCACACTTTGCGGAAACCTGCCGATGTGTCGTCTCCAGAGAGTGCTGTCTGCTGATACTTGAGCTTTCCAAAGATCCCAAATGCCGGCGTGGGTGTGAACCTAAACTGGCAATCACTCCCACCTCAGGCCAGATTCATGTTGACATCCTGCTAGAGATTTGGTGAAGAGCGTGCAAAGCCGATACGGTATTCTCTAGGACTCGGGGCTCGCAGCGCGATTGTTCTGCGCAGGTGGCTTGGCTTTGCTGCCTTGTTGGCCAGAGGCACCGTTGGCTGCTTCTTTGGCCGCAGGTTTGCCATCGTTCTTGGCTTCTTTGGCGAGATTCTGGATCTCTGCCTTGTCTTTTTCCCATTGACCTCCGGCATCGCCGAATTGCTCCTTGATGTACTTAGCGCGTGCTTCCCGATCTTTTTCGGCTGCCTCTTTGGCCACCCTCTCTTTTTCCATTTCCTAATTTACCAGATTAGTAAAATGAGCTTCACGCGAGTCGTCTGCACACTGCGCTAATAGCCTTACCTCCATGTGTTTAATATCCTCGACACTTGGCTCGTACAAATGCCAGATGGTGTAATGAGGCAAGCCGACCACTGAGAACTGCATGCGTTTCGCCATCTGCCCAGCATGTTAGCGTATCGATATTAGTGTTTGGGTGGCTTGTTTGTATCACGTACCTTGCCGAAGCCCTCCGTCTCTGCGTGCTTCTGAAAGCTGAAGGCGGGAAAATGGACGCCAGACCGGAAGACACGTGCTTTGGCGAGAATGCTGACACCTCCAACACCATCAAGGTCCATCTCCATATCCGGGTCGCCGTAAGGGTCACGAAGGTATGCCAAGTGAGGACGCCAAGTCGCATACTCGGCGTAACCTTCGACAATAACGGCGTCCTCGTCAAGCGTGTCAGCAAGAGCGAGGGCGGTCTCTGACTCCTGCCAAGAGTTGAGATCATAGGGTTGCTCGCCTCCAAGCCAGTCAGGCAAGGGTCGCCAGACATTAGGAACGATGACGTCCTTGTTATGGCGCATCAGATCCTCCAAAATGGTAAAGGGGGCTGTCTCGACGTCGACGTCGCGCCAGTATACCCAAGAGTGGTATGGTCGTAGTGCAGCACTCAGTAGCCAGTTGCGAGCTTGCGCCATGAGCTTTCGTCTGCTCGCCTGCGCCGCAAAACCGTGTCGACTTTCTACATCCTGGTTGACTTGTTGACCAAAATCTTTCTCAATGATTGATATCTCGCCATACGGTTGTTGGGGATCTTCATCGGCTTGCAGCTGTTCCAGCCTCTCCACAAGAACTTCGAGGGTGCGGTCCTTGGAGTCGGACACGAGGAAGGCGAGATCGATTAATCGATGTGGGTACGTGAAGTTGCGGAAGTGCGAGAACATCATGTTCATGTGCTGCTCGGCGTCTCTGAGCGGCACGCACAACAAAATTCGCTCTTCTCGCTCCCAGCCGCGCGCTGTCCCCACCACATCTGACAAATCGTAGTACCGGACTGTGTCCATAAAGTATTCGCTGCTACTCGCGGAGGACAGGAGACCGAAGGAGAATACAGCTGAGAGTTGTGAGGCACCTGGCCAGACAAAGAGGCTGAAGAGAAACGTGACGGTCGCAACAACGCCTATCCGAAATATCAAGTTCTTTCTTCGTCGTGATGCTGGGGTCGACCCTCGAGGCTGGAAACTGTACAAGTTATGATGGTCAGGCGCGGGGCTTTGTCAAGTGTCGTCACGCACGCAAGGGTGAGTATGCGGGCTAACCGGTGTGGTGACATGTCGAAGGTATCCTTGTTGCGAGGATACCCATTGGCATAAGAGCCTTGATTCCGGGCCGTCATCTTGGCATCTGGCGAAGAGGACTTGTAGGATGGTAACATGGTGGGCTTATGATTGCACAAACAATGCAACGAGCGACCAATGCGTGGGCAGTGTGACGAGGTGCTCGTCTAAAAGGGGTTCGTGATGGCTTGGGCAGCTGGACCGCCACCAGAGGGTGCTGCACGCAGGCTTTCGAGTGGACGCGGCGGCTGGTCGGGCGGTGGAAGGAAGAAGAAATAATCGGGCCGTGAGTCCCCTCGGAATGTCGCTGGCCTGAATGGATGCCACTATCGCCGTCTCATCGTGAGCAGTGTCGTCGGGAAGGGAATGGCGTTGGGTCGGTAGAGCGCAGCGAGGGAGTTCCACGATTCCAGCACCGATGATACAAAGTCGGGGGTCGCACCTGCAGAGTGTCCTGTCACGGCGGTGCCAGTCGCGGATTGGACGAACCAAGCATCGAGGCTCGAGAGCCCAGTGCCGGGTCCAGGGGTCGACTTACCTCCAAGTCAGCGGATGTCGTATCAGAGATTGGGTGGGGCGGTCTGTTCCTCCATCCACTTATTAAGTTTACCTCGCTGGCAATTTCCAGGGCCGATGCAAATCGACATGTCCAAACCAAAACACTATGCTGGCGGCATCAAAACGACTCACCTTCGGCGAGAGCTTGGTTATTTGTGACAGAAACACCTCACCGCATACTGTGGTGCCACAGGCCCGGCCATTCCCGGCAAAACCCAGGGACTAGTCGATCGTCAATCATGGTCTGTTGCGGAGTATATATTTGCTGAAGACGCTCGTGCTTTAACATGCAGCCGTGACCACGCGTAAATAAAGGCGGCGGCAGATTGTCGAGCCCGCATCTTGCTCTTCCTGCCATCTGTTCTTGTTTCCCCAGCTCATTAAGTAGCTTTCGCTCAATGTCCAATCATTTAGTCCGCCTCCACGATGCGAGAGCCGCCACTGCTGCCACGCCCGCAAGGGCAGTGCAGACCTGCATGTCCGTCGTGTAGGCGTCACTAGTCAGCCGTCGAATGCTTTCGAGCGTACTTTGCGTGACGCTTGCCGAGACAAGCTGATCTGGCGACACATGGGCCAGGTCCGGTCCGAGTTTGGTACCCAGAATCGCAGACGAGGTTGCGATGCCCAAGCTGCCGCCAAGAACTCGGAGTTGAGCTATCAGTCCCTGGGCAGATGCTGTGTGGATAAGTCAGTACAGTCAAATTGTATAATCCGGGGTCAGTGTGCTACTAACCGTGGTCTTTAGGGTCCGGCTCCAAGGCCGCAGTCACCGTCGTTGTGGAGATACTGATTCCAAAACCAAGGCCAATAAAAACGAGGAATCCAACGGCCTTTGCTTCAAGCGCTGGCTCGCTCGATAAAGTCGTGAGCAAGCCTGTCCCAATCATTGTCAGCCCTGCTGCGAGCAGGAGTGCCACCATAGTGTTGTCCTTGCGCTTGAGCAATACGGTCGATGCTGCGACTCCTATCGCGTTCGCAAAGAGCATGGGAATCAAGAGCAGTCCAGCCGTCAGGGCGCTCTTGCTATTCACGATCTGAGATCTCAGCGGAAACGCAAAGACGATCATGATGTACACAAATCCAAGGAGGACAGTGTTCAGAAGTGCTGAACTGTAGACGCGGTTGCGCAGCACGCGCAGGGGCAAAGCTGGCATGAGTCGATCCTTCCAGGAAGTGGCAACAAACAAGCTCCAACCGATCAAAGCCGCAAGACAAGACAGACCAAGGACCAGAGGCACGAGGAAGATAGCATGAGACCACTGGTTGGGCTGCGAGGCTGCGTTCTGGAACGAGAACACCACCAAGACTACGGCGCCAATGAGTAGCACAGATCCAACATAGTCGATTTCGGCCCAGCGTCTTCTGCGGTGGTGGCCCTGCTCGCTTGAAGTCGTTGGCCATGTCAGAAACACAACTCCAATAGACAGACCGCCGATCGGACCACTAGCAGTATCTTGTTAGCCTCACAGATCTAAGCAACGAACTTGGCAAAGTGACCGAACTTACTTGATCCAAAAAATCCACCTCCAGCTAGCGTATTCGGTCAGAGCTCCGCCCAAAACCGGACCAGCCACGCTTGACAGCGTTATGATAAGTCCAATCAATGCACCGATAAGTCGTTGCAATCTCGGTGGTGCCAACTCCAGGCTACATATCATACCAATGGAGTATAAGCCAGACCCGCCGACTCCCTGTAGAGCTCTAAATGCGATGAGCTGTGTCAATGTCTTCGCAAAACCGCAGGCGAGGGAGAATCCTATGAATATGATGTAGAAGCTCAAGAAAGCGTTGCGACGTCCGACCACGTCAGAGACCTGTGCTGACAGCACGGCCAATCCGAGATAGGACAGCGTGTAGGCTAACGCGACCCAGTTGAGTTCCTGCAGGCTCTGAAACTCGGCACCGATGTGGAACAGGCTCGTTGCGACGATTGCGGCCTCAAGGAATGCCAGAAATAGGCCGGTCGAGATTCTGAGGTGGGACGTTTGGTCAGTTTGCCATATTTGCCAGACTCTCGACGTTTTGATAGCGGGCAAACCCATACCCGATGTAGAGGCAACACAGGCGTGCTGTAGAAATTTCGTGGGAGTAGAGACCGCCGAGATTGGTTTCTGCCTGAACCGGCGCGATATCATCGTCCGGCGACGGTACCTTTTCACCGCTCTCGATCTGTTTTGATTCGTCCATCGTTTCTCTTGGAATGGACACCGGGGGATTAGGGATCCTGCTCCGTCGTAGTGGCTTCATGGACAACTGACTAGTGTGGTGTGAGAGATTACAAGCCACGAACAAAATTTCCAAGAAGAACGGGCTTGCTTTGTACCAGGTAAGAAGTATCAGGTGATGTCTCGGGCATCAAGTTGGTGTGCCGGTAGGACCCCCAGCAGGAAACGCGCCTCGGTCTGCAGCAAAGCGGTATGTGCCTAGCGTAGCGTGTGGTCCGATTCGTGATCCGTCCCAACCGGCATTCTCAGCCGTGGGCCAACTTGTTGGTCCGTGGAAATAAATCACACGCTTGGCATTCGCCCGTCAGCCTAGCTATTGAGCGCGCGATGTACTGTCTGAAGCAGAGAGTTCCCGTCGTGGCGTTTGCGGTTCGCATTCGGGTTTTGGGGGCGTCATCTTGGTGGAGCCCCCAATGTTGCTGTCTAGGACCCTTCAACACCCTGATTTCATAACTTAGCTTCCCAGATGTAGCACATGTATCCAACTCGTATGGAATGATTTCCTTTGAGCCGCTTCTGTGTTTATTTTTTCGAATTTTTCGATTTCTCTTCACAGTAGTTTTTGAGTTTTTAATCTGGTGAAAT
This sequence comes from Microdochium nivale, assembly GCA_026745475.1. Taxonomy (NCBI): domain Eukaryota; kingdom Fungi; phylum Ascomycota; class Sordariomycetes; order Xylariales; family Microdochiaceae; genus Microdochium; species Microdochium nivale. The sequence goes on along the minus strand of JANTFD010000004.1, from coordinate 3,305,404 downwards.
CTGAAGTTGAATCAATTCAACACCAAGTGAGCAAACACCATTAGAGAAAAGAAGCAAACCTTGAACAAGCTCTTGAAAAAATACTTTGAAGCTGCTTGTTTGTCAAGAGAAATAGGCGCTATTTAGATAATCTACGTAAAGCTTGTAAACATTTATTGGACTTTGATGTCTACTTTTATGAAAGTTCCAGCCACATATCGTCGGCTGTCAGCCACAGTTGCTGCCTTGGCTGTGGCGTAGAACGCGTTAGGTGGGGCACAATTGGGGCTAGTTCAACCTCGCCCACTGCTGTCGGGTCCGCTGCCGGAGTTGGAGCTCAGGCTGGGCTGGACGTCACAGCGGCACACACCCTTGAACGACGTTGGACCGAGAGTGCGGCTCACTGGGTCAAGCGAGCCTCAACGTCACACGATAAATCCGCAGTCCAGCATCGGCACTTTTGCCTCTTGCCTCGCATACAGCCGCGTTTCCCAGGAGCTTGTAAAGGTTGACGTTCCCCAAACACCCACCATCACGACGCAAAGGTGAACAGTGGGGTAGCTGTCGCCCTAGCCAGTTCAAGATGACGGAAGTCGTGATGAGCCAGACACCGCCCATACTTCACGGCCCCTCGGAGAAGGAGAAGAAGTATGACAGACAGCTTCGGCTTTGGGCAGCAAGCGGACAGGCCGCCCTCGAGTCTGCACATATCCTCCTGGTAAACTCTGGTGCTGGCACTGTGGGTGTCGAGGCTCTCAAGAATCTCGTGCTGCCTGGTACGTCAAAAGGCAGCGGCTGAGCAGCCCTCCATGCTCACGATATGAACTTTGCCATTAATAGTTGTGCCTTTTAGGAATCGGCAAATTCACAATCGCAGATGAGGCCGTCGTGACCGAGGCAGATCTCGGCGTCAATTTCTTCCTTGACGAGAGCTGTCTGGGGCAACTACGCTCTGAGAGCTCCGCCAAACTCTTACAGGAGCTGAATCCGGAAGTCCAAAGTGACTACTTCCCAAAAGATGGGGTGTGTTTTGATATCGTCGTTGCTGTCTGCTCTTTCGGGATTGCTTACTAGTTGTATTTCAGGACAAATTGAACCTCAATAAAGTTCTTGAAACCTCGCCGCCTTTCACAATCATTCTCTACTCACACCCAATATCTCCGGAGAACCTTTCAATTATCGAGGATTATGGCAAGCTCCACAAAACGCCTTTGATCGCCATCCACTCAGCTGGATTCTACGCATACTTTCGCATCAACCTGCCAGGAACCTTCCCGGTCGTGGACACACATCCTGAGATCGAGAAGACGACCGATCTCCGGCTTCTTAATCCCTGGCCAGAACTCACACAATTCGCCGAGGAGATGACCCACAACATCAACAGTATGGACAGCCACAAACACGGGCATGTGCCGTATCTCGTCCTTCTGCTACACTTCCTAAGGGAGTGGAGAGATGCACACAATGGAGAAAACCCAACCTCGACAAAGGATAAGAAGGAGTTTCGCGCATTCGTTTTGTCAAAAATGCACACCAACAATCCAGAGGGCGGAGAGGAGAATTTCCAAGAAGCTGAGGCTGCCATCAACAAGAATGTGGTCGCTCCTCACCTCGAAGACGGGGTCAAAGAAATCTTTGAACATCAGCTCACCCACGAGGTATGAATCCAACCACCTGACCTTAACCATGACCACTAACATCAAAGCAGTACGAGAGTCGTTCGAATTTCTGGCTAGTGGTTGCTGCCGTGAAGAAGTTCTACGAGAAGCACAGCTGCTTACCAGTCCCTGGTGCGATACCAGACATGAAGGCTGAATCAGATGTATATGTCAAGCTGCAACGCATTTACAAGAACAAAGCTCAAAAGGATGCCCGCGAAGTGTTCGACACTGTCAAATCGATGCCAGGTGGGGACCGTGCAGAGTTTGCAGACATTGAATTGTTTTGCAAGAATGCGCGTTTCATCAAACTGATCAACGCGGCTCAAGGCACCAAAAGCCTTGATGCTCTGCTAGGTATGCCAGTCAACTCTGGCTAAGCTGATTTTGCTCAGATGCTTACTGAAGACTTATAGAGGCCGAGATGGCGAAAGACGACGAAGCCGCAGCCATGTACGAGGCCACTGGCGGTGCATTCAGTATGCCCAAGTCCAACATCTTCATTTATCTCGCACTCCTAGCGACAGCACACAAGCTTGAAGCGACATCAGAAGAAATCATGGACACTGTCTCCAAGCTTGTCCCTGGCACGAACGATAGCGAGCGTATGCTGCAGAGTGCTCAAGAGGTCGCCCGGGCACAAGGGGGTGAGCTCCACAACATTTCGGCCTTCACAGGCGGCATGGTCGCACAAGAGACCATCAAGATCATAACCAAGCAGTACATCCCCATTGACAACACATGCATATTTGACGGAATAAGCAGCCGCTGCCAAGTCCTTCATCTGTAAGGGCGGGAGTGCCTTGAACAGGGGTGAGACGGCTCAAAAGGTCGACGCTGGAACGATATTCCGCCTCCCTCATGTTCACAGTAGCTAGCACCCATCATATACACACACCTCTTGCATTCTAGCCCCGGATCAGTCAGTCTAGTGCGCTGAAGGCCTTGGCAGCTGCCACGATACCACCTCACCATAATTTTGAGCCTCCTGTCTACCAATCTGAGTGAGGACAGTGGGGTTATGCACCGGAATTGAGGCCCTGAAAGCGACTCTGTACTGCGGTGCCATGCACTTCGATACTTGTGCGGATTACAGGGACTGGTGGCGGAGGCAGCATGCTGATAGATTTTCCCAACGGCCGGCTATATTGCATCGCCACTGCGGAGGCGAGACACTAGATGAGATTTGCGAAGCACATGGTCATCTGTATCCTGTTCTACACCTGCACATATGTGGAACTTCTGCTCCATACGAAGTCGCGAGGGTACTGCAACCATTGGGCCACGGACGGTTCTGCAGCGGAAACGCCCGCGAGTTCTCGCTTATTACCCCACGGCAGAACCGAGAAGTTTACTTGGAGGTCTGGAGTCCGGGGTATGGGGAAGCTCGCGGCAAATGCTTCTCTGCCGGCGTTGCTGAGCCGCATTGACTACTTGGTCGTGGTTGTGTAACACATGGCCTGACCTTGAACTACTGCTGTAATATCACGGGCTGCTATGATCTCCAGGTGATGTTTCGTCCGGCAGTGATAGCCACCGGATCGCCGTCCCCTTAAGTCCGCCACCTGTACCTGGAGGACCTGCACACGAATAATGCCTCTGCATGATGCCTGGTCTGGTGCCTGACCTCGGGAGGGGGAGGCAGTCCCTGTCACTGCTGCCACCGGTCAGTGGCAGTTCCCACAATCATGATTGCCGCCACCACTACCAACACCACCAAGAGTTATGTCTCCGCTTACGTGGGGGAACATTGCCGGCCAAGGGTGGAACGAACATGAACTCACGGGTGCTTCACCCACTTCAACGTGTACGATCGAGGGCGTTGGCTGGTGTCGACAAATAAGCATATCGTCATAAGTAGGCTTTCGGCAGTCCCAACGACAATACAAGGAGCTCTTGCCTGTTCTGTGGCACTGAATATTGCAATGGGGTGGGCACCACTGCGGCTATATTGGCAAGATCGAAAGGCTTGGTGGGTAAATTGTTTTCTTTTGCATGTTTGAATAGCAACGACAATATTGGACGGTGGATCCGACGGTACCGGCAGAAGAGTCAGACGCCATGTGACTAGGTTGGACCGTGCAGGACTCGACAGTTAATCAGGAGATGGGTAAGGGGTGACTATTCCTTTGGCGAACATATGTCTATTGCCTTGGCTCTGCAGCCGAGCAGGCCTTTGGGCAGGCAGGCAGCAAGAGGCTTCCATGAGCCACGGATACACAGACGTTGGAGCATGGGTTGGGGGCTGCTCGGATCGACATGGCTAAGCACTCGAGGCGGCCTGCAAATTAGTTCGCGCATTTGTTGCGAGGATCTGTACTTAATGCGCGAACTTTTTTGCAGACCGCCTCGGCACTCAGACCCTTTCGGAAGGCGCAGGCAGGGATGCCTGGCGTGGACTCCGACTCTGACCAGGGCCGTGACAGCTTCCCCTTCTGGCTCAGCGACCACCCCAACCTACCTGCCACGATGCATCCTGCCTCGCCTGCCTGCCTCGGCTGCATGCCCAGCCCTCTGCGGCGAATCTATACTTCCAAAGTTCTCTCCGCCAGGGAGCCCAGCCCAGTGCCAGTCGGCCAGTCCGCGGGTGACGGACTTGCGGCCCTCACTAGCGTCCAGATCTAAACACCGGAGATTCGGCCGTGCCTGGGCCCGTCACCACCCTCGAGTCATCCTTCTTGCTCGACAACGACAATGTCGCGCTTCTCGATTAAGCTCCTGTGCTTCGACTGCTACTCATGACGGCTCCAGCTCCGGGCTCTGCGAGGCGATACGGTACCGCCTTGGCGACCTTGTAGTGTCATGCTTGACACGAGTGGCCCTCTCCGCTCACTCGACACTTAACATGCCGATATTTCGCTTGCAGGAGTCAGGACGAACGGCTTGATACGAGGACACCTTTATTCAAGACTGTCCAAGGTACATTCGACCAATGACACTGCCTTCCACTCGGGCCGAGGAAAGCAGAGTGGGCTTCCTTGCGGGCTTTTGTATATGCGTACAGCTCGAACCGCGCAGGTCTCGAGGGACGCGCGCGTGCGTGCAGACAGCGCGACATGGCTGGTACGAGTACGATATATTTTCCACAAACCTGCATCGCCTCGCTAGTGGCGCACGATTTCTTGGGAATCCCGCTTCCCCATGGGGAACCCGCGAGTGACGGACGCAGCGTCGGCTATCTACATGTACAGGACTTTGCACGACACACGACATACACACATTGACACGTGCACCTGCTACCTGTGCCGCCGGCTGCGATTGCCCAAAAGCAGTCGAGACAGCACACCCTCTTCGCGTGATGGGCCCTTAGTGCATCCTCGAATCTCTGCAAGGTGTCAGCACAACACAAACTGTCTGCTGCATTTCGTCGAAGCGGTTTGCTTCTTTGGGGCTGCAACCGTAGTTCACACTTTATGGCACCTTGCCTTTGTGTTTGGGTGGGCCTCGTCGAAGTTCTCCCACCAGCCATGTCGACAGATCGGCAACCCCAGTCTGGAGCAACAAACCCCAGTCTGGAGTAGCAACCCTGTCCATCATACCCCAGAAAATCGTCTTTAGGCGAACCAATCATTTTCACAGGTCGTTCGATTTTTCTTTTGCCTATATGCACCAGGTCATAAGTCCAGGACGAGCAGCAACGCTGGAGCACAAAGCAGCCATGATCATCTTTCGAGACCCCGAGGAGTGGACCCTTACCCTCACGACTACCGGCACTATTATCGACGGCCATAGACTGGCCCTGTCACATCAAACACCACATTCCGCGGGGCGCTTTCCCTTCATCATTTTATTAGTTCGACCCCATGTACAGCGGACAGGCATTACTGTAGCTTCAGAAATCCCCAGCGGCCCGAACCTCCTAGTAGCTGCGACGCTCAAACCCCGCAGTACTCACGGCAGACTTGTGATGCATAGCGCCCCTCGATGTGAATGACGTGCCTGCTGCAGAATGAACAAATAGTTGTCCTGAGGCCGCCCAAAGGCTTACTGCGCATGATGCATATCCAGCTTCAGCTCGCCTTTCAGAAACCCCGTCTTATCGGAGTTTTGAGAATCCGGAGGCCGTTTGACTGTGAAAATTTTGGCCGGTGCCGTCATGAACGCCTCGAGGATGCCGGCCGCAGCAGGATTAATCTATGCCGCATGTCAGGTGCCCACGCGCATGCACTCCAGGTTTTCTGCCCGACAGGGTGGCGGTCAGCCAGCAGGCTTGGCCCAGGGGCAAGGGGTCGGATCTTGTGGCTTGCGACTATGTTTTCCGTTTAAGCCCTCGGCTCATTTACATACTCGACTACACAACGACGACCGAAAGCGAGCTTCACATGGCGCTAATGCGGGACGTGCATATGGAAAGACGGCATATTCCTCCGCACCAGCGCGGAGCGCACCAGCGAACAGACTGCGGCGCTCCAGTGTGTTGCGGTTTGGCACAAGTCATGGTGTTGAACTCAGCCTCCCCGCGGTGGGTTGCCGCGCCGCACATCTCCGAGTGGTCAGACAGTACCTTAAGGTAGTGTGAGTACCGGGGCCGCTAAAGATGCCGTCCTATACCCAGTGTGTAGGAGACGAGCAGAGTCATCACACAGAAGAGGTGCCAACTCGGATCGCTCCGGCAGTGCCACCCTTGGACGGCTCAGGACACAACTGGTCCGCCGTTTTAGGAGTCTATTTTGGCAGCACGACACGGGCGCAAGGCGACTCAGCTGGCTAACGACGGTTCGCGGGCCAGCCGCTGGCGGCCACGGAGAAATATACTCGACACACGTTACAGGTGGCCGTGTAATCGTGGTGCGTAGCACAGGTGAGCTAATGGTGGGTGGCCAGCTCGCAAGCTTTTTGCATTGACGACTCGGGTTGTGGGCGCGACGGGAAGCCCTGCTCGAGGGCTCACCTCGGTCGCACTACTGGGTTGCACGGTCTGTGACACCCGGGCGGCGCTGAAGCTTGACCTCTGTGACGTGGAATGCTGTTTTGGCGTGGCAGGGATGGCCCCTGGCGGCGGACGCGACTGGAGACGGGCAGCATATGGAACAACTGCCGGGCATGTCGCTCGACAGGACAAGTTTGTCGTCTGATTTTGCTCAGTGGTGCTTCGATCCGGCGCTAAGCGGTGCCCCTGCGCCTTTGAGAGTCGACCTGTCGCCCCATGCATGACTTGTGTGCAAGTCGTCACCACGAGCCGTGGACCCGGCAAAATCCAAGAACCTGACACGGCACAGACCAGACCCCCAGTCTCATGATGCGCCAGCCAATCGCTTCTGCTCGACAATATCTATACTGGGGCAGTAGTTCCTTCTAGAGCGCTGGGGCAGGCTCACGAAATGAGACCCGCCTGGGCGTTGCGTCTCGACATGATCTTGTGTCGGTAGATGGAGCCGTGCCCAAGATGAAGACGCTGGTGCGACGCGACACCTGCCATCTTGCCATTGCTGGTGCAGAAGAAGAGCACAGGAGCTCGCGGTGGCTCGGCGCGCGTGCATTGGTCGAGCCTGACGACCCTCAGGGAGCCGAAGCAGACAGCATGCGGCCTCGTCATCCTGGGCGGACTTGGCGCTTCGTGCTTCACACAGAGTGCGGAGCAAATGGCCGGCGTGTTCCTGACTGCGTCAGGACAGCCAGCAAGGTACAGACCGTACCTAAGGTACACCTACGCTGTAGGTACTCTTCCGGACCACACAAAGAAACCCCTGCGACTCCACCCATCCGCACATCTTGTTCTACCTACTAGACTACTCCGTACTCCGGAGCGTCTACTTGGTGGCTCTCGCAGTTCTCTCCCGGCGTTCCCTGGCCCCTGGCACTGGCTTGCCCATGCCCCTGCTTCGGCTCAAACGCTCAAGTCGATGGCTGATCGACACTGCCAGCGGCACATCGCCAGATCCCAACCCCCATCGACCCGGCCTCTGATTCGCGCCTTATCTGCCATGGACACCTGCCAGTGCTACCACGCACCCCGTGCTGCTCTGCCGCCTGCCACGCGAGCCCAAGCTGTCATTTATGCACAACGGCTCGCCGCAGCTTCTACACATGGCAGCCACCAGCCCAGGCGGCCGGCAAGAAGTTCGGGTCTGTACCGAGTACCTCTGTCGTCGATTGAACAATCTACGACACTGGTGGGAACCATGTTTCGCCCGTGTACGCACAGACAGAGACAGGCAAGGCCAGCGAACCACCGCAGGACCACGCGTCTTTAAGCTCAAAACGTGACCGCCGGGTCTAGCAAGCCATGACCATGACCCTAAAGATGGGTGATATCCAGACCCTCCCGTCGGTCCAGAACCAGTCCTGGAGGGGGAGTGAGGGCCCCTTGAGGCGACGGCCACTGACAACGACATGCCCTCCCTAGTAATCATAATATTGTGTGGATGGCTTAAGTTCTCCGTTGGCGGTAATCTCCACACCCCCGACGCTCTCCGCACTCCGGCGTGTGGACGACCAAGGTACATGCATGGCCGGCATTGACTTGCCCTGCTCCATCAACGGGCAAGGGTTACGGTGGCCATCCCGAACCTCGACGGCTTGGTCAGTGGCCATCAACACCAGGGCCCTTGGGTGGCGGGTCTGCCGTCCCGGCTCTACCGCACATTGGCCTTCACAGGCACAACGAGCCCGTTCATCTCGCCGGCCGCCACAAGGACGTGACAGGGGACCGCACTCCGGCATCACGTATATAGTCTTTAGTGTCGCCACCCTGAGGCTCGACTTGGTATAAGGTTCTGATAGCACGCAGTACATCATCGTGGAACCCGTCGTTGATCGGCAAAAACTGTCTTTGTCCACACCTCACGACATCTCAGTCTCCTTCAACAAAGTCAACATGGCTCCATCCATCACCATTCCAGCCCAAGGAGGCATGTTTCACACCTGTATGTGGACTCTCGATGAGCTTGACCACCACCTCTCGTATAAAAAAACTAACCCAATGTAGTCCAAGGAGTAACACCTCGCAAGCAATCCGCAGACTCCTCGGAGAGCTCCAGGTCAAGCCATGCCGGAGTTTCCAAGAGAATCACAACACCACATGCCTGTGCTGAATGCAAGCGCCGTAAGATGTAAGCTCATCAAACTTCCAGACTCGCTAGTTGCCCGAAGACACTCACTGACACCTCTAAAGCCGCTGTGATGGGCAACAGCCGTGCAGCCAATGCTTGTCAAGCCGTGCCCCCAAGCGATGTTTTTATGACAAGCACCGCCAGAGAGTCATCCCGTCACGAAAGTATGTTGATTGCTACTTGAATACACACTATGGATTCAGGCCCACTAACTTCTACAAGGACGTTGGAAGCCTTGTCACAGTCGCTAGAGGAGTGCCGCTCCATCCTGAAGAGGTTGTTCCCCAGCCAGGATATCCAGTCTCTACTACCTCTCCACCGACAACAACTACTCGAGCTACTCGGGAAGCCCAACGACGGCAGTGCCAATGGACTTCCTTCGCCACCATTCAACCCTTCTCCACTCCCTCTGGACATGGACTCACCATCAGAAAACGACTTCTCCTCACTAGAACACATGTCCTGCCAAGATGTAGAATGGGACGACGATCGCCAGTCAAGTCATGCCCTCTCGGATGTGGCTGATGAGGTCAACGCTCTTTCGTTCGCGGCCGATCGCCAGGCGTCTTATTTGGGGGCATCTTCCATCAAAGCAGCTCTCATGGTGATGCTCAAGGTCCAGCCTGGACTCCGAAACACCATGACAACGCAATCATTCAGCAGCGTCGAGATTGGTCACAACATGCCAGTCATGAAGCAAAAAAGCACGACACCAACAGAGCCAAAACGCGTACCGTGGTCGTGGAAGGGCCAGACGCTTATTGATGCGTACTTTAAACGGATCCACATCTTCATCCCGATGTTGGATGAGGCCTCTTTCCGCGCCGACTACCTCGAAGGACAGCGATTCGACGTGCCTTGGTTGGCACTCCTCAATGCGGTCTTCGCTATGGGAAGCATTGCCGCGATGAAGTCTGACGACTACGGCCACCTCAACTACTACACTCGGGCGATGGAATACCTACCAATGGAGTCTCTGGGCAGCAACCACATGGAAACTGTCCAGGCTTTGGCGCTTATTGGGGGCTACTACCTCCACTACATCAACAGACCCAACATGGCGAATGCAGTACTCGGAGCTGCGATCCGCATGGCTAGTGCTCTGGGCTTGCACCGCGAGAGCCTCGCGTATGCCCCGACTGGAAACAGCAACGACATCACAGCGACAGAGACACGCAGACGCACCTGGTGGAGTTTGTTCTGCCTCGATACCTGGGCGACAACCACGCTCAGCAGGCCCTCCTTTGGTCGTTGGGGCCCTGCCATCAACATCCGGGCTCCTGAGGCTGGCGTGGCCTCGGGGCGTGACTCAGCTCAGCATGCCGGCATTCTACCCCTAATCGAGAACATCAAGTTCTGCAAGATTGCAACGCAGGTCCAAGACCTACTTGCTATTTCACCCCTCCTACGTGCCGAGGACCGCTGCAATCTAGACGGGGAGCTCGTCAAGTGGTTCAGCAGCCTCCCCTGGCTGCTCCGCACAAGTGAGCCCTGTGCCGAGCCGCTCTTTATTGCCCGCTGCGTGATGAAGTGGCGGTATCAAAACCTGCGGATGCTCCTGCACCGTCCCGTGCTACTCAACCTTGCCAGCAGCGGTGCGTCGCACGCAGCCGAACATGATATTGTTGCCATCGAGGCCTGCCGAGACCTTGCCAAGCAGACCATCGAAGACATCTCCCGAGAGTGGGCGCGCAACCAGATGTCTGGCTGGAACGCAGTCTGGTTCTTGTACCAGGCGGCCATGATCCCGCTAGTCAGCATCTTCTGGCAGTGGGACAGCCCCCGAGTGCCAGAGTGGCAAAAGCAGATCGACATGGTCCTCGAGCTACTCGAGCAGATGGAGGACTGGTCGCTGGCAGCGCAGCGCAGCCGCGAGGTCGTCTGGCGGATGTACGAGGCGTCTCGGCAACTGGAGCCAACGCTTCTACGCCGCCGGGCCAGTAGCCACCACGCTGCTACGGCAGCGGGCTCCAGCATGGCCTCGACCACGTCTACAACGCCCTTGCATATGAGCCTTATTACCACAGCCACTGCTGCAGGGCCCCAGGGGGTCGCCGCAGGCGGCATGCTGTCAATCGGCGGCAGTGGCAGTGCCAATGGCGAGATCCACATGTCCCCGATTGGGCTGGAGCCCGAGGGATTCGGCGACATGATGAAGATGCTCGACCACCAGGGCCTGTGGAACATGGACGGCATGGTCTGGGACACTTCCATGGGCGGCGAAGACGATGATTGGACGTCTCAGTACAGCAGCCTCCCGGGCGACAGCAGGTTTGTCAACTACGGGAGCCTGCTCGGCGGCGGTGCAGCCCCCGGCCACGGCGGCAGCGGCAGCAGTTGCGGAGCTGGCAGCGATGTGGGAGGTACCAACACCGCTGATGGCGGCGTTGATCCGTCACCATTTTCTTTTGCCCAGTGAGGGAACAAGAAGAATAAGCTTTATCGTTTCAAGTACCATAGGTGGGCCGCGGGAGAGGGACTCATCCGCGGGACAAGGGTCCAGCCACGAAGTAGGGGGTGGCCCCCAATGATCTGATGAGACTATGACAGCCTTTGTATGGCTACGGAGTTTGCTTTCTTTGCACGCCTTCTCTTTCTCGTTGTCTTTTTTTGAACTGCTACTATACAGCTACTTTGCTTTTCCTGGTCGGGCAGGTTTTGACACAGGCAACACTTTGTACACTCTTGACACTCTACTTCTTCACCACACTTTTTTGTTCCGCCACTTTCTTCTTTTCTTTGTCTGTATCAAGTACACATACACACCACAGGTGCCGGAAAGGAAAAGATTTTGCGCATATATACCCACATAAAATAAATGACTGCAGTTCTCGAGCCAAAAAGTTCCCCAAGGCGAGTTTCAAAGTTCCAGCTAATGTGTGACGTGTCTGTCGCCTGATGTCTTGAATTTGTACTACACACACACACACACACGGACGAGTTCCTTGCTTCTACTTCACGTCATTTCTTTTTCAAGCAAAATCGTTGAGATGAGGAGTCTTGCGGGTCACAGAGTGAAGAAGGGGAGGGGGCAGGGGGCAGGGTGCAAGCAGGCGAGGTGGTCCAAACAAAAAGTGACGCATTTTCTCTACCCATACTGTGGGTGAGGGCAAGAAAATGCGTCATTTTTGTTTCGGCCACCACGGCAAGCAGGCTAAGCCACGAAATTTTTAATATAAGTTGTGGCAACCGATTTTAGATGAAGAGCTTTGGGCGGGCAAGGAAGACCATGAATCGAAAGATTTCCAGGGAATCGGGCGCTTACTGCACTCATACTGAAACGGAGGAGGGGGGACTCTTATTGATCGCCCGCGCGCCTTAGTGGCGAGAGGCATGACTGAACAATGACAAACATTCTCATGCTGGGAACAGTGTAACGTACTTTTTTTCTTTCCTTTTTTAACTCCCTTTACCCGTCCCCCCAAGTTGGAGCTCCCAAAGATGTGATATGCGATGCATGGACGTCTGTGTACTTAGGTATGTACTGCAGGCACCAACAAGTACAGCCGGCCTCCTTTCTTCTTCTTCCTCTAATCCCCATAAACAAAATACATACCCACAACTACCCCTGGCTAGAAGCGGGCATAAACTGCAGATATCTGCATGCTTGACTAGCCAAATTTCGGCTGAGCCGACCACGACGAGCTCGCCGTGGGGTCACCACCACGCGACAGTCTCTTTTGCCAGAAGAGGAAACAAGGGAGAACAAAGCAGAGAGCAAAACCGTTGTGGCCGCGGCGGCATGGGAGATAAGGGTGGCGTGGTATCTGTGCATGTACATCTGTGCATGTATGTATGTGTGTGTGTGTGTGTGCATAGACAAGAGAGATCCACCGCCTATTCAAAAAAAAAAAATATATTACTACTTCGCCTCTTTAATCTCCATCCATCCTCCACAGCGACGTTCATGGGGCTGACACGCGCAAAAAGACGATTCGTGTGCGTGGATACAATGGTCCACATGACTTTCTTCCATGCCCATGGGGAGGCTGAGTGAAAGCGGCTGCAGCAACGTCAACGCATGACGTCCTTCCCTTTTTCTTGGCGACAGGGCGGTGATTTGGTATCTCTTGTGGCCACGCATGCCCAGACAGAAACCTGAGGAAGAGCGTTTCTTCAGCCGCGGGGAATGTGTACACGGGGACATACGGAAATATACTGGCCCGCGGGCATGCCAAGATCCGGGGAGAGAGACTGTGTGTGAGAAAGAGGAAAGCAAGCGAGACAAAAGTGCGGAGTAGTAGAGAATGAGGCGGAAAGAAATAAAAAAGGCCGGAGGGAGAAAGCGTGGGTTAATTTTTTTTGGTAGCCTTGTGGTGTATCTCCAAGTATCTGGGTAAGAGGAAGTGGGCATCAAGGTACTTTGTTGTTGAAGCCGCCTCGCGGTAGGTACACACACACGCTTTGTACACCGGCCTTTGTGTTGTACGTGACGCACGTTCGTGACACATTGTATAGCGCCGTGCCTGATATACATGGCCTTTCCTTGCCCTCGAAAAAAGTGCGTGTGTGTATGCCCGAGAAGACTAGATACTTGGCAGATGAACAATACTGACGCCGGGCATCCAACAAGTCTCTCGTAGATGCCTTTCCCTTGGCGGAGCGACCATTAGGCCCTCTTCTCCTTCCCCACACTCGGAGCCACGCAGTACATAGTAAACCCACCCGGGCCCCGGGAGCCGGAGGTAACGGAAACCCCGCCCGCAGTTGTGCGTGTGCTTGACGACCCGTCTGATGGCAACAGGCAGCAGTGAGGGGAGAGCAAGCTCGAAAGCGAGCGATGCGAGGGCAGCAATTGTCCCAGTGGGTGGTACGGAGTTATTGCCGGTCCTCTGACTTTTGCGCACGCAGGCTCCTCTTGCTCGGCTTCCTTCCGTGGGAGGGTCGTGGGCTTCGGGCCCGCCCCGGTTCTGGAATTTCTGCCTGCAATATGAAGTGGTTGGCGGCGGTGGTGGTAAAGGGTGCGGCTCTAGTTTGCAAGCTACCAGGGTTACATTTCCTCTTCTCTTTTGGTTGTATCGTCACGGCCCCGGGAAGCCGCCACTTGGCCAGCCGGACGCCTCACTCTTGTCCAATGGCAACAGGGCCAGGGGGGGGGGGCGCCATGGCCCTCCCGGATGCCGAGCTCGTTGCAACGTCAAGTCATGAGACTCTGACTTGCTTCTATGCCTAGGCAAGCGGGTGGATGAGGGAGGTCAAGCAAGCAGGGCGAAAACGCAAATGTTGCCAAGAGAATAGGTACATTATGCGCGGTGCACATGCACATGCGCCTGTGGCAGGGCCAAATCAGGCCAGGCAAGGAACCATCAGGTACTGCGCCGTGACAGGGCCTATTTACCTGCCGACAACGGAGGAGAAGACTCATGAGAGGAGCAGAAAAGGCACGGGAGTTGCCTGATTAGTGTTGTTCGATGTTCATCAGTAAAAAGAAGGGAGCTGACGACGACGACGACGACGGGTCCGTTAAACCGGGCCATGCAGCGGCAGCGTCAGGCGGCGGCACGGGGGAAAACCAAACCTTCGTGGAGAAAATACTTCTTGGCAGTCGTGTCCACGAAGACAAGGGGGGGTCCTCGTAACCCTCATGGGCAGGTAGATGCCAAGGGCCAGTCCAGAACGGGCCTGGCCAGGGCTCACTTAGGGTGTGAAAAAGTTCCGTCGCGGCCCTGGTTCGGTGGCGGGTGGTATACTTGGTACAGAAGTTCATGATGACGTGCACAGACCGAGGTCGTCTATCCTGACTGGAATGGATTTCTTCATGCTCTCAAGAGGGATCAGTCTGTTGGGCTCATTCGTCACGAGGAAGCGATAATCGGCATCATATTTCCATACTCTCCACGTAAAACCCTCCAACGCGATGTTGCATATGCCCCCCATGATTACAGATACAGGCGAGTGATTGCGTGGAAGGTCAGGGAGTGACAGGTGAGACAAGGAGGCAGCTGTCACACGGTTCACGGCACACCGCCTAGACGAGCCCAGTCCAGTCCAGCCTGGACAACATGGTCCTGATCACGGCAGACCTCGGGCTAAGACTCGGAGTACAGTGTTCAGTATGCCGAGCCGTTGGAGGACAGGCAGGGTTCGGTGACTCGAGAGCATTGATGTTTGGTTTATTTTAGCACCCTGCCTAAGAGCGCCATGGCCTCTGACAGCTTGAGCAGCAAGTGGACACCAGGGCACAGACTTCTGACAAGTCAGCAGGGCGAGAAGCCGGCACCCGGGGAAAGGGGGGCGTTAAGCATACTACACCCCGTTGCCGTGCTACCGGTAGCGGACCCTTCAAAGGATTGTCTACATACTAAGTTACCTTTAAACCATTTCACGTCGTGCGCGAACTGACTCGAGACAAGACAAGAGCTATTTGTGGCGACATGACGAGGCTAGACGAAACGGCCATGATCTAGCTGCTGGTCTCACTTCGAGTCAGATTGTCTTGCAGGGCAGTGTTACCGGGTGCTTGGATACAGTATCACTTTAAGTACCGGCACTTCGACGTAGGCAGGCATGGAACGGTCATGACGAATTTCCGGAGATGAGGACGGAATAAATGACCATGTACCATGTTCTCCGCTAAGATCATCGAGGGTTCCGCAATGGGATCTCGTGTGGTCCTGGCCCGATTGATCTGGAAGATCAGACCCTAGGCCCCAGGGGCCTGGATAAATGAGACAACGCGACGTTGTCATGTTGGTGTATTGCTACGTGCCCCGCTCTGCCCATTGCCACTTATACCTACTGTGTACCTACTTTTGGGCACGAGGAAGCGCGCCTCGTGGCGGCGACGACAGTAGCAAGGGTCTGTATTGTATTCCTTGGTGCATGTCGAGACGTGTCGACCTTGCACTGCAGGTGTAGAAGGCGAGCTAGAGTGGCCCACGATGGCCTGGCTCGTCTTGCAGCATGGCCTCATGTGCAAGTCAGGAGGAGAAAGCAAGACATGCAGGCCTCCTTGTTCGAACGAGTCACGATCCCGGATCGGGAAATCCGCCCATAGCCATGCCCTGGCCCCAGTATCGAAAAGAGAGCCGCGTGTGATCGCCAAGAGGATGGCGCTGAGCTGGCCATGCAGGCGTATCCGCATACACGTACACCTCTTGCATCGACGCAAGGGCTGGTTGTGCTCTGTAGATCCACGCCCGGCACGCGCCAATCACCAGCAACCCGACGGATGTCCAATATGGCTTGTCGGGCCGTCAGAACCTTGAGCGACGACACTAGAGTTGAGCCGGATGTCGATCCAGGGGTTTTGGAACGAGGCCAGCAGGGATCGCAAGCGGGGATCACCATGTACCCCAAAACCCGGGGTTCTCTACTCCCTCTTCGTCCTAAGCGCTGTGCTGTACGCATTAGTCTGAAATCATCGGGCGGCTTAACCTTCCTCAAAAAAGGTCTAGTGGCCAAAGACGAGTTCTAGGCTCTTTCAGCAGGTCCTTCTCACATCAGAGCACAGGACGCGAGACGAGGACGAGTTGACTCAGCTTCACGCTCTGGCTGTCTCGGCTCCATGAATCATGATATCGACCAGGATATCCCGTATTCTCAAGTCGCCCGATTTCGTCAAAAATTCAATTCCCGGGCTTGCCGAGTGGCGGGGGTTACGGAATTTTCGTCGCGCTTCCCGGCACTTGGTGAATGAGTAACCCTTCGACGTAGAACGAAAGCACTCGTGCTGGCCAAGTCAATTCCTTGTAGGTAGTAGAATGGCATGACAATGGTGCCGCATCCATACGTCTAAGTCATCATGAGGCATAGTTTAGATTCTAAGCCTTTGTCGTGCGGGGTGACACACTCCAGCTCTCGATTGGCTGGCTCAAGTGAAGCGTAAGATTAAGGTGTACAAAGCCGGTATTCTCATGCATCTTGCTGATCAGACTGGTGGCAAGATGCCTTACCATTGGTTGCGGGTGGTTTCTTATGTGCCGCTTCGGCGGTGGTGGCCTGGTCCATCGACGCTGTCCCTCTGTGGCATCAATCCCAGTGATCCGCGCAAGGTCCCCGTCCCTTGTTGCTGTCGGACGATCGATCTGCGCATGTGGGGTTTTGGATCATCTGACGATGGCAAGCGCTGGCACTTATAACCTCTCCCTGCCTGTTATAGAGGGTCAACGCAACACAGACTGTAACGCAGCATTCAAACTTCACGATACAGGAACGGCGTCTTGACCGGATGCGGGCAAAATAGCGAAAAGGAGCTAGGACCGTACTGGATTAGAAGCATGCTGATCTATGCGAAAGGAGGGGAAGACGGGTAAGTAAAAGAACGCGTGCTCGGCATATAATCGTTGTACTAAGGCGTCCTGCGTCCTCCAAGGCTCCCTGTTGATTTCAGGCACTTGGTATATTCCGATCGGTGAGATCTAGTTGGCTTGAAGCCCGAGGAGTAGGAGTGCTGGTCTATATAAGCCTTAAATATAGGGGCCTGGCCACCATTTTTGGGGTAACTATTTCAAAGGGTTTTCCACTGATTCGTCACGGTGGTCCAGATGTTACAGAGTATGCGCCACCAAGCTGAGACGAGACTCACATGGAGTTTTTGCGCCGTGCTTAGACCTGGAGATATCATCTCGGCCGACGTACCTGGTTTCCGACGAGTCGATATTCTGCTCCTCGCAACGGAATACGCTCAGCTGGATGGCTAGAATCTGTAACGTACCCCTGATGGCCTGTTAATGATAGTTGATGTCATGCGATAACTAGGTTGCAATGTCGAGAATGTACCGTGAAGCAGAAATTGTAGCCAATATCCCAGGCGGCTCTACACCATGCCCATGTCCAAGCCTATCCTACGCTATTCCCGGGTTAAAGTCAAGTCATAAGGACAAGTGTTGCTGAAGAACGGCGACGAGTGAATGGCGATCGTCCCTAGACCTTACTGTGCTGTTACCATGAGCGTCCGATACTGAGTTCACACTTCTGCATGTGGAATTGGATCTAGGAGACAAACAATCACACTCTGTTCCTGACGACTCTAGAGGTGATGATACTAGACCTTCAGGGCCGAGCAACTGCGGCCATATGAACGGCAATGTCGTGACAAGTTGATGCCGTTATGTGATCATGAAAGATTTCATCCACCTTCGTGAAATGATGCTTCCAGCTCTGGAAAACGGAGCAGGCATGGCAGTTCATTTTCAACCGGTCTCTTGAGATCCTGTTGCTGAAGTCAAAGTGAACGAAGTTCTCGAACGAAGCAAGTCGCTACTCGAACGATAGCTGCGATCATGGCGATGTCCGGACGCCCAGAGTCTCGAGTATCATGCCGTCATGGCGTACGGGCTGTTGATGATGTCGAAGCTCATGAAATCTTTGTGTGGAAGTCTCACTGAAGTTGGCTACAACAACATCCGCTGTAAGGTTGTGAGAGCCGTCGTGGTTGAGGCCTATGGGAGCTTGGTTGCGTGTGGCCTCTGTAGATCTCGAGGCTCGGCTCCCATTGACCAGAGTGGTCCGCTGTGGTCGGCGTTCCAGCGACGTCAAACGGACGCTCAGCCTGCTCAAGCGGGCAAGGCCGTGCCCGCGTAGAGAGAAGGCACGACAGCCGCGACTTCCCACTTACTGCCACTGCGTGTGGCAACCACCAAACATCCATGGATGGCGCCGTTGCTTCATCGGACAGGAATCCTGCACTGAAAGACCTCGGGACACTTGGACTGACTCGGCTCCGAGCACAGCGTAGATTGCAACACGGCTTCGAAGACATTGACTAAACACGAGGCAATACGACAGCAAATCGTCAGTGATGGAGCACATACTGCGATGCAATGCCCTCAAATGCAGGAAGCAGCTCGGCGACAAGGCACTCGTGACCACTTGCAGGCATGTCAATTCGAAGCTGGATCAATGGCGGCATCAAGCTGACGGCGAGTATTTCCAGCCATATATTCTGTCCAGACTGTGCTGGACGCCTCGGCCTCGCTGGGCGCGGGCAAGATCGCCGGCCGTCGTGTCCAGCATGCAACTCGCCGCTCACACATCCCGACGATGCAGTCGTCGCCCTACTGAACCCCAGCGAGGACTACAAGACGAGCGTGCTGAGCGGCCTCACACCACACACCATCATCGAGATTGCCAGCCGAGGTCTCAGCTTCTGGGCATATCAGACAACGCAGGAAGTGTAGGCTACTCCCATTCCACGCTTATCTTTCTGGGCACTCCTACATGTAAGGGCAGCGAGCTGATATCGGGCGATCAAATAGTGTCTATCAAGAGCATCTGGGCAACAAGCTTTCGGAAAAGTATGCCGATCTGAATCACTACCTTGATCGGGTCATGGGCGAGGCAAACTCCGAAATTGCCAACTTGCAGACCAAGGTCGCCAGTGAGTGGCGGTCGGATGCTTGTAACACAAAGCGCCAGTACTAACAACGGCAAGGCATGACAATGAGCCAGGAATCACTTCAAAAGAAAGTTGATAATCTCACACAGGCTTACAAGGATAAAAACCGGAACTTTTTGCAAGTACAAGAGCTTTATGATAAGCTCAAGCAGAAGGCCATGTTGGGTCAAATCCAGGGCGCAGCAGAAGAAGCAGTCGACTCAACACTCCATGGCCCGCACAGGGGTCTCTCGTCCTTTCACGAGCAAGTTCGTCGCGAAAGCCCGCAGGACATAGAGAGACAATCAGCCTGGCAGCCACATATGATGGCACCCCCTCCTCGTCCACCACCACATAGTATAATGGGATCGTCGGGTGCCATACACGGTAAGATGCTCTTGAAGTACTGATAATCAAGCGAGTGACTAACTTGGAGCAGCCGAAGTCCCTTTCACTCCATCTTCCCATCGACAGAGACTAGGCGAGGCAGCTGTCGCAGGTGCGACTGCCTCCCATGGGCCTTTGGCCGGCCTTGGCCGTGAAGCTTTACAACCAGCCGTCCTGGCTTCTCATACCTCGCATCGTAGCCCGAGAGGAGTCACTCGATACCCGGGTGTGGGAATAAGCTCGGGACTGAAAGTCAGTCAAGCAGACAGAGCTGAAGGACTTGCGGCGCCGTCGACTGTTCCTCGAGGTCAGTACCTGTAGGCTGCAGGAAACATCATAGTCAAAGAAGTAGTGATTGACATATACCATAGCGGCCCTTCGCCCAATTCCGAACTCGGGTGTCAGCCAGCGTTTCTACAGCGGTCCGAGAACAGGAGCTGGAAATTTTCTACCTCACTAGACAGTGCTCTGTGCATATCGACTAAGCCTGGGAGATACCGGCTAGCAGCAAATGTTTCTTGTCAACATAATTGGGGGATGACACTATCAACGATGCACATCGAGATTTATCAACATGCTCTTTGCTTTGCCGATGCTCTTTGTAGTGTGCTCTCTCTCTCTTTCCATGCCGTGTGATAAAGATGCCCACCAAAGCCATTGTTCTCTAACAGATGCAATGCGAGACAGTTACACATATACATGCCACTTTACCTGTCCCTGCACGCCCAAATAAGGCGGACTTGAGCTCATGAGTAATATTCATAATGTCCTGTCGACCAGATTCATGCATGCTCGTTAAGACCGGGTCTTCTGCGTCCCGCCACGTCGAAAGGAGACTGAGTGAGCCTTTGATATTCAAGCTCAACATCCCGTCGTAAGAGTTACAACCTGCAGTGAAAGCGTGGAAAACCCATCTACACAATAACAGTGTAAGATGCTACAGTCTTTCCGGCCGCGTAACATGAATAATTGAGTATTTACTGCATAGGAATGCATCTGTTCACTACCAAGACAACAACAAAAAACAGCTCATGCCGTGGGAAGTTATACACCTACGAGCACGGCTCAGAAACTCCCTAACAAAACGCAACAGAGAGATGTCGTAGGAGAGAAGGCGAAGGAGGGGGGAAAAGGCGCTTGGAACTTATCAACTTCTTCTTCCAGGCCGCACAAGCTTAGAATGGTGGTGATGGAGACAATGCTTGAACCTGTGCAAGCGAGCCTAGAGCAGCTTGCTGGTGTTGCGTTAACTCGCCCCACTGCAGAAATGACTCGACGCTTAGCGTGGCAAGAAAAGCGGCAGTTTTGCGAAACGGGATGCATCTAATGTTCGAACACAACGCCTAAAGTCCCCATTTTAGGGAGCGCAAAAGTATTTAAGAATGCTTATGACCAGCTGCTCACAGCTCTCGACCAGTACCGACGCTTCCGAGGTCACGGCCGATCAGAAGATAACGTCTTCATCCTCGCCTGTTGACAGGATGTCGGTCGGCCCCTCCCTGCCTGGGTCGACGTTCTCTTGGTCGGCATTTTCCTCGGCTGCCAGTCTCCTGGCTTTCATCTCGGCGTCTGCCGCAGCCGTGTCTCGCTGTTTCTTGCCGGCGACCTTCTTCAACCGGTAGAATTCCTCTCTATCGAGCTCGTCGAGCTCAGAGTTGATGTCTAGAGCACATGTTAGCTCTACTTGATGACCACACAGGCGGTAGCCGATGACGTACATTTGATGGTGTTTTCGGTTCTGGGTATGATGACATGTTCACTAAATACCGTGTCAGTAGCTGCTTGGTTATCAGTCAAACATCCATTGTCACTCACATGGCGTTTACTAATAAAGAGAGCAACGTTAGCATCGTTCTGTAAATCATCAAAATTGCGCGCTGAATGCTTACCTCTCCGGTTGACCACCTTGATGACCTCATCAAGAATGACAAAGGCAGTCTGCAAGCTGGCAAGCTCGACTAGCGTCTCAACGGCCCTGGCGTACGTCTCCCGACATCTTTGCACCTGCTGACCACCCTTGCCGAGACCGGTGAGGCCGAAGTCATTGTTACCGTCGGTCAGATAGCTTTCGAAGGCGGGTAGGAAGACACCAGACACGTTCTCCTGCTTGGTGCGTAGCCGGAAGCGGGCCGATCGCGCTGACTCTTGCACCTGGTAGCCAATGTCGCCTCCTACAGCATAGGTGACCTCGGCAAGCGAGAATGCGGCGATCTGCATGACGCGGCCCATCTTCCGCTTCGCCTCGTCTATCCGTCTCGTAATTTCTGGAGAACCGCTAACATTAGCACCTTCTTGCATAGTAGAGGCGAGATGGTGAGGTTTGTGCTGCGATCTTTCATACCTCGGAATCGCCTAGACACATGTCAAGTTGGTCAGTTGACTTTTCTCGAGAAACCCCGTAGTATTAGTGGGGGGGGGGGACAGGAACTCACTTGGTGAGAGCTTCACTCTTGCGTTTCAGCAAGTTGTGGCCGGTTTCCGCGCCCTTGAGCTTGGACTTCATCAGACCCAGCGACTGCCGGGTCGGGAAAACGGCTTCGCGATCCTGTATTCCGCCATTGATTAGCTCCCCTGTTCTACATCGTGGCCGAGACACGTGAGGTCGCATACCGCAGCTCCAGACATGGCGGTGGAACGACGCTGCGACTACTGGTGAGATCTGGGCGGGATGTAGTCGGTTGAGGGGCTGCTGCGGCTCGTGCAGTGGTACTCGAGCTTCTCTTAGTGCTCTGTGGGTAGAGGTCGTCAAGGTGAGGCCGTCTGCAGGTATGTGCGTACGCGACTCTGTGTAGGGAGGCGAGTGTCTGCAATGGTCGTTGATGCGATAGTGCGACTCTGTGCTGGAGACGCTGGACTGGCGATGATGTCGGAGCTGCTTGATGCCATGCCGAGCACGCCAGCCACCCAAGCCCTGGAGCTCCAAGTCCAAGGCAGCGTGGAGCTCGAGTTGCATGCACAAAGATGCCCACTTGGAGAGCCGGTGTGGGGCCACGGCGTGCCGACCTGTATGTATAGACAGCGCGCTTTCACACGAGTAGGCTTTGAGATGCGGCATTGCTTCTGAATTGGTGCGCGAAAGCAGAAGAAAGGAAAGGCTCTACTCGTGAGTTTGGCAATCGACGTTTGACGTACTCTCTGGAAAATGCTTCAGTTGCCATCTGGTGCATGTTCTCCTGTTGAGCCCAGACGACGTGTGGGCAGGGCACCTGCTGCCAGCTGAGACAGCAACGGTCTGACAGCTCCATGCAGGGCTCCAGCACAGCTTTTGACGGCTCGTGGCTTGCAACCCTTGGAAGACTGGGTCGCGTCGCCGAAGCGGACCTTCTGCCGCCGACGGCTCAGGAAACCTTCTCGAGCACAGGTCGTGACTGTCTGCGCCGACAGCATCCTCGAACCGGCCCTCTCTTCCTCGCCAAAGCTCAAGAGACAACCAACCACCTGAAAATGTCGCCCTGATCACTTGCCGCCAATCTCGCACACCACATCCTAGACTTGACGCGCCCGCCCGCGCGCAGGCTGCGCATCGCTTCTCAATCGCCGACCCCCGTCGCCATGGCCACCAATGGCGTCTCCAACGGCGGCAATGCCCTCGCAGAACGGAAGCCGGACATTCACCTGGTTGTCAGTTCCATCCCAGGTTCTCGTGCTGGCCATCCGGCACGGAACTCTTCTCTATCCGCTCTAGCTTGGTGTGCCATTGGAATGTGAATACTGACCTCGAGTGCCTCTAGTCTGATGAAGACGCCGTGTACGAGCAAGATATAGTGCGAGACCCCGGGAACACGAAGCCATGGCTTGCGTACATTGAGTTCAAGTTGAAGCACGGTACGATCACGGAGCAGGCTTTCGTCATGGAACGAGCTTGTATCCAGCTGCCACGGTCATATAAGCTCTGGAAAATGGTACGTCGGCTTCTGCCTGGGAAGAGTCGCACTTGAAGACGAATGCGACATACTGACGGCAATTTACTTTCCTACTAGTACCTGCACTTCCGAACGAAGCACGTCTCCAAACTGAATGCGGCCGCCTTCGCTCCCGAGTACAAGAAAGTCAACTCGCTCTTCGAAAGAGCCCTGATCCTGCTCAACAAGATGCCGCGCATTTGGGAGATGTACGTCAAGTTCCTCCTCTCGCAACCACTCGTCACCCTAACGAGGCGCACTTTCGACCGGGCTCTGCGAGCACTCCCAATCACTCAGCACAACCGGATATGGGCGCTGTATCGACCGTTTGCGAACTCGGCGGCCGGCGAGACAGCTGTCAAGATCTGGAGGAGATACATGCAGGTTCACCCGGAGGACGCCGAAGACTTTGTGGAGCTGCTATCTCACGTTGGACTCTACACGGAAGCCGTCAAGAAGTACATCGACATCTTAAACAACCCTCGGTTCAACAGCAAGCAGAGCAAGGGCCACTACGAGCTGTGGAGTGAAATGATCGATCTCATTGTGGAGCATGCGAACGAGGTGGAGACGAGCTTCGAGACCGGCATCGATGTCGAGCGCATTATACACAGTGGAATCAGCCGCTTTGCCGACCAGAGGGGCAAGCTATGGTGTGGGTTAGCGACTTACTGGGTGCGGCGTGGAAGCTTCGAGCGTGCGAGGGATGTCTTCGAGGAAGGCATCACGACGGTCATGACAGTCAGAGACTTCACGCTCATTTTCGACACATACGCCGAGTTTGAGGAATCGATCATCGGTGCCCTGATGGAACACGCTTCGGTGCGTGCAGATGAGGGCAAGATGGATGAGGACGCCGACTTCGATCTCGACATCCGGATGATGCGTTTCGAGCAGCTCATGGACCGCCGGCCTTTTCTACTCAACGATGTCTTGTTACGGCAAAACCCTAACAATGTCGGTGAGTGGGAAAAGCGCGTCGCGTTGTGGGGCGACAACCAGCAAGAGGTTGTACAGACATACACGAGCGCCATCGCAGCCATTCAGCCCAAGAAGGCCGTGGGGCCTTTCCACCAGCTCTGGGCCAGCTACGCCAAGTTCTACGAAAAGGCGGGCGACATAAAAAATGCCAGGGTCATTATGGAGAAGGCTGTCAAGGTACCCTACAAGTCTGTGGCGGAGCTGGCAGACATGTGGATCGAGTGGGCAGAAATGGAACTCCGCAATGAGAACTTTGACGACGCCGTCAAGATCATGGCGAAGGCTGTGCAGGCGCCAAAACGGTCTGCGGTGGACTACTTTGATGAGACCCTATCCCCTCAGCAGAGAGTGCATAAGAGCTGGAAGCTGTGGAGTTTCTACGTCGATCTGGTCGAGAGTGTCAGCACGCTGGACGAGACCAAGAAGATTTACGAGCGGATCTTCGAGCTCCGCATTGCCACCCCACAGACAGTGGTCAACTACGCCAACTTGCTCGAAGAGAATGACTACTACGAAGAGTCCTACAAGATCTACGAGAGGGGTCTCGACCTGTTCAGTTACCCTGTCGCCTTTGAGCTTTGGAACCTGTATCTCACCAAAGCTGTGGACCGCAAGATCGGCATCGAGCGGTTACGTGATCTCTTTGAGCAGGCCGTCGAAGAGTGCCCTCCCAAGTTCGCCAAGGTGCTGTATCTCATGTATGGCAACCTAGAGGAGGAGCGAGGGCTAGCCCGGCACGCGATGCGGATCTACGAACGGGCATCGCGAGCCGTCTCCGACGAGGACCGCGCAGACATGTTCAACTTCTACATCACAAAGTCGGCATCCAACTTTGGCCTGCCCTCCACGAGACCCATCTACGAGAGAGCTATCGCGGCGCTGCCCGACGAGGAGGCGCGCGACATGTGCCTCAAATTTGCCGATATGGAGAAACGCTTGGGCGAAATTGATCGCGCGCGGGCAATCTACGGGCACGCCTCGCAGTTCTGCGACCCGCGGACCAACCCGGCGTTCTGGACCAAGTGGGAGCAGTTTGAGGTGCAGCACGGCAACGAGGACACATACAAGGAGATGCTCCGCATCAAGCGCAGCGTGCAGGCGCAGTATAACACGGACGTCAACTTTATCGCGTCCCAAGCCATTGCGCGCAGCCAGCAGCTTGCCAAAAGCGGCGGTGGCGGCGGTGGCGATGGCGATGGCGACGCCGAGGTGGCTGACGCGATGGAACAGCTGGAGCGGCAGGCTCGGGCACCCGTGGGCTTCGTGGCTGCGAGCACGGGCATCGCGGGCACGATTGCCAAGGACTCGGGGGTGCCCGTTGTGGCGTCGAATCCAGATGCCATCGACCTCGACGACATGGACGAGGAGTAAGGGGAGAAAAGATGTAAGAGTGCCTCCTTCGCCCCAAAAAGTTGGGCAATCATGTCGGAAGATCTCGCTTGAGGTCCTCCAGACCTCTCGGCTCAAGTCAGCGACGTGCCGGCTCGAGTGGTGCGGAGAGCACGCCATGAGGAGGAAGACGGGGGGAGGGAATTAGATGGGTTTTCATTTCTCAGGGGTTTCACATTTGGGAAAAAACATCAAATGCACGCATATATCTCATCAAAGAAGAGCGACAAACTTTATTCTTTTGTGTTTTACTTTGTATTTATCACTACTCACATCTTTTTTACTCGTCACTGCGACAATCAAGTGCGAATTGACACTTTCGCTCTCCATCAATAATGAGCCGCATAGTTCAATATCGCTGTGGAACAATTAGCACATGTGAAATAGGTCGAATATGTCACGGCCGAGACAGAGCAGTATTGCAGCATTTTTAGAGCAAACTCGTGTCGTGTTGCGATAGCGTTTTACACGTATGTTGAGTTTTATAACTACCTAAAGCACCTCTGAAATGTTTCACACCAAATTGTATTCATGCTAAGTGGTATTCCATGTTTCCTCCATCTTAATCCAAACAAACGTAACAGTTTCATACAAGAAGTTTAAGAAAAGAAAACTCCCCGGAGCCTCCCGATTGCAGTTTACAAGATCCAATACTCGTGAGTATCAAGACATCGAGCCCTCACAACAAACTAGTTGGCGGTACTATTGACTCCCAGCGCTGGCGACGCTGGCCTTCCTCGGGGCGTCCGGATGCAGGCCGGTGGTGTCCTTCTTGCTTCGTGAGAACGAAAAGCGCTTCGGCTTCTCCTTGTCGGCCTTGATGGCGTCGTGGAAGCTCTGGACGGCGTCGCGGTTGCGCTCGACGTGTCCGTCGCGCGAGCTGGGCGTCGCGTAGATGCTGCCCTTGCGCTTCTGGAAGCGGCTGGGCGGTGTCTTGCTCGCGTCTGTGTTTTGTTACACTTGTTAAAATCTGGCATGTCTCGTGTGTGTGGAAAGATATGGATGGGTCCAAGGACGAGGGAGGATCGGGTCGTTGAGCTGAGGGTGCTTACCCCATTCGGCGGTCGAGGAATGATCAGCTGAGCCCTTTCTCTCCTGAACAATGGGAGCTTCTTCGCCAAAGACACTCGCGAACTGGGGGGCGGTGTTGTCGGCCGACATTTTGGATTGTTGTTGTTGTTGTTGTTATCAGGCGATCTACTAGCTGCGCGAGAGGGAATGATATATATAAGGGGTTGAGCGTCGATGTCGCGCAGAACCAGGACAAAGAAGTGTCAGGTCGTACTATGAGTTGAGGTGGTATAAGAAGTGCTGGTGTCGCAGTCTGATAGGTAGAGTTGATGTCGAGGGAAGATACAGGGCACGAGGACGCAAGAACAATCGGGGACACAAGAGCTCTATATAGGGCCAATTTGCGAGGCACCGGGCACAAAACTACCACGGCAAGTGCGAGTCAAGGCAGGCGCGAAGCACTTGCAGATCCGCCGCAACTGGCGGACAGGAAGGGGCGATCAGTAGACGCTCAAGGTGTAGACGGCTCTCGTAATGCGCTGCTAGCTACTAGCGTCCAACTCTCTGCTTCGACACAGCCTCCTCGCCCGTTGTCTTGGGTCATCCCCGCGCCGCCAGCCTCTAGCTTGGCGTTGACGGGGTTTAGATTCGGGCTAGGAGGGTTGCACGGAGTTTGCGCCGCTCAGCGCCATCGTCATCAGCGACGCGGCACACACTCACCTCGCATCCCTATCGTCCTGCCACTCCACCGGTCGGAGCAGATACGGTGCGTGCAGATATGGCAGCCGTCCTCGCATCATCACTGGTAGCAGCGCATCTCGTCACCATCTGCCAAGACGGCCACCCCATGTCCAGCTGCAGGCGTGTCCTTTGCCACCCCTGACCTCCTACCGACCTGCGGCGGCCTGGCCGAGCGTAATGTTGGGGTACAGAGGGGAGCTGCCGAATCGTTGTAGGTGCTCATTGGTTGTGGTTAGGCAACAAGCCTGCTCTCGTCCGTGACACCACATCCTGCGTGTCTGGATTCTGGATTCTGGAGCGGGGTATATTACGGGATGACTGGGACTTTGACTACGGAGGAGCCCTCAAAAACTTGTGGAGAGTGGTTGCCGACCTTAAGTGACGTTCTGGGTAAAGAGGCGTTGTCTGGACCGGAAGACCTCCCAAGAGCTTGGCCATCTCCATTGTTTAAACTTGCAGTAGTTTTCAGACGTGGACGACACGGCGAGCTGCCCTCGAGCAGTCCACAGGCCAGCTCCGAGTCCGCGGGGGCCGGCGTGGCCACGGATTCGCGTCTGGCGAAGGTACGTGTTCACCTCGTCCGTGAGGCGGCAGGCCGTGAGGCGTCGTGCTAGGAGGATGACGAGCATCGACAACGAAAGCGGGGGCGGGGTGGGAGCCCAGTGGCTGCGCCCCGCTGCCCCGCCGCCCTCCCCGCATTCCTGCACTGCCGTCGTCGTCGTCGTCGCCATCCGCGACTCCATTCTCTCCACCTGCAAAGCCCACACAAGCCTGTGGGGATATTTTGAGTTTGGAAATCGAGTTCAACGTGTAAAAGTGCTGCCATGCAAAGGCACCAACACTGCACATGCTGACTCACAACGCGCTTGCAGGTGTCTCCAATTCCAGCTTTCCCGCCTTCCCTCCCGGACAATTCAGACCTGATCGGTGGTCAGATCAAGCTCTTTGCTATCTGCCAGGCGAAGACCCTGGGCCAAGAGGGTTTGGCTTTCTCTTAATGCCAAATATTCCCTTACCTCGTCCGACCTCCGCTATCACCAGGAGTAACGGCTAGTCCAAATGAAAGCGCACTGGCAAAGTCGACACAACTCCCGCGCCAAAAACACGGTGCTGTCTTGCTTCACTGAGTACCAATCGCGCTCGTCGATGCGAACACCTTCGCAGCAGAGTCAGACATCGTGCAGGGCCATGACAGCAACACCACGCGAAGGCCGCAGCCGACCGGGGGGTCTGGATCCCCTGCCCATCGACGTCAGTATCTGGCAAAGGCGAGCTTCTGGCTAGAGGTGAGCGGGCACCAATGACAGCACCCCATTGACCACGTCGTTATCTGCTTTTGTCCAGCGTCTACCCACCATCGCCGAATGTCGCTCACAGCTCGGGACGCGCGCGCTAGGCTAGAGAGCACGGTGGCGGAGCCTTGTACATCATGGCGCTTTTCCCAACGCCGGCCCTGCCGAACACCATCTTAGCTCTGGCCGGGGAAGGAGGCCATGCTGGCCCCGTCCATGCACATGGCATGCAACTTGTGCCGTAGCTACTAGCGCTCTGTCCAATTGCCAGCTTCCCCCAGAATCAAGTGGCATGCGGCGGAAATCCCAGTCCGGTCCTGAGGACTGTGGCTAGGTATGGCCTGAGGTTGACTTTGAGTTGCGAACCCTCAGACAGCCGATTTCGGAGGCTGACAACTCTCAACCGATTCGGAAACCGCGACACGGACCATGCAATGAAAATCGATTCGGAGGGGAGTGGCACAATATAATATAATATGACTGACTACCCCCGTTTTGCATTGTGCAATTTGGTATTCTTTTTACGAGCAGGACAGGCACACAGAGTTTCGGGGTGACCGAGGCTGAAGCGCAAGCGGGGACGCTCTGCAACAAGAAAGGTAGCTTCCGGACATCAACAGCAAGACCCCAACGCCAACAGTCTTTGATCGTCTCCAGTGAATATGGCTGTCGGCTGTCAGTCTAGTTCACTGTAACGGCTGTTGATGGGTGTCTCGATTATCGAGTAGTGGTGGGGTTCGGATAGGCATGCCTGCTACCTGACACACCCCTGACACACCACGAAGTCGACTTGTTCGAGGTAAAGACTGTGGATTGAAAGACACCTACCTACAAGGCAGCACTAAATTCTAAAGGTGGTACTAAGCATCTCATGCTGCCGGGAGTGGCCGCCGTAACGCGGAGAAAAAGAATACGTTGCTCCAGTCATTGACTGCCAAGATTTGGAGATTATGTCCAAGGATTGATCCCGGTTTTTGACCTCTCTAACTCAAAAGGACGATTCACTCCCGGTTTAAAACCCATTGAGGATGGTCTGAATAATAAAACATTTTTTTGCTTCACTTTCCCTGCCTTGGGGGTTCACAGAATGACTTGTACAAATCACCGTTACTGTTGAGTGTGACTTGACTCTTTCTCTTTGCAAGTAACGGCCATGGGTTAAGAAACAAGGGGTTCCCAACCATATTACAATGATAGAGCCTTTTCTGCTACAACTTTCGTTCCATTTTTTTGGAGAGAATCTTGGAAGCCTTTGAAAAAATTCATATATTTCAAATCAGGGGAAAAAGGTCTTGTTGGAAATATTCAACCACATGGTTAGGCAGCTTTTCGATGCGCACGGACCACAGAAACCCCCCTCGCCAGAACTTCACACAAAGCGCCCCACTATTCGGACTTCACAATGAGCTGCTCAAGCATCGTCGGCGAAGTGGAAAATCTTGAGAGTGCTCGACGTCTTCGCACAGCCACTCATTAACCATCGGACGCCTCCTACCAGCCTGCTCGGGGCCAATGTGCATACAGCCTCGTGGACACGGCATACTGACCAACTGTTACCTGAGTTTCCGAGGGACTTTTCCAAGAATGAGATCTTCGCCGCGTTGACTCACTACCTAGTGACTCCCGCCGATGCACCGCCTACTTCGGCCTCTGATATATACACGCATTTCGTCTGCTAGACGTATCACGCACTACTGCATCTTCTACCGCTCCATGACCAAGCGGCTGGCGGAGGATAGCCTCGAAGACCACCATCGGAGCCAGCGGTCCACGCAGATACGGAAGATGGCCACGAGTACAACCCCCAAGGAGACAAATACGGCAGCAGTAATTACGCTTACCGAAAAGGAGAGTCAGCTACGCAACCTACTCATAGATGTTGCCCGGTCCATCAACAACAGCAACAGCCACAGCAGCGGCCAGAATGACACTTCCACGACGTCCACGACCACCGAGCCAGTGGTCCTGCGGTGGGCGGGCGGCTGGGTCCGTGACAAGCTCCTCGGCACCGAGTCCGTAGACATCGACACGGCCATCAACACGATGACAGGCGAGGCCTTTGCCCTAAAGCTGTGCGAGCTGTGCACCCACGACCAGGCCACCATCGCGCGGCACGCCATCTCCAAGAGCGACATTGGCAACCTGCACAAAATTGCCCGCAACCCGGACAAGTCGAAGCACCTCGAGACGACGACGATCCGGCTCTTTGAGCTCGACGTCGACTTTGTTAACCTCCGCCGCGAGACGTACACGGAGCTGAGCCGGAACCCGCAGGTCGAGTTCGGCACCGCCCAGGAGGACGCCCTGCGCCGCGACGCCACCGTTAACGCCCTCTTCTACAACCTCGAGACGCAGCAGGTCGAGGACTTTACGACGGGCCTGGACGACATGCGCCGCAGGCTGATGCGCACGCCGCTCGAGCCGTTCCAGACCTTTACCGACGACCCGCTCCGTGTGCTCCGGCTCGTGCGGTTCGCGAGCAGGCTCGAGTTCAGTATCGACCCGGCAGTCGAGCAGGTCATGGGCGACGAGCGCGTGCTCGAGGCGCTGAGGGTCAAGATCAGCAGGGAAAGGGTTGGCATCGAGGTGGAGAAGATGCTTAAAGGTGAGCAGCAGTAGCCAAAACCTCCAGCTCTCCGTACCTCAGGTCTGAGAACTAACACCACCAACCAACTCTAGGAAAACACCCCCGCGAAGCCCTCGAGTACATCGAGCGCCTGGGGCTCTACCACGCCATCTTCATGGACCCGACGACAGCAGCAGCAGTAGCACCACCACCACCACCCGGCAGCACATCGCCGCCGTCGCCGTCACCCACTACAACAGATATCCCCAGGCCGGACATTAGTAAGTGGAGCGTGGCGTACGGGCTCCTGTCCAAGCTCGCGGCTCGCAAGACCCCCGGGTCGATCTACGACGTGCTCGTCCACCACGACGAGGCGGCGTACTACGCCTGGACCGTTGCCGCCCTCATCCCTTGGGAGGCCACGTCCGTCACCTACACCGCAGCCCCCCGCGCGCCTCCACGACAGCAGCCCAGCGGACAGGTCACCAAGGCGCCGCCGCCGCTGGTCACGGTCGCCGCGCGCGAGGGTCTCAGGACGCCGACGAGGTTCTGCGACTTGGTGACGGCCGCACACCGCAACCGCGCCGAGATCACCGCGCTCCGGGACGACGTAGCAGTAGCGCGCCGCAAGCCCCGGACCAGCGAGCGGGATACCTTTGGCATGGCGATCCGGCGGTGGGACGCGCGCGGCGGGCACTGGCGGCTGCAGGTGCTGTACGCGCTGCTCGCCGAGGCGATGGAGGTGCTCCCGCCTCTGCTGGCCGGCTCCGGCTCCGGATCTGAATCTGGATCAGGATCGTCATCACTGCCGTCAGAAGGGTCTGGATCGTCATTCTCAGACCAGGAGAAGGCCTTTTTGGCAAAGTGGCAGCTCTTCCTCGACCACCTGCACGAGCTCGACGTCGTCGAGGCCCCGCAGCTCAAGCGCCTCATCGACGGCACCCAGCTCGCGAGGGCACTGGGCGTCAAGCCAGGCAAGTGGATGACGGCCGCCCTGGACGTTTGCGTCGCGTGGCAGCTGCGGCACCCGGAGGCCACGGACCCCCAGGGCGCGGTGGACGAGGTCGAGGCGCGGAGGGCAGAGCTTGGGGTTCCCGAGCGGAGATGAAAAAATAACGAAAGAAACAAGAAAAAAGGAAAATAAATGATGAAAAAGATGGAGCATGGCGATCATGCTTTGTTGTTGTTGTTGTTGTTGTTGTAGTTGTTATAGGACCGTGACCGTGAAGATGAAGGGTTTCAACAAAGACACGTCACAAAAAAGGGGGGAGGCTGCACTGCTAACATTTGACAAGAGCAAAGAGAGAGAAACCCGATGAGCAAAAACAGCCAGATCGAGGATGGCGTTTCTCACACACAACCTGGCGGCAGCTAATACGACTCTGCTACATCAAGAGCAGTGTGACTGTCTGCATGTTTCCTTCATAAAATTGGTCATATTTCAGCCGAGCCCGTTCCCACATGGCCTATCCAAGCATTAAGATCCTTCTACCGCTAAATCCACCGTTTCTATCTCACTCTTCAACCCTTTTTTCTGCCGGTCGCCGCCCTAGAATGTATACCTGAACCCCCTGATCCCCTCGAGCACGACCTGCCCCCGCGCCTGCCGCCTGTTGGCGACCAAGAACCACGCCGAGAACAACCCGACGAGTACGACGATGCCTACGTGCGACCCGATCGAGACCCAGACGGCCGTGACGTAGCCCGGGGCCTCGCCCTGCCTGACGATGAAGGACCCGGCGATGCCGCCGGCGCCGTTCATCGCGGCGACGGTGGCGGCCGTGAAGACGCGCTTCCACTGGCCCGCGACATTGTTGGCCTGGTACGTGCTCAGCGCGGCCCAGTTGGAAATGTAGGCGCCCGTGGCGAGGTACGTGCCGATGTAGCGCGCCGTGGTGCCCGAGGCGAAGCCCAGCATGCCGAACCCGGCGACGAGGCAGGCGCAGTTGAAGATGATGACAGGGCCGCGGAGGTTGTACCGGTCCCCTATGAGAGAGGAGAGGAGCACGGGGATGACGGCGTAGTAGTAGGGCGGGGCGGAGAGGAGGATGGCTTGGTCGGCGGAGAAGCCCATGCCGCTCTGGAGGATGATAGGGAGGAAGTAGGATAGGGATGTGGAGACAAGGTTGAGCAGGAAGAACATTATCGCGAAGCCGTAGATTTTTAGGTCGAGTGCGTGTACGAAGACCTTGGACCAGGTGAAGGGGTCGGGCTCGACGTCGTGCCTGTCGGCGTTGATGCGGCGCACGGCGAGAGCCTGCTCGTCGGGGGTGAGGAAGCGGAAGGACTTGTGGGCGTGCTCGGGGAAGTCGACGATCCAAAAGTAGGTGATGAGACCCATGGCCATGGAGATGAGGCCCTGGACAAGGAACATGTAGCGCCAGCCGGCGACGCCGCCGGCGCCGTCGAGGTTGTGGTTGATGGCGTAGTTGACGATGCCTCCGGTGGCGAGGATGATGACTTCGCCGCTCTGGAGCAGGGCGAAGCGCGTCTGCTGCTCGCGACGCGGGTACCAAGTAGAGATGAGGTAGGTGAGGCCCGGGTAGATACCGCTCATGGCCATGCCGAGGAGGACGCGCAGGGCGATCATTTGCTGCCAGGTCTGGACAAAGGCGGTACACATGGTGACGAGGCCGAAGCAGAAGGTGATTGTGGCGAACCAGAGGCGGGGCCCAAAGGTGCGGCAGGCAATGGTGGAGGGCAGCTGGAAGGCAATGCTGGCAATGGTGAAGATGAAGATGCTGATGCTGAAGCGGTTGCCCTCGAGCCCGAGGTCGGCGGGCATGGACGTGACGGCGGCCGAGCTGATGACGCCCGAGTCGAGCAGGTTCAACGAGCACAGGATGCCGGCGATGGAGCACAGCCGGAGGTCGACCTTGCGGCGGAGGCTGCGCTCGAGCATCTTTGCGTGCGCAGGATCCTCGTTGTTGGCGGCGTCGTCGCTGCTATCGTCAAGCTGGCCCGCCGGGCGCCGGCCGGCGACGGCGTGGGGACCGGGTCGACCGGGCCGGAGGGACTCGGCATCGCCGCGAGGCCCTACGACAGGCTCCAGCGGTGACTTTTCTGTAGCGGAGAAGGCCATGGTCGTGTTGGCTCGGGCGTGGTGTGTGCTTGCTTGCGCAATGGACTGCATCCGCGGCCCAGGAGGCGAGCCGAGAGTCTGTTATCTAGTCTTGAGGGTGACTCGGGATTACTCATCAGCACTGGGCATACAGACGGCAAGAGCTCAAAGTGGGTCCAGCGGGTGCAGCACGCCGAGTCGCCGACGACGTTTGTGATTCTCTCCACTTTCTGCTTTGTGCTTTGTGCAGGTGTGCGTCCTGTGCAACTTAGACGCCCGCACATCAACACCAACCGCTCTGCAACATGAGCGTGCCCGCACCATATTCGGGCCGCTTTTCTTGGATCCTGCCACGTCATGGCTCTTGATGCAGCCTTCCAGGCATTCAATGCCCAAGAGTCGCTTGCTTCTCGCGTGGTTGACCTCAGCCGTATGTTGTTGCAAGGGCCGCAGCAGTCCCTCTTCCACTAACAACCAAAACAGTGATACCCAGTCAAGTCACACTGCAGGACATCAACAGTCTTATCCGTGCGCATGGCCAAAATGTGAGAAAAGATGCAATCGTCGTCCACTTCACCCTCATATCATTACTAAGATCGTGGCTCTCATGTAGGACAGCCTGAACACTCTGAGAACCACCAAGGCCGTGCTGGAAGCCCGCCCGGAGCTCGTCAGCGATGCCTCTATGCGCAGCACCGCATTAGAGACTCTCAGTCTTGTTGCTGAGCTTGTATACCCAACCTTGGATGCCACCCAAGACGGCGGTAAGCACATCTTTCTGTCAACTCATATCTTTTCACTAGATACTCCGGTAGAACCAGAAGTCCTAACCCAAGATAAAAGACAACACAAACTACGGCGAGACTTCTCACAGAGCCAGTATAGGTGTCGATATAATACACCTCATCTCATCACAAGACGGACTGGACTTGCCTCCTCCAGCCATCATAGCTCTCGCGGCATACACCAACCAAGATGACCGGTGGTCAGACCACGAGTTGGCAGAGTCGGCGCAGGAGTTGCTTGATAGGGCCTTTGGAGGCGATGACAGCGGCAGCGGCACGAAGCTCCAAACTTTCATCCTAGACAAGGTACTCCAAGGGTTCCTCCGCCCACTCTTCTCAAAGTCTCGCCCGGCCACAGTCACGGCGTCCGGACGCAAGGCCGAGTTCGTGCAGCCGAGCCGGTACGACAATTTCAACGCCGACGCCGAGGCGAACAAGCCGTGGAAGTATCAGCAGCGCTACGCAGTCACCGTGTTTTCCTGGGCCGTAGACCACACTGATGTAAGCCATTCTTTTTCTCATCCCCAATCCTTTTCCCCCACCTCTCAGCACCGTCGATCGTCCCGTACAATGTGAAAAGGTGCTAACTCACTGTTCCGCCCCCGTGTGCTGTCCACCAACAAACAGCACGAGACACTACGCAAGAACTGGCACCAATACACGCCCGTCCTCCTCACACTCCTCGACGAGACGTCCACGCCCTTCAAGCTCCGCGCCCTCGCCACGTTCAGAACCTTTTGGGACAGGTGCCCTCCGGAGATCATGCAGCAGACGGGACTCGCCCAGGTCTTTGAGGACGCCATCTTCCCCGCGGTGCTGTACCTTCCTGGGCTGACACCCGAGGAAGAGTCGGTGCAGATCCTCGACGCCACGTACCCGGCGCTCTTCGCCATTGCGGGCGTCGGCAGTGGACACCGTCGCCTCGAACAGCTCAGCGACAAGCAGCGCAGGCTGCTGCACAGGATCGTCCGCGAGGGCGTCCTGACGGCTTACCACCACTCGGGTGCCGAGCACCTACGCATCGCCGAGGTGCTGTGCCGGCAACTGCGGCGCGTCGTGAACGGAATGGGCATCCTAGCGGTCAAACATCTTAAGGTACATAACCCCCACCCTTCCCTCTCCTCCCGGAAACTGGCAGAATTCGCACATTGACCCCTTCCCAACTGACACAAAAACAACCTCACAAAACAGGATATGATCCCCATGCTCTCCGCGATTATCTCGGACCCCTTCGCGCCGAGCCACCCCCCCTCGCTGGCCGCCGCCCTTGACGCGCTGGTCGCGGTGCAAGGCTCGTGCTGGCCCCGGATGCCGCACTACGCCAACGACCTCATCCAGATGCTCATGCTGTGCTGGATGGGCGTTGAGGAGGCGCAGCAGGAGGAGGAGGAGGGCAAAGCCCGCACCGAGTCAGAGGCCAAATTTAAGGACGTCGTGGATAAATTGCGGCACAACGCGCGGATGCTCGGCGCGATACTCGAGGCCGCCCGCGCT
Source organism: Microdochium nivale (assembly GCA_026745475.1). Taxonomy (NCBI): domain Eukaryota; kingdom Fungi; phylum Ascomycota; class Sordariomycetes; order Xylariales; family Microdochiaceae; genus Microdochium; species Microdochium nivale. The sequence goes on along the minus strand of JANTFD010000004.1, from coordinate 3,268,788 downwards.
TCTGCCGACGGTGGCGGGCCTGCTGATGCTGGTGCTAGTGCGCGCTCAACGGACACGGGGCCAGAAGGAGCAGCAGTAGCAGCATCTCGCCGGGCGGCGTCCGCGTCGCTGGACGAGGGCGCGGATATCCCCGGATTCAGGGCCACGCTAGCGGAGAGGGTCCAGCCTCTGGTCGAGAAGCACAAATCACTTGGTCGACTATTCATGGCCGATGACGCAGATGCATAGGACTGTTGATGATGATTGCTGGATACGGGCCATGGCCGACGCACAGAACTTCAGAATCACATGGGGCGGGGAAAAGGTTTATATATTGACAATGTCAAGCTCGTAAAAAGGAAACGCCTGTTTAGCGCCGTCGACATGCTCGCTCTAACAGTCTTGCTCGCTCTTGCATTGCAGAAAGAAAAGTAAGGAATATAGGATAGGCCATGAAAGACAATAAATGTGGCCGCCTAGCCAAGACAGGATGATCTCTACTGTTTGGTATGGCCTTCGTACCATTATAGATAGATGCATCACACCATCTCCTGTAAAGGCCCTCGGGCAGTCCTAGGATCGCTGGAGTGAAGCGCGCACTTGGACCTCAAAAATACGCATCCTCGTAGTCGTCAGCCACCATCGCTGCCTCAGCATCCCCCGCCGTCGCCTAGTCGACGGGCTGCTGCTTGAACAGGGACTTGCCGCGGAGCCACTTGCGGTACGCCTTGTAGCGCTTCTTGGTGAAGTCGTCTTCCGTGACCGTGAGCGGGTTCTCGGCGACGCGGAGCTGCTCCCAGTACGCGGCCAGGTCGTCTTCGCTCGTGGTGGCTGCCGTGACCGGGGCGGTGGTGATACCAGATATCGTGCTCGAGAGGGCCACCGTCGCCGTGGTGTCTTGGAGAAGCCCGCTGCTCAGGTAGTCCTGGTATTCTGATAGGTCGACGTCGGACGGCGCGTCGTTGGATATGACGAGCGGCAGTGTTTGCGGGTGGCTCACGTACCGCGCGTAGTCGTCTGTCTCTTGTATGCTCACATTCGGGTTGAGCGACTCGTGTATGAGCTTGGTGAAGGTGCCCTGCGCGGCTTTTGTCTTTTCCTGGGGCGTGCGCTTCAGTTTGGATCCGTCTCCCAGCTCGTTGTCGTTTGCGGAAGTGCTCTTCATGATGCCGTGCAGTGCTGCAGGCTTGTCGTCGTGATGTGGCTGGAGCCAGCGTTGCAGAGAAATGCCTCTCGAGCTGCTCTGACGCTCATTGTCTTCTTCGGAAACTGGATTGGGTGCGCTGTCCGGATCGACAATGACAACGCCCTTTTTTGCTGCAGCCTTTTTGCGATCGTGCACCTCGTGGTCGCCCTCGACACGCACCTTAAAGGGGCTCAGGTCGTACTTGCCTTGCTCTGCCTGCTTGACGGGGATGTACTTGATTGTCGAATTCATCCTGTATGGAAACATTTTCTGAAATGACGAGAGCGTGGCCGGCCTGTAGTACTCAAGCCAATAGTCATCGAAATAAGACACCGGCTTTTCCACGAGCCCAGGAGGTGGTGGTGCGTAAGGTGGCAAACTTCTTTTCTCCAGATAAGCTGGTGTGTACCACTGAACATAGTTGTGCTGTGCTTTTGCTGACCAGGCTCGCGGGTCAGCGTGGTGCAGGTAATAGTCGGTAGATAGATCCCACAGCATAGGCTGCCCTTGGGCGAAGATGTAGTTGCCCAGGAACAGATTGTATGCCTCTTGCCGCTGGCCGTCAAGAAAGGAGTTGTTATAATATCGCTTGAAGCTCTCAATCATGTCGCGCGAATTGCTGGTCCACTGGTTGATCCGTCGATATGTCTCCATGGTATTCACCAGCTGCGAGCCACCGTATTGCACAGCTATGGAGTCGCCGTGGTCATGATACATGTGCGTGAGCATATTGACAGCATCTGTATCATACTCGATGTAAGTATCCTCCAGTATGCCTAACGCATGTAGCTGGTGGCCCAGTGCCCTCTTTCCCAGGATGAATTGAGCAGCGTTGGTGCGGTCGAGACAATCAATGCAGTTGGTCCTTGCCACTCCGTTCTGCACCAAGGAAGGCGTTATGTCGCCGTCACCATTCTGAAAGAAGCCCGTTGTGGAGATGATGGTCTCAGCGATGCTCTCAAGAGTGTCGATGACGTTACCAGTCTTGCTCTTGGCGGCACGGCTCATATCCCAGGCCTTGTGAATGATTTTGTGCTCCTCTGGAAGAAACTGGTTCAAATAATCAATTGCCTTTGTGTACTCGTCGAGCAGCTTTGTCTCTCGGGGCTGACGCTCCTTGGCTTTGATGAGGTTCAGAACGTATACAGGAGAGCCGTACCGTTCGAAAAGGTTGTCGAAGTGGAGAGCGGCTGGTGTGTAGAAAGGGTCAATCAGGTTGAGCTCTATCGGCGGTTTCGGTGTCACGCCCGTATTATCTTGTGACCAATAGAGAGGGATGCTGCCCCTATGTTGCACATAAGAAGTGAACTGGGGGCTGGCATAGAGCTTGGGTCCTGGTGCATGAAATGACGTCGTGAGTGAATCCGACACAATCTGCTCCGTCTCGACATCGTTTGCCACATAACCCAAGTCGTTTGTGCCTCGCTTCAAGAACCTGGCGCCAGCATAGAAGCGAGACCGTCGAGCAATAAGCGTGATGTAGGCGATGCGACCGTAGATGGACAAGGCCGCCTGATCTATGTGGCCATGTGTAATGGGTCTGAACCAATCGAATGGATGTTGCAAGATGTCGGCTGCTGGCTGCAGCAGATGGGTGTTCCAGACGAACATGGAGTTGAGGTTGTCAAAAGGTTCTCTCAAGATGCCATCTGCACTCGCCAGGCGTTCCTGAGTGATGTTGAACTGCAGCGACCTTGTGATGTCATAAGAGTAGCTAAAGTAGAAGGAGCGTGTAAGGTCCAGGTTGTTCAAGATGCCGAGAAACCTCGATTCTTCCTGGTTGGCCGTGCTGGGCTTGTACTTTGGTGGCGTCAACGGTATCAGCTCCGTGCCATCGACCTGGTACACATAGTGGCCGCCGATCATGGCTACGATGCTCTTCTTGGTGATGAGGAGCATGTAGTAGGGCCCTGTGAACTTGACGAAGCCCAGCAGGCCCCACAGTGTGCAGCGCTGCTTGATACCGCCCTTGTTCCTGTTGCCATCGTCGATGGTGTCGATAAGGACGCTCATCTCCTTCTGGGTGTACACGACCTTGTCGTCGTGGATGCTGAGGTCGCCATCCTGAGTGTTGCGGTCGATCTTGAGAATGCGATAGCGCTTCTCTGTCGAGTCGCCGCCCACGACGTAGTACTGGCCTGAGGTTTCGTAAAGGGTAAACTTTGACATGTTGTAGACGGCGTCAGGCTTGAACCTGTCGTCGTCCGGGGGCGAGGCCTCCCTCGATGCCATGCTGGGGCGGCTTGTGCGAAGGAACGGCTGGGCGACAGCGGGCTCTTCGCCGTTGTCGTCGACGGCGGCACCTTTGAGCGGAGGCACGGCCTGGGACAGGGTCGCGCTGCTTGCGTTGTTCTGCAGCAGCGGGAACGCTGGCTCCGGGCTCACCTCCGGCTTCACAGCCTCGCTCGCTGCTGCTCCATTGGACGGGGCATCATCTTCGGCGGAGACATGATTCTGACCATCGGCGGTCGGCCAGGTCGGGTCTGGCGCCGACTCATCGCCAGGCTCCGCCATGATGCCTGCAAGATCGACAGTCGCTCCGGGTAGCCTTCACGGAGGCCCATTCAACGGCTTTGTGACAAGAGCATTCGGGGTCGTTCGCCAGAGCATGGCGTTCTTGCCGTCGCCGATGTGCAAGTTGTGCTTTGTGACATCATGGCCATGCTCACGGTCAGGTGAGCGTGGGCTGGACAGGCTGCAGGGCGCGCGCCCCACCACGCCCATAGTGAACCTGCCCTCTCAGCGCATCCGCTTCTCCGCATTTAGAGGCCATCACACCTACAATCTTGCACTTGGACACAGCTGACTCTAGGGCGCAATGCTGCCCTAGGAGTGGTCTACAGGGGCACATATCCGCAGGCCTAGGCACCTGGTCAAGTTCCTCCGAGCCTCATGCATTCAAGTTCACTCCAGCCGCGACTTGTTGGAAACACCTGGACGATTTGCCAGATGCGACATTCAGGCTACGCGGAAGCGGTAGTCCGTAGAGGGCTGTCTACTAATATTCTACAAGTGTGATTTGCACCGGTCACGGATTGACGGCATAGCCTATAGTCCGTGCAGATCTAGATACTCCGAGGCATACTGCTGATCGCAAACACGGCGTGATAACGTACCAAGATTGTCACGAATGTGGGTATCACTGAATTTATTATGATGGTGTGCCGCGATGGCTTTATCACGTAGTCTATAAGGCCGAGACGGCTTGTTCCAGGTAGTTGCGAGGCGATTCCCACGCAAGCCAATCTGACCTCGTTGTCCTACAAGCAGTTAGCAGGGGAACATGACTGAGCATTAGATTACTAGAGAGTCAAAAGATACTTACGGCAGTAGACCCATAGAGTTGACCTTCCACACGCCGAGCGCGAGAGCAAGGATCTGCATGACGACATAGGCAAGCTTGACCTGGAGCACCTTGCCACGGTTCGTGTCACTTTCGAAGCGCTCGAAGGCCTGGTTGGTGGCGACGATTCCCATGATGGGACCTTTGAACGCCATGAGGACCATCATGATGCTGAAGATCTGCAGCGAATTTCCAGACATGTACATCATGATGGCTGTCATAGGGAGGTTTTTGACAGGCGCGAGAGCCACCTCCCAGGCTTTTTTTAGCTTGAGCGTGTCCATCTCCTCTGGTGAGGGCTGTGGCCGCGCCTGGAGGGCAGCCTTGTCCTTCTTATCTTTCTGTGGGCGCGAGGTCAGCGGGTGCGGTTCTCCAAACCCTCGAAGAATCGGCAGGCAGCGTGGGACGCACTTTTGAGAGCGTTGTGGAGGATAGCGGGAAGCCAAACGGATCTGGGATGTTGTTGCTCTTGGACTTGGGCGGGGGAGGGTTTCTGAGGTCGGCTACCCATGCCGGGGTCGTGACGGTGGAGGTGGCCATGGCTGTAACGGCTGGCGCGCAGTTGTCCACGATGATTGATATGGTAACCAGCTCTGCAGGTGGTGCGGCAGGTTTGGTGGTGTATTCGTGGTTGACGGGGCGCAGAGGTCGTAGTTGGTGGTCCTCCGTTGAGACACAGGACTGTTGATTGCCAAGGTGGGTTTGTGGCGACGCTCGCTGGCGATGGCTGGCTGGAGGTGGCCACTCCACTCAGACCCCGACCCAGCCAGAGCTGACGACTCCGGCTCGCCCGCCCGCGCCGAGGTGTCTTAGTCAGAGCGCAGCGTGGAGCCTGCGAGATTCGGAAAGGGGTCCCCAGATCCAGACTTCGCGAGGCAGAACACCATTGAGATCATCCTCTGCCACAAGCTCAGCCGACCTGCCAGACGCCCGGCGCCGACGTCCTTCTTCGCCATCCAGGCCTCGCCATCGCTGCCATTGAGTTGCGCAGCCCGCCCCGTCGAAGCTCGAAGCCGCCATCTGTCTCAGCACCCATCCACGCCGATTCGATAGCGACAGAGAAGGTACCCGAGCCACCTGCCAGCCTCTTCAAAGAGTGCCACCTGCGTGGAATTGGCTCTCTAGTCACTGCGACTCTACCGACGCCTACCCGTCTGTTCGCCTTCAAGCTTTCGCCCTACCGCAGCAGTCAGATTAGAACAATCGAACCGTTCGACGACATCCCCAAACAGCATTGAACAGGGCGACAAGGAAGGAGGGCCTCGCAGCTCTACTAGAGCACACCCCTTGCGCCGACACTGTTATCGCCAATAAAAACGCCACCTCCGAATCGCTTACTGGAACCGTCGCGTGCCGCCAAGCCTACTCCATCCAGAGTTGGAGGCGTGCTACAATAGCCAGCCCCAGCCTACGAGCAAGCTCGTGACCCCAAGGTGCAAGAGGGGCAGCACTGCGTTGCTGGACGAAAGACAGCCACACACACAGCGGCGTCATCACCACTACCGCAGCCATGTCGAGCGCCCAGGGAGGAGGGGACTCGAAGCTCTTTGCTCGGGTAAGAACCATTCCGAAATACGATATATTCCTGTTGAGCCCCCCCACACAACGCATACCTGCCCGTTGCTGCTTGCACAACCACCTGCTGTAGCTGCGAGTTCACTTGTTGCATCGTTGCATATTCCCTTTGACTCTGCAATAGCATGCTCTCCATAAAGCCCTCCTCCAGCCCACCATCTTTAAACTCTCACCTCCCGGCGTGTGTCGCTCTCTGTAGAGCGTAAACGCCGTCACCCTGGCGCAAACACTTCCATTATGTCCCAAGCCGATGCTATTACCTCCCTCAATGGCCATGTTTATCGCTTATATCCCTCCCACCTACTCACGCCCGATGACTATACAGGGCAAGGTCGCCGAGCTGCGCCTCGAGCTCAACAGCGGCGGGAAGAAGGACAAGAACTTCCTCCAGAAAAAGGTCGCCCTCAAGAAGATTGTCGCCAATATGACCATGAGCAACAATGAGATGGTGTCGCTGTTCCCCGACATTATCGGGTGCATGCACATCCAGAGTTTGGAGATCAAGAAGATGTGCGTCGACTCGACCCGAGATACTACTAGCGGACATATAATATTAACAACCGTCGGCCAGGTGCTTCCTTTTCTTGGTCAACTACTCGAGGATGAAACCGGAGATCGCCGTCAAAGCTATACCTGTGCTCGAGCAGGTATGTTGCAATGAAATAGCACAAGTAGTAGACAATGTGACTGGGTATGCTAACAACGACGATAGGACATGGAGGATTCCAACCCGCTTGTCAGAGCGCTAGCCTTGAGGACGATGTCGTATGTCCACGTCAAGGAATTCGTACAAGCGACATTTCCACTTGTCAAACGTCTCTTGAAGGACAACGACCCCTACGTACGAAAGACTGCTGCATTCTGCGTGGCGAAGCTTTACGATCACGACAAGCAGTTGGTGGAGAAGTCCGACCTAATCGAGCGCCTCAACCAGCTACTCAGGGACGACAATCCGACAGTGGTCGCCAGCGCACTGGCCGGCTTGATGGATATCTGGGAGCGTAGCGACAACATCAAGCTTACTATTGACTACAGCAACGCCTCAAAGATGGTGGCCATCCTACCCGACTGTTCAGAGTAAGTGAATAGTGGTCCATCACACACTCTCAGACAACTAACATGAACTTGATCAGGTGGGGCCAGACATATATTCTCGAAGCTCTGATGTCCTATGTGCCACAAGAGTGCAGCGAGGCGACACTTCTCGCAGAGAGAATCGCCCCGCGGTTATCTCATTCTAACTCCGCCGTCGTACTGACGTGTATACGTGTCATTTTGTACCTCATGAACTATATTGCCAACGAGAAGCAGATTGCGGCATTGTGCCGGAAGCTGTCACCGCCATTGGTCACGTTGCTGGCTAAGGGTCCGGAAGTGCAATATCTCGCTCTACGAAACGCCCTACTTATTCTGCAGCGACGGCCTGACGTGCTGCGGAACGATATCCGTGTCTTCTTCTGCAAATACAACGATCCTATCTACGTCAAGGTCACGAAACTCGAGCTCATCTTTATGCTCGCCAATGAAAAGAACATTGATGAAGTTCTGACGGAACTGCGGGAGTACGCCACCGAGGTTGATGTCCACTTTGTGCGGAAAGCTGTCCGGGCGATCGGCAAGCTGGCTATTAAGATTGAGCCAGCTGCACGAAGGTGCATCAACCTCTTGCTGGATCTGGTCTCGACCAAGGTGCCATACATTGTCCAGGAGGCGACGGTTGTAATACGAAACATTTTCCGGAAATATCCCAACCAGTATGAGTCCATCATCGGCACGCTATGCGAGCATCTGGACTCGCTCGACGAGCCCGAGGCCAAGGCAGCCATGGTATGGGTTATTGGCCAGTATGCAGACCGCATCGAGAACAGCGACGCACTCCTCGAGGACTTCTTGTACTCGTTTGCCGAAGAACCTGTCGAGGTGCAGCTCGCACTACTGACTGCCACCGTCAAGCTCTTCATCCAGAGGCCAACAAAGGGCCAGGAGCTAGTGCCGAAGGTACTGAAGTGGGCGACCGAGGAGACGGATAACCCCGACCTTCGCGACAGGGCGTACATGTACTGGCGCCTGCTCAGCTCCGACATCAGCGTCGCCCGGCAGATTGTCATGGGTGAAAAGCCGCCCATCACGGCCGAGTCGGAGAAGCTCGACCCCCAGACGCTCGAGGAAATGTGCCTGAGCGTGGGCACGCTAGCGACGATTTATCTCAAGCCCGTGCAGACCGTCTTCCGCTCCGCGCGGCCGCGCAGGCTGGCCGACTCGCCGGCGCTCCAGAAGCACCTGCTGCCAACGTCGCATAACCTGCCCGGTTTCGAGAACGCCAAGAGCCTCAGCATGCTTGGCATGGGAGGGCAGCCCGTGGCGCTCCAGCCAGGTGAGAATAGCAGCAGCGGGGGCGGTGGTGCGGGCAATATGGGCGACGCCGTAAACGACGCCGACGCGTACTTTGCCGGCCTCGGCAGCCAGCAAATGGCGGCCATGGGCATCCACAGCCCCAGCGATGCGTTTGGTGATAACGGCGGCTCCGAGGCCGGCTACGTGGTAAACCAGTTCAGCCCGCAGCAGGTCTACCAGCCCGCACAAGGAGTCGGGAGCAACGGCGACCTGCTGATGCTGTAGGAGAGCAGGCTGTGAGTGAAAAGCGGCGAGAGAAGACACCAAATGTAAAATGTGTCATAATAATAGCTCGCGTGGGAAACGTTTCAGGCAAAGGGATGCTACTGCTAGCTCATGTATAGGGATTCAAGATGATGGTGGCGGGCGCTTTTTCAACATACACAATCCAAAGCGATGATTTACAAAAATTTGTATCAGCAGGCTCAGTGTAGGCTCAGTACCATACTATTTATATGTTGCAACATACTTTGGCTGAAGCGGCGGCAAGGGTAGATAGGCATTGTGCTGGACCGTTTAGGAGATTGAGAGTGTTGATTCCGGTCTGAATTCCTACTACGACGACTACTACTATTGCCAATGTTACTATAACAACATAATATTAGTAAGACTCTTACACCGCCAGCGTATCCTTGCCCTACCAACCTCTCAAATCTCCGAAGGTGTGCTGATCGCCTCCCCAACCACGAGCGCAGGAAGCGGCAGGAGATTGCTCATCGCCATCATCGTCGTCGTGCTGTCCTCGGACTGGAACCGGCTGTGGTACGTGTGTCCCGCGCCGGTGCTGCTCACGCTCAGCGTCCTCGCCCGTTGGTGATTACCGGTACTATGATGATAATGATGATGATGATGTTGCTGCTGCTGCTGCTGTCTCTGCTGTTGCTGCCGCTTCCGCGAGGATGACTGCGGACGCGGCGGTCGGGGTCGGGAGAATGATGTGGCAGACAGCATTGAGGACGAGGACGTTGGGCGCGAAACGGAGGCGGTGTTAATGCTGGTGGAGCTGGTGTTTGCGACGCCGCGCAGCAGGGACGTGAGCGGCGGCGGCGGCGGGAGCGGGGGAAGGACGTAGTCATAGTCATAGTCATAGTCATATCCGCCGGCGCCGGGCCTGCCGGGTCTGTCTTCGTGGCTGCTCCTACCGCTGCTGCTACCGGCCTCGGGCGGGTTCCTGCCGTGCTTGGGACAGATGCTGCTCTTCTTCCTGGTCTTGTCCCCGTCCTTATCCTGATCTTCGTTTCTGTCGCGACGAGGCGTGGAGAGCTGATGATCAGGCTGGTAGAGCTTGTACAAGTCGCTGCTCTTCGCTTTCTTGCTGCGGGCATAAGGGGAAACCTCTTTTTTCCCGGCTGCCTTTTCTTCTTTCTCACTTGCCGCTCCAGCTCCCGCCGCCGCTGGTGGTGGTGGTGGTGTATGTGCCGGAACACCTCGCCGGCCATGTGTCGTCCTCGTTCGCGGCCGGCCTCGCGTCTGCTTTCCGAGCTCGTCGCTCTGGGCTTTAGAGGAGTTTTGCTGTATTTTGGACATGTCGTTCAGGCTGGCGTGGTTGCTGCCGAGCATGGTAGCAGGTTTCCTGGCGGTGGCGGTGGCGGTGGTTGTAACCAGACGACCGCGTACGATGAGGCCCTTGACGCTGTTGCCACAGCCCAACTCGGCATCCTCCTGGTTGTTGTTGCTGTTACTGCTGCTGTCCTGCGAGTAGCAGCTGCTGACGTTGCTGTCCAGGCTGGTCAAGCTTGCATGCCGGCTGCTTCGCCGGTTGAGAGCACTCGCCATGTAGTGAGACGGTAACTCGTTGCCGCTGCCAGCGCCACCACGGCGGCCGGCCCCAGATGTTCCTGTGGATTCTGGGGCCACGGCGAGGAGGAGTCTCCTGCGGTGCTGCTCCTCGAGGACGAGGCTGTGGATCCTACGAGTCTTGAGATAGAAGAAGACTGCCAAGCCGATGGACACGAGGCTAGTAGCACCGAGGACGGCGAGTTGGACAACGACGCTGGTATCGAATGTGATGCTGGTGCTGAGTCTGGATGTGTTCGGTGCGGTACTATATTTTCCGACTCTAATGATTCCCGATGAAACCGGGAGCGATCCGAGATACACCAGGGCCATTTGCTTTGGCATCGTCAATAGTGCAGCGACCGAGACGTGCCAGAGCCTGACATTGCACGTCGAGAAGAAGGCAGTCGAGAAATGCTGCGGTATGACGGATATCCGGACGAGCAGCACCAGCTGGGCATTGTCAAGTCAGACATTTAAAACGATCTCAAGTGTGCTAGATAGGAGTCATAGCTTACCAAGAAACCGCCCTCGTCAGCTATCTGCGCCAGAGAGCCGCAGCCAAGATCCGTCTTCTGCAGTCTCAAGACTCGACCCCTGAACAGCCGCCGAACAGCAAGCCATGTTGCAGCTATGGTTGATAGAGAGTTCCAAGTTAGCCCTGATGCGAGTTTTCTGGTATGACCAAGAGCGTAGACAACGCGGCAAGGAAAGACGGCGAGTCTTTTTGCGTAGCCAGGAGCGTATTATACCTTCACCAACTATCGTCCCGACTGCAATAATGGCAAAGCCCGCGTATAGTCCGTACTCGGCGCCGCACAGGATCGCGATAATCTCGTGGCCAAACAGGGGTGGGAACGAGAGGACGAATGTGATTGCCCCTGGTATCAGGAAACCTGCCGGCAGGCCCCGGATGATGGCCGAGAATGGTTCCAGGATCTGCAAGCCCACTGTCAGCCACCAGACAGATATGGTTTCGGGTCTGCTCCAGAGCTTTATCTTTGACTTACATGGATGACCTGGACGTGGAACAGCGTGACATTGGCTGTCAGTGCAACGAGGAGGACGGCGAATAAATGTGCCGCTGTTTGAACGGGCCATGTTAGCAAATGTGTCCTAAAAGACTGCCCAATTCCAAGACGATTCATCGTCACGGCGTTTCCAGGGGTCAGGAGTACAGGGCGCGACTCACAAATTTGCCATGGGCTAAAGCACTTTCTCCTCGAGCAACTTGGCTCGTAGTCTTCTGTGAGCAGGAATTCCGACGTGATTTTGACATCTCGTGCTTTTGCCATGATTCTTTCGGGGAGCGGGAGAACTTCCACAGCAGACCCGATGGAGGAGGAGGGGGACTCTGAAGCAAAGCCGACCAAAAGAACCTGCCGTGGAATAAGGGCAGCTCAACAAGTAATGAATGCTTGAAGTGCGAGCATGAAAGACCGCGCTTTTTCCCGGGCCTCTCCCGGGACTTCGGAATCCAAGAGAGGTATAGTCCGCTTGCGCAACGGCCGTGAGGAGCATCAGATTGATATAATGCTTCAGCCTCGAACAGCTGCGGCTCATAGCGGGTGCAACCGCCATCATATTCTCCATGCCAGGTTTCTGGGGACGGCGAGGTGGCTCGCCCTCGCGTCGCTGAGACATCCCCCATTCCAAGCGTGTTGTGTGGTACAGAGAGTCTCTGTGTCTCTGCGCCGCTCCTCTTCTCTTGCTGCTCTTGCTGCTCTTGGTGGTAATTTGGCCACTGCAGCAGCTGTGAGTACCGCCGAACCTGGTGTCTAGGCTGATACAGGAGGCATGTCCATCTTGTGTGCTCGAAACCATCAATGCCCGACCGGCCTGGTTGCGGATGTGTCAATTTGGAACTCAAGAGCATACCTATTGCCAGTCTAAGACAGCAGCAGGCCGCCAAAACATCCCGTGGGGGGCGAGTCGCTTGCTTCCAAGGCGGCCCATTGCACTTTCATCCAAAGGAATGCATATACTCGACACGAGGAGCGAAACGCCAATTCCAACTCTTGTGGCTGTCACATATTCACAATATCCGAGACCCGCAAGAGCTAACTCAGGTCTTCCCAGCTGAGCAGTCGTCCATTCTTTGACCCAATTGTCGTAAATAGTAGCGCCAGTACCGCTGCAATCATCAAAGCCGCTAGTCCGTCGGATAGAATCACCTATATTGCTAGTCCTCTTACGTGACCAGAGACGTGATGATTGCTCTGGGCGCCTTGATTTGCTTGCACGGCATATATTGCGCAGTGTTCAGCACGTAGAACGTGTGTGCATGGCTCTATCGGTCGCGCGCAAACAAAGTCGCGATTATGATTAATTTTAAGACAAAAAGACTTGTATTCAGGGCTTCTACGGGCTCGAAGCTGACTCATTCGCCCAGCTTCAGGTCCGGAACAAAAAGTACGACTCTGATCTGTCATTTCCCAAGCTCAACGTCATGGGTCTAGGAGTCGACTCTTGTAGAGCTAGTATCTCTGTTCGTCGTTAGTTGGCCCAAGTGCCTTTGGCATAGATGAGAGGTACGTTGCTGCCAAAGGTGCCCAACATGCGGTCAATAACATCTTTGCTCATGGGTGGTCTCATGTGTTCTTGGCGTATAGAAGTATCAAGAAGAAGTAGCGACCCATTAGAGACCCAATCCAGCTCAAGCAGTTCTTCATAACCAGTAAGACTAGGACCAGAGTGACGAGGCATTATAAGCACCAGTCCCTGCAACTGCCCTGCAACTGCGATAAGCCCCGCGCAGAGCTCAGCGCTGCACGATACGCATTCTGCCCCGCTGAAATTTCCAGCTCCAAAACGGCACTTGCACCACCACTACCCGAGCCTCACGAGACCTGACCTCTCTCTGCTCCTCCAGCAGAGCACACCCAGCCATGGAGGTCGACAGCCCGCCCCTCCGATCGACCCTGCCCTCGAGGCCGCGACCACAGCAGCACCTCCAGTCCACCACCACCACCACCGCCACTCCTCCTCCTCCGCCATCGTCGACCCCGACCCCATCATCGCCTCCTACGATGTCTATACCAATCCAGCTCTCCCCGCAGACCGCCAGCTGCTCATAATGCAGCACCCGAACCAGCGCCAGCCGTCGGTTGAGGCCTACACCCATCTCTCCGAGGTCCGCGTCAAGCCCCGCAACGGCATGATCGAGGTCGATGTCCCCTTGTCCTACCACCTCAGCGACTACGACCGCGATAAGGGCCTGCGCTGGGGCACCGCCCTTTCCCGCAGCATGGCCGCAAAGAACGGTGGCACCCACGGCCTCGCGGGCGGCTTTGGCGTCGGCGCCCCCGTCATGCGCGGCGGCCCGGCCGGTGCGGCCGCAGCCGCAAAGAGGCGCAACGCCGACGAGGTCGACCTTGACCTGCTCGACACGCGAGACTGGAGCGAGGCTGTGCGCCAGGACCGGGTCCTGCGGACGCAAACCATGGGAGGCAGCTTCCCCGTGGAGAGCGAGAGCCACTGCCGGTGGATGGTGGGAATTTTTCAAGGGAGTACGTCTGGCGATGCTTGTTGTTTAACCCCCTGGACACTTGGATGCTGACCAAGGACATTTCCGTCTTCACAGAGCAACTCCACCTCACGCCTGCGACGGCCCTAATCAACCTGCGGCCACAACTACACCACATCGACGCGACCACAGAACAAGAACGGCTCTCTAGGCCTCGCGAAGGCGGCGGCAGCGGTCCCTCGGGCGGTGGCGGTGGTCAATCTTCATCAGGAGGCGGCGGCGGCAAGGACAGCGCGGGAGGAGCGGGAGGAGCCCCGCCGGGACCGCCCCCGCCCGCGGCGCGCGCCATCACAATGACCATCAAGAGCGCGTCGGGCAACGAGGTGACCACCGAGACCATGACGGACCGGCTTCGGCTCGCGCAGCAAGAGCCTTGGAGCAAGCTCCGGTACGAGGACGACTCGAGCGCACGCGCGTGGGACATGTTCAGCCAGAACCTGGTGTACAAGGGGCCCGGCGCGGTGGACCCCGACGCTGCCCTCGCGGAGGGCGACAAACTAAAGGCTAAAGTCAAGACTTCTAGTAGTAGTGACGAGAAAGCAAAGGGCAAAGGCCTTGCCGTGGACGGGGAGGCCATGGATGTTGACGATGACGATGACGACGACAAGAACAACAGTGCCGCGGCGCAAGCCGACCTCCTGCCACCGCCGCCGCCGCAACTTAGGGGTAAATGGGCCACGACCGACTTCCTCCGGGCCGTCAGCGGGATGCACGAGGGCGCCGAGGCGGCGGGTGCGCACGAGGATGCAGCCGCCGCCGTCGAGGTTAAGAAAGAAGTCGCCGGGACTGCTTCCTCGCTCGCGGGCGCGGGCAAGGCGAGGGTCTCGGCCGTCGCGGGGTCGAAGAAGACGGCTGCAGCCAAGGGCAAATCTGTGGCTTTTGAATGATGGGGTAGCTCAGGGGAAAAAACAGGGCACTGCTGTGATTCGGGAGGGTAGCAGGATATCGGGTCAGTGAAAAGAAGAGAGAGAACGAGATTGAGTGTTGTGTTGGCGGGTTCGGTTGGGTCGGATTGCATCGGCTGCTGGCGTTCTAGACATTGTCCAAGCATTTCCCTGTTTTCTCGGCGTTGATTATTTCGGAGATAAAAAGAAAGGAGGTAGACATGTAAGCTGTTCCAAAGCGTCGCTACGAGTGTCTCCCTCTAGAATTACAAGCTAGAAAAGACATACCACATACGGAGAAAGACAAACGCGAGAAAATCATTGATTCTTGATTGTTTTGGGGCGCTCACGCTTTTTGTGTGTCTTCGTCGTTCAATCAACAAGACAAGTTGTGTTCTACTGATACTGCCGAGCAATTCGACTTGCTTCTGAACCCCCCAACTCGTGTGAGCAAATGTGTCGAGGCTCACGCGAAATGCTGTGCGCCGGGTACTGCACCGCTGTTCTGTTCCCTTCATTCCTCCAACAAATATATGCCAAATGTTGGAAGGACCATGGCCATTAATCGGCCCATCGTTTCCATCATGCGACAACAATCAGCCGCAAGTCCAAGCATGCGAAAGTGGTATATCCATTCCGTGGTTCGTCTTGCAATTGAATCTGTGAGATATCGTGTCGTTTACCCATTTTGGCCACAAGTGTTTGTTATAAATGGCCTGTCGAGATCGCTTCAATGTCGACCTATTTCTTGCACCACGGACTTCGATTTAAGGACAGTCATTATTATTGTCGCGTTTAGTCTGCGTTCAGCAGCTCGACATCAAGACCGATCGAACGCATGAAGAGGTTGACACTGTCCAGACGTAGTTTGGCCATGTCCGCAGGAAGCGTCTTGGCCATGGTAATGGTGCCCATGACGCGATCGCGGACAGAGGTGACGAGGCGCTGCTGCTCCTCTTGGCTTGCACCGATACCAATGGCGGCCAGGAACTGCCACACATATACGTCCTCTCCGGATGTGACGGACCCAGGGAAGATGTTGGGTAGAGTGTATTCGAGGACGTTGAAAAATTGGTTGAATTGTTGAACCCTGCATTTATCTTGTTAGCAAAAAAAAATAGAAAAAAAGACGGAATAGCTAGGGGGCGAGCTAACCATTGGCTCCAGGTTTGTTCATTAGCCTGTCCAGCATCCTTAATGAGCTCAGCGCGGCTCAAGATCATGGTGAACATGGAAACGCCAATACGTGTGCGTGCAACTAGGTCGATGTTGGCATGCTGTGTGATGAGGCCCAAGACACCAGTCACAATGGGGAGATCCGACTCATTGAGGAGCTGGAACAGGCAAGGCATCACATTCATCGAGAACATCTCAATATTCTCGCGCATGGCTGCGTTGATTGTGACAGGCTCGCCAGTCTGCACCTGGGCGCCGCGCACAACATCCAGCTGATCCAGGTGGAAAACGATGATGGTCAAGATGGTAGTGCGCTGCTCATGGGTCAGGTGTCGGAACACGCGAGGGATCGCCTTCTTGCCCTTTTGATAAGAGATGAAGGCGATAAATGGGTGGATCGAAGTAGCGCCTATCGACTCGTGGACCTTGAGCTCACGCCACAACCGCTGGTTGAGCTCCTGGAACTCTGCCTGGCGGTCGACAAAGGCCTGATCAGGAGTCTCGCCGGGAGGCGAGGGAGGTGGCATGGCACGGGACAAGTCATCCATCTTCATAAGAGTGAGATAAACGCCCTCGACGTCCTTGAGTGTAGCCTTCCCATCCGAGATTCTGGCATGAGAGCGCTGGGCACTGCTTGGACGATTGGCGTCGGAAGAGCTGTCAGCACGCTTAATGTTAAGCAAAGGCTTTGGTGTCTTGGCATTGCTGAAGGAGATCTTGCCAAGGCTGCCTTCGATGACAAGCTGCTTGTTCTTGGGCTTGTTCTTGGCAGCCTCGACTGCTCGCTGGACCTGCTGCTCCATGCGTTGAACGTGGTTGTCAGCGCCACGGCCGTGGCGGCGCATCCCGCCATGGCGAGTGCCAGTTTGCACAAGATAGGTCTGGGCGAAGTTGTTCAGGGGCTGGTTAGGGTTCTGGCGCTGCCCAGCTCGGAGGGAGCTGAGAACCTGATAATAGAAATCCTCGGCCAGTGCCGCATCGGTTCCGTGGTCGTTGGGGTCACCAGTGGCAGCGACAAGCTGCTGTAGCTGGATGCGAGTAATAAAACTCTTGTCTTGCGGTGTCATCAATCCGTTATCCTTCGATAGGACGAAGATCTTGTGGTTGCGCTTCGCACGCCGAGCCTCTGCCTCCACAAACGCTGCCTTGTCCTCGTCGGTTAGTTGCGCCACCTGTGTGGGATCTTGGCCTTGTCGGCTGAACGATTGCTGTCCTCGGTTTGCAGGATAGGCCGGACCTCCAATCTGGGCACGATTGGGATTCTGCAAGATCTGGGTCGGGGCCATCAAGGGAGGTTGCTGGCCCTGTAGCTGCGAAAGGGGGCTAGGCACAACGGGCCCCGTGAGCGGCGGCTGCTTTGACGAGGGGCGCTGCAGAAGAGTGACCGGTTGACCATGAGTGAGACTGGGTGAATGCCCAGGTTGCTGGAAGCCCTGCGCTTGGAGATTGTCAAATTGCTGGTGATGATACTGACCAGGGTGGGGAGCTGCTTGGCCATCGAGCAGTCCAAAGGCACCATACGGCTGTTGAACGGGTGGAGTTGCCTTCGAAGAGGATCTCATCTGGGCCTCGACCTCTTCCAAGCTCATCATCTTCCGCGACGCAGCAGGAGGTGTCGGTTGGCTCTGAGGCACGGGGGTAGAGGTCATGGGCTTCTTGGGGGCAACACCCCAGATGGAGGCATCGACCTGGAGCTCCGGCTCAGGTTCCTTGTACTGCTCATAGCCGCTCCGCACGGGGCGTTGCTGGTACTGGTAGCCAGTTTGATAGTGATGATGAGAGACTTGCGGGGGAGGTGCGGTACGTGTGACTGGCTGCTGAAGATTGTATCGAAGGTGCTCCTCCTCGAAAGCATCGGCAACCTTAGCAGTCTGACCGAAAAAGTCGAAGTCCTTGCCAACCCTGCCAGTAGACGGACCGTCGTTGCCGCCAACGCCACCAAAGGTGTCATCGTTGAAAGCATCGTCCGTTTCGTCGAGCTGATCGCCCAGGCCATCGTAGGTATCGTCGAACTCGAGCGCATCGTCCATGTTGTTATGACCTGAGAGGTCGGCAAAAGGGTCGTATACCTGGCCGAAGCCAGGCGCCGCGGTGTTGTGGAAGGCCATCGTGGCAAACGAAGTGCGCACTTCAGGCCAGAACTCGTGGCAAAAGCCTGCAGGGAATTGTGCGATCTAAGCTCAATTGAAGTTCTTGTCAGCGATGCCGAGGACAAAAGTATTGCCAGAGCAGCTGTGAGATGCGGCCGCCAAAGTGAGGGAGCGCAATAATTCATTCCTCGCCGGGCTTGCACTACGATGGTGGTAGAAAGACCGGGCCCATTGCTGGACGAGGTGGGGTTGCCTGTCACGACTGGCAATAAAGACGTAATTGATGCACGCCACCATGTCGACCTCTGTCGTCCATTAAGTCTCTGGTGAGGACTGGACACCGGGAGAAATAAGAACAGTCTCAGGAAAGGAAAGATGACTTACAGCTAAAAGGGAGGGGTGATCTGGAAGGTGCTGCCGAGATATGCCTCTATCGTCATATTGTGCGGAGGGTTTCGGGGCAACGGGGCGACGTTGTCGAGCGTGTCGCGAATATCGGAGCGTGGCAAGGGGACCGCGCAGATAAGACACAGGTAGGGTAGCAGAGCTGAACTTGGCCGGTTGCTGCAAAGAGCGAGGTCGGCGTAGTAAGCCCAGTGTAGGAGAATTGCGACACCAGAGTCCCTGACGGTGATGCGTCCAAGGCGACGTGTGGTGGGTGATGATGTGGTGAGCCACTTGCTCGTGCTGGGCTGCCACTGGACTTGCATGGAAGCTTGCGGCTCCTCTCGCCAGCTGGTGCGGGATCTGCCAGTCCTCGCCGCACTTGCACGATGCAGAGCTCTGGTGGGGTGGAAAGGGCAAGGTGATCCGTGCACCCTCCACACTTGCAATCAAGACGTGCTTCGTAAGAGCTACAACTCGACCGTAGCCTCAACGACGCATATGCTCTTACAACACCGGGCGCTTCATGCGAGCCAAGCGTTTCTTTTGGCCTGATGCCAACAATTTGCTGTCTGGAACGATGCTCCTTGGGAAAGGTGACTCTTTGCAGGGGTTGAGCGTGACTTTGCCATGGAACATCCAGTATGAAGACCAGAAACATTGAAAGCAATTCCAATGTGGCTCGCAGAACTATGTGGGCCATTGCAACAATAGTAACGAATTCCTACGACTTGGCTTGGTTCATTGTCCACAGCCGCAAAAAGCTTCTGTCTCATTGCCGCACATACAATGCCCCTGCCCGCGTTGGTGCCGAGTTGAAGCTCAAGAGTGGAGGTAGGAACATAAAGATGGACATGCCAATCGGTCGGTGAAGCCGATGAGCCTCAGCTCCGGCCCGTGGAATCCTCTGGTTTGATGGCTGCAGACAATGGTTTGATCATGATTGGACCCGGAGGCTGAGGATGCTAGGATGCGGGCGACCTCGTGTTCCAAGATTGTATGGAAGGGCACTTGGTGACTGATGCCAACCTCAACACGTATCGCCGTGGAGACTTGGGGTCCTAGTGCGATAGACTATACGGACAACACGAGCCGACTTTGCCTGCACATCTGGTGCAGACAGTACTGCACGTTGATTGAAACTGCCAGACTGCCGAATACTTGCACGATGAGTTCCATATTGTGTGTGACGGGTGTCCTGGGATCCACCTGTCCCTGCCCCCGCCCCAGCTCCAATGTCGCAAACTTGCCAGCCATTTTGATGGAGAGGAATGGTGCTGCCAAGACGCAGACAGGACCAGGGGCGGTCATGCTGTCTTCTGGAACCTTGGAACCCTTCTCCTGCCGATCGGGAACCCTGGCCTGGGGCAGCAGGCCATGCGTGTTGGTTGACGACGAC
The DNA here is from genome assembly GCA_026745475.1 of Microdochium nivale. Taxonomy (NCBI): domain Eukaryota; kingdom Fungi; phylum Ascomycota; class Sordariomycetes; order Xylariales; family Microdochiaceae; genus Microdochium; species Microdochium nivale. The sequence goes on along the minus strand of JANTFD010000004.1, from coordinate 3,249,076 downwards.
GACAGCTTCGTCAGGGCTGGCAGGAGTGCACGACTGGGCTGCATCCCTGGCTGCGATCCCGACCTGACATCTGATGCTGAGTGCGCACTCGAGATATCCAGGAGAGCCACGGGGCAAGCGGCACCAAGCCAGGGTAACAATGTCTCAGACTTTGTGGTGTTGAGCGCGGAGCCCGCCAGCATGGCCATGCCCCTTTGGTCCCTGGGGCAGAGCTTGTTGATGGATGCGTCGTGGCCGTGCCAGCTCGCGCTTGCAGGGCCAAGGGGAGACTGCCGGGCGGGCAATCCACCCGCTGGCTGGCAGCTCCAACAATTCTGCTCCAGAGAACATTCAGTCGAACCTTACAGAGAGGCAGCCTGGCTCGCCTGGCTCACCGACCCCTGGCCACGCCTCCTCCCTTGCGCTCGACTTGCTCCTTGGACCGACGGTCCCTGCCGCGCTGTGCTGGCCCCTCTCCTTTTTTGGCGGATCCTACCTACCACTTGCATCCGTGGCGGCCCAGATCCAGTTTCCGTCCTCTTCTTTCCATCGACACACATCGTCGTCTGCCTGCACAACCACTGTTGCTGGCATCACGGACTGCGTCCGACTTTTGACATCGACTTTTCGCCATCATGGCCGCCGGCAGTGCGCGCATTGTGCGATACATTCTCCTTTCGGCCTTTGTATGTCGTCTCCAGCCCTGCCTGACCCTGACTGCCATCCACTAACACTCGCCCGCACCACGCCCCCAGGTTTTGGCTGTCTTCTACTACGTCTCCCACTCCTCCTACGAGGGGCCCTCCATCAATACCGACACCTTCACAAAGGGCTCTGGCTTCGGCACCCATGGCAGTCTGACGAGCGGCGGTAGCGTCAGCTCCGGCTCGTCCGGCTCTGGAAGCAATGCAGTCTCTGGCTCTGGTTCCTCCAGCAGTGGCTCCTCCGGCTCCGGCCTCACACACCAGAACAGCGGCAGTAACTCGCCCATGGCCATGACCCCGGCTGACGCTGGATGGAACGACCTCAACGGTCCTGCTCCCGGTCCCCGCATGAATGCCACCTTCGTCACTCTCGCACGCAATGCTGATGTCTGGGAGATTGCCAAATCGATCCGTCACGTCGAGGACCGCTTCAACCGCCGCTACGGCTACGACTGGGTCTTCCTCAACGACAAGCCCTTTGACGCCACCTTCAAGAAGGTCACATCCTCCCTCGTCTCCGGCAAGACCTACTACGGCGAGATTGGCAAGGAGCACTGGTCTTTCCCAGAGTGGATCGACCAGGACAAGGCGAGGAAGGTCCGCGAGGACATGGCTCAGCGCAAGATCATCTATGGTGACTCTGTGAGCTACCGCCACATGTGCCGTTTTGAGTCCGGTTTCTTCTTCCGCCAGCCTCTTATGCTGAACTATGAGTACTACTGGCGTGTCGAGCCGAGCATCGAGCTCCACTGCGATATCCACTACGACCCCTTCCGCTTCATGAAGGAGAACAACAAAAAGTACAGCTTCGTCCTCAGTCTGTACGAGTATGTCGAGACGATCCCCACCCTCTGGGACAGCACCAAGAAGTTCATAAAGAACCACCCCGAGCACATTGCCAAGGACAACTCGATGGCCTTCCTCAGTGACGACGGTGGCTCCACTTACAACCACTGCCACTTCTGGTCAAACTTCGAGGTTGGCAGCTTGGACTGGCTCCGGTCCAAGCCGTATGTCGACTTTTTCGAGTCACTCGACAAGGACGGTGGTTTCTTCTATGAGCGATGGGGTGACGCTCCCGTCCACTCCATCGGTGCCGGTCTCCTGCTGCCCAAGGATGAAATCCACTTCTTCAACGACATTGCCTACTACCATGTTCCATTCACTCATTGCCCTACTGGCGACCAGAAGCGCATTGACCTGCGCTGTCACTGCAATCCCAAGGATAACTTTGATTGGAAGGGCTACTCTTGTAAGTTTCTGTGATCAGCCCAACTTCACTTGCAGGCAACTAACACAAGTGTTCTGCAGGCACCTCCCGATACTTCGATCTTAACCACCTGGACAAGCCTGAAGGCTATGAGCTCCAGCAAGATTAAACACTTGAGAAGTAGATTGGATGTACTGATAGAGATTCTCAGATCCTTGGCGAGCTTGGACCACGTTCGAACAGCCGAGCTTCAAAGCAAGTTTTTTCTCGCGAGACATGGAGCATCATTGCATGGCCCGTGCTTCTTGATCTGCAGCCACTGCGCTTGGGATGCTGTTGAATCAAAAGAACTTATGACGAGAACAATTGGTAACAGGAGATTTCTTGGGAGATTCGGCGTCACAAATGGGCAATTATGTCATTTTAGAGCATTTAGGCTGGTCTACTTGGACAGCCCGGGGTGGGCACGCCGTCGTGACAATATAGAGAAATGCTCATGATCATGCACATGTGCCTATGTGACTTGACACATGCAGATTATGTTTGTCTGAACATGTTGTACCTATGGACACTTGTACTTGTAGGTTGCATACTTCCTTCAACTTCCCCCATTGGGATTACCCCAGCCTCAGCGGGTCAATCCTGGGTGCAACGACTCCCAGCACAGTCCTGTTTATAACCAGCCTTAGCGGCTCGATATCTCCTGTCATTCCTGCCACCACATAGGAGTTCTACAAATGGTAGTGAAGACAGCACACATCTGAAACATCCGCCGGACCGTACTCTGCTGTATTCATGGCGTTGCTTTTGTACAGATGCTAATCTCCCTCTACATCGTGCGGCTCCCTACAAGCCTAGTCGAAAGTATATAGTAGTTGCGCGCTCCGTCTAGTGTCTTTTTCCTCTAACGCAGAGGACGACGGATGGGCACTTCTTGAGAACCCGTGCGACAAACGTTTGGTGTACAGTGTTGGCAGTCCAGTCTAGGCGCCGACTGCAGCCTTTTTGGGCTTCTTGGTGCCAAACTTGCTTCGGCTCGACATGCGTGTCGCGACACCACCCTGAAAGCTCGTAATAAATGAAATTCATATCAGCGGTCTGGCCCGGCAAGAAGAGCATGGGCTCTCTATTAATGACACTCCCGCAGGTCTCACAGACTGTAAATGACCTCGAACGAAGTGGAGCCCGCCACGCCCGTCAATCCCCTAGAAAGGAAAGAGAGAGACAGAGAGAGAGGGGGGGGGGGACTCACCAAGTCCAGCGCTCCGCGCACCAGCCGGTACCGCACACCGGGGCAGTCCTGCGCCCGCCCGCCACGGACGAGGACGACGCTGTGCTGCTGGATGTTGTGCCCTTCTCCCGGGATGTACGCCGAGATCATGCGGCCCGAGGAGAGGCGGACACGGGCCATCTTGCGCTCGCCCGAGTTTGGCTTCTTGGGCCGGACGATGCCGACCTTGATGCAGACGCCCTTTTGCTGGGGGCACTGCGTGTCCGAGAGTGCCGGGGAGACGGCGTGGCGCGCGCGCTTGCCCTTGCGCATTCCCTGGTTGGTTGGATGGGTGTTAGCGACGATGACTTGTTTTTTTGTGTGTGCCCAAGATGTACGTGTGTGTGTGTGTTTTCTATCTTTGGGCTTTCGAGTCCGTGGAAAGCGCTTTCAAGGGGATGGTGTTCAACAAGAATATGGCGGCCCTGTCGAAGACTCGTGGGCGATATGTATGTGCTGGATTGGATCAAAGTATCGACGTACTCGTAATACCTGGTTGAGGGTCTTCTGTGGTGCTGGTGTCGTCGAGAACAGGCGCCGTGACGGTAATGTCCTCGAGCTGGTGATGGTAGTCTGCTTTGCTGCGAGGCTCGGGATACGCGCTGGTGCCGCAGCGGCGGGGGAGACGGTCCTAGAGGCTAGCGACCGCCAGGCCGTGGCTGGCCGCAGCTGTCTGAGTATTGTCGCGACCATTGTTTTTGTAGCCGTGCGGTTGCGCGAGGTGGGCGTGATTCGTTGTTAAGACTCGTCGTTTCGCGATGCAGGACTTGGAGCTTGGCTTCGTCTTGACCCCGCCAAGTGCTACCAGGTGGCGGACCATCTCTCTAAAAGGCATCCGGCGCTCTCGAGCACAGGGCTTGCTTGCTCATGACGAAAGGCCAGGAGCCGCAATCGATAGTACGAACTCCATATTAGCGGGGCCGCGACTCGGTGCTCGCGCTTGAGGCGCTGTCGCAGCGAGCGCAGTCAGTTCTTCACATGCCGGAGCACGAGACACGCCACCCCACCGCTGCAATCTGATTTGACAGCGTCAGAACCTGGGGGGCCACGCGGGCTCATTGAAGCTTCCCCACGAAAGCAGCGCCTACCCTCGGCAGACCGTCGGAAAGCCGTGGGATGTCCCCCTTGCCCGCCGCTGCTGCGCCCGCGCTCGCCGACACCTGCGCTTTAGATCTGCACAAGAAAAATCCCGAGGCGCCGGCTTCCAGGGCCCCTTTGGACTTTCTTCCTCCTCTTATAAACATTTCCGGGCAGTTCCCCTTCAGCCTTTTCCGCCCATATTGCGACGCTGCTTTTGTCCTGCAGCCTTTGCATCGCACGCTCCCCGCATTTCCACCCTCCCCTCTCCAACGTTTCTCCAAACAAGTCGCGGAACACCACCACATCCAACATGTCTGCCATTGCTAGAGCTTTGCGGCCTGCTGTGCAGCGGAGCTCGGGCGTTGCCCTCTCCGCCTCTGCCACTGCCGGAAGACTGTCGACCGCTTCTGCCAGGAAATGCCGTCCTTCGCGGACGTTCAACGCCCAGCAGTAAGTGGCTCGGGGGACCTGAGAAGCCCTGCCTCTCGGCCTACATAACGGTTGACTGACAATTTCGATAGGCTCCGGCCCCTATCTGCCACTGCGCGTCGGTGTAGCCAGCTCGACGACCTGACACCCACACCCCTAACGCACTTTTCCGAGATCGAGACTGCGATGCAGGAATCGGTTTCCAAGTTCGCCACCGATGTTATCCTGCCCAAGGTCCGCGAGATGGATGAGGCCGAGAAGATGGACCCAACTGTTGTCGAGCAGTTATTCGAGCAGGGCCTCATGGGAATCGAAATCCCCGAGGACTTCGGCGGTGCCGGCATGAACTTCACATCAGCCATTATCGGCATTGAGGAGCTCGCCCGCGTAGACCCTAGTGTTAGCGTCTTAGTCGATGTCCACAACACGCTCGTCAACACCGCCGTCATCAAGCACGGCAGCGCAGAGCTCAAGAAGAAATGGCTCCCCAGGCTTGCCACCAACACCGTTGGCAGCTTCTGCCTCAGCGAGCCCGTTTCCGGCTCGGACGCATTCGCTCTGGCCACCAAGGCTACCGAGACCGCCGACGGCTACACAATCTCTGGTGGCAAGATGTGGATCACCAACTCGCTCGAGGCCGACTTCTTCATCGTGTTTGCCAACCTCGACCCCAGCAAGGGCTACAAAGGTATCACTGCCTTCATTGTCGAGAAGGGCACCCCCGGTTTTGAAATCGCCAAGAAGGAGAAGAAGCTCGGCATCAAGGCCAGCAGCACATGCGTCATCACCTTTGACGATGTTAAGATCCCCAAGGAGAACCTCTTGGGCGAGAAGGGCCAGGGTTACAAATACGCAATCAGCATCCTGAATGAGGGCCGTATTGGCATTGCTGCGCAGATGACTGGCTTGGCTCTCGGCGCTTTTGAGAACGCCGTCAAGTGAGTTATTTGTTCTTAGGTTTTCGCAGGCAGAGCCTAATATGAGACTAACCGTGGTTGCTACACATTAGGTACGTATGGAATGACCGCAAGCAGTTCGGCTCCCTGGTCGGCGAGTTCCAGGGCATGCAGCACCAGATTGCCCAGGCATACACCGAGATCACGGCGGCGCGCCACCTCGTCTACAACGCTGCCCGCAAGAAGGAGGCTGGCGAGGACTTTGTGCGCGATGCCGCCATGGCCAAGTTGTACTCGTCGCAGGTCGCCGGCCGTGTCAGCGGCCTCGCCGTTGAGTGGATGGGTGGCATGGGTTTCGTGCGCGAGGGTCTTGCTGAGAAGTTTTTCCGCGACAGCAAGATTGGCGCCATCTACGAGGGCACGAGCAACATCCAGCTCAACACCATCGCGAAGCTCCTGCAGAAGGAGTACACAGCGTAAACGTGACAATCTGGTCAAAGCCGTGCGGAATAGCACGCATTAACCGTCGGTAACTTTGTCTTTGAACATGCATCCAGCCATATGACGACGGACCCGACGCAGTATAAACACAGAAATGAATTAAAACCAAAACAATTAGATGAGCGAAGATAAATGAAGTCATGAGTCTCGAGATACTGCTCGATATATTCAAACCCCGCTATAAACTATGGTGGCATGCGACCATCATGACAAACCTGGAGCCACGTGACCTTCCACGCTTGTATTTTGGTCTTGCGCCGAGTGAAGTGACGGCGAGTAAGCCCCGTGGGTACGGCTTTCGGCACTGCACTCAGAGCCACAGTCAGCATGCGGGGGGTGCAAAATGAAATTGATGGGGTTCCTCGATCTGCATTCCCCATAAATGAGTCTCTGGGGGCCTAGCTCTAGAGCTAGCTGGTAATTATAATTAGATCTGGGGAGGAAAGACCAGCTCCAGCGTGCCTGGGACGGCGAACATCTGACAGGGACCTGAACGAGTGTGTTGCAGAGCATCTGGCTGTGCCACGTGCGTAGTTGGTGTTGTTGTTCTTTTGCGCGGCCGAGTGGGGGAAAACAAAAGGGTATACAATAGCCTGGCATGCATCTCGACAATCAAATACCTGATAGCTCGATAGGTTGGTAGGGTAGGGGTGCGTGTGTATGTGTGTGTGTGTGTCAAGGTCGGATTGCTCGGCTGCGGCTCCCTCAGCTGCCAGCCCCCCCACCTAATCCGAACAAGTGACTACCCTGCCCTGCCCTGGTCAAGCATCCTCAGAGGCACACCTAGGGACGATTGCACATATTGCTACTACTACTACTATGTAGCGTATGTATGGTGTAGGTTGACGTGCAGGGTACAACTACCTGCCACGAGCATCGGGATGAGGCTGTGCTAGACAGCGCGCTTGGGCGAGCCATCTCAAGCATGCAGGCTTGCTTGCCGTAGCGGCGGCGGCGGCGAGCAGCACGCGCCTGATATCTTGTGTGAAGGGAGGGGGGAAAGAGGGTTAGCAACGTCTGTGATCGGACAAAGCTCCGACAACGACGGCTGCTGCCCCTGCAGGCTGGAAAGTGGTTTACAAGGGGGCGGGGGGCAGGCTGTCACAAAGACTCGGGTACGACTTCCAGTGGGCACCTCCAGGTCTATTCCTGAGCCGCGGCGACATGGACTAGCTCTGGAGTCAGAGTACGGGATTACAAGTGTGTGATGGCATACTCCTCTCTCTCTCTCTCTGTGTGTGTGTGTGTGTACCTCGAGCACTCAACTCCATGTATATAGGATGGCGTTGCTGGGCGAATCCGAAAGTATAACCTGAACGAGGAAACAGAAGGCTGTGCAGTGCAGCGCAAGCATATACACACTAAAAGTACGCTATAGGTAGGGCTGAGACGGGGGTTGTGGTTGGCTCCGAGTGTGTGATTGCAGGGATCATCAGGGCTGGCAGTGTTTTATTTTTAAGCATCAGCAGGGCAGCTGGAGTGGGGACAACCTCAAGTGCTCTTTCCTTTTCGGCGTTCGGCACCAGCTCCAGCCCTCTCCTTAGCCAGCGATCCGGGGCAAATCTTGGGCATCCTACCTTGTCGTCTACACAATTGACAATCGCCAATGCAGCACCCTTCTTTAAATAACCCAGCCGGGTGGTATACCCGGCCGAGTGGTATACCCAACGCGCCGATAGGGCACGCCGACACGGCAGCTGCCGTCTTGATAGATGAAGAGACATGGCCCCTGCTCCGAGTCGGCCTGCATTACTGCTTACATCTGTTCTATCACGCACCACTTGCATGCATCAAAACCTGCCAGCCTACATTGCAGGGGAACGGGAGCTGGGCTGAGCTGCCCTGGCATCTCGTTGGGGTGCCCGTCGGGTCCTGCAGCCGCTTGGTTGCTGACGGCCGCTCTGTTTCACGGTAGAAACTTGTATATCTCGGAGCCTTGCCGCAGTGCATCCGTCCGTCTTGCATTCCAACAAGCAACTCGAATCCGGTCGCCCACAGCCAGAACAGTCGTAACTACCGCCCATCATGGAGCCGCCGACAAACCTCGAGGCCCGCAACTCCTTCGGTTCCGACGATGAAGACGTCCCAGTGCCTGTCATGCCGGTAGTCCCCATCATGGCGACTCCTGTCCTCCCCGTGGAAAAGATCCGCGCCCTGTCGTTCCACCACGGTCGTTCCGAGCAGGACGAGCTCAACGATATTGAGAGCCTGGGCCACCGCTACGACAAGGACCTAGTCCCAATGTTTGAAAAGGTAAGGCTGTCTGCATAGCATATCCCCGGTGATACAGCACTAACATGGCGTCCTTGTGGCCGATAGCGTGCTTCTGCAACCATCTTGGAAGTCTTCTATGACTTCTGGGTCGTCGCCAATCTCAGCGTGTTTATGAATGTAAGTAGTCGCTCGCCCTGCAGAACAAAAAACCTTTGGGCATGATTGCTCATTAGATATCGCGTCGACAAGGTGCACTCCGTTGCCGACCCATCTAGCCTGTGGTCCTATATCGGCTACATCAGGTGAGTGATCACTTTGGGCCTAGATCACAAAAAACGACATCTCTGATATAATGCCGCAGTCTCGTCTGGTTCAACTGGTTCCTCGTTGGCTGTTTCGATGTCCGCTACGTCACAGACAGCGTCTTCGAGCGAATCGCTCGTACCTTGCATCTCGGCGTCGTCGTCGGCTTCGCCGTCGTCGCGCCCAATTACGATCCGAACAAGCAGAACAAGGGCACCTGGCAGTGCATGTGTATGTGACATCCTTTTCCAAAAGCCTATCCTCCTAAACACCGCTTACCTTCTCTTTAGCATTGATCTTAATGGTCTCACGGCTCGTGCTCGTCTTTGAATACCTCACCATTCTTTGGCACATTCGCAAGTTCAAGCAGGGCAAGCTGCCCCTTCTCGCTGCTATCGTCTTCCACTTCATGGCTGCTATGGTATACCTTGGCGTCTCCTTCCGCTTCGAAGATAACCGGAATAGCAACGCCTACATTGCTTGGTACCTTGTGATGGCGCTTGAGGCTATTGTCCAGGTTGGATTGTCTCTGTACTCAAAGGTCCTTTCCTTCAACGGCACACATCTCTGTGAGAGAATGACTATCTTGACCATGTTCATTCTTGGTGAGGGTGAGTCTTCCCAACCTTCTGCTAGAGACACTCCTTGGGCTATAAATTAACATCTATTGACACAGGCGTAATGGTCGTCATGGACAGTGTCGTTAACATTGTCAAGAACAACGGTTGGAGTGAGTTCACCACAGTCGAAGCGATGGAAAGCCTGGCAAGATAGCTAACAACCAAGCAGCCAGCTCAACGATTGGCGTCCTAGTCGCCGCTGTGGGCACCATCTACTTCGTCTTCATGTTGTACACGGACTGGATGCAGGGCTACGCGAGCTTGGTCAACTGGCGCCAGATTGCGTGGTCCCTTCTGCATTTCCCCTTTCACGTTTTCTTGCTCCTGTTTATTAAGGGAAGCTCGCAATTCATGATTTGGTGGAAGGTCGTAAGTCATTCATCGTTGCTCAGGCTGAGATGGTTATCATTGACGCTAACCTAGCCTGGAAACAGACACAAGTTGAGGACGACATTAGATACAAGTTTGCCCGAGCTTTCGACCATCTCACCGGCGACTTCGTCACTAGCGAAGATGTCGTGGCGTCCTTGAACGCCACTATTGAGGGGGTGTGGGTAGACTACAAGCCCGTTTGGAGCACAGTCTTTGAAGAGATTGAGTGGCAATTCGAACAGATCCGGGCCATCGACGACAACGAGTGGAACATTCCCGACGAGGAGAATAGCGAGAAGTTCTGGGAGGTCTGGACAACTGCCATGGACTATCTGCGCATCAGCGTAGTCAACAGTGTCTTTGGGAACTTCAAGATCGATGCCATCCAGGATCTATTCGATTCTGGTGAGGCCACCAATCTCGACAGCGGCCAGATGAATGAGAAGGCCTACAACGCTACCACAGAGCGCTTCTACCTTGTTGTAAGTATACCCACCTTCGACTCCGGGGCTTCTTTTCCACAAAAGAGCCACGCAGTCTCTACCATCTGTCCCAGTTCCGATAAATTCTGACCTCTTTCCAGTTTCAATACGTCTTCGCCTGCGCCGGCATGGCCGTCGTCATCATGACCATTCTGTACTTAATCATCAAGCGCCAGCCGACGTCCGGGCGCGACACGGTCTTCTTCTACATCCGCACCGCAATCTTCTTCCTCTTCGGCATCGGCCTTAGCCTGGTGGCGCTGCTCAGCCTCGACTGGAACAAAGGAGCCGACTACATCTACACTCCATGGCTCCTCCCCACGCTTTGCAGCGCCTTCTTCGTCCTAATCCTGGTTACCCACATCCAACGCCCACCCCCGGCGGTCGTCTTCAGCCGCCTGCCCAACCCAATGAACGCCTGGACCAGCAGAAGTGGCAGGGACAACGCGCCGTCGGACAAGGGCGCCGGCATTACAAATAACAACAGCGGAGACAGTGCGTTTGTGCGGTTGAAGAGCTTCATGGGGAGCAAGAAGTACAATAACGAGGGCCCGTCCTCGTCGTCGGGAGACTCTTCTGGCAAAGGCGGAAGAGGCCAGTACAGCCAGGTCTACATCAGCGAGATGACGATGAGTCCCGGGAGCCGTCAACCGAGCGGCGAAGGAAGCTACCACACACAAGCTGCTGCGGCCGGCACGCCGGAGATGGCGTATGACCCGTATACCTGGGACCCCCAGCAGCAACAGCACCAGCCGACGACAGTCGAGTACTTTGGCAACTCGGCGTACGCGCAGGCGCAGCCTCAGCAGCAGTCGTTCCCTCAATACGAGCAGTACCAGCCACAGCAACCACAGTATCAACAACAACAACAACAACAACAACAACAACAACAACAACAACAACAACAACAACACCAGGAGCAGTATTCCCAGTACCCGAACCAGGGTTACTAGTGGGATATGTTCCGCTAGTTTGCTAGACTGGATGGTCTGGTAGGGATATAGAATGAAAATTAGCATTTATAGCGGTAGCATTGGCGTTTATACCACCCGAGGGGATCTGGGCAATATGCCATTGGAACGTAGTTTTCCAAACAGGGAAGCATGGATTGAACACGTGGGACGGAAACGAGAGAGAGTGAGCTTTTGGTTATTTGTATTTTTAAGCCTGTACAGGAGAGTAAGATGATGAGCCGGAAGATGAGCACAATAAGCAAGAGTGTTTAGTTTGTCTTGATCGGTGACCACGAAGGCCAAATGCAAGCAACAAAACATGATTGGCGGCAGAATTCAAAAATCGGCTCAACAAGACAGCAAAACACTGAGAGACGGAACAAACCAGTTGGCGTCTGCAATGTCACCAGGAAAGACAAGGTTTCCACATCGGGGCTAGCGCCAGGGGTCTTGCTTCCGAGCTCCGCGAAGCTCCTCGTTCGCTAAACCTTGTGCTGCCACCTCTCCTCAGCTGATTTCGAGGGGTCCCTCCAACTGTCCACCCTCATCTACGACATCACCGAACGCATTGAGGACCCTGGTGGCAACCTCAGTCTCCCAAGCCAGTCAATTTTTCCGACGGCCAGTCCACCATCATGGGCTCCTTCCGCCGGTCCCTCCGGGTGCTTGCCCCGCTCCTGCTCCTCGCCGCCGTCGTGTCGGCAGAGGTCGTCTCCAAGCAGCAACAACAGGCCAGCACGACGCCAATGAGTCTCGAGGAGCTCGACGCACAGCTCCAGGTTGGTCTACCCCCTTCACGCCTAGCCAATTGCATCACGCTGTAGCCCTCTGCTAATCACATCCATCCCCACCCTCATAGACATGCGCCGTCGTCCAGGACCTCAATGCCGCCAAGCTCGCGCGCGCTGACCCGTCGGCATCGTCGAGCTTCGTCTCGCGCGCCTTTGCCGTGCTCTTCCCGGGCAGCCCGGCCGTCAACGCGCTGCTCGCGACCCTGTACATCTCGGGCCCGCCCAACTTCCTGCTCGCCCTGTGCCCGCCCAACATTGACCCCTCGTCCTTGTCCATTATGGTCGCCTTTGCCGTCGGCGGCCTCCTCGGCGACACCCTCTTCCACCTGCTGCCTGAGATCTTCCTCGGCGAGGACAGCCACGACTCGGTCCGCCTCGTCCTCGTCGAGCCCAACCGCAACCTGCTGCTCGGCGTCGCCATCATGGTCGGCTTCATGACGTTTGTGGCCATGGATAAAGGCCTGCGCATCGCTACCGGTGGCGCGGGGCATGACCACAGCCATGGGCACGCGCACGCGCACGGCGACGAGGATGCTGCAGCTGGGTCTGACAGCGCCGTGACGTCGGGCCTAGAGACGTCCGACGGGCAGGCGGCTAAGTCCCGCAAGAAGGGCGGCAAGAGCGACACAGATGTCGTCAAGGCAGCGGCACCAGCTGGGAAGGAGATGAACCCCAGTGTCAAGCTGGGCGGTTACCTGAACCTCGTGTATGTTGCCTTCCAGCATGCACCACTTTATGAACCCCCCACACGGCTCTTACTCGCTACCTGTCGTTTGCTAACACGAAAGAACAGCGCCGACTTTACGCACAACATCACCGACGGTCTTGCCATGTCGGCGTCCTTTTACGCCTCGCCCACCATCGGCGCGACGACCACGGTCGCCGTCTTCTTCCACGAGATCCCGCACGAGGTCGGCGACTTTGCGCTGCTTATCCAGTCCGGTTTCTCCAAGCGCGCCGCCATGGGCGCCCAGTTCGTCACGGCGCTCGGCGCGCTGCTCGGCACGCTCATCGGCATCGCGGTGCAGGAGTACGGCGGTAACTCCAAGGGCGGCCCGGGCGGGGCCGCGCAGCAGATGGGTATGACGCAGGGGCTCTGGGGCACGAGCCTGACGTGGGGCGACATGCTGCTGCCCTTTACGGCGGGCACGTTCCTCTACGTCGGCACCGTGTCTGTCATCCCGGAACTGCTCGAGACGGGGCCCAACAAGGCGCTCGAGCTGCGCAACATGGTCAAGCAGTTCGCCGCCGTCGCCGTGGGCGCGGGCATCATGCTGTACATTTCGTGGGATTAGGCCCCCTCTCTCTTTTCATGTTTCTCTGGAATGTCTCGGCTTCCGCGCCGCTACGTAGAGAAGACATGGCGCTTCGAAGGGGTCAGCTCCAGCCACTCGTCACTAGTGTCGGACGCGTAGTGGCTATGACCCTTGCAGGGTCTTGCTGTCCACAGGGGACACAAAGGAACACGATAGAAACTGAAGAATCAAAATAGAAGAGATGAACTACCAAGTGACGGCATACTCGAGGAATAGAGCAGCTGATGGATCCTAAAAGCACTAAGGGATATACATACATATATATACATATATATATCTCGACCTTTCTCCGCAGAGCACTCAACGAGTTTTCATAAATGCATAAATATGCTGGAAACGCGGAAACTTCCCAAGGTGTTGACACAGGAATCATGTAATATTCCAACAAGTTCATACTACCATGAAAAGAAACATGCAAAGAGGAGAAAATGACCGTGTTGCTTTGTCGTTGATGTCGGGTAGTGCAGCAGTGATGGTTATGCACGTTTACTTGACGACCACACACACACCAGCACACACATACACAGAGAGAGAGACAGAGAGACAAAGAGACAACAAACATTCCCCATCATAGTAGAGAGAGAAAAAACAGTGGCTACTACTTATGTAAAAGAGCCCACGGGACAGAGAAATGTCTCCGTGGCTGTCTGTAGCGCAGAAACGACCGGCGCGCGCAACAGCAGCAGCAGGGAAGGCATGTATATCTATTCGGTTCCTCTCGCGGGGCGCGCTCGGGGCGGCGGCCAAGTTCACTCAACCGCACGGGGGGGGGGATAGTACCCCATCCCCGCCGAGGTCGATCGGTCGGTCGGTCGGTTGGTCGGTCAGTCAGTCAGTCAGTCCAGCCTGTTTTTTTTTTGTTTTTTTTTGCAAGCCCTCTCGGCCGAGACGCGTGGGCATGCTACACTATCTTTTCTTCCTCCTTTTTGGCAGGTGAACTGTGTAGACTAGGGAGAGAGGATTAATCATGTAGTCATGAGCTACCAATGAGATATGCGCATGCGGAGGGGGCCTTTTGCTCAACTTTCCCCCTTTCGCTCATGTCTCCCCTCACCCGGGGCGACAGCAGTAGCAGCGGTAGTGGTGGCGGCGGCGGAAGGTGCATGAATGCACGAGGCTAAGAGCTTATGCGTTTGTGTGTGTGTGTGTGCGTATGTCATGTTGCTGCGCGGCATGGCATGACACACCGCGCGGTCTAATTACTTTTCCCATCGCTTTGTCGTCACACACACACACACGCCCGCCCGCCCGCCTCCGGAGCGGTCATCGGTGCATGCAAGCAAGCAAGCAAGCAAGCAAGCAAGCAAGCAAGCAAGCAAGCAAGCAAGCAAAGCAAGCAGGTTCACAAAGAGTGTGGAAACGTGTGTAAGTGAGTGAGAGCGTGGCTGCTGGGTCCAGCGCTCGGTCTTCTAAAACCCCCCTGCAAGAAACCGGGCATGGTCCCGAAGCCGGCGGGCGTCGGCCCTCGCTCCTCCATTTTCACGGAACAGCCGCATAACTGGCGTCGTCCCATGAGGACGAGCGAGTGCCGGTGCCTTTTCTGCAGGGAATCGAGTCGCCGCAGGGTGTCAAGCCGCTGCTGCCGCCGCCACCCGTCCGCGCGTCTGTCCATCCATCGGTACAGGGGCGTGCAAGGTGGCAATGGAAGAGGAACTCGATCGTGAAGTTGCGGCATAAAAGGGAAGGGAAGAAAAGCCTAGGGGACGTGTCACTCGGGGGCTAGGGGCCGGATTTCTGGACTTCTGGCCCGGCCGGTAGCCCCAGGTCCCCGTGGCACGACTTGGGCGAGACGACGATCCCTGAACCCCTAAAAAGTTTTTTTGTTCCGGGCTGTCCTTACCCGCGGGCGCACTTATGCACTTCCGAAATCCGCAACCCTGGTTTTGAAAATGCCATGCCAGCTATGGAGGGGTCGACCGAGAAAGGGGGATCCGGTGGCTGGACTCATCTAGATCTGCAGTGAACCAGCCAGTCGTTGTGAGCCGTGCCACGAAGTGTCAGTAATCTGTTCCTTTTCTCTGCTGGCCTTGTCCACTAGGGTAAATATCCCGACGCCCGGGAAGAGTCCAAGAGCACTACCGTAGCTTTGCCCGGGGACTCCAGGCGGTCTGGACACATTTGGGCATTCCCGCAGAAGACCCTTGTTTCTTCCGTGGCCAAAGGCCACGGCACGGGAAGGTCAGTTTCGACAAATGCACTCACGAGAAAAGAGTCATGCCGATTGGCGACGCCCAACGAGAAGGCCGGCGCATTAGTGGATCTCCGAATTTTTCAATGCGTGCGCCCCTTTCCCGTGCTGTCAGCACAACACCGGTCGAGGTTGGTTTTCACGCGCGCGGGAGGGGCCAGGCTTTCGTGACTCCGTGTTGTAGGTACCACGGATCCGTTGACCGACGGATATCCCCATGGGAAAGCACGGAGAAACGTGCGGCAGACAAAAGAAGTCGAGGTGGACGCGGGGTGTCTCTTGCTGCACGGACATTAAAGCGACGGGGGTTTCCCTTCGACCCTGGTGTGTACTGCATACAAGACGCGCCCTCGTGTCAAGCTCTGTCCTGCCCGTTTGGAGGTTGTTCATGACTGACATCGGTATTGTGTAACTGACATGGTTGGAGATCGAGATGTGGTAGACATGGCCCTTGTCCGAAATGCCTAATCGTCTTCGATCCGGAAGCGACGCAATTATGACGGGAAAATACAGGCAGGCCGAGCATCACACTTGCATGCCTATATTTTGTGCTGCAATGTTAAGCTTATTCTTTGGTCCTGTGGTGCAATGGCAGTGGTGTTCCATGGAGATTCGAGAAGTAGTGGGCATGGGTAGGTGGCTCGCTTCGGGAACAGCACGGCTGATCACGGCGGCTGGACGATTGAGTTCTGCATTGGCGGCCGAGGCGTGCATGCGCCATGCTACCTTGCACGAAACAAATGCAGGTACGTGATTCAACAGAGTTTTTTTCTTTCTCTCGCGCATTCACCGAATAATATGTCGCCATCGCGTTCACCCCCACTGAATCGTCTGGCTCATGGCTCTTGGCTTCGGCTTGCGACGAGAAAGGAATGTGATGAAAAAAATTCTCTCCGTGTATGTGTCGAAACCATCGTGGCTTTTCTTGACAGTCGGTAAGGGGAACGGAAAATGGGTTGCGCTTGGGGCTCGGCGGGTCCACGGCGGCAACCTGGGGCGGGCTCGCTCGATTCACACCCTCCCTCTGGGGGAGCTTCTTGCCAGCCCCGGACTGACATAAAAATTTCTGGAGGGGGCGTTGGCGTGGAGCGCATGGTCTTTCTCGATCCGGGTCGTGAATCACAACAGCCCACGGCGACATATTGCGCAACTTGTGGTTGGCATGCATCGCGATGTGGTGATTCCCCTTGGCGAGACGAACACATCCAATGGCGCTGAAGACGGTGCTTATCGATTAGGCAGTACTGCTTTTCAAGACCGATTTGCTGCACCTGACATTCGAAAATTGCAGATTTCCACGGATGGCTTCACGGCTGCTTGCTACTTCGCGAGCTTCCCACAAATTTGTATGATCAGGTGAAAACCAGGTTGTCGTGCGTCTCAAGCCTGTCTCTTTGACACGAAATGAAACATGGAAAGGTTGGCTAGAGTAGAGCCTGTGCAGCGCCAATCACGGACGTTTTGTGGCCTGCCACAGCTGGTCACGAATGTAAACAGGCCGGAGTAAGGAGTTGAGACTGCCGGAGTTTGCAGGAGATAGTAGGCGCAACCCAGGCGCGCGAGAATCATCACCATGACAGCAACGTCGGCGATCACAGGGCGCTCTCCCGGGTGGCGGGCCGACTTGCGGAGGGGGGTGTGGGGGTTGTTTGCGTAATTGCTGGAGAGGAGGACCACTTTTGACCAAGGCAGCTCGCGAGCACGCGCTATTGGTGATCTGAGCTGTCAAGGGCACACATCACGATGCTGCCTTCAAACATCACGATGCTGTGGGTTCCTGAAGATCACGCCTCTTGGCGGATTGTTTGGGGCTGGTGGAACATGCTCGCGGGCGGAGCAGGCTCGACAGGCATCTGGCAAGGACGGAGAAGATGCTCCTGTGTCAGATGCTCCTGTGTCGCAACATATTGCCTTGAGATACTCATGAACGTGGATGCCGAAGTGATTGCGTGCGAGTCTAGGGCCGTCATCGGGGCCAATATTTGGTAATGGATGCCCAAGAGATGTTTGTCAGCTGACACGTCGAGGGACTGTTTTATCAGCACTTGTGAGGCCGTCGTCGGCGATCGTCCCATCGCATGCTGCTTGAGCCCTATGCCGGGGCGGAGGGGGGGGCTCATGTGAGTGACTCTGGTTGCTCCACTAGTCTAGTCTAGATGATCGGAGCATGATCCGGAGCATGACCCGGAGCAAGAGCGGTGCAGGGCAGTCTGGTTGTAGAGAGCCTCATGTTTGCTGTCTTTGTGCAACTGCGGGGAACTGCGTGGGAGAGGGCGCTGGTTGACAAGCTTGGTAACAAGATCGAGGGCGATCTCCACCTTCTGGGGCTGACATGGGCTGGATGACTCAGCCCGGCGCACTCGAGGGCGGGGCACATGTCTTTGAAAGGCGCGAGCCCCCCGAAGCGGCGAGCAAAAGAAACCGGACATCCCACCACCATTGCTGCACCAAGGCTGGCCGGTTTATTTTGCTCACCACTTGACCCCCAAGGTTGTGGCTCGTCAGACAAGCCGGCATCGCGGCGGCCATCGGAGCTGGGACTGGCTGCTCACCTGAGCAGTGTGATGGCCCAGACTTGGCAGAGGCTGCCGCCACCACCTCCAGCTGCTGAACTCTGAACAGCTGCGGTGCCAGAGATTGGGGAAAGATGGAGAGATAGAGAGACTGTGTGCGTGTCATGGTCTATAACACGGCAGCCATTGCCACCTCGGCAGTTTGGAGGTTCTCCTTCGAATCTAGCACGGCATCGTCATCCCCAGAACATTGCAGGTTGCGACCATCGGTACCCATCTACGGAGTAGTCACACATCCACCCCTCGATACATAGTAGCCATCCACCTCATTGTTGCGACATTACGCAGAATCCTCGCGCGATCCCTCGGTGAGCTGGACCAGCACCACCCGCGACCACAGCCCACGTGGTAACCTGCGGAGCAGTCCGGAGCACCCGTTGCGTGACCGCCTTGGCCAGGCGCATCGTCCGACAAACACCCTGTTGGCTGTGCATACTTCCGCCGTCGAGGACGTCGCGAGTTGCAGCGGCAAAGAAAAGAGCCTTCGTCAGCAACTCAGTGTCCAGGAATCCAATTCCCGCGCGCCCCAGCAGGCGTTTTACCCACCGCAGCTCGTGCCTGCCTCGAGCCCCATCAGCCACACGCCCCCTTGCCTCGCCCCCTCTGGCTTCCCCTTCCGGGCTGCTCCTGCCCGAGCTGCCCACGCTGCCCGCTGCACGCACACCACGCCTGCCCCTGCCGGCCCCACCGCCCTTCGCGACTTGACCCGCCGAAGGGTCTAGACAGCATCGTCGACTTACACGCCCCGACTTCGCGACATCGCCCGCCAAAAGCCGCCGGCCGTATAAAAGAGACTTCTGCCCGCCATGTCTCGCCGCCAGTCCATCATCTCGCAGTGCAGCAGCAGCATCACCGGCAGCCTCTTGTCAGGATACACCCGCAGACTGTCTCTGTTCTCCCGGCCCACCATGGACGTCCACATTGACAACCACTACGCCAACAAGGTCTACTCGACCGCCGCCCTCGTCGCCGGCCATGTCTCCATCACCTGCTCTGCCGACACGCCCTTCCACCGCGTCCACATCCTCCTCCTCGGCACTGCCCGCTCCCGCATCGATGGCGTCAGCATCCCCCAGATCACAGAGCACACCTTCCTGAAGCTCGAGATGCCCATCTCGTCCGCCAGCTACCCCGTGCCCCGCGTTCTCGAGGCCGGCACCACCTACAACATCCCCTTCCATTTTGTCATCCCCCAGGCTCTCACCACCAGCGCCTGCAACCACCGCGTCGCCAGCTGCGCCGTCCAGGACCACCACACCCGCCTGCCCCCGTCCATGGGCGCCTGGGACCGCGACGACCTCGCTCCCACCATGGCTCAAGTCGAATATGCCGTCCGCGCTCGCCTCCTCCGCGACGACCCCTCCCAGACAAAGGTCTTTGAGGTCGCCCATCCTATCAACGTCCTGCCGCAGACTTTCGAGGATGCGCCCCTCAGCATTGCGCCTACCGACGCCATCTACGCCATGTCCAAGACCAAGACGCTCCGCAAGAACATCCTCTCGGCAAAGTCCGGCAAGGTCACAGTCTCTGCCACCCAGCCACCCGCGGCCATGGTGAGCGCCGATGGCAGATCTGCTACCGACACCTCGGTCTGCGTCGACCTGCAGTTCGAGCCCGCCACTGCTGGCGCTGTGCCACCCAAGGTTGCCGTCACTGCCGCCAAAATCACCGCCTACAGTTACTGGAGCGCCAGCGGCGTTCCCACCATGCCCAACATGGGCGACGGGATGCGAACACCGTCAGATGGCCAGGGTTCCTACCCTTGTACCGCCAACCTTGTTGCTACTACGGTGCACGAGAAGTCCTGGAAGCAGCAGTTCCGCCAGCTAGCCCGCCGCGATTCCGGATACGGTAGCGAAACCGCATCGGAGGCTGATAACGCCAGGCCCAGCGCCAGCGAGAACATCAAAACCCCACCGATGTACCACAGCACGCGCGTGCAGGTCCCGGTCAAGCTCCCTATGGACAAGAAGATGATGATCCCGACCTTCCACTCGTGCATCATGTCCCGAGTCTACGTCCTGAACATAAACGTTACCATCACCAGCGGTGCTGGTGCCACTGTGAACACCACGCTCGCCGTTCCTCTCCAGGTTGGCGTCATGGCCCCTGTCAACGACCAGGCGACTGCCGACGCTTCTGGACTCCCATCTTTCGAGGCTGCCACCCAGGATGCTCAGGTTGACGAGTTCCTCCGGCCTCGCGTTATCACTATGCCAACCATTGAGTTTGCACACGATGCTCTGCCAGGCTATGCCGACATCAGCGGCGCGCAGATGAGTGGCTCCCGTATGCTGGTGGCGCATTGATGCGACGGCCGGCGAGGGTCTTATTTTACACAACACGAGACCTTGACATGATGGGAAAAGCGCGGCGTTGATGAATTCTACTTGCTTTTCTTTCATCCATCTATTATGATGGCATTCTTTCACTTTTCTTTTTCGAACCATCTTTCAGTCATGATACCCCCTACTACAATTTAGAAAAGCTCCTCTTCACCACGATATAGACTCGACATAAGACACACTATAATTATAATATCATGAAACATAAGAAACATTTTTTTTCTCCCCAGATTTCCAAAGTGATCGAGAACCGTGAGCCAGATTGAGGAGATAGAGAGCTTTTCGACGTTGAAGTTCAAAACAGACACAAAGTGGCAAGCTGACTAAGCTACAGCGGAGAACAACTGTTGGGGCGGCAGAGTACGCCCACCTTCCTTCCTACTTACAAAGAGACATAATTCTCGGTGACAGTCCTGCATCAAACTAGACAGACAGCCCAGCCCAGCACAGAGGGAATCAATCATGCATGCAGCACAGGGAAAAAACAGTACAATTTCTAGTAGGTCTCGAGCCGCAGAGCCGAGTCTCGCTCAATACCGTAAGGTACCCTACCTAAGCACATGAACCCCAATACAATAGTACGCAGCGAGAGAGAAAGAGAGAGCGCCGAGGCCGGAAGGTGGTACCAGCACATTGACTAGTTGCCGTCGATCCCCCTGTAGTTTGCATGTGCCTCAAGAAGCAGCCCGCCCGCCAGGAAACAAGAGGATTGATTACCTACAACACGGGAAACCGCCCAGCTGCCCACGTTGCCCGTGGCCCCTTTCTCATTCGGACGCCTCCATTCCCCCCGCGAGCACCAATTCATGCCGGGGTGAGCCCTGGCAATACAACGGCAAGCCTGAGCTCTGTGTTGACCTGATTGGCTGCGGGAGTGCAACCCCCCTGTCCTATCTACTGCATGCGCTTTGGCGATCTCATGGGATACATTGCTTGGCTGCTCCCATGATCTCTGCCGAGGTGCTCCAAGCTCGGGCATATATAGTGATGGCTGCGTCGCTGTCATGACGGAGCTTGTGACGGCGGCTTCTTCGTCTTGACCTGTCCACTGTGAACTTCTCTCGGTGTCATTTACTTTATTTACACGACAAACCACCGTCATGGTCCGCTCTACCGTGGTGGCAGCCGCCGTCCTCGCTGTCGTTGCCGTTGCCGCACCGCTCGAGCCCTCAGAAATCGTTCTCATCAACCAGCGCACAACAGACGACATCTCAAGCTGTGGTGGAAGGTGGATGCCTCGAGACGATGTTGCCATTGGCGGAGGCACTGATGTTCGTCCTGGGTTCGATTCGGCCGTCAACAAGTTCTGTGGTGTCGTGAATGGCAAGGTAGTCCCTCCTAGGGGCTACCTGTCCATGGTCACGGAGGTGTTTCTCAACGGCGGCAAGAACCCGACCCAGTACGGTGTCCTAGGCTTTCTCCACCGTATGTGTTTCTGGTGTCTCCGTATCTCGCCGTTGAGCAGTTGCTAACCTTAGCTGTGTCCCAGTCGAGGTGCATAACAAGGTCAACTCGAATCATGTCATAAACAGTGAGTCTTTAGAGCAACCCACCACCCGGATTATTGATGTTGTAGTTGTTGTGACGCTGATGACGATAATTTGCACAGTCGATAGCTGCAAGCAGTACCTCAAGGCTCTTAGTGTCTCTGGAGGCAAATGCTCTGGCGCCACAAACAAGGACTCTAAAGGAGGCACGTGGCAGGTAGGCAACAACGGTGTCTCGTACCATGCTATTGGCGAGGACGTGCCCTCCCAGCAGGATGCGCTCAACAAGCTGTGGACCGACGGCGCTCTCAAGGTGCAGGGCGTTTCAAAGGGGTCGGGCGCGCCGTTGAACCCATGGCCGTTTGGCTCCATCAGCAAAATCAAGCCTGTGTCATGCCATTCCCACAATGACTACGACCAGTCGATCCCGTTTTGGGCGGCGTTGAGCGCCGGCTGTTTGACGGTGGAGGCAGATGTGTGGTGGTCTTTCAACAACCTCCTCATCGGTCATGTCCTGCCCACGCCCGGTCGGACCTTCAAGGGACAGTATATCGACCCTCTCAAGGCGATCCTGGACTACAACAACGGTGGCCAGGCAGGCGGTTCCATTGGTGTATACCCGGCCGCACCGAGCCAGACGTTTGTTCTCTTTGTCGACTTCAAGACGTCGGGCGCCCAGATACTCACTCAGATCGTCGCTGCGCTGCAACCGCTGCGTGATGCGGGCTACCTGAGTTACTACGACGATGCCGGTCGGAAGCTCGTCTGCCGACAAGTGACAGTGGTGGCGAGTGGAACAGCCGAGTTCTCACAGCTCCAAGATCGCAGCTTGGTACCCAGCGCCGACATCTTTTACGACGCTAAGGTCGACTATTGGAACACCGCCTACACGACGGCCAACTCGTACTATGCGTCTGCGGACTTCCAAGACGCCATTGGAAATCCGTCGAACGTGGACCAGTTCAACGGTGCACAGCGAGACAAGGTTATCGCACAGGTCCGGCCGGCGCACGCTGCGGGGCTCAAGGTCCGATACTGTGAGTTTTTGCCCTGCCATTATGTTGTCTTGGTTGAAGTAAATGAAATAAGCTGACTCTGGATTTTAGACAATCTGCCAGGAGAGTGGATCTGGGAGGCGTTGGCCGAGGCTGGTGTTGACGCACTCAACGCGGACGATCTGTACAACACAGCCAGGCTGCGTCGGTTGTGAGGAGGAGAGATACGTAAAGACGAGCTGGAAGATGGGATTCTATTTAGCTGTTGTTGATGGTGGTTCGAGGAGCAACGGAGCGAGACTCGGAGACAATTAGTAGCACTCTCCAATCGCGCCTTCCTACCTGTGCACCCAGGTGCACACATGGCTCTATTCAAATCTACCCTACAAGTCCAGCCACATTGCTCAAACCGAACCGTCCTCTCCCTTTCGCACACACGTCTATTGCTCCGGTTGTTGCCATCAACCTTGATCCCACCCACCATACCCCATTCCAGCATAACTTTCATTGCTAGCTCAATAGTGTCATTCATCTCTAGACATACAACACACATCACCACCGCCATGTGCAGAGTCAGCCAGCTCCAGCTGAGCTGCAGCGATGCAGACAACCAGCCTCACCTCCGCCGCCCAGACGAGCTGCGTCACTACGTCCGCGAGGCCGACGCCAACGTCCTGTCCTGTGCCTGGCGTCACAACGGCATGCAAGGCTGCCCGGGCCTTGACATCGACCCGTCTCTCCCAGACGGCACCCTCAGGAACACCATCTGCAGCTACTGTGCCGTCGTCCAGCCAGCCTGGGATGACGCACTGAACATGGTCATCGCCAAGATTAGACGGACCCTGACAGACCACTGGAACGAAATCCGTGACGACTTCCGCGACCCCGAGAGACGTAGCTACGATGAGCCTGTAGCCATGCAGCACAAGGCCCAGGAGATCTGCGAAGAGGCCTTGCAGGCCGTCGTCGTATGGAGAGAGGGGCAGCGTGTTTGCCCGATCAGTTTCGTTGATGAATCGAGTCCATCCCTGTCCCTCGCGTCGACTCACACAAGCCTTGAGGACGAGTCCGCCCAGAAAAAGGAAGAGGACCCTCCGTATCACTGCCAAAAAGCTCGAGGAGCCGCCATCGACCCAGGATATTCTCCACGCCTAGTGCTGCCAGTGACACCAGTGTTGGCAGGTCGCGAGCCAGTCTCAGTAGCCGATGCCAGGGTGTCACTGCCACCCTTGTCAGCGTTCAAGACGCAAACTTCCGCGAGACCTCCGGCCGCCCTGTCCAGGCTCCGGCGTGAAAGTGAAATCAAGAAGCTTGGCGGAAACGGGGTTCGGCACGACATGAGGCGCTATGGCTCTCACAATGGAGGTCGGAATGGTATCCGATCCATTGGATTCGACCTGGTGCAACGTTCGCGTCAGCGTCAGCGCCAGCGTCAGATGCAGGCCAGGCTTGGTCATCACGAGCCTGAGATTCCAAGGAAGAAAAGCAAGGCGGCAACAGCAAGGGTTTCCTGCCAGCAGTGAGGTGCTTATGCGTGTGCAAGTTTTTCGTGGGCAATAGAAAAGGCGGCCCTGTAGGCAGTGCTTGACTTAATCTGGGCCCGTCGAAGCGAATGCAGACACATGAAGGATTAAGTTGACAACGACAGCAATTATGTATTAGTCGTTTTAGGCAGATGAAGAACCATAGAATGCTTTGCACTATTTGTCTTGTCGGTAAGCTCGCCTCTCTGCGCTGATGACTTAGTCTGTCACCATCCGACTTGTCCTTAACAGTGACACCCTCTTCTCAACCGCGTACGTGGCAGCGAGGCTGATTAAGATTGGAGCACAGATGTGGCGGCTGCTATCATCCTAATCACGAGTAACCATAGCATTGCCCACATGGTTTGCACCAAGCCCAAAATCACTTTCACAACTGTCTAAAGTAGCGCCGTGACCCCTCTTTTGAATACCACTACTTGTATTTCTATAATAATTTTGTTGTTGTGCCGTGATGGCAGTTATCCCCTTAGCTGCGTGAGCAGGATTAGGTCTCGCAAGATCATGCTTTTTTGAGCTATGTATTTGCTGACGTTGCGCCCTTTTCTAAATCCAGATGCGAGTCTCCCTGCTAGCGGTGGAGCGCGCTGGAATCTGAACCTCCTCGGTCTTTGTCGGGCAGGGTCGGCGCGGGCGACGACTGCTCGTTCATGTCCTTTGGCGGTGGTTGTTGAGCACCTGGGGTTCTAGGGCCGGTGCCGCGCACGTTCTTCCACTCCATGGCGAGTGCGGCCAGGATACCGACGCACGCGACTCCCGTGCCGCACAGAAAGATTCTCTGGAGGGCGTGGTTATAGACCTCGCGCGCCTGCGGCTGGTGCTCTGGCGGCACGACGCTCAAGATGTCAGCCGCACCAATCTGCCCGATCTGCCCAGGGTCGACGGCGATGATGCCAGGGATGCCGGCGAGGCCTGCTGCTAGAGTGTTGCTTAGCAGGTTTTGGCCGACGGAGGTGAAGATGGCGCCACCGAGCTGCTGGGCGAAGAACATGATGGCAATGCCCGTTGGGATGTCGGGCTTGGCGAGGACCGCCTGGGCGGCAAGGCTCGATGCCTGCATTCCCAGACCGAGGCCGGCGCCAGCGAGGATCTCAAAGCCAGCCCAGCGAGCGACAGACTCGTCTACCCTGAGCGTACTCATCAGGCCCAGCCCCGTCGCCATGATGGCTGGGCACAGGAGCATCGACGGGACGTAGTACCCAATCTTTGCGGTAATGCCGCCGTTGAGGATGCTGGCGAGTACCATGCTGATAACGAACGGGAGCGTGTTGATGCCGGACTGTAAGGGCGAGACACCCTGCACGATTTGGACTGTCTAGAGTATTAGACGGGGATGGCACGAAATCTGAACCCGCAGCACAACAACGGATGACTTACACCACAGAGGAAGAAAGAAGATGACGAGCAGCATAGATCCTGCTAGGCAGAACATGAAGATGGCACCGGCCAGGATGCTCCGCCTTGTGATGATCTTTGCCGGCACAGTCGCAGTGTCGGGCATGAGGATCTGTACCGCTCCGAACGCTATCATACCAGCGCCGAAGAGACAGAGCAAGAGGATAATCCGCCAGCTGTCCCATGGTTGAACGGAGCCGCCCCACTGCAGCGCCAGCAGGAGGCATACCACACTGGGGACGAAGAAGAACGTGCCAAGCGGATCGAGTCGTGTAACCTGTTCGGCCAGACGAGCTGTCGACGCCGGCTTTCGTGGCAGCCGAAGCATCACGGTGACGCAGAGCGCGGCGGAGCAGCCGATGGGAAGATTGAGGAAGAAGCACCATCTTTGCAGAAAAAATGTCAGCGCCATTGGTCACGTCACGTCTGACGGCGGGGGAGAGGGAGAGGGACAGCAGAAATACCTACCTCCAAGACACAGCACTTGTGAAAGCTCCTCCGACGAGCGGGCCAAGCACGGACGCGAGACCAAAGATGCTGCCAAACAAGCCTTGAAACATGGGCCGCTTGCGCAGCGGGACAAGCGGGATCATGATGATCATGACCCCGGAGAAGATGCCAGCGCCGCCCAGGCCGGCAATCGCTCTGCCGACGATAAAGACAGTCGAGTTGGGTGCAGATCCGCTGAGCGCAGCTCCGACCTCAAAGATGAGAATGCTCACGAGGAATGTCCTGTCCATGGTTAGCGTTGCATTAATGATAGCGGCGACAATGGCGTTGACGATTCCCAAACAAAAGAACAAGAACAAAAAGTACCTTTTGATATCGTAAAACTTGTAGATGCGCCCAAAGAGGAGCTGTGATGCCGCCGTGGTGAGCTGGTACGCAGAGCCATACCAGCCGATGTCGCCCATGCTGTTGAACTCGTGCGTGATGGCAGGCACCGCCGTGCTGACGATTGTGCGGTCGAGGGCGACGAGGAAGAGCGCTAGGAAGATGCTGGTGATGATGGCCCAGAACCTGAGCGTCTTTGGCTGGAAGTTGTGCTCGGCCTCGTCCATGATGGCTGCCGGCTGATGCGAGCCTCCCTCCACGACAGACCCGGACCTGTCCTCCATGGTTGGCGCGTACAATGAAGAATGGATCAGACAGTTGAGCAGGTGTCCATGGCAATGGGTGGTTGTTGAGCACACCGATTTTCTTAGATGTGATGCTCTCTGAGCGGCGGCAGACGACCGCTCGTGTCACATATTGATAAGGGCGGACGTGGTGCTGCTGGTCACCTTAAAGGGTCGTGTGCCGCAATGCATGGATGCCAGCAGCAGACAGGGCTTCGCTAGAACAAGCATTTTCCCAGGATTGCGGTCTGGCGGACTTGTGAGGCTTGCATGGGGATGTCCGGGACCGAGCCTCAACCGCTACGTGTGTTGCCCGATGCCCTACCATGTGGTCGCGCCTTCCATCGCCAAAGATGGACCGGCAGTCGACGAGGAAGGCGCTTTGGCGCTGCATCGTTTGCTCCTCCTTGGCTGCAAGTTCAGCACCAAATATCTCACGTCGAGGTCGGCCATCTTGCAGACAGACGGACTGTTGATTTTTATTTATTTATTTTCAGAATTCTTTCGAAACGGAGGGGGGAAGCATGGGAAGATGCACTCCCGCATTGTCACGATTCTCTAGCATGATGTCCTGTTGGCAGAAGCAAGTGGGCCTGCAAGCCTGCCGGCCAATCATAGACTTGAGCGATGGGGCAGACAAATACATAGCCGCAGGCCTCGGCAATGTCTCGGTCCCGAGAGAAGGCGTTCGTGCCCGAGAAGCCCCACTTGCATCTCCAAGCCGTCTGCGTCTATTCTGGTCCTTCTCCTCGCCGCATGTGCTATGTACTCCAAGGCTGTACCAGTCGAGCCAACATCGACATATTGGATGGACGAGCCATCACGCCACACCTCATCTAGCTCAAGCAGCCTCACCGCCCGCAAAGGGGAGGCTGCCAAATGGCGAACTAGCTCTATCAAGGCATCGACACACCATGGCACTCGAGCACCCCCATGCACCAAAGTCTATTATTGCTGGCTGGCATCGCCATCATGGCACCACCGTCAGTACAGCTGTAGCTGCAGCTGCAGCCGCACGAACGCAAACAGCCTGCCGGCCACCCACGCCGCGCCCAACTGGGCAGGTCTCCTGCCGCACTGTGTGGCCAGGCCCTGATGCAGGTGCTCCTAAGTCCTCGAAGACTTGAGCTTTCTGGTCTTCAAGACTGCCGGTGGCCTGCAACAACTGCCATCTCCCGAGGTCGCCATTGCGTGCCCCTTGGCTAGCAATCCGAGTCGGCGAGTTGCCTGCTCTGCAGGATAATCTCCCTTGAGGCTCAACAAGGCCCTCGAGTCTCCAGAGCTCGCACGGTCGTCCCAAACAGCCAGCCAGTCTGCTGCGCTGTGCTTGCGCCGTTAGGCGTCGTGCCGTCTGTGCGCTCGTCTTCATTCTTCAATTGCTGCATTCGTCGTTCCATCTCTTCTCCCCGTGAATGATTCTCGACTGTAGCACCTCTCGCCCAAGCATACACAGGCCCAGCCGGCAAGTACTCTGCTCGGCACCGCGTGCTCACCTGCCGCCCCCGGCTGCAGCCCACACAGCCCCGCCGATACTACCGCAATCCCAACGCCATTCCCGGACTGCACGACCGGACTTCTCCAACACCTGCTCCGTACACCATCCTTTGCCTTGCCCGCCGCCACCGCTCTTCGCCCTCGTCTGTCTGCTGCCACCGCGGCTCGGTCCCGATCCCGTCACGCTGCCCGTCAGCTCAGCCCTAGCACCCCGTCCAGGACCCTCCTTGCAGTACCAATCGCTCGCTGTCCACGCCCGCCATTGGCTCCGTGTCGCTCGCGGCTGACGTGGTCGTCTGCCGATGATTGATTACCACAGGCTTCGTCTGTCGCCTCCACTGCTGTCCTGTCTTACGCCGCAGCGGCCCCTGCTGGCTCTCACATGAGCCATGCCGGACTCCCCAGACTCCTTTGACGGTGATGCCGCTTACAATGGCGGCACGCCGACCGAGTCTGTCGCTTCCGCCGGCGCCACCGGGCCCGTTCGTCCCTCACCAAGTTCGTCCGCCAAGGACGACCCCTCGTCCATCGTCAAGGTGACCCGCGGCCACTCGTGTCTACTATGCCAGCAACGCAAGGTCCGTTGCGACAAGGGCAAGCCCTGTTCCAATTGTGTCAAGGCCGGCGCCGAGTGCCGGGTCATTCCGCCACAGCCGCCCCGGCGTCGCAAGAAGCGCGTTCCCGAACGTGATCTCGTTGAGCGCCTGCGCATGTACGAATCGCTTCTGACGCAACACGGTGTTGAGTTCGATGGCCTCGGTCCCGACGTCAAAATTGTCGACCAGGGGACGGTCGAGGACGGAGACGAGCTGGACGCAGACTTTATCAGGTCACGGGCGAAAGACTCTCCTGCCGGACCGGACCCAGAAATAATCAGCTCGCCGGGAGAGACGCCGCATATGCCCAAGTAAGCATTACACTTCCATCATCGTCGTTATTGGCTTGGCTTCCTGGTGTTTGTCTGGTGTACTGACAGGCATTGTCCCGTTGTTGTTAGAACCTTCAAGTGGTTTCCTTTCCAGAAAGAGGTACGTTAGCCCCAAATTCTGGAACGTTGAATCTAAGGGGTAGTGCTGCGATCAGAATCCCACCAAGCCCAAGCATTCGCATTGTGACACCCCCGGAACCACTAACATATTCTGCAGTTTCGTGCGACAAACAATCAGTCTCGCGACTCGTCAGACGAGGACGATGGCGGTTCCTCCATCAATCATGCATATGACCGCATGTTCGGCCAACGCGATAACTTTCCCTTTGCAATGGGCGCAGAGCACGCAAGTCTCACCGACCAGCACCCTTCAGCCATCCAGATCTTTCAACTCTGGCAAATCTACCTCGATAATGTCAATCCCCTACTCAAACTTACACACACGCCGACGCTACAAGTACGGATCATTGAAGCTGGCGCCAACCTTCACAAGATATCGCCGAGTCTAGAGGCGTTAATGTTTTCTATTTATCTTATGGCGATTCACACGATGCAAGATGATGAGGTCATTGCTAGTTTCAACGAGGAAAAGCGACTGCTGACTGGAAAGTACTGCCGGGCGACCCAGCAAGCGTTGCTCAATGCGGAATTCATGCGTCAGCCGGACCTATCGTTATTGCAAGCGTTTTTGTTATACCTGGTAAGCCCAGTCAAATAATCCACAATCACCACTGGGAACCCCGACTCTAACAATTCTGCCCTCTCAGTATGGCGTGCGACCAATGACCGATCCGAGACAAATGTTCTGTTTAAGCGGCATTGCCGTGCGACTAGGTCATCGGCTCGGACTTCACCGGGACGGTGCTGCGTTTAATCTTGCCCCTTTCGAGATCGAGGAGCGGAGGCGGCTGTGGTGGAACCTGGCAGGCTTTGACCGGAGGATAGGAGAGATGACAGGATCGCCGATAACAGCAATTTCCAGTGGTGGCGACTGTAAGTTGCCTCTGAACATCAACGATGCAGACCTTCATCTCTACGCAAGAGATCCCCCTGCGCCACATAGCGCAGCAACGGAGATGATATTCTCGTTAAGTCGACTCGAATTCCACAAGGCCCCAGGAAACGACAAGATGAGAGCCACGCTGTCCGAGGCCAACCCCCAAGCCGTCACGAACTTGGCGGATCACAGGCTCAGCACCTATCTTGAGCGGTTCTCTTCGCACATGGAGGACACATACCTCAAAATGTGCGACCCCAAGATACCGTAAGTGATGTGCGACTCTCTGATTCTCTGATCCCAAAGCTCACCGTGTACAGGCTCCACTATATGACGATTCTCATAACGCGACAACACATGTGCAAGCTAAAAATTATGTCTGGCTTCTTCCGCGCAGCGGTCTCGACAGCACCGCAGTCGCCGAAGTCGAGCTCAGCTCAAATGACGCAATCAGAGAACGATGCAATATTTGTCGAGTCGATCAAGATGATAGAATATGATAGCATGATCTGGGAAGCGGATGGTCTCAAAGGATACCGGTGGTACTCGATGATGAACTTCCCGTTTCCAGCCTACGTCTGCCTTCTGCACGGCCTGCGAACACGAACGACAGGCGATCTTTGCGAACGAGCGTGGAATGCGATATGCATCAACCATGACAAGCGGAAACTTTTGGGCCACCTGCGCACGCCCTTACACATTGCCTTCGGCCCCCTTTTCCTAAAATCGTGGGACGCGAGAGAAGCTGCTGAGCACCAGCTTGGTAGAATGCTGGCCCCTCCCATGCTGATCACAGTTATGCGGCAATACGTAGCTGCCATGCCGAAGCGAAAGCGAGCCAAGTCGCCAACCTACTCTGCAGCCGCGACACCACCGAACATGCCACCCCCTAGTTCCGTCTCAAGCGACCAATACGCAACACCTTCACCACCGCCAACCATGCCATCACATCATCACATACAACAACAACCGCAGCAACAGCGGCAGCAACAACAGCACACACCACCTGCGACGGTTCCGGTGCAGCAGAATTACCCTAACATTGACATGTACACTATGAACAACGACGGTGGTGCGAATAGTGGCTCGCACCACCACCACCACCACCATCATCATCATCCACACCCTGCAGAGATTCACGCTCCAGTCGCGTACACTCCCGGGAGCGGCCCACCGGGAACGACTCTAAATGCCGGCACTGGCGGGGTCTTCCCAGAGCTCAACTTGGGTGGCGAGATGGACTGGGACTACATCATGAGTCTGGGCTTCATAATGCCGCAGCAGCAGCAGGCACCACCCCACCACATGTTTCCCGGGCAGATGCAGCAACACATGGGTGGGCATGATATGAACCAGGCCGCGCAGGCTCTGTGGTGATTTACAACAAGGCGGACGAGATATGTTGTAAATGCCCCGGTGATACTATATATACACACGCAAAATGTACACACATGCGGAAGCGTGCGGCGGAAATAATCGGGAAACCAATATACACATGAACCCACAAATTAGGAACAAAGAAATGATACCCCCCCAGCGCGCCCTCCTAATATGCCTGCAAGCTTTTTCAGTCTTGTTCTGCGCGGTGTGTCTTTGCCACTATATGCCCACCGGGTATGCTCGGCGATGGGCTAGCATTCTGCTCTGGATCTCGAGTGTTTTGTTTGTGCTTGTAGCGGGAACTATTTTTGTTTTAAGCCGTTGCTCTTTTTCTCTATCTCTCTCTTTTGTGCTGTTATGTAAGCAGTTTTTTAATACTTTGCGTGATACTTACTCACGACTTCCTTTCTGTCAAACAAACGAGACTTTGAGAGGAAAGAAAACCTAGGCCCCCTGCAGGTACGACGACGGAAGATAGAGGCGCCAAATAGTAGAGGGCGCATTTTATTCCCTCCCTCGTGTCTCTATTACCCCTGGGACATGGCGACTTTATTCGCGGTGGTGTCTGTTTCTAAGGATGGGGATTATTGCCCCGGGTGGGGGACTTGCTGGCTTGCTTGGAGGAAAATGGGGAAGGGGGGAGGGAAGTTTCGAGAGTATCGAGATGAATCAAGTGTGTAAGAGAATGAGAGTGTGTATGTATTTCTTATGGAAAAGTGCTGATTCCATTGTTACTGCGAAGCGTTTTATGTGATCCTGCTGTGGCGAGGATACTGATTAGGTAGTTGGCTATTGGGTTGGCAAGGCAGTGAATATGTTATGGAATCATGTGTGTGTGAGTGTCACAAAGAACTGCCGTGGTCTTTTGTTCTTCCCTGGACTCCATGGCCGACGTAAACTTCTTGCAAGCCCAGCAACGACTGGGCATGTTTCGTGTTATTGTCGTCTGTCTTTCCTTCTAAGACTGGACCTGCCCCGACTACTTTCCTAGATAACCCTCTGATTTACTTTCACTGCTCTTCCTTCCGGTTTTGTTTTCCGTAGGTGTGTCTTTTGGATGGGTCAAGGGTGGTTCGGCTCTTGCGAGGCTGGGTTGGTGGTTGCTCGGGCAGTTTGATAACCCCTGGGCTTCCTCTCTCTCTCCCACTCGCGCTTCTTTTTCATCTGCACTGATGAATGCACCTGATACAGGCTTGCAACCTCTTGAATGTCCCTCATCTATTCAGCCGATTTTGCTTTGGCACCCACTTTCCGCATTCAACTCTGGCTCTCAGCCGTTCGTTTCGCCCAGCAGCAGCAGCAGCAGCACAGGCGTTTCTTGCTCTGAACACTCCTCTAGACAAACACCACCGCCGAGCACTGTGTTTTAGTTATATCTGTGCCTTGCCTTGGAAAGTCTTTCTTTGGGATTCAAGGACAAGACCACAGTAACTCTCTCACTACCAGCAACCACCCCGGAAGACGCAAAGAGAGACATAGAGCGAGATAGAGCGCTCAGCCCACCAGCAGCTCACTGCGCCGTCACCACTTTTCACACCACCAACGAAGTCTGATAGTCCGCACGCAGCGGTCACATATTCTAGGGCGAGCAAGTGCAACAACACGATAAGAAGCCACATACGAGAAAACCTCCCTCTCCTAGGGGTGGTGACCTGGGCCATTGCTTTGGTCGACCTCAAGAAAACACCTGAGATTCCAGGACAACGCAGATGCTCCCGCATTAAACTGTCCAAACGGAGATCGGCCCTCGCTCGTCACCCCTAGAATCCCACGTGGAGAATCACTACCGCAAGGCCCAATATATCGACCTAGATCTAACACTCGCTTATAAAGAGAAGAAGAAAAACAAGGGAAATGGCCGACCTCGCCATCCCCATCGCCCCGAGCCTCGCGCCGTTCGACCCCAACGTGTCCAACGGGACGTGCTTCTTCGCCCCCGGCCGCGCGCACACGGCAAGGTACATACCCTGCGGCAACTCTGGCAGTCCCGGAGCCGGAGGTGGTGCGCGGTCGCTGCCGTGCTGTCTCGCCGGGGACTACTGTCAGTCGAGTAATGCTTGCTATAGCCCGAGCAGTAAGTCACCATCACTTCATTACCCGAGGTATCTACAACTTTCACATTCGCTATCCGTCAGTCCGAGATCAAGGGACGGCGAGAAGCGGGCAGCGAACGACATAATAGCCTTGGACTAACAAGCTCGCTCGTCTCATCGCGCGCACGCAAATAGCCGACAACGTCTACCTAGCAGGCTGCACCGACCCGGATTACAAGGCGTCGACATGCCCGTACAAGTCCCCGGCATACGCCGAGCAGGAATGGGTCGGCATGGTCTGGTCCTGTGAGGCCAGGCAGCAGATGGGACAAGCACAGCACGCCGCCGCGCGGCCGCCCCCGCCCGAAGGTAACCTCGTCGACCAGACGCGCAACATCACTGCCGTCGCTATGCATAAATACAGCTACGGCCACAGCCATGGCAACCACAATTTGACAACGGCGGCGGAGGCGGAGGGAGGCGGCGTCTTGGGCAGTGACAAGAACAACAACAGCACCGGCGCTCCCGGGTTCATCGCGCTCAACCAGAACGGCGGCGGCGATGACGACGATAAACTGATCAGTTGGGCCGGCTGCCCCCTGCCGCGCCTGGGCTCGGTCGTGCCGGAGCGCATGTACAACATGTGTGACCCGTGCTCGCCGCAGAGGGACGGGCTGTTCCGCGACGGCAAGTACCTCACACGCGTGGCTAAGCTGCCGGGTGGCGTTGGCGGCGTCGTGCAGTGGGAGCCCGGCTTCGGCCCCGGCGTGGTGGTGGTCACGTCGGCGGTGCAGACGATTTCTATGAGCTCCTGTGTTTCCACAATGAGCACGGCCGCTGCTGGCGTTGCTGGTTTCGGTGCCGGGGTGAGTCCCACGGCTACAGATGCAAGTAGTTCCGGAGAGAGCAACACTGCCGACGATAACAACAGTGGTAATCAGGACGACCGCCACCCCGCAGGAGACAGGACCAACATCATCGTCGGCTCCACCAGCGCCGTCGTCATCGTCCTGCTCGCGGCAGCGCTCGCGTGGCTGCTCACCAAGCGACACCAGCGCAAGAGGCAAGAGCGTGAGGTCGTCCGGGAGATGCACCTTGCCCTTGCGCGGGGGCCATCGCCGCCGCAGCTCGTGACTGTTCGCGGAGGCCGGGGCCAGGGCAGCAATGGCCATGGTGCTTATTTCACTCCTGATACTGCTCCTGCTGGTGTCGAGGGTTCTCGAGCCGGAGAGATGCAGCAGCAGCAGCGGAAGAGCAGTGGCGTGCCGGAGATGGCTGGCTTGTTGTCTCCTGTCGGCAGCGTTCATCGTGTACCGGTACCGGGAAAAGAAGCGGCACAGTTGTCTCGCATGAACAGTACTCGCAGCTCTTCCCGGCAGGCAACGCCACAGATGCCACGGATCAGCTCGACGGCCGTCCCCCCCGCGCAGAGATGGAGCACCGCCACGGAAATGACGGCCAACACGACGACGTCGTCAATGGCCATGACGGCACAGACGACCAACACCTCTACAGACGTGACCATGACCCCGATATCTCTGCACACGCCTAAGTTTCTGCGCACCCCGACAGCTACGGGAGTGGCAACGTCGCCGCTGCTGGTTAGGAAGACCTCGATGACTTCGATGAGCACGTGCTCTCTTTCAGGTGGCGAGCGCTGCAGCACTGGGTATTTCCCGTGTCCTGAGGCTGATGTTCAGCAGAGTGAGGGTGATCGTGGTGTACAAGCTCAGGGCATGCCAAGTCCAGAACAAGACATTACTCACGATGGTAGACACAGCAACCGAACCTCATATGAGCAGTTGGCGATACACCAAGATCATGCAGTCGAGAATAACCCGCCCTCGAAGGCGGGCAGCGATCACAACGGCATCCACGACTCTGGCTCGGAGGGCGAGGGGAGCATCAACATCGACGATGGCGACGACAGCGAGTCTCTGTCTTCGTACCAGGGCGGCACGATCTCCGAAGTTCAAAAGCTGCGCATCCGCATCGTCGACCCAAACACTGCGCGGCTACTCATCCTGGGGAAGAAGCCCAAGAAAGACGACGTGACTCGGAACGAGGGGGAGGGCTCCGGAACACATTGTACGTCAAACGTAGGCGAGCAATGAAACTTGGAGTCATGGGATGGAATATGCCTTTGGAATTATAACTTGGGGTTTCGTGTAGACCTCCACTTGGATCAGCCACAATTCCTTTGTGAGTATTGGCAAGCACGAAAGCCTTTGAGGGAGGGAGAGTCGATCACCATGCAACTCCACGAGGGCCACGAAGACCCCGTATTGGCAAGAAGAGCTTGGAAGCACGAGGCTCGATTTGATGTAGAGTAGAAGCACGACTAGTAGACAAGAATGTGCAAACAATTCAGGTGAAAACAGCTAGCGCAAGGAGACAATTCGTCAACCAAAGC
Source organism: Microdochium nivale (assembly GCA_026745475.1). Classification (NCBI taxonomy): domain Eukaryota; kingdom Fungi; phylum Ascomycota; class Sordariomycetes; order Xylariales; family Microdochiaceae; genus Microdochium; species Microdochium nivale. Next base: position 3,213,069 of record JANTFD010000004.1, on the reverse strand, counting down.
TTTAGTTACAATCTACGAGGGCCTCCCGGCGCAGATCACGGGATCATCAGGTCTAGCACAAAAGCTCAAAACCTGGCACATTAACCCGGCGTCTACCGAGTTGAGGTTATTCAGCTATATTGATCATTGATACCCTGACAAATAGATATTCGTGAATGTCCATCTGCGGCAGTCATTGACGCTGTGCGGTGTATCTGATCGTAGTCGCATTTGCCTCATTGAGCACTCTGACAAGACTTGAGGTCAACGATTGGAAGCAGTGGCGGGTCCGCGCGCTTGCGTGCTGCAGTCGGGTGGGAACGTTGCCCAGTCTGCACGTAAAGCGCAACCTCTCGGCGCCTGACAACCAAAGTCCGGAGATATTTTGTTCTCCTATTTCGCCAAGAGCTTGAATGCTGCCTCGACACCTTGGGCTTCTTGAACATACCTCCGAAACCAGAACCTTGCGACAAGGTCAATTGAAATCGACACCTCGCCAGGCATCCCCAGATCTCCCTGTATAAAACCCTAGCCACCGGCAGCCTCCCTCGCGCAATTCATCCTTCTCACCACCGCACATTTCCCACAAGACAACAACAGCAACCAGACCCAAAAGGCCCGTGTTGCGCTACTTTCTCCCTTGATAAGAACAACAGGACCTCTTGGTCATCCTACAAGCTCGTCGCCTCATCGCAACCAGGTAGGCATTATCCACCAAATTCACCATCGCATCACCATCGACTCACATCTCCGAAATAGCACCATACTTTGAACCATCAATACCTACCACTCCACAAGCATGACCCAGAAGCGAAACACCAAGATGGCTGAAACTACCACTGTCTGGCCCAAGCCGGGTGTCACCAAGGCATCCGATCCTTTCGTCGACTGCAGCGAGATGAGCATGGTCGCAGCAGCACCCACCGGCACAGAGGCGTCCAATAAGCCCGAGATTCCGTCCATGTCCGACGGTCAGACCCTGCCTGGCTTCACCAGCAACACCAAGCTGGCTGCCGACGGCACCATCGAGCCGGACTTTTCCATCCTGAGCACCGCCACCATCTCGATTGTTACCCCCGGCGGCACAAGCTACGATGTTCTCGAGTCCTTCATCAGCTCGAAGAGCCGCAAGCTGCCCCCCGCGCAGCGCGACACGCTGCACTACGACTTCCACGTGATCGTGGACGTTCTGGTCGAGCCCTACACTGGCCTCAGCAGCTATGATCTGGGCCACTTCAGCCTCCACACCGAGTGCGGTCTCGTGATCCGCGGTGAGGGCGACTTTCGCTGCCTTCTCCTGGCCATCGCCACTGGCAGGCGCCAGCTTGGCACCGACTTCTGCGGCAACCCGAGCATCGTCCTGCACTTTGAGGACAACGAGTTCAAGAAGCACCGTAAGAACTTCAACACTGAGCTGGCTGAGGTCCAGCGCGACGTCGAATCTATGGCTGCTGGTCTCGGTCTCGCAAATCTTGGCCCTACTCCGGTATGTTGGCCCTCTTTTCCTTGTTTGAGCCTCCACGGGAACTTCCCCCCTCCACTGTGCTGCCATGGCCATCGAGATTGCTAACCTGGATTCTGCCCCCGATGATAGAGGAAGCAGATCAAGAAGAAGTCTAGTACCGGTTCCAACGCCGCTCACATCGGTGATCCCGCCCAATCTGTACCATCAGGCCTGCACGCCCCTGCGGCCACTGGCAAGACTTTCGCGGAGTTGTCGGTAGCCGAAAAGTTGCAGAACCTCAAGGCTGAAAACGAGATCAAAGAGAGGGTGAGACGCAACGAAGCTCAAATAGACTTGGAACGCTACAACATGTTCCGCGACATGCTTGAATACGACGAAGATAACGCGGGCAATGCGGAATTCACCTATGGCGTGCCTGCCGACGCCCCGGGCCCGGCGATGAGAACGTACAAGGACATGACTCTCGCCAGAAAGGATCACGTCTATCCCATGGGCTATGAGTCTGGTGAGGGCAAGCTCGGCTACCCGTCCCTAGAGGAGTATGAAGCCTATCAGCGTAGGCAGGCGATGCGCCCGTCTTCGAGCCGCAAGGACTCAGAGCTCAAGGCGAAGAAGTCTGCCTACAGCTATTGGTGATTCTGAACGATGATGATGATGTACGCACGCCATACTCAACCGCGCCAGGATAGACATTCATCTGGGGGGTATCATGTGACACCGTCAATGGTCAGAGGTTGGTGAAGATAGAGAAGAGCTCATAGTTGCGCATGATTGGCAAGCGGTCCAAGCGCAGGACCAAGCGCAATGGCCGACTTTTAAGCTAGAGTCGTGTCAATAATACCACGAAAGCAAGCAGTCACCAGAATGTTTCGTGCTGTCGCTGTATTCTGTGAACCTAACCGGGCAGTAGGAGGTAGGTGCCTGTCAATGCCGATGTCGATGATGACGTGCAGCCGACGTTGCCAAGCCCCGCAAGCTGGCCAGCGACCCGCCAGGCCTGTTGTGGCCTAGGGCGCGCCAATCGCTTTGGCCGTTTTGGGCGGCGGCGGACCAATCTCAGGGCAGACCCACCAGGGGAACCCCTGCACTGCCTGCATTGTCGCGCCAGCCAGTGAGCGCAGCCTTACGGGGTGTGCCGTGAAGCCGTGACTCAGGCAGGAGGACCAAGGTCGTCGGGGACCAAGGTCGATGGATGGATTGATGAATCGACCGGGCAGAGCTGTATAGTATGGCCAATCTCTTTGTTGCAGGGCAATTGGGCCATAGCACTCGACAGCAGTGCAGGATCCTGATCGTAGTTATTCTGGCAGGATCTCGGGATCTTGGCGTGCGTGTATTTTTAGCTGCCGGCCCTGCGCTGCGGGATCCATTCATGCTCGACACTTTTGGGCACTCCAGGGCTGTTTGGTGTTGTCCAACAAGCCACCACCACCGCTACGGACAGCACCGACGTTGCGGGGATCAGTGGCCTGTTTCACCAAGCCGGTGGGATCCATTCAGCATGGGATTTGCCTGATAGCCATGACCAGGATGGTGCAAGATTCAGACCGAGCAAGTGTCCCCCCCAACAAGTCCTCGATTGTCCCAAGTCAGACCCCTGCGCCTTCCTGCCTAGATCCCGAGCTTGCCAAGCCGTGCCGTTGCACCCGAACAGATAAATGGAGGCCGCTCCGCCCCGCCTGTCTTACCCACCACCACCACCACCTGCACTACATCTCTTTGCTGACCCGATTTCCCAATCCCAAAGGGCTGTGTGAAGCTCTTCGTTCGAGCATTCCCTCCTTGACATACAACACCTCGTCTGGCGCGCCAGCACAGCTGCTGACAACCCGCACCCCCGGCCAATTCACCTCAACTCGCAACCATGGCCGAAGTCGAGGAGCCAAAGTTCAACTCGCTCGCCGAGCGCATCGCCGCCCTCAACCAGCAGAAGAACTTCAGCGCCCCTCCTCCAGTCACCAAGCGGCCACCTCCTCCCCGCCACCGGCCTCCAAGGCCGCGAATGGCACAGCCCACGCGACAAAGACGACCTCGACGCCCACCATTCCGAGCCGACCACAGCCGCGAGAACCGCCGACTCTTCCTCGGCGCACAAACACATCTTCCTCCGTCTCGTCGGCCGTCAGCGCCCCCTCGGCCAAGACCAACGGTGTTCCCAGCTCTGCCGACACGTTCCAACACTCTGCAGCCCTCGCCCGCGTTGCCTCCACGAAGACCATCGGGCCAGCTGTCAAGTGGCACCAGGCGAGGCTCCAACGCGTCCGACGTCTCGCAGATCTCCGCCGTCTCGACATACTCCCTTAGCCGAGCCTCCACTCATGCGAGCAGCACTGCTGCCGACGCACCACAACCTCGACGTGTGCTGCCGCCGACGCTCGACCAGACTAAGCTGCCAACTCTCCCACCTTCCAGAAAGGAGCGAGAGGCCGAGGCCGCACGGATCGCGGCCGAGAGCTTTATCAGCGATCCGGCTGCCAGGCCGAAACCATCCCTTGTCTCCATAAAGTCTGCTCCAGATCTTCCCGTGTCGAGGCCGAATCTGCCACCGAGGCTGCCCTCGCGGCCTGCAAAGTCGCCCGCACCCCCGCAGGACAATTCGCAAGATGTCAGCGCGCCTCGTCGTCTACCCCCGCCCGCCTCCGCCTTTGTGCGACCAAAGTCCACATTCGAGAGCTCGCGGCCACTGGCGGCGCGGCCAAATGCCCTGCCCGCGACTGATGCGCCCCCGCCGCCAGTCCCGACTAGCTCCAGGCCTACGGCGCAGCAATTGGAGGCGGTCGCAAAAAAGGCCGCAGCCCTGCAGGCCGCGAGTTGCCTAATCTGTCGTGACTTTTCTCGCCCCGACGCGGTGGCGGCTCAGTTTCCACGCGAGTCCCTACCGCGGCAAGACCCCATCGGCTACCTGGCCAATGTCCTCTGCGGATCTTTCGCGTCAGAGACTGACAAGGCGCGTGCCATCTTTACCTGGTGCCACCACAACATTGCCTATGACGTCGAGGCCTTCTTTGGCAACAACGTCAAGTATGTCACGCCCGAAGACACAATCTTCCGCGGTATGGGCGTCTGCGCCGGATATGCCGATGTGTTCAAGCATATTGCCGAGCGCGCTGGCCTACAAGTCCTAATGGTCACTGGCCACGGAAAGGGGGGCGTATATCTCAAGGACGGGGAGAGGCCACCACCCAAGATGGAAATGAACCACGCCTGGAACGCCGTCCGTATCGACAACGGCGAGTGGAAACTTCTAGACGCATGCTGGGGCGCAGGGAACGTCGGCAACCAGCAGTTCACCAAGCGCTTCGCGCCCGAGCGCTTCACACAGAGCAACGAGCAATTTGGTCTCGACCACTTCCCAGAGGACATCGCCCACCTGTACCGCTCCGACGGTCACACCCCTACTTGGCACGAGTACATGGTCGGTCCGACGGGCAGCGAAATGCCGCACTTCTTTGGCGGCGACGATGGGTTCTCGAAGCACACTTTTGCGCCACAGCAGAAGAAGATTTCGGTGTACAGCGGGGAGACTGTGCGCTTCCAGATCTCCAAGAACTGCGAGCACTTTGACTTTGAGCGCCACGGCGGGGGCAAGCCGTTCCCCATGTTCGTGGCGATCCACGGTGTCGACGGGCGCAAGGACGATGAGGTTCTCCTCCAGACGGACGGCTTCTGGTGGTGGGCCGACATACCCGCACGGGACCTCGGCGCACCCGGCCAGAAGATCCATCTCAACGCCATGATCATGATGAACAACGAGTCGGCGCGCGGGGTCACGCAGCAGCAGTACGCGACGGCGAGGAAGAACAAGACTATGCGGAGCTGGCAGTGGAAGCCCTACTGCGAGTGGGAACTGGTGTGAAGAGTTGCATGTACCCTGGGGGATAATAAGGACACTGTTGGCTCGATGTGGACTATCCCGGTTGGACTTTGGAGCGGCGTCTTGGTTTGTCCACGGGAGCTGCGCATTGGAGGAAAATATAGAGCACGATGGAACTTGCATCTGCAGTTAATATCTAATGAGACTACGAGACCCTGACGACAGAACCGCGCTTGATCCCAGTGGTAGTCGCGAGATAGGAGGTGATTGCGGATGTACATCAAGGGAGGCCGGCCATGTGAGGTGGCGTATGCATCCGGAATGTTTGCTCTCTTCTCTTCTCTTCTCTCTGCTCGCTTGCTCTTGTAAAAGACACGGTCGCCAACCTCGCCACACAGGCCGCAACATTCACCGCTGTCAAGAGCCAAAGCTCCAGCCGCCCTGCCCTTCTCCTGGTCATCATTCTTACCTTTTTTCCTCCTCCTTTATTCTCATTTTTCCAACTCTCTTATTCTCCCCATGGATCAAGAATGGTAATCTGAAATCAGAGAGCAGGACAGTCACCCATCTCCGAGAAGCAAGACAAACAAAAGATTCGTTTCAATCCATCACCCGCCTCGCAACCACAGAAGGGGAAGGAGACAAGAGAAAGAGAGAGAAAAGTCTTCAGCTTCACTGCACCGAATAGTTGAAAATAAATGACGGCAGGAAACAAGGCAAGGCGGCAGCTCGCTGAGCACGCCGGCCGCCGCAGCTACGTCCCCCGGATCTGCGCGCACTCTTGCTGCGGCGCACTGGCGCTCGAGCTCGACGTCGTGTGGCGGCGGTCCCGCGACGGCGGCAGTGGCAGCAGCGGCTGCCAAGGCCGGATTGCCGGTGTTATCAGCCGTCGCGGTACCGGTACACCTCGTCGTCGTCGCCGGGAGCAGCAGCACAGATATCACGAGGCGGAAGAGCGCCGCGCCGCTCTGCTGCTGCTGAGGACTCTGCAGCTGAGATACCGGCTCGAGAACCCGCACGCCGCCGGCGCCGACGCCGACGACGACGACGACGACGACGACGACAAAGGCGATGATGATGATAGGGTCGAGGGGGTGAGGCGCCCGACGGTGATGACGCCCGCGTACTCGACGCAGCTCGTCAACGCGACGCTGCCTGGGCCGCTGGCGTCGTTCGGCAGCGCCGTGTTCCCTTGCTCGGCGGTGGGCGTGAGGAAGTGGGAGCAGCGGGGGCGGGGGCGGTGCCAGGGGACGAGGTTTGGGGATGCCGAGGGAGGGTTTGTCGGGGGTATGGGACTGTCTGGTGGGATGACGATGACGACGACGATAACGAGGGGGACAACGGTGATGATGATGATGAGGATGTTCTCGGTGTGAGGGGTAGGTTTCATGATGATGCTGGCCGCACCACCGCTTCGGCTAAGAGGAGAAGTGGCCGGAGTAAGAGAAAGGGCGGCCACTTCCTCCGCAGGTCGACGGCCTCGAATGCCGGCAGTGCCCTGCCGCTCTACTGCTCGGAGCATCTGGGCCTGCAGTACCCGGATAAGCCAGAGAAGGAGCTGCGGCGGATACGTGAGTTCTGGTCGGCTCTGGAGGTGGTGGCAGGAGACGATGACGAACTTGGAGGAGATCCTGACGGCGACGGCGACGACGACGTCAGAAGCAAAGGCAAAAACAAGACTACTCGTGCCGCCGCGGGTGGCGGACTGGCCAGAAGAGCGCGAGAGTGGTCTCGTAGGATGCAGGCAAAGCAACCTGCCTACTGGGCGAGCTTGATCGAGCGCGGCCTCGCGTTGGAGGTCTAATTAAACGGTGTTCTTCGCGAAAGGTTCCGGTGCCGTTGCGCGTTGTTTGTTACGAGGCTGGATGTTCAGGCATCATGTGTCACCATGGAAGAGCTGTGTTTACGTTTTTTGGTTTTTATTGTTTTTCTAAAGGTGTAAAAATGTTCCCCTACCCATCACACGTCCTTTTTTTCTCTTTTTGTTCTCTTCTCATTGTTCTTCTGGAAATCGAAGCGTCGCCCCGTTGTTGAATTTTGGGCACACCGTTGAAAGTACTCCCGTAAAGGGAGTTTTCCGGTGAAACTCAATATGATCAAATGCCCTCCCTCCTTCCCGATGTGCCTGTGTCCAGCATGAATCAGCCTTGGCGAAGCCTGGTCTCAATGCCGTGAAGTTGGACAATGCTCAGGCTGCGTGGGATGTCGAGATTAATGCTGCTTTTCCTAGGCAATAACTACCGACGAATTTTGCCAGCGAAATACCCCAGCTCTCGAAAAACAAACTCGTCCCTAACGTCGTAAGACTGGGCAAGAGCGAAGCTGCGTAGGACGGGATTGTACTTCCGTGTAGCCAGCCATCAAAGAACACGCCGCTGACAAGACCAACCACCTCCCAACTCCTGAAAGACTTAAAAGTCCGAGTCCTGGTCTCGGTCGACAATGACATCGATGTACTGAGTGCCCGGGCGGTCGCCTTCGCGCTCGCCGCGGCGGCGCCGGCGAGGAGGCGGAGACAGCGGACGCGCGATCGGCGGTCCGTCGCGGCGGTGGGCCATCATGGAAACGTAGCGGTACGTCTCGGCCGGAGGACGGCTCGTTGGGCTCAGGACCAAGGGGCGGTGCCTGGGCGAACCGCTCCAGGAGTCGTGGATGTGGCTTCCGGGGAAGTTTCCAAAGGGGTCGCCGATCGCGAGACGGCGGCTCTGGTTTGGGGCAGATAAGTGTCAGTGATGATTTATTAGCTTGGGGGGAATCCTGGTAATATAGAAAAGACTAACCGCTTCAAAGCGAGATCCTCCAATTGCGTAACCGTTGTCGGAGCCGCTACCAGAGTCACTGAGGCGACGCTGCCGAGTTCTAGCCGGGACGTAGCGATACATGCCGCCCATGTCAGACTCGCGGCGGGAGCGAGGGGGTGATCGGGATTCCGGGTGCCGCTCCGACGATCGATCTTCGTGGTACGACCTGCCGCCGCTGTCGCGGTAGTCGCGATACTCGCGGGAGTCGCCGTCGTAAGCGCCGTATCTTGCCATGTCATCGTCCTCGCCGTTGTCGTGGGCAAAGCCGCGGCCGCGGCTCGACGAAGAAGGCTGATTTGCCGCGTGTCTACTGGTGCCGCCAATGCTGAGATCCTCAAGTCGAGCCTGCACGCGGTCCATGGTGTCCATGGGGTGGGCAGTGTTGCGGGTCACGTATTGGCCGGAGCGAGTAGGCGAGATGGCACGGTCCTGAGAAGGGCTGCCGGGATTCATATACCGGGGATCTGCGGGACGGGGTAAGATGTGTTCCTGCGGCGACGACGACCGCTGGAGCCAGTGCGGGAGTTTCCAGTCATGATGACGGTGGATCGTTGCACAAAGAAAGGTTGCTGTGTAACAATGGAGACAGTGGGGGAGTCGTGATGTCTAGCGAAGACGACAAGGGCAGATGACTGTCTGCAGAGTTGAGCGAAGGCTATGTGTAAGTCCACTGCTGTCGATCGATGGTGCTGTGCTGTGTCGAGTATCTCTGAAGACGAGGAAAAGTAGTCGTGGTAGGTGAAGATCCCTAGTGAGATGAGGATAGAGAGGGAGAGGGCAGTCAAGAAGGGGGAATGCCTCTGTTTTCTTATACTAGGGAACTCCGGTCTGATCCCTCTTGAGTGCCTGGCGAGATATCATCTTCATCAACAGTCAACTATGAGAAGCGCTGTCCAGAACTTCAGGCTGCCATCCGTCAGAAGTGGTCAGTGGCTGTTGGACACGGCGGATTCCCATATGATAGACGACACCAGGCACTCACTGACCGAGACCGGAAAAAAGAACCAGAACCAACGAGGCTGAGTGCTTGGAGGTGCGGTCTACGGTACGAGGCCTCCGGAGGTGATCGTTGTAGTTGAAGTCCAAGCCAAGAACCTTAATAGCAAGGCCCCTGGCAGTCAAAATGTCTCGGAGAGGGATGCTTCACTCCGGTCTAGCCGGCTCTTCAAGTCCATATAGCTGTTCCGCTTGACGAGGACACACGTAATTGTTACTGGTATGCCAAGGAGGCATGTCTGTCATCAGCTCTTGCCTCATCTGCACTGCACTGTAAGGTTAAACACGATTCAGACCAACAACTCCATCTTGCGACCTTCTTTGTGCCTACCAGTCCTTCCTTCTCAGAGCCCATCACCCGCCTAAGTCCAATCACATAAGAGAACAGATAGAAGCAAACCAAGGAGCACCTGGCAGCGGAATACCGTTTCCACGGTGGTTCATTCTGCCCTGACTATGAGTTGACCTCTGATGTGGTCTTAGAGCTAGTATTGGATATATCCACTCCCTGGATCTTGGTCTTATCCACTTACCGTAGCACTCTCTTTTTTTGCTCTGTGTTCGATCTTGCTTACACGCGGTCGATTGGGGCTTTTACTTTTCACAATGTTTGCCTGGTCTATAGCCGAGGACGGAAGTTCCCAGGCAGGCAGGCTCAATGACCTGAAAAACAAGAATATCGTCTATGGTCTAATAGGCGCGGCCTGGCTGGATGAGAGGCAGATCTGCAGAACATGAATATTGGTGCTGAAGGGCGTCACGTTTGGTCCAGGCACTCTTTCTCTATGGAATGTCGGAGCAACACTGGTGAGAACGTACGAATTGGACCAATCCTCTTTGCGGTCCACAGCATGTTTGCCAGCACATGTGACAAAGACGTCCGAGAAGCAGCACTGGCTCTTTTGTCTTAGGCTCGAATACAGGACTGTGCGTCCCATGAAGCCTACTCGCGGATTGACAAGAATCAGCCCTCCATGTATTATTCGGTACTGCGCATTTCGGCCTCATGCGACTTCGTGTAAGTGACGTCAAGTTACTATCATTTCGGCGATGCCGCAACGCAAATAAACATGTCTTGGCAGCTCCCACGAGTTCATGTCTCACTAAGCATGACTGCGAGGATGAAGAATCTTTCTCATGTTCTCTCTCGGGAGAACAATCTAAGCAACCGCCTGCAACCGCTGGAGGCACAATCCTCCGCGCAGGACAGGCTCGACTTCCAATGTCCGTAACCTGGGCAACCGTCCTACCAGCCCTTATAACCCAGTACAAGGGCTGTCCCCAACAAGAGCCCTAGAACCACCGAGTGAAGGATTAATAGCTCGTCCGCTGAGTCGGTAAAAGGGAGTTTGGCGCAGCGGTTGAGCACAGAGGACACCTTCGGGTAGTCCCCTGAGGCTCCCGCGCCCAAAAATCTTTTTGTTTTTTTGCCCCTTTTTGGGCGGCCACTTAACCACGATCCAATAACACTTTTTTCTCTGAGATTAAGAAGAGCTCGGCTTGGAAGGACACGTGAGCATGTTTTTAGCACTCATTGTACTTTGTAGTTTGCTTTAAGACGGCCTTGTCATGTAGATCCTACTCAACGACCGAGCTGCACCAGCACTGACATCACTCCCACCAACTGCTTACAATGGGTTCACAAGGGGGAACTTCGGCTCACACAAATTCAAGCTCAACATCCGTTAATGCACATCCATATGCCCATTCTCGCACAAACATCAGTCATGTGCTCGGTGAGAATATCGACATTTTTGAGGTGCACAGCACATGGGCCCAGAGCCAGCTCACTTGCGTTTCCTCTTTGAATGGCGCTGATTCTTTCGCGGCTCTGCTCCTGCCCAGAATCGGCAGCTACCTGCACAAAGGACCTTTGCATTCAACTGCAGGCCTTCTTTCTCTATACAAGACCTTGCCATGATTGTTCAACTCCATCTTTGTGGTTATGCATGCGTCATGTATTTAATGAAGAACAGCCACATGCTGGCCTTTTATTAAGCAAATGGGGGTCGTTATTGGTACGCAAGCACATGATAATCACCAACTTGCAATAACCATTGTTTGAAATAGTGCAGCAGCAAAATCTCTGCCGCTCTTATCATGACGCCTGGTACCATTTGCAGTACAACGCAGTGGCCCCTTCCAACACCCGCAGTCGCCCGTAACGATTGCTTCAGGCGACAACGACACAATGCGCGAGCTCATGGAGGCTACTTGAAGCTCAAAGGGAATTCCTGAGTAGTGTAAGTGAAGCATCGTGACAGCAAGGTTTCGGAGCAGTGTTAGTCTCCCATCGAGGTGCGTGTGAGAGGATGGTGAGATTGAACATCAGGACTTTGTGTTAGATCAATGGCGTGAATGGAAAAACTCCAATCACGAAGAAGCCGGAGTGAGCGTTGAGCTGCTTGCTGGCCAGTGCTGTTTGGCCATGATGTACTGCTGATTGTTGGGCTCGGCGGCTTTACGCATGCTGATGGCCAAGTGACACGAGACCCTCACGATCCTCGGCTGCGACAGCTATGCTTGAATATTTGCATTGTGATTCTCTCATATTAGTGTAGCTCTAGCCCCGTCATGGCTTACATCAAGACACATGTACTTCGGCGCCTGCGGCTGTCCATCTGAGCAAGTCTCCCGACTTATGTATGCGGTGCCATCATGTCCGTTAATAGGAAAGCAGGCACTCATTGCCTGCGGGTGGGCTGGGCTGCTTCATCAATGAATTTAATGGAGAGCGGCACCTGGGGTGGTCATAAAGGGGCAAAAAAAGAAAAAATCGCCAAAAAAACTTGGCCGCGTGAGCAGTCGAACATCCAGATTCATTTTCCAGATTCGATCGACCTGCCGATGCGAGGTGCATCAGTACCGCTAAGCCAACTCCCTTGTACCGACTCGGCTGCAGGAGCTAATTGACCTTCACTCCTCGTGGTTGTAGGGCTCTTGTTAGGGGCTGCCCTTACCTGGGCTTATAAGACATCTGTGCCTGGTTGCCCTGGTGATGGACGAATGAGATGCGAATGTGGCAGCGGCGGGGAGGAACAATGTTCCGTCTCGGTGAATCGTTGCTTGAGGAGCACTTGACTGGCCTTGTTGAAGACAACGGAGCACGGTGGGGTTTCAACCGATATGGTTCGTAGATTTGTTGTAAGAGAACGCTTAGTGTACAAAGAGATATGTCTCGCATGTCGCCGTAGAAGAATGACAGGACTGATTGCTCTGGGGACAAGATTTTTGGATAGCAGAGACATCTGTGTGCGGGTGATTCGTATCGCGTGCGGCGCCTCCGAACGCAGCTCGCTTGAAAGCCACCCTCGTAGTAAGGCACATGCTGCATGTTCAGCGTCTGAGGCATGTCGAGACCTCTAGACTCAAAATGCCCCGGAGCAAATTACATAAAACGGCCACGCACTGCAACGAGGAACAATGTCAGTCCTACACCCGAGAGCTGTCACTTCACAATGGGTAATGGGGTACGCAAACTTACTAACGAGACGACGCCAGACTTCCTCCTCGTCCTCACCTTGGCTGGTCGCTGTTGCTGACGGCGAGACTGTGTGCTTCTCTGCAGGGTCGGGATTCTCGCATAGCTCGAACCAGTCCTGCGCCATGGAATCGCTGCCATCAAAGCCGAGATTGAGAAGCGTGTCAGCGGGAATTGGGTCGAACCTAGTCATGTCAGCAGAGGGTCCCCCACGTGCTTTGTGGTGAAGTGGTCTCACCAGTGCGAAATCTCCATGCTGGCAATGTCAAAATTCGCAGGCGTGAAGCCTGTGCTGGTATAGCGGTTGTCGTTTTTAGGAAACACAGTAGATCTGGAGTCCATTGCAGTTTTGGCGTGGGTATGCGCTGCGAGGCTGCCGAAGAGGTCGGCATCTTTCCAGAGCCCTACGTCGTTCGCTCCGGACTTGCTAGGTGGCTCGACCCTCTCGGCACTCTGCGAGTTCGACGTAGGCAAAAAGCTGCTGACTGAACTCTCTGATACTCTGTTGGGAAACTGGTATTCCCCGCGTCTAATGTCGTCACTTTGGAGATATATCTCCCCCGGGTTTTGTGGCGCGCCGTGAGGTCCAGACGGCGTGGGCTTGTCAACCTTGTCGTGTGGCCGAGATCCCAGGAGCTGCTCTGTCGGCACAATGGAAAACTTCTGATCCCGACCGGGTATCCGAAGATCGCCCGTGTCTCCGTTCTGCAAGAACCGCCCTATCCGGCTGTCGTTGAAGAAATTGACGAGCTCTGTCTGGTTGTCGTTGTTTTTGATAAAGTCTGCATTGGGGACTCCAGTGTCCCCATACGTGCCATCCTTCAGGATCTGCAAGACGAGGTCCTCCACCTCAGGCCTGGCCTTGAGGACCGCACTCCAGAGTCGCTCTCCGTTCTGGCTCGTGTAGCCGACGCGAGGGCCGCGCTTGCGAATGGGCCTGTCGTAAGTGCAGCTGGTCCCCGCGCGCTCACAGACGCTGCACTTTGGCAGCGAGTTGTCGCACGGCTGGTGCTGCGAGTTGCAGCGATCGCAGGCGCGGGTGGCCTTGCGCTTCTTTGACGCCCGCCTATCGTCGTCGTCGCCCTCGCCATCACTCATGGCCCCGGGCAGCGCACACCGTGTGCCCCGGACGTTTATGGCGCCACTTCAGATGAGACGTCGCCGTGAGGCGTGACGTTGAAGTGCACAGTGGTGGGCTGCCTCGATCGCAGAGTTGTGATGCAGCCGGTTCCATGTGATCATGAGGCCGTACTTGGAGATGGCAACAACATTTAGAGCAAAGGTGGAATGCGCGAGAGGCTAGATGGTCCACGAGCAGGAGACAGCCGGCATGTTTAGCAGTTCTTCTCGCTAACGTGGTCCCGGACTGTGATGAAGGACCCCGGGGACTAGGAACGACGTCGCGATCCTCCCCGTCGCGAGTAAACTTAATTAGGGACCGTGCAAGTCGACAGGTACCGCGACCGGGCTTGTGGCTGGGGGCGCCACTGGTGTGGCTGGGCTGTGGCTAGGCTGTGGCTTGGCTGGCGGGCCACTGCCGGACTGGTTGCCGACGGGCAGGACTCGCAACTGAGTCGGTCGCCTAGCTTTGGCCGAGCAAACATCCACCTCAGACTTGAAGACGTTGGAATGATTACACGCTTTCCCTCATCTGCTTATACTCCGGATCCTGGCCGACAGTGGACACTCCTGCAGGCACGCACGAAGCGCAGTGTCTCACCAGAGCTGCAGCTGCAGCAGTTGCACCGTATCAGTCGCCATGCATCGAGCACCCCGCCCCTTACTGGACCGCCGGCTGCGCTCGCTCTTGTCAACCTCGTAAGACGCTTTTATCGACACTGTGCAGGCATTGCCGTCACCAGACGCAAACCAAGAGCGCACTCATCTGCACCACAGGCTGCCCTTCTGGTGCCTCGGCCTGCCCTAGGTGGCAGTGGTAGCTACTGGGTGAGCCCACGGAGGGCCTCGTTTTTTCATTCAGTATCACAAGCGCGAATACGCCACCATGACAACGTCCATCGTGACCACTCAGTCGGGTGGCTACTCCCTAAGCCAGCCCCGCAGAGGACCCAAGATGTTCCGGGCGGATGCGTCGATCATCTTGATCGGTTGTCGCGGTGTCGGCAAGCGCACCCTTGGCTTTATTGCCGCGAAGCACTTGGGCCGGCGACTCTTGACTGAGGAGCAGTTCTTCGAGCAGATTACGGGTCACACCCGGGCTGCCTTCTTGCAGCAGAGAGGCCGAGAAGCTTTCGAGAGACAGATGGCAGTCGTCCTCGCCGGGGTGTTATCCACAAACCGCCAGAACTGTGTCATTGAGTGTGGCACAGGGCTTCTATCGCCCGAGACCGAAGATGTCATCAGTCGCCTGGCGGAGACGAATCCAGTCATATATATCCAACGCGACAAGGGAGATCTCCAGAAGCTCCTCGGCTTGCCACCTGCCGAAATGGAGCGGTTTGTCCTCAACGATCAGAGGCATCGGAACATCAGCAACCTGGAATACTTCAACGTGGCCGACCTCGGAGGCGAGGACCAGAACGCATTGTTGCCAGCAGTCCGTTCGACCTTGATGAGTGCCGCCCGGCTGGTCAAGGCGAGAAAGGATTTCACTAGCTTCCTTGACATCATTCTGGGTCAGGGCCTGGCGCGGTCGTGGTCCGAGAATCCCTTCTCGATCGACGCGGTGCCGCTCGAGTACCGAGCACATACCTTCGTGCTACATATCCGCCTGTCATCCCTGCTCAACATGAAGCACGACCTATCAGCGCTAGAAGCCAGTGCAGAAGCAGTCGAGCTCATTATCGACACCTGGCCAAACCACATGCTAGACATTATCGCGGAGGCAGTTGCCTTCATCCGTCGAAAACTTGATGTGCCCATCATTTATAACGTTGAGGAGTGTCCCCGTGAGGAAAGACGTCGATCTCAGGAAGAGTGCGACACCATCGATCTCCAATTATTGTTGCATGGGCTGCGTCTTGGTGTAGAATACGTTAGCCTCGATCTCAAAAGGAACGATAATATCATCCACCAAGTCATGGCCCGGCGAAACCGGACTAGGATCATCGGGCACTACACTTTCCGTGGGTTTGGGCTCAAGCTCTGGGACGACCCTGTTTATGTGGAGTGCTACTGGCGGGCACAGGAACTGGGCTGCCACATTGTCCGGATCTTGAGGTTCTGCATGAATGATAGGCCCGACCAGAGCCGCGAAGCCTTCATCCAGAGGATCCGTGAACTACCAGACCCAAAGCCGCCACTGGTGGCGTACGACTTCTCCGTCTTCGGCTCCTCGATACCCAAGCTCAGTGCTAACCTCAACCCGGTCACGCATGAGCTACTCATCAACTCGCCGTCGGAGTGGATAACCGGCGTCAATACCACCAGGGGCACACTGAGGATTGCCTTCCGTAACGACACGCTTCAGGCGCTGCACTTCTATACGCTCGGCTCCAAGGTGCATTACTCTGCCTCACCGTCGATGCATCGAGCCGCATATGAGCACTACATGATGCCGCACACCTTTGATGCTAAGCAGTGCAACACTGTCGACGAAGTGAAGCGCGTCTTCGCCGAGCCCGACTTTGGCGGCGCCTCCGTCGCGCCGCCCTTCAAGCTCGACATCATGCCGCACATTACACACCTGAGCTCGCACGCGATGGCGATCGGCGCAGTTAATCTCGTGCTGCCGCTGCGTGGCGGGACGTCATCGATCCTTGACCATGCCAACGCGCGAAACAAGCGAGGCGGAAGCGGCGGCCCCGACGACGACCCTCTGCTGTATGGCGAAAACACGGACTGGAGCTCCATTGTTAACTGCCTCCGCCGCGCCATCAGCCCGCGCAACTCGATCCAGCGCACGCGTACGACGGCTCTGGTCATCGGTGCCGGCGGCATGGCCCGCGCGGCCATCTACGCCCTGACCAAGCTCGGCTGCCGCAACATCTTCATCTACAACCGGACCCGTACCCGGGCTGACGCCGTGGCCGCGCACTTCAACCGCTTCGCCGAGCAGCGCGGCCTACACGTGCAGCGAGGCGGAGGAGGAAACGGCCAGCAGCAGCAGCAGCAACAGCGGCAGCACGTCCCGATATGCCACGTGCTCGAGTCGGTAGGCCAGGAGTGGCCCGAGGGCTACCAGCAGCCTACCATGATCCTGTCGTGCATCCCCGCAGACGGTGCCGACGAGGCGCCGACGGTCGACTTCCGCATGCCGCCGCAGTGGCTGCGGAGCTCGACCGGCGGTGTCGTCGTGGAGGTCAGTCTTTCTTTTCTTGCTTCTTGCTTCTTTTTCTTTTTTTTCTGCATGTGATGATGCTACCACTCCCCTCCCCATGTTTACTGCCTACCTCCCTCGTAAGCACCATATGAAAAAGCTCGCTTTGCTAATACGCCGTCCCAACAGCTGGCATACGAACCTCTGATAACGCCCTTAGTCAAGAAGATTCGGCACATGCGCAACACCGCACAGGCGCCCTCCGCCATAACCACAAACACTATCGCGGCGATGCTGACGGGCGACAGTACCTGGAGCAGCAGTACCCCTAGGGGGGCCAACACACCGAGTGGGACCAGCACGCCCACGAGTGGCGGCGGCGGCGCGCTGTGGGTCATAGTCGACGGCCTCGAAGTCGTCGGTGAGATGGCCATCGAGGCGTTTGAGCTCATGACGGGCCGCAAAGCCCCGCGGAATCTGATGACGAGGGTGTGCAACGAGACGTGGGAGCGGCAGAGCGCGCCATTCCAGCCTCAGCGTTGAGAAATAAACCGTGATCTCAGCCCCCCAAGAAGTTAGCGAGAGAAAGGGGGTGTTTGCGACTAGACAAAAACAACGATGATGGTTTGACTGGCCGGCCAAACAACGTGTTCCGACCATGGCTTAGCTTCCCGGTCTAGGAAACCACGTGAATTCAGCTACGTCAAACAGTGGTAATAGATTTCCGCAGAGATAGGCTGCTAATCTGATCAATTTCCAATGAATACTGTAAAGAGTTGTTATGCTACCTGGGACTTCGCCGGTCCGATAAAAACAAAATCGCCAAAGCGCCGTGCTATCCTTCTCTGGCCATGGAACTGCCTGTGGCCAGAGTAAGCTCAACGCCGTCTACCATAAAACCACACCGGTAGGTGATGCGCAAAAGACGAAATCATGAGGGCTTCGTGAAACCGAGTCTAGCCGAAGAAAACAAGCAGGCGGCCGCGGCGTGAACGCTGTTAAACGAAGCCGGAAAAGCAATACACCAATCCCACACCACTGCTTGTCGGGCCTGGTCGAATTACAGTAGTCGGCAGCAAAAAATGACAGTAGAGGAAAGATCGCTCGAACGAAGGGGAGTACCACTGGCGGCAAAGAGTAAAGTGGCGCTCTAAATCCGAGCTCGAATAGCTTAGATGAGCTCGAAGCCGCCGTCATCACGATCGAGTTCCGTCTGCTCCTCAACTGGAGCATTGGCCGGGCGTCGGATCCTGCCCCAGGCTTTGCTGCCTTCTGCCTCATTGCCATACTCATCGACAAGACCGTAGTCCCGCTGGTCGTTGCGATCCTCCTTACGCTTGGCGCGGCGGTTCTCTGTCATGTACACGTCTAGCGGCAGCGATCCGGACGGGCCTTTCTTGTCAAAGCTGTACAGGAAGCCATCGGTCTGGATATGAGGGCCGCGGGCTAGATCGGCATCATCGGCGAGGAAGTCACTCCGGTTGTCGGGGTCAGACACCTGGACGCGGGCGTCCACGTTGGCGCGGAACCGGCTCTGGGGGAGGTTGTAGTGAGATGTCGGCCGCAGCAGTTTGCTCACGTTGTGCGTCGGGTAGCGGTTGCCTCTGCTTTGGTCGTTAGTAACGCGGACCTTGAGTGTGATGCGGTAAAAACACTCCTTTCGGAGCTCTGTTCTGGGCACAACTTACCGCCATAGCTTCTCGGGTCGAACCCTGCCGCCATCGTCAACGCCAGGCACAAAAGTGAAAATGTCTTTGGCGCCAACAACGCCTGGCAAGCCGCGGCCGCCCTGTGCCCACTTCTTCTTGTGGTCTCGGTCACGCTTGGCATCCTGCGCTCCGCTGCGGATGTCGCGAAGGTCGGAGGCCGACATGTCTGTGGGTAAGGCGGATAGCTTCGTAGGCAGCTTGGTGGGACCCAGTGGTAATGATGACCCGCCCGTGGTAGAAAAGCGAGCGGTTCGTGCCAAAAGCTAACAGGCGATAAGATGATGAAAAGTGTCGAATGTGTTGGAGTGGTGAGAGAAGTAGGTTGGAGATGAACGAGACGAGGCGAGATCAGATGAAGGTGACTCGGTTAGAGTTGAAAGGGGTGAGACCTTTGTACTGTTTACGGGGGACACAAACGAGAGCACAAAGAGCCGGAGGGCAGGCTCGGTGGTTGAAACCAAGGCGGACCAGGCAGGCAGTCGAGGCAAACAACAGGGCAGTTGCGATGGAAGTTGTTAGTAGTCAATAATCGGGATCTCACTTGCAGGTGAGCAGTAATGGGGGCTGATGTTCAAAGTAACCTTGGAAGTAGTGTAAGTACGGGGAAGATCTACAAGCTAGAGCAGGCCGGGGAGAGGGCAGCGGGCTTTGTTTATATTGCGGCCTGTTGACTGGCAGGCCCAGAAGAAGGCAGAAAGGGGGCGCGGCGATGACTGTGGGCGATGCTGGGTTGTCAACCTTGAGGAGCGAGGTCTGGCGGCGGCGGCCGACACGGCGCGGCCGGATGACTCAATAGGACTCAACGATTGCGGGTGCGCCTGGCCCTGGAGCCCTGCTCATCAGTGCTCGCTCAGCGGGCACGCACCCGGCCGGGGCGCTAGGCAGAGTGAATCATTTGCAACTCATGCCACCCCCCGATGACCCCTACCGACACAGGACCAATCGTGCGGCGGGAGCCTGGCACCGCCATCCTCCCATCACAGATGATTTGAAACCGGGCGACCAAGGCAGCTGACAACGAGGCTCGCCAGAGGGCGTCATGATCCAGGTGACCCAGCTATCGATAAGCCCGTCCGTGCCGCGTGCCTTCCCTGCCACTCGAGCCACTGTCTCACCGGCCTGGCCCGGCCCCCGGATGACGCAACGGCGAACTGCGATGACAGCAGTCTCGCGAGGCTCGTCCAGTCCTGCAGCCAGCCGGCGAATGATCGCGTCCGATAGGGGAGGTGTGATGTGGTGTGATATGCCTCCTTATCAGCTCCCAGCTCCAGGTCTGCGTCTGCTCTGCATCCCGAGGCATCTGCAGAGTGCGGAGCCGTACGGATAGACGCAAGAGATTAGAGGTGGCCCCCAATCTCCCTCTTATCTAACGTAAGTGTACGCTACCTTAACTACTATCGAGCCTGCCGACTACGCCCGTGGCTCATACACGCTTATCTCTCGGCCGCCGACACATTTATGCACGGTAGCGTTGCATGGCGCGCTTCCTGCCCGCCTCAGCACGTCCAAAGCGCAACTTGCAGCATCGACGCGGCCGGCCTTTGTCCATGACGATGTCACCGAGGTCGTGTCGGCATTAACGCCACGCCACGCCCGGCGCCGAGTACGTACCGACACCATCCCGCGCCTTGCAACTCTATCCTCTCCATCCAAGAGCGGCCACACAGTCGTGCATGAACGCGCCAATCAGCCGTGCGGCTTGCGGCATCGTGCTCGGACGAGCGGTCGTGTCCAACCCGCGCGACTCGAATCCTCGTACAGCCCCCATCGAGATACCATTAGACCACCCTTCCGGCCGTCAAACAACCCTCGGCATCCGCGGAGATCATGATGGGCTCCCAGCCATGGCACGCCATGACCCACGCGGATGGAATGCTTCCTCGAGCCAATTTCCCCACAATCACCAACTCGTCAGCAGGGAGTCGGCACGGCTCAGCGGGGAATCCCGGCAGGCCCCCCACAGCATGGTCGCGACACGCTCTTGAAACTGCCACCTGGCCGCCCAGCACGACTGGCTACTGGCAGGCGGTTCCTGGGCAAAAGCACCGTGTATGCTCAAGTTGTTCTCCAAGGACGGAGATGCTTCCCTCGATCCAGTGTGTCCTGATGGGCTGCTCCACGACAGGGATGGCGATAGGAGAATGCAGGACCTCGCGTCCGTGCGGGGAAGTATCTCCACGTCCAACTAGAGCTACACGAGGGCATGCAGCAACCAACCCCGACATCGCACCAAGCACCTCTAATGCCCGGACAGGAGTCGAGTCTTGCGCAGCTCCAAACTTCCCCTAACTTTGCTGCGCGCGGCACGTCTGCCCCTGCAGTTCCGGCCTATGGATGCGACATGCTCCCGCCATGGAACAACACGATTGGGCACAACCTTGCCTCGACACGTGGGGCCATACGCTTCCCCGCACGGGAGCAATCCCGCGACCCGGTGCGCGACAACTGCGTGCTGTTGTGCATCTCCCCCTCCCATACGGTACCTTGGTGGTTCCGAGCGCATGAGTGTGGCCGCGGAATCTTTGCTCCCCTCCGTATCACCGTGGCAAGTCTCGCAGCAGTTCAGCGACAGCACATGGCGGATACGTGGCGTAAATGATGAATGGGACGGGCACATAACTAGGTGTAATTGGAGAACTGCCCACAGGCCACCCTAAGCCGGCCCCATGACCCGTCTCCTCACCGGCCCACGCCTGCTTACCCCAATTACACGGGGCCTCCTCAGTGACAACAAGCCATCCGATCCTCGAGCGGCCGATGGGAGATGACTACATGGCTTGGGCGGCCTGCTGACCCCATCGTTCCCCCTGATCCCAATTCCCGGGCGTGGGTTGCCATCGTGGTCGCTGTCGATTCGATCGTGCTACCAGCCATTACGTCACTGCCATGTACATGATCCGGCCGAGGCAGCGCAGTTCATAACTTCATGGCTCCGAATTATTCCTTGTGGCTTGATCGGGGCTGATAGATGTAGAGTGTCAAGAGGCTCGTCGTGGCTCACCGACCTGGACATGCTTAGCACCCAGGACTCCGTCCATCCACGTGCACCTATCGACGGCCACGCGCTCGCTGTTCACATTCTGACTAAGAGAATGCTCTGGTCCGGCTTTTGCAATCTCGGGAATATTATTTCCGGGGCGGCCTGACGTCATGGTCTCATCTGTGAAACCATTACAGAGCAGGCAGGACACGACTACTATTATCCGTACAGTAATCCTCGGACCGTACGGACCTACTGTGTCCGAAAAATGCAGTAGTTTGTTTTCGGACACATCTTTCGGACAGCCACCTCCTTGCCATGCCTGCCCTTCCTGCACGGAAAATCAAGAGACAGAAACGGAAGCAAAGCAAATCTGGCGCGGCATCCGTTCATTATCAAACATGTGCACAAAAAAGTGATCAAATCCGCATCATTTGCGAGGTATCGTTCGTGACGGAAACCTAGCCACGACAATCGATTTTCTATCCCACTGTCAAGCAAGGCACATGAAAAGAACCCATGGCATATACTCGGTAAATCGACCCTCGCTATTATTACACTAGGCTACTTTATGCAACATTTTATCAACTCTCGATCTTTGAGCCAATCACAAAAACTCTGAGGCTAAACCAACTGCAGCAAGAAGAATGGGGCACTGAGTCCATGTTGTCTGCGCTGGGTGTTCTTGACATAGTAATGATTCCGGAACCCAGCGGTCTTGACGTCGTGCTCGGCAGTGCAAATTTCTCCGCCAACAAACGGAGGGCCAGCAGCAGACTTGCATTTTGAAGCTGACAGCACAGTATAGCGGCCTGCAAAATTCGTGTATATAGAGAAATACAAAGGCTCGGGGCCAAGCTAGCGAGTGAATCGTGCTGCTGTTATCTTAGGACCTTGATCACTCGCGTATGTTGTCGTCGGAGTTGAATTGGGAGGGAGTATTTTCTTCTTCTTCTTCTTCTTCTTTCTTTTTTTTGTTGCAGCGTTTTCGGATCGATTCTGGCAAGTGAACCCGGAGTAGCAAAAAGCGGGAAATGTTGGGTTCGGTTCACTGAAGGAGTTCGCCTTCCAAGAGTAGTGGTGAAATTAAAGGAAGATGGCAATACTCTTGTCATATATATTTTACTCCGCAGCGGAACTCCTCTTGCAATACCGCTTTGTTTGAAAGATATGAGCGCCAGGAGTCGCTTTCATCAGGGAGGCGACTCGTGATCAACAGTTGTGTACTTCAACATGTCTCTAATTCAACCCCTTTTTACTATCGCTTTGTTATAGTTGTGCCACATCCCTAGAAGTCATTGAGTTGTACATGTTAAACTTGTGAGAAAATTTTATCAACCCCCACCGCCGGTCAAACTAGAAAAGCTGGGAAGCAACCGTAGTTCTTACTAGAACTTGCCCAACAATTACACGTGTGTCTCGAGCATAGCCAACTCTATGAAATTTAACGCCGACTTGCTCCCCTATTGCGTCTTTCTGCTCAGGGCAATTCTCACTTCCAACTTAGACTAGGACTTTGAAATCCAGGGGCCGTTTCGAAGTAGGATGTGTATTTTCTTTGTGGTTGTTGAGGATCGATCGCTAATACCGGTACAGAGTGAGGTGTTTTTGTGACCTATTTCAAGGGCAGCAAAAGTTACACAAAGACGACCAATTTAAAAAGAATGTGGTGAGGCGGTAAGACTCTCAATAGAGGGATATCACTCCTGTCGAGGATCTAGTTGTACAGAAGAAGTATCCAGTACCCTCTTTGGTTCCCGAAAGAAACATTGCGTCTTCCCGATATTGTTAATGACCGGGAAGAGACAAACCACTTTGTTAAACTCCCTCCTTTCACAGCATCGAGCTTTGTTTTGCCTAAATCCATCTCGCTTCCTATTCGGCCTCGGCGACGTCCTCGGCAGCAGGTGCGGTCTTCTGCCATGGATGATTCAATCGTCAGTTTCTGTCCAACTCTTTCCCTCTGGCACTATTTTTCGAGACGAGAGGAGAAGTGGGCAAGAGAGGGGCAAGACTTACACCCCAGGGACTACCACCCCAGCAGTTAGACCAGCAGGCGCCCTCGTTGCCGCACGAGTCGGCGCAGGCGCCCGGAATGGGCGCGCAGTAGCAGTCCTTTGCGACGACGGGGCGGCTGGAAGATGCCTCCAGGACGGCCGCGGGGACGGCCGCGGCGGTCGCGACGAGGAGGGCGCAGATGGCGGTGGCTGAGTACTTCATGTTTTCTTTCCGTTTGTTTTTTTCTGGGGGTTGTGGAGTAATGACTGGATTCAGTGGAGAAGGAGTTTTGGTGTTGGCGAGAGAGGAAGATGGAGAGATGGGAGCGTGGAGTCTTCTGTCTTTTAAGATTCGCGGTTGGATATAGGGGTTTATATGTTCTATCCTTTGCTACTAGTTATTCAGTTTACTGCTTCTGGACATCTAGTTGTTTTGTCTATTTCTTGTGGTGGAGTTGTGGTGTTCTCCCTGGAAATGTCGGAGTTTGTCGTCGCGTCAGACTGGAAACGGCAACCCTTCCTGATTGACAACGTCGATATCAACCTCCGTGCGCCCACTTGCCTCACATACCTACCTACTATTTGGTTGCCTGGATGAATTGTTAGAAACCACGAGGTACTATTGCAGCAGACGCATGAAGTAGCTCCAATAGGTTTTCTGCGTCGTACCTAGGGCTACTCGAGTGATTTAGCCATCTGCGAAGTGACTGGTGGAACTTTCCACAGCGTGAGGGGCCATGCCAGGGGATTCCCCCGAAAAGAATCCGAGGCAGGCACATGATTCCTTACTTTGCGTGATGTTTAAAGGTCTATGTGCGCGCCCGACCGAAACTCGTTGACAAAACCGGCAATGTTGCCCTTTCCGATATCGCTCTTGCCGTTCCGGGGCAGGCACATTCTGGAATAGGCTCAAGCAGAGCCCTCTATGGTCTTTATCATTCGCACAAACTCTTGACGTGGTTGAACCCTGAGGCGAGATGCAATGCCTCGTTTTCCCGAGATCAGCCTGATGTTCGCTGAATCGGAAGCCGGAGATTCGAGCACGCGTTCAGCGTGTGATGATTCCTGTTCTCGACAGCCTCGAAATCGTATTTGCTCGAACTCACTATGGACCTACCAACCGCTAAGCCTGAGTCAAGGGCAACCTTGTAGAGTAACGTTGCTTTTACTCTTAGTTCTCCTTTACATTCGCGCCCTCCACCTACAGCCCTATCGCCCGCCTCATAGGTACACGAATCAAGCACAAAACCAGACAGCAAGTCCATCGCAGCGGTGCTAATGGCAAGCCCCCGATGCGCACCGAGGACGGCTGCGTTGCTGCCACGCCCGACTTTGCCTTCTTCGCAAGCCCCGCGCCGCGTACCTAGGGCTTGAGAGAGGCTCAGCCTGCTTGACAACGCATTGCGTCACGGAGAAGCATGCACCGAAACATGCATGTGGATAGCCTCCGTGCTGGTGCCTACGGGGTGTCAACCTGCGGTTCAACTCTCATACCAGGGTGCTCGGTTTCGATCTGACCGTCCGGCACGCTGAGATCCGCCAATGGCCCGCTGTTGAGTACTACGATCAAGCGATCACCGAACGAGGAGATGATCTGCGATATGAGTTACACGGAGAATACGGTGTTCAAGGCTGTGTTGTTGGTGATGGTCGGCTCGGAGAATGCTAAAGGTGTCCGTCCCTTGAGGCTTCAACCACGCCACCCGCAACTTGCTGGGCTACTTGGACTTGGAAAACATAAAGGCTTCCAACAGCTTTAGGCTAGGCAGCAGTGCACGGATTTTGGTGTGATATATAGGAAATCCAGTCATGCAGATTGTCCTGTATGAGTTGACTTTAGGACCATGCCTCCTATTTTCCATCGAGAGACAGACGCGAGTTTGGCGCCGGCTTTTTCACCCAGTTTACCAGCTATCAATTCATACGTTGATTTGTCCGTCATCGCTCCGGCTCTGTCGACTCATACAAGCTCAAAACGATACTGCAATCTCCAGTCCCGTTGCTGCATGCCGTCGTACTTCTCCATGTCTCCTCACGGGTTCCATGTCGGCATAAACTTGGGCCACGGTATACCATCTTCTGCAAGCAGCTGTACCCCATCTCAAAAATGACCTGCTTATAGTGGTTAGGTACCTCGATCGCGGGCATGATGTAGAGCTTTTTTGTAGGACTTGCATTATTCAACGCCATCCCACTAGAAAACTGCTTTTAACTCGCGCTATGGCCGGCATGGGCTACTGTTGCTGGCGTTTCCGCTCGTCGGCACTTCTAGCTGCGCTTGGGCAGCAACGTTACCGGCAAATTTTGGGCAGACCGGCCCTGGTACACAGTCTGACTCTGCCGTGACGGTTATGTCCTTTATTCTCTCGTGTGCCGGCTACTCGGCCAGCATGGAAGCTTTCTGGATGGTGATCGGAAGCAAGTATCCACTCATCCGTAAGGTCGCAATGCTCTTAATACCCAGCGCCTCCGTCATGTTTTGCTGGAAAAATTCTCTAACCCGGCAGAGCGGCTGCTCCTGATCCACTTCCTGGCCTGAATGAAGAACACGTCCGATACTATGCTGAGTCTAAGAGTGTATTTTTCTGGTGGCAAGAGGTGTCCAATATTTACCAGGGTTATAGCATCGCACGTAGAAGAGATTCATGGCGCGGACGGGCAAAGTATTTCCTAGCCTCTAGAAATGTTGTAGTCAGGTCTTGCTGTCGCGGACCCCACCGAGGTATTGGTGAATAATCATCACAAGGGCTACCTATTTGACGGTGAGCATTATCTTGGCCTGATATTGGAAATAGAGATGTGTGTCGCCTTTTTGTTGTAGGCTGTGTGCTGTAGACGATAGTGGCGGCCCTGCGAGTCCTCAATTATACGCCCCTTGCTCATGTCTTGTCGGTCTGCCTTGCTATTGGTGAGGCGGACACGTGAAAACGAGTATCTTGCTCAATACGAACAACAGGTTATGAGCCGCATAGTCTCCCCCTGATGCTTTACTTTTGTTTTGGAGATTCTTTACTGCAACCTGAAAGATGAACCCAAGAGCTTGGAACAACTGAATACTATGGTGGCCACTTTGATCCCCCAGTCGTAGGAATCAGACGGATTATGTTGAGCACTTCCAGCATGCTGCCGCCAAGACGTTGTGTGGGTCGAGCAATTGCCCCTTCGAGCCACTGTGGAAAAGATGCTATTTTGGGAATTATGGCACCAGCGCAATCCTCCGACCGCCAGGATGCGGTGCCCCACAAAATTCCACAAAAGGCTGACATGACGTCCGAGTCGGCAACCCGGCCGTGATGGTGTGGGCAGTGCTGGGGCTAGCTTCAATGCGATAATCCCCTGAGGTCGATCATAGGGCCTTCGACATGGCGCGGATCCTTGGCCGGGGGCTGTGCATGGGGGCTTGTCTTGCCTCTTGTCTCCCCTGGCGGACCAATAGGGTGTGCTCGCAGGGTCCGTGACGTGCGGGTGTCTTGCACGCATCCATGGTAGGACTGGACTTGGTATACAAAAGAAGTGCATTGCCCGTGGGCCTCAAGGACCTCTCGTCCAAGCACTTCGGCGAGGGTGTATGCTTCTAGAACAGTTTCCTGGAACATACATCATTATAACCACATCTCCACGACTTCGACAACAAACATCACCCGGCACGCACAGCCAGCAACGTTCAACATGGTTACAGGTCATGGTATCTTGTGGCACATCTGCCAGGTGCTGCCCATCCTGGCATCGGCCGCCTGGGCCATCGCCTGCATAGTCACCCTCTTCACGACTCCCACCCGCAGCTACTTCTCGTCGTCCTCGTCGTCCTCGTCGTCGCCGTTCGCTCCCGGCGGCAGCTTCAGCAACTCCTCGAGCAACTTTGACCAAAACAGGAACAACATGCTCATCCTCTGGGCCGGCGGAGCTCTGGTAAGTGCCTGACTACGTACTGGCATGACAAGCAATCGCAATCAATCATCAATACTGACCTCTGCATTTTCCAATTTCGGCAGGGCATCGTCTTCACCTCGCTCGGCCTCGCCATGTACGTTGCCCTCGTGTGCGTCGACAGCGTCGCCCGCAGGGGCCGAAGCAACCCGGCCGCCTGGGGCAAGCGGCGCAAGGGCGTCGTCTGGGTTACCGTCGTGGTCCGTAGCATCGGCGTCATCGCCGCTGTCGCCGTCGGCGCGTACTACGCCACCCTTGGCCAGACCAGGCTGATCGCCCCCATCGTCCTGGCATTTGTGTTCACCGTCGCCGGCCTGGCCGCCATTGTTGTCTCGCTCGTAATGAAGCCCAAGCCAGTCGCGCCCGGAGACGGCCAGCAGCAGCAGTACGGCTACCAGCAGCACGGCTACCAGCCGCAGTATGGGGTCGGGAACGGGGGCGCGCCGCCGTATGGCCAGCACCAGCAGTATCCTACTGGGGCTCCTACGGACGGTCACAACCCAGGGTTACCGAACAATGGTCCCACGGGCTGGCAGGCTCCTCCCAAGGCGTAGTCGTATGGTGC
The DNA here is from genome assembly GCA_026745475.1 of Microdochium nivale. NCBI lineage: Eukaryota > Fungi > Ascomycota > Sordariomycetes > Xylariales > Microdochiaceae > Microdochium > Microdochium nivale. The sequence continues at coordinate 3,185,136 of JANTFD010000004.1, read as the reverse complement.
TTACGCTACTTGAGCACAGATACAAGACACATGTCCCGACGGGACGCTGTAACATCATGTAGAATAGCCTCTTATCATCCCGCATCGCACAACTGCGAGTTAGAATTATCTTCTACCCTTCAACGGCGAAGCACAAATTATGACATCTACTAAAATTGTTGTAAGTGAGAAGACTCCTGACCAAATTTCTCTCCCGTGCTCAGTCAAAGCCCCGCGAGTAGATTCTTCACACGCCTCCATATACCTGGCTCGCGTGCCTCTGCGTCCTGAAGAAGCCCTCGCGCATCAGCCGTCGCAGGTCTCTGGCGCGGACCGTCATGGAGGCCTTCCAGCTGCAGGGGTCGATCCTGCCCCATTCGGTCGTGGGAAAGAACTTGAAGTTGATAACGTAGCTTTCCCCGCCTGCCAGTGGGGCGTCGTCGTAAGGCTGGGCATCGGGCAGGACGGCGCAGCGGTTGTACAGCGGCGGCGCGTCTGGGTTGCAGTGGTCAGAGGTCCTCATGGCTGAGAATGTTGGTTGAGATCCATTGGTTGACGAGCGGCCAATGTCGTCAGAATGATGAGGTTGGAATGTGTATACTCGGGAGACCGGCCGCTGAATATTAAAGCATAAGCCTCGCGTTCTGCACAGCTACTCGTTTTGGGTTCAATAGTCTAGTGGCTGAATCCAACACATTTCCTAGATACGCGATCCCAAGTCTTTGAAATACCGATCAAAAACTAAAACAAGGTATAGAGGGTGTTCTGAGATAATATTATAGCTCCATTTTTCACGAAACGAGGCCATCGTGTATTCTAGATAGTAGATTAATACTCACAGTTATGATCGGCAGCCTTCTGGTATGCCTTGATTCATTGCTCAGTTGCCGGGTAAAGCTTTGCGTTGTTTTCCCAGGGTTTCATGAGCTCACTGGACAAGACACTACCTAGGACTATAGACTGCGGCGCGAACACGTGATCTGGATGGCTGGACTACATGACCTTGCGATTAGATATCGTTTTTAATGTTATTAGGCTCTGAAGATACGGCAGAGTCTTGATGTGCTTTCACCACAGGATGTCATGCGCAATTATAACGTGACAAGGGCATCTCTTTGCATTGTCCTCAAGCTCTACAACCGCTTGCTTATTCATTAAACCTCTCAGGTCACCGGCATAAGCAGCGAGGGCCCGTTATTCAGTGCTTAGCCTGACTCTGAATTGACCGGGTACCGCCAAGCATACCACGACAGGACAAACTGCGCGACACCCACGAGGAACGAGAGCAGTCCAAAGACTCCAGCGAAGAGCAGACCGATGACTGCAGCAATCAAAATGTTCCTGTCCGACGCGTGCCGTTCGAACCACGCCGACAGTGCATTTCTCGGGGGCCGTTTCTTGACTATGTCGTGAAGTTGTCGAATGCGATTGCCCCAGATGGTGAAGGTGAAATTGTGTGGTATTTCACGGATATACTCGACCCACAGAGTATCTGGGTCAAAGGCTTGGTCCTTGATGAGCTTCTTCAAAAGCGCGCGGGAGCGCTTCTCTTCGGCAACGACCGGGAACAGAACTAGATGGAATGAAGCCAAAGTTTCAAGTACCAATTGTGGTGGCAGCACACCTCTGGGTCATGAACTAGGTCAACACGGTTGCGATGTACTTCGGTGGGCCTAGCTGCTTACAGTTTCAGGCTATCAGCTGGTGATAGGTCTAGTCGACTCTCTCTCGAACGTCGCAGATGCGCTCGGAGGAATGCCACGTGATGGAACACTTTGAGGCTGCCAGCTGCTGGATCCAAATTGAGATGCTCAAGTATGTTGTCTGTGCCAATGATTTCGATGCGGTGACGTTTCCGAAGCTTCCAGGCCTTGATGGGCTTTTGATGACGCAGTGTCTGGGCTTCGCTAGCTTGAACTTGGTCGATCTGGAGCTGGGCGAAGTGCTGCATGAATTCGGGAAACGTCTGATGTGCTTCCCATTTTGCACTATTGTGACCTGGGTGTTGTTCAAAGGGGGTATAGTGGCGGCTAAATGTGGCATCGACCATGAAAGCAGCATTCACTACTGCATGTACCGCGTGTTCGCGTTCCTGGGGCAATATATCTGTGCCCGCGAACGTGGACTCCGCAAAAGCTGACAGGGTGAGGTCAGGGTTATCCCGTAGCCTTTTGGCAGCTTTGAGCACGTCGGAGTGAGCGTTCAGGGCGGGATTATGTATGTCTACCACCGCAACCCCCGTGGAAGGTAGACAAAGGACGTCAAAATAGTGCCTGAAGTATGACTGAAAGGATTCGGCGGGGAAATCATTGCCCAGAATCTCTTTGGTAATATCGTTCTTCTCGCGGCTAGTCGGTGGATGCATGGCTTGACTGAAGGCGCCACCTATAAAGGCGTTTGACAAACTGCGTATGATAAGACCTTTGTATCCTGAGGGGAGGCAACTTCATCTGCCGCATGGCGCAATATCATACCAAGTACAGCTGCAGCATAGCTTATGTACTATTGGTCCGAAAAAAACTGTGACAAAGAAAGGCGCAGCCGTATTTGAGGCTGCAGCATAGCCCACTACTATCATGCAGTTGAACATGCACTTCTGAGTTCCGACTGGCCATTGGTGCGACTAAACCTCGACATGGAGCCGGGGCAGCAGTAGCCGGGGCTACAGCATAGCCCGCCACCACCATGCAGTCGAACATGCACTTCTGCACGGTTACCCTACCTCACCGAGGCTAACCAAGCTTTAAATGGCGCATTCACATGCTCGACATGGTGATACCACGCCATTTAAAGATTGGGAAGCCTCGCTCGCCTACGTATCGTGCAGGTGTCACCCAATTTTTTTGTTTGATGAATCATTCCCGAACCCCTAGACAAGGTCATTACCAACACTCATGAAAGCAATGCTCTGGGATTCCGTCTCATTGAGAAAAGTTTCCATCTTGTTCTTCTTAGTACACCACTCTCCCATTGTTGTCTATATCCTGGTCTTGTCGTGGTCTTTCTGGTAGACATACCGCAACTCGAGGAGTCACTAACCAAGCACTACGATTTCAAGGGGTGGGCAGTCGACATAGGCTGTGGAAATTGGGTAAGTGGACTTTACTGCCTTTTGTTAATCTTAAATTTTCTGACACTGGCGCAATAGGATTGCGACAAGCCTCGACGCCAGCCTTCCAGGACATGAGATGGTGTGGAACGTTCAGGACCCCTTAACAATCCACTCCGACAATCCTTCGGCAGTCGCATCGTGCGAATTCCCGACGCACGACCAAAGACTGCCAATCCAATCCACCACAGCCCAGGATTCGGATACAAGATCGGATGCAGGCAGTTGGTGGGGGGGGCTGTTTTTTCGAAAAAGATCACACGATAGAGAACCTGCATCAGCCATACGAAAAGGCGGCCAGCTACTCACAAGGTCTGTATCACCGCCAGCCACAGATCAGCGGGATATTCAACGCCACCCAACAAAGCCATGGATCAATCACAATCCACCAGTAAAGCTAAAATCCGAGCTTGGGATGGCAGCCAGGACAGCCACCTCATCCGTTCCTCATCCAGTGGATGGTCTAGCACAATCACCCTCAACTGCCACTCGCGAGTTCGTGGAAGCTGGATGCAGTTTCCCTCAGACGCCCCTCGACCCTTTCCGAGAACCGTTGGTCCTGCCTGGCACGAAACCTCGCATTCATGTTTATCCGCACAGTGCTGCGTGTATCCCCGACGAGCACATCATGAGATTTCGTGAAGTCCATGGTATGTTTAGGCAAATCATACAGCGCGACAAGCGACTCCGCGAAGGAGCTCGACACATTGACTTCACACTACGTATGTGTGGCCAGACTGTTTCAGAGTCACACCCATCAATCCTAGTCTTTTGCAGAACACCCGACTTTAAAGCTCTTGATGGCTTACTGAAGGACACATTCTTGACACGGCAGTATCGCCGACCAAGGCCGAAGCCTGTATCATCTTCGAAGCCCTGGAAGAGGGACACAGAAAGCCTCATCGCAAGCCAGCATCGGACGCTCTTTGATCTTTACTTTTGGCGCACAAGTCGACCAAGGGTGCTTCACTCAGCTGGCGAGTCGGAACGTTTCTATTACGACCCGCCTCAATCAGTCGATAAATGGCAGGAGCTACCAACGCTTTGCAGGTCAAGCGTCTTGTCGTCCGAAACACACTTGAAGATCTCTACAGTGGGATGCTTGGTCAATGTCGGTGACAAATTCTACGCGTTGACGACGTCCCACGGCTTGCAAAACGGCTTTGTCTCAGGTTGTTGTTCTTCCTTGTCATCAGCCAGGGACGAGCGTGCAGATCAACTTTCCGACTCAACAGACGACTTCTCGGAAAACCTCTCGGACGACCTGAATATGTTTGAAGATGATGTGATCTACGAAGACATTTTGGACGAAGACCTCGCAGAAGCATTAGATGATGCTGAAGCCATCAGGAGCACTTTACATGGTCCTAGTACCCACGAACTGCGTAAGCTTGACGGAGCCAGTGCTAGTCCAATCATTCCCCAACTTTCCCAAGAGTCCTGGGCGGAAGAGGCAGACCTCGATTGGGCGCTTCTTCCCGTTTCTACAAAGCTTCACTGCCTGCCCAACTTTTATCGGTCAAATGATGTTGACCACAGCGTGTGTTTTATCACGGACATGGCGCATAAACTTCCTACCAAAGAAGTTGATGTCTATATCCTACACCAAACAAGGGTGAGCAGAGGCAAACTTCAGCCTGCACCTGCCTTGGGTGCTGGCCTTGGTCGCGGGGCATGGGGCGAATCCTGGATCGTGATACCAGAGAACGGCGAACGTAAGTCTGACCTACAATGACCACTCTGTCCCAGACTAATGCTCCCGATCAGGCCTCTCCCCCGGCGACTCTGGATGCATCGTGGTCGACTGCCACACGCATCAGCTGTACGGCCATGTCACTGCAACAAACCCACTTGGCGAAATATACATCACCCCTTTTGTGCAGGTGGCACAGCAGATTGAGAAGCTGTTACTGCACACAGTGAAATTACCGGACCCTCTTTCATCACTTACACGGGTAGTTGAAGCACTGAAAGACCAACGAGACGATATTGTGACTGCACGGGGAGTTCATTGGATCATCGAGTCGCTTTTCCAATCTAGCAGTCCGTTCGGGGTGTGGGAAAAGACGCAACTTCTCGACAGTATCGTCGCCGCCGACACAAGCGAAGTCAAAAATATGGTACGCGTTCCCAGGATGAGTTAAAGTCGCGTTAACGTATTTCTAACATGTCGCTTTCATTAGTTCGAACGCGCTAAATGGGAAGCAAACTTCCCGATAGGAAGGAGACATAATCTGTGGTCGTTTATCGTCACAGTTACGGTAAATCGCTCCATTATCAGGATGGCTTGTCGAATTTCATCTTACTATGCCGCGCATACTGTTAAGCAAGGTGAAGCATGATGCAATGGCTTGCTTAACTAAGGAGGGAAGAGGGTTCTATCTAATGCTATAAAGAGTTACGATATCTATATGTACATGTTCGGGCGGCTTAGTTAGACAGCTATGGTGTTAAACTTCAGCGCATGTAATTAATCAGAACGACTACTACATAGATCGCCCTGGTTTCGATAATATCAAGCTATATAGGCATCTAGCGATAACAAAAGCTGGGAGCATCTTACATTATGCTGGTGTGCAGTGGGGTTCTTGGTATCTGTTTTTGTTATCCCACAGCCAAATACTATTGGTCAAGAAGAAGAAGAATGTAACGAGGCAAGTCATGTCACCTCCAACCCCCTCGCTGAGCGCTCGTTACTGCATATATATGATGGTAGCGTGGGCCGCCACAGCGATAAAATAAGGAAGGAAGCCATAGAATTCTTTGGCAATGTGTGACGCTCCTACCAATAAGGCGAAATAGAGTATGCTCCATTTAGTACCTCAAGGTAGGTAGTGAGTTAAACGGTAGTAGTATAACTAGTGCGATATAAGGGTACATTTATCTGCCCGAACAAAGTTCAAGAGTTCTTCGCAGCACCCGGCTTACGTAAGAGTGGGCGAGTTGCGAAAACTGAAGCTTTCGGGTAGGCTTTCGAAGACGTCTGGTTTAGTGACAGTGACAGCTGAATTCTAGATTATATATGCCGATATCGTATCCGCAAAATCGAAACGTTATGAACCGTGTATCTACTTAACATCAATTAAATTTATGGCTTAAGCATTGTCGCAAAATAGCGCAAAATCAGGCACAATACTTGTGCAATTAGATACCACTGTGACGATGCACTATTTGGTCTACATTTGTCTCGTCTTATAGATAAGAAGCTTTGCTTATTCGTCTAGTCTCGCTTTTTGTTCGATCCGTCGCATTCCGCGCTTGATCGCGTTACGTGAAAATATGCACAGGTTCTCAGACTCCGCAATATCTTCTGCTATCAAGTTCGCTCCAACACAAACTCGAACTCAGTGTCCGCATACTTGACCAGCAGATCCTCTCTGACACCGGGCCCACACGCAGCACTGCCAACGCCAGCAACTTGCGCGCTCAGGTTCAGCAGCGTGGCGTCCTCACGGACCATGTCGCACGGGTGTTTGGCCGTCTCGATGGTCTCGACGCTGAGCCTGCCACCCGTCCAGCTGAACGTGCTCTGATCCCGGCGACTCGCTTTCACTCCCGCACCGCCGCCTCCCGCGCCGTCCTCGAGCCGCACCCAGCGCGTCTCCATCCGGTTGCCGTTGTCCTGGGGCACGTCGTACGCCACCTCGAGACCGTCGACGCTCGACGACCATATCCCCGTGCGCTGCGCCGTCTTTTTGTCCGGGTACGACTCCCCCGGGCCCAGGCCGAACCAGGACGCGCTGTCGAGCCGCTTCGGCAGCCGCAAGCTGAGACCCACGCGCGGGAAGTCCTTGGGCCCGTCCTCGCCGGCGGTCTTGAGGCTTACTTTGACGGCCAGCGTGCCCTGGCGGGAGATGGTGTACGAGGTGTGCGCGTCCCAGCCCCAGCCTAGCACGGGGGGCCCGAGGTAGGTGTGTGTCTTGACGACGACGCTGCCGTCGGATTCGCCCTGCTGCTGGCCGTCCTTGACCACCTCGAATGAGCGCAGTTGGGAGGTGATTGTGTTGATGCGCTGTTTGAGCCAGCCGGCCAGCGCGGCGCCCTTATCGTTGTCGGTCGGGGCGCGCCAGAAATTGGGAAAGATGGCTGCGTGTGTATTGGGGTCGGCTTCGAGCAGAGCTGTCGGCTCCTGCGTGCCGTCGGCGGCTTTCCAGCTCGTCAGGTAGCCGCGCACGCGGTCAAAGGTGAAAGAGAAGCCTTGCCCGGTGATCTCAACCTGCGAGCGGCTCTCGCGGATCTCTAGCTTGGAAGGAGCAGCAGCGGTCGAGTCTGACGTGGTGGAAGACGGGGTGGAGTAGCCGTGGGAAGAGATCTTGAGCTGCGACCAGGCGACCTCGTGGCCGGCTTCCGCCCAAGGCGTGTCCTTTGCGAGAGAGAACCTGATCGTCAGGAAAACCTCTTGCTGGTTCTTCGCGTACTGACAGATGTCCGCGGGGATCGGGAGCTCAACCCTGGCTCCTGGGGCGACAGTGGGGATTGAGACCTCGCCTGCCTCCAGCTGAGTCGACCTGGTGAAGTGGTAGGATTAGCACAAAACTTGGCGTGGGGCCGTATTTCCGAGCCTGAAAAACTTACTTCTCCTCGAGTGCCTCGATCGTATAGCTCCCGACCAAGTGCTCCAGCCCGGAAAAGGCGTACTCGTTGGTGACGAAGACCTTGCCGCTTTCAAAGTCGAACTTGACCGGTTGGAAGACCTTTTTCAGTTCGATCAGACCGGGCGTCGGCTTGTGCTCGCTGTTGCACAGCCCGTCCATGACAAAAGTCCCATCGTTGGGCTGGTCCCCAAAGTCGCCGCCGTACGCGTAGTACCCTTGCTCCTCGCGCCAGAGGCCGTGGTTCGCCCACTCCCAGATGAAGCCTCCCTGCAGCCGGGGATACTTGCGGAACAGGTTCTGGTAGTCGTCAAGCGCGCCGGGTCCGTTGCCCATGGCGTGCGCGTACTCACACAGGATGACGGGCTTGTCGAACTTGCCATCTGACCCTACGCCCTCACCCTCGACAAGCTGCGCCAGCTTCTCTGGCGGCGAGTACATGTACGAGAACATGTCGGTGACCTGGGCCTTGATGTCTCCCTCGTAGTGTACCACTCTGCCAGGGTCCACCTTGCGCGCGTACTCTGCCATGGCGACGTGGTTCTGCCCGAAGAAGGCCTCATTGCCGAGCGACCAGGAGAAGATGCAAGCGTGGTTCTTGTCGCGCTGGACGAGCTGGCGCATGCGGTCGAGATACGCCTCGCGCCAGGCCGGGTTGTCTGATGTGAAGGCGGCGGCACGGGGGAAGAAGATGTCCTTGCTGCCCTCGTAATCGTCATCACGCGGCATGTTGGCGGCTTGCATGACAACGTCATAGAAGCCGTGGCACTCAAGGTCGGCCTCGTCCATAACCCACAGGCCCAACTCCGAGGCGACTTCGTAAAGGCGTGGCTGCGATGGGTAGTGGCTGCACCGCAGCGCGTTAATGTTGTGCTGCTTCATCAGTAGCAGGTCCTGCCGCATAAACTCGTAGGGCACGGCCCGGCCAAGCCTCGGGTGGTGCTCGTGACGGTTGGCGCCGCGGAGGAGCAAAGGGGTTCCGTTGACGGTGATGAGCCCTTCCTTGAGCTCGACCTTGCGGAAACCAACGTTCTGGGTAATGGTCTGGGTGGTGAAGGCGATCTCGAGCTGGTAGAGGTACGGCGTTTCTGCGGTCCACTTGTTCGGGTTCTTGACCTCGAATTTGATGTCGACTTTCGAATCCTTAGAGCTCACTTGTCTTGTGCAAGATGCAATCTCGTCTGCACCATCACGAAGAATGATTTTGAGGTCCTGGGTTGCAGCGCTCTCAGGCGCATGCAGGTTGAGATCGACCTGGAGGGTGGCGTCGCGGTATTCGTTGTCGAGAATTGTCTTGACAAAGAAGTCCTCGACTCTGACCTCGGGAAATGCAATCAAATTGACGTCTCGAAATATTCCTGTGCTTCGTCAGTTGTCCATATCTACCACGGCTTCATCGTGGACAGTCACACGCCGCATGCTCATGCTGAAATACATACCGGACATCCACCACTGGTCCTGGTCTTCAATATACGTCGCCTCGGACCACTGATACACCTGAACCACCAGTTCGTTATCATGCCCGTCTCGCTTCACAGCAGAGCTGATGTCGAACTCGGCTGGGTTGCGGCTGCCCTGAGAGTAGCCCACAAAGGTGCCATTAAGCCAGACATGATACGCGCTGTCGACGCCATCGAAGCGGAGCCGCAACTGCGATGAGGCGTCCCAGTCGGCGGGCACGCAGAAGGTCCGCCGATAAGTACCGGTAGGGTTCTCATCGGGGATGTGCGGCGGGCACGAGGGGAAGGGATAGACGGTGTTTGTATAGTGCGGGCGGCCGTGGCCCTGGAGCTGCCAGTGCCCGGGGACGTTGATGGTTGTCCATGAGTCGTCTGGCTTCACATTGTGTGTCTTGTTGTTGCTGAGCTCGGGAGCCTCAAGCGGGCTGAGGGCGTAGTGGAAGTCCCAGACGCCGTTGAGCAGGACCGAGGTCGAGGGGATCCAGTAGGCCCGGGCCGGGAGCCTGTTGCGCTCGAGGACCTCGAGGTTGGCGTAGTCGGGTTTCGCTGGACCTTGTTGCGCCATGATGTCGGGTCTCTTGTGATGCGTGTGACAAGACTGTATGGACAAGCGAAGAAGAAGAAGAAGAAGAAGAAGAGCCTTTGGAATTGTGAGGTTGGCGACGTGATGCATGCGGGGTGCGTTGCTTGCTGTGCGGGCAGCCCCAGGTTTGCCGCAGAAAGCCGTTGGCCCCACACATGATGCCCCGCTGCTCCCGGGCCCGGACACCCGGGTTCGGCGCTGAGAGTCGGAGGCGGAGGTGTCTGACAGGGTAGACCAAAGTTGGATGGCTCGAACATGTTAGTCGCTCGAGGTCCTCGCTGTCCCGGAACTGTCTGACGCGTCTGCATGAGTGACCCGGGGGCTTGGAGTGGTTGACAGATGCTCCACCAGTCCGGCAGCGCATTGCATCTACTGTCGCCGGGAAAGAGATGGGGAGAGTCTGGACCACACGGAAATGCGACCATGGAAAGACGCATTTTTGGCCCCGCACTCGGGCAGCATTTGTGGCTGAGCTCTCTGCAGAAACAAGACTGCCTGGGTGTTGGTTGGTGCTGAATGTGAGACTGTGACAGGCAGAGAGAACCATTTACGCGCGCGCCAGCGGGGTGTTGGGCAGGGGTGTCGAGGCAGCCCTATCTATATCCTGGCCGCTGCCCCCTCGCTGCGAGCAACTGCTTACTGCGCTCAGCTGCCTCCCTGCTTTTCCACATATCGCATTACCCGGCGACATGGCAGAGGCAATTGGAGCCATCTCGGGCGTCCTCGCCCTCACCACTTTCGCCCTCAAGTCTAGCATACGACTCTACAGAACCATTCATGAATTCCCTTCCCATCCCCGCCAGGTGCGCGAGCTCCTCCACGAGCTGTCAGCACTCACCGCTGTCCTGCAAGACCTCTCAAAAAATAACGATCTCGGCCTCGAGGTGGACCTCACTGCTCTGGAACTCGCGCTCGAGCAGTGCAGAATATCCTGTGATGATGTCCACACTGAACTCCAGAAATACTGCTCCAGGTCAACCAAAGATCGGACTAGCTTCCGTGACTGGGCAAAGCTTAAATGCAGCAGCGGCGACGGAATCGAGGGGTTTCGTCAACAGCTGATTGGTTACAAGACCACAGTCACTGTCGCCTTGACTTTTGCGACACTGTGAGTAGATGGTCCTCCCTCCCTGCAATTTCAGCTAGTTAACCTAGCAAATCCGACAGACACACTTCTCTAGCTACCAGAGAAGCTGTCCTCGCCTGTCGAGATATCATTACGACTGCAACCGTCGACTTGCAGTCCCATCTGGAGGGAGTGCAAACAAAGCTCGATATTCTGTCGCAGCGAGCAGAATACGGCGCAACTTCTGATGGGCCCACGCGAGCCCGCATCGAGGCCGAACTGCGGAGCACGGAGAAAGGTGTCCAATTCTGCGGTGAGCTTTCGGAAGCCATTCAAAGAATGCACGCCGACTTCTTTGGCGAGGACGGTAGCCGCGCAGAGAGTGCCGATCCACTAGCATCCTCGGAAGCACTGTTCGGCGAGGGATTGAGCGGCTGCTTGCATCACATGCGTTTCACACTGGCACAGCTTGAAAAGAATCGGCAAAGACTCCATCAGAACATGACGACAAACTCGAGGTCCCCAATATCTGCAGAAGACGAGGCGGCATCAGAGCGACTCAAGACAGAAGCGAGGACACTACAAAACTGCTTGAACTTCTGCTCCAATGTCGAAGAAGTCCTCGAATCACATATAAGCAACATCGAAAACCATGCCGATGGAGACGACATCATTCAATACATGGTATCGACCGACGGCAAGCCACTTCTCGGCAAGAACAAAGGCACTGGAAACAGGCTCAAGCAAGCTGGCGGTCATCTCAGCGACGTGTCCTTCCAGCAGATGTCGATAGACTTCAAGGAAATCAGTATTTACGACAAACATCGACTCAAGCAACAGCAGCCCGTGCCGAGCACTCCCGGTTCCGCGACGGTGGTGGACGGGCCACCTGCGCGAGATGCATCCTTTGATAAGCGTCACGGCTCAGGCTTTTCGCTTAGCAAGCGAGTTTAATCAGTGGTTGCTGCGAAACGCGTTGGCAGATAGGCACTGCCCAGATAACAAATGGGTGACTGGAAACGTCTATAGTCCCGGTGTAGATAAACTCACAGTAATTGCCCGCCTAGGTGACCCTGACTTCGGTCACGAAATACGGTCATTCTCCTCTCCAGCTGCCGTGGATGTGACCGAGCGCAACATCCCATTTCACCCCAAAGAGACAAGAAAAGCCTCGGTCTCGAGGAGGAGGAGATCATGTAGCCCGAGATATCCCCAAGAATGCAGAGCTGTCAGCAGCGGCCAATGCATCATTTCTATGGTAGCCGCTTGGTTGAACAGTAGCCAGTCAAAGTTTCCTCTACAGGTCCCGCAGCCGTTTAGCAGAGGTCTATTCCTAACGACGACTATCATTGATCCGGTAACGAGATGAGTCCCACATTATTGCATTTGCTCGATTAGGCAAGAACATACTCACAGAAGCTGGAAAATAACAATCTCGCCACTGGATGTTACTCTGTCTTTAGGGGGTCTTATCTCTTTGCATAGATATTACTCGTGTAGGATAGATTGACTAGATTGACAAATTGGGGGTAATGCCAACTGATCGTCGAAGCACAAAGGTAGAGACTATTGGCGACGATAAATGTCCGTATGCCTCTTCCTCCTTCATCGTGTTCCAGATAATATGTAGGATGGCCGTTGTAGCAAATGGTTATTGTGCCGTTTTCTTTTTGTCAAATCGTTAGTGGGAGCGAGTCAATGGCCGTGCGGACATATACAGCTAGCAAAACATAACCCGGTCGTTAATCCTTATTGCCCCCACGTTGCAATTCCATAGCCTGACGAACGCGTCATGAGACAACTAGAGTAGCAAGCGTCTGTAGTCCAGCGAGCATTCATGTAGATAAGTCTCAAGTTGGATCGATTGCCCGGGTTGGACGCTACATCTAGTTATGGTCACAATTTGTATCCTAAAATGACCCATATTGAGGATCACATAAGCAGTGTTATAGGATAATGTCAGCTGTTCGGTGAAATGCCTTCACTGATGCGATCCCCACTAGTAGTCCTATACTTATCGGCCCAAACCGCATCAGTATGCTTGTGGGTCGCATGGTGGCAAATAGCACTGTCTCTATTCATGGCTTCAGGTGTTGCAATAATGTGAAGGAAGTTTCTGCATCGACCTAGGCGAGGCGGACCAAACAAAAAGTGCCGCATTTTCTCTACCCGTGCTGTGAGCGAGGCTAAGAAAATGTGACACTTTTTGTTTGGTCCGCCTCGCTAGGTGGAATCGGACGAGTGAGAAATAGATTCACTCAAGGCAGGCTGCGGCCTTGGACTATATATAACTTCTGACCCTTGCCGAGTGTGCTATTCTCAGCACGGCTGATACCCTGAGCCTGCCTCACGGTCGCACAATGACAGGTACCGCATCCCCTAGAATGCCCGACGAGGCTTGCAAGCTCCGCACGAGCCCTGGGCGGCTCTAACCGAGGTTCTGCTATTGGCTCAATATCAATGTGGCGATGGCTGAGCGGGCTGGCGGCTGCAGCCACCATGTACCCCAATTTGCGAACTACAGGGGCACTGGACACCGGCTCGGCCTTCATCACCTCATTCAACTCGCTCGTCAGTGTTTTTTATGACGTAGGTAGTACCCGAATGTGCCAAGAGCGGGAATCAGGCTCGGCTGTGCAGACCGATGTGTTTCGCAGAACGCTGAACCGCTATAAGACAAGATCGACAGCTCGCTGGATTTGTTCCATCTCCTGGGTGAGATTCGATCGCTAAGCTATTGTCAGTCATATCCGTCATCGCAGGACTCACAGCCGTGCGGTTGATAGGCAAGATACAATAAGCTTGTTTCTTCCGCCATCACAGCTGTTTCCAATCCTGCATAGTGTAGTCAATTCATCACACGCTGGAATTGCTTGCAACTATGCTGCCACAACTCCTGCTCTGCCTCTTGCCCTTTACGGCTGCCAGCGGCAACGTCTTTGTGCACTACATGGTCCAGACCCTGAACCCAGCCAATGCAGCCATCGACGTAGCCAAGGCCCAAACCATGGGCGTTGATACCTTTGTACTCAACATCGGCCGTCCCGACCAAGGATGGGCGACCGACTGTATCAGCTCCCTGTTTGCCGCCGCAGCTGGCACCGACTTCAAGTTCATCTTCAGCCTAGATCTTCTCCAGACCAATGACCCCAATCAGTTCGCCGCCGTCATCAACCAGTACATCAACCACAACAACTACTTCCGCACCGGGCCCAACGACCTCCCCATGCTCAGCACCTTTAGCAACGCGCCCAACTGGGGTCCAGACACGTGGACCGCCTTTCGCGCCTCCCTCGCTAGCGACACATTCTTCGTGCCCGTCTTTGACCAGCAGAACATTGAGGGGTACTACACGGACCACGAAGCCTTTTGGGCCACCTGGTCCGCCGCGCTCGACGGTGTCTTCAGCTGGGAGCAGGCCTGGCCTAGCGAGTCGTCCACGCACCAGAACATCTCGAGCAGCCTCGACTTCACCCTCCTGTCGGCCGCGCGCAGCCGGGGCAAGGCGTACATGTCCGGTCTCTCGGCCCTGCAGTACAAGCACTTCCAGGGCAACCACTGGTACCGCAGCGGCGACGTTGTGCTGCCCGAGCGCATGACGCAGCTCCTGAGCCTGCCCGCGGCGGAGAGGCCGCAGATTGTGCAAGTCCAGACGTGGAACGACGCCGGGGAAAGCCATTACGTAGGTCCCTTGCACCCGGAGGGACTGCCTGGGGACATTTTGGCGTACGCGAACCAAGAGGAGCACCCGCACGACGGGTGGGCGCCGGTGTTGCAGAGCTTCACCGCCGCGTGGAAGAGCGGTGCCGCGAGCGCGGCCGAGATGCGGCCGCCGAGTGGGCGAGGCCCTGTCGCCGGCTCCATGTGGCACAGGGAGTTCCTCACGAGCTCGGTGTGCGCGGGGACAGATGGCAAGCCGGGTGGCGCCGGGGCAGCAGTGGACTCGGTCAACTGGGCCGTCGTGCTCGACGGCGAGGCCGAGGGGGAGTACTTTGTGCAGGTCTGGAGCGGCGGCGAGATGATTGCAAGGGATTTGCTGATGCCGGGACTAAACTACAAGGCTGTGGGCGGCGTGAAGCTCGGGGAGCAGGTTGTTGAGGTTGTCGACGCGGCAGGTCAGAAGGTGATTCGAGGCGGCGAGTCGACGAAGGGAATCTCGGCGGACCCAGCTGGGAGTGTCTGTACCTACAATGTGCAGGTTGCGGAGCTTGTCTGAGCTCGGCAAAGTCGGTTTTGTTGAGAAGGCTAAGTTCCATTATTTACGCCTCCACAGCAAGATACGTTGGGGTTGGATCATGCCGAGTTGTTCAAATCACATGGTGTATTTCACAACTTTGCGATGGAACACTGTCCTTGTGACAAGATTACTTTTCTAATAGAGGGCATGGCAATAATCTAGTTTGTGCTTGAGCTTATGGTGATCAGGTTCTTGTTCATTTAGGCTTTACTACATGTCTATAGCGATTTCTTTTCACCTCAACGGCTAGTTTTTAATTTGCCAGCTTTTGATTTGAAAAAGCAATTACGAGACGCTTGATTTTCGCTGATCAATAAAGCTTAAATATCACGTTAGTCAATTTTGGTTTGACTATAACCATAGTGATTTCCGCTCTCTTAATCACAATAGGTTTTTAGATTAACATCCTGTAGGTAACTTCAAGAACATCTTGCCAGGAAGCTGCAAAGTCTGACTGCTATCATGTTTATACGATTAGGATTGGATAACAAAGTGCAAGGAAAGATACATGATGTTTACAGCCGCAGTGGCATGCGTTCCTGTGTCATGATTGGCGTCCCTTCATGCAGTCGATGTCAGCTACCCCACGGGCGGCATAGTCATGTGGGAAGCCCAGACTTCGTCCTGGAACCACATCAGCCGCAGCTCTTCTGGTGAGGGGTAACCAGTTCGACTTGACGACAGCATATTTGTTCACACTTGATACACACCGAAGATAGATGCGTTCTCAATATGGCACAGCCCGCTCGGAAAGAGATCCGCGACTACTTTTCTAGTTCCCCATCGAGCCGCCTGCAATATGGAGCAGCTGAATCGACAGCCTTCAAATACTCTCTCGCGCAGCCTCATTCTTGCTCGTTCTGCAAGCCGATAATTTGGAAGGTGAACGATGTTACCCAACAAGAGAATGCGCCACGTGATGACAGGTCGAGCTCTCATCCTTTTTGGTCAAGACCTGTTATTCCATCGGTATCATTGCTGGAACTATCGGCAGCTGTGGACGCTTCAAGGGCTGGCTGTGCGCTGTACGACTGGGCACTGGATGCAGTGGCTTCCGCGTATACGGACAAGCTGAAAATACAGTCACCATTCACAAGTGTCAGCCTAAACCTTGTGTTCGACTCAGAAGCGAACTCGAGTCCACTGTCGAGAGTCCAGTGTCGCGTGGTGGCAAAGCTAACAGATGGCACCGGAACGGTCCACGAGCTCCGTTCTCCCGGCTGCTTTCTTCAAGGCCGCGTCGATGGCGGTATGTAAAGCCCACATCACAGATTTTCAAGGCATTTTGCTGACCAAAGACCTCAATATATACTACTTGGCAGAGGATCCATTCGCGGACGTGATTCCCTCTCGACCTGCGGCAGGAGACATATTCGAGCCGAGAAGCATACGCTTCGCAAA
This sequence comes from Microdochium nivale, assembly GCA_026745475.1. Classification (NCBI taxonomy): domain Eukaryota; kingdom Fungi; phylum Ascomycota; class Sordariomycetes; order Xylariales; family Microdochiaceae; genus Microdochium; species Microdochium nivale. The sequence goes on along the minus strand of JANTFD010000004.1, from coordinate 3,168,709 downwards.
GGCCTGCCTCGGAATATGCATGAAACACCATCAGGAGTGTGTCCCAGATGTGTCATACGGCGCGACTAGAGACGCAGTGAACAAGAGGCGACCCCAAGTTGAATCCGAGGATCTGTTGAACTGGCAGCCTGGTAGTATACCGCGGCAAGATCTTCCGACACGCTTGCTGGAGATTGGCACGAATACACCAACCATTGTCAGGCTTGTTGACCTACGCAAGGCATCTGACGCTACATTGAACACTGTCTCCTCGGCTGGGTACGCCGCATTGTCTTACTGCTGGGGGCATGGAGGCAATCCGGTTCAACTCAATGCAGCCAGTATCAACAGACTCCAACAAGGATTTCCTTCCGAGACACTTCCAGCAACAATTCGCGACGTCGTCCGCCTGTCAGCTTTGATAGGAATTAGGTACCTGTGGATCGATGCGCTCTGCATACTGCAAGATAGCGATGCCGATAAGCAGGTCGAGCTGGCAAAGATGGCACAGTACTACCACAACAACACCGTCACCATCAGCGCTGCATCAGCCGCTAGCGCCTCTGAGGGACTCCAACTCCAAGGTGAACGCCCAGTCCACGATTACGGGCCAATTCAGATCTCGACAGAACTCGGCGGCAAAACCGGCCGCTTGCTGCTGCACTCCGCCACTCTTGGCATAGCAGAGGCAACCACAAGTCGAGGCTGGACCCTACAGGAATCGCTCCTGTCCCAACGCATCATCATATGCTCCAACCAGCTCTACTACTGCTGCGTGACATCAAATGCCGAGTGCGAGGGCCCGCACAACCAGCTGTCGCTGCGTGCCAACCGTAACTTTTCACAGCCCGAGTCTCTTGTGCCTCACATATTCCCTGCCTCTGTATGGCGCATGTATCCTCTCATGAAACAATGGACGCTTGGCGTCCAGGAGTTCTCCAGAAGAAACGTTGCGTATGCCAGCGACAAGCTGCCAGCTATATCCGGCTTCGCATCTATGATGCACGCCAAGTTCCAGTTCCAGGAGGAAGGCAAAGGGTACCCATACCCGGCGCAGTATGAGGGCAAAGTGCTGTTCTACCTGGGCGGGTTGTTCCTGTCGTACGACGACCAGACTGTCAACGCAAATAATCTCCTCTGGCGGGCCACGCTGAACGGCACCATCCGAGCCTCATCGTACCGAGCGCCGACGTGGTCATGGGCATGCCTCGACGGCCCTATCGCTGAGTTTACCAGCCACGAGAGGCTCGAGGGTCTTGCCGCGCGCCTGGTTCGCCACCAGACTGGACTCGTCGCGCCCAAAAACCCTTATGGGGAAGTTACGTTTGCTTCGATCTGTGTCTGCGCGCCGGTGAGGCTCGCGACTGATGCGGCGAAATTCGGCGACTGGTTGCGGGCCACTAGTGGTTATGGGTTCTATGCGGACACGGCCAAGGGCCAGGCAGAATTCGAGGACGCACTTGAGCATGGCTCACAGGACTTGTTCCTGCTTCTTGTCGCCAATAATTACAACTCCCGCTTCTTTGAAGGCCTGGTCGTCTCCAGGCGCAAACTCGATGCTCGCGAGGAAAAGTCACCTCCGGGTGGAATCACTTGGGAACGGACTGGGTTTTTCAAGTTGACTTACCGCACGCAACCGCAACTATCTGACGTGGAAGCGCGTTCCGAGGAGAAGTCGAAGTTTTTCGACGTTGAACGCGCGACAGTGAACCTAGTTTAAACAGCATCAGGAACATGTAGATTTCATTGATTGCGCATCTCCACACTAATAGTAAGCTCTTTGATTGACTGGCCGAACCTCATGAATGAAGTTCTGAGATAGTCCAATGTCTGACAATTTGTTTTATCGCATAAGCACCCTAAAGCACCAATCAATGCCAGTAGTTACCTTACATAATTCACGTTCATCCTGGAAAGCGTCGCGTACTGAGACTGCTTTGAAGAGTGTTCATGATGCAATAGATTTGCCGGGCTTAAGCTGACAAGGGGAGGAGTCTAATGTGTAATCACTGACGGTACTACTTATGATAAAGACACCGATCTTGCATGAATCTGGGCAACGTACCAACAGTACTGCAGCGTACCATTTACATGGAACACCCGCATATTCGTGCACCATGACTACCCTAGGGTAGTCTCAACGAAACCTGAACAGCACATGCCACACTGCTTGGCAGCTCAAAGACCAGGCAATAATGCGCTTGTAGGCAGCAGATCGGGATGTACATGCCGTGCAGCCCATCCTTGTGTGAAATGAATGCAACCCAGTATAATCACACTGTATCTACAAAGATTGAGAATGGTTGCTGACTGACGTCCATGCAAAGGGCAAGCGGGGTTTCCCTTCGGCATATGCAGGCTGCGGATGCGGTAGCAACGTCGGCATAGGCGGCTGGAGACTGACCAATGGAGGCGAACTTCGGAGGGAACGAGGAGGAAGATGTTGCCCTTCTTATCTGCTTGCGTGTGTATGTGCATGTGCGACTCGAAGCCTTCATGTATCTGACTGAAAGAGGCAGTGCGGGGAGGTATTTTGCCCGGGTATAAGAATACTGTCTCAACCTGCCAATGTGTTATTGCTCCGCGGGCAGCCTCAGAAAGCTTGCTCACATTCCCGTTGTTCCATCATTCTGTGCACCAACTATTTCAAAGACAAGTGAGTACAGACGACCACCGAAAATCCCACAGGTAGATCGCAATCATGATGGGCGCCATCGACACCAACATGATGAGCGTTGGGGTTCTGATCTTGGCCGCTTCATACACAGCCGTACGTTTCATATGCCCATCTAGCCGTTCCACACCAGCCATCACACTGACACAATCACAGTACTACATCTATGCCGGCCTGACTGGCCCGCTCGCGAAGCTTCCGGGCCCGTGGTGGAGCAAGTTTACAAGTTTGCCCATCGTCTACCACGTCTACCACGGCACGAGGATTTACCTACTGCACGACCTGCACAAGAAATACGGTGAGAACAAGCGTCTTCCCGCAGCACAAGAGCGTTGCGCTACTTGACGAGACTAACTACCCGACTTGTTACAGGCCCAATCATCCGTGCGACGCCCCATGAGGTGTCTGTCGCCGACCCAACTGCTGCGCACGAGATCCACAAGTTCCGGAGCGAGTATCTCAAGACGCAGTTCTACGAGGACTTTTCGGCCGACGGGGCACAGAACATCTTCACAACCGCTGAGCCGACGCACCACGCAAAGTGGCGTCGGCTGTTCGCGTCGTCGGTCTCGCAGTCTAACCTCTACACTTATCAGCCACTGATCCGCAAGTATGTCGACGTCCTGATCCGGCAGATGGAGCGCGAGAGGAAGGAGCAGGGCCACGTGGACCTGGTCAAGTGGCTGAGGAGCTTCACCTCGGACGTTACAGGCGAGATGAGCGTCGGCTCGTCGCTCGGGATGCTCGAGACTGGCGTGGTAAGTGACCATGCTCATAATGATACAATCATGCCCTCAACTGAGAAGGACCTGCCACCACGCTAACCCCCCATCACAACCACAAAAAGGAGTCCCAGTACGTCAGAGACATCAACAGCATGTTCGCTCTCAACATACTCCGGATGGCCCTGTGGCCGGGCGACTTCGCCAAGACGCGCAACTTGCCATTCTTTCCCTTCTCCCACCTGCGCAAGGTTTCGGACCGCCTCAACTCCGTCGCAAAGGCATATATCGACGACTACCGCTCCCGCGTCGCCAGCGGACAGCAGGCCTCCACAACGATCCTGCTCGACAAGGCGCTCGCGGAGCAGGCGCGCGGCAGCGACGAGGAAAAGGGCGGCATCATCCCGGAGCCCGAGATCATCTCCAACGGCGTGCTCCTCATGATCGCAGGCACCGACACGACGGCAAATACAGTGGCCTACATGGTGTGGCTGCTGTTCAAGCACCCGGAGATCAAGAGCAGCCTTCTCAAGGAAATGGAAGACATCGGTATCTCGGAGGATCCGAGCATCAACGACCTGGGCCAACTCAAGTATATGGATTACTTCATGTTGGAAAGCCTGAGGATGTATGGTCCAGCGCCCGGCCCGCTGCCCAGGAAAGTGGTACGTTACTCGCTTTCACATTTTACATCCCACCAATAACCAACCACGAAAAAAGGGCATTCATAACTGACTTTCATCTCTCTTCACCTCTCCCCGATAACAGCCCAAGGGCGGCCGCGACCTCGCAGGCCACTTTATCCCCGGCGGCGCCACCGTGTCGCCGCTGGGCTACAGCGTCGCGCGCAACCCGAGCGTGTACCCGGATCCAGACACGTTCCGGCCGGAGCGCTGGGCCGACGCGACGCCGGCGATGCGCGATGCCGACATCACCTTCGGCGGCGGCGCGCGCATCTGCCTGGGCATGCACATTGCCAACCTGGAGATGAAGATGGTCCTGGTGGCGCTTCTGCGGTCGTCGCTCATGGCCAGCGGGCGACTCGCGTACGGCGTCAACGGCTTCTCTGACGACGGTATGGTGCAGTTCGAGGCCATGTCCGCGCGGCCCAGGGGCAACCAGATGCTTATTCACTGAAGCTGGGTAGGGGGGATTATGTCTTGCTTGGTCCCGTCGTCGATGGGGAGTTGGTATTAGGTATTGGGGTGCATATGTGCTTTCATACCCGCGTGATCCGTTACTGGCCACAGCGGAGCGAAACATATAATCGTTCATTCTTTACTATTACTTGGTTGTATTAAGTCGTTCGTTCTCTATTTCAGGAGGACATGCAGAAGCACGAGATATAACTTACACACTGATTCTCATATCTAATGAGTGGCAGCCACTACAGCCCAGCTTCGAGAACCTGAAGGATGCTGATTACCGCCTGCTACTGCCCGAGGTTAGGTACTTACCGGGAGGTAGTAGTCCGTGCGATGTCAGCCTCAAACAGCGCGATCCCCGAACCTCTGTCGGCCCAGATCTCCATAGCAGACGTAGACCAGAAGCCCCCGTACAACTGTATATTCTATGCCTGGGGCACTGGGCACGTGTGACCGAGACTATCGTCATTGACAGCATCGCCGTGCCCATCACCAAGAGCCTTAACAGTGCCCTGTCCTACATCTCCTCTCTCCACCACCCGAGCGACTCCGTCGTTCTGTGGGTAGACTCGTTGTGTATCGACCAGGCCCACGACGCCGAGAAGTCGCAGCAGTTCGGCATGATGAAGGATATATACTCCGAGTGTGCAAACTGCTACATATGGCTTTGTAGCTTGAGTCTCGAGGCCAGCACCACCGCCATCAGCGCGTTGGGCTCGCCATCGCTGACCAACGCGGACATCGCCAGCGTCACAGCAGAATTCCTCGATTACCTAGCAGACAGCAGCAGACAGCAGCAACCACGAAACCGACGTCCTACCCACGTCTCTATCCCACTCCCAAGGTCTCCTTACGGGGCGTCGGGCCCGCCATAGCCGGCGCAATAAAGAGCACATGGTGGACCCGGATCTAGACGGGTGCAGAGAGTGCGTTGTGTGTAGGTAGCCGGGCCACGCTGCTGGGGCTGCCCCTCGTCGCCGCACTGGACTGGCAGACCTTTCTCGACGCCCGGAAGTGCGCAGTCGTCTACTTACACGAGTTTATCACGCAGCAGCTGCAGATCCAGGCCGGGCTCGTCGGGGCCTGACCCGTGACGGGGGACCTGTTGCGCTCCGAGGGCAGCCTCAAGCCACTCGTGGGCCGAACGCAGTGCACATTTGAAGACCGGGGGGTTCGACGACGAGCAAGGCAAGGCGAGGCGTGATGCCGAGCTGGGTACTCGACTGGGACAGGGTTGCGGGCTCCAGATGACCGGTGTGGGACCACAGCTACACCTTCGAAGCAGTTTTGACGCTGCCAGAGGACTGCCGCCGCTCCGACGTCGAGGCCTTTGTCCGGGATATGCCTGGTCCGCGGCTCCGAATCCGAAGGGGCACCGGCTGGAACTCGGTGCACATGCACATCACCTGCCGGACGACGGTGGGTGCCCGTGTGCCAGCCGAGTCCCAATCACGGAGCGGCTGACGCACCGCTCTATCAAGCACGCCACTGCGGAGTTTCTCGTCGAGAGCCACGGGCTGCAACGACCACGAAGTGCCGCGGGTAAGAACCGACGAGGTGACGCAGGCTATCATTTATCGACCGCACGGTAGCCGGCCTGATGATCTCAGATCAGGTACAGGACGTGTGGACTTAGAACGTAGAGCCTTGAGCATGTCTTATTTGTAACAGACTCGGCGCAGTTCTGGCTTCGGGCCGGCGCATCTGCAGGCCGGTGACGTGGTCTAGATCTTTCTTGTGCGGTGGCAAGGGTTCCTTTCACGCTGCAGCCAGTGGACTTGGGGATAGCTACAGGGGAAAGTGGAGAATTCTACGAGTTCATTGGTAAATGTATATCTTGAAGATAACATGTGGGGAGAGTTGGTTGATGCGAACAAGGAAAGGATTCAGGAGATTTTCATACAGTAAGTAGGCTACCGCCCAAGGATTCTAGTCGGGATACAATTGCATCGCACGTGGTGCCTTTTGAGCTCTTAAACTTGACGAAAACAATGGCAACGCGACATCTGGGCTTTTCCACAATCTGTGCACAAAATTGCACAGTAGCTCATTTGATGTCACCGGTGCCCCAAGGTTGAGCGTGTGCTCTTCTCAGGATCATTGGTCGACTTGGGCACGGATGGTATATTTGGTCAAGAGTACACAAGAGACAAGTGTGTTTTTCATTCCTTGTCTAATATCCCTTCGTCTCATCCTTGGAAGTCTCTCCTTCCTTTCCGTATGGACTTCCCTGTCCTCAAAAGGCAATCTAAACAGTCGGCTTGACGGCGTTGACGAGGAGAGTCTGGAGGGCGTTGGGGTTGGCGCCGACAAGCTCGTCGGCCTCCTTGCCGTCGATGAAGATCTTGAAGGTGGGCATGGCGCGGATGTTGAGTTCCTTGGAGACATCGGGCAGCTGGTCGACGTCGATCTTGGCGAAGAAGATGTCCTTGAACTGCTCATCGTTGGAGTGCCTGACGAGCGGGTGGGAGAAGAGAGGACGTTAGCACTCCTGCGCACTAGGCGGTAGCGTGGCCCGGTTTGGTCGCAGGCACTCCGCGAGGGAGGTGGCGCGTCTTGCCACGGTGGAATCATTTCCTCTCGTGACAGAGTACCGCGAGCGGCTCCCAACGGGAAGAGAAGAACAGGTGCCTGAGAGCGGGATAGGCGGGCAGACTTACTTGGCGAGGATGGGCGCGATGGCCTTGCAAGGACCGCACCAGACGGCGAAGCAGTCGAGCATGACAATCTTGTTGTTCTCGAGAGCCTCCTTCCAGGCCTCGACGCTGTTTAATTAGACCCCAAGATGAAATGTTAGCCAGGCAATCTACTATGATGAAGATGTGTCACTGTTTGCCACGTTTGCGCATGAAAACACCTGTGAGACGATGCCGGGCGGGGGTATTTCTGATGCGCTTTCGACAAGGTAGGGCAGACGTGAAGAAGTTGGCGAGACGGCCGGCTTCGGATGCGCATACTAGCAGCGCTGGGTATTTGCGCGGGCTACTAGGAGGAGGTCCAAGTGCGCGATCGAAGAGACTTGATGTCGAGTCGCGGCAGACCGCGCGACGTTCGAAGAAGGGGGTCCTCCAAATCCAAGATGGGAAAACAAAGGACAGCTAGGGAAGGGGGGGCAGCAGGCTGGACAGGAAAGAGCTGCAGCTGTCCGCGCGGCTACAGACAGGCACGGGAGGACCAGACAAACGGACTGACAGACGACACTTACGACTCAATGTTGTGGACAGTCATGTTGCGGGTAGTTGCGTGGAATCCCCGGTATGGTGTAGCGAAGCGTGTGGTGTAGGACGGCGACGACGAGAGCCTGTGGAAGACGCGCTGCGCTGCAGTTCTGGCGAAGCGGGATGAGGTGGTGGTGATGACGGAGGGCAGCGACAACATGAGGGGCAGCTTTCTGGGAGAGAGCTGGTCTGACAGCTGCGACAAGTATTTATTTGTAGCGCGCGCGGGGGAGGGGCGGGCAGTGATGGAATTTGGAGGAGACCGGCCGAGGAGAGAGGGAGGGGCACTGTCTCAAACGCGTGCAGCACGGTGATGGTAAGCACAGCTGCTCGAGTGTCTGGACGTGAGAGACGGGCATCTCGGGCTTTGCAGACGAGCTGACATGTTGCTTGAAAATCACCGCCAGCATTTTCCGCTGCCAAAGCCGCAGCGGCCCGAGCTCAACTTGGCCTGCACGTGCGGCCGGCGCACGCGGGGCAGACGCATGCAACTAAGCCTGTCTTCGCCTCCTGGCTTTGCAATCCCTAGCATCGATGACGCGAGGGTGCGGTGCAGCAAATGCGAAGCTGATGATGTAAGCAGCCAGCCAGCCATGCAGGGCCATGTCCGAGAGAGCAAGGCGACCCTGCCGCCCTGCGGCCCCACCTGCCTCTGACGTGCTCCGGCTCGGCGTCGGCCCCGCCCAGGCTCTCGGTCGTCCTCAACTCATTTTGTTCCCGGACATGATTTCCCACATCACCACGAGCGACCAACTTTGCAAATGTGCATCGGGAATCTCCTCGAATTAATCAAAGACACTAAATCAGGCGTCCACAAAGGCGCCCATACATGCAGTGGTTCAAACATAATCGCTGTGGCTCATACATGCGTCTTCGACGACTGTCGCCGCCCCGTGGTATCACAAACTCATGCAGCCCAATCAAAACGCCGTCGAGCCCATGCGCAAATGCGCACACAGGTCCCAGAAATCAACCTTCTGCCGTCCGCCCTTCATGTTTCACCTGGTACCCAGTATGCTTTTCACAATCCATGGCAGCAGGTGCATCGCAGTCGACGCCTTGCCTCCATGTGTCCCTGTCCTTGTCCTGGTCCACCCTGTTCTGCGTACTCTCTTCTGTCCCCTCTCCGGCTCTGGTGGGTTTTATCTTTTTTTTTGTCTTTTTTTTATGCCAGATTTACGGTTTTTTTGTCTGTTTGGGTATCCGGGATTGCGTCCTTTTCGTGTCGATTGTCGTGCATAAGATTTCTTTTCTTTTTCTTTTTTCTTTTTTTTAGAGCGCTTACCTCAGGCACGAATGGCGCCACAGCTGCTCTGTTTTCCGGTGGGTTTTTATGTCGTTTCCCCGAATATTCATCGGTGTTTGGTGTTAGTTTTGCTGATTTTTTGGTTATTTTTCGTGGTGCAATCGTCGGTTATTGGTTTTGTTGAATACAAAGGAAAAGTTTTTTTGTCGGCTTGTTAGTAGAGCCGGATGGTCGGATTCGAGTGGAAGACAGTCGGGTCGTTCTCGATGCGGAGGATGAAAGAAGGAATGTGGCGATGCGATATGATAGCGGCGGTACCAAGTGACTACATTGTGCCTCAATTGTCGGGGTTTGCTCCCGCCAGGGTCTACTGCGTTCCACGCTCGATGACAGGAGTCATTTCTTCGCCAGACCGACGCGGGGGCATTTCGAGAAGCTTGGCACTGCCAGCACTTAGTCGTTGAATCCGCACGCCACTTTCGTAGTTCTTAGTCGTGGGTGAGTGGCTCAGCTTCCCATCCTCGCTGCTTGTGCTGCTTGTACTGCCTGTCTCGAGAGCTTTGTGGTTCAGGTTCTCAACCAGCAAGCCCTCGCGACTGTGCTTGTTCCTCGCACCACGGACGACCGTGGGTTTCCGGCTAACACTGCCCCATTGGGGCCGGTATGGAGATTCTTCGTCGCTGCTGGCATGTGCATGGGGAGTATGTGGCTCAGTTGGGCTAGAAGGTACAACTTTGTTCAGGTACTCATCCGCCGCGATGCTGTCATCATCGGTCTGATCCGAGGCCTGTGATCCAGAAATCGCTGACGGACTGGCTATCGGTTGCACAATAGAAGAACCAAGTGCACCGGAAGACGCCATCTGGCGGCTTTGTCTGCTCATGCGGCCAGAAAGCCACGAACCTTCTGAGCCTATTGAGGCCAGCGACATCGAGTGGGGTACGGGTGAAGCTTGAAGATCCTCTCGTCGAGCAGGTATCGGAATTGGCTTAGTCGCGGTGTCGATCTGCGCCTCCTCCTGTGTCTCCACGTGGTCGACAATTAGCGGTAGGCGCTCCGTTGAGCCCGGAGGGACATCAGGTGATCCAACTCGCGAGTCTGGTGGTGACAACGGATGCTCAGGGAGATCCTCGCGGAAGCGCGACATGGTACGCCTTGGGACACCTGAGCTCAGCCGCCGCCCATTCGAGAAACTGACCACAGGAGGCGGTCCTGTATGTGAGCCCTGCATCGAGTCTCGCGACGTATTGGAAAATGACGAAGGCTCTAGCGAGCTCCTCCTCCTTCCGCCCCATTTGAAGAAAGACAGCCATGGCCTCGCCGAGCCACTGTCAGAGGTTCTCGCCATAGATTCCGCGTAGTCCAGCTTAGATCGCGAAGGTGAGGGGCTGGCGGCCATCGCACGGGCTGAATGAGCCTCATCGTTTGGTGGCGATCTGGATCTGGATTTCCTCGCCCGAATGAAGCCCATAAGAGTCGGGCTCATCGACTGAGGGCGAGATCCGCGACGAGAGGTTGTATTGAGAGGGTCCTGCCCTGGAATTTGTGTATCGCCCACGGTTTTGGCTGTTTGGTGTACATTGCCGGGGGAATCTTCTGTGTGCCTTACCACATCGCAGTCATTGATGTCACTCTCCATAGAGCTCTTTGAATGTGCTTCTTTCTCAAGGTCGGCATCGATTCTGTCTTCCGACAGTGGTCCGCGAGTCGAGGTGATTGTGACGGACGCTGGATCTTCGAGTCCAAGTAACTCTCTCCCTAGAACGCCACGCTCCAGATTCTGGAGAGGCATCCCGGTCACTGCAGCCTTATCTGCTTCTTCACGTTGGCGCTCCATCCTCTGCATCAACCTCTTTTCCACCTTTAGCATTTCCTTCTCTCTCTTTCTCTGGCGTCGGCGCTGATCGCGCTCCATGAGCTCCCGAAGATCAGACGCATCTAGATCGTCAGCCAGGGTATCAATCTGCTTGTGAGCTTTCAATGTAGCCTCCGAAATAGGCTCTCGGTCGGCGAGTCTGCGTCGCTCTGAAGGCGATCGACCAAGCCAGGGGCCAGTTACTGGGTTAGATGAGCACCGTATAGTGGGACGAGGCGCAAGCGCTGCAAGTGCAGATATTCTGAAAGAGATATGATCCGAATCTGAGCTCATGCTTGAATGAATTGACTCCGGGAACGGCAGAGATACCGCCGAAGTAGGTTGGCCATCCCAAGTCCTCGGCAGGTCCGACCTGTGGTGTTGGCTCTCCCTCTTGACGGGTCGACCTTTTGTCCAGGCGTCTGTTGCTGGTCTCATGGGTGTGAATTGGCTCATGGCCTTAATTTCCGCTTCTCGCTCATGTTCTTCCTTACGCCGCTTGCTTGACTTTTTCGCCAACAGAGGCTGTCCACTGCGCTTGTTGCCAGAATTTTTGTGATGCAAGGTCGGCACACGATGTACATCACTGGCATACAGGGGAGGGTTCGCCATGGCTGTGGTTCTCTTGCTTCGTCGACGGGTATTTGATCGCGATGTAGCTTCATTTAGAGGTCGTGACGCACGTATCGAGTCTCTACGTCCTGGCGAAAAACTGTACGCTCTTTCGTGCTGCCCTCCTCTCGCTTTCGTGAGACGATTCGATGGCTCGGTCTGCCTTCGCGCCGTGCCCCGTATAGAGTCGCTATCTGCTGCTGTGGTGGCAGGGGGTCGCGCGCGCGAACCTCTGCGCCAGAAAGGCCACATAGCCATTATAGCTGGAGAAAAGGCGCCTGGCCCAGCTCAGCCGTGAAGCGCGTTGTGAACCTATCGTTCTGTCGAGGCGTACAGTCGATGGCGCAATGAGAAGGACAATCCGATTGGTAAAGTAACGGGGTTCTCCATCGGCGCAGAGTGGCACGAGAGTTGTGTTTGATAGCCTAGGGTTCGAGGGGGCAAGAGTTCTGACAATGAGCAGCACTCCTATACCCTTGTCGATATAAGTGCAACCGCAATGTTCCAAAACATAGATTGCAGAAACAGCGGTCGTGCTGGAAGGCGGCGGTCGCACGGCAGGATGGGGTGCTGGCAGCTGGCGCACGAAGTGGTGTCGATAAGGGTCGAGTAAATGTAGAAGTTTCGTTGCTCGTGGCACGAAATCTGGCGACACTTTGAGTACTGACGTGATGGCTGGCACGAAGCGGGCAACTGTTGGAGGCCGGGGCGTGGTGGAATGCTGTGTTAGTGGGTGGTAGATGTGTACCCTTGAGGAGCAGGAACAGAACCAGGGACACTGGAAGCCGTTGGAGCTGGGCGCTTTGGGGTTTATGGCTGATGCCCAGAGAGGCAAAAGTGGTGCTGAGGCTCCCGGGGCGTGGGAGTGACGGCTGGCGGGCCAGGACGGCACACACTTTGAGGGTCGCAAGGCAGGGCAGGGCAGGGCCCTGCGGGCACGAGGTCGATCAGTCCAAGCAAGACAGGCATGGATGGACGAGGCCCCGCTGAGGCGTTGAAGTCTCGAAGCACTCGAGGGAAGAGGGTCGAGGCTCAGGAGAGAGAGTGGCCGGCCGCCACCAGGACGTTGCATGTGCCCCCCGACGGCGGCAAGGGTCGCGCGCTTGCAGGCGTTGCCGCAACCCTGGTACAATACTTGGGTCCAGGTACCTCTGACCTGCCCTGGACTCTCGACACTCCAGCTCGTCTTGGAAAAGTTTCGGTCGGCTCGACCTCCCCTGCCCACGCGTCGGGGCTTGTTAGAGCCGGCCGGGCACGTCGAAACCCACCATCGTCGTCACTGCTGCGACGTTGACGTAGGTGCAGTGTTGCGCTGCTGGACTCGCCATCGACGCCGTCGAAGCATCTCAAAGGTCGGCTCTGGGAGATGGTGACTGCGCAGGTCATCGTTTGTCGCAAGTACGGCCGGACAAGAAAAGCTGGATGTCTCAGAGAAGCGTGGGCGTGCTCAACTTGGACGAGGTAAACGTGGCTTGGCCTTTTCGAGGCGAACCCCGTCCAAGGTCAACCAACCCTTCATGGTTGCCCGCCCGCGGAAGGCACGGGCGCTGGTCCTGCACATGGCAATGCGAGGCAGGAGCGGCCCAGCTCAAGCTTGAATTCTGCCCACCACCACACTTGAGCTTTCGAGCGAACGACGGCAACCATGAAGCCAACAACATCAGGCAATCGGCGACCACGTTGCGAGCGCAGTCAATTCCGAGGCAGGACATGGGCAGGGGGTCTGAAGTAGGTACCCGGCTCAATGATGTCAAAAGCTGCAAGGGATGCCTGCTCGTGCAATGGGATTGCCATCTTGCGCCAGCTGCTTCGCCCAAACCAGGCAAGACATCTCTAATCAACCCGCCCTGCCCTCGTCGGCTGCCGTTCCCGTCATGCTGATCTTGTCGGTGATCCAGAAACCGCGCTCCCTCTGGCCTGCCGAGGCCAAGACAACTCTAGCCACGCCTGCCAGCCACCGCCAGGGGAGCAAAGACCTCGAGCTGGCGGGCGAGCAGCAGGAGGCGGGAAGTGGGAAGCGGGAAGCGGGAAGCGAACAACGGCCCTGTGCTCACTACCATATGCGCCTCAAGCTTCAGGCCGGCTTGGACCAACGTATCGCGCACGGAAGTACACAACCGCTTAAAGTACCTGTACTGCCCCAGCAACATCTGCAAGTACCTGTCTTCTCACCAGCCTGCCGAGCCTGCCCAGGTGGGCAAGCTCGAACGAGGGACACACATATGCTCGTATTGCGCGGAATTGTGGGCCGCCAGATCCCGCAGCCCGGGTCTATGAGGTGAGGGTGCCCTGCCGACGAGCACACAGCCAGATCGATGGCTCATTTGACGTCTGACAACAGCTACGCACCTCTCTCTATTACACTCAGCGTGAAGGCGCGGCAGCCAGACCCGTGGTCGGAAAGTGCGCAATTCCAACGGGCCTTGAAACGCCCACAGTTCAGCATCTGTCCGTGTGGTGCAAAGGGACTATGCGCAAAATCTGCAAAGTGCGACCGGGCGAGCTCGCAAGATCGGCCTCTCCACCAAAGTGGTAATGATTTGCACACACCTAGCTCTTGGTAGATGGTGTGGCGTCACGCTGTCCTGACTGCCCTGTTTTCGACGCCTGGCTTTGTGTGATTGACGTATTATTCAGCAGCGAGAAGATTGCCACAACGAAGTTCTTTCTTCCAGCAACCTGGGCGGTCTTGGCGACGGTGTTGTCAATTGGGTTGTTCATGGCGGTGGTTGTGTGGCGACAATCTTGCACATGACCGACTTGACACCAAAACCAGATCGGCATCTCCACGATTCCACGCACACTTGGCTTTTTGGCTGGGCTGGATCGTCGCCTAGCTAACCCCCTTGGCCCAAAGAATCCTTGCCATCAATGAGCCGAACAGAGAGCCAAACCCACCAGTGGATCTCGTCACGTCGAGCTTATTTCACTTTAAGCTGCCGAGACTGGGGATAGATAGGACTGGCCCACGGCAAAACCTCATTCACAATAGATCGCAACTTAGCGACTGATGCGCTTCATTGCATGGCAGTTGTGCGGCCCAATCCCACAGCGCCAGCGAGCTCTGCAGCGCACTTGCAGTGTCCCAGACTAGCGTTTGCAGTGCCGGGCATTGCGTTGTGCAGCAATGAGGCAAGCCGTTGAGACTATCGATCCTTGTCCTGTCGCACCCAGCTCGGAGAGCATTGGCGCCCAAACCAAACACATGGTTCTAGCTTCTGGCACCCGACCATGTACAACCAAGCGAGCGAAGCAGGGTGATGAGCGCCAGCGACCGCGGTCGTGGACTAGAACAGACATTGACCCACCCTTGGACGAGGTCGTGGTCCACACTAACTGCGACGCTCGTCTCGATCTTCATTATAATAAGCCGCTTGCAAGAAGAGACATGCATGAAGACAACTCGTCCTTGCGCCGCCACTTTGCTCATGCATGCAAAGCGTAGTGAGACCACCATGTCGAAAGCGACTGCATTCGTCCCAACTCGTCTTACACCCACACTCTCCACGGCTCGATCTGAACGCTCCACGGACAATGCTTTGACACGCCAGTCCAACGAGCTCTGTCCACCCGTCTGCACGGCTCGACTGACCGTTAAGGAAGGTCCTGAACAATCCGATTGTCCATAAGAGTCCTGTCTCGCCGCCCCAGAATTCTATCGATCTCATGTGGTCTTCGATGCAAGTGCGTGGGGTCACCGCCAGCTGTGTTGCTGCAGTGCCGAAGCAGTTGCTCATCATGCAGCGTGCTGCAGAACATGACCGTTGAGCAGGGAGTGTTTGCTCCATGTTTTCGCCTGGGCCCGCGTCATTTCGTGTACTTGACACCTCTTCCGGACTATGAACGTCGGCGGAGGCGATGCGCCAGTGCGGGGCAGCGCCGTCTGGCATTGCGCTAGGCGCAATGCCGTCGCATCGGCCGGTCGACGCCGTCGGTTTGGAGGTTGCTACTTGCCGGCTTTGCTCGCAAAGCTCTGCCATCCCTTACCGTCCTGCACTCGGCAGTTCAGCGCCATGTCGCCGCCATTGGCTCAGGGCAGATTCTAAGGAAATGAGCAGGTCTGTGTGTCTTATCAGACACACCACATCTCGTGGTCTCCACTCAGTACAAGGCCGAGCTCAGGCTTGCACACCCTCAGGTATCGGACAGCATCATCAAATCTGGATTTTACTTGGGCTGGAATTCTCCGGCGGCGGAGGGAGGCGGGGAACCCCATCATCGGCACTTAATTGGGGAGCAGAGCTACTCGGCCCTGAAATTGCAATGGATTGGGGCAAGTGGGTGGGGAGGGCCGGGGACCGGCCGCCCTTTTCCCGCCTCCGTGAGTAAGTGCCATGTCGTGTGACATGCTTCTACGTAAATGAGATCAGGAATACCCAGCCTGTGATTCGACGACCCTCAGAGTTCCGCAAAATGAGGCTTTTGAAAATGACAAGCTCGAGACGAGCCCCCTTGCGGTCACTCTCCGGGCAACTTGTTAGCAAGCACGGCCCAATCCAGTGTCGTTCAAAGGCAAAGAAGAGCCACAAGAAGGCGATGTAGGGGGCTAGGGGGAATCGGCAACTAGAGGGCGGGCGGCCTTAGAGAAGGGCAGCCCACAGTCACCCAATCAGTTTCTGGAAACCTACTTTCAAACCACCAGACCAAGCAAAAAAGCAGCCCCGTTAGGACTGACAAAACCCAGCCGCCACAAGTTTCTTGCGCAGGTCGGAAAAGTTACCTCTTCATTCCACAATCCACGGGCACGGTCGGACACGACTACCGATCAAAGTTGCATCGGGCAGCGCGGCGCATTCAATCTGCCAGAAATCATGGACCAGGACCTCATGGACACCCTAGCCAGTGAGGTTCCATCGCTCTTGGGCGCGCTGGATCAAGTGAGTATGCCGTACTGATCTGCTGCAAGTTTCTTCTTTTCGCCTGGTACCTCTTCACAATTTAACCACCCTGGCACGTTACAACATGACATGTAGGTACGCGGTGGTTGCTGGGAGATTTTATCTTCCGCCACTCAGAGATAATCCCCTTACCAGTCCAGTGCTGTACAACCACCATCACAACCCCGGCTTGTTTGCAGTAATTAGGCTTGCTGCAGCGCCCAGGATATCCCACGTGGCATCGCAGCGCAATCACTGGTCCGCCCCAGAGCCGCACGCGAGATTAATTGTTCACAAGGGCCTTGTCTTCTTGCGCTAGAAAAGGGCTCCCTGTTTGTTTTTGGGACTCGTCGATAGGACTGGGGGTGTTGCAAGTGAAGCAGACCCGGCGATCAACGATTCTAGGTAGGCTCTGGCCAATTACAGCTCCGAAGCTGTGGAGGGTCACCAAAGCCTGGTCGGCCTAGGTCGGAAAACTCTCAGCGCTATCCGGGCAAGCGCTGGGGGAGGGAAAAAGGAATCGGGCGTTTCAGTCAAGTCAAGGACGAGATGCTGCAGCGCCAGTTGCCGGACTGATTCGAAAATACATTCAACATCGCTTTGGTTTTAATTTATTAGGGTGGCCACTTAGAGGGTCCCAGGCTGCAATGGCAGTCACATGTGAAAATCTGCTACACCAGACTTTCTCAAAGTCATGGAACCCAGGCATAAGACAAATGAAGATCTAGTTCAAAATTGCGAGTTTGTAGAAAAAAAAAGAAACGAGATTATCTCAGCTCAAACACCAGATCCTGCAGCCTTGGCACCCCGTTTGTGGTGGTGAGTTCCTCCTCCAAGGTCTTGTCGTGCGTGTCGTCACTTCCCGCTGGTATGGTGCCTGCCGTGTTCCTTGAAGATTCGGGGCGTGCTGTGACACGTTCTCTCTGGCTTTCGCCATTACCATCACTGGTCTGCCATGTTGATGAAGCGTCGACGGCTTGGGCTGCGCGTTCAACGGTCGCTCCCCGGCTTGGTGCCGCAGCGCTAGTGTAAGTTGCAGTTGTTGGAAACACCGCGGGTCGATTAGACGACAGACGTTGCGGAACAGCTGGGGGGCCGCGCATGACATTCGTGATCGTGGTCTGACCTTGGGCTTCAGCCAGCTCCTCTGAGCTCATAATACCACTCCCAAAAATGCTTACCCCAAGCTCGTGCATGTTTCCAGGCTGTGCGTCGTGAGAATGAGAAGCCAGTGCGCCATTGGTGGCTCTTCTCAGCGGGCTGGTTGCCTGGTGCCGATTTAGAGTCACTTTCCGGACGATTCCCACTAAACCTGCTTCTTGGGCAGCTTTACTGCCTCTGGTCTTCTGTTCAGACTTCTGGCGGATGGCCTCGCCGTCCATCATGCCGTGGATGTAACACTCGCCAAGGAACTCGTAGTACTCAGGCTGGTGTTCGGCAGCTGCCACCTCAGACTTGTTTTTTTCCGCTGGCTGGCATGCCACTTTCTCTGAGGCGCCTGCTGGGCGGTGGGGAGCTAGCCTTGCGTCCGCTCCTAGTTTTTCGGCCCTCTTCTCGAGGAACGCTGCCCATTTCCTAATATCCTCGCGCACCGTCTCCTTTCCAAAACTCCAACCAGTTTTCTTGTCGTCGTCAGACAAGACGTTGGGTCGGTCGTTCCATTTTTTCTTGAGCTTTGCATTCCGTATAAATCGCCGAATGTACTTCTCCTGGGCATACTTTTCCAGTAACGGGAACATCTCATCCTCCTCCTTCTCGTCTCGCTTTTGCTGGTCCTCCTTCGCATGTTTACGTAGTACTACAGGAACGCTGCAGCCATAGAGTATACACACAAGGTCTCCTTTTGCAACGTTCTTGCGAGCTATGCCCAGGTTCCCCAACTTGGTCTTGATGAGCTGCCGATTCCATATGACTGCTTGCACCCTTCGACAGAACTGGGCCACTATCGAGTTCCTTTCGTTGTTGATGAGATCTGACGTGTTTACAGCACCACTGACATATCCGCCCTTCTTGACGGATTCTCTGCAGGCTCGTGAGTAGTAAGAAGGCGGGTTCCGACCGTCTTTGCCTCGATCTGCAACCAGTGTCCTCCAAAATTCCTCAGGGGGCTCAGTGGTAGCGTCGTTGCCTGCCGGCACCCATCCGCCGAGCTTGAACCATTCTTCGGGGATGTTTCCAGACTGGGATGCATCCGTGGTGTGTTCTACTTCGGTCAGCACGAACCCTTCGACAAACATCGAATGTACGCCCTGCTGTCGCCGTTTGCGAAACCCAAACTCTTTGGCTGATATGCCTTTGCCCTGCGCAGCGTCGTAGTTTCGCGAATGTCCCGGGGCAGCTACTAGAGGGTCTGCGTTCTTTCGGCCAAGCTTTGTAATGTTGTGAATACCCGGCTGTTGATACATCTCATAAGGGGCGCCACTGTCCTTTGGAATCCAAGACGGCAAAGCTGCCACTAATTTGGCTTCCCTTGTCGGAGGAGGGAAGTACTTCTTCATGAGCTCCCATTTCTGCTGTCGTTGCAAGTTCCCCTCTAGAAGCCTCTCAAGCACGGCCTTCTCCTTTGAAATCCTTTCTTCCATGGCCACGGACCTTGCCTTCTTGATCTCGTAGATCGATGTATTGGTTTTAGGTTCTGGGGCCCATGGCCTACACAGTATGTCGAGAGCCCTTGATCGATCTGTAGATCTGGCTACGCAAAACTGGATGAAGTCCTGGCAGACGTCGTTGTACGGATGCCCGTAGTTCACGGGGAACGGCTTCTGATCGCCGTAAGCCGAAAGCGTATCAGCGATCAAGACAAGTGACTCAGTCTCTGCGGTGGCATGGGCGGCAGGGTAGCCATCGTTGGCAATGGCTAGGAGCGCGTATATGGCATCACGAGGTTCAGAGGCGCGAAAGATTGACAGTTTTGAAACGAGGTACTCCAAGCTCAGAAGAGGACGTCTTTGTGCAATTGGGTCCATGGTACCTCCAC
Source organism: Microdochium nivale (assembly GCA_026745475.1). Lineage (NCBI taxonomy): Eukaryota > Fungi > Ascomycota > Sordariomycetes > Xylariales > Microdochiaceae > Microdochium > Microdochium nivale. The sequence goes on along the minus strand of JANTFD010000004.1, from coordinate 3,149,404 downwards.
CAGGCTTGTCGTAAGTTCTGAAGACCATGCCCGTTGCTTCTACCAGAAGACTTGCGCCCAGTGCAGACACGTATTCAAACCATCCCGGTACATGGTAGAAACGTGGATCCTTCTGCATCACTTCGGAGAGTCGATGGGTAGCAGTCTCGACCTCGACAAAGAGCTCAACCGCCACGGAGAAGTCTTTCCACGCGAGTATGTCTGGGCCGCAGTAGATCTCGGCGTCTTGGGCGAGCGCGATTTCCTGCACCACCCATCGTCGAAAAAACCATTGACGCTGCATGAGCCGAAGCAGAGATTGCCATTTTTCGGCGTTGGCCTTGTTGGAACAAAGCTCGTCAAACTGGTGCAGCTTAAGTATGTCCTCCTTGATGAACTTGATGGCGGTTTGGCTGTACGATGTTTGGAGGCCAAGCCAAACGCAGACCTTCTCAGCATAGCTGTATATCTGAGACATCATCTGCACCTGGTGATTCTTCTCGTCGACGCTTGACTGGTCGATACAGATTGCGTCAACCCACAAGATGCGATCCTGGTTTGAGTCCGTCAGATACTTCAAGGCCCAGACAAGCCCCGGCGCTGCTCTCATCTTAGTCTGCCGATCGAGCTGGCGTATCAAGATGCGGCTGTCTTGGGGATCAGAGCCCCATGACCAAGACAAAGCTTCGTATTTGACGATCTGTTCTGTCACGTGGCCGTTAACCACGCGGTGGACTCTGCCAAGCGTGGGCATGATCTCTGCTTCAAAGAGCTCACAGGTGGGGTCGTTGTGTCTCTGGCCGGAGAACAGCCGCAACAAGCGGATCCTCTTCCTCATGCTGGTCAGTTTTTGATATTTGAACTCGGTTTCGATGGAGCGATCCGAGAAAGGTGTGAGCTCGGGTTGTCTCTGGTAGGATGATGTTTTCGGTGCAAGAAGCCATTGATACCCTTCGGGGGGCACCACATGAGGCCCTGCCTCAGAATAGTCTGGTGGCATAATTTGATGATGTTGGTAGAGTGCCATTTTTCTGAGGGTCAAGACGTTTGGTGTGTAGGCTTCTCTTGGGATCGTGTCTGATTTGTCGACGTGTACTTGTAGACTTGCCTGGGGTGTTCTCAGTCAAGGCTCTGAATGGGTAGCTTAGGACACTCTTATAACTCCGACCACAGAGGCCAAAGCCAACGCAGGCCGGGATGACGGCCTCCACAGCCTTGCCGTGCTGTGCTCGCCATGCTACAAAAACGAATGTGAAGATGTGACAGGCAGCGCTTCTGCTCGCGTGCAAGGCATCGTTCTCAGCCTCGAGCAGGGATTCATTGCTCACGCATGGTTCCCGGTGAGATAGTCCAGGGCGAGCCTCTGGCGATTTTGCCGAGAGGCCAATGGCAGGAGACGAGGGCAGCCCCCACGTCGTGCCCCATACATCAAGGGGTGGCTGGAGGCTGGATAGTTGCGGTCCGAGCCTTGTCAAGGCTCGAGTGGTGTGGCACACCCGGACTCGGTGTTGTGAGTGATTGGGTCTCTGCAGCAGGCTGCGAGCCAACATGCATGTTGATGCTTGTCCTGAGACCCCAGCTGGGCGTGGCTGAGCCGGTGACCAGGGTCACGCCATTGATATGGACGAGTCTGCAGCATCGTGTAGCAACGAAGATGCAGGCTGGTTGGTAATACCGATGCGAGAAGAGCTTGGCGCGTGTCATGGTGGATCTGATGGCCGGTTCCTGAGTGCGAGCTTTTTGCTTTTGTTCGTGGTGCTCTTAAATCATTATTTGATGTCTTTTCAACCTTCAGTGAAACCTTGGCAGGCAGGTTTTGGCGCTCGTGGGAAGGATCGACTGGAGTATCGCAGTGAGCCCGCCTCAAGTGCTCCACATCTCCATATTCAAGCATTTTGGCTCATGATGTTCGACATGCGCCAGGCCGACGGCCCGCCAAATGAAGCAATGCCCTTTTTGTATATAGCATCAGGCTCGGCAAAGCCCTGGTACCTCGCGGGATCCCAGAGTCAGATGCTTGACCCGGCGAAGAAGGCGAGGCTCCGCGACGATAATTATGAACGACACGCATCACCAGACTAGTGAACTAGTGGCAAATCCCCCATCGGCGAATCGTCGTGGAAGTCTAGGCTGCGCCTACTGTCATGAATTACAACAAGTTGCCACGGTAGTTGACAAGTAGAGAACCTCTGGCTGACAAGAGCTTTGTGGTAATGTGGAGCTGAGGTGTTGTCTGATCAATCCGGGTGCTCCACTTTCGATTGTTTACTTTCGAGGTGGGCCCATCCCACCACTAGAAACCATCCATCCATGTCAGAGAAGTACAATCGCGACAACTTCAAAGGCGGCACTGAGCCCGACGTATCCAGTACCAAAAACACACAACCGCAATCGCGCCGAATCTCAAGCTCCTACACAGGAGCCACCGATACCCCACCACAGTCTCGACCATGGCGTTCAACCCGCGCATGTCCATCCTCCCGCCGGCGCAGCAGGCCCAGTCGCGCGCCCGCAAGAAGGAGGAGGAGGCCGACGCCTTCATGCGGCTGCCGGACAAGGAGATTGTCGGGTGCATAACAGACATCGGCATCCCCTTCACCATCCAGGACCTGCAGAAGCCCAACCCGCTCCAGGTCCAGATGATCTTTGAGTGGTTTGCCGAGCTGCTGCTCAACGCGACGCGCGACTCGATCGAGCCCGCCATGCGCGCCGCCGCAGAGGATGTCTGCGGCGAGTACGCCGACGTTGTCCCGCCCGACACGCGCAACCTCATGGGCTTCTACGTTTCGCTGCGCCGCCTTCTGCTCGAGACAGGCATCACCGACTTCAGCTTCACCGACCTCTACAAGCCCACCCACGACCGCCTCGTCAAGCTCTTCAGCTACCTCATCAACTTTGTGCGCTTCCGCGAGAGCCAGACCAACGTCATCGACGAGCACTTCAACCGCGCCGAGGAGACCAAGTCCCGCATCGAGAGCCTCTACGGCGAGAACCAGGACATGACCGCGCGGCTCGAGGAGATGAAGCACAACCGCCGCGCCATGGAGGCGCAGGTCCGGGAGAAGACGACGCGCAATGACGAGCTGAAGAAGACGCTGCTAGAGCTGCGATACAACCAGGAGAAGGTGGCCGCGCGGCTCGAGGAGGCCAAGGACAAAAAGGGACAGCTGACGCAGCGTCTGGAGCAGAAGACGGCCGACAAGATGATGCTCAAGCAGGAAAGCGCCAAGTTGCGGCCCTACACGCTGCAGAGCCCGACGAACCTGCAGAACAGCCTCGCCGAGCTCAACAACACGCTCAGCGCGGACAAGGCGCACATTGACTCGCTCGACCGCCGCGCGAGGGCGCTGCAGACCTCGACCGACTCGTTTAGCGTCGTGGCCACCGACGTGGCGTCGTGCATCAAGCTGCTCGACGAGATTCAGACGGAGCTGAGCAAGGAGGAAGAGGAGAACGTGCGCAACGCCAAGCAGAGAGACGCGCTGTCGGAGCGCGGCAACAACGTGCGCGAGGTCGAGCGGACGCAGGCGCTGCTTGAGAGACAGCTGTCCAAGTGGAACGAGCGGACGGAGCGGCTGCGTGACCAGAGCCGGGAAAAGGCCCAGGAGGCCAGGGAGAGGCTGGAGGAGCTGCGCGCGCTGCACAAGAAGCTCACCGAGGAGCGATCCCAGAAGGGCACCGAGATTGAGCGGCGGAGGGTGCGGATCGAGCAGACGGAGAAGAAGGTATGTTTACTCTCGATGCGCGCTTGCATTGCACTTTCTTGGCCTTTGCTATGCTGCTTACTGACATCATCGCCTGCTGTGTAGATGCTTGATCTCAAGGATAATATTGAGAATGAGGTGCGCGCCGCGTACGACGAGTTCCTCAAGATGGAGTCCCACATTAAGCTATACATCACGGAGATGGAGCAAGCCATATGATGGGCGAGGACAGCACTCTGCTTGTATAAATTGCGCTTTTGTTTCACGTGCTCACGATCGGAAAGGGATATTAGATACCACAGGTGCCAGGCGTTGCTGGTTTATGTGTTTTCTGGCGTGTAAATTAATCATTATTGGTTTAATTTCTCTGTGGTTGTTCGCTTCCACCAATATCAAGCCTAATGCCTTGAGCTTTTCTCTCGTTTGTTCTCGAAGTCATTCCCTACTTCGTCCAGAAGGCTCGGCGTCCTCCCAATTTGCTGTCTGGAACCGAAACCATCGCTTCAATACGCGCCCTACTTGTACGGTCCTTCCAGCCCATCCCAGCTCGTCGCCATCAAGGCCTAGCTTACGCAGCGTGCTTCCGCCGCCCGACAGTAAGGGCACGTTCTCGGCCAGCACGTCCTCAATCGCAAGCCGTTGCTGCTTCGGCGGAGCGTTGCCGCCTACGTCATCGGTATCGTGGCCCCAGTGCGATGCCGCAGAAGTAGTCGCACCAATATCACCATCATCATCGTCGCGACCATCATCATCGTTCCCATCATCATCTCCGTAACCGTGGCGATGAGCTGGATGGTGACTACTACCGCCCTCGTCGTCCTCGTTACCATGCCATGATGACGCGTGGTCGCCACGCCCGCTTTTACCTGCCGGCTCAACGAGGAACAAGTTCTCTAAGGACAGCTGGTGCGCATACTCGACGAGCGTGGACGACGAGTGCGACAGTCCCTGGGCGCTCCATTCGCTCGTACCGCGGTGCAGGTCCAGAAAGCCGTAGATGACCGTTGTGCCGCCGCCACTACTGGCTGCTGCTGCTGCTTCTACTGTTTCGGTGAGTCCGTGTTCCGTTTCGCCTCCGCGCTGTGCGTGGCTGAGAGAGGGTGACGACAATGGAGAGGCGACGGAGAGATACGCCCGCAGATGGGTTGCCGTGGGCATGTACAGCGTGCGCACGTGTCGGGATGTGACGAGCTGGTGGAGCGGGGAGGTGACGAGGTGCGGATAGCTGGCGTGGATGTAGTCCGCACTCTGTACAGGTACGTCGTTGTTCCTGACCACAGGTACGAGCTTCCTCCGAGCTGCGTCTGCATTTTGTAGTACCTCGTTAATCAGGCTGGCGACAAAGTCTGCTCGGGAGGAACAGATGATGAGCGTCGTTGGTGCCGGGTGGGGTTGCTTCAGGATATAAGCCAGGAGCTCCGACGGCATGGCTGGGGACAAGAGCGTGCCGGCTCCCATGGTGCGGTGTGTGATCCCAGTCGTGGGTGATGTCTTGTTGTGGGTGGTGGCTCTGGCATCTTTATGTGAGAACCTAGACAGTTTTCATGTGAAGATTCGATTTCGAGATCCAATGTCTAAAATGCACGGGGGAAGGAGAAGGGAGCTGTTTGGCATGCATGTTTGGCATGTGGCATGCACATTGTCGGTTTACGATGCGGGTCGTCGAGAGAATCGGACAGTGCCGTTCTGGGGGAAACGTCCGGAACACCCCTGTCTCCAAGGCGCGCGGATTGACGACATGGCATCAGCTTCGCGGGTGGGAGCGAGGCAAGCAAGCTCCCTAGCTGCACCCCGCCAAACCCACCGCATCATCAACGCCCGAACGCCCACGAGCGTTGAGCAGCTGCAGCAGCAACACGCGACCCTTAGCAGGCCGTGGTGCTCTACACTGCCGGCGACATGGAGTCGATATCGCGCATCTCGACACTGCTCGAGAATGGTGAGTCTATCACTAGGCTCCCGCCGCGCTTCCCCCACTGACATGGTCCAGCCCGCGACCTCACACTCGAAGCTGCCCAGGCGGCACGGAGCACTCGCTCGACCACAACCTCAAAGGCGCTCCCGACCGCGCAGCTCAAGAAGCTCTTAGACAGTCGCAATGAGCGCGAGGTCCTCGACGGGCTGCGTCGGATCATCTCGGTAGGAGGAACAATGTCGGAAACCCGAAACGAAACCCAGTCGCTAACCACCGTCTCGCCATCGTGTTGCAGATGATGTACCGCCAGCAAAAGACGCTTCCACTCTTCTCATCAGTCGTCAAAAATGTCGCCTCACCGAGTTTCGAGATCAAGAAGCTGGTCTACATTTACCTTATCCATCACGCCGAGCAAGAACCCGACCTCGCGCTCCTCTCGATAAACACAATCCAGAAGTCGCTCTCCGACTCGAACCCCCAAGTACGAGCCCTGGCACTGCGCACAATGTCGGGCATCAAAGTGCCCGTCATCAGCCAGATTGTCTCTTTGGCCATCAAGAAGGGAGCCGGCGACATGTCATCACACGTGCGGAAAGCGGCCGCCCTTGCCATCCCGAAATGCTACCGGCTCGAACCGACCACTCTGCCTCAGCTCCTCGAATACATGAGCACATTACTGGGAGACAAACAGTACTACGTAGCTGGAGCAGCAGTCTCCGCCTACTTGGATATCTGCCCGGATCGGATCGACCTGATACACAAGCACTACAGAGGTCTTGTTAAGAAGATTGTGGACATGGACGAGTGGAGTCAGCTCGCCGTGCTGAGGATGATGACCGTCTACGCACGCAGGTGCTTCCCGAGAAGGACACGGACTGTAAAGGCACAAAATAAGTCTGCCGATTTGCAAGACTTCTACGGCGACACGACGACCGGGGTGAACGAGGCTGGCGTTGGAGAGCAGGTCGTCGTACTCGATCCTGATCTCACATTGCTTCTCAATGGCATCAAGCCTTTGCTCCAGAGTCGTAACTCGGCGGTCGTGATCGCTGTTGTACGGTGTTACAGCGAAATTGGGACCCCGGAGTACATCAAAGCGGCCGTGGGACCCCTTGTGGCACTGGTGCGAGCCCCCCAGGACATTCAGCAGGTGGCCTTGTACAACATTGTCGCCGTGTGCCTGGACCACCCTACCTCTTTCGCCAAATATGCCTCACACTTCCTTGTTCGGGCCACAGATTCAGCTCCGGTGTGGGAGCTCAAATTGGAGGTTCTTACACTCATTTTTCCTCACAGCTCGCCGCACACCAAGAGCCTCATCCTGAATGAGCTTGAGCACTTCTCTGGCGGCACAAACAAGGCACTAGTTCGCGAGGCCGTCCGCGCCATTGGTCGATGCGCACAAGCAGACCACTCGACAACTGCGCGATGTATGCGGCTTCTCCTTGGACAGATTACTAGCCTTGATGGAACTCTCGCAGCAGAGTCATTGACTGTGATTCGGCACCTGATACAACAGGACCCCGAAGGTCATGTGCGTACGGTGATCAGACTTGCCAAGAACCTGGATACCGCGACAGACCCACAAGCACGTGCAACCATAGTCTGGCTCGTGGGAGAGTTCTCCGGGCTAGATGCGGAGAACAATATCGCAGCCGATGTGCTGCGGATTCTGCTCAAAGGCTTCACGGACGAGTCTGAGATCACCAAGCGGCAGATCGTCCTGCTTGCTGCCAAGGTATACCTACATCATATCAACAGGGAAGCCGAAGCAGCGAAGTCAAAGGACAAAGACGAAGACGTCATGCCGGAAGCCTTTTCTGAAGTGCACCCGACCACGAGGTTGTGGGACTATGTAGTTCAACTGGTCAGATATGACACTTCATATGACCTTAGGGACCGAACTCGACTCTACAAGGCTCTACTGGGCGTTCCCCAGCTTGCCACACTCATGCTCCTCGCTCCCAAGCCGGCACCGCAAGCGCCAAGCCCTTCAGAGATAAGGAAGGGATTCGTTCTTGGCTCTTCTGCTCTTGTCCTAGCCGGAGGAGGTGGCGTGCATCCTCTCAGGGGGTACCAGCCACTGCCACCTTGGGTGCAGGACGGCCGGGAACCCGACCCCGGTCTTCGGGGAGATGACAGTTCCCAAATAGAATATGGGCAGAAGGGCCGCTCTATTCCGGCTAGTGAGATCCTGGGGGATGCCCGTGAGCCCGCTGTAACAAAGAGCAATGGTGCGGGAGGCAAGACTCTGGACGATTGGCTCGCCGAGAGCGCTTCTGAAGAAGAAGGGGCGGGCGCAGAAGAAGAGGAAGATAGCGGCGAGGACGATGAGGAGGAGGAGTCTTCTGATGATGAAGAAGAGGAAGAGGAAGATGAGGAGGAGGATGACGAAGAGTCGTCTGAAGGCGATGACGCTGATGAGTTGGAAGGGTTTCTAAGTAAATGAGACAGAACGATGAGTGCCCGCTGGCTGGATGCTGGGCTCGACTCGGAATCAATGATGATGCCGGACGGTTGCCTTGGCGCTCTGAGACCAATCGGTCTGCTCGACACAACAAAATTCCACCCAGATGCAGCCAAACTATTCAGCATGCTGTGGCAGCATTGATTATTAAGCCAAAGCTACACACTGTTGATTAAAATCGCCATAAACGCGCCGCCCGCGCTTCCGGGGGGGTGGATAGAGACCTAATATATCCCAGACAGCACGGAGGCTTGCTCCGACTGCCAGATTCGGCTGTGTGGTGAGCCACCCACGCAACGGACCTCACCTCCCGTCAAGCCCTATCTGCAACGCTGTCCCGAGCCGCGTGGAGTATACTCCACCCCTTGGCGCGAATGGGTCATCCCATGGCGTCCAATCGTTCCGTCTGAAACCCCATGTTGTCTCTGTTTTATCGATCTGAGGTTGCATCGCCGCGACACGACGACATCCCGCACTTCCGCCTCTCGCCCGTCTACCAGCGCGGCCCGGACCCCGTGGCAGGTAGGTACCTCAGGTATGGGCGGAGGGGTTTGCCGCCGTCACAGCCGGGGGCCTCCGTGATGTTTTCGGTTGGCTGGCTGGGGCAATACAGAGCTGCGTGACGATCATGGGCCGAAGTGGTGCGCGAGAGGATATACCCGCGTGTCTTGACGGGCTGGTAGTCTGATGTGTGGCGTGGCGGCTCTGCCTCACCGTTATGGTTACTGAGTTGTTGGTTATATATAATCGGCATGGCGCCCCTACTCTATTACTTTGTTTTAGAGTCACCATCGGCTTTAACACTGAGCAATCTATCTCTCTATCTCTCTCTACATTCTTTCCAAACAAGACCGCAAGTCGTCACCTAACCGTCCCGCCATCATGAGAACCACCGAGATCATTCTTGCGGCCGCGGCCCTCGTCACTTCGGTGACATCACACGCGACCTTCCAGCAGCTCTGGGTCAACGGAGTTGACAAGGGCAGCGCTTGCGCCAGACTTCCCGTACGTTGACGAACCCGCATACCTTGTCCGCGCGACTGGCAATAACCGCAATGACAACATTAAAGTGCTAATCTTGAACATGTGTTCTGACATGCTGCAGAACTCCAACAGCCCCGTGACGAGCGTCAACACAAATGACATCCGATGCAACGCCAACCGCGGGCCCGCGGCGTCGAAATGCAGCATCCCCGCGGGCTCTGCCATCACCGTCGAGATGCACCAGCAGCCCAACGACCGGAGCTGCGCCAACGAGGGCATCGGCGGCAACCACTTTGGCCCCGTCATCGTGTACCTCTCCAAGGTCTCGGACGCGAGCACCGACTCGGGCGCCGGCAAGTGGTTCAAGATCTTTGAGCTGGGATACGACGCCGCCACCAAGGTCTGGGGCAACGACGGGCTCAACAAGGGCTGCGGAAAGCAGAACCTCCGCATCCCGAGCAACATTGCTCCCGGCGACTATCTGCTGCGCGCAGAGACGATTGCTCTGCATGCTGCGGGGCAGGCGGGCGGTGCGCAGTTTTACCTGACCTGCTACGTGAGTCTTTTTTTTTGGGGGGGGGGTTTTTTTCTTCTCCCCAATTAAACTATCTCATTATTGGGTCTTCATTGGCCTAGTAAGAGCAGCAATACGATATCGTTTAACAAAAAAGCTGACTCTCTTCGCCCCTCATGCAGCAAATCACCGTCACCGGCGGCGGCTCAGCCAGCCCGAGCGGCGTCAACTTCCCCGGCGCGTACAACGCTAACGACGCGGGCATCAAGGTCGACATCTGGGGCAACGGCTTCAGCAAGTACACCATCCCCGGCCCGGCCGTCTTCTCCGGTTAAATGCGGGGGGTTTTAAGAAAGAGGTTGTAAAGTGTCCTGTTCTTCTTTCCATGGGGAAACTTAAACGGCCCTGTTACTTTCCGTTATACAAGCCCCGGCTGAAAGAGGTCGGGGGTTGAATATAAGGCGCAGCAGCGTCGATGTTTCAAGCCATCGCCGGTGATGGAAAGGGATTGGAGGTTGATAAAAGGGACGTTGGGTCCGCCGGTGTGGTTTTCCAATTCACGATACTCATTCTTCACCTATGCACATATATTCCACATACAAAATTACGAGTCTATAGACGCTCAGATATTACTCGCCGATCCAGAAATTTCACAATTGAATCAAATTGTAAGCTGTTTCCCAGTCCGTATTTCGCGGAATGAATCACTACCTTAGTACCAAAGGTGATCACGACAATACACATACATACACATGGCTAGACACGGAAACCGTGGGCAAAGTATGATCCCGGCCAGGTACACATAGCAGTGCAATAACTTGCTGTAAGAACACATCCTGCGCATTTAATTCCACTATACAAACGCGGCGTCAAGACTCTCCCTAGCCGCAATACGAAACGAACACGACTTGAAGAAGGGGACACAAGTTCGATTTGCTGAAATCGATAGACGCGGGGAATAGGGAGGACCCTAGCAGCAACGCAGAAGAAACCAACTTTTCGTAGCCCGGATAGGTGATGCGAGCAACCTCATCCGTTCCTGCTCGAGAGAAAAAAGAAAAAGAAATCCACAAATCGGCATGCCCAAAGCGGGGCTGGATTGGTAGCATCACGTCCAAATGCCTGTTGCAAGGGGATATGCCTCGTTGCCATGACAAGTCAAAAGATGGAGGTATCTTGAGCAGAAATGGGAAACATTTGGAAAAATTTGGCAAAAATCCGCAAAGCCGAGGGAGGGAACACAGTTAGAATAGCCCCGTGAAGAAAATGGGAAAAAGGCGAGAGACCTCGGCAGAGAAGAAATAATCCCCGCCCTTCGAAGCAGAGACAGAGATCGAAGCTCCCGGAAGGTGTAAGTCGGTCATGTAGGTCGCCAAAGCTGTTCCTGCCTCGTCTCAAGGGCTGGTGACGCCGTCGTTGGAAGCCTGATCGCTGCTGGCGTGCGAGGCTTCCGAGTCGCGGCGGACCATATCCCTTGTCCTGAAGACGAAGGGTTCGGGTTTTGACTGCGGCTCATGAGTTAGCATCATAAGTATGCCGTGATAGTAGTAAAAGGTGATATAAAAGAGTGGGGCGGTGTGTTTACCTCAACGGGGGTGGTGGGAGCGCGGTACTCGCTGTGGCCCTTGTTCATGGCCGACTCGTCAATGTAGTAGAGCGGGCGGGTTCTGGGGACCTTATAGCCGGGCATTGTGGATGGTTGTGGTGGTGGTTGTGATGGTGGTTGTGGTGGAGGGTCGAGTAACAGACGAGAGCGGCGAGACTATAGTAGCTCGGCTGGGAATGGGCTTGATTTATGGATGCAACGGCGTACGTAAGAGATGGAAGAGGGGGTGACTGATGGTGGCACAATGACGATGGAGCTGGGCAGTTTGAGCGTGGAGAAGGCTTGGAGAAGAGGGCTAAGGTGAGGAGAGGGGGGGAAGTGCTTTATAGTGCGTTCGTCGGTTGGAGATGGTGTGGAGGTATGCCATGCAGTGCAGCCACGCACACACCTGACATGCCCTGACAATTACGGCATGTGAGCACGCGACGGGCGGGCGGGCGGTCAGTCTCCAGCTCGCACGACAGTCAGACACGGCCCAGCCATGACTCTTGTCCTGACTCTGGACAGTCAGCGAATATGCCGGCAGGGGCCCGGCAGATGCGTATGCTCGTCGCCTCGCTCACTCGTGCCTTCGGGTCAACGGCCGAGCATGCCTCCCGAGGTCCCTGGCGGGTGGGGATATAATCCGCGCATCTGTGCGTTGACAACCACGGGTGACGACCGACTATACAGGGGCCACCTGAGTCATCCTTTGCGTCAAACTATACAACGCCCGGCCCCACCCCGAACTCTGGCGTATGGGGGGCGACGCGGCATAGACGTTGTAAAGTTGCCCGTCCTGGCATCGTGTCCGCCGCGCAGTCTCTGCCGTGGTCTTCAGACACTTGCATGGCCTCAGGTGTCGGCCGATCGTGAGACGACACCTCTCGTTTCACCACTATTGCTAGGCAGAAAAATAACGAACATGTCGGACCCATCCCGGCGGTCATATCACTATGTCGACACGCCACTTTTATCTGACATGTGTTACTTGCATCGACCACAGTCGCTCCACGCCGTCAAGATCAAACACCTTGTTGCTTTGATTCTTTCCTCTCAATACCCTTTGTTTCTTGCTTGTCATTGCTAACGCTTGCTTCTTTTTCTTTTTCTTTCGTTCCCCCAGAAGCTGTGCCAGCAAGCCCCCGTCCTAGCCCAAACATTTTCCGCATCCTTCTCCCCGAGCCTGCCGGAGCCGGTTTATCCCGATGCTATAACCGCAATGCACACAAAACAGCCTGGTCTTCCCAGATAATTGCATGCTAATCTAAACCATACCAAATGCCTATCTCGCCCGACACCCTAATAATGCCCAGACCTCTATGTTTCCCCACTTCACAGTTCAGAAACGCCGCAGACAATGCCATAATAGATTAGAGATTTAGGGGATTCAATAACACCGACTCCTGCAAAAGTACCGCGCAGCACCCCCGATAAATAGAGTACATCAAACCTCAGATCGGCACGAGGCCTACCTCGGACCACGACGTCCCGTCAAACAAGACTTCCTTTATCCCGCCACCGCCCTTACCGACGAAGAAGAAGCACCGGCTCATGTCCATCTCCCCGGACAGCGTGAGGATTGCATTCTTGTCCACCGTCCACAGCTCCTCGGTCAGGCACGTGATGTCGGTACCGGCGATAGCGTCGGCGAAGACGGCGTGCGTCGCGGGCTGGCTCCACTGGCGGCCCGAGTAGATGACGTAGTAGATGGCGCCGCTGGACTGCTGGTATAGGATGCCTGTGCTCACGGTACTGCTGCTGCTGCTGCTGCCCTCCGTGGCAGTATTGCTGCTGGTGCTACTGGCTACGGCGAAGGCGGCGATGCGAGAGGTTTGTGGGATCGGGATGCCGGCTGCGGTACGCACGAGGAGGGTTAGTCATCAACATAAAATCGAGTGACTGGACTTGCTAAGGTGACGGTGGAAGTGTCAGGGAAACCCATAAAACTCACCGATGCTCCAGGGCTCCCACGTAATATTATTGCTCCCCCACGATAGCGAAACACCTGCCAGCCGGCCGTCGTCCGCGCGGTACACGAGCCCGGCCTCCCACGGCCGCTTGTACGTAGCAGCGAGAGGCACGATTGCGAGCGCGGATCCTTCGCTAGCTGCTGCTACTCCCGGTGCAGCTGCTGCTGATATCGTCGCGTTCACCCACGGCGCCCCGCCCAGCTCGCCGCCGAGCCATGTCGTGACGCGCAGCATGTTGCTCGAGCCGCCGCTAGTAGTGGCACGGGCATCCTGCGTCACGATGTACGGCCAGTACGCGGCGACGCTAGACGTCGGGGACGTGGACACGGGGTACTCGTTGATGCTATCCTCAAGCCCGTTGGGCTGCTCGGGCAGGGGCTTGTTCCAGTTCCGGCCCTTGAGAACGTTGTTGCTGTCGCGCCAGAAGTACTCATACTGAACCTGTACGGAGATACTGTTGTTAGTGAAAGGAAATCTAAGTGATAGTGTGCTTCTAGTGGGTGCATAGAGACGAGACGGGGAAACATACCGGATTATACGCCATGACCATTGACGCGGCCATGCCAGCACCCGGGGCTGTGTTTGTTCCGGTAATATTATACGGCCCTTGCCATCGACTGGAGTCGCCTGCATACTCGGAGAAGCTTATTGTACCGGCTTGAGTCTGGTAATATAGCCGATAGCGAAATCCGCCCCCGCTGCTGAAGCGGTAGCCCGTCACAGTTAATCTGGAGTTGTTGAACTGGTTTGTGGTCGGTGCTGAGGCTGGAGGTGCATCCCCTTTCATACTTGTTAAAATGCCGATGGTGGTAGCTACCGCGGCGATCACCACACCCGCCAGGATGGCGAATATTATGAGTTTTGTTCGTCGGGACTTGAGTTTGCCGTCACTGGCCAGGAGCCCTACTTCTACTACCTCTTTCGTAGACGTGAGACAGCCGCTTTTATGAGAAGTATCGTGATATTGTTGTGGCCACGCAGCATGCGTCGGGGTACGGAGATGATCGCTGGCAACCTCCGGCGCATCGGAGTAGTTAGCGGATTGAAACGAGGCGGCCTCAGGGGCATCGTATGCTGGCCGCATCGCCGTTGGTATGGTGTAGCCCTGGCGGGACAGTGGCGATGAGTTGGACATCTCTCAGTTTCGGATCTGCGACCGGCAGTGACGGTGTGTAGAGGCTCGCTCTCGGTGTAGACTTTGGTCGTTACTTTTCAGTCACGGCGGAATGGCGAATAATACCACTTATATATTACCTACCCGGCTGATATTCAGCCTGGGTCGAGTAGGTAATGTGTAAGAAGAGGGAGCTGCCTGCTTTTCGATCGAGATATAATTAGCAAGCCTAACTAAACAAGACCGAGGGCACTAATAGCTAGCCTTTCCACTAGGCACGGGCCGCGAAACGGCCCGTACTGCGTAGAGCTGCAGGCGGTCTCAATAACGGACTACATACTGAAACTCAGCTCCCCCCCTACATACACGTATTTATAACGCTCGCAAGGCATTCGTTACTCGGAATCGCGCCTTACCACATGTGCTTAGTAGCAGGGATGTAACTAGTCATAGAGTAGGGGGAGTAGGCCGGACTAAGTGGTCGGTGGTAATCAGTTGTCCTCACGGGCAGCCCACGACACCTGGGCGCCTACGCGCTTAAGCATGATGACTGCAGCAAGCTGCAGCTAACCGGTAATTTACACGGGACGGGCACTCGCGCTTGGTAAGGCTCGCGGCACGAAGGCATTAGCCGCTATATCGGACGCCTCTATGAATATTAAGCCAATAGGACGAGCGAGTTTCGCGCGCTCCTCGTCTCGTGCGGCTGACTCTAGGCACCATGAGCTGAGCCATCTGTAAACTCCACGGCGACGAACTGCCTCACCAAAACATAGGCACAGTCCTACGCTTTCTCCATAGCATCCTTGATAGCGCTGATTTACGCCTCTCTCTCAATTTTTGCGCGCTCAGACTCTTTGAGTCACCACCCGGTGCGGAGCAGATAAAGATACACCAGGACAGCCGATGCCGCTGAGATGGTGGCGTACCTGACGGCCTCGGTGCCGGGAGTGTTTTGATTGATTGCCTAATTTGGCCCTGATATTTTTATATTGAGCTGCCGATTGCTTGAACCGCTCCGCCCGGACCGGTGCGGCACATGGGCTCAATCCCCGAAACTACCCCAATTTAGTGGCATCATCCATCAGCCAGAGGCTGGTTTGATTTCCACGCCACCACCACCGCCAATGTGCTCAGCAGCTGGCACTCGCTGGGGAAACCTCGTTTCTCCTTCTCCGCACGCCTGAGGACTCCCGTGTGGTAAACAGACTAGCAAGACCTTGTACGGGCTCGGCACGTCCTGTTAGCACAAACACACACACCCGATTTCAACCGCCTCCCGGATCGGCCGGCCTGCTTATTAACGCACGTATACCCATTGCCCAGCTCACAAGGACAGCGCAGCCATGACGTGATTATAATTATATGCTAGGAGCGGACGACATAGCGGGGATGAATACATGGGGTAAGAAGCATTGCCAGGACACATGATGTATTTGCAGTGGGTTTAGAGTTTGCAGCACGAGGCATGCGGCATGGCAAGACGAACAGTCTCAACAACCCATGATCCGCTGTTCATCCTTGGTTTACCACTCTCCGGCCGCACTGGCTGTGTCTAGTCATACCAAACAAATGATAGCCGGCATTACAGACCTACCTTTGTACCCATGGATTCGGTGACTGCAAAAGCGGTGGCAAGTATTACATTAGTCTGGGTTCGAGCAAGAGGCGCCTCCGTGCCAGCAGGGGACTCTGCCGATTACAAGCACGGACAATAACGGAAGAGAGAATTGGGTGGTGAAGTGCTCCAATGCACACTCACTTTGTATGCAGGCCGGTCTTCATCGAGGTGCGCTAATTGCTGTTGAAAACCAAGGGCGACGCAGGGCAGAACGAAAGTAAATGAGCGTCATTAAAAGCTCAAATGAAAAAAATCCTGACAAAAAACGAGTTTGTCAGTACAAAACGGGACAAATAGAAAGCAAACTGATAAGTGTCCTCGACAACTAGATCGGTGAGCACAAATGGATGAAGTGCAAGAGCACTTCGCCACGCTGCTAGTACGTCTCTTTAATCAAGTATATAGCGAACACCGTATTCAGTGAGTATTCGCTAGGCTTGCAAAATGAATTAATTTTTTTCCTCCCTTTTTTTCTTCTTTCTGTCCTTAAATTGTTTCCGACTGCTGGCTAGAGACAAGTTCGCAAGCTAGCCGTGCAGCCAGGCGTTTCAAAACAGCGGAGTGCTTGGAAAAGCATAGCCTTGCTGAGATACCTAAGCTTTTTTATCACGAGAGTCGATGTATAATATATTGCACTATAACACTCGCTGTTACTTTATGGGCACCGTATTTTCCTCCTGGTTGTATCGCACGACAATCGTCACAGTCAGGAGCAACCGTAACAAGCACACAGCAGGCCCGCTTCGTTAAAAAAATCGTGTGCGCGATGGGGAGGGGGACTGCCGCAGTTTATCTGAAAATCTCAGTCTTTGGAGGTCTAGCAGACGGACATTTCAAAGCTACAAAGGTCTGGCTTAGTACAAGACAAAGACTCACGTCGTGAGTGATGAATACAGAGGTGCAGCACGGTCCTCGTCGCGATGACCCTCCCAACTCGCAAGAGCAGGTGGCAGGATACAGAATGGGGAAAGGGGCAGAGGCTGACGGACTAGGACGAGGTTCGCAGAGAGCAAGCGAGCTTCCCGTTTCGCGAGTGCTTAGGTCCGGCCCGATCATCGGGTATAAAGCATGCGAGTTTGAGCCGAGATTGCTCTGGACTCTCCCAAGCCAAAACCTTCGCTTCTGATTGGTCAGTTTCCCGCCCTCGTCGTTCCCCAAGAAAAGAAAAGAAAAAGCCACCATCCCCCAATCATCTAATGCGGAAACGAGCCGGCTAAGCCTGGGCCGCACGGCAAGACATGCCGGACCAAGTTTGCTTTCCGAGCCTCAAGACGTCAGAGAGTGCAGCGATGCGAGTAGCTTAGCCGCAAGTAGTGGGAGGGAGGGAAACGTTAAATAGTGGTTTATACTTGGAGACCCACTTGCCTGATGCGTACATGTGTGGTATGCGGGCAGATCTGTCAACACTTTGTTCGGGTATAGTCGAAAAGGCTAAACCACGACAAAAATCTGACATCCCCGGCCGGAATCCGGGATCGCGGGACTGTTTGCTTAGGAAAAACTCAATATGTGGCCATCGGAGATTCATCGTTGAGTGCGGACTTGAAAAAGATGATGCCATCCTGTCTCTCCCGCCCGCGTGCGTGGAGATGCTCGCTTTGCCCTCTCCTCTGAATGCCCAAGTTTCATCTCGCCCACACGCCAGTCATCTATACACCCTTGCGACATTCTGCAACATCAACACACTCCCCCATGGTGTTCATCCCGCTGGACATGTCCCACCGGAGAGGAGGAGCTTCACTTTTTCCGCCATGGAGGGACGCAGGAGGAGGACGAGGAGGAGCAGGCTCGGTCGACCTCACGATGCTCATGTCCAAGTTCTTGGCCCTGCGGAGTCTGCACACGATTCACATGGCCGAGCCGTCCCCGCTGTTCCTGTTTGGCATCATCTTGTCCGCCATCGCCGGGGTCATCTGCGTGGTGCTCATAGGTGCGGTGTATTTTTCATTTCTTTCTTCCATTCCGCTCCCCCTGAATTCAGTCGTGGCTCAGAGTACCACCGCCAGAGCCCGCGGCAACTCAGGCCGTTAATGCCAGAAAATAACTGACGGAATCAATATGCAGCCTTACGCGCTCGGACGGTGCGTAACTGGCAAAGGCTGGCTTACATGCAGTGGTGTAAGTCCTCTGCCCCACCCCCCCCCCTCTCTCTCCCCGGTTAGCCTTCTCATCGGGGTGGGTTATGGGTGTGTAACTGACGAGATATCTTCTTCAACAGTCGTCCTTTTCCAGTTCTCCGCGGCCGCGTGCTTCATGATTGTCAGCGTCGTGCTGCGGTACGCCTACGACTCCAACGGCGACGTCGAGATATGCCGCATGGCCACAAAGGCCTGCATCATCATGTACACTGTCATCAAGGTGCGTCCGTCCGCGTTTGCGCAAAGCCCGATCCCTTTGCGGAATTCTTCGCGGTTTCCTATCCCCGCTGCAGGCCCTGTGTAGGGGGGTGTGTTTTCCTGGTGTTGTTTCGAGAGGCTAATTGATCGGATCGTGTGTATCTAGGGGGTATGTTTTGACGTCGTTGCGAGATCACCCAAACTGGACCTCGACCTACTGTTAGCTGCGCAGCCAACGACTGACTTTGGCTTTGTCTGTGATGTACAGCTCTTTTACATCCTCCTGGCAGACCGGCTGGTACGTTCCCTTTGCGAGTCACTTTCCGCCCAATCACGAGGTCGACGAGCATACATACGTGTTAATGCAGTATGATGAACCGCTGGACTCTAACTATCATCATGTAGCACGTCGTGCGCACCTGCGGCGGTGGCCGCCTCAAATCCAAGCTCTACATCTTCCACTGCGCCTTCATCATCGGTATGTGCGAGAACCTCCTCCTCCCCATACAAGGACGGCTATACTATCGGCGCCTTGGCACCTCGTCCAAGTTCGATGCTCTCTGATATTGACGCGTTCTCCCGGGAGGTTTGCCTGACTAGCCACGATAGTTGTGTGGAATATTGTGCTCTACTGCAAGTAAGTGCACCCCCTTTCGACATGATGCAGGGGTGTTTACCTACACTTTTATACACAAAGACGTTGAGAATTCACACTGACTGACGGACTCGTCGACAGGGGCTGGATCACGCTTCAGGAAGGCACCTGCGTCGTCGGGGCGATCCGGGATCTGTTTGTGGTTGTGATTGTGATGGACACGGTCCTCAACGTGAGTCTTGATCCTCCTGTCCTCGTCACCAACATAGGAAATGAAAAACGAGTGAAAACCACCACCGCCGGCCAACGGGCGATAGACAGGCTAACAAAATGGCAACCGCATCCGTGCCGCGCAGCTCTACTTGACAATCTTCTTCCTGTTCTACCTCGGCAGTAAGCCCTCGCCAAACCCGCGCGTTCTTCTGGAGCCGGACGAAGAGACCATGGCTAACCTAGGTTACCTGAAAACCCTTTGTGCAGAATCATTCCGCATCTCCTCTTCGGGTAGCAGCGCGCGCAAGTTTGTCGGCTCGCTCGCGCCGCGCTGCAGTCGCAGGCGGGCGCCGCCGCCGCCGAGACAGCTCAGCGCCGAGCTGCGGACGCTGACGGTCAGGACCGTCGTCGGCCTCGCCATTACGCTAACCGCGACTATGATGTAAGAGCCGTCGTTGTTATTGTTTGCTATCCACCAGCGTTGATTTTTCCCCCCAAAACAGTATGTGCGTTTCTTCTGTTATTTCCTACATTGTGGGCAATCATTCACACTCGCTCCCCTTTGTTTCTGTTGAAGTAAACGGGCTGACATGCGCTGGGTTCAACCCGTCTGCAGTAATGCGGTGACCATGATTGTGATGAATGGAGAGGCCATGTGGTTCTGCTGGATCGCCTGCAAGGCCGACGGTAAGTGGCAGAACACGCATGTACACACACACACATACACAAGATTGTGTGCCAGCGACTACCTCTCTCTTTGGCTGCTTTCCCAGCGACTGATCCGATTTTCGCCTGTGCAACAGTCATCATCAACGTCATCGTCCTGTACTGGATCACATCACCAGGCGCCAAGCGCGAGGCCACTTCCTCCAACGACGGGAGCAGCAGCAGCAGCAGCAGCAAGCCCGGCGGGACATTCCACTACGGCAGCAACGGCAGCAGGAACAGCAGGCATAGCAGAAAAGACTCGAACGTGACGACGACGACAGACGTTACGCTAACCGACTTTTTCTTCGACGTTGACATCAACGATGATGGTGACAAGGCGGGTCAGCAGCCAGTGGCGGATGCGGGCCAGAAGCGGCGGCTGGCAGCGGCTTACATGGCGAGCAGCAGCGTGCGGGAGGTGGCCGGCGAGCAGCAGCAAGCGCCGGTCCGACTGGACTCGGTGTCATGGCCGCTGCGCGACGATGGTGGTGTTTCCAGCCCCAGAGCCGCCGCGGGGCTGCGGACTCACAACTTTGCCGAGTTTGTGAGGGGCTCTGGCGGTCGGTGAAGGCAGGGCAATTACCTCGGGATTCCATGATAGTTGGATTAGAGAGACAGGGTGATGCCGGGCCGTGGCGCGGAGAGGCAGTTGTTTGGTTCGTAGTAGCGGGCAAAGACGTACGAGTAAGCATCTGTAGACTGCACCCTGCTTTGAGCCGCCGGGTGGTTAGTAACGTTGTCAGAGAATGAAGTCTTCCGGACCGAATTGATGCCTCGAGACCATGTGCCGAGAGTGCCGTGGGTGGGAGTGAGGGAGTAATCGGGACGTGGCTGAGGCGTCGCAGCGGCAAAAGGCGTCGTCATCGTGGACGTCGCGTGCGTCGGGGCTGTGGAGTTGGGGACTCAAGCCTCGATCGAGGGCAATCGCAGATGCACGCTTGGCGCCAGCTTGGCAGCGAAGCTTGGCCTCGAAACGGGACGGGGGGGGGCTCAGTTTCCCCGTGTTAGAAGTCGCAGCACCGGCCTCTTGCAGCGTATCAGCATCTGCTAGCTCTACTATGTAGAGTCTACGGAGGTGCTTTGCGAAAAGACTCATCTAGCGCGCCTTGGCACCTCGTCGTCGCCAGCTGGCAGCTTCGCGAAAACCCAACAAGTTACACATTAGCACATTTCTCGCCAGCTGTCTGCAGACGTCATTACCCCTGTACACTCCCCATGTCAAAGCGCGCTAGATGAGTCTTTTCGCAAAGCACCTCCGTACTGTACTGCGCATAGCGTAGTGTTGTATGCAAGGTCAGAGGAGGCCTCGGCCGTCGACGCCGTTTCATATTTCCCCCGTAGCCAACCCTGCAGGGCCAGGCCCTGGGCGGGTGCAGCGCCACGCAATCTGGGCTTATCAAAGGCAGCAACGGCCAGGGCACGCGACAATGACGTAACCTTCGCGGCGTTGGAACCTTTCTAACTTTACAGAGTTTCCACCTTGCAAGCTTTCCATGGCTGGGGTGCTGCCGCCCGTGTGCCCGTGTGCCCGTGTGCCCGTGTGCCCGTGCCTGCTGCATCCACAGTCGTCAACTCGTCCTCTGCATATACATTCACCCGACCGCAACTCCTGGCCCTCCTTGTCCTACTCCAGCATTTCTCTTCTCCGCCTCCCCTGCCGCCTCGTCTCGACGTCAATTAGCATTATTCCGTCCCGAAACTCCCACTGCCCCTGCGCAACTGCCCGCGCAATGAGGTCCTCCAGCTTGGCTCCAGCTCGCTTGCTCCCGCTCGCGCTACCACTGCTATCCCTCGCCTCCGCTCTCGCCGTTCCCGAGCCTCGCCAGGACAACCCGGGCTTCCTCGCCATCCCCTTCTCCCGCAAAGTCAACCCACCGAGGCCACATGCGAGACTGCCCTCGAGCCTATCCTCGAGGCAAACCGACGTCGACGTCCCTCTGTATAATGTCACCACCGTCAGCTATCTCGTCGAGCTCTCCATCGGCACTCCCGGCCAGGTCGTCAAGGTCGCCATCGACACGGGCTCCAGCGAGCTATGGGTCAACCCCAACTGCAGGACTGTCAACTCAAACGACGAGTACCAGGACTGCGTCATGGACGGCCAGTACGATCCAAACTCCTCCTCATCGTTCCAGAATCTCGAGTCTCGCTCCTCAATCACGTACGGAATCGGCAAAGTCGAGCTCGCTTACGTCAAGGACAACGTCGCTCTCCCCAACAGCAGTATGTGGCCAGCCAGCCGGTCCCGTCCCAACGAATGCCCACCTAGTGTGACGAGACGTGTGCTGACGTGCTGCTCTCCTCCCCTACAGCCATTAACCTGAAAAACATACAGTTTGGCGCCGCCATTGCCACACAGGACCTGAGCGAGGGCATTCTCGGCCTGGGCTTTGGCAACGCCTCGAGCCCCCAAGCCCTCCCGTACGCAAACTTTGTCGATCAGCTGTACCTGCAGGGCGCCACAAAGTCGCGCGCCTTCTCCGTCGCCCTCGGCAGCCAGAACCTCAACGACGGCGGCGTGCTCGTCCTCGGCGGCCTTGACACGGCCAAGTTCTCGGGATCTCTCGTCAGTCTGCCCTTCCTCGGCCCGCAGCTGGGCGAGGGTATCCCTCGTTACTGGGTCCAGCTCGTGTCCCTTGGCTCAACCATCGGCGGGCAGACAAAAAAGTACAGCGGCTCGTCCATCCCTGTCGTCGTCGATACGGGCTCGACTCTGTGCAACCTGCCCACTGCCATTGTCCAGCAGATGGCGGCCGACACCAATGCAAAGATCGACTCGCAGGGCGACGTCTTGGTACGGTGCTCCATAGCCAACAGCGGCAACATGTTCCACTTTGTCTTTGCCGGCATGACCATCAGCATCCCGTGGTCTGACTTTATCTTCCCGATCTCCGGATCGACCACCGAGTGCTTCCTGGGCGTCTCGCCCTCGGACTCGGTCGTCCTGCTGGGCGACTCGTTCATCCGCAGCGCCTACATTGTCTTTGACCAGGACCACAAGCAGCTGTCCATGGCGCCCTGGGCAGACTGTGGCGAGAAACAGCAGGCCATCGGCCCCGGCCCGGTCGGCAGCGTGCAGGGCGCCTGCAACTCGACCGGCATCTCGGGGACACACGGCCACGGCCAGAACGCCGGTCCGGGCCTGCGCGCTCCGGGCTGGGCGGCGACGATTGGCACGCTATGTCTGGTCTCCCTCGTGCTCACGGCCCTCTGAGAGGGTTCTGAGGTCCGGAAGGCCGGCGTGGGCCGATTCCCGAAGAACTGTTCGCAGGCGGTGGAATAGACCACCTGATGTTGTCCTGAGCACGGGACTGGCGTTTTGGAAGCGTTTTTTTTTTCTTTTTTTTCTTTAGCATTGGCATTGTGCAAGCGAGCGTTTACGAGATTATTGGATTTCACACGTTCTGGACTATACAGCATACGCTTTTTTTTGGTCTAGCCACGAACATAGCATACATCATCATGAATACACCCTAACGACCTCCTTCGAGTCCTCCGTTGCAAGCAGCGGTCTTGATATTCTACATCTTTGACTCTGTGCAAGACGACCTGCTCGTCCAATCCAACATTGCTCCGGGGAATGAGGATGCTGCTCTGGTAATTACGGATAACCCGACGTCAAAGTCCAAAGGTATACCCCTTCCTACTCTGTAGTAATTGCACCGATATAACATTTATCCAGTGTCAAAAAGTCACATGTCGTCCAAATCAACCCTACTTACCTAGCCTCGCATCACCAGATGTGTCACATCAGAGGAGGAGGAACACGGGTTTATTTTTGCCATCACCCTTTCATTAACGTATTATTGTTTATTTTCCTTTTATTTATTTATCCATAACTAGACGGTAGCTGCCATCCATATCCCGAATTGACAAGTTCCTACAAGTAGGAGCGCTGCTACTGCCTCTGTTGCTATTACTAGTCTAGTACATAAAAGAGGTCTAGGGCGTGAAAACATATTTACAATAAGCATGCTTCATACAAACAAACCGACACCTCCTCCCAGAGAACACACAAAATAAAGTATTCAAGCCACCGGGGCGTTTTTCTTTTTTTTCTTCTTCTTCTTCAAACCTCGGCCAGCCGCACAAAGCACTTTGCAGGCTTGATCGTCATGCTCTCGATGACGGACCAGTCGTTGAGCTCCTCGGGCAACCCTTGCAGCTCGAGGTCCCAGAGCAGCAGCGTCACGACGATGCGCAGCTCCAGGTACGCCAGACGCCTGCCGAAGCAGGCCCTCACACCCGTGCTAAAGGACAGGATTGGGCCGGCCTGTGGGTCAAAAGTCGCCGCGTTGCTGCTACTGCTCGAGGAGGGAGAGGATGAGGACGCCGACAAGGTTGTCGGGACCAGCCACCGCTCCGGGATGAATTCGTGCGGCTCCGCCCCGTCCCAGTTGCCGCCCCTGGCCGCCGACGGGTGCTCGGCGTGATACCGCCTGCTGCTCTCGCTACGCGCGCCCTCATCCACGGCAATGCTGGGCCTCAGCAGGCTGGCCCCCGAAACATCAAAGAAGACCGTTGTGCCCTTTGGGATCGCGTGGCCTAGGATGACCGTGTCGACCGTGGCCTCGCGCGCGAGCGTCGGGATGGGTCCGTTGAGGCGCAGCGTCTCCTCGATGACGGCGTCGAGGTAGGCCACTGGACTGCCGCCGCCCATCTTAGCCGTTATTTCCGCCACACCCGGGTACCTCCCCTCCCGGCGCGCCTCGGGGTAAGCGTCGTGCAGCTCCGCGCGCAGCCGGGACTGCACATCAGCGTGCTTCGCCAGGTACTTGAGCGCCCACTGCAGCGTCGTCGACGTCGTGTCGTGCCCGCCCCCAATATACCCGTACAGTTCGTCGTACATGGACGGAGAGTCGTATACGGGCTCCCGCCCGGCCTTTGCGGCGGCTGCCATTTCCCGGCGCAGCATGTGGTCCAGGGCGGACTGCACGACGCCCTCCTCGCCCTCGCCACCACGAAGGCGCCGCAGCGCGAGCTCGACCTGTTCCCTTAGCATCCGCTGCTTGGCGACGTGTGCTTCGCGCATCTTTTCGGTACGGCTGTTGAACCAAGTGAACACTCGGGGAAAGGGCTGCGTGAGAGTCTTGCCAACGGCGTCCTGCATGGTCGTGTGCGCCGCGAGGTCCGCGTCGGGTTCGTTGACAGGGAACACAAAGGGCGCATCCTTGTCGGCAGCAGCCGATGGGGAGCTCTTACCCTGCTGCAGGGTTTCGAGGTTGCTGTCCTTGATGAGCTGCGTGTAAGCGTCCGTCAGGCTCACGCTACCATCGCCGCCGTTGCCGAGCGCAACAACCTTGATTATGTCAAACGCCATGATGTGCACGTCATCGTCAGCCTGGAAGGGTCGGCCGTTGGCGATGCGGGCCTTTGTCTTCCATAGCTCGATAAACTTGACCGTGTTGCGGTGTATTTCAGGTGCGGAAACCTGGGTTTTGTAGTAAGCATTTTGTTTTCTTCTTGTATGTATCCTTCTTCTGTTTGAGAAGGGAAAATGAGTGCAAAGCCTTACCGTGTTCAGGAACTGGTGCGTCATCAGGTCCTTGACGAGCTCCCTGTTTTTCTTGAACTGGGGGTCCATCGTGTTCATGGCGATATGGTGCATCGGTACGGAGCCGCGGAATGCCTCGAGGTTGCGCCACGATCGGTCAAACTCCTTGCCTCGGCGCAGCAGAATGTCCTGGGCCTCGCGGTAGTCGGACAGGATGACGGCGGGCTTGCCCAGAGGAGTCAGGAAGGCCTGCACGATGGGGCTGCCGTGCTTGACCGTCTGCTGCCCAAACCATATGCGTGCGCGGCCGCCGCTCTGCTTGATCTGCTTGATCTCGGCAGCATCGCCCATGACGATGCGGGCCGCTGCCGCGTTGAACGGGATGCCGGGAAGAGGCCTCGGCAGTGCCCACTGGCGCAGTAGGTACAGCAGGGTGAGGACGCCCACCGTGACCACGCTGATCACGGCGGGGAGCCGCAGAATGGCGGGCGTCAGCTCGAGATTCAACGAAGACATGACGATATAAGTGGGCGCCACGAGACTTTGTCGAAGGGTGTTATTGACTTGGGTGTTAGTATGTATGGTCGACGGCAAGTCTCGTTACGTGCCTGGAAAATATATCCTCTCGGCCTGGACAAGGTAAGAATCCATAGGCGACAGATATGACGCTGATGTCGACCTGGGCTCCTCGCCTTCCATGCACATCAGTGCCCCTTACTAGGTGCAGAAATTGCTAGAATGGGCCTGATCCGCAATCAACATTTGGCTTGGAGGTTGGCCGAACTTGGCGTGCGCTACTGGTAGGCCCCCTTGCGCGTGGGAGTGCCAGGGTAAGCCTTACGAGCCAAGGCTGTAGTAGACCATCGTTTGCGTATGCCACGTTGTCCCATCACGCAATTCACACGTCTCAAAGATGTTGCAGGGTATTCTTTCTTAATTTGTCGGTAGTGCATCGTGGCTGATTCCTGAATCGGGGTCGATTTGAGCCGTCCCGTCTTCGCCGTTGCAGCTACGGGAAATTCCTGACAGCATCAAAGTGGAGAGGTCTAGCGCTGCCAAAGCTCCACGCCCGAGATTAGACTCCATCCCATGGGGAAGGCGTAGTGGATCGCAATCTTCGGCGCCCTGCGACGCCACTGAACCGGACTCGGATTGCTAGGCTCAGAAGAGTTCGAGATTGCCCAATCGACGCTCCGGCAACGTGCCAAGGTCTGTATCGTAATGACCCGATCTCATGCCTGCCAGTCAGCACACGGGCGCGAATCTGAGCGGTCAAGTTCCACCAGGGGCCTATTCTCCGAGAAGCACTCCGTCATCCTGCGGTAGCCGGGGCTGCCGTGATGAAACCGGACAACGCCGGAGGCAAAGCATGGCATGGCATGGACCCCATCTGCCATGGAGCATGTCGACACTCCAGGACGGGATATGGGAAATACCCTCGCCCACTTCCTGCAAAGCATATCATTTGCTTATCATTGAGTTTGTGACGTGCCAGCAACAAGGGCAAAACTTTGCAGCAAGGCCAACTTGAGGCGTGCAGCGGCATGCCTCTCGAAGTCCTTGATAGCTGTTCAAATAGGCTCAAACCAGCCTCTGCGAACTTGTTTTGCGCAACACGCCATGTTGTTGTTTTCCGTATTCGTCCTGTGGTTGCGGTGGCTTGATATAATCAAGGATCATCTGCTTGATGCTTGATTTCCGGCTCAACCGCGAGGACGCGTGTGACGACTTTCGGCTGAGCTCGCAGCTGGCCTCGCTGGCGGGGAAGCCGTAAAGTTGACCCTCGCCCGCGAAGCTGCGTCGTTGCTCCTCTTCCTTCTGCTTCTTCGCGGCTGATCGCTGCCAGCTAAAGATTCCAGGCTTGGGAGGTGGCACGGTAGCCTCTGCCACTACTTTGTACGTGTTTTGGTTGGTCAAGGTTCGCCAGAGTTCGCGCTGGCGGCGATCATCCTCGACGGCCCGCTGGATGAATTTCTGGTAGTCGGATGAGTCGTCCTCGCTCCCATCATGGATCTCAACATGAGGCTCGTAGGAACCTGGGATCGCGCTGGTGATGTGTACATGCTCCATCGTCCTGACTCGGGATGTTGGCCGAGACCCTGCCCGTGCAGGAGCTTCACTTGCCGTGGTGAATTTTGATCTTGTCCTCATGGACAATTCCGCAGCATCATGCTGCGACATGCGGCTTGAGCGCTCTCGCGACTGGGTACGTGTAGAGATTGCCGCTGGCGTTTGCTCTGTCTTGTTGAAGCGCGACTTCAGATTGACTTTTGGCTGCGATGTTGGCGACGGGCCTGCCGCAGCCTGGGAGGGATCACAGCTGGCGTTTGCGGTGGGTTGTTGCATGAGGGACACCAGGCTCGGCCTTGATCGATGTCCCGCAGCTGGCGGATGTTGTGATGTGACAGGCAGCTGTTCCGGCGCGTGCTGGGCGTGTTGTTGTGTCCTGCCTCGTGGAGGATCAGCCTTGGCGGTGACTGCCATGCCGGAGGGCACAGGTGTCGGGGCGACATTCTGCTTGCTTCGTGTGCGCCGCAGGATTTTGCCAATGAGCCCTGGGTGCTCATGGCCCGCAGTTGATGCTGATTCCTGACTTGGCATGGCGGACTTGTACTGTGAAGGCAGTTTGGCAATGGGTGGATGAGTTCGAATGTATGTAGTTGGTGATGATCTGCAGCCCGCTGAAGTGGTTCAGGACAAGGGAGGCGAGCCAGTGCTGCCCTACGGAATATTGCGTGTAGTTGACTATGCAATTTCTGCGATACAAGACAGGATTGGCGGCTTGGTTCGAGCGAGAATGTGTTGGATACCGAGACACCTGCTGATGACAGCCTTCTTCTTTGGCCTACGTGTCTATGGATGACGAAGCCGATGGTCAGGAGACGAGATGGTCCTCACGAGAGGGCAGACCAAAGAAGGATGTCTCGGCCGTTGTTGGGCTTATGTGTTGGCGGGGGAGGGCCACAAAAAGGCGGCCGGCCGGGAGCCCGAGCAGCAAAACCGGGCACGGCGACATGGGCTGGGATGGGATGATGCGTTTCCTGCCTTCCATCCGTTCGGAGGAGCTGCCAGAGCAGGGGGGTGTTTCTGGTCTGCGTGGCGTCGATCGCACATGCACAAGCTTCCACCAGCTCAAACCGCCAGAACGACCAGGGCCGCCCTGGGCAGACGCACTGCACACTGGCCTTGGAGAGACGCCGTGATCGTGGTCGCCCGCCCGCCCTGCGCAAGAAAGCCTCGGTTGGCCTGGGGCGGCCGGCTAGGGCTATAACGTTGCTCTGTCCCTTGGTGTGGCTTGCGGTAGTGTCGGCCATGTTGTGCTAGGGCGGCGTCGCGGCTGCAGCACAGACACGGCAGGCTGGCCCAGCGCAGCGGTCCGGGTGCCATTTGATTGCGATGGCTGGTGGTTGGTGGTTGCGGTGCAGGAACGGACTGCAACTGGCACAACTGAACTATGAGTGCGCCTCGCGGCTGCTCGGAGGTGCAGCCGCTTGCGCACGCTTGCGCCTTGGCTCGTCAGCGTGCATAACCCGTACCCTACTGCAGCATTCAATCTTGTGTCACGTCCTCGCCAACCCAAGGAGCAATGACCTTTGGCCTGAGACCACCGCAGCGGCACCGGTACCGCCCTGTCCAATTAGCCAGCAAGTCTTTGCACTTGCAGCTCGTCGCGCCGTGCTCAGAGGACACGGCCGCGGAAACATGGGCATACCTGCAGCCTGCAGCATCTCCTGCAGCTTGCGGGTGAGACTGGACTATCGGTCAAGTATGTGGAAATACATAATGCGTGGCGGGGAGACGACGCTGGCTAGGATCTATTGCCCGATTTTTGTGGCCAGAACAGGCAGGGGGCCGAAACACTGAAACACGGAAAACGGCGACGAGATCCGAGTACGTTGTACGCAGAGCGTGTGTAGCCCCTGCAAGAATCCTCGTCAGTCTCGCATGCGACAGTAGTGGGCACCTTGGTAGGCTTCGTTGCAACCTGCTCTTATGGTCGCGCCTGGGCATTTCTTCTGCCTTCCGCCTCAAGTTTTTTTTCTTTTTCTCATCTTCTTACCAGGGAACCTGTTTGGACGAGCCAGAAAATCCCAACCTGCGTAATGGAGGTCAGTGCGCATAAGTGGCCAAGGTTGTTGTTTAAAAGGCGGTCCCTGCCTGCTTCACACATGACGAGGTTACGCTTATCTTTGAATTCAATGGAGTGCTCCGTACGAGTAGTCTAAATCTGCGGAGACAAGCAGAGCCCAGGACGTCTCCAAGCCAAGATCTCCTGTCGCACCCGGGTAGGATCACAAGCCAAAAGCCCCATCTTGGTACGCTTCAAGACAAGTGGCCTCATGCCTTTTGGGTGCCTCAGAGACGTCATCCAGGGCCCCGCGCGCCCGCGCAGTATCGGGTGTCGCTTGTAATGCCCGGTGATTCCCCGCCCGGTTCCACGCGAGTGCACAAAACGGCCGGAGCAGTGTGCGGCGGCCACCATGTAATCGATCTTGGGCCACATTCTTCCGCCTGGAGCCTAGGCGTACTTACAACGGCTTCTCATGGCCGTCTTGGAACCTGACTTCAGTTCGAGCTTGACTCGCGCCGCCCTGCATCCAATAGCGATCTGCCGTAGAAGCCCAGCCAAGAGATTTAGGTTCGCCAGCATTGCAAAACCTGTTGGAGACAAAGGCGGCTCTTACTGTCGAGTGCGGACCTCATTGGATGAGCCTAGCCAGAACCAGGTTTCCCCACATTCGGTCGCAAAGCTGTAAAGCTGCAAAGCTGGTGCTGCATTCCAGCGGATGGCAGGATGAGGTCTAAAAGGCATTTGTGGGTGGTGTCAAGGGCAGGTCGAGACTCAAGTCCAGTCGAATCACGACCGCATCGACATGAATTCCACCCTGTGGTACGTGTCTACTATATGGAGAATAGCCCAAGGCAAATCAAACTCGCATCAGCAGCAATCCCAACGCGATACACAAAGTAGATCGTATCTGGTGGCGAGGAGGGCAAGGAGGGTTGGGGGTAAGGAACCACCACCATGGCTGGGGCGGGGTCTCCCCAGCTCTGTTTCGCTGGGCGGTCGTCATCCACCACACGGGGCAGAAGGGACACAGAGGACAGGCGAAAACGCCAGGCTGCGAGGGTGAGGGTGGTCGAGGACGTCGGGCCTGAAGATTTGATGACTCCATGAATGCCATTTTGTTGTTAATGCAGATGTTGATACCCCGCCACAGTGCCCGAGTGGCAAGTGCCAGCGTCCAGTGTCGTGTGCCGCACTCTACTTGCATGCTACTTGCAGGCTCGTGGATGTGGCTGGGGACACTACAGCTGCCGCCTCGCCGGGCCGGCAAGTGGCTCGTGCCTCGCAAGCCCCGGCCGTCCAGACTTTGCATTTTCGCCCTGCAACAATTTCATGTGCGGCGGAACTGCCTGGTGCTGTGCTGTGCTGTGCTGTGCTGTGCCTGCGCCAGGTCCCCCTCGTCACGACGACACACACCACCACCACCACCACCACCCACCCACGACACTCTCGACACACTTGACTGGCCCGGCTCCTCACGTCCTTGCAAATCGCCCCTCGAACCCAAATCTTGACCTCACGTCTCCGCCACAACCTAAACCTCTGTGCAAAGACTCCTGCACTCCACTGCAACAGTTTCTTCTGCACGTCTCCCGACTCTCCACCTTGTCCGCCATCCTCGCATACGCCTTCTCGCGTCTCCGTCGTTCCCAGCATAGCGATCAGCCCGCGCGCTCTCTGCCGACGCAAAAAGTCTCCTTCTACCACAGCCTCTCCTGACCGCGTGCCACCCCGACACCCAAGGCCGCCGCTCAAGCGATCTCTCCACCGCAGACGTCCACCCCCCACGACTGGAACCTGATTCACCCGGTTTCCCACATCCTCTGAAAGGTCACCATGCCTTCGAACCTACCGTCGAGTTTTGCCTCTGCGGCCGCTGGCCAGAATGCCGGCCGTGATAACAAGCACGGAGCCAGGGGCGACGGGCGTGGAAGCAATAGTGGAGAGTGGTAAGCTAATCTCCCAAGTTCCTCTGGCTGAGCAAAGGCTGCAACCTTTGCTGCAAAATGTAATTGCCGAGATGCACGGCATTGCTGAGGCTGCAAGCTCGCCGGATGAATGCTGCGGGCTTCTCCACTAGAGGGGTCCTGCAGCTTTGCCTGCTCTTTGCGCATATGTGCATTTTCCTTGTCTGTACGGACTCGATCTAACATAGTCCTCCGGCAGGTCTCGACAAGGTCGATCTACTAACGGTACACTCACATTTCGCCGGACTTCTACAACGCCTTCCAGCCAGAGTCAACAGCTGCCGTCGTCGGACACCTTGCACGCATCTGGCGATCCTTCGGGAATGTCAGGCATGACTGCAGGATCGTCCAGCACCGGGAGCACGCGATATTCTAGAGATGATCTTCTCGACATTGCCGCCAACATCCCCGAAGTGTCATCTTTATTTGCGCCGGGATGGCAACCTGGCCAAATCAACGGGTCTGCGGGACGAGGGTGGGGCAAATCTCCCGAGAATCATCCTGCGCCTCAAGAACCCGATGTCTGCTGGGACAACACCGGCTCCGTCAGGCCGGTTGGAATGGCCGACATGACCTCCGAGGAGAGAGAGGTATGGTATCTTTAGTATTTGGGCTCCTGTGAGCTCCGTGTTGTAGACAAATGTGACTGACTTGATCGTCACAGCTCTTTTCGTCAGACGTCAACTCCATCTTGAAGCCTCCTGCGCAGAATAAGGACAACAATCATTCCGGGGGAGGACCTAACGGACGCAAGACGTCTGTGTCGCAAGGGGGACCTGGTGGCTTTGGTGTTGCCTCGCCTTCATCCTCGCGCCCAGGCGCCCGGCGCCGCGAGACAACTGACACCAACCCTTACGGCGGAGGTGGTCTGGCATCACCAACGTCAGCCACTCGTGCGGGCCGCGATGACTGGAGTTTTGCGCGCCGCACCAACGATCTTAGGGACTCGACGTTCGACGAGGCGGCCGGCGACGGGCCGTCGGATGTTGGCAGTAAGCCCAATCCGTTTGGGAGTCTATTGCGACAGAACACAACACCAAGCCTCGGCAACATTTCAGGCCAGTCTCCATGGGGAGCTCCGCAAGGAAACCAGGGCGCCGGGGTTTCCACCTCGTCTGGCGGCTTTGGGAATTTTGCGTTGCCCAGCTCAACCATCGGAGACAAGCGACCTCAGAACATGCGTGGTGAAAGTCGGCTAGCACATCTGATTCCAAAGGACAGCTCTGATGCCGCTGGGACGAAGCAGGCCGAACCGAGCAGTGCTGTGGGCCCCGATCTCGGACGATCATGGCGTGCTAGGCCCCGGACAGACACGGATCCTTTCGGTGTAGATGAAAACCTGTCTGGCAGCGCTGTGCTTGGAGGTGCACAAGACTCGAGCCCGCCACCTATGGGGAACATGCGAAATCAGATGTACGACACCCCTGTGAAGGGCTCGGCCGGCGATTTTGGCATGTCGGGCCTCAACCTGGGCTCCCACGGCGACCAGGACAATGCGCCTCTGAGCCCCTCGGAGACGAATCCCTACCGCAGCCCGCCTGGCGGCGACCGCGGCGAGCATGACGAGCCCATGGAAAAACCACAAGGTTTCGCTGCTCTCCCGGAGCACCTCCAGGGATTCAGCCATCGACCTTTTGGCCAAGCTGGATTCGACGGAAGCGACCGCAGCCAGACCTCTAGTGTGGGAGCAAAAGCGTACCCTCCTCTTGGCAATCTTACAGCGTGGCCATCTTCAGGGACACCTGATCGTGACCGCGGTGGCGCTTTTCCAGGCTTTGGCGGGTCGCTTTTCGGGACCGTTGGAGATATACAGTCGCCGAGTTTGGGCAACCTGGGGAGTGTCTTCGGCCCTGCCAGTACGCCAGGTCTTACTGGCTCAGGCTCTCTCAGTAGGGGCAGCAAGTTGGGATCCCTGTTCCCCCCTGCAATGCAGGCGCAGATGCAGTCTCAGGAGCACGACAACCTGAGCGACTCTATGCCTGACCTCCGCCATGGGAACCCTCTCGGTGCGATTGGGCGCAACCCTATCGGCGAGCACCGCGAAACTGAGAGTCCACTACGCACAAACCGTGGTATCTTTGGCGACATGTTTAGCCATCCTGATGGTACAAGAACCCCATCATCAGATCCAATGCTCGGCGGACTGCCATCGACTTCGCAGGCTTTTACGCCTATATCCGGCGCCCCGCCATTTGCCGTGCCACCCTCCAATGACCCACCCTCGGCGCAGGCGCGCACCATGGTTATGCCTGACCGCATGCGTTGGGTCTACCTCGATCCTCAGGGCCAGCAGCAGGGTCCTTTCACGGGACTTGAGATGAACGACTGGTACAAAGCTCAGTTCTTCACGCCCAACCTGCGTGTCAAGAAATTGGAAGATCCCGAGTTTGAGCCACTTGGCCAGCTTATTCGCCGTATCGGGAACTCGAGAGAGCCTTTTCTTGTGCCACAGATTGGCATTCCTCATGGCCCTCCCACTCAGAGTGGACCCTTCTCTCCGGGTGCCGGGGGAGTGATCCAACCTCCTTTGGTGGGCGCCTTCCCCAGCTTTGGCCGTACGCTGACTGCTGAGGAGCAGAACAATCTTGAACGGCGCAAGCAGGAGGAGCAATACCTCATGGCACGACAACGCGAGTTCCTGTCAAACCAACAGTCTATGTCACGAGTACAGATGCAAGGTGTACCTGGGCTGCAGCACCACTCAAGCGCTCATAGTTTACAGAGCCAACCCAGCTTTGGAAGCATCACGTCTCCTGTTGGCATGCACCCCCAAACATCTGTTGGAGCAATCGGCTCGGGTTCTTTTTTCGGGGAGCCGGGGGCGCCCCAAGCCGCCGCGTCATCTAGCTCTGGCCCCAACTTTGGCATGTTCAGAGAAGAGGACCTGGCTCAGTTGTCTGATCAAGACCGTCAAATTATCGCGGGTCTTCAGGGACCTGGCAATGCAATTGGTCAGCAACCAATCGGCGCCCCCCCTACTGATGCTGGCATTCGTGGACAGCTTCCAGGCACTGACGATCTCCTTGAAGACGAAGAAGGCTTCCGCGGTCGCCTACAAGAGTTTGAGCAGTTGAGAGCTCAGCGTGATGCTCAACAAGCATCTGATGAGCAGTTTGGCAGTGGACAACTATCAGTCGAGGAGCATGAGCTGGAGGATAGCAGCACACACACAACAGTCCACGATACTCAAGGCGTTTCAAGCGCACGTCAGCAAGAATCGCAACGCATCGAGGCGAATGAGTCTGCTCAGAGACAATACCAGCAAGCTCAAGCTGCTGCGGTCGCTGCGAAGCTGAGTGGTTTGCCGATGCCTTTCCCCCCGCCACAGTCTGGCTCTCCCTTGCCTGCTCCGGCTCCTCAAAGAGTGAAGTCCAACCTGCCCGAGCAATATGCCACAGCCTCGCGCTCCGGCACACCAGATGTCATTCCGTCATCTGCCACTACACAAGCCCCTTCTTTGGCACCTTGGGCCAAGGATAATGGCGCCGAGTCCCAAAAGGGCCCCAGCCTCAAAGACATTCAAGCCGCTGAAGCTGCTAAGGCAGCTAAGGCTGAGGAGCAAGCTACACTCGCAAGACAGGTTATGCTCAAGTCCGAGGCTGCGCGTGAGCGCGAGAAGGCAGCTGCGGTCGCTCCAGGCTTGCCGACAAGCAGCACATGGGGTACGGCCTCACCCCTCAGCGCTGGTCCTACAGGCAGCCCGTGGGCCAAGCCAAGCAACGTCAAGGGTCCCGCACCCGGCCCTGCTGCCACTACAACTACCGCAGACAAAAAGAAGACTCTGGCCGATATTCAGCGCGAAGAAGAGGCCCGCAAAGTCCGAGCCGAGAAGGCTGCTGCTGCGGCTGCGGCTGCAAATGCAACCGCAACCCAAGCCATTGCGAATGCTGCGGCGGTTGGGAAGCGCTATGCCGATCTCGCGAACAAGACGAACGCCAGCCCCATCTCCAGCAGCGCTGCGATTGCCGCCGGTTCTATCAATGCCATGCCAGCTGGCTGGGCTACTGTCGGCGCGAACGGTAAAGCCAAGGTACCCCTGACCATTGTACCTGCTGCTGCTCCTGCTGCTCCTGCTCAGCCACGGGCTGTGAGTACCACCGTCGCGAAGCCAGTAGTTGCGGCACCCCCAAAGCCAGTCTTGAAGTCCAACACCTCTTCTCTTGGCAGCGCCCGCTCCGAAGCCGCTGAAGAGTTCAACAAGTGGCTTGTTGGTCAGTGCAAGCGGGGAATCACTAGTGCGGATGGTAAGTCGAGCTCGTCATGTTAATAAATCGAATCAAGCTAACAATTTGAACCAGCTCAAATCTTCGCTGCCAACTTGGTAGAGCTTCCTCTCGATGCTGCCCTGATTGCGGATGCCGTGTATGCCAATTCAACTGTTCTTGATGGCCGCTGGTTTGCGCAGGAGTTTATCCGCCGCAAGAAGCTTGCCGACAAGGGCGTTGTTGAGAAGCAGCCGACAAACAGTCCCGATGGCCAGTCCGGTTCCGGATGGAGTGAGGTCGCTAAGAAGAGCAGCTACAAGGAAGTTACTGAGCAAGAGGCAGCTCCAGTGTCTGCTCCTGGCTTCAAGGTTGTCCCTGCCCGCAAGAAGGGCAAGAAATAGATGTGCAGCGCAGATGCGGTAGGACTTACTGCTGGGCTATGTGTGTGGTTCCCTCATTCATGCGCCCAACACCAAATACGTGTTATGTCTCCACATGGAGACAGAGGTTGCTTGGAGTCTGGAAGAAATCGTCCACATTCTGGGACGCACTGGAAATCTTGCATCATGTACCAATAGCCTCATTGTCAGTCATTAGCAGCTAGGCAATTAAATGTACGAGTTACACGTGTGCGTCTTGGGCAGGTTGCCGTCCCGCAATGCTCTAATATAGTCAGCCGGCAGACAAGATAGCCTAGAATGCTCTTTGACGATTACTTTTGCGCAATGTGTGGGGGGACGCACGCAGAGCATGCACCTTTGACACTCGGTGCACAGACCGACAATATTGGACCCTGAAAAAAAGACGTCAGAACTCGACCCCACCAAGGATTTTTTGGCGCCAAAAGAATATTTGGAGGGGCACATTATGGGAACGGCGAGGCTGTATGCAAGCATCGAGTGAACTGTAACGACAGTCGATCTAGGCAGCGGCCAGTTATTATTTATCCACGCAGTCCACACTACACAATCCAAAAGCCCTGCGTGAGAGAAGCCGCCAGCAGTCCGCCCAAAAAACCTCTCAGTCGCCGCCACAAGGGAGGCCACTTTCGTTAGCACACCTGTTGTCCTACTCTCGCACGCAAGCACACATACTGGGTCAGGGCATGCGCATCTCTTCTGGGCTCGCCCAGGAATAATGGCTGTCTCAAGCAGCGGCAGCGAGGCGCCCCTTGGCCTCTATGATATTGAGAATTCACTCGAGGGTGCATCGTATACCGCGCCAGTACTTGCAGATTCCGGAAAGTCACTGGCGCGACAATTTGTGCGGCATGTCGCAGCCTGGGCGGCTGGCGGCTCTTCGTCGCAAGCAGCCGACACTGCTGGACAACCTCTCAAACCCGACCAGGAAAGCGACCGGAGGGAAGCGATCAAGATCGGCCTGGCCGCTCTTGGCGCGTTCCTGCAGGCAAACGTCACAGGCCCGGTGCTCGAGCGGAGCTCCGCGGTCGAGGCCACCTTCCGGGACTTCTACGAGGAGTTCAAGTCCGAGACCGGGGCCACGGACGTTTCTCGCGACGCCTCCTTCACGTCCGCCTGTCTGCGGTGGCTCGACACTGACGGAGTATCTGTGTACCAGTACATTCCGCACATTGAGCTCTTTGGCCTCGCCAGGTTCATCTTTGCATCGGGAGCGGTGCTGCCCCTCGAGTCCGCGGATGTCTGGGCCGCTGGCTCGGATGACGACCTCGCGTCCCACCTGGCGTGGACAAGGTTCCGGATACACCTGTGGCACTACAAGCTCCTCACGCAGCCGTCCCTGAGCGCGGGATCCATCTTCACAAAAAGCGGCCGGTGGACCGACGTTGGCACACTCCAGGAAAAGATTGAGACTAGCATGCACGAGGCGCAGACGTCCCTCGACAGGACCGTCACTTCTTCGAAAGACGGGTCTGAAGAAGAGAAGCACCTGTGGTCGCAGGGGTCTCGTGTGCAGTTTTACCTGGAAAAGACAAACTGCCACATCATGCTCGGCAACGACGTCAAGGCCCGCGAGGCGCTGAAGACCGCGACCGAGGTCAGCGGGTTCACCTATCTCCTCTCCGGCGCTCTGGGCAAGAGAACCAGGTTTCAGGAGAACAACATCAGTCAGCTTGTCGTGCTGGCCAAGAGTCGCGACGAGGGAGGGTCGGAGGCCGAGGCAGCGACGGAAGAGACGGCACCTTCGGCCCTGGCGCTGAACGACGACACATTGCTCGAACAGATCAAGTTCAGCGAGGAGAAAGTTGTCGACCTCGATAGTACCTCGGAGTCGGCATTACCGGCACAGCTACGCGGCCTGAGCCCGGAAAACCAGCCGAAGCTGCTTCCCGAGGACCAGATCATCCTGCTGGCCGAGGCGACGCTGCGCGACTCCTTCTCGCCCGCGGATTCATTAACCTCGCAGGAGGTGCTGCCCTTTGCCGTGCGCGTCGTCGAGGACAAGTCGACCAACTGGCAAATCTACACGCAAGCGCTGCTCGTCCGGTCTCGCATAGAGCTGGCCCGCAGCAGGACCGTGGAGCGCGGCGTGCTGCAGATGCAAGCCGTCGTGGACCAGGTTGTCGTCGACACGGAAGCTCCGGCTCCGGCGTCGACTACAGAGCTGACTGCCGAGGGTGACGATGTTCCTTCTATCCGCGTCACGTCTGACGCCAACAAGGAGACTAACATCGTCAACAAGCCGACCTCCTTCCTCCCTGCCGCCAAACCCACAGAGTCGGCGTCACCACAAGAGCGTCTACGCTTTGTCAATGCCCTCTCTTCCCCGCCGAGGTGGCACCTCGAGTGCGAGCTCGCGTACGCGTGGACGTCTGTGGGATCTCTCGTGTCTGCCATGGAGATTTTCAAGAGGCTGCGCCTCTGGCCCGAAATCGCGCTCTGCCTGGCGACTCAGGGTAGCATGGACGACGAGGACGGCCGCGGGAGCGGAGGTGAAGAAAAGGCCCGCGCGTTGCTGAGGTGGAGGTTGTTCCGCCGCACGGGCAGCACCGATGGCGACGACGGCTACGACGAGCAGAGTGACCGCCTCGAGGACCCCAAGTTTGACTTCTCGACGCTGAAAAAGGCAGCGGACTGGACCGGCCCGGAGCGCTCGCCACCGCCGCCCAACGCGCCGAGGCTCCTGTGCATCCTCGGCGACATTGAAAACGACCCCGCGCACTACCAGCGGGCGTGGGACATCTCCAAGCGGCGGTTCGCCCGGGCGCAGCGGTCGCTCGGCGAGCTCTGCCTGCAGCGCCAGGACCACGCGGGCGCGCTCGCGGCGTACCGGCTCGCCGTCGGCGTGAACCGCGTGAGCAACGAGCTCTGGAGCAGAGTCGGCGACCTCGAGCTGCGGCTCGGCAACTTCCCTGACGCCGCAGAGGCCTTCCAGCGCGCGATATCGACGGCGAACAGCACGAGCGGCGGTGACGACGCCCGCACATGGAGCAACCTGGGCAGTGCCCTGCTTAGCTGGTACCGCGAGGTCCTCAGCGAGAACCGCGGCGACGCGGCAGCAGCCGCGCAGGCGAACCAGGACAATGACGACGAGCGCGATGTCGACGACAACAAGCAGGACGCTCAGTTCGCCGCCGCCGCCGCTGCCATCTCCGCAGACAACAAGCCGAGTACACGCCGTGCCGCGGAGCTCGGCAAGCCGGCGTACAAGCTCCTCCAGGAGTCCCTCGCGGCGTTCAAGCGCGGCGCGACGATAGCCCACTCCAACTGGCGCATCTGGGAC
Organism: Microdochium nivale; assembly: GCA_026745475.1. NCBI lineage: Eukaryota > Fungi > Ascomycota > Sordariomycetes > Xylariales > Microdochiaceae > Microdochium > Microdochium nivale. The sequence continues at coordinate 3,110,259 of JANTFD010000004.1, read as the reverse complement.
AACGTGGTGACGCTGGCAGCCAGCCTCGTGCCCAAGCCGGCCGTCGACGACGTGGTCCTGGGCGTCCAGAACGTGCTGCGGATCCGCAAGACCGAGGACGCGCTCGACATTGACGTCCTGACGCTCCTGCTGCGCGAGGTCACGAGTAACACCCCTGCGCCTCCCGCTGGGGGTGGCGACGACACGGGTGTGGCGGCAGTGGTGTACACGCCCGCTCGCGGGTCGCTCGAGCACAAGGTCGTCAGGCTCTTCGAAGATGACATTGTCCCCTTGCTCACGGCGCGCGCCGAGGTCTGGTCGCTCATCAGCCGCCTGCGGGCGTGGAGGCGGGACTTCGCGGGGGCCATGGATGCATCGGAGAAGTCGTGGCGCGCGGCGATCGGGGGCGTCGGGGCGGGCAGCGCTTCGCTGTCTGCCGCGACCACCACGGCAGCGGGCGATGCCGGAAACTGGTTGACGGACCCGGAGCAGTGGGACGCCGTAGTCGCGAGGACCGAGGAGCTGGTCGCCGCGTACGAGAACTACGGCTCGCGCACGGACGAGGTGGGTAGCCGCTGGAAGGGCAAGGCCCGGAGCGCCGTGAGGAGCGTCATGGGCAAGGCGCGGGAGAGCTGGGAGGGGAGCGAGCGGTGGAAAGTGCTCGAGGGGCTGATGGACGAGCTGAAGTTGTGAGAGAAAGGAAAAAACCAAAAGGGCGTCGTAGTCACATTGCATTTGCATGGAATCTGGGCTGGGAAGGTATACCACAATCTGCAAAGAGTCGTCGAGTGATGAACAAAATTATAGTTTCTGTATCGTGCTTCTTTGCAACTACGTGCTAACATCAAAAGTGCGAAGCTCGATGGATATGGAAGACTTGGTCAGATGTACATCTCCAGCTTCCGACTCATCGTGTAGGATCAGCGCTGGCCAAAAGTCAATCTGGAACTTCTCATTGTACTTACCAGAAAGCCAAAGAGCTACGTGCAAGGCTTGCTTTGGCATGGGACTCCTCGTGAGAATCCTTGTGGGAATCCATGTCTCGTTTTGCTTATAACACTTACAGCTTCCTATCGCGTAGAAGCATGTCGTACGGACCAGTCACGGGCTGTTGCAGGCTGGCCCGCCATGTGTCTGAGGTCGGGCCGCTCTCATTGCGGGTTGCGGTAGGAGTTCCCGGCACGGGATGAGTGACGAGCTGCGAACGTGCTCATTCATGCCTTTGGCCTTTCGCAGTTTGGGACGGCGGTCGCCGCAGTGCAAAGCCTACCCACTGTGAGTGACCTACAAAAGGGAACTTTACACCTCGCCCTGGCTCAGATTTTGCCTTGATTAGATGGGCCCTTTGGCCATTCAATCGCCCGATGACACTGGCTCGCCAGAAGATGATGCCCCAACAGCCTCGTGTTCGAACTTTGCTTTTCCCTCTTCTATCCAGCACTCAAAGAACAGCGGTCCTGCCTCTATGGCACGGATAGGGGTTGTCCTCGCCCCGCCGACATTGGCGCCGGGACTCTGGCGAGTCTTTGAGGGGTTTTGCAGACTTGGCTGTGTTGGGATCCACGGTTGCGGATGCTGTGTCAAGAGCTGTAAATACTCGCGGGCGTGTCGACTAGGTCTGTCTGAGACGGTATGCATAATGAGTTGCTACTTACACCGATGGGAGCCTCACTTTGCTCGCGCAATTCCACGGCAATGGTGAAGGTACAGTTCTCTGGCAGGGGCGCAAGCTTCTCTGCGGCGTACGCCAGCCTCCGGACAGCGGCACGCAGCTGCTCGTCGATGTCAACCCAGTTTAGCCTGGTGTCCTCGGGCTCGGCAGCGGCGGCGACATCGTTGGCGCGGAAGGAGGCGCGGGAGTCCTTGACGCCGGTCCAGACAGGGAACGCAGCGAGGTCAAACATCCAGCGCTCCATGACGCGGGCGTCGGCGTCGTAGATGACGACGGCGAGGCGCTCGACAGCACCGAGGACGAGCTGGGCCCTGACGGCGTCGAGGGCATCGCGGACCCAGTCGCAGACCTTGGGGTGGCGGGACTGGTGGACAGGCAGGTTGTAGGCGCGGGCCGTGAGAAAGGAGGCCTGGGGGTAGATGCCGCGGTAGTAGAGGATGTTGTGGACGCAGACGGTCATGAAGTTGACAAAGGAGCCCAGCAACTGCGAGGCCTGTGGCAGCGAGACGGCGTGGCCTTGGTCCTGGCCCTGAGGAGTTGCCATGGTGTGGGCGTGGGCGTTGGAGTGTCGATTCACGATTCACGATTCACGATTCACGGTGGAAGGTGCAGGGACTGAGACCCCTGGAGAGAGGCACCAGTGCCGGCCCCGGCAGCCTGAGGCCGCCAATTGTCGCTGGCAACGACCAGGCACTTGCAGGAACCTCCGTAGACCGCCAGACGTGCCCCGCGCGACGCCAAAACTTTGGCCGTCGACTCGGCGTCTTTGTTCTTTCGGCTCCCGAGTGGCCACTCCTCCCGCCCCTTCCTCCCTTTCCTGGACTCATCTCTGGCAGCCTGCCCTCCCTCGCGACCATGGAGGACCAGCTCGTCCAGATCCTCGCCAACACGCAGCTCCCCGCCGAGGGGCCTCGCAAGCAGGCCGAGCTCGACCTGCGCAGCCACCGCACCAACCCGGCCTTCCCCGTCTCCCTCACAAACATTGCCGGCCATGCCTCTGTCCCCGTCCAGATCCGCCAGGCCGCCCTCTCCCAGCTGCGCCTCTTTGTCGAGGACAACTGGAGTGGCGAGAACGACGACAACTCGGTCATCCCCGTCGCCGACGACGTCAAGCACCAAATCCGCCCCATGATCCTCGAGCTCGCCATCAACGCCACCGACCGCCGGGCAAAGACGTCGGCCAGCTTTGTCGTTGGCAAGATCGCAAACATTGACTTCCCCGAACAGTGGCCCGACCTCCTCCCTACACTCCTCAACATCATCCCCACCGGCACCGATGACCAGCTCCATGGCGCCCTCCGCGTCCTCGGTGACCTCGTCGACGAAAGCCTCAGCGACGACCAATTCTTCTCCATGGCCCAGCAGATTGTCAAAGTCGTCTATGATGTTGCCCTCAGCGAGTCTCGGAAGCCGTCCCTACGCGCTCTCGCCGTCTCCGTCTTCCGTGGTTGCTTCAACCTCTTGGACATCATGAAGGATGAGCACAGCCAGGAAGTCACAAAGTTCGCCGAGGACGCCATGAAGGCCTGGTTCCCATTCTTCCTACCTGTGCTGAAGCTCAGGCTCCCCGAATACGACTCATCGACCAACAACCAGCCGGACAGCTGGAGCGGAATCGTAGCTTTGAAGCTTCAGGTAGTCCGCTGTCTTCTCAAACTGAAGTCGGTTTTTCCTGCACTGCTCTCTCCCGAGACTCCTGCGTTCTTCCAGGCAGTCTGGGAGGAGCTCTTGCTACTCACGACTCCTTACGAGCTCATGTACATCGAAAATGATACGCAGGGACGGCTTGAAGACTCGGACGGGCTTCCTTTCACCCTTGACTTCTTGATTCTGGAAGAGCTTGACTTCCTCAGCACTTGCATGAAGGCCCCGCCCGTCCGCAAGGAGCTCGAAGCTCAGCTAAGCTCCCATGCTTCTGCCCACGAAACACCCTGGGTGCTGGACATCATGAAGTTGACGGTTTCCTACGCACGCATCACCAAGGAGGAGGAAGAGCTCTGGGACATTGATGTCTCACTCTACCTCGCTGAGGAGACATCGGTCAGCGCAAACTACACTCCCAGGACTGCTTGTGGCGACATACTCATCAAGATGGGCGAGTGGCTCAACCAAAGAGCTTTGGAAGGTCTTTTTGGCTACACCAAGACTCTTTTCAGTGGTGATGGGTCATGGAGAACACAAGAGGCAGCGCTCTACCTCCTCAACGTACTTGTCAGCGATCTTCTGGATTGCGACAAAACCGTCGGCCCAGAGATCACTGGGGCTTATTTGGAACTGGTGAACTATGCCACCAGTCGCGCAGATCAGCCAATGTTGCGAGCAAGAGGCTATCTGGTGGGCGGTGCTTTGGCCGAGTGTGACCCAGCTGCTGCAAGCCTCATGGACAAGACCGTGGACGCCATCACGTCTGATGAATCGGAGCTTGTCCAAGTTGCCTGCATCAAGGCCACAGAGTGCTTCATCAAGCTCGACCATAATGGAGATCGTCCGGGGCCGGAAGTCCAGACCAAGGTTGTACAGGCCATTTCGCAGTGGATGGGCGGCAAGGACATGACAGAGTTGGAGGAGGCTGACGACCTACTTGTGTCGCTTGCCGAGACCTTGCGTGCTGCGATCAACATCGACAAAAGAGTCACTGTGTCTGCAGATGTTCCCGCGCTGGACCTGCTGTTCCAGATCGCCAAGCACGGCGCGAACAACTTCCAGGTATTATCATCATGTTTCTTTCCAGAGCGCGCTTACGGGGCTCGTTGATCCGGGGCAGTTCGGGAAAACTCCACTCACGCGCTAATATTCTTTTGGACTATCAGGTCACCATGCTCATTTGCGAAGCCTTTGAGGACATTGTCCAGACGATGGCTGATCCTCAGTCGTACCAAGCCCTCTGCGAAAAGGTTCTTCCTTCTCTCAATGGCGCGTTTGATGTTGCCAGCGTTACTTCGGACGACCCTCTTGTGATTGTGAGTGCCTCTATATCTTGTATCTAAGCTGACAGCAACTGACCGGCCCGAGCAGTTTGCCACCGAATTGATGGCTGCCCTGACTCAGTATGGCTCAGAGCCCCTCCCTCCGGGCTTCATCGCTGCCGTCTTGCCCAAGCTGTCACGCTTGCTGATGGAGAACAACGAGGGTGAGATCCTGAGGCCTGCTGCGGAGTCTGTCAAGTACCTATTGGCACATGATCACGAGCAGATGTTCGGCTACCAGGACGAGAATGGACGGGGCGGTCTAGAGGTCTGCCTGCATATCATCGATCGCCTACTTGGTGCCAACATTGAGGACAACGCCGCTTCGGAGGTCGGCGGTCTTGCTGCTGAGCTGGTTGAAAAGGCCGGTCACGAGAGGCTCGGGCCTTTTCTGCCACAGCTTTTGCAGGCCGTCGCCAACAGGCTTGCGTCTGCGTACGGAGCCACTTTCATTCAGTCATTGATCCTCGTGTTCGCGAGGCTGTCGCTGGTTGGTGCGCATGACGTCGTCGAATTTTTGAGCACCATCAGCATCAATGGCGAGAGTGGTTTGCAGGTTGTATTGAGCAAGTGGCTGGAGAACTCTGTCAACTTTGCTGGGTATGACGAGATCCGACAGAAGTGAGTAACCATGACATCTTCCCGACCAGGTTCAGCATACTAACATTTGCAAATATAGTGTCATCGCGCTTTCCAAGCTATACACGCTGAACGACGCACGAGTCATCCAGACAATGGTCAAGGGTGACCTCATTATACCTGCGAGTGACAGAATCGTAACGCGATCGCAAGCCAAGTCTAACCCAGACCAGTATACCATTATCCCGGCGCCCCTCAAGATTCTCAAGGTCCTGATCGAAGAGCTCCTTTCGGCGTCCGGACTTCAGACGGCAGCCAATGCCGCGGCCGCCGCGGCCGCCGAGTTTGCCGACGACGACGGCGACGACGGATGGGAGGACGACCCGGACACGATCGACCTGAGTCTGGGCTCGACCAAGAGAGACCTGATGGGCTACTTGGACTCGAGCAACATCCGGCACCGCGACGACGAGACGCAGGAGTACCTGACAGAGTTCTTCATCCGCGCGGCCCAAGACAATGTTGCGGGCTTCAAGGAGTGGTACGAGAACCTGAGCGACGACGAGAAGGCCAAGCTCGCAGAGATGGCCAACACGCAGCAACAGCCATGAAGATAAGGAGCGCTCGCTCACTTTTTTGGGGTGGCGAGGAGTTTTGAGCAACTACGTCGCTGGAACTATTTGACTAAAGAAGGTTTGGTTCTACATAGAGATTAACGAGTTTTACATGAATACCATACTCCATACTGCTTTGACGTGATGCCTTCTGTGACGGGGATAAGCCCAGATATGCAACGAATCGTTATTCTGTTGGGTTTTTGTCAAAACATTTCCGTCACGCAGGGTAGCGCAAGGTGATAATTTCGACTCTCAGTGTTCCTCAAAACATGAACGACCACGAAAAAAATGAATTTATAAAAATGTTATTACAGCTGTTCGGAAGTGATACATTCTGATGCGTGGAGGAGACACACAGAAAGAGCGCGTAAAAGATAATAAAACAAACGCCATCGCATCATCGTGCCGCCACGAGTTGAAACTCCAAAATCATTTCTTCATTCCCAACGCGAACCCTGAAAAGCTTATTTGTGTTTCTCGCCCCCCTGTGATGATGAAATGTCTCCATGGACATTACGAAAACAGGAAAAATTGATACGAGCATTACAACAAGTCGTGACTGAGACATATCGTACAATGATCATCCAGCCGTTGATTCCGGGATGTCGGGCCCCAAGGAGACTGACTGGGTGGGCTGGTTGCAAGTCCACGCAATCTTAGATGATGTCGCCTCCTCCGAACCCTCCACCAAAGCCGCCGCTGCCGCCGCCAAAGCCACCACCGGGACCCCTGCGACCGCCCATCCTGCCGGATGGAGGGCCGCCGAATGGGCCGACGGGATCGAAGCGTGCGCCAGGCGGTACCTGGGGGTCGAAGTCGGGCCCTTCCGGACCCTGCTGGCCACCATAGCCGCCGAACATGGGGTCGCCAAAAGTGGGGTGCATGCCGCGGTGGCCGCCGCCGCCACCGGGCAGCCCGCCGCCCCACCCGCCGTTGCCGCCCGGTCGCAGCGGGTCGTGCAGGCCCGGTCCCAACGGAGGGGGGTTTAGATCATCGGCACCGAGGCCGCCAAAAGGTGACCGTGGTCCTGTGTGGAGAGGGCCGCCTCCACGTTGTGGGCGGTTGATGTCGTACGGGTCCTCGAAGTCGGGGGGCGGGAAGTCTCCAGCCGGGACGGGGCCTCTCAGCGGAGGGTCGAGAGGGTCCCTGAAGGGATGCGGGTTCGCCGGCTTTGGGGTGAGGTCGGGCATGTATGGCTGCGGGTTCCTTGGTCCGCGACGGCTTTCGTCGTCGGCATCTTCGCGCGAGGCGCGGTCATCTGGCGATTCCTCCTGCTCGGACGTACCGGCTTGTCCCTCCTTGTCTTGCTGAGAACCAGAGCCGGGCAGCAGTTTCTGGACGATCTGCGCGTGAACGAGGCTTGCGAGGGTGGCGATCTGGTCGTTGGACACGAGGATGGCACGCAGCTTTTGGGGCAGGTCAGTCCTGTCCTCGACGCCTTCGTCGTCGAGGGTGATGCGCAGGGGCAGGGCCGCGTTGCTGATGTACTCCTTGATGGCGACCTCTGCGCGGGCGATGGTGTCGCTGCCCTGGACGATGCCTCTGATTTCTGCCTTGCCGCCGAGGCGGTCGACCTTGATGACGAATCGTCCCGCGGAGGAGTCGTGGTGACTGTATACAAAGGCGTAGGTATTGAAGCTAGCATTCCAATTTACAGGGAGGCGAGGCGCAATGTCATGGCACTGTGCTTCTGCGGTGAGGGCGGGTTAAGAGTGCGTCAGCAAAGAGAGTTCTCGGAACAGAGAACACAGAGGGGAGATTGAGAGCGTTTGCACATGCCTTCTGGCTGGTCCTCGTCAAAGCCGAGCAGGCGGAAGCCAAGAGAGGTCATGCATGCGTGGACAAAGAGTGCGAGGGCCTCATGGGAGCTGCTAAGATCTGAGGTCGTGTCGCCCTGTTGGTGCGTCGAGAGGGCCTCGGCCATGGCGCGGAGGATGGCCGAGGGACTGAGGGGGCCGACAGCAACCATGATGGGCTGCGGGGTCGTCCTTTGATTGTAGGGGTATGTGCGTCTTTGTCGATAGCAGCGAGCGGCGTCAGTGTGTTGAAAGTTGCGAGGTTCAGCGAACGGCGTTGAAAGAGCTTCGTGGTCGATCGGATGATGTACTGGTGAAAAGAGATGACGTGGATGGCGAGAGTTGAGCAGCTGCCTTGGAGCATGGAGTGCTTGGTGCGGGGAAGCCGGGGAGCTTCAAGCCGGGGAGCTTGTGTGGGGCCAGCTCCTTGGGGTGTAGCTTGACTTTACTTGGCAGTCTCCATTTGCAGCCGCACAGAACTGCATTCGTGTCACGCGAACACAAAACTGTCATTGTGTAAAGACATAAATGCCCAGAAATATTCTTTGGAGGCTAAACAGAAACAGAACTAAGCTCATGTCCGATAGCACATGCCAACATGAATCATGGGTGATGTCACGGCTTTATATGCCCATAGAGTCATTTGGGGAAATGGCAGGGGGGCGTTTGTTTCGTGGTTGGATCCCTGCTGGATGCTGAAGCAGGCATGTCTCATTACAAGTAGTATATAGAAAGAATACCCCATAGGTGAAGGATGCCGCGTGGAAAGGACATGATGACCATGACGAAAGCTCTCCAGTCAGTAAGTAGACCAGACAGCAGAGCAACCCGGAAAACGAGTGACGAGGCGTATGACATTAGACCAGAGAAAAGAGAGAAGCAAGAACTCATGAAACGCCGTTCTACACCAGTTATGATGAATCTCAGTAAACGAAAAAAGAAAAAAAGAAAAAAAGAAGAGAAACGGCCTTTTGTCTGACGGCCTCTAGAGTTGGGTTTAATGCATTACAGAGATTCGATTGAAGGATGTCCTTGCTGTGACCATATGGCTAGAAGACTCATAACAAGAAGGGTAGTGCAGCACGAAATTCTTTACCATCGGCGACTAGACAAACAAAACGTCATTAACGATCATACATATGACAAAAGAGCAGATTTGGAGAAGTGGGCGTACCTAAATGCGGAAGCGACCTGTTGTCGTCGCTTCTTCGTTCGAGGCGTGGCCTCTTCGGCCGGTAGCGCTGCAGCCTGTCGCTTCATCGGTCGCGATTTCGTGGAGCTCGACTCTCCTCCCACATGCACCTGTCTTTGCCGTGACGGTGGCGGCGGTGGCGGTGACGGCGTCAAGCTGATTTTAGCACCCCCCTCGTTATCGTTCTCACTGTCAGAGTCATCGAAGCCTTCGATACCAAGTAGAGCCATCTCCGTAGGTGTGAGTGGTGACTCGGGTCTCGAGAGTTCACTAACAATCGATGCTTGTCGGCTTAATCCATGATGACTGTGCCAGCTTCTGAGACTGCCTCTGCTAGAGGGCCGCTCGAGATGCTTCGTTTCAGTATGCGCCGTTTTAGAATCAATGGTTTGCGGTACCCAGGCAGAGTCATGGGACATATCCAACTCAATGCTGGTGCACATTGGCCGTCCGTCGTCGAGATTGAGGCTGAGCTTGCGTTTGGACGCGTTTGACGCTAACGAGTGTGTGGTGGCAGATTCGTCTGCTTCGCAAGGGGAAATGTCAGTGTCCATACGGTTGCGTTCGCTCTGGCCCTGGTTGGTATCGCGGGGTTGTAAATGTGAACCATTCGACTCATGCGATATTGGTCGCACCCCTATGGAGCTTTGAGTATGTCCAGAAGTCTTCGCATGCGCAGTATCATAACTACCACCCTTGTCGTCTTGACGTGGAAGCAGGTTCAACGGCGACGGAGGCTGCCGTGAGATTGCGATGGGTGAGACCTGCTTGTCGCTATCTCGCCCGTTCTTGAGATCCTGATCAGAAACTGCCGTTTGTTGAAGTTGCGGGCCACCAAATGCCTGAGCTACAGTGGTCTTATTGTCCTGGTGGAAGTTGCTGCTCCGGTCAGGCCCATTTGCTTTCTTCGACACAGGCTGTGAGCCGTTACGAGGACCTGCTTTGGGTCTCGGAAGTTTGGTAAGTATGCGCGGATGTATCTCCATTGGGTTTGTCCAGAGTGGTAACAATTTCTTGGATCGCCACTCCTTCGTCTCGCGGACACTCATGGCGAATTGGTCGACATTTGTCGCCGTGATAAACTCTGTCTGCAAGGCCGCTTCATAGCCCATAGGCGGTTGTATCGGATCCTCGCTGTATTCCCTGGGCAGCGGCCGCGATATCGCGCATGCCTGGAAGTATGGCACCCACTCAGCGAACAGCTGACCCAACGTCCACTCTAGGTCTTCATCGTCTTCGAGAGAGCCTTCGGGTTTAGTTGCGGTGCCCTGGTCAGACTCTTTGTCGTCCTCAAAATCCCACACGGGCATATAAGGGACAACAAGTCCCCATTGGACATTCTTCTCAGCTGGTGTAGCTTGCTTGGGGTCATTCGCAGACTGTTGCTTCTGCCTTGGCGGTTTCTCGGGTTTTGCTTTTTCAGCGTGCTTCTCTGCATGCTTCAAATTGGCCTGCTTCGCGTGGTTCTTTTCAGACTTTCTGTTCAAGCCGCAACCTTGAGGCTTGTCTCGTCGCCTGTCATTACGGTTCCTGTCATCGCCCACAGGTACTCGGCTCTGTGGTGATCTTTCATGGCGATATCGTTGCCGGTGGGGGCTTGCTTCACGCGGTGAATAACGTAGCCGATCGTGACCATAGTCGCGATCTCTGTAACGACTTTCCTCCTCAACTGGACGGTACTGTGGTGACCGCCAACGATCTTGACTCTGGCCGCGCGGGCTGCGGTCCCGACCATAGGCTGCATGACTATATAGCGGCGGAGAATAACGCGCCTGCCTCAGGTGTGGTGGCGGACTGCCATGAAAGCTCGTCGGTGTCTCCAAGTATGGAGGGGAACCTCTGGGGTACTCATGGGCAGGGGGGTATGAGTGGTGGTAAATAGCTGATGGAGGAGGAGGGCGGTTTGGGAGATGCGAAGCGGGATAACCATAGGAAGTGGTCGACTGAGGACGACCATGATCGTGGGTGTAAGTGCTCGGGTTCTCGCTTGGCGGTCGATATGATGGTGGCCCCGGAGGATGACCCAGGTATGGGTGTGGAGGATGCTGGTAGTGATGGTAGTGACTCGGCGGAGGTGGAGGAGGCGGTGGCACGGCCGGGCCGCTCTGGTGGTAAGGATCGTAGTGGTAGACAGGTGCACCATAAGGCGGTGGCGCATATGATTGCTGGTATGGTGCAGGTGAGTGGTAGCTAAGCGACGGCGGCGGATGTGGAGGCAAGCTCACTCCGGATGGGGGGTCGTAACGGCTAATACTTGGTGCGGGCGCCGGGGGCAGAGGATATCTCGTGATCACAGGGCCTTTGCCACGTCTTGATGCTGATGCTTGCGGGTCGCCCTGATAACCATCGCGCAGGTTTTGTTTCGCTGCCAGGGATGCTTCTAGGCCACTGCGATCAAGTCACAGGTCAGCTCGAGTTCGAAACACAAACACATGAGCTCGCCCTAGATCGGGGTTTTGGTGGTGGCGTTCTCGACTCGGAGGATGAGTGCAACAGAGCGGCGCCTGTTCTAATGACGTTTGCAAAGCATGGGCGTGTGAAAAGCCCATAGGAATCACTTGATCTGCTTTGAAAATGCCAAGACGTGGATGGGGACAGCGGGAAAGAGAATCAACCTACGCCGGGACTTTTCGTGTTGGCTCAGGACAGGCATTAAACCAGTGCCCTCTAATGCCGCAGTTGTAGCATGCAGGGTCGCTTGCGGCGCCATGATAGCCAGGTACGCCATCGACCATGATGGATGGGCCAAGATCGAACTGTGTGTCCACGAGCACTACCTGGTCTCCCAGACTGAATGCCGATGGTAGAATGACCGGGATGGCATTTGTGGCACCGGCACAAGGAAATCCTAGAGCAGAGTCAGTCGTGCACATTTTGTGAGGCATCCATATGAGCAACAGAGAGGTCACAGGCCAGTGCGGGCACTCACAATTGCAAAGCACGGGTTGGGTGATGATTTAGGAGTGGGCAGGCTCGGCTGGGCTGCTTTGGCGTCTCGGCAGTGTGGTCAGGCTGGATGCTGTAGCCTGGCGCTCAGCTCAATGAGAGTCTGAAGGAATGGAGAATGGCCGCGAACCACTGCTGAAGCTGGCAGGTCAGGCGGGTGGGAGCAGAGCCGCTGGCGAGTGAGATTTGGCGCGAGGCGGATGCTGCGATGCAGGTACACGTCGCGTTGAAGGTGGTGTCGTCGGGTCTGCTGGTGGTGGAGCGCCGACGCCCAATGCCAGGCGAGCAAGCAGACGTCCTTGGCTGTGCCGGATCACGTCACGGGCGTGCTCAACTGCTCGAGGCGGAAGTTGCCCTGGGTACTCCAAGTAGGTAGCGGTCCCATGGACGAGAGCTGGCGTCGCGATGCACGAGCAGACCAAGGGCGAATTGTGACGGGCCAATGCCGACGGGGTCGGGTCCAGTGTTGGGTCTGGTCTGGGGTTCGGTCAGATCGGTCAGGGTCTTTCTCTCTCTCCAGCTCTTGACCTGTCCTGCCCTGTCTGGGGTGCCGAGCCTGCAGGCCCGTCCTGCGCCTGTCTTGCCTGTCAGAACGGCAAGACCCACCTGTCTGCAGCCGCCTGGCCGCCAGCTGATCGGGGGATGCTGCAGCCGGCAGCCACTTGGTCTGACTTGAGTCTAGCTTGAGCTGCGATGATCGGACTGGGCCGTGGTCCGGGGCCGACACTCGCATGCTTCATGCCTGAGCACATACAAGAGTGATTCCACGTCACTGCGACTGCACCCTCACTTTGCCCATGAAAATTTAGAGTAAACGCCGCCGATAAGAGGCCCATCGTGGGCTGATAAGGCCCTGGATGCTAGACGTGGTAGGGCAGCTCCTCCCTTGAGCCACTTGCAGCTTGGAGCTGCTGCGGGTTGGCGCAAGTCATCCTTAAGCCATCCCACTTCACAAGCCTCCCCAACTTTTGTCGCTTGTGCGGAGCCCGCTGTCTTGCGACGCCTCTCTCTCGCCACAGGCGTCCGGCACCCCACGATGCATGCTGATTGATCCAGCCGACCGACCGATCGACCGACCGACCTGCGTGACCACTCCTCTACAGCGTACCTTCGGCCTCCCAACGCTTACGACTCTCCCGATGAACATGTTGGCGGCACCCTCGACTTCCTCCTTAGACCAGTCTACATCATCCAGAGCACGAGGGAGCTGATTTGTCCAACAACCTCTCAGCTCGCGACAACCGGTGTCCGCCATCCCCTCCCTCCTTCGCTCAAAATGCCTGGGCTGCCAGGTCAGTTTGCTCAAGGCTGGGCTTTTGCTCCTACGGCTGCTCGTCGTTCCCCCCAGAGGCCGCGGGTGTGCAAAGAAACTGACGTGGTGCCGCCCACTCTCCAGGCTCGGTCGACTTAGATGAGTGCATCTCGAGACTCTACAAGAAAGAGCTACTGGCCGAGTCGGTCATCGAAGCGATATGTGCAAAAACGAAAGAGCTGCTCATGCGCGAGAGCAATGTCGTTCACGTGCGCGCCCCCATTACCGTCGTCGGTGACATTCACGGCCAGTTTTACGACCTCATAGAGATCTTCAAAATTGGCGGATGGTGCCCGGACACAAACTACCTCTTCCTCGGTTCGTGCTTCTGCCCCCTGTCCTCGCAGGCATATGCAAATGCGTGACCACATAGCCGACGCTAACTAATGACACAGGCGACTATGTCGACCGAGGCATGTTCAGCGTCGAGACGATCTCGCTGCTCGTGTGCCTCAAGCTTCGTTACCCAGACCGGGTGCACCTCATCCGTGGCAACCACGAGTCACGCGGCGTGACCCAGTCATATGGGTTTTACACAGAGTGCTCGCGCAAGTACGGCAACGCTAACGTCTGGCACTACTTTACCGACATGTTTGACTTCCTGACGCTCTCCGTCGTCATCAACGACCAGATCTTCTGCGTCCACGGCGGCCTGTCCCCATCGATACACTCGATCGACCAGATCAAGATCATAGATCGCTTCAGGGAGATTCCCCACGAGGGCCCCATGGCCGACCTCGTATGGTCGGACCCGGATCCGGAGAGGGACGAGTTTTCGCTCTCGCCCCGCGGCGCCGGCTACACCTTTGGCGCCCGCGTCGTCAAGAAGTTCCTCGCCGTCAACGGCATGAACCACATTCTGCGCGCCCACCAACTCTGCCAGGAAGGTTTCCAGGTCCTGTACGACGACCACCTGAGCACTGTATGGAGCGCGCCAAACTACTGCTACCGGTGTGGCAACATGGCCAGCGTCCTCGAGGTTAGCGACACCGGAGAGCGCTTCTTCAACGTCTTCGCCGCGGCGCCCGAGAATGACGCTGTCAAGGACATGCAGCAAGGCGGCCTCGACAAGCTTGCCGACGGCAACGCTCTGCCAGACTACTTCCTTTGAGCCGCTGTGTCTCAGCATCGCAACCACCAGACTATGCATGCTCAACGATAGACCCACCAGAATTCCTAGCACCAGCAAAGGGTACTAGACAAAAAGTCGGATGCTACTGCTCTGTCTTCCTGTCCGCGCCACCCTTCTCTTTCGTTTCTATTCATGATGACGAGCGCACGAGACAACTGCTCCCTTTTGTATATAGGGCTTTACTGTATACCCACCCCCGAGACGTCGGGGTTCAGCCTGCTATAGAGAACAATGTTCGAGCCTATTTTGGTTCCCCCACCATCGAGTCGGCGTATCTTTTTGGCGTTACAGGGCATGTGAAGATCTAATCAGCAACTTTGAGAATGTCCCGAAAAGCATGGCAGAGTCAACCAAGCTCTTGTAAGAGCACTAAAATGACACGCATGGATACCTCTACTGCAATGTCATTTTCTGATGCATGATAGGTGCGCTCTAGGTTGGTGCCATATCTCGGTGTAGCATTCTTCTGTGTTTTAATCTAAGGTGCTGCGCCTGCCCCGAAAGGCACGGATGGATGGATGGTATGGACTGGTATTCATAAAATTCGTGATCTCTGAAAAGAGAGAGTGAGAGAGTCATGCGAAAATAGGTTCCGGTGGAAATCGTTGGTCGATAAATGTAAAACACTGCGCAGGGCCCAATTCATTCATCCCGCGAAGAGGAGAAAGGTCGTTGCTCTACCAGTCCTTGGCAATGTCGAAGCTCCACTCAAACTTGAGGTGGGTGACCTTGTCGTCGTCGACGAAGCTGGAGACGGCGTTGTAGTGGCCACGGGTAAGCATGCCTGAGGGGGCCTCCTCCTCGGCGACTAATTCAGGTCGTTAGCACCTATGACACCGTACGGTCGCGTGGTTTCTGTTGAATTTTGGTCTTACATTTCTTCGTGTACTCAGGCTGTGTATCCGTGTTCGGCGCGTAGCTTCCCTGTAGAACTTGTGAATAGTGTGCTCGGCGAGTTGGAAAAGGGACAAATCTGTGCATCATATCGCTATACATACCAGCATCTCAGAGTCCTTGCTGATCTTGATACCTTTGCGCTTCACGATCTGGACATAGTGTAGGCCGCTGAGGATTTCGTGCTGGACCTTGAAGGTGACAGACATGGTGAACTTGGAGCCTTCCTTGATAGTGAAGGGCTTGTCCTTCAGTGTGTTCTCGCTGCCAGGCTGGGACAGGTCAACAGTGACGGGTGATCGGCCGGGTGAGTCCATGGTCAAGGCCTGGATGATGCACACACGCTTGTCGTTGGGGTCTGACAGGTCCTTGCCACCACCGAGACCCAGAGACTGCTTGTATCGCTGCAGAGACTCGTCTTCGGCATCTGTAATTCGAGACGTGTTAGTTGAGACAGGGCTAATTTTGGATCCAGGCATCATAGTATTCTCGACGAATCCGTGGAGTATCAGAGCAGACATCCTCGGGGAAGTATCGCTCTTGGACGTGCAGCTGACTGTATTGTCCCCAACGAATCCAGGCGCTCCGCAGCAGGTCATGTAAGGATCTAGGTCGTCATCGTCGTCTCTCGCAAAGTTGTCCAGATCCAGTATAGATAAATCAGAGTTCCGCACGCTTGTCGAGAGTCGTCTAAGAAAGCCCGGATGATTCTCGAGTAGCATGCTACTAGACGGCTGGGAGGATACTGGCGCGGAGCAATGCCGTTTGCTACTTAGGCCCTGGTGATGCGCGCTCGACTTGCTAGCCCGTAGCTTGAAGCCACGATCTTCTGCTGAAGCGTGGAGTCGCCTGTGCCGTAACATTATGAATTGCGGAACCGAGAGCCAGAGTTAAGGACGGAAACTAATAGTGTGCTGCCGTTTGATCGGGAGACGAGAAGTTGTGGAGGAGGGCGCCATGCCAAGATGAGGTTGCCGGAGATTCGTTGCTTCGTAGCCTCTCCGAAAGTAGTTCGGTTTTCGTAGTAGTGGTTGTGGTCAATGGGCTTGAATCGCATGCAGGCCGAGGGATTGAATGGCCGGGGTTCTGTTGGCTTTGAATCGTGATGACGTGCTTTTGACAAAACCATGGAGCGCTCTTATCGAGTCGTGGATGTCTGTTGTCACTTTCCAGGTGTCTTCGTGTGGTAGTAACCAAGAATCATGCCCAACGTCGATGGCCCACAGATCGTGGAATACTAATTGCCTACGTTGGATCGTTCCGCTTTGAAAGAGTTCAGGAAGAAGAAAAAGCCGTGGCCTCGGCCGGGGGACCAGAGGTTTCATGGTTGCACCGTCTGCCACAGGGCTAGAACCGCGTTGTTGCACAAGCGACCACGAGGGCGGAGGCAGTCCCGCCTGTCCTACAGCGATGCTGTCTGGCGAGCTCCGACACTGGCCCAGTAAGGCCATGGCGATCCGTCGACGGCGTCGGTGGTGTGCTCCCAGAGATTTTGGCATTCTTACATTCACGAAAAAGTCACTTACCCATGCTCTGGTAGTTGGCCAAGCTCTGCTTGGGCTGCGAGAGCTTGTAGCCGTGAGTCTGCTCGGGCAGGTTGTCATCCTCCTGGTTAGAAGCCATGGTGTGGATGAGTTGTGACTGCGTGTGTGGTTGAAGGAACTAGAAGGACAGATGTGTGATTTTTCTGGCCGAGTTGGCAATGCGTTTTGAAGAGATGTTGTCTGGATTGGGACTGTCGGCACCAAGGTCGTTGGAATGGCGGTGATGCTGTGGTGTACCTGATATTTGTAGGGGTAGGTGGGGAAGGAGAGCTCCAGTGGTCCCCATAGCAGCCACGAGCGTGCGTCGCGCCTCGAGGTGGGGTTCGCGGGTGAGGGGCTGAGGGGTCAGTCCTTCACATACCAGGAGGAGTAGGCCCTGAGCAGTTTGACCCGTTTGTGCCTGGATCCCGACGTCAATACATGGTTTCAGAGACATTTCTTTTCCCGGGTCGCGACGGGCAAATCAAGGGCAGGGCGGACATCTTGCTTCAGAACTGTAGCTATGGGTAGGTACCAAGGTAATCAACAAAAAAGCCAGACAGCTTTTTGCGTGCAATCCCTGGGAACCTGGGAAGTTCTGACGCCCAGATCTGGCACTGCTGGCACGACTACTCCGTAGTCTGGTTGCACCCAACCTTAGCTCCGAAGCTCGTCGTCGCGTCTTCACGCGCTTCTACTACTGTGCTGTGGGAGAGAACGCACGGTGCAGTCTGCACTGTAGCCCGTCGCGGGCGGGCGAGCACAGGGGACGACAGATGGGAAGGCGTCGAGCGAGGTCAAGCTTGGAGCTGTCGAGAGCTCAAGGGGGGTTGCGAGATCCCCCAGCAGAGTGCAGCAGAGTGGACACCTGGGCAGGGCTTATATGAGATGGTCCGAGCTCGCAATGTTGGGGCCGGAGATTGGCCACTTCCGAGTGCGGGTGGGGTGCGCAGATTGGGTGTGCTCCTGCAAGCACTTGCACGTCGAGCACTTGCAGCAGCCGGAAAGAGACAAGCAGGGACAAGCAAGGACAAGGACCAGGTGGGAGGGACAGGCGGCGGCCCCGGGTTTTCTGCTGACACTCGACCCTGCCCAGTCCTCTGTGTCGCAACTGAGGCGTGCCCTACCCACCCGCTCCTCCAGTTCCCAGCCAGCCCGGTCCTCACCCGCAGTCTCAGTCCCTCGTCGTAACCCGGCAAAGCAATCGTCTCACGCCCCAGCTTTTTCCCGGCACGTCTGTCAGTGAGTCCACCCGCTCCACTTCGTCTTTGATTGTTCTCGTCGTCTTGCGCGCCCGCACCCCCCTTCGCCCTCGAGCCTCGCCCATCCTGCCTCTGTCTGCCTTCCTCCTCCCACCTCCTGGCCTGTTCGCTCGCGCAACTGTTTCCACGAACCCTCACGCGCGCCTTCCTGCATTCCTTCACTCGTACGTTCATCGCAACAGCTCCTCAGCTCGCACTTGTCTCTCCCCGCGCGCGCACGCGCGCCCTCCTCCTCGAGACCACGCGCGCAAAGCCAGCTCCGGCCAATTCATCCTAAGCTGACACCAACGCGTCTCTAGATTTTAACAGATTCATTTTCACCTTCAAGTTCCACTCCCGCAAACCCAACATGGTTGCCCCAAGACAGCTGCCAGCCAGGCACAACCCGCTGCTCACGGAAGATGTGCCGCCTTGTAAGCCCTTCTCCCCGGCCCTCCACCCCCCATACCCTGTTGAGCCAACATGTACTGACTTCGGACAATCTCTAGACGCGGACCTGGTTGCTCGTAGGCGGCTCGGTCAGACTCAGCTAACTGCTAAGATGGTTGCTGCGGGCGCCGCCGGCGATGTTGACCCGACCAGCTTCGGTGTCTTCGACTACGCACACCTACGCGCTCCTTTACCAAGAGGTATCACTTCCGGCATCTTCAAGTCGTCGCCCAACTCGTACTTCCTCATGCGCCGCAGCGCCGACGGGTACGTGTCCGCTACAGGCATGTTCAAGGCGACGTTCCCTTATGCCGAGGCGATCGAGGAAGAGACGGAGCGCAAGTACATCAAGTCCCTCCCTACAACGAGCCACGACGAAACCGCGGGAAATGTATGGATCCCCCCACAGCAAGCTCTGGCTCTAGCCGACGAGTACAAGATCGGTCCGTGGATCAGTGCATTGCTTGACGCCGATGAGATCGCTATCACGGGCGCCAACGACAGCCCTAAGAAGATTATTGCGCCACCCAAGTTTGAGCTTCCAGAGAGCCCCGAACTGGCCTCCCCGCCTGCTTCTATTTCACGTAGCACACGGGCGCGCCGTTCCGCCAGCCCCTCTAAGAAGCGTGTCATTGCTTCGCCTCGCAAGCGCTCAACAAAGGCTGCAGCTCAGATAGTAGAACTTCCGCCCGTAGCCGACGAGTCCGCTGGCGAGTTGGCCACTCCAGCTCCATCGACCGCGGCCGACGATTATGCGATTGAGACCATTGAGAAAGAGCCTGCTGTCGTCCTCGCGCCCATGGAGGAAGAGCCCAAAGTCCAGATCCGGGTAGACCAGGACGTCAAGGTCTTCCGTGGTGTAGAGACTACGCATACCGCTGTCGAGATTGAACTACCCGTCTCTGGGCACCCTAGCGCCCATGATGCCAGGAAGATGATTGAGGAGGCTAAGGCTATGGTCGCAGCGGCCGCGGCTGAGGCCGCTGCTTCGTCAGCCCCTGTTGCCAAGTCTAAGCGGAAGGCCGAGGACATTTCAACAGCACCGGAAGAGTCCAGTGAGGAGGAACCCGCGGCCGATGCTCGCAGGTCCAAGAAGGTCAAGACTGAGGTACAGCTCCGTAAAGAGCGTGTACGGAACCGGGCGTTGGTCGGACTGAGTGCCACACTCGCTATTGGGTAAGTCATGGACCAGGACCAGCTGCCATTGTGTGAACCTGGAGAGACAGAACCAGCTAACATTGTGTATAGTGCCCTTATTCCTTACGTCATGGGCATCTTCTAGACCTAGGACGCACAGACATGGCCGAGTCGAATTGAAATTTTGCACATACCCCTGTTTTTCGCAGCGCAGTTCTGGTCGACCCGGAGCCTGGCGCTGCACTTCTACAGCCATTGCATATAAATGGACCTTTTGCACTCAGTCCAGCATCGCGCGCATTGTCGAACCAACAAGAGGTCTAGCAAGCCCCCCGACGGAAACGCGAAATGACGCGACAGCGGATGCATAATATAATGAAAGATTCTTGATACCACTCTTTAACCACCGCCGTCTTGTTTTTACCATTGGGTTTTGGCGCAGAGGGATTCTGGTTCTGTATTTAGGCGGGGAGGGACTGGCGTATGGGTTGGCTAGTTGAAAACGGAGCTGGCAGAGAGGACAAGACACGTCTCTCGCCATTTCTGACAATCCACAGTTCTTTCCAATGAAAAAGCGTAGTGTTGAATCCTGGTTGGCCCACGTGTACCTTGACTAGTGAGTAGTTCAGCCGCAGGAGCAGCAGGACGAGGGAGAAAAATAAAAGAAGAGAGACCAGGTCCTGCGTGGCACTCAAGTCGCGGGCAATTCTTTTGTTGGATGCTGTACTGTACACCGACTGTCTGCGCCTCGAGAAGGGGCGTTCTCAGGACGGCCCTGTTTGTCGGGGCGGGTGCTTAGCAGCGGCAAGGGGCGGTTCAATGTTCCCCGGAAAACAGTACCCCGCGCGCGCCTCCACGCTTCCCCCCAACTCGAGCCGCCTTGATCCATCAAGCCGGGGGGCCGGCCGGTCGCCTTTTTTGACCTCTTTGCGGCCTGCTCGGGCTGGCGGGCTCGGCGACTGATGATCCGGCCAGGGCGGCACGATCTGCCTCTCCTTTCCCCCTCGTTCATGCCATTCCTCAAACTAGCTGGTCTTCCTCTCCTCCCTTGAGGTACTTGCCCTCCAGCTACCTACCTGCCTGTCTGATACTCCTCGCGCCAGTCCCCTCCCTCGCACACTGTCACGTACACACAGGACTCGCCATGAGACCACACTCTGTAGCGTGGAGCATGCTCCGCACCACCCAGCGCCGCACATTCTCGTCGACGACAAGGAGGCTAGATAACTATGGCTTCATTGGCCTTGGTCAAATGGTATGTTGTTCCCGTCGACTCCGTACAAACGTGGGAAAACAATGGCGTCGACCACAGGAGTCAGGCGGCTAATTCGGCTTGAAACCTTGTTTCCTTGCGCACACAGGGCTACCAAATGGCGAAGAACCTCCAGGCCAAGCTGCCCCCGACGGACTCGATACGCATCTACGACATCAACGACGCCGCTGTCAAGAAGCTCGCGGGCGAGATGAGGGCGTCAGGCTCTGGCGGCGCCACGGTAGAAATTGCCGACAGCGTAAACCACGCCGCGAGAGACGCTGTAAGTGGAAGATAAGGATAGGGGAAAGCCCGCACACCACCTATAGCCGTTTGTCTACGTGGGGGGGGAGGCAATCCGCAGCCGTCTCCCCAATAGCGATATCGCCAGAATCCACTCTCGACTAACACGTCCCCCAACAGGACACCATCATCACTGTCCTCCCCGAGCCGTCGCACGTCAAGGGCGTCTTCTCCGAGATCCTCACAGCCGACCTGCCCCGCAAGGACCAGGGCCGGATATTCATCGACTGCTCGACCATCGATCCCTCGAGCTCGCGCGAGGTGGCCAAGACCGTGTCCGACGCCGGGCAGGGCCAGTTCGTCGACGCGCCCATGTCGGGAGGCGTCGTGGGCGCCACGGCGGGGACTCTGACGTTCATGCTCGGCGCGCCCGACGCCGCCGTGGACAAGCTCGAGGTGATCCTGCTGCGCATGGGCAAGCGCGTGCTGCACTGCGGGCCCCAGGGCACGGGCTTGTCGGCCAAGCTGGCCAACAACTACCTCCTCGCCATCAACAACATCGCCACGGCCGAGGCCATGAACCTGGGCGTCAAGTGGGGGCTGGACCCGAAGACGCTAGCCAACATCATCAACGTGAGCACGGGCCGCTGCTGGCCCAGCGAGGTCAACAACCCTGTCGCGGGCGTCGTCGAGACGAGCCCCGCGAACCGCGACTACAGCGGCGGCTTCGGCATCGGGCTCATGAAGAAGGACCTCAAGCTCGCCATCCAGGCCGCGGCCGAGGCCGGCGCCAGGCTCGAGCTCGGCGACCGCGCCAGGGACGTGTACGAGACGGCCGAAAAGGACGACAAGTGCAAGGGCAGGGACTTTTCCGTCATCTACAGGTTCCTCGGCGGCAAGGAGTAAATAACTAGGTGGGTGGGTGTTTGGTGTTGAGGTAGCAGTGAGAATGAGACCGCTGTTGCTCCGATCGTTCTCGCAAGTCGCGCTGCGCTTGAAGTCGAGTTGTTCACATTACCAATAGAGGGAGAGGGAGGAGGGCTAGAAGAGACAATAATCCGGGAAGAGGAAGAACCCAAACGAAGACAAAATAGAAAAAGGAAGCCCACGGCCTGCGAACAGACTCCTGGTCGCGAGTCTGACTCTCACTCTGCTTCGCCCATCGGCCCTGCTGCGAAACAAAAGCACCATCAGCAAAGTGGAATTCAAGTTTGCCGCTTACTGGGAAATGCGCCGCGTGCACACGTTACATTTACAACTCGTGTCGTGTGAAATGGCTGGGAATAGCTATCCTCTGACCTGATCATGCGTATCATCCATCTCTGGGGCTCAGCACTCTTGTCGGGATAACATTTGCTCTGTTAGCGGAACCAATATCAAGGTGGCAGTGTTCCGCAGTTATTCCATGACGGGGAACAAAAGAGGTTAATAGCACGTTCAGTTGAAACGCTCGCTGTGCTGACTGACAGAAATACTTAGTGTTTAGATTATCCCACCGTATTCGGGGCAAGAGAGCACTGCGGGCGTCAGCCCAGGACCTTACTTGTACTGACATGGACGACTCAAACAACACACGCGTGACGGGCCACAGATCACCAGCCGGCAATTGTTTTGTTCAATTTTTGGAATTGATCTATCACATCATGTCTATCTGAAAGGACGTGCTAGCGATCTATCTCCAGTATCCTCGTGGTCGCACAACAACCCTGTTCAGCATGAACCGTGATCCTGAATCTCCAGTCCAGGAATGGGAGACATGCGCCCAGGGAGAATTTGTAAAAGGAAGGTATGGTGAACGCTGTAAGGAAAGCGAAAGTCCTCGAGGCTGCTCTCCAACAACCACAAGAAGGTATCATTCGCTACGGAAACAGAAAATATGCCCAACCATCGGGAGACCCTCCCAAACTTTTGTGTTCCTCGAGGAGACGTGAGTGACAAAGGAAAAGAGCAAGGGAAATCATGTCCATGAACTGGTATTATGTCGTAAAGAAGTCGTCAAAGTCGGGCAGAGGAGTCGTGCGACATGTTTAAATGTCGTCCTCGTCAGAGAAGACCTCCTCACCACGCTTGCGGCGGGCCATGCGCTCTGTGACACCGATGAGTTAGTAATGAGCCTCGGTAGTAGAAAATGTAAAGATTGCGTTTTTTAACTTACCCTTCTTCTTCTTTCTCGCCTCAGCGCTCGACAACTTGACCTTCTTCTTGGTAGTGACGATCTTGTTGCCCATGGCGTCGAACTTCTCCTCCTCATCGTCATCCTTCTTGTCCAGTCTAGGACCGGCACCCTGGCCCTGGACCCAGTTGTGGCCAGAAGGAGTCATCTTGCCGTCCATGACAGCCCAGACCTCCTCAGTGATGTCCTTGGTGAACTCGGCAGAGTGAGTAATGATGATGACACCACCCTCAAAGTTGCGCAGAGCCTTGGACAGGGCACCCAGAGAGTCTCTGTCGAGGTAGTTGGTCGGCTCGTCGAGAACGATCAAGTGAGGGCGTTGCCACGAGCAGGCAGACAGGACGACCTTGACACGCTGGCCACCAGACAGACCACGCATGCGAGAGTGGGAAACAAGCTCGGCGTCGAGGCCGAAGTTCTCGCAGTGCTGCTCAATCTCCTTGCGGACGAGAGGGCGGAACTGACCGGAGGCAAGAGCCTCCTTCATGTCGACATCAGCAACCATCTTCTGGTGAGAGCCCAAGAGCTCAGAGCGGGGCAGCCAGACGTTGTCGGCAGTCATCATGGGCACCCAGCGCTCCTGCTTCATGCCAATGTTCTCGCCCAGGGCGAACGAACACTCGTACTCGTAGCTGTTCTTGAACTTTCTGCGGCTGTGGATGCCGATGACGCGACGCATAGTACCCTCAACCTTGAAGATTTTGTCCATGGCCTTCTCATCGTCCTCAGTGATGATCTTGTTGGCACGGTCCATAGTCTCACGGTCCTCGCCAGTCTGGAAACGCCACTGGATGTACTCCGAAGGAGTCTTGTCCAAGTGGTTATCGATGTGGGCAAAGGCGTGCTGCTTGATGTACGCAATACGGATGTTCTCGTGCTGATAGATCTCACCCTTGGTGGGAATAAGCTCGCCGGTGAGGACGTTGATGAGGGTCGACTTGCCGGCACCGTTGGGGCCAATGACGGCAATACGCGAGCCAAGAGAGCACTGGAAGCTGATCTCCTCGATCTGGGGCTTGGGGGTGCCCGGGTACTGGAAGCTCATCTTGGTGGCACGGAGGATGGCCTTGGCCTTGGTCTTGACACCCTCGAGGAAACCGGGCTCTGGGAAGCGGAACTCGATCTCGGACTCGCCAAGCTCGTAGTAGGACTTAGCGGAGGGGTTCTTGCGGACGAACTCCTTCAAGTTACCCTTGTAACGCTTGAGCTTGAAGCGCTCGTAGTGGATGATGTACTGCGTGACGTTGTCAAGGAAACCACTGTCGTGGGAGACGATGATGGAGGTGCAGGGGGAGTTGATGAGGTAGTCCTCGAGCCACTTGACGTTCTTCACGTCCAAGTGGTTCGTAGGCTCGTCGAGGAGGAGAATATCGGGAGCCTCGAAGACGGCACGGCACAGAGCGAGCTTCATCTTCCAGCCACCGGACAAGGCGCTGATCTCGCCGTTGACCATTGTGGAATTGAAGCCAAAATCATCAAGCTGAGCCTTGACCTCATCGATAGTGCTCTTGACGTTGGCCTCCTCCAGCTTCTTCATGGTCCACTCAATGGTGGTCATCTCAGTATCGGCAGAGTCGAGATCGTGCTCGACGAAGACAGTCTTGACTTCGCTCTGCTTGGGGAAACCCTCGACCTGCTCGTTGTTGATGGCGCGCATGAGAGTGGACTTGCCGGATCCGTTGGGACCGCAAAGACCGTAGCGGCGACCACGCTTGAGGCGCAAGCTAGTCTGGTTGAGAAGAATCTTGGCACCGTAGGCGAGAGAGAATGTGCAGTTGCAGAGATCCTCGCCCTCATCATCGTCATCCTCCTCAGCGCCGGCAGCCTCGCCACCAGGGGTAGCAGTGATACGGAGAGTCTCAACGACGGACTCAGCATCGGTAGGGCCAACCAGAACGGTGACGAAAGGCTTGATGGCAGCAGTCCAGGTGGGGAGACCGGTCTCCTTCTCGTCGACGAGCTGACCAGCAATGGCCGACACGTATGCAGCAACGGGGCCGAGCTTCTCAATAACAGGCAGAGCCTTGCTAGGGACAGCCTTCTTGAGGTGACCAAGGACGACGGCGATATCGCCGTCGTTGCGGACCTCGGGGATGACGCCATCCTTGATGTCACCGACGCGGATCAGGGTGTCAAGAGCCTGCTTGGTCTTCTCACGCGCCTCAGGATCAGCCAGGTTGTCGAAGTTCTTCTGGAGACCGGGCATCATCTTGGGCAAGAAGGGGGCAACAATGGCAGGATCGTCGACGAGCTTGCACATGTTGTCGACAATGACGGCCGTCTTGCGCTTAATGGCAGTCTCACGCTCGGCAAGACCACGGTCAAGAAGAGGAACCATGAGGGCAAGTGTGGGCTGCTCGACCTCAGTGACGAAAGTGGTGGCACCAAGCAAGTGAACGGTCTCGGGGACGTTCTCGGGCTTGGCGATACACTTGATGAGCTCGGGAATGAAGCGTTCAATATCCTTGTTGACAATGAGACCGCAAAGCATCTCCATCGTCTTGTAGGCACGCTCCTTGACTTCCTTCTTGGTGTCCCACATGGCCTCCGAGATGACGGGGATGAGGCCGGGCACGCGGTAAGCAAGCTGAGCGGGGGCAGACTTGATGAGGGCATCAATGCCATCCAGAGCCGCCATCTTTTCAGGCCACTTCTGGGCGGTGAGGATGGAGTTGGTCAGGTGGGGGATGACAGCCTTGCAAGCGTTGGGGTTGACAGCCTCGACGATGGCAATGGTGGCGGCGATACCAGCATTCTTGACACCAACGGTCTTGTCGCCGACGGCACCGAGAGCAAAGGGCAGCAGCTCGACGAGGTAAGGCTCGACGGCGGCAGAGACCTCAGAGTGCGAGGCGATAGCCTGGATGGCGTTGGCGGCCTTCTCACGAAGAGCGGCATCCTTCTTGCTGACGATGGCAGCCTTCAGGGCCTCGACGGTCCTGTGAGGAGTATTGGTCAGCATGCGGCTCACGAATCGCGAGTGGCTGGTGCGAGCAGTTGCGGGAGGGACAAACGGCTTACTTGACGGGAGCATCCTGGTTCTCGATGGGGCCGTTGATGAACTGGGCGAGGGCGTTGGACGCCTCCTTGATGTCAGAAGCCTCCTTGGAGATGGTGAGCTTCTGCATCAGGTCGTCGAGGACCTTGATGGACTGGGCGTTCTCCTTGGCAGCCATGGCGATGGTTGTCTGTCGGAGAGACGGTGTTTTGGTTTTCTGGGTATAGGTTGGTGAGGAGACGGGTCGAAATGAATCGCTCGTTCTCGTCGGGTTTTATTTTCGTGTGGCCTCTTATCGGCGATAACCGCGGAGTGGCGGGGTAGAGGGCGCTCGACGACGGGAGTCGAAATCGAGGCGTAAGAGAGGATGAAGGCAACCTGAGCTGGAGAGTCTCGGGATGCACTCGTCTTGATCTTGCGGAAAGAAAAAGACAGAACTGATGGAGGGGGAGAGTTGGCAGGAGAAGGGAGGGAGGCCGGGAGTGTGGTGCGGGAGCGGGTTGAGACGACTTTTTATCTGGGCAGTCCGGCTTGCACAGGTGGCTTCTGGGGGGCTCTGGCGCTGCCTCACAGATTTTTTTTTTTTTTCCTCCTTGATCGAGTTGCCGCCGCCAAAGGGCCTCCCTTGTGCATGCATTACCCCTCGACCCCTCCAAACGCGGCTGCGGGCTGGTGAGGGGTGGGGCCGGCCAGGGAGCGAGTTGGCTCAGGGACTGCAGGTGCAATCAATGACAAGATCCCACGCAGGCCCTGCGTGCAGCACGATGGCCTATTCGCCGTCCCCGATTGGACATTCTGCGGCTGCCCAGGTGCTCGAGCCTATCGACTTTTTTGTCGCCGCAGGCCGTCGCAAGGCGGTGAGGTCTAGAGGGCGTCTTTTGACTGACCAGCATGAAGTTGCCACCCGCAGCCCTTTCTGGATCCCCACCACGTCTGCCACAGGGTGGTCAGCATCGGACAGCAACAACGGCGACGTCCGAAGACTTTGCATTCCGCCCCCCAGCTTGCCTCAATTCTTTACGTGTTCAACGTTTCTGCCGTCTCCTACTGTGTGATGCCAGCGGCCTCTTCGAGGGCCAAAGGGCATGCATCGCACCATGAAATCCAGGAGCAAAATTCTCAAGATGTCGTCATGCTGTTGCTAGGCAGGGCCTGAAGGCTTCGCCACTCGCCTTGGGAGTAAAGATTCACGACTCGCTAGGCTCTTGCCCCCGTCGTTCGGCTCGTCCCCAAAAACTCGGCAGTGGATCTCCACATTGTTCTAGAAGTTTGTCAACTAGACCGCGCCTGACGGCATTTCTTTGATTCATGAGAGGAAAAGGAAGAAAAAAAAAGCGGCCTCGGAAGTCATTTGCCACTGCCGTTTCGAAGTTGGCCAGGCACGGCATCGGATGGAAGAGACCCCCCCGCCGCTCGCATCGGCCCAAGATGGCTGCTAACGTTAGCGAGTTCTGCCCTTAGAGCGCCTCACTGCTGTTCTCCTGCATTTTGAACATTCAGACCAGTGTTAGTTGGCTTCGACTGGGGTTCGCAATACTACGGGGTTTACTATCATACCATTTCGATGGACTCGAGTCCAATTAATGTGGCCATCGAGGTGTTCAGGTTGGCCCTTCATGAAATGCACATCATTCTGGATCTTGGGCCTCGATTACCAACGTTAAAAGTAACATTTAGAAACAAAAGTGCGGCATGCAACACTTTTTCTTATTTTGTGATGAATTGATGACAAGGTAATTCCCGGCCACTTAAGGAAGTCAACGCCGACGCCAATGTTCATGATTGCCAGAATGCCAAGTTTCAGCCGATTCCACATCTAGTGGAATAATGTTAGTAGACGCGTGACAAGCCTGCTCGAAAACCCAAGCATCTCGTACATGCTTACAAAAATTAGATAAAACCTGGTGGCTTCAAGCGCGCAGATATACTGTAGCCCGGACAGTTCCGCGAACATTTGGTGCCGAGCCCGCCTGCGGGTGCCGGCCTTGTCATGTACCGGAGCGGGATCCTGTCCTGCCAAGCGCCGACTCCGGAGCCGGTGTTGACCCCACCAAACAGACCCGGGTTGGCTGGACAGTGACTCCTCTGGGTAGAAGAGGCATCTGCGGCCTGAGTCAACATCTGTGATTCTAATTTACTTTTAGCATGGGCGTAATGAGGAATTCAATTGACTGAGCACAAGACTATATTTAGTGCCGGACGACTCCGAGACTGTGCGTGCAGACTTTTGTGTACCGAGATCAACAGGCCACACCCGTTCGGGCAGTCTTTGCTGGTCCTGAGCTAATTCGCCAAATCTTCCACCAAGCAGCCCCTCCACCACGCACAAACACCAGACCGCACAAGTCAGCCATGCCGCCCTTTAATCTGGAGACCTGCGCTCGGCCGAACATACTGGCTCTTGAGCCGTATCGTTGTGCTAGAGAGTAAGTCATGTCATTGCCTCATCGCGCGAGGCTACTGCCTGCCGAATACCAGAACATCCTCGACTGACCAAATGCCCAGCGATTACAAAGATGATGGTACCAACGTCCTCCTCGACGCCAACGAGAATGCCTACGGACCCTCGCTCCCGGCAACAGTGACGTCGTCGTCGTCCGCGTCGGCGGGGTCCCAGATCGACCTGCTTGGCCTGCACCGGTATCCGGACCCTCACCAGCACGACCTCAAGCAGCTGCTCTGCAACCTGCGCAACACGCACCGCCACACGCCTAAGACTATCACGCCCGAGAACCTCTTTGTCGGCGTGGGCAGCGACGAGGCCATCGACGCCCTCCTGCGCTGCTTCTGCGTGCCCGGCCGGGACCGCATCCTCACCTGTCCGCCCACGTACGGCATGTACGGCGTCTCCGCGCAGGTCAACGACGTCAGCATCCACAAGGTGCCCCTCCTGCCGGCGCCGGCATTCGCGCTCGATGTCGACGCCATCCTCTCAGCCTTGTCCACGGAGAAGGACATCAAGCTCGTCTACCTCTGTTCCCCCGGAAACCCGACGGGCTCGCTACTCGCAAAGGACGACGTCCGCAGGGTCCTCGAGCACCCGACGTGGAACGGTGTCGTTGTCCTCGATGAGGCGTACATTGACTTCTCCCCCGAGGGCTCCTCGCTCGCCGAGTGGGTCTCCGAGTGGCCCAACCTCGTCGTCATGCAGACCCTGTCCAAGGCATTCGGGCTCGCGGGCATCCGCCTCGGCGCGGCGTTCACGTCCCCACCCATCGCGCGGCTGCTCAATAGCCTCAAGGCGCCGTACAACATCTCGAGCCCAACAAGCGCGCTGGCCTCGCAGGCCGTGTCCGAGCAAGGGCTGGCCACCATGCGTGGGAACATGGGTAAGATCGTCACCCAGCGCGAGCGGCTGATCCAGGAGCTCCCTAAGATCCCGGGCGTGGGCAGGCTCAGGGGCGGCACGGAGAGCAACTTCCTGCTGTACGAGATCCTGGGCGTGGGAGGCAAGCCGGACAACGTCACGGCCCTGAAGGTGTACACGACGCTGGCGGAGAACAAGGGAGTCGTGGTCCGGTTCAGGGGCAAGGAGCACGAGTGTCTGGGCTGCCTGCGGATCACGGTCGGCACGGAGGACGAGGTCACGAGGTTCCTAGAGGCTCTGAGGAGGACACTTGCCGGGATCAATGGGCAGGGCGGCGGTTTGGACGTGCCCGCGGACGAGGAGAGGAAGGAGGTCGAGGCTAGTAAAGTTGTTGCATAGATAAACCTGTTTGACTAGACATGAGGTTGGACATACTTGAAATATTGATAGAAGACTAGATACAGCTAAACGGGCTCTTTACTTCTCCAAATCCGTTTTCTATCTTTAGAAACATCACGCACCAGACGGTAATCGATTCACCAAACAATTCGTCAATAATGGAACTATATTTATACTTCTCTATCTTTTACCAAAAACGCACTCTGATCTCCGGGTGGTCTACAGAGACCAACTGCTTTGCAAAAAGAAGGATAAAATAAAAATAAAAAATAACCTGATAGATTGTACAAATCTGGGTGCGTCGTGCATTGGATCATTGTCGCTCTGGGCGGCTTTCCTTCGACGTGGGGGAGTGGGGCAACTTCCTGTTCCGCATTATTTTTTTCGAGATTGAGACGTCACTTTCCGTCCGTCTGCTGCTGATCGACAAACAAGCAGGGTGATCTACCATATTCTTTCCAGAATCTCTAGGATATCAGCTCACAGTTTTTAAAGATCAAAGTTTATTAACCGCGAATCAAGGGTCCAGGCGCCCCAGTGGAAGCTATGATCTATTGCTCGTCGCACAGCTCCCACGTACCACAGTATCACAGACGTTCTTCACCCAGTGCGGCCGCAGAAATTATTCAAAGTCACGACAACCTTTGACGGAGGAAGAGCCCTGTGAGAGATCACACATTACACGAACCTATCGAGTTTCGAGAATGGTGCAGTTACAAGAAATCAGCGCCGAGATGGCAGATCGCCTCACGGCGATCGAGAAGGAGCACGAGAAGGAGAATAACAGCACCACCACCAGCTCACCATCAACTTCCTCAAAAACGGCAGCAGGCCCGACCGTCGCTACCGCCGCTACCGCCGCTACCGCCGCCCCAATCCCTCCTCCGGATATTGCCGGCGCCCTGATGGGCCAGTTCCCAACCCTGTCTGAGACACGGGCCGCCTTTGCCGAGAAGAAGACAGTAGACGAGGTCGCCGCCGAGCTGAAGCGGTCGCCCTTCTTCATGACGGAGCTCGAGGAGAACGACGAGACCGAGGCCTTCAAGGCGCTCGCGTACGAGGGCACGCCGCTCGAGAACGCGGCCGAGTTCAAGCAGCAGGGCAACGGCTGCTTCAAGATCAAGCGCTGGGCCGACGCCAAGGAGTTTTACGCAAAAGGCATCCTCATCCTCGCCGCCGAGGAGTGGAAGCGCAGGCCGGTCGTCGCCGCGTCCACTGCCCCCGGCGGGTTTGCCGCGGCGGCGGCGACAGTGAGGGGAGAGAAATGGCAGCTCAGCGCCGACGAGCGGCAGCAGGCCGCCGACGAGAACTGGGCAGTCGACATGACGAGCGACGAGGACATCGCGGCGGTCACTATTGCGCGGCAGAAGGAGCTCCTAGAGGCGCTATATGGGAACCGCGCAGCCTGCCACCTCGAGCTGCGCAACTACCGCAGCTGCTGGCTCGACGGGGCCTCGGCGCTGCGGCTCAACGACAAAAACGTCAAGGCGTACTATCGCTCCGCGCGGGCGCTCCTGGCCGTGGACCGTGTCGAGCAGGCCGACGACGCCTGCAGCCGCGGGCTCGAGGTCGACCCGGACAACGTTTCGCTACGGGCCGTGGCGCGGGACATTATCAAGCGCAGCGAGGAGATTAGCGCGAGGCAGCGGCAGGAAGCGGAGCGGGAGGCGCGGGAGAAGAGGCGCGCCATGCTGCTCCGGGCCGCGATCAAGGCGAGAGGGATACCGATGCGCGAGACGGCGCAGCCGCCCGAGATGGAGGACGCCAAGGTCGAGCTCGTGCCGGACCCGGACGACCCGCGGAGCACGCTGAGCTTCCCGACCGTGCTGTTGTACCCGACGGACCTGCAGAGCGACTTTGTAAAGGCGTTCAACGAGACGCAGAGCGTCGGGGAGCATCTCGAGTACATCCTGCCGCTGCCCTGGGACAAGGAGGGCAAGTATGTCGCCGCAAAGGTCGAGTGCTACATGGAGACGATGACGGGCGGGCTGATCAAGGTGGGCAAGAAGCTGCCGCTGCTCAAGATCCTGAGCTCGGGCAAGATCGAGGTCGTGGATGAGGTTGTGAGGATATTTGTCGTGCCAAAGACCGAGGCAGATGCGTGGGTGGCCGAGTTCAAGAGGAAAAAGGCTGCCGAGAGAGGCGAATCATAGATCGTGGAATCACAAGACTGCTGATGAGAATTTTCAAAAGCCAGTGATAACTGTGGATTGCCAACCCTTAAAGAAGTGTGTGATGTCTCATTTTATGAATGACGAAAGCTGTGATAATTAATGACATCGCAACTATGCTCCGATGAAAGACAACCCGAACTCAAAAACCCTTAGTCTATATCAAAGTTACTAGAATCGTGTGGATTTAAGCCTGAACGCCATCCCAGAACAAGTTTGCCTATCCATGCAAGTCCAGTAGTAAAAGTCCAAGAATCCTCTTGGTCCTACATGATGTATAATCCTGGCCTTGACAGAAGAGTGGTAAGCCTTACTGCCATTTCCGCACGGGTGCAGGCTCCGATCCGCGCCGGGTACAGTTGGAGGGTCTCCCCACGCCAGCATTTTCGGAGCCAGCGGACGCTCTCAGATTTAGCAGAGCGCGGGCTGCATCCTGGGTATGTGTGGCTGCTGCCCCCTCCAATTCTCTCGCTTGCTGCAGCTCGGTGCTGGGAGAGACAGACACGTCGCGCCGCATGGCATGGGTTTGATGTGGGGAGCTCTGGACAGAGTTGTCCTGAGTAGCAATGCCAGAGAAGACGGATGATGAGTATGTTGTCTCGGGTGGTGATAAGCAGTTCTGCCCACGGCGCTCGCGAGGCTGAGATGTGTAGTCCTCGGTAGTGTAGTGATGATCACCACCGGAGATTTCATTGATGTGGCGTTTGCGGGATGGGAACGGAGGACTGCGGCTCCACGGGGTTTGCAAATGAGGTTGATTCCTCTCACGATCCGCGGCATACGGCGCAAAGATCGCTGATCGTGACGAGCTTGGAGAAAGCCTCGGGTGTTCCACGGTCTCCAGAACGACAGAGCGTGCCCACGTGAGTCCCCTCGCATATGCAGTAGAAGCAGGAGAGCTGTGTGTAGACAACTCTGGAGATTTGACCTGTGGTGTCTGCGGAGAAGGGTAATATGTGTGCGTACGGAAACGGGGCAAGGGGGTGCGGGATTGCTTCAGGCTCGCCGCAGACGTTATTACTGCCTCGTGGCTGAGGCTATTTTGGGGTTGCAAGGGTGTTTGTACCGTGATCGTATCCTGGACTTCCGCTTGACCAGCTCTCGGGCTGCTGTTGATGCTCAAAAGACTGGATCGAGATTGGCGCGTCTCACTCAGGTCTCCATAGCGGCACCGGAAGATTTCGGCCTCCCTAGTTGCTGTTCGCACAACAGCTGGATCAATCCTCATGTACTCATAGCTCTCACAGTCGGGAGGAATACAGGATGCTGGGAAGTCTGATCCGAAGATGGGGACAAGCGCTGGAGCAATGTTGTGGCAGAACGTGGCACAAACTGCCTTTGCACAGTCGTATGGCAACCAATAGCCTGCCCAGAAATCGAATAAATGAGCAAAGCCAGATCTCGTGAATGATAATGGAGGAGGAGCTTGAACTTACCCTGAGCTATGATGGAGCCTCCTGTAATGCTATGGCTGATGTTCTTCAAGCCGGGGTTGAGGTTGAGCATCTTAGCTGGCATCGTCTGCGATTAAAGTCAGCCACGAGCTCGCCCGGGAAGGCTTTCGCCACTGCGAATCGGTCCATTCACACGTGTGAAGGGACCAAACTTACCTTTGGGTGGCCGCAACACTTGAAGAAAGGTGTCATCCGAACCAAGCCGACGTTATAGTCCCACATGACGGTGTAAGTGTCTTTAGTACGAGGATCCATGAATGTGTACTGATAGACTACGTGCAGAAGGTCAGAATCTGTGTTAGGTGCATAATGCCTCACGTGTTGAACGTACCTTCAAAGCTATCACGGCCAGTCTTGAGTTGGAAATCCTTCTTGCCGCTGTTGTAAGGGATATGTCTGCAGTTGCCATGTATGCCACTGAGTGGAAACACCTCAAAACGTTGGACTTGTCTCCTAGTCGCAGCATCCAAGTCCTCGAATGGTGGGAAGTTAACATCGCCCTTGGGTCCACTTTTGCCCAAGAGTGCGGTGGTTTTTGGTGTGAGTCTTTGCGTTGCAGGTATACTTTGTCTTGATGTCGCGGTGTGATGCGGTTCTGAGGTGGGGGTTGTGCATGGAATTCTCGAGTGGCAGCCCGGGGTTTCCTGCATGTCGGGGTTGAGGATGGAGTTGATCCTCATCTTTTTGTGCTGCGGACAGCCTGTAGACGGTCCTGATGTCATGTTGTATGAGGATAGAGTGACTCGCTTGTGAATACCAAAATTCTGCATCTGATTTGTTCAGAATGCGCCCATTTAAGGTCATATGCTCTGCCCGGCCCGACAAGACTTATATCTTGGGAACAAGCTGCCAGAGGAGCCGAGTTCAGTGCTGTCCGCGGGCTTCTCCTCGACACACGTCCTTGACTACCTCGTGTGATGAGATGGCCCCACCAGTCTAGGTAACGCTATAGTGTTTGGACTCGTCTTGACGTTGAGTGTGTCGTTGGAATAGTCTTTGTTGTGTCGTTCTTAAGCCGTTTGTAACTCGACTTCTCTACGCACGGAGAGTACGCTCACCGCTATGAAGTTGCAGTCGCTTGCCGAGTAACAACGGCCAACGGAGCTGAGGACGGGTGTAGTGCCCCAGGCATGGAACCAGGCATGAACAATGCCGCGCTTATGAACAATCCGGGATGCGGCTTTATGGACTTGCATACACGCGGATGCACTAGGCTCACAAAGCTCCCGAAGGTGAGGGTCCGAAGCTCTTGGTCGACGTGTGAGGTGTCCAGATAGCAGCAGTGCGGAACAGCCTGTTAGATGCGGAAAGATGAGCCGTTCTGAACAAACCACGGATGTGGAGGCATCAGTATGGCTCAGTACGTTTCATCTGGCCGTTCAGGAAGCAGTGCTCCCCGAAACAGGAGATGACAGGCGATGTGATATCGCAGTTTGGAACCGCCCGTCGAACTCAAACTCTCTTGCTTGACACAAACGATTGCGGAAGTATTGCAATCAGATCCAGCGAGCCCAATTATGATCCTGCCGTATTTTCTTGGACACCGCGGGTCGACATACCAAAGCCCCTTGAGCGAGCGGCGGCCTGCATGAGTTCCCGCCTTCGTAGTTCGACTAGACTGAGTTGAGTGAGCAGCCTTGCTGAGCTGTTGCCACGGGGGCGTCTGAATCTGCCATAAACCACGTGTTTTGACTCGACACACATGTGTCCCAGGTCCTGAAACCTGATCAGAGCGCTGTACTTGCAGAATCATGGTGCTGCAGAATCATGGTGCTGCAGAATCATGCCCATGCCAGAACGTCTTCAAGCGCAGTATAAAAAAAGCCAGATTTCTAACCAAATTAAGGACTAAAATCACGAAGAAAAGAATTAATATCTTACGCATTGAATTGACCGCCAATTGAGAGGCTGGTGAGTTGACTGTCAACAAATCTCAATGGTTGATGGGGATGTATGCTGGGTTTCCCCTCGGGGTGGCCGGTCTTGCTTGTACACAATATGGATGAAGATCACGGCTATGCCTTCTGGGGATCGCCACACAGACCGAAAATGGCCCTCAGGCGTGTCGATATGTTTCTCAGCTAACTGCACCGGCTTGTTCTTGCTGAGCGGGTAGTTTCATAGGCAGTGGCATTCGGTACACCTGTGGAGCAGAGACTCCCCATGAGTCAAGCAAAGATAGTCTTGAAGCGCAGTGAATTCAGTGACATGGTAGCACACGAGCATCTGGAGAAGTACGTCTCGAGTCAAAGATCACACCTGAGGCTTCGCTCGGGACACTGCTGCTCCATGGGAGCTGCGGGTTGCCGCCATGGCAAGCATTGGCTTTTCTGGATGCTTCATGACTGTCCGGATCGGGCGACGTGCGTTTGTACGCATCAATGAAGCGAACACTTTGATGAGACACAGAACCTTCTCGTGTCCGGCCAGGTCCGATGGCCCGTGGGAGAGCATTGGCTTGGGCTGTTGTAACAACGCTTGGGTCAAGCCGTGCTCGCGCGTGGAAACTCGTGTCTTGGTTGAACAAGCCCGTCCTGCCGGAGTCATGATTGCCACAAATCCTGGAACGGAATGACAAATCCAGCAATCTCATGGAAGCGCGGCTGTGTCATGAGATCTAGCCATCCGCGATGCTGGCAAGCTAGCCGTGAAGTCGCCTTGACGGACCCCAAGCAGAAAAGCATGCATGTAGCGGCAACGTCCTCTTTGTTTGTAGTTAAGAGCTACCGCTGTGTGACCTGAACCACGGGAACGTGAGGCATGGGGCGACGGGCAGCAAGCATGGGCCGTCACACACTGCTGCGGAATTATCCTGAGGCTGTGGCACCTCTGGGGCCAGCACACACTGTCACGCACAACTTGTCCGTGGATGGCGTACGGAGCTTGTAGTGCGGAGAAATATCACCAATGAAGAAAATATACACTGCTCAAGGCCATGTGGCAATTTCCTGGTGCCACCGCATCGTCGTTGGGGTTGTGCCTGTGTTGGATCTGTTGCTCTGAGGCAGGACAGGCTTCCTCTTCCCATGTGTGGAGGAGCGTTTCCATCAAGCTGATATTGACACACTTTGAGTTTGTCGTCGTCGATGATGTCACGGCATGTGTGCAGAGGCGGGGGCCATCCTCGTGCGCCTTCTTGCTCCTGCTCCTGCGAAATCGAGAAAACGGCAGAGGGCCATCACCACAGAAAGCTATCCAAGGATGGATTCTAATTGTGTGTGCCTGTGGGTGTCCTCGCTGGAGACGTGGGCTGACAGCTGAGATTGACGCGCGGGATAGGCTGAATGGTGTTGGGATGAATAAACGCAGAGAGACACTACAGGGAGCAAACAATATGTGCGGCGGATCATTGGATTGTTGATGGAGGCCGGTGCCCAATCATCACGTATTGTTTGTCGATCTGAGCAAAAGGAGGCCTGTAGCATGCCACACTCGATTGAGTGCCCAGGTGCATTGTGACTGCAAGTGGCTGGCAAGTGCGAGCCACCATGGAGGAGGTTCGCAGGGTGGGGCCTGCCCTGCGAGATGCTCCTCGGCCCTGCGCCCTGCAGCTTGCATGGCCGGAGTGGAGCGGGGCAGAAATTGGGCCAGAAACCCTGCTTTGGAGACTACAGACGTTCAAGCAGCCAGGACGCGTCGCATGTTTACACGGCGCGATAAGATAGCAACGACCACACCCCCGGATGCATGCATGGACGCCAAAGTCAACAACGGCCCGGCACTAGCACGCCGCAAAACACTATCTCTGCTGGCGACCATCGCAGCAACTGCCTGGCGCGCAGAGTCATCCCTCTCGTTCTCGCGCCTTCGCTTTCCCCCCTGCCGTCACACGCCCTGCCATAGGGTAGGCAAGCTATCGAGCCTCGCATCGTCCTTCTCGCGCGCACAGCAACTTTCAGCACCACATCACGGCAGAGTCAGCAACAGTCCAGGTTGACTGCTGCGTCCTCTTTCGACATGGCTTCCGACATTTCTGACGACTCCGTCTTTGACGAGGTCGAGAATGACTCCGATGCGTTCTCGCCTGAAGCCGTATGTCCTCTCGCTTTTTCCCCCATGACAACTCGGCCATTGTTACGCCACTGCCACCCACTTCCTCAGTTTTCATCATACCATGACTACAGCAAACACTAATAACCAATCGATAGAAACCAAAAGCCAAGCCTGTAGCGAAGAAACCTGCGGCAGCCAAGCCGAAAGCCGCTCCTAAAAAGGTGACCCAGACCACCCTCAAGACAAAGGCCCCTCCGAAGAAGCGTGCCAAGCCAGAGAGCGATGGCGACGACAATGACGATACATCCGGTGTCTCAAATGCCCTATCCACGAATAAGAAGCAGAAGAAGGAGCCAGCGGCCAAGAAGGTAGCCGAAATATCCCCTGAGGCGACTGAAGACGACAACCTGATGCAGGTAGACGGCCCATCCGACCCGAAGCCCAACAAGAAGTCGGCAACAGACACATACCAGAAACTCTCACAACGCGAGCACATCCTCGTACGTCCCGATACCTACATCGGCTCAGTGGAGCGCACAGAGCAGCAGATGTGGGTGTACAATGTGGAACTTGGCCAGATGGAGAACCGCAAGGTCGCCTTCGTCCCCGGTCTCTACAAGATCTTCGATGAGATTCTTGTCAACGCTGCCGACAACAAGCAGAGAGACGAAACGATGACTTACATGAAGATCAATATCAATCGCGCAGAGGGCCAGATCACAGTCGAGAACAACGGCAAGGGTATCCCGATCGAGATGCATGAGAAGGAGAAGGTCTACATTCCTGAGCTCGTCTTTGGCCATCTGCTGGCTGGCTCCAACTTCGACGACAACGAGAAGAAGACTGTTGGAGGCCGGAACGGTTACGGTGCGAAGCTGTGTAACGTGTTCAGTACCGAGTTCACCCTCGAGTGCCAAGACTCGAAAAACGGCAAGCGTTACAAGCAGACATGGACCAACAACATGACCAATATGACCAAGGCGAAGATCACTTCGAGTCAGTCAAAGGACTTCGTGCGCATTACGTTCAAGCCAGATTGGGCCAAGTTCGGCATGCCCGATGGTATTGATGATGACCTGGAGGCCTTACTGCATCGTCGGGTGTACGACATGGCCGGAACGGTGACAGGTGTCAAGGTTCACTTGAACGATGAAGTCTTGAAGCTCAACTTTCCCAAGTACTGCGAGCTGTACTCCAAGGCTATCGCGAAAGAGCGTGGCGACGAGGATCTCTCAGGCCCCAACTCAAAGGTCATCATCGAGGGTGAGGGGCACAAGGGAAGGTGGCAGATTGGCTTTGCGGTCTCGGATGGATCTTTCCAGCAGGTCTCATTCGTCAACAACATTGCCACGACAACTGGTGGTACGCATGTAAACTATATTGCTGACCAGATCTGCGAGTCGCTCCTGAAGTCGCTCAACAAGAAAAAGAAGGGCCACTCCTTAAAGGCCAATCACATTCGCAATCACATTTTCATCTTCATCAACTGCCTAGTCAACAATCCCGCTTTCAACTCGCAGACCAAGGAGCAAATGACGACCAAAGCCAGCCAGTTTGGAAGCAAGTGTGTTCTCTCAGAAGCCTTCTTGAAGAAGATTGGGCAGACCGACGCCATCAATAACATCATCCAATTTGCCGAGCAAAAAGCAGACAAGTTGATGGCAAAGAGCGATGGCAACAAGCGCTCCAGAATCAGCAATGCCAAGTTGGTTGATGCAAACTTGGCAGGAACCAGACATAGCCATGAGTGCACTCTGATCTTGACGGAAGGTGACTCGGCCAAGAGCTTGGCCGTGGCTGGTCGCGCTATCCTTGACCCTGACCGCATCGGTGTCTTCCCTCTCCGGGGAAAGATGCTGAATGTCCGCGATGCCTCGATCGACCAGATCACAAAGAACTCCGAAATTCAGAACATCAAGCAGTTCTTAGGCTTGAAGCACAAACAAACATACACGGATGTCAAAGGCCTACGTTATGGTCATTTGATGATCATGGCAGATCAGGATCACGATGGCAGTCATATCAAGGGTCTTCTCATCAACTTTCTCCAGGTTCAATATCCATCTCTTTTGCAGATCCCGGATTTCTTCAGAGAGTTCATCACACCCATTGTGAAAATCTGGCAGGGTCCAAATCCCAAGAAGCCCCTCAGGATGAAGTCTTTCTTCACTCAACCTCAGTACGACGAGTGGAAAGAGGCGAACCAGAGTGAGGTCAAAAAGTGGCACTCCAAGTACTTCAAGGGTCTTGGAACGAGTTCCAATGAGGATGCTCAGGTCTACTTCACGGACCTTGATAACCACCAGAAGGAGTTTGAAGTAATGCAGCCTACTGAAGCTGAACTGTTTGATCTGGCATTCTCCAAAAAAAAGGCTGATGCCCGCAAGGAGTGGCTCGGTAAATTCGTGCCTGGCACGTATCTGGATCATACGACAAAAACTATATCCTACGATGATTTTGTGAACAGAGAATTGATCTTGTTCAGCATGGCTGACAATATGCGGTCTATCCCCTCTGTCATCGATGGCCTGAAACCAGGCCAACGCAAGGTCATCTATGCCTGTCTGAAGCGCAACATCACCAAGGACAAAAAGGTCATCGAGTTGGCCGGTATCGTGTCTGAGCAGACAGCCTATCACCACGGTGAGCAGTCTTTGCAGATGACCATTGTTGGCCTGGCGCAGACCTTTTGCGGCTCCAACAACGTGAACTGCCTAGAGCCCAGCGGAAATTTCGGTTCTCGACTTGCGGGCGGTTCCGATGCTGCTAGCGCTCGTTATATTCACACGCGTCTCTCTCCATTCGCACGCAAAGTGTTCAATCCCCTGGACGAGCCCAACCTCAAGCACAATATCGAGGATGGCAAACCCATCGAACCCGAGACGTATGCACCCGTCATTCCGATGCTTCTGGTGAACGGTGCCGATGGTATTGGTACGGGTTGGAGCACTTCTATCCCCAACTACCACCCATCAGAGATCATCAAGAACTTGAAGCGACGCATGGGTCGTCTCGAGGGCGAAGAGGGAATTGAAGGACCCTTCGAGACGATGACTCCGTGGTTCAGAGGTTGGAAGGGCGAAGCTATCCCTGCGGAGAACAACCGATACCAGTTCAATGGTATTGCCTATCAAGACGAGAATAAACCTAACGAGGTCATAATTACAGAGCTACCGATCCGCGTATGGACGGACGATTTCAAGGCCCGCCTTGAGGAAATCATCCGTGCTGAGAAGGGGCCGTCCTTCATCAAAGACTACAAAGAGTTCAACGACCACAACAATGTCCACTTTGAGATCCAGATGGACGAGAAATACATGAAGGCGGCACTCGATGAGGGCCTTCTTGAGAGGTTTAAGCTTCAGAAACAGATCGCCACGAGCAATCTAGTCGCTTTCGACACTCGCGGCATGATCCGCAAATATGAGAAGGTCGAAGAGATCATGGAGGAGTTTTATTTGTACAGACTGAAAATGTACAAGCTACGCAAGGTAAGACCGATCCAATGACGAGTACGCAGCTGAAGGCCATACTAACCATGTAACAGGCTCACTGGCTCGGTGTGTACCACTCTGATTATCGCAAGCTTGAGAACCAAGCCCGATTCATCAAGGAGATCATGGAAAGCAAGCTTGTAGTCAATCGCAAGAAGAAGGCCATTATCGTGGCGGAGCTCCGGAAGCGCGAATACGAAGGCTTCCCTAAGGATGCAGACGACAAGAAGCCTAAGTCTGGGGACGAGGACGAGGACGAAGCGGAAGATGAGGGCCTTGATCAGGAGCAAGATGCCAATGTGTCTGGTGGAGTGAGAGACTATGACTACCTGCTTGGGGTATGTGACTCAACGCCTGAATTGTCCCCCGTGCGTGTTGCAATGTTGCTGACCTTCTCTAGATGGCTATTTGGTCCTTTACTCAAGAACGCCTTGACAGACTGCATGAACAGATTGCCAAGAAGAAGGCTGAGCACGACGAACTTGAGGCACTCAGCGAGAAGGACCTATGGTGTCATGACCTGGATGAGTTCGAGGCCGAATGGGAGGAGCAGCTCCGCCTCGACTCTGAGATCAAGACCTCGATCCGTAGGTTGGGTCGCCGTGCGTCAAAGAAAATGGGAGCGGGTCGTGGTCGAAAGAAGGACGATGACGACTTCGACCCAGCACCACGAGTCAGGGCAAAGCCGGCTGCAAAGCCGAAGGTTGAGAAGGTTGCACCGCCAAAGGCAGCATCACGGTTTGCCGAGGTGTTTGCGGCCAAGCCCAAGAAGTCCGGCGGAGTTGGCACTGACGGTGCGGGCGACGATCCGGATGTCTTTGACGATGATGATTTCGCTGCGCTGAAGAGCAAACCTGTGAAGAATGAGGCACCAGTCAAGAAGGACATCCCGGTGAGGAATGCTGCTCCAGCTAAGAAGTCCATCCCCGTTGACGACGATGAGTCGGCCGTTGAGGAGGTCACTCGCGAGACCGAACCCGAGGTCGAGCCCGAGCTCCCATCAAACGGACGAACCAAGCGTACTGCAGCAGTACAGAAGAAAACTTGGGTTCTCGACGACACCGACGATGAGTCGGAGAGCAATGATGACCTGATGCTTGGTGATATTGGTGCCATGGTCAAGGGAATCGGCGCGAGCAACCACGAGTCATCTGAGGACAAGCCGCGTGTTAGCCTGTACAATATGACAAGGCCAGAGAGTAGCCATGGGCCTTCGGCGTCGCTGAAGGTGAAGAGCAAGCCTTCCAAGACATTCGATATGGACAGCCAGGACGACACCAACTACGAGATGTTGGCTAGATCGTCGCCCGCGAAGCCGCCGCAAGCCGATCCACTCGACGAATTTCTGTCCGACGACGACGACGATGACTTGCCCGCTGTGAAGAGGGCAGGCAAGCTCAAGGTGTCCCCGAAGGTGGCTTCCAAGCCTGCGGCAAGCGGCCCGGCCGCGAAGAAGCCGCGAGGCCGCCTGGCTACTGCTACGAAGGCCGCGCCTGCGAAGGCAACCCAGCTCTCTCCTGCTGCCAAGCTGTACGCGAAGAAGAAGGCAGTGCCGAAGGCCAAGAAGAGCGACTTCGACATGGACCTTGATGATGATGAGGAAGATGATCTCGCTGATCCTGCGTCGCCGCCGCCGAGACCCGCCGCGCGTGGCAGGCCCGGCCGCGCAGCTGTTGCCAAGGCCAAGCCTGTCTATGTCGACGACGACGACAGCGAAGAAGATGGCGACGACTACGACATGGACGAGAGCGATTAAGTCGCAAATCTGTCCGGATGGGCAAGTTGTTGCCAAGACAAAATCGCACCGTTGCGGTTTTCACAGACGTGTAAAAGCATACAATGAGGAGGATTACAATGGATGATTGTTTTTTGTAAAGATGTCAACCGTTCGTGGTGTACTTTATTGATTGGCAAGGCGTTGGCACTGATATCCAGAGTTTCGGAGAGTGATCTCTGCATCGCATTTTGAGCGCGCCAGACAGATTACGGTGTCGAATTTAACTACTCATTCCACTATGCTTTGTTTCAATGCTGTAAAAGTCGACAGCGGCATAGCCATGCGCAATTCTACTCGTAGGCATATACACCTGAGCTGAAACGTCAAATGTGACCAAGAGAAGCATATTGCATTTACCTCGTGGCCGAGGGCTTCAGGATGATGTTGTCAATGAGCCGCACCGCGGGGCCGTCGCTGTGGCCCAGGTCCTCGCCTGGCTGCGGCACCTCGACTGGCAGCATCTTGACCGCGCCACTCAGGATGCCGCCCTTTTTTGGGTCGACCTGGTCCAGCTCCATCATAGTGACGGGGTCAGCGAGCGAGATGTAGTCGACCTCAAACCTTACCCTTTGCTCGGGCGCAAGCTTCATCTGCGCCGCGAGCGTGTCCTGGACGACTTGGTGCGCAGCAGCGAGTATCGACTCGCGGTCGAGCGCCCCGCCGCCGCCATGCGCCTCGCTGTACCGCGCCTCGGCGGCCCTCAGCGCGCGGCTGAGCACGGTGGCGACTTTGCGCCTGCGTACGCCAAGATAGACATTCCTAGAGCTCAGCGCGAGGCCATCAGGTTCCCGGCTCGTGGGGCCCACGATGACCTGCGTCGGCATCAAGAAGTCGCGGACCATGTTGCGGATCACGACCGTCTGCTGGACGTCCTTTTGCCCAAAGTAGACGCGCTCAGGCTGGACAATGTTGAAGAGCTTCATGCACACGGTGGCGACGCCGCGGAAAAAGGTCGGCCTGCTGGCGCCCTCGAGGACCTCGCCGACGGGAGTTATCGTGACGAAGCTCCCCTTTGAGTCGACCTCCTGCCCGGGGAAGCCGGAAGGGTACACGTCGGCCGTGGTCGGGGCGAACACGGCGCTGATGCGGCCCAGGTTGGCGCCGTCGTCGGCGAGCTGGCGGTCGAGGTCGGCGAGGATCCTGCAGTCCGAGTCCCAGGTGACCGGGTACGAGGCGAGGTCCTCCTTGATGCCAAACTGGGCCGGGTTGACGTAGATGCTGACGACGACATGGTGGGCCTCGCGAGCGGCGGCGCGGATTAGGCTCAGGTGTCCCTCGTGCAGGGCGCCCATTGTGGGGACGAGGCCGACGATGCGGTGGTCGAGAAGGTGCGGC
This sequence comes from Microdochium nivale, assembly GCA_026745475.1. NCBI lineage: Eukaryota > Fungi > Ascomycota > Sordariomycetes > Xylariales > Microdochiaceae > Microdochium > Microdochium nivale. Next base: position 3,066,227 of record JANTFD010000004.1, on the reverse strand, counting down.
TTGCGCCAGCGACGGACGGACTCGACGGAGCGGAGGATGCGGATCGAGGACGAGGGGATCGTCTCGCGGGACCTGCGGGCGGGTGCTGGTCTTGTACCGCAGGACGAGGAGTACAGTGCGATGGTGGTTGCCGTGGCGGCGTGTGCCCACGGGGGCTGGCTCGCCGGTGAGGGCAGGGCCCTCCGTAGAGCGTATCTGAACATGTTTGGTGGGCTGGGGTGCCGGGTGAGGATTATTGGGGAAGGGAGAACAACGAAGAGTCGACAGACAAAGGGGAGGCTCTCAGGTGGCGGCTTGGGCGTTGTGAGCCATTGTGGTGAGTCAATGGCTGGCTGGGTCTGGCGGTGGCCGAGGCGGTCGTGATGGAAAGTGCCGTGCAGAAGCTGGGCCGGCGTGGTGTTTTGATGGCCCGGAGATGGAGGCCGAGGAGCAGGCAGTGTTGCGCTGGGGGTCTGGAGCAGGTGTCGGGCTTGTGCCTGAAATGTGGGGAGGGAGTCCCCTGCAAGCTCTGGAGCTCTCTCCACAGCTTACACATCTTCATCCTCACGTGTCACAACGTGCCAAAGCTGCCATGAGCAAGAGATAATACCTTGTTCCTAAGAAATGGCCGCCCTCCAATCCGGCTCGTATCGGCTCCGTGCCGCGACCTGTCTCGGGCTTGCCATCGCCGGTGTCACTGCCGAGTACGCCCAGCAGCAGCCAATACTCGACAATGTCAACTTCCAGTACAAGGAAGCCTGCCCGGACTACGCCCTCTACGCAAGCTATCCCCAGTACGTGCTTTCTACGCCTCTCCAGATCATGTCGGCTCTGGAATCTCAGGCAAAGAAGCTGACCTGGGCATGTTAACCCACCTAGCCGCCCACTAAGCAGCGGCCCTCTGGAGCTGCCGTTCCAGAGACCAGACCCCCGGTGTCGGACCTTCCAGTCGGACGCCATCGAGCAGGTCATCAAGGACGTCACTTCGCGCATGAAGAACCCAGATCTTGCCCGCCTCTTCGAGAATGCGTTCCCTGTAAGCTTGCTCGGCTCTCGACAAGGACGTAGCTTCTGTCAGGCACAGCTGACACCTCGCAGTCTACAACAGACACGACCGTCAAGTTCCACACCACGGGCAAAGACGGCCTCGGCATCGACGTTGCCGAGACGCTCGGTGACAAATGGCAAGGGCCGCATTCATTCATCATCACGGGTATGGCTGGTTCTATCATAGCACAACAACCACTGATTGTCCTCATCTGCTGACCTCGACTGCCTCTTCCTTTCTTTAGGTGACATCATCGCCGAGTGGCTGAGGGATTCTACAAACCAGCTCTCGCCCTACCAGGCACTGGCTAAGAAGGACCCTGCTATCCACACCCTCATCCTCGGCGCCATCAACACGCAGTCCGAGTACGTCATTGAGTCTCCGTACTGCAACGCCTTCCAGCCCCCTCCCATCAGTGGCCTGTCCGTCTCCCACAATGGGCAGGATGACGAAGTGCACCCGATCTACGACCCAAACTTCGTCTTTGAGTGCAAGTACGAGCTGGACTCGGTTGCCCACTTCCTCGCCCTCGGCAACGACTTTTTTGAGCACACCGGCTCCACAGAGTTCCTCACAGACCGGTGGTTTGTGGCACTAGACACCGTCCTGGATCTCATTGACGAGCAGTCCATGCCGACATTCAACGCAGAGACCGGGCGGTTCCGCAAGAACCAGTACACCTTCCAGCGCAGGACGAACTTGGGGACCGAGACTCTCAACCTGGCCGGGGTGGGGAACCCTCTGAACGGAGGCACTGGGCTTGTCCGTTCTGCATTCCGTCCCAGCGACGATGCAACCATCCTAGGCTACTTCATTCCCGCCAACGCCATGGCCAGTGTGGAGCTCCGGCGGACTGCCAAGGCTCTTAAGAAGGCTGGCAAGGCCGAATTGGCTGCGGAGCTTGAGAAGCTGAGCGGCAGAATCAGCAAGGGCATCTGGGAGCATGGAGTTGTCGAGCACAAGAAGTTCGGCAAGGTCTTTGCCTTCGAAGTTGACGGATATGGCTCGTCGATACTCATGGACGATGCCAACTACCCGTCCCTGCTTGCGCTGCCTCTGATGGGCTTTGTCGAGCAGGACGATGACGTGTATCAGAATACGCGCAAGATGCTCCTTGCCAAGGACTCGAACCCATACTACTTGACCGGGAAGGACTTCCAGGGCATTGGAGGTAAGCCAGCTTCAGCCGCCATAGGCGTGGTTTGCAGGTACTGACTGTGTCTACAGGACCACATATCGGACTGAGGAACGCATGGCCAATGAGCCTGCTGATCCAGGCGCGCACGTCGAACAACGATACGGAGATCAAGGAATGTATCGACCTCGTTCTCATGTCCAGCGGCCTCGGTCTCGTTCACGAAAGTGTCGACGTGGACAACGCGTACGCATACACGCGCAGCTGGTTTGCCTGGGCGAACGGCGTGTTTGCGGAAACCATTTTAGATCTAGCGGCACGCAAACCGGAGCTCATCTTTGGGGACAGCACGCCGTACACGATATGACCAGCGATAGTGTAAAACACACATCCTGTACAGAGAAGCTGATTACATGAAGAAAATGGATCGTGATTATGGTGATACTCCCAATCAGTTGACTATACGCCGAGCATGACTATCGTAGTATGAGCATCATCTTCAATGCTTTCTACAATCTGATACGAGTCTCATTTCTGCTCATCTGCACCGCCGCCTCCACGGCCACTGCCGCCTGCGACCTGCCAGCTAGAGGGCCCTTCATCGAGCATGCCCCCAACCACCTTTCCTAACCGTTCAACACCCTGGACTAAGTGATTCTCCTCTTCCCAGGCAAAACACAGCCGTATCGCATGATCCAGCTTCACGGCATCTTCGTCCCCTTGCACCTCAAACATGCCTCCGTATCCAATAATGAGCTCCTCGTCCCTCTTACACCTCTCCGCGATCGCCCTTGCCCCCGGGAACGGCTTCTCTTCGTTCCCAACAGGCAGATTTAGCCAGATGAAATATCCACCAAACACACCACCACCACCACCGTCCAGCCCGCCCTCTCCGACGCTCACGCCAAACGGCTGCGTCAGATACTCCTCGACAGCCCCCATCATCATCCCGTGCCGCCGGCGGAACGCGGGCCTCAGCACCTCCTCGATCTCTCGCTGCAGCTCGCCCGAGCGGAGCAGCTCGCAGACAATGGACGCTGTCATCTGCGAGGGGGCCCCTCCCGAGCGGGTAGCGCCCGTCTGGCTCAGGCCAAGCGCAAAGTCGGCCGTCGACTGCGTCCAGCCCGTGCGCAGGCCGGGGCCGGCGAGCTTGCTGAAGGACCCGTTGCTGATGGCGTGGCCGAAGTGTTGCTGCTCTCGGGTTCGGGGGGAGCTGGTGGTGCCGCCGGTTGCATTGGTAGTGGTGGAGGGGGAGGAGGATGATGATGGCGCGGCGGCGGCGGAGAGGTCGTGCTGCGAAGGGCCGAGGGCGAGGTCAATGTCCACGAGCCGGGGGAGGAGGGCCCTGTTCAAGTCGACCTCTCCATTCTCCCCGGCGGCGTCGGTCGCAGACGGAGAGGTAGACCACTGTAGCATGTCGTACACGTCGTCACATACGACCAGCGCGTCGTGCTCTCGCGCGAGCTCCACCAGCCCGCGCCGCCGGCGCAGCGACATGGTCTTGCCCGAAGGGTTGGCAAAAGTCGGGACACAGTAGATGACGTGCCTGTAAATCTTGCGGAAGGGGGCTGGGTCCTTGTACGCTGGACGGCCGCTTTCTGATTGCCGCCCCTCGCGGTCGAGCTTCTCCAGCTCCGCCGACAAGAACCCGAGGTCGATCCCCTCGTCGCCCTCGGGCACGGCGCGCATCCTCCCGCCGAACCCGGCGTCCGCCATGATGGGGCACGCGAGAAAGTACGCCGGCGCGACCATCCACACGGCGCGCGTGTACGACGGGTCTGTGAAGCTCGCGAGGATATTTGCGAGGGACTGCGATGCGCCGCCCGTGATGGTGATCTGGTCCACTACTGCCGCCGCCGCCACCGCTGCTCTAGCCGTCTTGGTCCCCATCGTCGTCGTGCTCGGGCCAGTGGGAGCAGCAGCAGCAGCGACAGCCCTATCATCGCTGTGCGGCTCGTTGTAGAACCTCCCCAGCCAGCCTGCCAGAGCCTCACGGAGCTCCTGGAACCCCGGGTCTGGCGCATACAGCAGCGCCGAGGCCGGTGTGCGGATCGACTCGGCCGAGAGCGCGGCCTGCGCGGCGCCCTTGAGGGCGTCGACGGGGAGGAGGCTTGTGCTGGGCCAGCCCCTATGCAGGTTGATCGGTGTCTGCTTCTCCCGAACTCTCATGGTACTGCTACTTCTACTGTCACCACTGGCGGCGGCCGCCGCTGGTGGTGCAGCTGTAGCTTGTTCCGTCATCGCTGATATGTGACGACGGACTTGGTCGCTCCGTGGTGCGCTGCCGCTGTACGCTAGCCTGATGTCTGCCGAGTGCGGGCGAAAGTCGGGTTTCGTTGCGGATGTGCGTTGCATGGACCCTTGTAGTGAAATGAGATGAAGTTTCCGGTGGTAGAGAATTGGAGCAGTCGTCGCTGTCTTCCTGCTGAACATGCCCCCCCAGCACGTGGTTGGTCTTTTTCGTTGCCGTGGAATACGCCAGGCTTGCTGTAGGTTTCTGCTTCTCGAGGCAAAGAGCAATTGAAAACTATAGTAATGAGCCTGGGTGCCGAGAAGCCATCAGAAATCGGGAGTCGGGATAGATGACGGGTTGTCTCGGCAGTGGACCCCGCGCCATCACGTCAGTGCTCCGTCCGTAGCCGGAGCGGCCGATCGGCCCCGCATGCCTCCAGTCCCAAGATACGGAATTATCAGCCAGTCGACGCACGCAAGGTACAATAGGCAAGCACTCACAGCCTCAAGAGTTACAATCGCATGGGTATCAATTTCGCCAAGTAAGTACGCCGTAGTCCTCCAGTCCGAAACAACCAGAAAAAGTCAAAGTCTCATCATGATACGCATATTCCTTTCTCGTGGTTTGCCTTTTTACCATCCCCACGTCCTCGAAGACGCAGTGAATACGGGCGGCTTCCACTGGATGCGCTCGGGCGCAATATATCTCTTGGCCTTGAGTTTGTCCTTCTCGCGCCGCGCGATGAGTGCCTCTGGGATGACCAGCTTGTGCTCGCCCTTGTGGTACACCTGCATCTTGAGCGCCTGCAGGGTATGTTCGACGTCCACTGTCATCATGGCCAGGGACGTCGAGATACCCTCGATGCTCGTCCGGTCGTCCCGCTCGCTGGACTCAATCAGCAGGTCGAGAATGACCTCGGACCAGTACTGGCGGTAACTAAGGAGTCCCAGATCGGATAGTGGCTTTTCGGGGGATCCAAGCTTGCCTTCGATTTTCGACAGCTCGTACGAAAACTGGATGAGCAGCCGACCAAAGCCCTTACGCTGGTATTGCGGCAGGGTCAAGATACAAGCCACATTGTACCCTTCCGCGCTCTCTTTTTCCTTGGAGAAGAAGCCGACCAGGTGGTGGCCCTTTTCTGTCTTCTGCGTCATGACATAGAACAAGAAAGGGTCAACATCGTAGTACAGTGTCTTGTGATCGAGGAACATTTTGCAGAAAAGGCACAGATTCCTGCACCATGTCCGCTGCCGCTTTCCGTCAATCTCAAAGAAAGACACGTAGTCGTCGCGATAGATCTCGTTACCTGGTGGGTGGTGAAGTGTGCAGCGGTGTCGGTGCCGCGCAAAGGACTTCTGGTCGGCGTAGTAGTTGAGGCAGAACTCGCAAATGTAGACAACGTCTTCGACGGTGAAGGGTTCCGGGTACGGCGAGAAGTACCATGGATACAGATTCCATTCGCCAAACTGCACCATCGAGATGTTTCGGATTCTTGCCAGTTCTGTCGGGTTCTGTGTCATGGAGCCGCCCGTACGCAGCTTTTCAATCTCCTTCTCCCTGCTGAACCCAACCTCGTCCTCCTTCTTCATATCCCCGCCCTCGTCATCGTCATCCAAATCCATCTCGTCCCCCCCGGCGGGCGTGCCTGTGGCCTTTGTAGAATTCGCATCGAACGGCGTGGAAGGCGTCTTCTGGCCATCGACAAACTCGGTCCATGGGTGCGGCGTCGTCGCCTCCGATATGACTGACTGCTCGCGCTTGCTCGGTCGCTTTGGGTTCTTGTTGGCGGCCTTTTTCTTGTTGCTGGCTACCGCACCTGCCGTCTTGCTCTTGTTGTCCTTTGGCTTGTCCTTGTCTGGGTTCGGCCACTCTACATCCTGCTCAAAGTCGATGCGGCGCACGGGCACCCACTCGTCGAGCCGCTTGTTGAAGTTGTCGAAATTGCAGTAGAACTGGCGGCCGCTCTTGGCTTCCTTGATGCTGAGGATCTCGGCGCGGCGGGCCTGCCCTTCCTTTTCAACCATAGCGATGCAGCCCACGCGCAGCGTGTCGGGTGTCGCCTTGCTCTTCTGCCGGGGCACGTCGGCCCCGACGGCTGGCTCGCCGTTGAGCACGCCTGGGCTCATGATGGGCTTCGATGTGCGTTGATGGTGATGGTTAATTGATGGAAAGTGTTTTGGAGGTCGCGGCTCGATTGATGGTTGATCTCGCGAGGGAATCCCCTGGTCGCATTTGTGTTGGGGGATAATGATCCGACGTGTGCTCCACTAGAAAGTTCGAGACACTGGCGCTGTAGAACAAGATTTAGCGCACTTTCTAGAACATGCTCCAGCGCTCATTGCCACTGTGGCACTCATTCTGTAGTGGAAGGGGCCTAGCATTCTCAAATGCGGATAGTCGCGCCACCAATACCCATCGCAAGGCTCAAAGCTCGTTATCGATCGTACTACGATGAACTTGAATAAAGTCTGTTGATACGTCTCAACTCAGAGATTCATTTAATGCCCCGTGGTGGAACTCCTTCCGATGCTGGAATTCTTGCAATGTTGTAAGCCTGACATAGCGAACCATCTGTCGTTCGTATTCGCTGCAAGGACGGTTCAAATATTATGAGGCTTCTAGCAATCCCGGAAGGTCGACTTTCGATCTACTTCGAAATGCATTCTTCTGCATGCATTGCTTCCTTTGGTCAAGTCTGGCCACAATATGCTAAGATTGCGGTACCTCAACGCCATTCGCACATCACCACGCTCGTAGCCCTCTCACACCACATCCAACTTCCGTAATCTTAGACAAACTGTTATTAGTAGTCAGAAAGATCGCTGTGGTGGATGAAATTCCATTACGATACTGCATGTGTTCTCTGCACTGTATCGGCCCTTCAGCACGCGTGGGTCAGATGTCGGAAATATGCCTGCCCTAGATATATTCCGACGGATGTTGCGTGGCTTGTCCGTTCTATCTTCCCATCATGAGGCTTCCCAATGTGCATATCTGCAGTATACCACGGCGTAGTCAGGCTCAGGTAGACACATCTTTAGACACAGTAGGATACGCATGCATCTGCGTCAAATTTCAAGTTAGCAATCATACAGACAGTATGCTTCGCAATCGCGTCTCGCCGGATTTCCAGACTCGCGCGGGTGTGAAGGAACAAAGTGACATACCTTCTCAGCAAACCCAACCCACTCCTCAACGCTCCTGACGTACGGGTCCGCGCTTGTGTCGGCAACAGACTCGTGACCCCAGACAACGAACTCGTCAAACACGCCCTGGCTTCGCAGAGCACCAACCTTTGTCGAGGGCTCCTCGTCCTCGGCGGCGTCTAGGTTCATGGCATCTCCTCCACTCGTATCATCATGGCCGTCATCGTGCCGCGGCCCTTGCTGAGAGGAGTCCTTGTCCTGCCTACTCGCCACGACGCCGTAGTACCCTTCTGGTACCTTGACGGTTTTGCCGTACAGTTTCCTGCCTCTGACGTAGGCAATGTCTTGTGTCCCATCTGCGGTATGGTGTCAGACGTATGTGGAGAGCGAGTCTGGAAATTGCACAGGTGAGAAAAGCGGAATACTGACCTTTGCTCGGCGCCGGGCTCCAGTATGTGTCTATCGAACCAACCTCGCCGTCGTGGTGGATGCGGCAGGGCAGTAGGTTCACGCGGGCTTTGAGCTGGTCTGCCTGGCCAGGGCCGTCGATCGCGAGAATGGGCTGAGACATGATTGTTTCTTTACGTGCAAGAGACTAGGTGCGGGACTTGCTTGTATTGCGGATGGCCGCGAAGTTATTATCGTGGTCTCAAAGCATTTGTGCTAAGGATTGCATGAAGTCCGGCACTAGAGGCCGGGGAGGGCACGCGACTGGAAACGCGTCCGGGAAACCACTTAAAGAATGACCCACTTAAAAGTGTGCTGCGGAAAGGCACCCGCAGCAGGGGTTCCGACATTGCTGCCAGAACTGCACTTCACAATGGCAATCACAACCCAAGGTTTCACCTGGGCCAGGGCATATTACAAAAGGTGCACAGGCTGGAGAGGGTCTATGACCCGCGTGTCATCTTGCCCGATTTCAGCATTATCGAACACTAATGAACATGAATCAAATTAGAGACGCTCGCTAGTGCTTGTTCTTCTTTTTCTTTTTCGTCGAAGTATTCGTCCTGCCCTTGCTCCGACCTCCGACATCAGCTGCGTCCGCGTCATCATCCCTGACAAACTTGCTGAACTTGTGCGCATGCTCGACGTCGAACTCGGACTTCTTCTTGCGGAATAGTAGCATGGCGACCCTCGCGTCCTCGATGCTCGAATGGTGCCCGCCCTGGATCTCGACGCCCAGCACCTCGCGCGCCAGCACCCGCAGCGCCGGTTTTGGGCCGTGCCCGTACTTTCTGTACCCGGAAAACCTCGCCGTGTCGCGGACCTGCGGCGTCGGGTGGCTCAGCATGAGCACAGCCAGGTCGTGCCGGAGATCGTGGCCGACGAGGATCCGGTCCTTGAGCAGCTCAGCGACAACGCGCTGCACCTCGTCAAACTCGCGGGCGTCCCGCACCGTCTTTGGCGTGATGCCCGTGATGCTCGTCCGCCAGTCCATGACCTTCTCCCTGGGCCGTACAAACGAGTCGTAAATCTGCTTCCCGTGAAAGTCGACGACGCTAACGCGCGCAAGGGCGTGGTCGTACCCGTCCGGCCCGATGCCGACCATCTCGCAGTCAAGCCCGATGTACTTGCCGACGTCGCTGATCTTGAGATCTAGTGCTAGGCCCTCGTTTATGCGGTGTTCCTCAGCTCCACCTGCTGCTGCTGCTGCACTGCTGCCGGCTCTCAGCAGCGCGTTGTCCTTGACGCCGAGATTGTATGCCTCGGCGAGAGCTTCCGTTGAGATATCGTTGTCTGCGGCCCAGAGAGCGAGCGACGGCGTTATAGTCGCCGAGGTGCCCTTAGGGATTGCCGAAGACTGTGTCACCCCCATGGATGTAGAAGGAGCCGGCGGCCTCACGGGCCAATTCCGCTGGCGTTTCTTCTCGTCTGGTTTCCTGGGCGGTTGGGTGTTTGGCTTCTGTTTCTTTGGGGCAGATGCCCTTTCCTCTGTAGCTTGCCTTTTGCTAGGGTTCTGTGGTGCTTGTTGCGCCTCTTGCGCTGGCCTCTTGGGCGCAGACGGCTCTGCCTTTATCTGAGCCTGCAACTTTTTCCAGTTTGAAGAGAGCGCAGGTGCCATCTTGTCGTGTGAGGGGGTGATGGCTATAAAAGGCTCATGGTCGTTCTTTCTGTCCTTACAAGTCTATGGAATGTTCTCTTGTGAAATTATAGGCTGATCTTGATGGCCAGGTACCAGAGAAAGGCTGTTTGTTGCAAAGTCGATTCGCGAGTCGGCAGGGGATCGCAAAGTGAGATGGAAAATCCACAGACAGTGCGATCTACACAGTTTTCCAACTGTGCATGGGGAACCAACCACCCCAACGACTCCATCAAGGACCAGCCAAGTTGAGCATCCTTCAACCGGGCAACCCTCGCAACAATCTGGGCTTTATGCAGTCAAGCCCACTTTCCCCGCACGCCCGAGAGATGGCTGACTGAGTCGGAGAGTCGCTGGCCGGCAACGCCTCTGATTCATATATCTGTATTCTCTAATGCTCTGGTGTCGTGCTTAAGGTTGGTAGGTGCATTAACTGCTGAAGTGCCCTGCAGACATCTTGTGGCACAATTGTCTGCCCGCTCCTAGGTCTGCGTGGCCTCCTAGGTTGGAGGTTGGGAGTTTGGACCTAGAGTCATGGATTCAAGGTCCCCACCCCCCATTCTAGACTTTTCTAGGGTTCCGGAGTGACGGTTACCTCCGACATTCTGACGATCTCCCGCGGGGCAACCACGTTCTCTTCCAGTACTTGATTTGCACACATCCCGAGATCAGCATTCCGCTGGGGAGGCCATTCCAGTCGTTCTTCGTAACCTGCCGTCCACTGTTTTTTTGCGTCGCCAACATCCTCCAATGGCTCCGCCCGAGACACCCGTGGCCGTTTCGGCGCCGGGCAAGGTGTTGCTCGCCGGCGGCTACCTCGTCCTCGACCGGGAATACACGGGCCTCGTCTTCGGCCTTAGTGCACGCATCAGCGTCGTGGCCCGCAGCATCCCGACCAGTGAGGGCGTCCAGCTCAGCGAGATTGTCGTCGACAGTCCTCAGTTCCTAGAGGCCCAGTGGCGCTACGGCTACCACCTAGCACCCGAGAGGGGTGGCATCAAGGTGACTCAGTTTCAAGTGTGCGTCTGACATGCCTCCTCCACGACATTCGACTAACATCTTCCCAGCGCCGGAAACATCAACGCCAACCCATTTGTTGAGACGACGCTGAGCTACGCCCTCACCTTCATCTCAACCCTGGCTCCTACCAAACAATCTTTCGCAGCCGCCCGGTTCACCGTCCTGGCCGACAACGACTACTACTCGCAGCCTCATTCCCGCATCGAGACCGGCAAGAACCCTACGCGCTTCGCCAAGTTCCCCACCGCCCTGCGCGACGCTCACAAGACCGGCCTCGGCTCCTCGGCAGCCCTCGTCACCTCCCTGACCGCCGCACTGCTCACCTATTACCTGCCCGAGAGCGAATTTGACCTCGCCACTCCCGAGGGCAGGCGGGTCCTGCACAACCTCGCCCAAGCCGCCCACTGCGCCGCCCAGGGCAAGGTCGGCTCCGGCTTCGACGTGGCCGCCGCCGTCTACGGCAGCTGCAAGTACCGCCGTTTCTCCCCCTCGGTCCTCAAGGCCCTGCCTGAGGCTGGCGCCGCCGGCTTCGCCCCGGCCCTGTTCGCCTGCGTCCGGACGGACGAGTGGGACACAGAGATCGCCAAGGACGGGGTGTCGCTCCCCGCGGGCGTCGCGCTGCGCATGTGCGATGTCGATTGCGGCAGCCAGACGGTGGGGATGGTGAAAAAGGTGCTCGCGTGGCGCGAGAGGGAGGCCGAGGGCGCAAAGACACTCTGGGACAGCCTGCAGGCCCAGAACGAGGCGCTCGGCGCGGCGCTCGAGAACGGCGAGCTCGACAAGGTGTCGGGTGCCGTGGCGTCGGTGCGCGAGCTGATCCGCGCGATGGGCAGCGAGAGCGGCGTGCCCATCGAGCCTGAGAGCCAGACGGCGCTGCTCGACGCGCTGCAGTCGGTCGAGGGCGTGTACAACGGCGTCGTGCCCGGCGCGGGCGGCTTCGATGCGTTGGCGCTGGTCATGCGGGACGATGACGAGACCGAAGCGCGTGTTAGAGAATTTCTAGCCCGCTGGAGCAAGGAGAAGGGCGGGGTGGTCAGGATGCTCGATGTCAAGGGCGAGATGGATGGTGCGAGGAGGGAAAGCCTAGACCAGTATCAAGGATGGGTGCAGTGAGGGTGGCTTGCTTGACTCTCTCATGTGTTTGGCGGAATTGACATTGTACAGCACATAGTGGCCTCGGAGGAGAATGTGCTATAAAACTAGAATACAAAATCTAAAACGTATATGCTATTAGTTGTCCGAGGCGGAGCTTTGCCGTCCTTGTGGTCTGTTGTCCGCCATATGACCTGTGTCGCTCACAAATCGCCTGTCGAGGCAGAGCTTGCCGAGATGCGCTTGGAAATAACACAAGCCAAAGAGATAGGATCCAATCCTACAGTTCTGCAAATTCATTAGCGCACGAGACGGTAGTACCAAAAAATAGTTATATATGGTCCGTCAACGCGGAACAATACCACAATGCAAATCTGTAGCTTGCGGGTGTGAGCTGAGAAATCGCTCTGTGCAAAATGAGACTGGGAAGCATCATCTGCTACAACTGGGTCGTGTCAGTTCCACCACGGGAAGTTTTCTTTGGCCGTGGCTATTTCCACATGTGATTATTCTTTCTAATTCAAAACTCGGTGGCTAGTGAATAAAGCACATATTACACATTCTGCTCTGCTCTATGATTGCCGAAGAGAATAATTCTTTTCGCTCTTGACTTTTCTGCGAATAAGAGAATTCTTAATTGGTTTCTTCCCATGTGCAGACATTTCCCAGATTACAAAATACATGTGCTCAGGTTTGCACGTCCAAGCAGTGGCCCCAGAGCCAATTCTGTAGTGCAACCCTCTTCTCGTGGCTCGAGATACTGAGTGATACACGTCCTTAGTTCGCCGGGACGGACTTATCTCATATGCAAGCAGGTCTTGGGTCGCTTCAAGGCGAGCCACAGGCTTGTAATTTTGTCTTATTGAGCGTCCTATAAGTATGTTTGAGTTAGCCATTATTCTGCGAGGCACACGTTTATTTTTGAGCAGTATCAAAGGCTCAGAGAAGACTTCAGGTGTAGAGGTCTGATCGCAGATCGTCTCAGATCCATGGCTGGAGCTTTTGTGCTCCCCTCCACGCCTTTTTCTTTTTCTCAGTCAGTTTTAACATTGAATTAATCTATTGAATTTGAGAGGCATAACTATACAATAAGGTAAATGTGGTCATCTAGTATTGACAAGACAACTTTCTACTCCTTGCGCGGTATATCTATGCGTTAGCACCAAGTAATACTAGTCCGTTATGCCGCTGAAACTGGTACTCGAATCCTCACCACGGCATTTGGGATATGTCGTGTGTAAGTCGACCCCGGCCTCGTCTGGAGCCGGCCAGGAGCCGGCAATGCCAGGTCTCCATAATTCATGACAGCTCCGAGCCCCTGACACCACCAGACCCTGGGAAAGTGGAGCCCGCTGAGAGCCACCCCGCGGCTTCTGCCGTGTTATCTGCTTATCAAACGAGGGGCAAACTTGACTTTTTTTTTGGTAGTCCAACGCCCTTGGAAAAAGTCACGAGCCAGGAAAGAGTCATCGAGGGGCGAGGCCCGTTGTTCATCGTCATCCACTTCTGGTTCTCTATCTCGCTCGCACCGGGTCTGGCGGTTAAATAAGCAGACACACACTCTCTCACCACCATCAGAGGCTCTCCACACCCACAGATCTACTACAGCACCTAACACCATGGCGAGCATGGAACTGGACGAGCCCATCTCCATCGCCCCAGTCGGGCAGGCAGGCCCGACGGGAGCAACGTGAGTCTGCTAGCACCCCTTGTTTTACATGGCATCCGTCCAAGCAAACACTAACAGGTGTACTGGTTCCCAGCATCTTCTGTTGCGACTGCGGTGCTCCCATCGACGGCACGACAGCGACAGGCGCCCGCTGCTACGACTGCATCAAGGTCCATCACGACGTCTCCCAAGGCATCCAGCGCGAAGCTGTCCTCAACTTCTGCCGCGATTGCGATCGATGGTTGCTCCCGCCCCAGAGCTGGGTCACTGCTGCGCCCGAGTCCCGCGAGCTGCTCGCCCTCTGTCTCAAGAAGCTGCGAGGTCTGACCAGGGTCCGCATTGTCGACGCCAGCTTCATCTGGACAGAGCCGCACTCGAAGCGTATCAAGGTCAAGCTCACAGTCCAGGACTCTGTCTCGGACGGTGTCCTCCTCCAACAGAGCTTTGAGGTTGTCTATGTCGTCTCCCACGGGCAGTGCCCAGAGTGTGCCAAGTCCTACACAGCAAACGTCTGGCGAGCCGTGGCTCAGGTCCGACAGAAGGTTCTGCACAAGCGCACGTTTCTGTACCTCGAGCAGCTTGTTCTTAAGCACGGCGCACACAAAGAAACCATCAACATCAAGGAGGCCAAGGACGGCATCGACTTTTACTTCTCACAGAGGAACCAGTGCGAAAAGTTTGTCGACTTCCTCAAATCTGTTGTTCCCGCCAACGTCAAGAAAGCCCAGGAACTCATCTCCATGGACACACATACCGCCAAGAAGTCGTACAAGTTCACATACTCTGTAGAAATTGTGCCAGTCTGCAAGGACGACTTGGTAGCCTTACCGATCAGTATCGCTAAGTCTCTGGGTAACATTTCTCCACTGGCAGTATGCTACAAGATCGGCACATCAGTCTATCTCATGGACACGCACACCCTCCAGACCGCCGATATTCCTGCGGCGTTGTACTGGCGCGCTCCATTCACTGCCCTAGCCGATTCGCAGGACCTCACAGAATTCATCGTCATGGACTGCGAGCCGACAGGACTGACAAAGGGTAAATGGATTCTGGCTGACTGCCAGCTTGCGCGTGCCTCTGATCTCGGCGTCAACGACAAGACATACTACGCGCGGACACATCTGGGCGGCATGCTTCACGCCGGAGACTCTGTCATGGGCTATATGCTGACGGGCGCAAACTTCAACAACCCCCAGTTTGATGTGATCGAAAACTCAAACACATACGCGAGCACTATACCCGACGTCATCGTGGTTAAGAAACACTACCCCAACCGCAAGCGCAACCGCAAGAGGAACTGGAAGGTTAAGCGCATGGCCAAGGACGATGGCGAGCTCCTGCCCAAGAAGGCCGACCAGGAGCGCATGGACCGCGAGTTTGAGCTTTTCCTGCAGGATCTTGAGGAGGACGACGAGTACCGCGGTGGTGTATCTCTATACAAGCAGCCTAAGCAGGCAGATGAGATGAGCGTAGCCATGACCGAGGATGGTGGAGATGACGTGCCACAGGTTGACATGGACGAGTTGCTGGATGACTTTGATGAGCTTACCATGGATGCATAAACGGTTATGGGATGACACGGGAAAAGGCGGCAAGAGTCATGGTTCGGGCATATACTGGCGTTAGGGCACGTTTGCTTTATCTATGAAGAAATGATATCGCTTTTGATACTATGAAGTGTTGTCCGTGCTCGGTTGACCTTGGTGACTATGTTACATGTAAGCCCTCTTCATTTTGGATACAGGTTGAACTCCTGATTGTCATCGGTTATCGTGGGTATCATTAAAGTGGTATATAAATGTATGCTCTTAGAATAGCTTGCTGAGCACTCGCTTCGTCTCCTCGGGCGCCTTCTCTCCACGCTGCTTACCAGCGGTGGCTTGCTTGAACTTGCGCTGCTCCCCTGCCCTCCCGGCACCGCCGCCGCCGCCGCTGACCGCGACATCATCGCCGTCAGCCCGGCTCTTCTTCTTGGCGGCTGTCTTCGCCTCCATGCCGTCCATGACCTTGGCCCTCTCGATATTGCGCACAAAGTCCTTGTTCTCCTTTGTCGCCTTTGTAATCTCTGCGCGGATCCTGCTAGTCCGCTCGGCAGCCTCGGAGGCAATCTGCTCAGTGAGGTTGTGCCACTTGAACCCCTTGAGGTAGATCATGCTCCAGACGTCGTCGCGGTAGTACGAGCCCTTGGCGCCGCCTATCGTGCGGGCGTTGAGCATGCTGACGACCGTCTTGGCGTCCTTCTTGTCGGTGAACTCGACCCAGCCGTCGGTGAAGTTGCGCTTCTTGTTGCCGCCCGCCTTGACGCGGCGCGTGTGCGCGGCCGGGTCCTCGGGCGACAGGAAGATGCGGTTGATGGTGCCGTACGAGTCCAGAAGGGACCGCAGCTTCTGGGGCTTCATGAACGGCGGGACGCGCGAGATGTAGACCAGCCCGGACTTTTTGACGGCCTTTTCGGTCGCGACGAGGTTCTTCTTGGTCAGGCGTGTGATGTCGGGGAGCTCGGGGAGTGCGTCGGCGGCAGCATCTCTGTCTTCGTCGTCGTCGTCGTCTTCTTCTACATCGTCGTCTTGCTCTTCGGCCTCGTCATCGCTGGATTTCCGACGTTTGCTGCTGCTGCTGGACTTTGCTGCGGTGGTCTGCTTTCGGCTGTGTTGAGCATCCGTGATGCGATCCTCGTCGTCGCTTTCCGACTCCTCGCTTGTCCTGCGCCTCTTTGCGTTCCGATTGCTGCCACCGACGCCGCCCTTTTGCACCTCGTCGGCATCCGAGTTGTAGCCCTGGCTCTCATTGTCGTCGTCGCTGTCGCCAGCGTCGAGGAACGCGTTCCTCTTCTCGGGAGCCATTGCGTCGCGACGGGGGTCGCCGAAGAAGGGATATTATTTCGTCTCGCACACCTGGATGTAGAAGGAGAGATGGCCCCGGTGAGGCTGTGTGTTTGTGTATAGGTGTGTGATCGTCAGACTATCGGGTGCGGCGGTCGTGATCGCCCCAGCGTGCACTTTGACGTCCCTTCTGGAATGCTTGAACCCGAGACAGCAAGCGAAGAAAAGTTTAAGTGGGTCACCGGCCGAGAAGGTCCAGGCCCCCCCCACGATAAGCACAAGAGTTGGAGCTTATCAGTTTCCGTGAGGGGTCCCACCGTCCGTCCACCCCCGTTGGAGGAGCTCCGGCCGTCGGAGCATGGAAGGCGACTTTTATCTGCCCCGCCACGGCCCTGCGCTGGGAGCTCCCCGTCTGATAGCGAGGGCGGGCGGGATGTCATCATATGCATGTGTACCTTGCCGGCATCGAAGATCGACTCTCCGCCAGAACGCCAGGACTTGCATTTCTTTGAGACATCATCGGCAGTGCCTATCTTGTTTCCCTGTCCCGCCCAACTACCTCACCAGTTAACAAAAAACACCTATCAAAGCCTCAATATCTACTGGCCAGATACGAATCAACCAAAAAAAACCTGTAAAGGACTTGTGACGAGCGAGCAAACCCGCCAGCAGCAACAATGTCGGCCGAAACAATCACCACAATCTCGCCAACCACCAACGAGCCGATCCTCACCCGGCACGGCGCCTCGGCGACCGACCTCGAGCAGCTCGCCGACGTCTCGGCCGAGACGTTCAGGACGTGGAGCAAGACAACCACGCTCGCGGACCGCCAGGCCATAGTCAAGAAGGCGCTCAAGCTGCTCGACGGCAAGAAGGATGAGCTGGCGCAGGAGATCACGGTGCAGATGGGCCGGCCGATCGCCTACACTGCAGGCGAGGGTGCGTTTTTCATTTATTTTTAAACCCTTTCTTTTACGCGTCTTGGGCCTTATGATGGCTATGGTTTTTTTTGTAAAAATCTGCTGAGAACTAGTCATGCTAATCGTCGTACTGGGATGGCTTCACAGTAACAACCGCCATCAAACGTGCCGAGTACCTGCTTAAGATCAGCGAAGACACGCTCAAGGACACGGACGGCGAGGCGGAGAAGGGCTTCAAGCGATTCATCCGCAAGGTGCCCGTCGGCCCCGTGCTAGTCCTCTTTGCGTGGAACGTGAGTGTGAATCCACAGCAGCTCTCTCTCTTTCTCTCTCTCTGTCATGCACGTGAAATTCCAGTCACTGCTCACTACAGGACTTTCTAACTCTTTTTTTCTGGAAAACCACAAGTACCCATACCTCATTCTCGTCAACTCACTCATCCCCGCGCTCCTCGCCGGCAACACCGTCATCCTCAAGCCGTCCCCGCAGACGCCCACGATCGTCGAGCAGGTCAGCAAGGTATTTTCCGAGGCCGGCCTGCCCCAGGGTGTGCTGCAGTACTTCCACAGCGGCAGCCCCCTCGTGATCGAGGGCATCGTGCGCAACCCCAAAATCGCGCTGGTGTGCTTTACCGGGTCCGTGGCAGGCGGGCTGGCGACGCAAAAGGCCGCCTCGGACCGCATCGTCAATGTTGGGCTCGAGCTCGGCGGCAAAGACCCGGCATACGTGAGGGCCGATGTGGACGTTGCCTGGGCCGCGGGGGAGATTGTCGACGGCAGCATCTTCAACTCTGGCCAGAGCTGCTGTGCGCTCGAGCGCGTATACGTCGATGCCAAGATATACGACGCCTTTGTCGAGGCCGCGCAGGAGGTGCTCAAGGGATACAAGGTCGGCGACCCGCTCGACAAGGAGACTCAGATCGGGCCCGTGGTGTCGGCGAGGTCAAAGGAAACCATCGAGGCGCACATTAAGGACGCCCTGGACAAGGGCGCAAAGGACGCGACACCCGCCAACGAGAGCTTCGACAACCTGCCCGCAAAGGGCAACTTTGTCAGGCCGACGCTGCTTGTCGGCGTCAGCCACGACATGACGGTCATGACCGAGGAGACGTTTGGTCCCGTCATTGCCGTGCAAAAAGTGTCGAGCGACGACGAGGCCGTCAAGCTCATGAACGACAGCGAGTTCGGCCTGACGGCCAGCATCTGGACAAAGGACACGGACAAGGGTTATGAGCTGGCCGAGCAGGTCGAGGCCGGCACAGTTTTTGTCAACCGTGCCGACTATCCCAGCCCTGTAAGTGGTTCTTGTTCTTGTCTTGTTGCTTTTATGCTAACACGATTGTTACATGCAGGACCTGGCGTGGACCGGCTGGAAGAACTCGGGCAAGGGTGTCACGCTGAGCAAGTTCGGGTTTGACCAGTTTGTCAAGCTCAAGAGCTACCACCTCAAGGATTACCCTAAATGAGGGAACAGACGAGTTGTAAGAACGAGTGCTTGTTGTCGAGCTCTGGACTGATGTGATGCAATGTTTCTTGCGCCGCGGCTATCGGGTCCTCAAGACACCCTGGTCCGAACAGGGAGAGTTTGACAGAAGGGGCACGTTGGACTAGCGCAGATATGCGAGGAAGAAGAAATAAAATAATGGCTACCATTCCCACATACCTTCTGCGTGCCCGTTGCGCATGTGAAATCTGAGACCTCGGGACATGCCGAAAACATGTTGTCCAGTTTAAGATGAGCCGAAAATGCCAACGCTGGGAGCCGGAATTAGAGCAGAAAATATCCAATCTGTTCATTGTTGCGCAGTCTGTCACTATGCTCTGTACTTGGCGACATGCCGGGAATCTTTGCTCGAGGACAAGTTCGGGGTCTTGACGCCACCATCTCACTAGAGTCGATCTGTGAGGCAGGCCTGGCCAGGGGCCTTTGGGGTGCAACCGCGCGTGAATGGGCGGCTCTGGCTTCGTGCAGTGCATATGTATGCACTGCAATCTGCCTAAAAACGCACGACGGCGCCACATGCAAAAGTAGGGCGATCGGCACTCATTATTGTGCGGCCCCCGGCCTCCGGGCATCTTGAAAGAAGAAAAAAGCCTCCGGGGCGACCGAGCGGCCGAAACGGTGCTGGCAGGGGGCCAGCATTCTTGTGTATGTAAGGTACCGTGTCAGGAAGGCCAGAAGCAGCACCGGCAGGGTTGCAAGGGTGGCCTTCAGACGTCTGGTGTAAATCTTTTCATGCTAAGACGCTTGGATTGATGTTAAGACTGATGATATGGCAGTCGGGCGAGTTTGTACTTGACCATGCAGGGCTGCTTGTCTCAGTCCGCGACACGGCCTGCGCGGCCTACTGTGAGCTGTGAGACTAGAGAGCGTAGCTTGAAGAAGGCACTGGCTGGGGCTTCACCACGGCAGCATGCAGCAAGACCGGGCCTGGGCTTGTCGAGGCTCGGGGTTGTGGACACTTGCCAGTACTCCGGCCGGAGTCGTATGATGCATGCTGTAAGCTGCATGCGCGGTGTGCGGTGTGTGGTGTGCGGTGTGCGGTGTGCAGCAGTGTGGATGCGTGCGCGCGTGGTGACGACAGAGCAGGCAACAGGACCAACAAGGCCGTTGCGGGTGGTGCTGGGTTGCAGACTAAAGCACGTAGGTGAGACCATCGCGTGTCGGCCAGCCTCGAGGACGCGTGCAGACGTGCCACTGTGACGACGCCTGACGATAGCAGCGAGACGACTCGGTACATAGTAGAGAGCTGGAATGCGGACTCATGAGAGGGTGTGTCAGATGCTGCGTGCTGCGTGCTTGCGCAGACCCGCCATCACGCAATCCAACCAGCCACGTGCTGCAGGCACGCAGTCGACGGGCTGCTGTTCATGCTCATGCGCCCTTGCAGGCCGTCTCGTTGTCGTCCGATGCGTCCGATGCGTCTGGTGCGTCTGGTGCGTCTGATGCGTCCTTCCTCTCCTGTCTCGCCCACCTTGACACAGCACACTCACACGCACCTGCACACGCACCTGCACCTGCATGCAAGGTTCGCTCGCCACGCCCCGCGAGCCCGTTCCGGCACGCTCCAGCCTGCCTGCGAAACGCAGGCCGATTGATGATTGCCGGGCGCTTCTTCGTCGTCCACTTGCCGTGCGTACATCCTTCCTTCCGTGTTTCCGTGGATGCAACGTCTCCACCGCGACCCATCCCGGCCCATCCTTGTAGCAGGCTGGCAGGCGGACAGGCTGGCAGCCCTACTTAGCACATTCTCTCCGTCTCGTGCTCGTGCACGCCCTGTCGACACGGCCGCCTTGATATTATAAGCCCCTCGCCCGCCACCTCCACCTCCGCCGCTGGCTTGATCCTTTCGATATTCGCCCTTTGACATTCACGACCATCTCTAGGCGACTCTCTCCAGCTGTTATTCAGCATCTCGGCCAGCCCACGCCAGCACCATCTCACCAACCAGGCCCCCCCGACCAAGACGAAGCAACCCGCACGGCAACACCTCATCCTTCACCCTTCACCATCCACCCATCATCGCCATGGCCGAGTGCATCTCTTTCAAGGCCCTCACCTTCCGCGTGCAGAAGCTCATCGGGCTCAAGCGCAAGGCCGCCCACCGCCGGTCTCTCAGGATTGTAAGCAAAGCCTGACGCGAGTCTGAAACCAAGACGCTGGCACAACACCGAGCCATCGAGTGCTAACACGTCCTTTTGTCCGACAGTCTGCCCCGTTCAACTTTGTGCATGAGTCCTCCGCACTGCCTGGCATCTCAGAAGACGAGTAAGTCTATTCTCTGCCCTCCCGTCTCGTCTCGTTTCGGCCAGGGAGATGAAGCTCCATCGGCTCGGTCATGCCCGCCGCTCTTGACGCCACCGTCCACCTCCATCCCTCTGGGCCCTGTATCTGCATCTGCCAGGCGCCGCGCTAGCATCGGCACGCTAGATCTCAGCCTATCAATGCGCATCGTCCGCCACTCCCACCACTCCCATCACCACCATCACCACTCGAGCCCTGCATCCTCGCCAATCTCCCCTCGCCATGGTGCCCCCCGCTAACTGCTGATTGGTGCACTCAGAATCTCCATCCTCAAGGAAAAGGCGGCTGCCTCTCGTATCGGCGTCGCTCCGGGCTCACCAGACACCACCACAAGACACCGCAGGGCCCCGGCCCCGCCATCATCGTCCCACTCGTCCACCTCGTCGCCCTCGTCGCCCTCTCCTCTGCGCTCACACGCGCCCATGGTCATGGCTGGTCGCCCAGTCCAGAAGCCGCTTGGCACCATGTTTTGAGGAGCGGCTGAGATTTGGACGTCCCCTCACAAGGCTCCCCGCCAGCGGGCACTTTCCGTTGGTCGCCACCACTGGCCGTCGCCACTTTTGAGCGGCGGTGTTCACTTCTTCTTTCTCACGACGAGCACGAATAGGCGTCTACCTTTGCAAAAGACCCCTGCCGTCTTTGCGATGCCGGGAGTATCAGGGCATGACGATGATATAGGAGTTCACAGAGGGAAAACGGACGGGTGGGCATGTTTGATTTTCAGCATCTTTGAGCCCTTCTCGTACACTGCTTCACGAGATATGGGTGTGCTTTATGAGTACGGCGTTCCGGCATTGCATATTGTAGGCATTCACCAAGCCAGTATGGGACCCCTCCCGCGACTGCGAGGGGGGGTACTGGCCAATAGACATTTTTCAGACCTTGTCCCCCAGGGACAATCTGCATAAACCTCTGCCGCGTCATCCACTCGCGTGAAACCTGCCATGCCGGAGCCGGCGAGCGTCGACCTATAATTGCCCATTTGTTTTGGAACGGGGTGACTGACTAGTGTGAGGCTGAGACGCAAGGTGTCCCGGAGGGCTAACAGCATGACGTTTTCGTCATGATGGATAGTCGGCTTCCGCGCCACTCCCAAACTCTAAGAGAGGCGTGACGACTGACACTTGACGGCATGCGGGGACCCATTGTCTGTGTCTGTCAGGGCTGTGTGGGTGGGGAGCAGGGGTGGGAGGGTCCTATTGATGGAACTCTGTGCATTTGGACACATGTACCGTACTGACTAAAAAAAAAACCCTCTCGAGAGTCTTTAAAGACGAGAGATGTAGATAATCCCCACAGGATTCTATATCCCTACTGCTGCTGCATAGCACACAAAAAGAGGAGGGGCATGGAAGAAAGGGTGGAAAACTAGATGATGCGATGATCTCTTCCCCCCTCTCTTCCTTTTCCTCTTCAAAGCGGCGGGCCCGGCGCATGATACCATAGGAAGGGGGGGGACCAACAAGATAAGGATCCAGCGAAAGCGCACATGGGGCGTGCAAGTGGGGTGCCGCCGATTAAGGTGTGCAGATCAGTTATTATTTATATATCCATACTTTGCTACTATGTATGCAGCGATTGCGTTCTCGCTCAAAGTAATCGCGGACACGAGGGTGCCGAGTGCGCAGGAGGGAGGGGAGGCTGTTGGCCACTCACTCAGATGGTACTGTAGTTTTATTATTATTATCATTCTTATCTAGTCTAGCCTAGCATACGTACGAGTGTTTGAAGACACCTAGTCGCAGATAACAAAGAAAGGAAACCCTTGAGGGTCGGTAGAGAGAAAATGTAGTAAAACAAGGACCGCCTGCTTGCCTGCCTTTTGTGCGAGTAGTCAAGATTTTGGACCCCTCTCCCCCCTCTCTTTCCCCGTCGTCAGGACTAGTACCCCATTAATCTACATTGCTTGTTCCCAAGTTATGGATGGAGCTGTTTGTGCTCGTCTACTTTTTTTTTTTTACGAGAATACGAGACGCGGATGCCCAGTCTGCAGTGCATCCTAAAAAGTAGAACCTCAGGAAATAGAGAAAGGACTCGCTTCTTAAATTTGTGTAACGTGGGAAATTTTTGACCACCGCACAACAGAGCGAAGCTACTCCACTCGAACATGACTGGAACAATTGTCAGAGCTTTTTTTTTTTTTTTTCTCCTGGAAAAGAGATTTGTGTGAGGTGCCGTGAACGGCTTTATTTATTTTTGCGAAATGGGCTTCTAAAGTAGTCGTGGCAGATACAACACTGACCACATATGGTGAGTTATCCTGGTTCAAGACAGCTCTCACCTCTTTGACGCCGTCGCTACCGTGTCTACCGAAACGCCATCGGCCGACTATAATGGTGCGGAGGCCGAGCTCGGGAATGGAACAGTTCCATAGGCGATGATCTGCGGATGGGGCATCTTCTTCCGACATGTTTGGTCACGCGTAGGCATGCCAAGACCTGCATCCACATTGTTCACACGCACGTGCGGGTCGATCACTCAGGAGGAGGCAGTAGTCCTTCTCATCAGTGCAAGCCTTGTCTATCCTGCGTGTTGCGCGTGATCGGACGCAAGTTTCCTCTCATCCCCACTGAGCCGACCAATGTGTGGTGGTGGGAGTGAAAGAGAGAGATGGAACAATTGTTCTTGGTTTGGAGATCGAATCCAGCAGCTGACAGTATTGTGCATTCTTGCAGTGTCCCGTTTCCGTCCACATGATCTTCGTTGTGTCCTTGAGTACGTTTTCAGTTTCTATGTGCTCATTTACTTCTCTTTGCCTCTTTATTCAAATGGGGCCAAGCCGGTGCTCGCTCCGGCTCGCCTTGTGGCTTGCGCGGCGGTTCTTGAGCCTGGTCAGGATGTCGCCCTCTTCCTCTTCGCTTTCGCTTGTCGAGTTAGATCTCTTGATCGCGGTGGGCTTTGACGGAGTGTTGATAGAGGTTGAGGTAACAGCTGGCTTGTTGATTACCTGTCGGGTAGTTTTTGGGACAAGTTCCCGTGGCGAGGACCGTGGTGCAGCTCCCGATGTCGTTGCAACCATACTGGAGCCCCGGAGCCCTAAGTGCCGATGGCCATCGGTGTTTTGCTGGAACGGCGTGTCGAGGTCATTATCATCGCTGCCCGTCGTCTCATCATTGCCGTTAGCAGCATCTTCCTGTCTGACTTTGCGAGTGCTGTGATTTCGGAGCCCCGGAATGCTTTTGAACGTCGGCTGCGGCGTCCCTTCCAGCACTCTTGGCGTGCGCGTTTGCGGCGAGCTTCTCAGCGGCACCGGCCTCGCTCCCGAGGAGGAGGCGTTGGCCGTGGCCGTGGCAGACGTTGGATCGAGCAGCGTAGCTGTCTTGCGCGGCCTTTGCATGAGTCCAAACAGCGACGTACTGCTGTACGGATTCCCGGCACTGTCAGATTCGTCTTCTTCGCTGTCTTGGTCCCGCTGCTGCGCGCCACCGCTTGCATCGTCACAATGGCCGTCATCGTC
The DNA here is from genome assembly GCA_026745475.1 of Microdochium nivale. Lineage (NCBI taxonomy): Eukaryota > Fungi > Ascomycota > Sordariomycetes > Xylariales > Microdochiaceae > Microdochium > Microdochium nivale. The sequence continues at coordinate 3,041,816 of JANTFD010000004.1, read as the reverse complement.
GTACTTTTGCTGCCTCCGCCTTTGCTGCTTCTCCCGTCGGATCCTCTCCGACCGCGCCTTCCGCTCCTGCTTCATCCGCACAAGATCCGTCATCCTCCCTACTACGGGCCGCGAGATGTTCTTAATCGTCGCCGCGTTCCGCGAGCCAGACGCGGTCTTGAGTCGCCGGTACTCGGCCGCGTGCAGGTGCGCCGTGAACTGCTGCGCCGTCGCGAGGAACTCGTCCTCGACCATACGCCAGCAGTCATCCCACTCGGCGCCGTCAATCATGTATCTGCAGTCGTGCGTCCGTATATGTCAGAACAAGGCGTGCTTATTGCGGGCTGCAAAGGGGAAATATCTCATTTTAGAAGGTGTTGATTTTGTACTCACACTTCTCGAAGAGGTTCTGGCGGCGGCGATGTCGAGCCGGCGCGATCTGAGGCACCGAGAAAAAAGTCAGCACTTCGTCTTGCCGCACAGGTCCATAGCCTTGCCCAAGGCGAATCCGTGAACAATGCACTCACCGGCACCCACAGCGCGCCCTGCTCCAACAACATTGGCGACCGCCCGCCCACGATCTCTTGAGGGATCTGCCGGAATGCTTGGCGTGGCCACCGGTTCGTGCTCTGTGCCATCACCAGCTCCCGTCTGGCCGTCGTCGTCGTCGTCGTCGTCGTCATCCCCACTACCATCTAAGCTTTGCGGCGCCTTGACCTCCCTGGAGGCTGCTCTTGCAAATGCCGGCGTTGAGGGCCCTGCACGCGCCGCACCAGGCGAGTTCTGAACTCCGCTGGTGCTGCCGCCGCTGGCAGTACTGGCTGGCAGATTGCGCGCCCATGGCAGTCGGCGCGTCATCGCGCGTGTTGCAAGCTGGTCATGTTGACGCGCCTGGCGTGATGAGCATTTAAGTGGTGAATCTGTAGGTGTGATTGCGAAGCAGATTCCTGCCAGTCAAAGTGGTAAAAGTGGCTGTTTAGTAGAGCAGCGCGCGCTGTTGTAGTGAGTGACATGATGAGGCACTAAACCACCTGGGCGTGAGCACCCGGACTTCATCTCCCTGCAAGATACTGTACACACCTGGACAACAGTGGAAAGAACATAGAAACCACATCAAGTGCGACGCTGTTACCTAACACGGTGAAATTCAAACGAGCTTCTCGTCTCATTCTCAGTTCTCATGATCATTTGTTTATTTCATTTCAAAGTCGGAAGAATGCCTGCTATGGAACAAGAAGAAGAAAAACGCGAACAAGGACTTTCTCATAGCCACAAGTCGCATCCTGCAGCTGCGACAAACAAATGCGAGAACAGCAACGAGCCTGCCACCGTGCAGATGGAGCGGCAGTCCGCCCTGATTATCATTCGCCAACAGTACAAGTGTTCCGTGCAACGCCAATGCATAATTGAAAACCCCACTGGCAGCCCCAACCAGAACATGCAAGACACCAACCAAATCCTACAGTTGCTGTCGCTGCCACGCCTCTTGCAGGAGACGCAATATCAGCAGTAACAAATTTCTGCAACGCCGCGCCACTCCATGCGCCACCTGTGCGAGCGTCTTCTAGGCATCGCTAGCGGCGCTCATTGCCTTGGCTGCCGCCCTTAGGCTCGCAATTTCTCGTCGTAATCTGGCATTCTCCTTCTTGACACGGGACGTCTCCTCGCCCGATTCCTTCATCGACTTGATGAGCTCGGCCTGTTCGTCGCGCTGCTTGCTCTTAAGCGCACGGGCTATCTTGCCCAGCTCGCTATTCAGCTTCTCGTACAGCAGCTCGTTCTCCGCCATGCTCTCCTTGAAGAGCTGGTCAATCTCCTTGACCTTAAAGTCCGATGCCTTAAGCAGGATATCCATGTCTTTTTGCAGCTGATTCTGACGTCCTGCAAAGTCACCGAGCATCTGCGGGAACCGCTCCTGCATGGACTGCACACTCGCGCTCAGTCTGCGGAGATCCACAGCTGTGCCTGCTGATGCTCTTGCCATTTCCGCACTGATCTCCGAGAGTTCGCTCCGGAGTTGCTCATCAACTTCTTCAAAGTCCTTTTTCTCAACTTGTAGCCGCTCGCGGAGTTTCTGCGTGGATTGAAGCCTGAGTCTTGCACTGGGCCGAGTCGGGCTTGATGAAGGGCGAGGCGGGGATCCAAGCGGGTCGTCTATTGTGTTGCTGCGCCCTGGCCGCAGCGTCGGTATGTGCGAAGTCGAGAGTGTTTTGGCATGGGACCTGCGTGGCTTCTCGCTGGTTGACGACGGCTCAGCCTGGAAAATGACTACTTGGTTCTCCTTCTGTCTGGGCGAGGTTGTTGTTTCCGCTGGCACGTTCTTGAATCGCATGGATCCGGGACTGATGAGGCTCTTTGAAGGTGATGGCGGTCTTCCTGGGGTCGAGTTAAACCGCTCTGATGTCTGTTTCATATTGTCCAAAGGCTGCAGGGGGGGTTCTTCCTCGTCCCCAAGTGATGCAGCTGCCATGAGGCTCTTGAGGTCGGAAAGAGAACTGCGTCGTTTCCTCTTCGTTTTCACACTGTTTGTTTCGTGTGCGGGCTCTCCAATCGTCTCAAGCCTCTGAGAACTAGTCGGGCGAGAAAGACTGGGATAAGTCTCATCAAATGCGCCTGCGATTGGTAGCCGATCGCCGCGTGATCCAGGTCGTCGAAGCTTGTTTGGTTCCAAATAGTTGCCGGCGTCGACGGAACGAGTTCTACCTATAGAACCTTTCGAGAAGCTTGAAACATCGCTGGCACTGGTATTCCGTGCGTGCTTGCTCAGGGTTCGCCACATAGATGACCTGCTGTCAGACTCGGTCTTACTGTTATGCCGGAGGAGGGTATCAAAGCCGAATTTTCTCCTTAACGAGGATGTGTTGGAGGTCACTGAGCCCGTATGCGACTTCCCATTGCGTCCGATCGAGGTCAAAGACTCGTAATTCAAACCATGTCGTTCGAGCAGAGCTTCCAAGCTGTTGGAGTTGCCCTCGAAGATGCGATCACAGTCCTCCACGAGTCTATCGAGGAGGTTGATGTAGTTCGCAGCGGTCCGATCCGGAACCAGGATCTCTGCGAATGCAAGTGTGAGTGCACCGCGATCACCATCATTCCCGCAGCCATCGAGAAGATCAGCAAGGAGCTTGATCATCGCAGTAAAGGCACGACGGTTCTGAGGCGCCATTTCGCCGAACAGGAATCTAACAAAATCGGAAAATTCCCCTGGGACCTGCTTTGATGCACGCTCCAGCAAGGCGTCCAGGGCCTTTTGGGTAATTATTGGACCCATCTGCTCTTTCCACGCGAGACGGATGAACTTGTCGAAAGCGGCAAAGACAACATCTGCACCCACATCAGGGGCGTGATCAACGTCGAATGGTGCCTCTTGCATCTTGTTATAGAGATCATTGACGAGGAGCTCATCGACGGCAGTCCTGTTGAGCACCATTCGGCCAATGATGTTGCCCTTGCAGGCTTGAAGGCTGGCCACGAAGCCGGTGAACGTTTGCTCTAGACGGATGAGAGGATTCTCAGGCCGGTCGTCTTCCGCTCCGAAACGGACATTGTCTCTACTCTTCACCGAGCCGTACAGAGAACTTGCTTCCCTTGTGCTGTTTGGTCGGCTCAGTGTACTGTTCTGGCGACTCAGCTGGGCTGCAGAAAAGAGCAGATTCGGGTCATCTGTAATGGCGCGTTGCAGTTTCGGCGGATTTGTCGGGTCCAACGTATTGTTGGTCCCGCCGCCTAGAAAACTAGACAAGTATTTGACTGGCGACGTCGATAAGAATGATCTCGTCTTCTCGGCCCTAGACGAAACACTCAGGCTTCGCAATACTTTGGTATGATATGAGACCAGCGCAGGACATAGAGAAGGATTCGACACCTGGAACTGGCTGTTCAGAAGCTGAATGACTAGATTATCGTAGTATTAGCGTCCGGCAACACTACTGTCAGTTTTTTTTTTTTTTTTTTTTTTTTAAACTTACTTCGTCTTGACAATGTTGGGAGGAAGTCTTCCAGCGCGATTTCGTCGGTGGACTTCTTGCCCGAGAGTCCAACTGTGATGACTACCACCTTACGCTGGTCCATCACAACCTTCACCTCGGAGCTGATTTCAACACCGTAGTGACCAATCGGGGCGCCCTTCGTCCCTCTGTCATTGTCGACAACGATCCTGATGGGAGCTGGTTCCGCACGACCATCCACGAGCTGATCCACGCCTTCTTGGAAGACTGCGGCGTAGAATGCAAAGGCTGTATCGGGCATTCTGACTGACCTCAGCGTCCACCTTGGGTCTTCGCGCTCTTTCTCAGAGAACCGGCCTTCGATCCTGGCCTTGACCACATCCTCACTCCACTTGGACCCTTTGCCTTCGTATGACTCCTGAAGCACCATGAATCGAGATGTCATTGCCGTGTTGGTCACAAACTGGCTGACGTGTGCCCCTTGCATCTCCTTGCTCGATGTCATCCAGATTGCGCCACCGTCAGCAGATTCAGTAAAGCGGATATCAGCAAGGTTATGCCACCCAGCAAATGCGACCTCGTACGATCCTGTACCCCCAGCCGCATGCGTCATCGAAACAAGCAAGCCTTCTGCGGAGGGCTTATCTATTTCCCTTAGCAGATCTCTTGCAGTCATTGTCGAATCTGTGAGCTTCTTGAGAATGACAAGGACGTCTGAGAATAGAAGCAGGATACCAGCACGGTCCTTCTCGTCCTCGTATGTGTCTTCAGTGATCTCGTGTGGAGCGGGTACTTCGTAGAAGTCTGCGGCTGTTATGAGTCGGCCTTTCGGTTCGAGGTCTGGAGCCCAACTTTGTACCATGTTCCGCAACCTGTTACTCAGTTGCGGCTTGTCCGTCAAGGGATCATCCATGGAGCATATGTTCGCGATAATATCTCGTGCCTTCAGCATCGGCTGGAGTGCTGGATGTGTCATTGGGAGGCATCCTACTATTTGGTCAATGAGCAGACTGTAGCGAGGAAGCCGCTGTACTGGCTCCACGACGATCGACCGAAGATGTTGTTCTCCGGAATTGGCAACGCGCTGGGAGAAGCTTGATTGTTGAGCCGTGAAGGATGAGATGAGATGTGGGAAATTCTGACTGGCACGGATATAGCTCTGATAGCAATCCGTGAAACGGGGAAACCACTCCATCATAACTTTCGCTATCGCTAGGGCGCCGCTTGCATCCTTGCTCCTATTCGAGGAGATTCCCGGAACATGTCGTCGAGATGAGGTCGTCCCAGACTCCACATCTGTTTGTGCTGTCAACTCCGTCTCGTCAATAACTCTCCGAAGTTCTTGCATGAAGCCCGTGTTCAACTGTAAAATTTGTTCCGAGGACCGGGGAAAAAGCTTATTAACTTCCGCCTCTGAAGGGCTGAGGCTATCATTCGACTTGTCTCGGGCTCGTTGCCGGTAGTCGTCGGCGACGTGCTTGACGAGCTCATTGAGCTTGGCAACATAGCGCTCTTCCGTCTCTACTAACTCGCCCATGTACTGACGAAGCTCAAGTTTTTGGTCCTTGGAGAAGGACTTGCCCCTGTTGAGAGCACTGGGTTTCGATGGTGCTCGGCGCAATCTCGACGTCGGGAGAAAGATTGGCTCTCCAAAAAGCTTGACAAGTCCGCTGTATATGCCGTACTGTCGAAGTGTCGGGTCCATGATGTCGTCTTCGTCTTCTGTCGCCTCTTCAAAGTCGCTAGCCTGCAGGGGAACGATTGCGCCAGGGGGGAGGACGAGATCGATGTCCACGCAGGTGATATGCTGGGTGCGCAGCGCTGCATGAAGCTTGCGAACTGTGTCTGAAGTGTGGTCGGCCTTGACCATGGCTTTCGCGATATCTGCAGCATGCTGCTCTGAGAAAAGCGTCTGTGCGGACCCAGGCCTGCTGCCGCGTGTGGGATATAGCTGTCGTACATGCTGCTTGACCGTTTCTGGGAGCTCGTGGAAGTACTTTGACAAACCAAAGGCCAGCGCGCGGTAGACCTCATCGACTTGAAATTCGCGGGGCAAATGGCTGACGACGTTGTAGAAAGGCGAGTTGGGAGATATTGTGAGCCTCGGGAAGCATTGGAAACCGACCGGGCTGTAAATGTGGACCTGGACACGGGAGCTGTTGAAGGTCAAGTTGGCCGTGGTTGAAGAACCATGGAAGATGAGGATGGGCAAATGGCCGAGCAAAGGGTCTGTGGCCTGGTACAGGTTGACGTGGTCGGGTGAGAGCGCCAGCTCTTCTGTAACGCAAACCATGGCCGCTGCTAGTTGGGTGCTGGCATGGTGTGCCGGGTGGTTGAGCGAGAGTGGGCTGTGCGATGCGGCGCGATGCGATGCGACAAGAGTGTTTGTTGGCGGGGCAGGGCGGTGGGAGAGTGGCGGGCTTGAGATGGAGCGGTCGTCGTCGTGAGTCGTGACACACGCAGCTGGTGGTTGCACAGCTCGCAAGGAGTGAATAGCAGGGCGCACGTATCTGCCCCAGGCGCAAACTTGCTTGCAGCCGTCGTGCTGGTGGGTGTTGCACAATAAATCGCTGTGCGCAGCATGCGGCTGTGGTGGGAAAGCGGCCTTTGTTTACAGAGTCGGGCGTGGACGGCGGAGGCGACTAGCTCCGTGGACCGGTCGCTGTGGCACCAGGGAAAAGAAAGTTGCTGCTGCTGGCCCCGGCCTGTCTACGCCGTTCCGAGAATCTGCAGACTAGGCTGTAGACACCTCGCAGGCCAACTATCGCAGCTTTGAGCCGGAGTGGACTGGAGTTGGGCAACTCGCCAAGACAGACGGGCCTGGTTGGTTGCATGCGCGCCCACTCGCGACGTCCGCTTCAGGCTCCGGAAATCGCAACTTACCCCAAGAGCAGTTATGCGGGACGAGCATAGGCCAGAAGATGGGCCGTGTGGGTAATGCTGCTGCGCTATGCCAGTGGTCGGTGAGCGATTGTCGGCATGGCCGCCGCCCCTGCAATTGATAATAGGCGAGATAGGTATGGGGAATGCTTAGCGGCCGTTGGTGGTGTTGATGGCAATCTTTCTTGGGGCGAAAAGGCGAAAAGAGAGGATCGGGACGGGCTTTGCAAAATGGCAGGGCGACGCGGGGGGGGCAGCAGTCAGTCAGTGTTGTTTACTTTGTTCAACACCTGGGCAGCAACCCCGCTCGCGGCTGTCGCGAGTAAACAAGCTGGGCAGCTGCGGATTATGCTTTTGCTGGGGAACCTGCCTTGCCTGCAAGAGGAGCACGGGTTATGTAAGCACATCTGGGACTCCGGAGTCCAGCGCTGTCATCAGCCAGCCTCATCCATGCTCAGGCGGATCCTTGTAGTCCCCACCTGCACTTCACAAATCCCCCGAAGCACACCACCGCGTCTTCTTTTTTGTAATTACATACCGACTCACAACTCAGCTGACTTCTGACCGCCCGGGGTCAGCCACAACCAAGATTGAGAATGTCGAGTCAGGCGGATGTGGGTATTTCCCTCATCCATGCACCTGATGGCGTTGGCTACAAGCTGCTCGAGCTGCCCCCGGAGCTCCTCGCCCTCCTCGAGTCGGATGAGCCTCCCATGTACGTGTCTCCATGGTGATCAACTCCTGCTGCGAAAAGGCCCACACCATTGACGTTTTGCGTCAGCATAACAATCGAGTCTTCGTCAGCCTCGGCTGTCCTCAAGACAGCGTCGCACTCGTGGGGTCTACGACAGAAGAACACTTCCAATGCACTGATCCTCCTACAAGCCGAGGCTCCAGCTTCAGTAGAGGCCTCGTCTGCAGCAGAGATGCCAGTGCCGCGACTCAAGGCCATCTCTACCTTGCACGACACCATCGAACTTGTGACTGAGCCCTCCGCCACAGCCGTACCGACTACGAGAGGCAAGTGGCATGAGAAGTTTGCAAAGGGGCGGTAAACGACATCATTGAACATATATTCGACCTCCGGTATGTGGCTGGCCGGTCAGAATGACTAGGGTACATAGACGGAATAGGTACGGCGAGCCTTCACGGCAATGGCCAGTAACCGACACGATCTCGCCTTAGCAGCATACCACAGGGAAAGCGTTCCTAACCCAACGCAACCCAGCCGATGTGTCGTACTCACGGCAGACCCTTTCTCAAAGATCTAGTAGGCATGAAGGCGCCACCTGCAGGTTTTGTGGTTGGTCTCCATAATCTACAAACTGGGACCTACACTGAGGAATGTCGACAATTACTACGCGAATCGGCTTCCAAGCCCGCTGAAAATATGAGAAGCTCTCTCAACAAAAGAAGTGCCAGAGTCTAGAGGTCAAGAAGAAACACTAGTTGACTGATATGTGGCTTCCTCCGGTACCGCGCGTTCCGATGCCGCGAACAAGGATCTGTCCGGCTGAGACATATTACCGGGGCCTCGAGTGATTTACAGTACAGGGAATGGACAATCGGAGGGCGAAGCGACAATCTCCAACATGACTGCACCTGTTATGCTACTATACATGCTAGAGATCATCCCCTCCTAAAAGAACAACACAGAGGAGAGGTCGCGATGTAGAAAGAGGAACAAACTCCGGGTCAAATGCTCCTGTAATGGCATATTAGACTTTAGTTTTCATGTGTTAGCAGAGATGGGGCTCGAAACATCGCTATGCCCTCTATGGCCCGACTAATGACTTAAGACCCGGGCACTTTATACCCTATAGAGCACGGTATGAGGCGAACGTGGCGAAGAGTCCGGGGCTAAGGCAGACTTTAAAGTAGTCGCGAAAATGTTATGCAGCGCGTGATGCTGTTTGTACGTACCATTATATTGTCTGCCTTGTCTAGTTATGGCGTCTTCTGCCCTGCGACTTTCAGCATAAAAACAGATCATTCTTGTCGTATATACCAGCTCCGTAAGACGTAAATTGTAACCACACCTTCGACTTGCAGCTTGCTCTGGATTTATCCCACAAATTTCCCCCATAGCGGATTATCCAAGTGTCTCTCCACACAGCAGATATCTAGTTTCCGTCTCGCTACCTCCATCATCATCTTACTCTAGCACCAGCAGTACTTCTCGTTGTTCACCCACACCACATCCTCCGACTTGGTCCCTTCGCCGTACCACATGAGGCTTGGGATGCTCGCCTCTTCCCGCTCGATGACCTCGTGCTCGAGCTCACTGTCCCGCAGTAGCCGCGCCACGACCCCTTCGGGATTCCACAGGTCCACGCGGCCGCAGCTCCACTGTTGGGCCGTGGTCTGCGCGGCGCGGATCACCGCGGTGAACGACTCCACGAGCTGGGCGTTGTCGTGCTGCTGGTCCTCGTTCTCGACGACGAGCCGCAAAATGTACAGCGTGTTGTCCTTGGGCGACAAGGGGCCCTTGGAGTAGTTACGCATCCAGATGGCCCACACCCGTCGGCCCACGGGCCCGACGGCGATGCCCTTGACCTCGTTGGCCTCGAGCTTGCCCGGGTGTCTGCGGAGGGCGGCGGCGCTGCGCGGCTGCCGCGGCGGGCTCGCGGAGGAGGAGGAGGAGGGGGAAGGCGAGTTGCCGCGATCGTTGGTAGTAGTGTTATTCTTGCCGTCTTCGACATTGGCTAGGTTCGGGTCCCGATCGGGAAACACGAGCGAGGCAATGTACGAGTCACGATACAGGTGCCACAGCATCTGGTCGTGCGAGGGGGAAAATGCCATTGCGGTCTTGCCCGTCTCGCGCGCTGTCTTGGCGAGTTTCTCGCGCAGGGCGGCCTCGTCGAGGGCGCAGAAATCGGCGACGTTGCCGTACGTGATGGGCGTCGATGGCAGCTTGGCCTTTGCGGCGGAAATCTCGCGGTGGAAGTCGCCGGCGAGGAACTCGACATGTTGGCTGGCGAACGGGACCCAGCCCTTCTTAGCGTAGAACTTTTTGCCAATGTCGCTCCACAGCGTTGAGCAGATTGCCTTCTTCTTATTCTTGCTGCTGCTGATGTCGGCACCCTGGGGCGCCAGGTCCCAATTCTCCAGCTGCACGCCCACCTCGGCGAGCATGCGCGACGCATACGAGCGCCCACGAAATTCGGGGCTCGTGTACACGCTTCCGATCCCGTGGCCGATCTCCTCGGTGATTGCCCCGTCGCCAGTAGGGGAGGCTACGAGTACCTTCTTCATGATGGACTCGCACGACGAGAGGAGCAGGCGCTCTGAGCCAGAGCTGCTTCCCGCCTCGGCAATGTCATTGCCGCTCGTGGTCAGGATCCAGTGCGTGATGCCTCCATTACGGTTAATGGGTATCGTAACAAGGTACAGCTCGCGTTCGAGGTATTCCTCGGGGGTGAGGGCGCCTGCCCATTCGTTCGCATTCATGGTCCATGTTTGGCGCTTCTCGTCGTCCGTGGGGTGGGCGAGGACCACCGAAGGCGATGTCGCTGCTGGTAGGTCGGCCATGGTGGTGTCTGCAGAGCCCATGGCAACGATGCCTAGTGCAGTCTGGTTCGGTCACTATGGATCAAGTTTAGGAACCTAAAGGTACCTAATGTGTTCAATGCTTTGTGGGTGCAAGTATCCGTCAGCCAAGGTTGACTTGTTGGAAGTTCAGCCAGGACGCGTGAATGTCGAGGGTTGACGAGTTGTTGAGGCGTGTGGTGGGAACTGAGACAAGCAACCAGGGCACTCGTTTGTCGTGGATGGCATCATCTACTGTGTGTCCAATGCTCGCACAATGTCTCTGCAATTCAAACCCCAGAAAGGAGAAACATGTAGCAAGCCAGAGTGTCCCACGAGACGGGCCAAGTGGGTTGTGGCCGGCCTTTAAAGGTGAGTGCGGCTTGTCACGGTGGAGCAGGCACGCCCTTCAGATAAGCTGGAGCGGACCACGCCCAGTGACAGTGACGCGGGTGGAGACTAGCAAGAATCCGGGGCAGCAGAACATCGAGGAGGGGGAATCAATTATGCTTGTCGAACTGAGTTCCACACAGCAGAGTAATTTTTGCGTAATAGTGGCCCATATGACCACCTTCGTCCTCGAGCCGTCCTGCAAAATCCCGACGCAGTAGTCACGAGAACGCCCACCTGACCACCGGACGCAGCAGGAGGTTCTGGCTAGCCGCGAGCATAGACCAGAAGCTCGGCCGGGCGGCTTAAACAAACATGCCCAATCAAGCCGGATTCTGTAAGACACTGGGCCAGTTGCGAAACGTAATAGGCTGCAGCCTCTATTGCTGCCCCAGCTCCAGGGGGCTGCCACCGCCGGTCGATATGCACAAACCCCGACACAAGCCGCGCCGGCCACCGCCAGGACCCCCGGTCTCCGTACCGTGTTGCGGGGTCCGCCCCGGGTCGAGCTGCTGTTAGCGATCACAATCCTGCACGAGACACAACCGTGCGTTTTGAATCTCTTTGATTCATTTTCGTGGCGTTCTCCGTGGCCCATAGCGGACGGTGCACCAGGTCGCTTCTAGTTTTTCTATCCGTCGCCTCGGTCCCTCGGCGCCCGGCCGCCGTCTTGCTTATTCTCCCGTCATCCTGCCCCTTTAGTGCCCGTGGCCGTCGTCCGGCTCGCCCCGCTCCTCGGGGTCCAGCTTGATCAGCGTATCAATCCGCATGATGCTGATACATGCCTCCACCGCACTCTTGAGCTGCCGGATCTTGCTCATGCTCGGCTCCAGCACGCCCGCCTTGAGCTCGTCCACAACCTTGCCGTTCATCAGGTCCAATCCGTAGTTCTTGTAATTCTTCTTACGCGCCAACGTTTTCTCGTCTTCGTTGCCCTCGCCATCTTGTGTCCGCTGTGACAGAGCGTGTCTTGACCGCAGCTGCGCTACAAGCTCAGTGGCATCCTTGGCCGCGTTTACAGCCAGTGTCTTGGGTATCACAAGCAGTGACTGCGCAAACTCGCCAATGGCGAGCTGCTCCCTCGAACCAACAGTGCCGGCGAACTCCTCAAGGTAGATGTGCAGAGCTGTCTCAACAGCACCACCGCCTGGCACCACACTACCACTCTCGAGCGTGCGCTTGACGGCACAAAGAGAGTCGTGAACCGACCGCTCCATCTCATCGAGCTGATAGTCGTTGGCGCCTCGCAGCAGGATGGATGCAGAGGAGTGCTCCTTAGTTCCCTTGACGAGAATGCACTCATCGTCCGAGATCCGCTCCTGGGAAACCTCCTCGGCATAGCCAAGAGAGGATGCGTCGAAGCGCTCGTCGCCATTCAGATCAGATAGGGTGCTAAGAAGCGACGCTCCGGTGGCCTTAGCAATGCGTCGGAGATCCTCCTTCGCACAGCGCCGCACCGCCATAGCACCACGCTCGATGAATAGTTTCAGACACATGTCATCGATACCCTTTGTGGTCAAAATGACGTTGGCACCAGCCTTAAGGATCATCTCGATACGCTCAATGACCATGCCGGACTCCCTTTGTCTGATCTGCTCGAGCTGTTGCGGGTCGTCGATGGTAATCTGAATTCCGAGCTTCATGCGCTCCTTCTGAAAGTTGATGTCAAAGCAAGCGATCTTGGCGTTTTGGACACTGGTGACCATGGCTTGTGACGCGACGGTGCAGTTGAGGGCATATCCCTTGACTAAAATCGACTCGAGAGTACCCTTGCCGTGGGCCTTCAGAATGTTGACAGCCTTGACTGGGTATTTGACCTCGCCACGGTTGTTCTTGGTCTCTACTGCCATCATGGCATCGACAACCATGTTGGAGAAGAAGTCTGAATCAGAACCAATGACCTTGCTTGACATTGACGTCTTGGCGATGTTGATGAGGGACTCGCGGCCGAGGTTGTCTACCTTGATGCTTATGATTTCATTCATGTACTTGACAGCTTCGCGGAGGGCAAGGCGGTAGCCAGTGATGATCGTGGTGGGGTGTATCCTGTTCTTCATGAGTTCGTTGGCTCTGCGGAGAAGTTCGGCGGCGATGAGGACGACGGAGGTGGTGCCGTCGCCAACCTCCTTGTCCTGCTGGTGGGCAAGGTCGACGAGGATCTTGCCGGCCGGGTGTTCGACATCGAGCAAGCTGAGGATAGTAGCACCGTCATTTGTCACGGTCACATCCTAGGTAAGATTCGGATTAGAGTCTGCATCATACTATGGGCAAAGGTGGTCCAAAGATAATATTGTACTTACACCAATATCGTCGACCATCATCTTGTCGAGGCCACTGGGACCGAAGGAGCTCTTGACCACATTGGCGATGGCCTGCGTGGCAAGGACTGATTGTGCGCAGAGGTTTGGTCAGCACAGAGACACAGGTCGACGCCGAGATATAGCGTGATGCACCTACCGTTCTGATCCCTAATATCTTGACCCGAAATCTTCTGGCCACCTAGGAACAAGGTGCCGTTCCCGGGCTGCTCAAACATCGAGGCCATGATGAGGGGTGAGGGCGGTGACAGTGGCCCGCGGGGTCGATGGAAGCTTCAGTGACGAGGTCGAGGGCAGCACAAGGACAGATCGGGAGACTCTGCTGGGGGATGATGTGGTGGCCGTGCGGTCTAGTTGCTCCTCAGACTGCCGTGTGAAGATGGAGGGACGTTGGGTGGGAGCTTCACGGGTACATCCCACCACGAGGCTGCAGCGCAGGCACCTCCTATTGCGACTCGGGCCTGCCCTAGTTACCGCTCCCAGAACTTTTTGCCGTGCCAGCAGCCAAATTTTGAAGCACGGGCCCTTGTCAGAGAGGGGCGCACTATCGGCTCTGCTATCGGCCGCCTTTTGCTCCACTTGCACCCAGTCTCGCCAGTGTCACTCACAGCTCACAATGGACCCCTCAGCTCGGCCTGCAGCAGAGCCGCTGCCCCTCCCAGCGCGGGGCACCACTTTTTCGCGTCTCGTCGCCCAAGGGTTCACTTATCGAATTGCACTTGCCTCCCATCTCTGACTCCTTGCCGAGCCACGCTCAACCAAAAGCTTGGATCTTCGTCCTTGTGTCGGCTTGACTCAGAAGCCTGTATTGGCACAGCTTTAACCAAGGTTTGTACATTCATTTTCGCCCAGTGTGTCTGGGACGAAGAATCTCTGCCGTGGCATCCACTAACACCGCGGATCGCACCTCAGCCGAACAAACACGACATCGGTCAGCCCTCATCCCGACTTTTCTTCAACCCGGTCCCCAGAATAACCGCTGCTATGGAGGACAACAAGCCCGTAGAGCCCTCCAAGAGCGCTCTGAAGAAGGCCGAGAAGGAGGCCAAATGGGCTGCCGACAAGGCTGCGAAGGCCGCCAAGAAAGCTTCCGTTCCTATCGTGGGTGGCAAGAAGACCGACGATATTATCGGCATTACAACGAGCAAGGCCGAAAACTTTCCGCAATGGTACCAGGAGGTCGTCCTCAAGGCCGAGATGATCGACTACTACAATGAGATTTCGGGCTTCTTCATCATGCGCCCCAATTCCATGTATATCTGGAACGTCATCCGCAAGTGGTTCACAGAGCGCATTGAGGGCCTGGGCGTCGAGGAAACGAGTTTCCCCATGTTCTTGTCCTCGAAGTCGCTGGAGAAGGAGAAGGACCACGTCGAGGGTTTCGCCCCCGAGCTTGCCTGGGTTACCAAGGCGTAAGTCGCGACTCCGATCTCGGCCCCTGGCATTCAGCGCTCCCGAATCCCTACTGACAACTCTCCCAATAGTGGTGACAAGGACCTCGAGGTTCCCGTGGCCGTCCGTCCCACCTCCGAGGCTGTCATGTACCCTTACTACTCTAAGTGGATTCGCAGTCACCGAGACCTTCCCTTCAGGCTCAACCAGTGGAACTCTGTCGTGCGGTGGGAAGCCAAGCAGACGACCCCCTTCCTTCGCGCCAGAGAGTTCCTCTGGCAGGAAGGCCATACCGCCCACCTCACGGAGAAGCTTGCCGGCGAGGAGGTTTTGCAAATCCTCGACTGGTATGCCGGTGTCTACGAAGAGCTCCTTGCCGTTCCCGTTGTCAAGGGCCGCAAGACCGAGAACGAGAAGTTCGCTGGCGGCTACTACACCACTACTGTGGAGGGTTACATTCCTTCCAATGGCCGTGGTATCCAGGGTGCCACTTCTCACTGCCTTGGACAGAACTTCAGCAAGATGTTCGACATCACAGTTGAAGACCCTACGGAGCAGGGCAAGCATGTTCATGTCTGGCAGAACTCGTGGGGTCTGTCAACACGCGTGATTGGTGTCATGGTCATGATCCACGGTGATGACAAGGGCCTGGTCACTCCCCCTCGCATCGCCAAGATTCAGGCCATCCTCATTCCCCTGGGTATCACCAAGAGCACCACCCCCGAACAAAAGGAGAAGCACAGCCAGGAGGTGGCGAACATCAAGGCCACTCTTAAGAAAGCTGGCGTCCGGGTCGAGGACGATCTGAGAGACAGCTACACTCCGGCCTGGAAGTTCAACGACTGGGAGCTGAAGGGCGTCCCTCTCCGTCTTGAGTTCGGACCCAAGGATATGGCTAACGGCGTTGTCAGCTACGCACGCCGTGACACTGGCGAGAAGGGCACCATCCCCATTGCTGACATCAGCAGCAAAGTCCCTGAGCTGCTCGAGACCATCCAGAAGGACCTTTACGAGAAGGCCGAGAAGGCCTTCCGGGAACACCGCCTGGTCATCAACGACTGGTCAAAGGTTGTGCCCGCCCTTGACACCAAGAACGTTGTCCTGATCCCCTTCTGCGGCGACGGCAAGTGTGAGGACGAGATCAAGGACCTCACCACGGGCCGTGGCGATGAGGACCCCAACACGCCCGAGGCCCAGAAGGCCCCTTCTATGGGCATGAAGAGTCTGTGTATCCCCTTCGAGCAGCCTGAGGGCCTCGTCAAGGGCGAGACCAAATGTCTCAACCCCAACTGCACACGTATGGCCAACGACTACGTCATGTTTGGTCGCAGCTACTAAGCACGTCACTGGTCTTTGCGTCAATGCTAGTAATCTAAAGCGTGCCGAGCCTCAACTAAGTGCAGCGAGTAATGCATGAGTTGAGTTTGATCTTTCAGAAAGATGATAGCTCCAGACAACGACAATCAATGAATCAACAATAAATGACGAATGTTAGTGTTGCTATGATCAGTTTGTGCTCCCAAAAACGCCAAATATTCACATGACAAAGCATTTTTCATTGTACCCCGAGTTGAACCGCAGAAACAAACTCAAGTCACATTCAACAACAGCACATATGCGCACTTCCAAATGTTACAGGGCTAGTAATTACATTCGTTATATCGTGAAGGGGGAAACTAGTACCCTTATTCCCCCTCCTCTACTCTGGAGGTATGTTTCTATCTTCATCCTCTCTCTAACATTTCAAAGAACCATCACCAGGGCGCACGCGCGCTCTGAGAACCAAAACTTGACCTGTTTAGGCAGAGTTGGCCTGGATGCACGCCTGCTGCTGGGTGTCGCAGTCGGAGACGCTGCCGTCGAGGGTGCCGCTGTTGACAGCGTTGGCGCACTGGTTCTTCTGGACGTCGCACGCGCGCTGGACGGCGGCGCCGATGTTCTGGAAGGTCGAGCCGTTGACCTCGAAGGGACGGTTGCCGGCGGACTGGTTGATGGCAACTGGGGCCGCGCCGACCGCGCCCGTGAACTTGTTGGCGTTGCCCGCGGCAGCACCGGCACCAGCTCCAGCGTCTGCACCAGCTCCAGCACCGGCACCAGCTCCCGCGTCGGCACCAGCTCCAGCTCCCGCACCCGCGTCGGCACCAGCTCCCGCACCAGCATCAGCGTTGTTTCCGTTTCCAGCGTTAGCGTTGCCGCCCGGAGCAACACATTCTGTTTATCTGTTAGCTCAAAGAAGAGATGTTCACGATATCAAGGTGGGAAGACGAACCGTTGTTGCCAGCGTTGGCGTTGCCAGCACCCGCACCTGCTCCAGCACCGGCACCCGCACCCGCACCCGCTCCAGCTCCAGCTCCAGCGCCACCCTTGGCTTTGCCCTTGCCAGCAGCCTTACCCTTTCCTTTGCCCTTGCCGGCACCGTTACCGTTACCAGCTCCGGCACCTGCGCCAGCTCCATTGCCAGCTCCAGCACCGCCACCGGCGGCACCTCCAGCGACAGCGGCGTCGATCTCGGCGGCAGTGGCGTCGTCGACACGGAGGTTGAGGGTCTCGATGCAGCCGACGGCGTCATCGGCGTCGTCGCATGTGTTGCCGGCGCCGGTGGGGTCGCCGATCTGGCCGGGCGCGAAGGTGCCGCTCAGAAGAGCGAGCTGGGGGTCGGCGCCCACCGAGGCGAGTTGCCTGGCGAGCTCGAGGGTGATCTCCTTGTTGAGCGCGGCGGCACCATTGGACGCGGGGTCCTGGTGCTGCTTGAGGGCGGCGACCTCGGGGTTGGTGGCGGTCTCGGACGTGCAAGAGACCGAGGCGAGGCCGACGCTGCCGGTGTTGCGCTCCTGTAATGAGAGTGACGAGTCAGTAAGCGAGACCTAGCAGAAACATATGTGCTGGGCGGGCGGGTCAGTAGAAGAGATGCGGGCACGTACAAGAGTTCTGTAGATGAGGGCGTCGGACATGCCCTTGACGTCGGCGGCCGCCTTTGCGTTGGTGAAGGCCTGGTCGGCAACGCGCTGCTGCAGGCAGTCGAGGTCGGTGACGGCACCGGCGCCCGCGGCGGCGGCGGCGTTGCCGAGCAGGGCGAAGACGGGGTCTACGACCTTGTCGACATTGTTAAGCTCGAGAGCGGCCTTGGTACCGGTCAGGAACTGCTTGTGCGATAGTTCCTCTAGTTTGAGGTTAGTTTAGAACAAGGCCGCTTCGTCTCTTCGTTGGGGACTTGACTTACGGGGAACCTCGCGCCTGAACCTGAACTTGGCGGAAGCCTGGATCGGCTTGGCATGGATGTCAGGGCGAGCTGCGGCCATGCCGAGCAGGACGGAGATGGTGGCGATAGACTGGTACTTCATTTTGTCGGTTGGTGAAGGAAGGTATTGGTGTGCAGGTAGGTAGACCTGTTGTCTTGTCTTTGAGAAAGAAAGGTGAATTCGGAAAACGGATCTATCCAGAGATCTTGTCAAGTCGATAAAACAATTGTTAAAGATAGTTCGCAGAACTACTAGAGAATGGAATGATCAAAGAAGGACGTTGAGTAAATGTATTGAAGCCAGCCTGAGGAAAGAAGGAGAGGAATCAACTACCACACCGCGGCAGCACTTGATACTTATACTGCGTACAAACGACCCGTCATAGATCCACGGGGGCTGGTACCTTGCCATGGTACTCTCACCCTTACAGCGTCGTGATGTTTCGAGCATATTTTCAAGCACGGATCATCATCCCAACATCCGAATGTTGCTTGCTATACTGCGTAGACGACCCAGGCCGTCTGCAGGCCCACAAAGGGGCTCAGAGGGCGATGGTCAGGCTTGATCTGATGACCCTGACTGGGATATCTCCCCAGTGTACTAACTAAGGTTAATCGTACCTGGCTTGCATGGCTTGCAGGGGCGTCTGGGAGCTCTGAGCTCATCACGGCAAGGCAAGCAAGCCCTGCTCACCTGTTCACCCAAGGGCTAGGCCATGCCTGCGGACCACTTCTGCTGCTGGTCATGCCCAATGAGCGCAACCGGGTTGTTCTGGACCCGGGCGGCAACAACAAGCCCTGAGACATCTCAGGGCATGAGGACGGGGTTTGGCGAGAGCTGAGGCTCAAAACCGTATTGTGGAGAAGCCGCCCCCCAGGGGCTCTGTCTCATCTCCCCGGTTGTGTTTCCGACTGCCAAGGGTCATGGGATGTCGTCCTGCGAGGCTGGAAAGAGCCAAACTACGCAGTGCGGCTCCATTGAGTTATAAAATCCCGATCACCAAGGTTGCGGGAGCAACTGTAGATCAACCATAAACGCCAGATCGAACTTTATGGCCTTGTTGATAAAGCGTGTTTTGACGTTCCCGATCATTTACGCTCTCTTAGCCCGCCGTGAATGGCTGTGACGTTCACTACGGTGCGATTAAGCCGAGCGCAAAGAAAAGAAAAATAAGCAAGGGTCATTCCACCACGACCAGGCTGACAGAAGTTTTCGTGAGCGGAGCATGCCGCAATGCAGGCGCCAGAAGTTCTTGCGGGTATGTCATGTCGTTGTTTTGTTCAGTCGAGACCCGTTGCTGTAGCTAGACTGTGTCATGTTTGAGCTGAAGCAGCCGGGGATCCCTGCAAAAGCACACACTCATCCCTTTCATCCCCATGAAACCGTCCCATCTGCATATCCGGCCCACGGAGTAGGGGCTGCGCTGCGACTTCAACGGTTTCCACACTCTCTGCTCGGACGAGCTACCGCATACTACAGCGGCTTGAGCTTGCGGCAGGCCTGCGAGATCGAAAGCACAGATGCGTTCCCGAAGCATGGGTCCTTGCAACAAACAGCGCACGACAGTTATATCATCGTCTTCCAGTTCAAGGGCAAAGCGGAGCCACAATGGAAAACGGGCTTCACAAAAAATGACATTTGCCGCCCGACATATGCTGGTCTAATATATACTCCTCAGTTTGATCGGCAACATCCGCAACTCCTTGGCAGAAAGAGACCAGAGTCGCGAGCTGAACAGTGAACGGCCATTGGTACAGTGATCGCTGTCTCAAGGAAAGCCGGCCCGGAAGGCGTGTTAACACCACAATGAGCTAGATAAACAACCGGAGCCTGCCATAGCCGCCCTTGGCATTGCAGTTGACGCATGTAGGCTTGCGATGTCATAATCAGTGCGCCCCCTTAGTATCGAAGGCGAGACAGTTTGGTAGATCACATAGAGTCACAGCGCATTTTCCGATCCTACCTTTAGTAACACTCCCAACAGTGAGAATAACCTCTCTCAACCAGAACATAAATCATAGCGGCCGTGGTGGTATTATGGAATCTTTGTTTGAAGCATGGTTTTTTGACATATGTTTTTGTACAAGGCGGCATGCCAAGTGCCAGCGAACGTCAGATGTCTAGTAGAAAATCCGCTCCTGCCGCTCCAACATTGCCGTCGTTCGGTGATCCTGGGAGAATTGTGTCGCATGGCATCGACGGGCCTCGGAAGAATGACGTGAGCACTCGTCTAGTCGTAATTGTACATATTGGCGCGTCGAGAATCGTTTAACCGATGACCAGCATGTTCTCCTCGGGGAAGTCGTAGGTGGGGATCTCGAGGTTCAGAGGGGCGGGTCCTTTCCTTATACGGCCGGAGATGTCGTAGTGAGAACCGTGGCAAGGGCAAAACCAGCCGCCGTAGTCGCCGGCCTCGCCGATAGGAACACAGCCAAGGTGTGTGCAAACACCTTCATCAGACTTGTCAGTTACGTGTTGGGTCGCGGGCAGCAAGCATGCCTCAAACTGTTGATCTCGGTGTGTCAACTTACCCAGCATCACAAGCCACTCGGGCTTCTGAACACGGTCCTCGTCGGCTTGAGGGTCGCGGAGAGAGGAAACGTTCACCTTGTTGGCCTCCTCGATCTCGCCCTCGGTGCGGTGGCGGATGAAGACGGGCTTGCCACGCCACTTGATGATGACGTTCTTGCCCTCGGGGATGGCAGCCAAGTCAACCTCAACCTTGGCCATGGCCAAGACATCGGCAGAGGCGGACATGTTCTTGAGGAATTCTGTGGAGCGCATAATATCAGCCAAGAGGTTCTCGACGAGAGGTATGCCTGTATTGCGAATCGTCGGTGCTGCCCAGGGCGGCGCCGTCTTGAGCATATTGAACGTCCATGGAGTTGTGTTTGAACGCTGATGATGTTGACAGTTGTGGTTGTTGGTTCAATTCGTATGCATCATTCGGCTTCGAGATATTCGTCGAGTGGATCGATCCACGAATGAGATGATTTCGGCGTCTACCAAAAATATCCCAATCCTCACGTACCTTGGACGGTAGACTTGGCGCCTGCAGCGGTGATGGCACCGAGGGTGCCGACCATGAAGTACTGGAATAGCTTGTTGGTGCCAGCGGAGTCATGGCTCAGATAGTTGCCAAAGTCTGGGATGTCGTTGGCCTTCTGAGAGCCCTTGAAGGGGCTGGTGTAGGACGACGCCGGAGCATCGCGGAGCTGGGTCGTGGTGCTGATGGCGCGGATATTGCGGGTGCACTGTCTCGAGACGCCGCGCGCGAGGGCGCGGGAGGCAATTGAAAGGGGCGCCATCGTGGATTCTTCGCGAGAGACGGAGGGCGCGGGCCGGACGGAGGTGACAAGCGGAGTGACGGGCGTTGGTGCTGTGCGGGTGTGAGGTCACGGCGATGGGGGGGCGGCAGCAACACTTGTGAGGTCTTTTTCCCGGGTTGCTCGCACGCAGACGAATGATTCGGCTCAGATTCTGAGCCAAGCCACTTTGGGTCAAAGACCTAAGGACGGCTGCCAGAAAACAGCTGCGCCCAGCGTCCGGCCCAATGGCTGCACCCCAATTTCAATTGCTGGCCGGGTCCTTCCGACACCAAAGTCACGTGCTGGCCGAAATAATGCTGACTCATCCGCAGAGATCATTCAACCATAACATGCTGCTTCGACCAACCTCACCACCAAACAGCATTTTTTGTGTCATGATGATTCTTAGTGCAGATCTATCTCTTGGAGATTAGGCCCGTCCTTCATTTGTTATCAATTTTACTGTGCATATCCTTTTTACGATTTTTAAGGATTAATTTAGTCATACGTGGAAATCCATACCTAGGCTTGTCTAAATTGATCAAAAGCAACGGAAATTCGTTCGCATCCAACCTGATATCAGTGAGACGTCTCATTTTTCGATGATGATTCTGCCCACATAATCTAACTAGGCAAGGTATCTCAGTGTAGCTGCTTCAGATCCTCCACCATGGTCCTCATATCCTCAACACTGGGCCCGAGTCCGACACAAGCCTGCTCCTGTAGCTCCTCTGGCAAGTCCAGGAACCTCTCCAGTAGATCTCCATCTACAAATCGGAACGGGGCATCTGCCTCGCGCTCAGTATTTCTAAAAGACCGGTAGGCATCGAAGGAGATGTGTCCGACTTCAAAGTCGACGAAGTTGCTGCTTGTGATGTTGGCAATGTTTGTCTGGAACCGAATCAGGAGATCCTGGTATTTGTCCGAAATCGTGCCAAACATGTACACGCCTCCCTCAACCTAACGCAACAATTCAAAAATTAGCAGGTATCGGTAGGAGCTGAGGAATGCGACTTGTACTCACCGTGCCTAAAAATGCTCTCGGCACCACAATAGCATTCGCACGAGCGTCGACAGTGACTTTGCGTATCTTGTTCACCATTTCGCCGAGGTTTATCTCGCCAATAAGTTGCAGCCGGTGCCGATCCTCGACAGTGACACCACCTTCGTTCCTCTTGAGCACCATGAGATTTCCTGCGCTTTCCGCCTCGAGCCATGTCTGGTCCTCGATGTGGCAGACTGCAGTTGACCACGCCGCCTGATAGTGCCTGGCAACCTCGGTAAGTTTTGCAGGTTTTCCTTCGGAGGCTGGAGTGAATTCCACGAGAACCATGGACTTCATAAGGTCGCCCACGGCTATTGTGTGACCTTCGACAACCATGTCAACGGGGTACGTAACTGGCCGGTAGGTAGCCAGCTTGGACAACTCGGCGGTGGTCGTGGATGTCTCGTTGTACGAGTACACAATAACTGTTTTGGCCAAGGATGCGACAATTTTGTCCTCCATGACATCCAGGACTCGGCAAGCACCCTTGAGATTCTTCTTGGCAAGGACATACGGTTTCCTGTCGCTGTCGATGCCAAGAACGAGGATGCGACCACGGATCTCATCACGCGAGGCGTTGTTGGTCTGCTCGTCTTCCACGAAGCTGGTGCCGATTATAAAACGCTCGACTGGCTGTCCGTAAGAGTCAGGAAGCTCGGCACGAATGACCGCCTCAATCATCTCCACGGCTGGTGTCACGCCAAGTGCAAGATCCTTGCCAAGGTTCTGAAATGTGACCTCGTCAACTAGTCTGAAGGCACTGCTGACGACCTCTTCATTGTCCACAATCTGTCGCCGGATGCAGCCGAGCCCGAAAACTCGCTCGTTGCGTGAGTACGCTATGCGACGAACTGTCTCGCCCATCGCGAGAGGAGTGACGTGTGTCCTGCGTTCAGAGTCGATTACCGATAACTTGAGCTCGCCGTCTGTAGCAACTACCAATGAGTCTGGAAATGCTGCGCTGTCGAACTGGCAGACACAGGTCGCTGAGTTGTCCTCGACTGCAGAGAACACAATCCGGCCTTCGGCACCGTATATCAAGCTTGGGTGTTCACTGATTGAGAAAATGTTGTAAATGCCACCTTCTCGTGCTAGTGGCTGAAGTCTCGCGTGTCGCGTGCCGAGAACAATGCTTTTCCGACCTGAAAGGTGGAAATCGGCAGCAGACACATTGAAGCTGAAAACAAATCCATCTTCCATAGAGACGAACAAAGTCGGTCCAGCTATTTCCGGAGGCAGTATCTGTGCAAGAACAATGTCCCTGGGCACGGATGCATTGTCGTCTTTTCGTCGTAACGATTCCGTGTGGAGAGGTTGTAGTGTTTGCAGGTTGATAATCGAGATGCTTCCAGAATTCCAGAATCCAACTACGCCGATATCGGGATACTGTTGAGGAAGATGAATGCATGCGACTTGATCCTTATCTTTCAAATCGTTGACTTCAGCTGGGGCAAGGCCCGGAACCCGAAGAGCTTGCAGGAGTTGACCGTTGACTGAGAGAAGCACCCATTGGTCGTTGGCAGATACACTCGTTATGTTTCCATCAGATGGTCTCCATACTGACACGATAGTGCCGCCCTCCAAGTTAAGCAAGGACACGCCTTGTGGTGTCACTTGGAGTACCTGGCCGTCAGGCATATTCCGAGCTAGAAGAGTCTCGGCATCAAATATCAAGCCTTTGAACTCTGCAAGTTCTTCGACTTCACCCTCAAGGTCAAACGAGAATACTCTTGTTTCGGTGAGGAACGAGACAATTAACGTATCGTCCTTTTCCGAGCCGTAGGACTTCACAGCGTAGACTGCGCGAATGTTCTCCATATCGCCTAGAACGCCAACGTCTTCAAGTCCAACACCACTGCGGACACTTCGGAGACTTCCATCCTTGTGTGCGCCGCTCCCCGTAACAATTCTTGCTTGTCCAGAAGAGTACTCGTTTGTGGTCTGCCCATCGCCATCCCGGTTGCCGAGATCCATGATGCTGAGGTCCAGAATTGGCGAAATATTTGCCAGCGTCTGGACGAGCTTCATGGACCGAGCTTCCACATCAATTGCGAAGACTTGGGAATCGCCGTAATGCGATCCAACATAGAGTGTGCCATTCGCAAGAGTGACCAACGTGCTGGCGCGAGAAGTTATTCCCAGTTTGGTCATTTCGACACCTGTCACGACGGCCCCGTCGAGGAGAATCTCCAGCAGCCACAGATTCCCGTAGTCATCGCCGACAAAGTAGTTGGCCACATCGTACTCGGCCCAAGCGACAAATATCGAGGACTCCTTCAGCGGAACCTGTATCTTCTTCTTTGATGCATGATCGTAATAGACCAGTCGTGTTTCGCAGACTACAATGAAGCCACCGAGTTGCGCCTGCGCGTGAGATGGGTTCCTTGTGCCGTATCGCTTTTGATCTTCTTCGCCCTTGCCGACGGGAATAAGTATCGCGGCGCCTGGATCAGCAATCTCGAAAAAGTCCTCTCTATCCCGCTCTTCGAACTTGGACAACTCAGTGTGCTTGTCATCGTTGAAGAGCTTGTAAGTCACCACGTGTGCGTCAGGGATGTCTGTCCGTGTCTGGTACAACAAGGCAATCTTGGGATGGCCGGTTTCCGAGTGGAGAAAAGTTGCCGATCGGATAAAAAGCTCCGAGATGCGGATTTGCTCCATCCAATTCACTTCGAAGCGCTTCTGTTTGGAAGGATATAGACTGAGCACATTGAGCACGCCCTCCCATAGCAGCATCACCATATGACGCCCCGTCGGGTCGACGATACACTTATCCTGGCTTTGGGCATCGCGCATGTGCTTTTCTTCCTTATCGAAAAAGGACTCCCGAGTATTGAGCCTTGACAACTCCTGGTCCCAGCCGACAGTGAAGTAGTGAAACCTGTCGGTGCCGACCAGCAAGAGGTTTGTCTTGGAGTCGCGGGGAGTGAGCTTCTGAATGAAGCATATTGTCCCATTGACCTGCTTGCTGTCTGTGAAAACTATTGAACCGTCTTCGGTGCTCTTCCATATTTCCAGGCGATTCGTCTTGCTGCAGGTCGGTTAGTGGCATGGTTCGTGGTAATTGCCGGTCTGCTCTTTTTATTGAACCTGGATGCGGGCAGAGGAAGTACTCACGCGATCACCAGACAGTCCTCTTCATCCGGGTACAACTGGAGGCGGAGAGCATGACGGACACTGTTTGGCCGATGGATGGGTGCTATGTATGCCATGTTCGAAGACAGGGCATGGCTCGGCCAGGCTCGTTAAATCTGCATGGAGGGTCTAGGGATGCAGAGGAGCTACCAAGAGAGTTGAAGCTGGCTGGAGTCGTAGAGTCCGGACTTTGAGCCTGCCAGCGAATCTGGAAGGAATGGCCGTTGTGATTGGGGGCTGTTTGTCGAGCTGAAGCTCGGGCAGTGATGATGCGCTCAGCGGCGATAAGCATGCTGGTAGCTGGATATCGCCGGTGGTCGATGAGCTAAGGTTGCAAATGAGGGGGGCAAACAGCTCCCGAGGCGCCCCACCAAAGCTCCGCGCACAGCTAGGAAGCTGCCCTGCGCTAGCACTTGTGACATTCTCCATTGCATCAACCTTGGGGAATAGCTCGCCATCAGAACCTCCAACGCCCCCCAAGAAAGACATTTGAGTTTGTGTTTAAGGTATACTAATCATATCCAAACGATAATATCAAGTGTACGATGGACTCCATCCTAAGCGGACGGCCGGACTTGGCCTTTCAGTTACCATGTTCTTGCCTGCGCTGTTTTACAGAGAGATCTGCTCCACTTGCTTCAACGTTCAAGCGCTATAGTACGATTATTCTCCCGCCGGTTTACAGGCAGCATTGAACTGCACTCTCCACAGAGTATGCCCGACACAGACGAATAGCTCGCCGTCACGACCAAAACATATACTCGAGCACCCTCCTACACGCATGTTGGAAAGGGTCAGTCACTGACGTCTCAGAGTTAGAGACCAGGGTCATGGTTGAATCTCACCTGGCACTGCGAGAAGACCAAGCGCTGCACCTCCGGCACTCCATACCTCCACGCCGTCGCCGCAAGCTGCGTAGACATTGCCAGCCGGGTCACAGGTGACTGCAGACGGGACCCCCTCGGCGGCGGAGGCGAAGACTCGTTTGCTGGCCAGGAAAACCCCTCCCGACCGCCGAACAACATCGTAAGCGTATATCGTTGCACTCCTGGTTCATGTGCAGGCTAGTATCAGCACTTTCGCACAGTGCTGTCTATGCAGTGGTCGACTTCATGTCTGGATCAACACTCACAAACTTGCATCCATTGTACCGTCAGGCTGTTGTGCCTCCGTGTCCGTAATATACATTGTCTCCTGGTCAGGGCTCAACACGATGCCAGCGGGACGGCCCATGTCATCGGCGACAACGCGAAGGTCACCAGTTTCCGCGTCGTACCTATACACATGGTTCCGGACTTGCGGCTTCGGGCGGATGCCAGACAAGTGGCCGGTGTCAGAGTCGGTGAACCACAACCCCAAGTCTCCATCACACGTGACATTCTGTGGCGAATTGAATGGTCTACCGAAGTACTTTGTGACGACGCCATTAGGGGGTCTGCCTGACGGCATATAGAACAGCCCGCCAGTGTCGGGGTCCAGATTGCCCTGCGAACAGAACAGGATGCCATCACCTTGCGCGCAGGCGCCCGCGGGTAGTGGCATGTTTGGTGGCGGGCGGAGTTTTGCCCACTCTGCCGACATGATGTGCGGCCTGGTGGTGGTCTCTGTCTGGCCCTCATTGGGATCAGTGCCTCTGACCTTCACAGAGGCTCTGGATATGACAACCGATGGCAATGTAGATGAATTACCAGATGACAGCAGGTCGGAAGTTGCGTAGATTTCATCGCGGGCTTCTATGTAGACGCAACCACCGTGAAAGAACCGGTTTCGCGATGTCTCTGCCGTCGAGAACAGCAATGAGTGGGTTGGGTTCTCGCCGATTATCTTGCGGAATGCTGGTTGGTATTGCCGCAGGTGTAGGCCAAGAGCGTGTGAATCACTGCAACGTCAGAGGAAACAATCAGCGTGTTCGTGTTGATCGGAAATATCACTGCAAGATTAACCAGACTAACATTGTAGTTGCCGCATGTGAGTCTCTTGAGGGGTGGTTTGTCCCCTGGAGAGAGATTTAGCCTGACTGACAGCGGTGTTGAGAGCCACTCATCTGTGCATACCCTGATGCGAAGACTGGTATTTCGGATCTTGGAATTGGTGACAGTGGCCATGGCGGAGATGATATTGGTTCTGGACTTTGGAGATTGAGGTCTGATCTAGCCGATTGCCTAGCTAGTGGCGGCAGAGCAGTACTGTCGACGGTTGAGATTGTATCGCTGCACATTCGGGAGCTGATTGTGTTGGAGAGTTGTGTAGCGTACTTAGAGGAAGGACCTGGTCCCCTGCCAAAGGTTACGCTGGGTGTTGACCATCCACATGAGCCTCGATCCACAACGATACACCCTCAATTAATCCTTGACTCTGCTGGCTGTAGCATGTCATTACTTTCTGTCACTGCTGCAATGGGTTAGCCACTGATTCATGTGAACGACGTTGAGCACTGTCTCGTCGTTAAAGATAGCCGATAGCCCCGTAAGATTTATGTGAATCGCACTGATAAATATCAGTCCCACCGAGGTCATTTTTCCTCATATAGTACACTAAAATAATGATATGATACAGCTCCATTCCCGTTTGAAATCGAGTTGAGAGTAACGCTGGAATTTGGACCGCCAGACGCCGCACAGATACACATGGCATGCCACGAACACTTCAAATAGCTCCCTCGAAAGTGAGCCTTTTCTTCATAGCTCCTTCTCCTTGTCATGTGGTCTTTGATGGAGAGTGGCTTCTCTGCCCGTAACAGGAGCGTTACCAACGAATTCGCGCCCGCCGTACATGGCGAAGCCCTTGTGGAACAGCCACTCCACGGCAGTTTCGACAGGCTCATCGAACATTGTTGGGAGCAGTGGCACCACTGCGAGACCGAGACCAATAGGCGTCCAGGTCCGGATTTTTGCATTCTTGACATCCTTCATGGCGCGACCTGAGTATCGCACAACGCTGTGGATGGTGAAAGCTGGCAGACCCATACTGGCGATGCTCTGAAAAATGGCACGCTGGACCATGACCGTCCTGAAGTCTTCGAGCGGCGGGACAACCCCAGGCTTTGCGTCCGCGCTGCTGGGCTCGAGGAGACCAGTGGCGTGCTGTGCCTTTTCAGAGAGCACTAGATGCGGGTTGAGCACTCTCTGATTCTGCCAGTAGGCCTTGTACCCTTCATAACTGACGTCGCCCAGGATGTACGTCCAAGATATGCCGTAGGCTCCGCGGACTAGCCATGGGTGTGCTACAGGCCGGAACGACTCGCCAATATCGCTGGTGTAGGCTACATATCGGTGTGCAGAAGACATGATTGTGCGCAGGCGATTCGAGTAGGCGGCATAGCGGACATTGGACTCGGTGCTGTCGGGGACGTAGCCGTCGACGAGCTCGTCGTAAAAGCTCTCGTCGCGGTCGGCATTGTCGACGATACTCTGCATGCCCTTGCTCAGCTTCCGCCGCGCTGGCAAGGACTTTGGGTCATAGTCTGTAGCATCTGTCTTAGGGTCGACAGAGGTTGGTGATGCTACCGGCAGCGATGTTGACGTCGCATCCTTCTTGTCCTTGTCGGACGATCCTTTGCCCCACCAGGACATGCTGGAGCCTGATGTGCGAGAAGTGTCTCGGAAGATGTGTGATTTGGCAGAATTAAAAATGAACGGTGCTTGTAACTTCAGCTGGCGTAGTCGATTGCAGACGATGTCTGATACGGAAGTGTTAATGACGGAAGATTCGGGAAAGCGCAGTAGTAAGGTTCTTGGAGGATTACCGTGACGTACAACTTGCGACCACCAGCTCCGAGCTTACAAGCCCACTGTCCGCGTGCCCGCCTCCCGAGGCTCCAGGTTGTGTCCGGAGGGTTCCGGGCAAGTCTCTTTAGCGTAATAATACTTATTTGTGCATGCACCTTGTCGCATGCATGGAAGCAATACATGCAATAGCCGGGATGTCCATGAAGTGGATCTTGAGAGGCCAATCGTGGGTGGCACGGCGCCAATCGGGAATTCTCAGCTCGGGACGACGGGTGAGCTGCAATTGAGGCACTATTTCGACTCTACCGATTTCGATAGACACCTCTCACGACAACCACATCGCCCTTCCCACCAACCCGACCGAGTAGACCAGTCAAATACCGCCAACATGGTTCAGATGTACAACGTTCTCGGTCGCCAGATTGGCTCCCACTACGTTCGTCACCCCTCTGCCCACTCAGCCGAATCGCGACCTGATGTCACCAACGTCCCCGCACGATCACACGGCTGCGCGCTCCACGACTAGTCATTTAAAACCAACTAATATGTTATTTACTTGCAGCTTGCCATGGGCGTCCTTGGCTCTCTCTTCGGTGGCGTAACCCTTGCGCTCAGCGGCCCTTCCAAGAAGCCGCTGGCTCAGCAGACACCCCCGATCAACGCTTCGAGCTCTGACGAGACCGATTTCATCCAGTATGCAACCTTGAAATGATCCGAGCTTGACCGCGCAAGTTTTCATTACTAATGCACCATTGCAGGAAGTTCCTAGACCAGGCCGACGCGGAGGCGAAGAAGGACAAGCACTAAATCTGGGGCACTTTGGGAAGATGGCGTTGCTGTAATATGCCAGGTCGGCGAGCGGAAACTGTACAAATATAAATTGTCGAAGGTCTTCAAAAGGCTGGCGCCCACAATCTCGACGTTCGGCATCCATACAATCCAGACACGATGCCGTAGATGCTTTGCAGTGAAGCGTGCCTTGAAGGTCGAGAGCCGTTTTACTGGCGCAACTTTGCCACACAGTCTCGGCACGATGCTTGATTGGGAACACCTAGTTTTATTTATGGTGACTTCGACATTCGAAGCCTTCTGCCTAACCCTACGCGGTGATAATAGACTGATCTGAAGACTGCATGAGATGCAAAACTGTACGAGTTGGATACAGAACCTCAACTCAAAATGTTATTATACTCGGTGAGATGCCCTGAAAAACCTCATCCCACTCTGACGCGTCCGGATAAGACCTGTGCTCGGTAGCGATGCCGTCTTGCTGGTACTTGCCGTTCTTGTTCACGGGCGCGAGGACGAGAGTATATCATCCCGCCCGTGATAGCTCTGAATTGACACCGCGAAATCCAACAAGGACGAGATCGTCCTTGTTCTCACGACGGGAATCATCCGCAGTATCAAAATTAATCGAAGGGCTGTCTATCTCTTGTACCCAATCGTCAGCAGTTGTCAACGTATCTTCCTCACCCTCTGCGTACTGTACACTGACAGCTCACTCGTTTTAGCCTTGCTGGGCAGCCTCGGGTATGTAGCGAGAAGGGCAGCAATCGTAGCAATGGGTTGTCTGTCTCTGGTGTGCGAAAGGTTTGCATCGGTCTTACGACCCATTTGTTGTGGGCAGAAGATAGACATCGGTGCCACCAATGGTGCTCTCAGCTTGATATATCCAGCACCAACTTGGCCGAAAGGATTATCTCCGGCAAGCGGGCAGTGGGCCTCTATCATGACTCCTTCGTCGTGTAGATAGCTCAAGCTGAACATGTAGAGCACGCCGAAGGTGATGGAAGCCCATGACCACGACGGACCGCTTGCCTCGGGCCTTTCTGGAGGGATCTTGCCGTCAACATTACCCTACTTAGCACAGCGGGGCTGTTAGAGGCGTAGGACAGTTCATGACACGTTGAATATCATTCTTAGCCATGATATACACAGAGATTAAATTCTTTGCAAGTGCTTTCCTCAACTAGCTTGAAACTTTACCTAACACGTTTTCTTAGTCTTTCAGGACACATGGACGAAACACTCGCAACATTGAACGACACGTGCCAATTCAGTTATTCCCGGAATCCTGAGATGGGGCTCTTGTACAGATATCGCCCGCCTACAGCTAATTGCAAGTGGTCTCATCGAAACTCTTCCCGGCGCCTATACAGCCAATCAAACCTTGCGGGGAGTCTACAGCCGGGGCTGTACTGTCTCATGCTGCCCAGGCGGCTACCAACACGCCTTTTCCGGCCTGGTCCTGAAGGTGCAATATTAGCGCATGTTGGCAGAGCGCCTTACGAGTGCCTGATGTTACGTTCATCGGATTCTTTTTTTATACAATATCTATGATACGTGGAAGGAGAGCAGTACTGACTACCTACTTTTGTTCACAACGTCATTTTCCACTTCCCTACGGCCAAGGGTCCTACCCATCCAGAGGTCTAGCGGGCTAGAGGTCCGGAGATCCAGAGATCTAGAAGTATTGAAAGAAGACTGCCCACTTCGATATAGCGGTAGTCGTTGCCATTATTAACCTATTGCACATCACTGCACCTGGCAATGGAGCCTTCGACACAAGCGCCTATTCTCTGGGACCTGGAAGTTCTCAAAGATCACTTTGCGCCATCCCACAGTTGGGAGAACGTTTCGATATGCGTCTACTGCGATCCGGGTACAATTGGTGGGAGGACTCTTAAGATTGCTGCGGATGACAATCTGAAAAGCATACTCAACCGATACGGCTCACCACCTTGCTTTCTTTGCAGGGTATACTGGAACGCACTCGCAAAATTTACAGATGCCGTATCACAGGTTATGCATTTTTGGGTCCTGTCCGATGGCGAGAGCGAAAACGAAGGACCAAATCTCACATTGCTTAAATGGAACGGGACTTCCAATTCAGGAAAAGAAAACACCATAGGGAACACTATTGAACTCTATTCCCTGTCAGGTGCCATTTTCCCCTCTGTCAACATGGCAGCCATGTCGGTCGCTAAGCTTTAAACAGACGAAGGGTTTTTCACGGTAAGGCCCACGATTCCGCGTGATCTAGAGTCGCAGCAGTACTGGACATCATGGAAAGAACGAATCGACCACTGCACCACAGAGCATGAAGTTTGCAAGAACTCAACTTCGGGATTCACGCCGACACGTTTGCTTGATTTGAGTCCAGAGTCTGGCCCGGTCCTCGTGAATCGGAACACCAGCAGCGAACCGCCACTGTACGCTGCTCTGAGTTATTGCTGGGGCGGTGCGAGCTTCATCAGAACCACAACATCGAATATTGAATCTCATCAGCGCGGTATCCCCACATCATCGCTTCCACTTCTGTTTCGAGACATTGCGCAGATTACCCTCAAACTAGGACTGCGTTATCTTTGGATTGACTGTCTCTGTATCATCCAGGATTCGAAGCTCGACTGGGAATTAGAGTCTAGCAAAATGGGACAACTTTACGCGGAAAGCTTCGTGGTCCTAGCAGTAGGAGCATCCAAAAGCCCCTTGGAAGGGCTTGTCCTGCAACGGCCTGAGCCTGTTATTGTTGACACTATGGATATACCGGAGTTCGGGGATATGCCAATCTACGCCCGTGAGCCTTTGGAACACCCTTACTGGTCACGCTCAGACTACCTTCAGCAAGACTCCTCGGTCTATTTGCAGCGCAGAGGCTGGTGCTATCAGGAGAACTGGCTGGCTTCCCGTGTCCTCACCCTCCTACCATGGGAGACGATGTACAAATGCAAAGAACAAGCACACTGCGAGTGCGGAGATCCATGGAACAACAATGTTGAGGACAAGGACATAATCGCTGGCTGGGGAGAGCTCACGGGAAGGGAAGTCCCCATCGACGAGAATGGCCTTGCACGATTCTGGGAGACGCTCGTTCAACAGTACAGCTCCCTCGCCCTGAGCTTTCATGCCGACAAGCTCCCTGCATTCAGTGGCATCGCGGCAACTTTCCAGCAGGAATCTTGTGGCCGGTATCTCGCGGGGCTGTGGGAAAGCTTCCTGCCTGGGGCCTTGTTCTGGACCGGGTTCGAACTCGTTGATGAAAGACCCTTTCCGCAGAGACCTGTGAGCAATCGTGCGCCATCTTGGTCATGGGCATCTGTTGAAGGCGGTGTGACTTTTAATGACACAGGACTGACATACAAAGCTGGCACTATTCTCGAGTGCCGAGCAGCTTCTCTGGGCAAGAATCCTTATGGTGAGGTGGAAGAGGGCGTCATCAAGATGAGGGTACCAGTTGTTCCGTTGACCAAATTCAAGGAGCTGTGCAAGGCATTGGAGACCAAAGTCCAAGCGGAGCAAATCGAGACAGAGTAAGCCATGATGCATTTGTTAGTGTAACCTGACTGTTTCTGACGAGCTTCGCATAGGATACTAGATGATGAATATCATCAAGAATACGACGATCTTACAGATTTTACCGGCTGGGCACTGCCGAACAACCCATCCAGGGCGTTCGATTCGCAGGAGGACGTCGACGCAGATGCAAAGTCTGAGCTGTATTGCGCGGGTTTCGCATGCTACACCGCGGAGGAACAACACCAAGTGTGGCAGACGATGATCTTGCGCAAATGCAGCAACAATGATTTAACTTACAAAAGAGCTGGTGTTCTGTTACAACATCCGGTTCAGCCGTGGTCGCCAGTTTTCCCACAGCTGTACACGGATGTTGAACCCTCGATAGTATACTTGACGTGAACCTCTTGGCTAGCCAATGCAGGATATACCGCGAGTCAATTTACGCAAGTGGAATGCGAGTCAACTAGAGATCGATTATTGAAGCTGGACGTTTGAGCCAATCATTAATCGAGGCATGAGCAAATGGTATTTACAGTTCTATCAGATTCGGCGGCTGGCCAATTCCTCTCAACAAGACTACCGTGTTGCCTGTTTGTAGTCGCTGGGTGAGCTTTTCATTAAATTCGAGCATTTCGCCTGTTTCAACGTGGAAAACACGAAGTCTGTCCTGCTCATTGGTAGATTTGTTGTTGATGTTTTGGATCTGCAACTTCTTTGCAGCCTCGTCGAGCATGCGTCCGACAACCCAATCTTGCGAAAAGTAAAAGTTGCCTCGGGGTATCTTTGCTACAGTTGTCTGTGCCTCAGCCTCGACCCACAGGTATATGCGCTTCTCTTTGGGCGTTTTCCCGTCGCCCATAGGGTTCTGTTTGACTTCTTCCAATTTCTTGAGTGCAGCTTGTCTCGCCGCACGGTCTTTACCAAGACGACCCTTTGCCGTCTCCTCCTCTTTTTTCTCCTTCCACAAAGTTTTGAGCTTCCAGAAAGTGCTTGCCGCCGAATCGCGCACGGCCTGCATGTCCTTCCCAGGCCGCGCACCAATGGGCACCTTGCTCTTGCAGTCATGGTCCTCTTGTAGTCTGTGTTTCAAGCAATAGTCGTGATTGCACTTGTCGCAGTGAACGCCGGTCGAGTTGGCCGTGCCGATAATGGTCTTGCAGCTTTCGTCGCTGCAGGGCTTCACCGAGACGGCGTCGCGCATGTGCTTGCCGCTGCCGGCCGAGGGGCGTGCGAGCTGGGCCAGGCGCTTGCGCTCGGCCCAGGCGCCCCTATTGTCGCACTTGTGGGCATCTTCGGTCCGGTGATCGAGGCAGAAGGTCTTCTTGCAGGACTGGCAATGGAAGGGGAGGAAGTCGAGTAGGTTGCAATATTCGAGCTGGCAGTGCTTGCCGATGAGGGTGGCATCCGCGTCTGTATCCATCTTGACGTAGCTTGTGTCTGACGACATCGGATCGGGGTGATTCGTAGACGAGGCCATGGCGACGGCAATTATTATAGGAACGGCGGGTGTCGCCTGGGAGGATTGGAGATAGTGAAGGTACGCGTAATAAAGATGAGGCCTGTGTTGCCTAGGAACCCGGAGATAGCAAAGAGACGCCGTCAGCCAGGAGGCGGGCGAGGCGGGTGGCGGACGGGATGGGACAGCAGAGCTGCTGAGCGAGGCTGTGAAAGAAGGCTCTCGAAGAGAGTGGCGGCGTCGGCAGTCATACTAAGCAGTCCGGGCCTCTCTCTGCCCTCGGGCCTCACTTGGCTTGTGGAGTGCGCAAGCCGGAGGTTGCCTCACACGCGCGGGGATGCCGACTTATCCAGGACGGTTTGGTCTGCTGACACATCCAGCACCCGCGGCTTGTGGCGCACTATGTACTACTGGGCCGACCAAATTGTACAGCTTCAATCACGACTGACCCTTTGTGGACTTTCTTAGCTTTCTCACTCTACTTCTCTGAAACTGGGCAAGGAGGTCTCGACCTCGGGATTTCTGGACCATAGCACCTCCGAGGTTTGGTAGACCGCTGATGAATGCATGCAGCAAAAGGAGCACTGCACTAAGTACTTGAACCGTGCTAGCCTCTATTTGGTCTAGCTGCCGGCAGTCCCACCCCTGGAGTTCGTGAGGGCCCTGAACGCCCTGAAGAGACGGCGGGTCACATGCTTTGGCGTTGTCGCCATCGCGCGACTTCGCGTCTCTCAGACAGGATCATTGCGTCATTGAAGCCAGCCGACCTAGACCTTTTTCTCATCTACGCGCAAACTGCACTCCAACTTCTTCGATCATGTGACAGCACGTGTCGAAGCAAACAGTCGCCTAGCCACGCTGTCTGCGAACATGTAGTACCCTCCACCACACAAACAACACCACAATGCCGCCGTATCTGCCCCGCAAGCGGTTGCGGACGCCCTCGCCAGCAGCACCCAGCAAGGCTGCCAAGACTGCAAAGCCATCGGTCCGCAAGACCACCGTCTTCGAGGACCTGGAGTCTTCTGCAAAGGCCCGCTCGGCGGAAAAGACACACTCTGCGGTCCAGCGAATGCAAGACGACGACAGTGACAGTAGTTCCCTGTCCTCGATTTCCGGGGTCGACTTTGAGGACGTCCCAGCGCCGAAGCGTAGGAAGGTCGCCGCAAGTGGGCAGGATCGTCGTCAAGCCGCTGTCTCTTCATCCGATGAAATCTCCGAGGAAGAGGAAGAAGAAGACGTCGAATTCGAAGATGTGCCGAACCATGTCCTGGCCTCTGACAAGCTCGGGTCCGGAGAGATCGAAATTGAGCTATACTCGGGTCCTCGCATCCCTCTAGCCAGCGAGATTGGCAAAAAGGGTCTCACAAAGAAGGAAAAGGCAATGCGCCAGCGGACCCACAACATGCATGTGCAGATGCTCATGTGGCACAATGCAATTCGCAATTCATGGCTATGCGATCAAGAGGTGCAGGCGATGCTCATCTCCCACCTTCCACCTCGTCTTTGGGAGGAAGTCGACCGCTGGAAACGAGCTAGTGGCCTGGAGATGCCGGAAGAAGCACCCAAAAAGTCGGTTCCAAAGGCGAATGGCAAAGCTCGTGTACCAGCAAAAGCCCAGCCGAAGCGACGAGATTGGAGTGAAGCGGCGGACAGACTCGAGCGGGGCAAGCCAGATCTAAGCCATGGAGATCCGATCATCAGACTCATGACCGCATTGCGTTCATGGTGGAAGCAGAAGTTTACAATCACGATGCCAGGCCTTAGAAAATGGGGCTACGTGAACGTGAGGAGGGCTGCGAAGTTGTCTGCTAGCCTGAACCAGCCTGATGAGTACGACCCGGAATTGCACGGTGAACGGGTGCGGGATATTGAAGAATTCCGAAAGCTCGCGCAAGGCTGTCACGGCAGTCGGGACGTTGGCTCGCAGCTGTTTACCGCATTACTCCGTGGTCTGGGCCTGGAAGCTCGCATGATCGCGAATCTTCAGCCCTTGGGTTTCGGCTGGTCTAAGTTCGAAGAAGCAGATGAAGAGAAGGAACCATCAGGCACTGCTACCAACGGCAACACTGCCAAGAATACTCCTCCCAAGCCGGCCAAGAAGGAAAAACCGGCTAGGCCGATAAGTCGACGCATAAAAAAGAAGGACATCGATGCCCTCACAATGGATCTAGATGAGTCGGATGAGTTCGTTGAGCCACTCTCTGACGTTAGCGATGATGATTCAATAGTCGATGTGACAGACGAATTTCGGCCAAAACCACCGAAATCTAAACCATACGACAAGGATCTTGAGTTTCCGATATACTGGACCGAGGTGCTATCCCCCATCACGCAAAAGTACGTTCCTATCGACCCGGTCGTCAAGACTTTAGTAGGCACCAGCCGAGAACTCATAGAGTCCCTCGAACCACGCGGCGGGAAAGCCGACAAGGCGAAGCAGGGCATGTCGTACTGCATCGCACATTCCCCAGACGGCACTGCAAAGGATGTGACCGTACGCTACCTTAAAGGGCAACTCTTCCCTGGTAAGACGAAAGGCATGCGGATGCAGAAAGAGAAGATCCCCATCTACAACAAACACGGCAAAGTCAAGCGGTACGAGTATCACGACTACTTTAAGGCAATCATGCGAGGCTACGTCCGAGGTGGTGCCAAGCACCCAATCACCGAGATCGATGAGGCGGAGGACAACACTGATCTCAAGCCTGCTGAGCCCGAGAAGAAGCAAATCAAGGAGGGGGAGGAGACACTCCAGTACTACAAGAGCTCTAAGGACTTCGTGCTAGCAAGGCATTTGAAGCGCGAAGAAGCTCTACTCCCTGGCACGATCCCCGTGAAAAAGTTCCGCAACAAGGGCAAGAGTGGAAAGCTTGAGGCTGAGGAAGACGTGTTTCATCGCGCAGATATTGTACCTGTCAAAAGTGCGGAGACGTGGCATAAACAGGGCCGCGCACCTGTTCCGGGTGCCGAGCCACTCAAGCATGCACCGTACCGAGTTGCCACCACTAATCGACGGAGAGAGCTCGCCGAGGCCGAGGCGGCCGCTGGGCATAAAATTCTGCAGCCACTATATGGCTACGATCAGACAGACTGGATTATCCCCGACCCGATCAAGGACGGTGTCATCCCCAAAAACAGCTATGGGAACATCGACATGTTCGCGGAACACATGTGTCCTGAAGGTATGTCGCATCCTTTCTTAGTGGTTTATCTGTGGTGGTTCGCACTGACAAGGCCACAGGTGCCGTTCACATACCATACCGAGGCGTGGTCCGCGTATGCAAGCGCATGGGCATCGACTACGCAGAAGCCGTGGTCGGCTTCGAGTTTGGCAACCGTATGGCTGTGCCTGTCATTCAGGGAGTCGTCGTCGCGGAGGAGCACCACGATAAAGTCATTGAAGAGCTTGAGAAGGACGAGGTGGAACGTGCTCGAAAGGAAGACGAGAAGAAGCGCAAGCTGGTGCTCACAACCTGGCGGAAATTCCTCGTGGGCCTGCGCGTGGCATATCGCATTCGCGAAGACTACGCGCATTTGGAAGAGACGGAGGGCGCAGTCGGCCGGGCTGCCCACAAAGACAAGGATTGGAGCGCGCAGATGCAGGAGGCGGAAGATGAGATGCGGTTCCGAGACGAAAACATGGCGGGAGGTTTCCTGCCAGAAGGATTCAGTGTCGAAGAGCCTGTGAAGAAGCCGCCTCCACCGCCGAAGCAACAGCCGATGACAAGCAATTACTTTGCGAATAGCCAAGAGAACGATGGCGACGATGTGGACCCGTTTGAGGTCGACCATGGCGCGAATCAAGATCAGGGACAGGGTGGTGGCTTCATGCCTGTTGACAATGACGGCGATGGCCACGATGCGGGTGGCGGCGGCTTCATGCTCGAGGAAGATGAAGACACAAAAGCAGAGCTACAAGAGCCCGAAGACAAAGCACCTGCTGTCAACGGCAGACGTGCCACGAGAACCTTGAAGAAGGCCGCGCCCAAGGCCAAAGTCAAGCCCGTGCAGAAGCAGATCTCAAGACGCCGCAGCAGGCGGACAAAGATTGAGGATACAGAGGACGATGGCGATACCGATAACGATGACGATGATTTCCTGCTTGGCGACAGCGATTAAAGGTTTTTTATAATATTAAGGCTGTGTCATGTTCCACGCATGACCATCGAGCGCCTTGTACAATACAAAAATGGACTTTAGGCAGGGGTGACCTCAAAATACAACTTGTCTAAACATCCTGTTGCCCGCATGACTTTATCGTTTCCTGTCAATATAGAGATGACTACATGCATCAGACGAGGTTCCCGAAAAGTTGCAATTGTTGGGCAGGTGCCTGGAAACTGTAATATGCACGGTTGAAAACAAAGTTAGATTGGAATACTCTCAATCTCTTGTTCAATTTCTCCTTTCTGATTGCGTGGCGAAGTCACAATAGTACCTTGAGCCATGGGTCGCTGCTGCTTCAACGTAGCTCTTTCGTACTGCAAGCGGGTCTTGACCATGATCCAAATCATACTGACCACCAACGGGAGATTTGACAGGTGAATGATCCTATCTTTTCGCCACGGACGCATCCAGAGCCTTGAGGGCCTGAGTACGCTTCTCCGCCAGCAGCCACAGACGGTCGCTTGGGACCTTTCCACCCGACTTGAGCGAGAGCAGCTGCGCAGACTTGATGAGGTTCTTGATCTCGCGCCCGTTCAGCGGCAGCTGGGCAAGCTTGTCGAGCGTGCCTTCGCCATCCGCCATGTCAAACCGGTCACGGCCGGCGCGTTCGATGAAGTTCTCCCAGACCTGGCGCCTCGCGGCGGGGCCGAGGTCGTGGTACGGCAGGAACAGGTCGACGCGGGACTGGAAGGCGTGGTCGATGCTCGCGATGCGGTTGGTCGTGAGGAAGAGGATGCCCTGGTAGTACTCGAGCTTGGTGAGGAAGATGGACACGAGCTCGTTGCGGGCGATCGACTCGGCCGTGCGCTCCCCGAGGAAGACATCGGCCTCGTCAAAGAGACACATTGCGTTCCACATGCGGCAGAGCTCGAGGGCGCGGGTGAGGCCGGCCTCGACCTCGGCCGGGTGGGTGCCGAGGTCAGCGGCGCCCATTGAGTACAGCGGCACGCGGGACCGCTCGGCGACGGCCTCGGCCGTGAAAGTCTTGCCGACGCCGGGGGGCCCGAACATGAGGATGATGAGGCCACGGCCCTTGTCTGGGATGAAGTCGTCAAACGAGTCGGCGCCGCTGTTGGAAAGCGACTTGTTCTCCACAAACGCCCAGGCGAGCTCCTTCTCGCCGCCGGGCAGGACCAGCTTCTCAAAGGCCTCGTCGTTCCAGGTCATGTCGCGCAGGTCATCGATGCGCAGCTCGCACCAGTGCTTGGCCTTAAGGTCGAAGCCCTTAACCCAGGGCGTGGTCATGAGCACCTGCTCCTCAGTCAGGGCACCAGCGTCTCGGTGCGCTCGGCCGGGCCCTTTGCGGCTAGGCTGTCGTCGACGGGGAGGGCGTACTGGGCCTCAAACTCGCCGTCCTCCATCTGTGCGCCGTCCTTGGTTGCGGTGTCGCCATTCTCTTTCCCCTCATCTTCACCGCTGCCTGACAAGGCGCGGAGCTTGGGACGGACAATGTTGCAGGACCGGTAGTATGCGTACGCATCAACACAGACTTTGCCGGCGATCTGGACTTCTATGTCAGTGGGCTGCACATAA
Organism: Microdochium nivale; assembly: GCA_026745475.1. Classification (NCBI taxonomy): domain Eukaryota; kingdom Fungi; phylum Ascomycota; class Sordariomycetes; order Xylariales; family Microdochiaceae; genus Microdochium; species Microdochium nivale. The sequence continues at coordinate 3,001,466 of JANTFD010000004.1, read as the reverse complement.
GCTTAGTTGGAGTGACGCTATGGCTCGACTTACAGGCCTCTGCTCAGGCTTCGCAGTCTCTAGCAGTATCTTGGCACCATCGGACATCATGTAGTGGTACCCACGAAGCCTTTCGAACTTGCGGCCCCTCTCAATCATCTGGGCTCGAATGGTCTCCTCATCGCGGGCAAACGAGAGAGGAGAGACCGGGAGGCTCGTTACGCGGCGGTGCCCATTGTAGTCCCAAATCGTGACGACCGTGGTGGCCCAGCCAGTCTCCTGGCCATTCCAGTCGACGTACTCGAGATGGATGGCCCAACCCTCTGGGCTGCTGTTGGTCTGCGGCTTCTTCTGGTACTTGATGACGCGACATACCGTCTCTGCGCCGTAGATGGTTGTCTTCGAGATCGAGCTGGGCGGGAAAATCTGCCACAGGTCTGGGAAGGAGACCTTGTCAGTGCGCTTGGTCTGGGCCTGCGATGCGACGGATGAGGCAACCAGGGGCGCCAGAAAAGCGATGAGCGCAGATGCCGCATTTTTCAACGGCACGTGAGTGGCACAGGCGTAGTAGGCCTTGAGGTCCTCCCATCGGTGCACCAAGGCCATCATGGGCGGGGCAAAGGTGTAGTTCTCAACCTCGAGGTCGAGGTCCTGATACTTTGCCAGCACCTTGTCGAGGACCGCGCGCATGCTGGCGTCTTGGACGTTGATGGAATTGGTGACCCAGTGCTTGTTGACAAATTCGTGGCGGTGGATGATGGGCACGTGCTGCGTGGCCTGCGTGAGGTGAGCCTCCTCGGCGTCGACGTTGTCGTGCTCGGCCCAACGCTCCGGGCACGACTGGTACTGGCACTGATGGCGGTACCACTTACTCACCATCTTGGACGAGTAACCAAACCGCGAGGCCTCGGAGGCACCAGTGCTTGTCAAGGCCAGCGGCGTGATTCCATCGACGCCCTCCAGGATCTCATCCATCTGGTTTTTGGAGCTCTCCTGGACGACCTGAGTCTCGGTTTTAGAGGAGCTGTTGTTCTCATTGTCGTTGTGTTCAACTACGCGCTCTGAGGTGAAAGGATTAGTTTAGTCATGTGAGAAAAACTAGGGTGCTCTTTATTCATACCTGGCGCAATCGGTGTTGTGGGCCGTCCCATTCTTGGATGAAAGAAGAGAGGTACCTAGATGTAGACCAAATGAGGTCGCTCGGATCTATCAGATTCAGGAGCCCAAGAGTTGGTGTAAAAGAGAATAGTAGAATGATGATGGAGAGAAGTTCGTTCTATTTGATTTGGCCGGGCTTTCGAGTCTATGTGTACACGCCACTTTGTTGATGACATGCTCTGGTCTATATTATTTTACGAACCAAAACGAGGCAGCCAGCATTGAGGAAGATGGAGACCCACTCAATGGAAGCTGAACTTGCTATTGGTCAAGCTTCGCCATCAAGCAGGCTGCAGTCATATCTGCGGGGTTTATGGTAGAACCTGTCACGCGCATGCATAGAAGTGGGTGGCGGGAGCTAACTGTCAGTTAGACTGCAGAAGGAAGGGTTGAATATGTACCCGACCTTCTACACTAAACTTGTTTCTATAAAAATGGTACGTATAAGTTTAGTAAGGACTCGGAAGTACCTCTTAATAACTTCCGGGTGTGACCCATCAGGTGCTAGATACCATACCTAAGAACCAGCGACCCGTACTAGGCAGTCTTAGGTAGTGTAACAAAGTGGTCCGGAGTTCCCAACCGCAACTCTCGACCAATCAGCATAGTCACTGACGAGGCCCCACAAAAGAATAACTCACCACATCGCGTTGCTGACAGCTTTTAACTTATGAAATGAAGCAGGAGACAGTCAGTGATTTGTATACCCCAAAAGACCCTGCAACTGTATGTGGAGCTCTTTATGTTCCCCTCACAGCCTTGTCGGACGGCCTTGAACGACGAAACCCTGAAATTCCGGACACTTTTATTCTATATTGATGTCGACTCACCTCCACAACTCTTAAGTATTCTAGGTTTTCTACTACATTTTCGTCTCGACCTTAAGGCGCTACGTAATGCTCTGTGAACAATAATTTTAAACGACAGCTGTGATTTATTGCACTACTAACGCCCAGGATGGCATAGTAAATCCAACATCAAATACAGTGGCAGACTCTTAAGGACCCTGGATTGGAATCATTAATGATGCTCATACTCATGAGCAGACCCGTTAGTTAGACAGCCTGTAAAAAGAAATGTGGCATTCTAAGCCCTCGTGCGTGAGCTCTTTGGAGAGCAGCTGCTCTTTGCGAACCGTGTTGCAGGGGATTGGCTTATAGAGACTGGGAATGAGGGTTTACCATATCTAACTCCATGCAGACTACCAGCCAAATAAGTCCAAGAATCAGTGCTCAATCTCGAACCTGTATCTATCTATGCAGGGAGTCTGGCTGGCCCCAGAACGTCGGTGGGCCGTGCGCATGACCAGCCATGGCGGCAGATCCTGAGAAACCCCATGAGCGCTAGAAACGTCCCGTGAGGATATAACAAGCATTGCTGGGCATGATGGAGAATCCTGTGAATGAGCTGCGCCTATTTCTAATCGGGTGAGGTGGGCGGGTTTGTGTGGCTTGCCCTGAGCGACAATCCGCTTGCTAGGTTCAACTCAAGGTTGATGTCACGTTTTGTCCACAACTGTTTCTTGAAACCATTAATTGAGTTGGTTGTTCGAGATATGGCATTATATTTTGGTGCGTCTACACGAAATAAAAATCCAACCTGAGACGCCACCGCTTGTTTCGAGGCCATTGTTCCATGAAACTCAGGAGTCTCTCCGCGTGGAATTAACATTCAGATAGGGAACAAGGTCGTTCCCGGCACCAAAAACAAACTCTTTCCCCTCAAAAACCTTTGCGGCTTTCCTTTTGAATTTTGTGAGATTGCTATTGGCATTGGAATCAGAATTAGCCGCGCTGTGGGCTTGTCTGGTTTTGTGATGGCCTAAAAAGTGTTTGCCGAGACCGAGCTCTGGTTTACGCCGGCACCAAAGAAACAATGTTTGTGCTACAATGGAAATGCTCAAAGAAGAAATAAGCTACATCAGATCAAAACGAATTGCTTTAATTCACTGCTCGTTCAGCAAAGGCTTTTGTGCCCGCAGTTGAAGGCGAGGGCATGCACTGCACCATTCTGCGGAGGCCCCACCCACTTACACACGGGTCTCCTCATGCACCTTCGAATACTCAACTGCACACTCCTCCTCGCACTCCTCCACCTCCTCGTACACAACCTCAACACTCTCCAGTAGGCACCGCCAAAAAAGCTCGCCATGTTTTCAAGTTACTGACTTCAACTCATGTAGATATATTCTCTTCGTCTTGAAAGCTGGTCTTTCACCCTTGGAACCTCACGATCCGGCCGGCTCCGGATCCCTTTCACATTGTATTCACCATTGACTTATACTGCGATACCCACGACAGCAAGACTAGAAAAATGAGTTCCACTGAGTATGCGGCTCTGGCCAACTCTGTCTTGAGATCATCCCGTCGTCGGAGCTTTGACGATGGCGACATTCCCAACTCTCGCACTCGGTTCAATGCAGACGGTATCGCTGGCATCAGGGCAAGCTCAGAACCTATTCTGGCATCCGCTTTCGCACTCAAAGACACTGCTCAGGCCTCTACCGCAGCTGATGAGGACGCCGACGTCATCCTCCCGGGCTCGAGACAGATCTCTCCCCTAGTGAGCTTGACTTCACGATAATCTCACTTGGAGACCTCTGCTGACTTAAATAGCCCTCACAGGATGATGGCCAGCCGGAGTCCGCGCTCAGGGACGCACCTGGCCCCAGCACGGAGTCAAGGCCTATACTTTCCCACGCGCCGCGCAGCTCTGGTTTGGCTGCCGCGGCGTACTTGGCAGGAGACGAAATCTTCGACTGCGAGGACGACGATGCCATGAACTACTACCAGCTGGATTCACTTGACGATGTGCGCAGGTTGCACTCGTCAAACTTCACACCGGAGATCGATATCCGCGGCTTCATCCGTGCCGACATGACCAGGGAGGATTGGGTCCAGACTTTTGAGGGGCTCCGGGGCTACGTGGACCAGAGAACCACTCTGAGCATCCAGGCCGCTGTCGTGCAGGCTCTGATGGCCCCGGCACTTAATGAGCGGATCCGGGATGTCATTTATGACATGCAGGACCGTGGTCAGATCCCGCTGCCTTCCGCCCGGCGGCGCGCCCAGTCACCCGAACAGAACCCCGCATCTCCCAGGCAGACGCTGCAGCAGGCCCTTAACGATGCCCTAGTCAGGATCGAGCACGACCAAGAGATCGAGGACCTAGAGCGCAGCCACGAGATCAGCCTTCGGCAGCTACGGGACGCCCACGAGGCTAGTATGCAGCAGCTGCGAGATACCCACGAAGCCAGCATGCAGCAGATGAGGGACGCCCTTGAGGCCGCGACCCGCGCAACCCTTGCGCGTATGGAGCCTAGGCCCTACTCCCGCAAGCGTGCATTCGATCCCGAGGAGTTTGGACGCGTGGTGAAGCGTCAGCGGTCGCTCTGAGTTAGACGTCCGCCAGGAGGATGGAATGAAACGGGACAAAAAGTATACTTATTACAGTACAGCACAATTTATTGGTACATGAATAGAGGCACAAATCTTCAAAGACTTTTGAACATCTGCACCTATAGATCTCTGCGAACATGAGTGAATAATAACTCTTGCAACGGTGAGCAAGATGAATGTGAACTACGACAATTACCTAGAGCTTTCATCACAACGAACCTCTCATCCGTCAACATCGCCGCATCAAAAATATGCTGTATCATGGGGCGACGCCAAACAGGTCATATTAGGTTGTCACCTCCAAAGGTCGACACCGTGGCAGTGCTTGCTGGGTTTGTTTTCAATAAATTCCAACTGAGATTTCCCAAGTCGGCCATGGCCCCGCAGTGACAGGGGTACCGCAGCCAATAACGACTCAAGCTCGGTGTGAGCAACTGTTGGAGTTCCCCCGAGCGAATTGATATTGTCCACAAGCGCAAATTCTCTGTGGCTGGTGGAGCTTAGCTGATAAATTCATTAGCTGCGCAATGATTCTCAGAAGGCTTCTGCCTTCGTTCGATAATCTGCCCTTTCTCGTGGAAAAAGGCTGGGTTGACAAAGTAGATTGCTACGGCCGTGAGTTCCACCGTAGTTTAATTTCCCCAACTAGACCCACCCGGCGCGACGAGAACAGAATGGCTGCCTTATGCCGGGCTGACTCAACGGCTGCGGCTGTACACACAGTCATGGCGCTAGGTATTGCCGGGCAGCAGCGACTTGTCTTTTCTGTGCCTTATGGGCAAGGCTCGCCGTTCTCTTAAAGTTAGTTTGACAAGGCTCTTATATGTCATCGTGACCGTTGCTCGATTTTTTCCTGCAATCTTTGTTCCAACTAAGCACTCTCTGGCCTTTATAGCCTTGAAGGTGTATCCCCGTCATAGTTGAACTGTCTACCGACCTCTCCCCCATGGCGGATGATTCGGACTGGGAATGTCCTTTGGCCTATCCCGAAATCGGCTTTGCGGCCAGCACGTCTGGCTACGACACGGACGACTCTTGGCACGTCTTACAAGACAGCGACGACGAAAGCAGCCTACACGTCAACGTCTCGGAAGAGCGGAAACTCAAGTCTCAGCAAGAAGACGCTGCCGCCGCCACTCTTGTCAACAGCAATAAGCACGACAGCAACCCCGAAAAACCTCGCCAGACACCCCCGAAATCCAAGGCGGCCGACACACTCACTACGCCCCTCCGGCAGCGCGCCCCTGACATCAACAACAATAACATCTCCATCACAGCCGCCGCTCGCGCCCTGCTTTTCCAGGCGACACGCTGCAGCCACTGGGCCGCCCGGCTCTGCCACCTGACCTCGACGGCCGGCAAGTGCTGCGAGTGCGCCGATGCCCGCGGCCGCTCTAGCGGCGCGGAGCGGTACATGCACTACTGCCCAGGCTGCAAGACCTCGTGCGAGGCCGCGCGCGACGGTTCGGCCGCCAGGACCGCAGTGGTAGCGGAGCTGGGGAGGCTTGATTCCCAGCAGGCGCGCCAGCGGCAACATCAACAGCAGCACCAGAGACAGCATCAGCATCAGAATCAGCATCAGAGGCAGCAGCGCTTGTACACGCCGACCGACCGCCGCGAGTGCCTGCACTGGCTGGCCTACGGCTGCGCCCTCGCGGGCCGGCGGTGCTGCGCGTGCGCGGACAAGAGGGCCGACGATGGCGAGGGCGCGGAGGGGGGCTATTATCTCAAGTACGTCGACGGCCTGGGCGACGTGCTGGGCGCCACGCGGTGGGAGTACTACTGCCCTGGCTGTGTCGAGGCTTGTAAGTCATCAGTCTTCTTGGCTTCTGGGAGAAAGGCGGTGTTTAAACACTCCCGCCCCCCCCCCGGGCAAGCAGAGAAAAGTCCAACTGTTTCCGTTTTGCGCTGACTTGGAGACGATTATAAGCTCGGAAGTGGCCCGTCGTAAAGATGGCGGCGTTCGATATGTCAACTAGTTGCAGCAGAAGAAGGCGGCGGCGCCAGCGCAGGTGACCTGAAGCCGAGAGTTGTGCGGAAAAACTCGAACACCTCTGGGATAGTCATGCGCAAAGAACATTCATATCATCTTTAAAGCTTATCTGCCATAATGACTTGGAGATCCAACCCATCCGGAACGTGATATGAACTGAGTATGCTTAAATTTCAAAGCTGGGGTATCCTTTCTGCTCTGCTTTTCACACAATGTGACTATTTCCCCCTTCTCCTTCTTTCTCCCGGTTCTCCTCGCTGGGAAATAACTTTGATCTTTTCCGACCTTCGGCGACATGGTCCAACCGCACATCATATTAAACTTCACTCTTTCTTCTCCATCGGCACTGTAGTCTGCTCCTCGACGTCCACCGTCTTGGCGTCGATGGTGACAGGCTCGGGCGCGGGCTTCTTGGCGCCGCCGAGCAAGCCCCTGAAGACGCGCGCACAGCTGTGGCGGCCCTCCCAGAGCGGGTACACGCCGACGGCGAGGGAGCTGCCGAAGAGCCAGATGATGCCAACCGTGACCCAGCCAGTGAAGAAGGGCTTGGAGAAGACGTAGCCGGAGCCGTACATGGGCATGGGCCACAGCACGAGGAACGCAATGGCCATGAAGACGGTCATGAACTTGGCGATCCGCGACGCTTTCATGAGCTTGGCCTTGTCCTCCTCAGGCGCGACGATGGTGAAGCCACCCTCGCGGCCGGCCTCAATATTGTTGTTGTCAACGGTGCCTTCGAGCCCCGAGACGTGGCCGTCATCGGCCTGCTTGATAGCCGCCATGGTCGCCCAGTCGTAGTTATCAGCACCAAAGGCAAAGGTGAGGGCTGGCACAAAGAAGACGGGGCTGAGTAGGGCGACGACGTTGCCCGCCAGCATAGGCCCGTTGGAACCGAGGGTCTCGACTGTGAGCACACCGTTGTACTCCCTTGCACAGGTGACGGTCCAGGCGATGAGGGCACAGGCGAGTCCAAGGATGGGCGCGCCCGCGGCAGCGATCCAGTTCTGCTTGCTCCAGAACAGCGTCAGGACGGTCGGCAAGACGGCAGATGAAATCATGACGCCCATCCACACGTAGAGCCAGCCCATCGAGATGCCGGCATAATAGAGCCCTACACTGAAGGCGGCCATGATGGCGCCGTACGCGCACACGCTGAAATGCGACATGGCAATGAGGCGGGACCCGGATGCGGAGGGGTTGATGTAGGTTCTATCAGTTTGTCAGCAATGATTTCCCTTGACATGGTGGTCAAAGCCCTCTGGCGACTTACTTGTAGATGTCGTAGGTGAAGATGGATGAGACGGAAATAAGTTGGGCTGATGTCGCAGAAGTGACGGCCATGAAGATCATGACTAGTGTGATGATGGCACCAGACTTGCCGAGGATCGCCACGGCGGCATATGGCAGCACGAGACCAGCACTGACATCTGCAGGGTCCATGCGGAGTGGGAAGGTAGGGAACGAGGGGCTGGTCTCCAGGGCGAGGGCCGAGAGTCCCATGGTTGTCGCGCAAAGGAAGGGAATGGCGAACCAGGCAAGGCCACCAACAATGTACTTTTGCAGGTCAGCTATCCATTTTTCACGAGGAATCAGAAGCAACTTTAGTCAAGGCTTACTCCTGGCAAGGCGTGGACAGGGTGCGCCGCGATGGCCTTGTTGTAGTAGCCATTGTCCATGAAGACAGTTCCAAAGTTTCCTAGCAAAATAGATTAATACGTAATCGTTCCGCACATTTGTGATACTGGGAACGCATACCAATGATATTGATCAAGAAGAACTCGGCGCCAGATTTGCTTGTCATGGTCAGATAGCTACCACCAGCATTGCCTTCAATAGGGTGGGTGGCGGCAGCCTCGACAAGCTTGTCATATACGACGGAAGGAGATCCGAGCTCATTGCCGGTAGCGTAGGCAGTTAGAGCAAAGATCAGGATGATTACTAGGACGACAACAGTGTGGACCTGGTTATTCTGTTAACCACGGCAGGCAGACATTAGGGGCGCATATATGGGGACTTACGTAGTCCGTGAGGAACGTCGCTTTGATTCTGCAAAGTCGATGTGTTAGTGAGATACATTTAATAAACGCGAGATGGGAAGGCGCCTTACCCTCCAAACATGGTGTAGATGACAACACCAAGAGGCAAGAGGAAGCATGCCGCGGCAGTGTGCATTCCAGTCAAAGAAGTGACAACGGCACTTCCGCCAACTAGGAGCATCAATGTAACCAAGAGATTGCAGAACAGGCAGAAGCAGATGTACACGCAGTGTGTCACTGCCCCGTAACGTGCACGGATGACCTCGAGCATTGTGTGTGCATTAGGGGCACGCTTCTTGAGCTGGTGATGGGCGCATCTGTCAGTATTGTCTGTTGCGGTCAAGCCATGTTGAAGTGTCAATGTAGGCTTACCTCGATCGCCAAGGATGCGAATAGGATAATCTGTACTGTGGCGCCCGAGGCATACTATTGAGCTGCTGTCAGTGAAATGCTGTCGTGTTACGGTGCCGAATCGACATACCCAAAAAGGGCCAGAGACGCCATATCTGTAGGCGACTCCTGAGGACTGCAGGAGAGTGGCAGCCCAGGTCCAGGAGGAGACAACAGCAGAAGCAACAAGTCCAGTCTTGACTGTGCGGCCAGCAGTGTTGAACTGTTCGCTAGTCTGCTCTTCCGAGTTGTACCTAGCGATGAAGGGTGCGAAGATCAGCGAGTGCACACATGCAGAGTGGCTCGAAGTGCATCATACTTCTTAAGGGCCCATGTGGTAAAGACCATGCCAAGGGCAAAGATAAACCCAAGGCCGATGACAAGGCCATAGCCATATGCCTGGCTGAGGGGCGGGGGGACACCGCCAGACGAAGGACCACCTCCACCTGCCATGGCTGCAGACAGTACTTTGCGTCAAGTTGAGGACAGGCAAGCAGGATAATTTCTGCGGCTCGAAGCGGTTTACAAGAGATGTGCGAAGGAGGCACGGCGCTTCTGCAGAACCCAAGTGGGCGACTACGTTCCTTTTAATCTACCGCTGATCACATCCCAAGTAGCCGTGCATCTTGTGAAACCCACCGCGATCGACGAAGCGTCGAAGACGATAAGCGATCCTTACGGCCCATCACCCACCGGATGGAGGATATTATTGACTAAGGCTCGGACCCAGACTTACACTGGCCCGAGCGATACGGCAACCCCAGCCAAGACATGAACCGGCGTGGCCAAGCTGGGCGGCATGCTGTGCAGTAGTAGCCTGGAAGGCACGCAGTACATGCAGCGATGCTATCTCTGCCGAAGAACAACACAAGTCCTCGAGCATGTACGAGTCTAGAGCCTCCTTGACTAATCATTGGATTGGCGAATGGGAATCGGCAGCTCTGGCGTGAAGATAAGACGAGTCGTGGGGCACGAATCACGAGCGGGCGATTATTGTGAGCGGCCGGGGTCTCTGCGTGGGGAACCAAACCCGGGGCTTGGGGGGTCTTTTCCCCATCCTGTGTCGGGCCACACGCGGTTCGCCTTGCCGTTATATTCATTTGCGACATGTATGAAAGTTAATTGGTCGTGGAAATGACTTGATGGTGAGCTGCTGCCTCTGTCTGCGGTGTGCGATGAATGGAAAAACGAGTCGAACATCACCACACAAGGTGGACTTGTCGAGATGTCAAAGTGCTAGATTAGGATAAGCGTACGGAGTGTAACAAGTTGGACCCACCTCCTCGATAGAGTTTTGGTTATTAGGAGCCTGAGCGTGCGCTTGATTGCGCTTGTCCTTCTTGGCTCATGTTGGTGGGCGCGCACGCAACATCTTCCGTGACCAAAGCGTCTGTCTTCCTGTGGCTTCACATCCATGCTGGCTGAACTGGCGGCACTCGGGAGTCAACCGGCACTGGGATGCACATGGGCGTTGTTGATCTGTGCGTGTGCTGGGGCAATGCCAGCACTGGCACGCACATACTCCGTCGAGGACGAACTTCTCCGAGATATTACGTCGGGGTGTTACCGCATTACCGGGCAACGTCGTGATAGCAGCTCGCTGTGCCACTGATAAGACCGACTTACTCTATTCGCAGATCGCAAGGCCACCCGTGTCTGACCCTGCACACAATGCAATGAAGTCCGCGAGATGCTGTCCCAGAGGCTGAAAGCACTCAGCCGCTTCAATTATGTGGCTTGTCGGTTGTCACTGCCGTGTCCAAGACGGAGGCAAGTCTGGCTTGTGGTTAACCCATCCCGCGGGCATCGCGCCTTGAAGATAACGGTCTTTGACAATTGCATGCCTTTGGGTCGTCCCACGGTGGCTGACCTCGACCGGCAGCCAAGGCGCTCTCGTCTCCTTGGCCTTACGTCTGCAGTTTTAGTCAATGTTTTCGACTCCGGGGCGGCTGCATGTCTTATCCGTCTCCCTGGGAACCCTGAGCACCTTGGCTCCCTTGACACGCTCAGTCTCCAGATGCATGTGAAAAACGTGGGATGCCGATCCTCGCTTGGCCGATGCCGGACTGACCCTGGTCATGTCCTTGGCCACTGGTGCCTGCCTGCAAGTTGAGGGATAGAGCTCGTGCCGGTAGGGCTGAGCCGGGCCGGACATGTATCATGTTGCACGGAGTGGTGGAGGGCAGCGTTGTGCCTGGGAACCTTCTTCCCGCTGCGACTGTAGGAAGACGCAATGCGCGTTGCAAACGTAAGTGTAATCGAGGAGAGCCATGGACATTGAGATTGAAAGCCGGACAAGACGCGACACGCGCTTAGTCAACACTCTGCCGACAGAAGGAACGTCCGCGGGCCCGCAATGACCCATGCAAGCAGGGCGGCAATGGCAAGAGCACAACCATGGAAGAACTTTTGAGGCTGGCGTCACACAAAATGACCAAGCAATACGCTGCAGGACTACCGGGCCGCACCCGTAAACGAGGCCCATGGCCGCGACCTCAGCCTTGCCCGTGGACGGACGGGACAGCACTGCCAGTGGCCTTCCCGAGCAGCATGCACTGCTCCTTCGGCGAGCCGCTGCTCTCCAGGCCGAGCTCGAGACCTTCTCAGACCATCTGAGCAGGGCCTACGAGGGATACTTCCAGCATGTGCCGCCCCTCGTCTGCTCCGGCATGGCCGGTACCGTCCGCGCCGAGATGGACGTCCTCGAGCGAGCCGCAAGGAACCTCGAGGCCGACACCCTCGCCGCCCACCGCATCCACTCAACCAATCTGCCTTTCCTCGAGGCCGTCTGGGACACGGCCAAGCGCGCCAGCGACATTGTCAAGATGCGCCACGCAGTCTCAAGCAAGAAGCCGCGCAAGCAGCTCCTCGCCCCCGGCACCAGGATTGTCAGGCTCGAGGGCGACTCGCGGGCATCGCGGGACTGCAACATCATCATCGACCTCATCGCCGACAGTGGTCACTCGTGGTACAAGGTTTCCTCCATGAACAACAAGCGGCTGCTGTACGACATGGCCAAGGAGGCCGTCTACTGCGGTGACAGCAGTGACGACGACGAGAGTGATATTCCCGCTGGCGAACCTGGTGGCAGTGCCCTATCGAAACCAGAGGGTGGCATCTTACTCGACGGCGTGCCCCTGGAAGAGCTCGACATCCCTTTGATCAAGCTGGCCAGAAACCTGGCGGATGCAGCCAAGGGTTATCGTATCCGGTCCGAGAGCCCGGATGTGTATCTTGTGCTGCCCAGAATGATACGCGGCGAGCATGCCCAAATTGACAAGATCCTCGCCATGTGTCACCGCGCAGGCGTAAGCGTGCTCTGCAGTGGCGATCTGGAGCCCCCTGATCCGCTATCGCCAGCACTGCTGAGTAAAATGGCGCCGAGCCCGAGAGATCGTCTCGCTAAAGTCTTGAACCTCGACACGTCTGTCCTTGTTGGCCTCACGTCCGACTTCTCTCACACCGCTGTGGTCCCCGATCCGTGGTTTCGCAAGAGCCACAGAGAGCATGCCAAGCTGGAGGAGGAAGAGAAGCTCCTCTCGCTCATATACCCCATCTTGGGTGAGCAAAGGATCGTCTGCACAAACGAGGCGGCAGACGCGTTCCGGGCCATTGTGAACACCATTGGCAGACCAGCCGAGAAGGCCAGGGCGGAGCTGCTTCTTTGGGGGAATCCAAACATGTCGAGGCAGCAGAGGATAGATGAACTGCAAAAGTTATCGTCACATCCCGTGCCAGCTGGCCTGCAGCTCCCCATCCACATCGAAGGTGATGAGGCTAGCTGCCACGGCCGGCTGTCGTCAAGTGCCGTGACCGCCATGAAGCACATCCCCAATCCCAGCCGTGCAGTGTTCGCTATGGGGTGGGCCAACAGTTACACGACTGTAACATGCAACTCGGTCGCGGTAAAGCAGCTCGAGAGAGACCTGGAGAACCTGCCGACGCTTGAAGACCCCTGGCCTTCCATGTGGGCGTTTCCAACGTCACGCCCACTCGTCGGCACGCCCAGACCTGACAACATTCGCCCGCGGTCTAGAAAGACTAAAACCGTCGCCGATGCGGCATCCGGCGATTCTCAAGGTACTGAGTTGGATAGTATTGTAGAATATGGCACAAGTCCGCAAGAACTAGAAAATGCTCGTCATCTAGCAGACGACCAGGCGGAAAGACATAACCACGATCATAATGTCTAAGGACGGCTATACTGATTTAGATTTTTGCACTATAGTTTCTCTAGGGTAGAGACAAGGCGCATGAAAAAACTTTGAAATATGTTGGCAATGAAAAACTGAACGCAAAACTGCTACGCTAGAAACCACGATACTTTAACCCGTCACTCATCGAGAGCTCCAAGGCGTCTATGGCCGCTTGCTCTCCAATTCAAACAGCACTCGAGAATCTACAACACAGTCCCAAGCTTCCATTGCATTACATCATGGCATGCCCATCAACTCCGAGGACCTTGCCATTGATCCACCCGCCGTCTTGCGAGGCCAAGAAGCAGACGACACGGGCGACATCGATCGGCAGGCCAACACGGCCAAGCGGCGACCAGGTAGCAGCATACTATCACAACATCGAGTTAGCCATCAAGCCCCGTTGCATGTGACCCCTCAAGACATTCATCTCCCCAATCCGCAACTGCCCCGCTACGTATTCACAACTGACCTCGTCGACCTCTTCGTTGCCCAGCTCGGTGCCACCAGGGATGTACTCGCGGCACACGGCATGGTACATGTCGGTCTTGATGCCACCCGGGGCGACGGCGTTGACAGTGATCTTCTTATCGCCAAAGTCGACGGCCATGCACCGCACAAACGTCTCGATGGCGCCTTTGCTCCCCGAGTAGACGGCATGCTTGGGCACGCCTTTGGCCTGGCCCGTGATGCTGCCCATGAGGATCAGCCGGCCCCCGACCTCGAGATGCTTGTACGCCTCGCGCGCGACGAAGAACTGGCCGCGCGTGTTGATGGCGAAGACGCGGTCATACTCCTCGGGCGTCACGTCCTTGACGTGCCCGAACGACACGACGCCGCTGTTGGAGCACACGACGTCGAGCTTGCCAAACGCCGTCGCCGCAGAGGCAAAGAGCGACACGATCTGGTCCACGTCCGATACGTCGGCCTTGATCGCGACCGCGTCGGATCCGGACTTCCTGATGGCCTGGACGACCTCCTCGGCCGACTCGAGGCTGTTGGCGTAGTTGACGATTACTTTTGCGCCGCGGCGGCCGAGCTCGAGGGCCATTTCGCGACCGATTCCGCGGCCTGGGGCAGGGGAGGGAAAATGGGTTAGGAGGAGTCTTATATGTGGTGGTTTTTGCAAGCGTTGCTGTGAAAGGAAGGGAAGAGAAGTGGATGCTCACCAGCGCCAGTGACGAGAGCTACCTTGCCGGCGAGCGAGGCTGACGCGATCCCCAAGGGGCCGGGGATTGCATCGTACTTGGACGTGTCGGCAGTGACTCCAGGCATGTTGGCTTCTGAGTTGATGTTACGAAATGGATCTATTGGAGTTTCTGATCTGGTGATGCAAGAAGTCTCCGGGTTTTAATTGAGTGGGAGTGATGTAGTTGAGCGAGGAAGAGAGTCCAGGTACGTCGATTATTGTTTATATATAAACCACCTGATCAAGCTGAAGGATCACTCGGGACCGAGGCGGTTCTGATTCGGGCGTGTTGGTGCGTAAGCCACCAGCTATTCGCTTACCCGGGCCATCCCCGTGCATACACCTTTGTTTTCCAAGGAGTAGTAGGTATCACACGAGCACTCCCGGCTAGGAGCGCATCTGTTTTTCTTCGGGTCCGGCCGTCACACCACCCCTCCCTTCCTCCCACGTTATGCATGACCCGGGCGTTGGATCCGCGGGAGACATGGGTACCTATACCATGGGACTATCCCTCTCCCTCCCCTCGGGAAGGACTGAAGCGCGCTTAGATAGTTCCTGTGTATGCAGGTGCATGCATACAGGGACAGGATATCCGATAGTCCCTAGTCGGTCCCCTCTGTGACGTAGCGCCTCGCCACTAGCGCAGCCATGAGGTCGCATGTCGGATTTGAAAGTGAAGATGATAGGTGCGTGCAAATGTTGGCGGACATGAGGTTGGAGAAAAGCCGGGCGGCTGGCAGAGACAATAGGGACGTGCCTGCCAATAGGTCGTCAGTAAAGCACCAGCATCGAGCCCCGGCCCAAACAAGCCAAGGTAAAGGAGGGACGGAATTCTAGTTCCAATTTGTTGTGCGCCCCAAGTCGCCAGCCGAGGCTGTGAGGTCGCCTTCCGGAGTTGGAGTTGGGGTTGTCCGGGTGGCGCATGTAAGCCGCAGGGGTGGATGTCCGGTCCGGTCCGGGGCCGAAAAGTGGATGTGCCGGCGGCTCCGTTCTTTCTTTCGTTCCTTTTCCTTTTCTTTTCTTTTCTTTTCTTTTCTATTCTGCCAAATGCAGCAGCCTAGAGCCAAAGCCTCAGCAGCACGTGTGCGTAGCCAACAGTGGTTTCCTAAATCAAAACAGAATCGTCTTGCTATATCACTTCTAAGTTTGTCGTTTTTCTTCTTCTTCTATCAGCTGGTGTTTTGCTTCCACGGAACAAGAAAATAAGCTGCTCAAAATTAGCCTGCCACAGGCATTTGCACCAGGGTTGCGGGACTGGTACGCGGCAAGTCAAGCAACCAGAGCAGGCTTCGGCTAACACACCCACGATTGACACAAAAGGGAAACCTTTACAAGCTGGATGCCTTTATTTTGACTGAACAGCTCCAGAAGCTCCCATCAAAGATTACACATTCCCTGGGGGGTCTATTTGTTGTCTGTGCAGAACAGATATCCTCTAAGCTTGAAGGGCATGCAAGCACATCGGCATCTACCCCAGCTCCGCGAGTCTCCCGCACACTCCGATCTCGGCAGTCTCAAGGCAGCGTCGAAACATGAAACGCCCTGCCAATCTTGGCTATTCTCCTTGAAACATGACGTCAATGACAATGAAACATTCATTGTTCACGATGATTCCCTTTTCCCAAGTCCAAATCCAGGCAACAGACACTCACAGATATAATAGCCTTGTGCCTCCTGGCGCATCTCGTGCCTGTACCCCCCACGCTCTGGTATAATTAGCCGACGTCGCGGAAGCCTTGTGTCCGCCAATAATGCCCTTGTGACAACCGCACAAGGCCGCCTGCCAGGCACCTATGCCGACGTCGCCCGACTCGTCGAGCTGCCTGCCTATCTCTCCGAGGCTCGGAACAGCATTGAAATCGCAGCCTTGAGCCTGCTCTGCTGAACACGTTTCGCAGGTACTGCGGGCGAAGATTGTTCCCCTTTCTAGCATCGTCCCTGAATGTCGTGTTTCGAGTGTGTTGCCCACGTGACCAGGTGAACGTCAGTTGCGCAATTGTTGTGACTGATACGTCAACAGGTCACCAGCAGTAGCAGCATCGTGACCTTCTTTCCCAACTTTGATACCATCTTCGGAGCCGACACCGGCGGCCTCCCTTCCCGTTCACAACACTCATATTTAAACAAAGTCGTCGTCGGCCTTTGTGCACTACCGATATGCATTCCAGCTATCCGATTGTTGGGGCATTCTGAATTACCTACGTCTTGACTCTGGCATCGGTTCTCAACCTGTTTCCATCCGGAATCTTACGATTTCACGACCGTTTCGTAAGCTACGAGCAACAGCAGGGATCCACCGATGCGTCATCTGGCATCGCATGCCTTCGATAAAAACCTCTGTCACGACAGATTCAACAATCTACCTTCCCGTGTGGTGAACACGAAAGGGCGGCACTCACTTCAACAACATCGCCTTGTCCCCATCAGTCATATTCACCGACCTCCACCAAACGTGGTAGCGGACAACACACACGCAGTCATGGACGCAAATCAGGATTTGGCACTGGGGGCGACTTGCGACAACTGGCTCCGCGGTATCTCGTGCAACTGCAGAGAATGCGGACAGTTTACATGCAACGCACTGGGCACCTTTATGCCGCCAAACTCGCAGCTCGGCCTGGAGCAGAGCACGCTCATCGACCCACGACTTCTGCAGTTCAACACGGTCAACCTCCCGAATATCAACTTCCACGGCCTGCCTTCACTCTCACCACTATACGACAATACGGGCGATACACTGGGCCTTAGTCTCGGCCTTGGCAGTCCCATTCAGCTCAGCCAGGTCAAGTCAAATACCAGCCCTGACCCCAACGACCTGTCCATGCTGCCGATGCCATCTCTTCCACCACTGCAGAAAATGACGCCACCCACTTCAAACAGCACTCGGTACAACACGCGGAGTAGGGCTACCTCGCAACACGGCCTTCCTGATATGCGGCCTCGGTCGTCGTCCATCAACACCATTGCCTCGAGCGACCTCTCAGATGCCTTCTCGCCGAGCTGGTGCGGCACATCAGGCTCGGAATCCCAAGCAACATCAGCCAGCGCTACCACCTTTGTCTCAGCAATGTCCTTTGACAACCCCCTCCACCACGGCAGCCCAGATGGCACTTCTTCCGCGCAGTATTCTCCCCAGCCCCAGCCATACACCAATCTCCACCAGCCAGATCCTTCCTCCTTGTCACTATCCACCACCACCGCCGCCACGGCAGCGGCAAAACTCCAGAAACCCAGGCCCTATGACGTGCCCCAGGACGCACCCGAGGCCGAGAAGGCGCGCCTCGGAGAGCTCAACAGCGCCATCTTCGCCGAACGCCTGCGCATCCAGCGCGCCAAGAACAACTGCGCCGCGAAAAAGTCGCGCCAGCGCAGGCTCGACCTGATCCAGGACCTGCAGAGTCAGCTCGCCCTCAAGTCGGCCGAGCTTGATGCTGCCACGGCCCAAGTCGCGACGTGCAAGGCGGAGCTCGCAGACGGGCAGCGCCAGTGCGGCGAGCTGCAGAGACAGAACGCCGAGCTGCTCCAGCGGATGGTGTCGAGCCAGCAGGACGTGCTGAGCTCGCGCGCGCTCCGGGAGGAGAACGCCCGGCTTAGGACTGACATTGGGAGCCTGCAAAGGCTGGTAAGGAGTTTGGCCCTCAAGCCGGGGCCCGAGGGGGCTGCTGCTACGACCGCTGCTTCTGCCATTTCTACCACCGGTAGTGGTAGTGATGCTGACAGTGGAAACACGAATTCTGCTGGCTCACCTCAATCTTCGTCGGTGGCGGGTAGCACGGGCACGACCATGACGACCTCGCCCTTTTCTTCCATGGCCGGGGATGATTACTTCTCGTAATTATCCTCTCCGCTTGGCAATCATCAACGAGACACAGCTTCGTACCTAAAGACAAACGATTTTCTCCGAGGCGAAAGATCAGCTTGAAATACGGCATTGTTAACACGCACCACACAACCACTCCACTCACAATTTCCTTCACTCCATTGAGACTACCTAAATGGCGCACACCGCACGTTCCCATCTTGACTTACATCATGGCCTAGAGTGCCACGAATGTTGACTACGACTCGAAGAACATCCCACAGACATCTCGGGGTTCTTGAGCATCAGTGCATCTGCCATCAAGCCGGCTCCTCTAGCACATCATCAACTTGACACACAGTGAAAGAAAAAGACGTAGGCCTGCTAGTCCCGTATCTCCGGACTTAGATCTACCTGAGACGCGGTGCACCACGTCCGTAAAGGAGGGACTAGCTAGCTTAGCCGCGCTTTCAATTTCCAAGACGTCGGGATCGCACCCGTCTACTCTTCAAGCCTCTATTCTATTATTTTGTTCCTGTACAATAAGCTCTTTCCTCCGCCAACAAGCCATGGCGATGATTTCTGCACTACGCTCCTCCCACTCGTCTTTAAGCAGCCCATCAGAGGCATCCTGATCAGATTGCGTTTGTCTTGGCGTTCATCGTTGTCTTTGTCACCAGGCGATTTTTCCACAGTCATGAGATACAAGGTTCTCCATGCCTCTGAGCAGATCAGCACACACATACATGTCGAATGAACTCGCCGTTCCATCAGATTTCTCTCTATGAATCACGCTGCGTCAACTTCCACCTCGCAGTCCCAACAGAGCCACCCCACACGGCCAAAGCAAGGAACCATTGCTCAGAACGGCACAGCCCACAGCAAGCCTACATGAACTAGCTTGGTGGCATAACCTCGCAAGCCTGGCCCGCACATCAAATGTAAACCAGCGGACTCCCGGCCTCGAGCCTTGCTGCTAGGCAGGAACGGAAAAAACAAGGCAGCTGCAAACATGCGAGGCTCGTCGTTGGCACAACAAACACATGCCCATATGCGGACATTGTACAACTACTTCGCCGTGCAAAGGAAGAGCACGCAGGGAAAATAAAACGACACAGACGAGGAAGAAATCAACCACAAGACACGCGGACCGCACAGAGTCTAAGGCCCGCCACCCGCTCCATCCTAATGAGCCCTACCACCCCCGAGACCCGGGCAGCTACACAGCCCAGAACTATCTCGTCTCCTCCTCCCCTTCCTCTCTTTTTTGCGAGAACGGACGTGACGCAGTTCCGGAAAGCAAAAAAAGCTCGTCCTGCCTGAGGTCTGCCCACACCTCCCTCGGACGCGATGGAGGAGGGCTCATTCCCGTCCAAGGCACCACCATCCAGACAAAGCAGCAGCAGTAACGACGACGGGACTTGCTCCTCGGTACCTAATCCCGTTTGCGTTCCATCCTCTTTTTTTTTCTGTTCTGTGTGCAACGTTATTCAGCTATCATCTCTTGCGCTTACGTAACTTTTGTCTTTGCCAATCAAGCTCGGTCGGAAAACAAGGAGATATATAACTCCTCGAAAATGCTTACCCCCCTTTCTAGCGGTTCCGGTTGAAATCTCGCGGGCGATGGAATTTTGTGTTTCGGACTGGAAGACGTATGGGTAAGGGGGACGGAAGATAACAAGTCAAACAGTGTTGGTAGAGTTACTCTTTATCTACACGCAAGCGCAGTTTTGTTATCTTTTTTTCTCCCATCCTCTCCTTGCATTTTCATCATGCTCTTAAATTCACTATCTTTGCGCAAACCAACAACCACACAAACGATAAGCTCCTATTTTCCCTGTCACGACTTGCACACACACGTAGAGAGAGAAATCAACACGGAATGAGTTTCAAGATGTGAGAGTAAAAAACAGAGCAGCGCTTGACAAAACCGAGCGAGGTCCCCGTGCTTTGCCCATTTCTCGTATGCAGTAAAACGGCCCTAGACTCTCGCTTGACTTGGACCGGAAATCTGGAAATGCGCGATGGTCCGTGGATACGCAAAAGTATTATTCCTGTCAGCCCGGATTTGATTTTTGAACCTTCAGTTCATGCGCCATCGAAACTCCCTGGTTCACTGCAAGGGATATCGCGAATGTACCCCAAGTTTTAGACGCCACGAGTAGACCGTAACATTGGCATGTAATGGAAGCGCGAAGATATTCCACGGAGAAGAATATCCTGATGATGGTAATCAAGTATAGACGAAATTCTTTTTGTTCATTAAGTGCGCGAGATGGTATATGAATGCAATACAACAAATACAGCAGTAAGATAAGCCACTGCCGAAGGGACGTTCATCATATAGGAGCGAATATCAGATTCCCACCCTCAATAGATCGTGGGCCTCAGGGTTAGCCCGCTTAGGCTAGCAGAACCCTCTTTCTTGTTAGACCGTCCAGCATATATTATCTTTCATTTTTCCCTGGAGTAGTTAATCACGCAGCTTATGCGGTGTGTTGCTGTTGCTGCGGCTGCTGGGGGTAACCAGGCTGGACCGCGTACTGGGGTTGCTGAGCGTACTGAGGCTCTTGGGCATACTGGGGCTGCTGTGCATATTGAGGTTGGTCGTTGTAAGGCTGCTGCTGCTGCACCGGGACGCCAGTGTTGGTAGCCATCGGCCCTGTCTTGTTGCCGAGCTCAACATTTGCCGCCGTGGTGGTCGAGTTCTCGTCACGTACACAGCCCATTGTGAAGAAGACGAAGTCGACAATGACAAGGATCCAAGTAATGGCGCCAAGGCCAGCGATGGCGCCCAGAATGCCGCCAGAGCCCTTGTAGCCGTAGGCGGACCACAGGGCGGCATAGGATGCCGCCCAGGCCCAGGCGGCGAGCCAGAAGATGATGAGCAGGATCTGGGCGACAAAGAATCCAATTCGGAAGTAGTACTGATTGGCGCCAAGAGACAGACCAATTGACAAGCCGTACACGATCCACGACATGATGGCCTAGAATCATTGTTAGAGTTTAAGTCTCGACATAAGCGAGGAGATGCGTCAAGGAATAAATGCATACTGCGAAGATTGTAAACCCAGGAGCGCCGCCGTCAATAATTGCTGACAAAGCATAGGCGGAGAGGGCCAATATGATGAGGGAAAGGACAATGATGGCACCCTTGATGTAGAGTAGCCACGCGGGCTCAGGAGGAGCGCCCGTCGCGATAAGCCCTTTGCCACCCATTATTGTGTAAGAGAGCTGGGTCAGAGTGAATTGTAGTTAAGTTGGCGGATAGTGAGCCCGGCGCGAGATCGAGCTGTCTCGACGTGGCATAAACGTAAAATTGATAGGTTTGAGACTGCGGAGAGAAGTGCTCGCCAGGCAGAAGTTGGGACATGCCGAGCTTTAGTATTTCTTCCCTTGCACGGAATGGAGGAGTTAGAAGGGTTCGAGCGACCGGGGTGAGCTCCGCTCAGGCAGACCGCAGAGTCGCAGACCTGATGGTGGCTGGTCTCACAAGGCACACTCGAAGCTTCGCGCCTAGTGAAGGAGTGACTTTGAGCCTAGCCTCGGTGGTGCTGGCATGACACCACCAGCCCAGTCAACCCAATGTCACCCTGTAGGCGAGCTGCGGGCTGGCATCTCATGATTCGCCCAATATATCTGTCGGGTCCACGAGCTGAAAGACAAGCGGGCGGGGATGGCGTCGCGGCGGCGTCGTGATTGGGCATGGGCTACAAGCCTTCCGCAGCCGCATATTGTTTTTGGCACCCCTGACGGACCCGACGAGCGCCCAAGGCCTGGCCAGCTTGACAAACTGCGCCGGGGACTCTAGCATTTGAGTCCAGCCTTTTTGTGACGCGACACTCATCCTCTGGTACCGTCTTGCTACAGAGTCGTGGCCGCCACGGCTGCACTGTCTCGGTGCCCAGCTTAGGGTACACGCAACTCTGGGTTGTGCCAGGTCTGAGCAGTGGTGCATGCCTGTGAGGGGAATGCAAAGTCTATAACCCTGTTGGGCACGACCAAAGGTGGGATCATGGTGCCCATATGTCATGTGGAGGGGTGGCAGTGGGCTGTGTACCCGGTCCCCGAGGGTCCGCGTTGACTTTCTGGCTCTTTGGGAGACAGACTGCAGGTGGGAGAGGTCGGCCGCGGGGCAATTCGTGCTTGTGACTCCCACAGCCACCGCCGTTTGGATCGTGTCTTGGCGACCGGCTGTCGGAACATGGGCGTGCTCGTCTGCAGGCAACGTGTCTGGTTGTATGGCGAGGAACGATCGCTGAAGCAGCCGACAGCAAGGGGGCCTGCTTATCTCCCACTCTTCAGGATGAGGTTGGCTCCTTCCGATGGTCGTCATCGGTAGTCGTGATGATGGTGTGGTCAAGTACCTCACAATGGGTGACGGACAGCAGATGGAGCTCACCGGAATTCCTCATCTCTTCACCTCAGCCGCACCACTCGGGGAGCAGTAGCTACATATCTGCCAATGCGAGCAGTGCGAAGACCCCTCACCGGAAGCCCTCTCCGGAGGTCAGGATGCTAGTGGCTTGGATTCGGTGGAAAGGTTGCTTTGCAGGACGTCAGATTGCCCGATTGTCAAGTGACAGGACAGGGGTTGGAAGTGTCAACGCACGTCAATCGTGCCTTCCGTGTTGGTGGTGGCTTCCTCCAACCTCACATCCCCACACGTTCAACCCAAGCAGCTACCAGGATTGCATCGGAAATGCCCAAGCCAAGCAACCTCCGGTGTGCGGTGGCGTTGCAAAGATCCAATGCACCACGCGAGGGCATGCCCAACTGCTAGATGCGCCAAAGGGTCAAGATGACGTGCGCAGCGAGCTACGCCCGTGAGCAAGGCTTGACGGTCTGCTACACGCAAAAGTCAGCTCCCATCTTGGGCGACCTTTCGGACTACCTTGCCAAAGGCATGAGCCTGATCACAGACTGCGACAACTCCCTTGATGACTCAGGACTCCCTCTAGTTGAGGTCGCTCATTCCAAATGTCTCGAACCGGCCTCTGAACGCTTGGAGATCTCTCGAGACGCGCTCGACTTGCTTAACCAAGCGCTGGCACTAGGCCGAGAGGCTTGCCCCGTGCTCCCCACGTGCAGCCACAGGCCACCTTCGTTTCTTGCAGCAACAAAGTTGGAGCTGCCACTCCTCTCATCAGATCATGAACACGATGTACGACAGCTGTTGTGGTCATGTCACAAAAAGAGAACGCCGGCGTTCACGCCCGACAGCTTCCCACTGGAGCGGCTGGACGTCGACAAAGATCAGGGCCTGGATTTCCCCGCGGACTCGCGTGTCTTGCATGGCAACCTGAACCTAAGCATTAAGATGGAGAAGTTTGATGTTGAGCGAGATTCAATGAAATGGCTGGCCCAGTCCTTGAGCTGGGATATGCCTACAACGAATCCGCTCGAGGAAGACAATCTTCCACTTCAGGCAAGTTTACATTCTTTACCCAAGCGAAAGACAATCGCTGACCAGTTTCATGGCATAGGGGTTTACGAGATGTTCCATGACCCCCCCTCTGATGCCTCTGCTCGAACATGGCGATCCTTATATTCCTGATGCCGAAGTGTGCCAAGTCTATTTCACATCAGATCCCGAGACGTTGATTGAGACAGATCTTCACACTGCAGAGGCGAACATTCTAGACGGGGATGCTATCATCCAAGATGGTCTCGACGAGGCTCCGGAGGGTCGCTTCCTTCTTTCTTCGCCAACAAGCACAGAGTTAGGTGTTAGCACCCACCACAAAGCGCGTCATTCCAAACGGATAGAGAGTCCGCTGCTTGACCACAGCCAAAGCACGGCTCCTACCACTTCGGCTAGCCTAAATCTCCTTCGAGACTGCGCAACTGAAATTCTATCTAGACCGGGGCAGAATCTCAGACACTCTGCAGATTTGGACGACTCGTTTCTTGTAGAAGACATCTTCGACGAAAGCTGCAGAGAATCTTTTGAGCAATTTGGCTTGAGCCTGCAGTGTGAACGCTTAGACGCAGCAGATACCACGGCGAGAATTGCTGTTCCTATCATGGACTTCAGCATACCAGGGCTTGAATGGCAGCTCCGACCCGAAAGCAGTCAAGGCCACTTCTGCCGTCTTCGCAAGGAACTTTCCAATGCTACAAAGGCCCCAACCATGCCTCGGCGAGCCCGGACTCATTCACAGCTGCGGTGGATCCCATTCTCTTCAACTGAGGGTAAAGTTGATCATACTGAATCGATCGAAGAGCTAGAGGCACTTGCCGCGATGTTAGACGAAGGTTCTTCTAAGTGTCTACTCAGAAGCGCTAATCTTGACAGCTATCAGATTGGAGCTGTCGTTTTCGCAAGACCAAAAGCTGACGCGGATGAGATAGAGTTATCGCATGAGCCGTACAACTCTTCACAACAAAAACAACAAGCTGCTAACAAAGAACTCGAGCACATGGTCAGAAAGAGGCGTATGGGCCTAGTGGATGGCGGCGCAGCCTCCCAAGCTCAGACCCCCCAGGGGGAAATACCAGTCAGCGACGTGAAAGGCTTCGGGCACTCTTTCCAAGGTCACTTGTTTGACCATCAGACAAATGCGACAGGTTCAATTAACACGGGCATGTTACCTGACAGCGCTAACAGGAGCGCGACTACTATGCTACTTAACAACTTCATGAATATTCATACATACAAGAAGAGGAAGCTGACCTCGAGCACATTCTTTGCTCAGCCAGCAGTAGCGCACATAGTTGCCGAACCAAATCAAGTCCCCGCGAGTCCCGCTCAAGCAGATCGACCTGAAGAAGCCACTAATCCCGTGGCGATGGTAGAAACGAATATATTGGCTTACAGTCCCCTAACAAACAGCCCTTTACCTCCAACCAAGGTTATAAAGTCCTTGACACTCGACCGATCTATCTTTGTTTGCTTAGAGACTCGATACCCCTCCTTGTCTATAATTGAGCGAGATTTCTCCAAGTGGAACACTTCGAGCTGGGACAAAGGCGCCATCACAAGATCGCCAAAGGTCTCCAAACTTGCAGCCGAGGCAGACCTCATCATCTCACCTGCAGTTGGTCTTGTCGTGACCTGCTTAACAAAATTAATGCAGAAGACGCCAGCCTCTGCGTCAAAAGTCGTTGGCGGGGGAAGAAGCAACTCACTCCGTGCACGCGTCGCTAGCGTTGCACTGCGGTATGAAAAGCTCATTGTGCTAGTGTCTGAGCGGAATGTTTTTGGAGAGACGTCTCAAATGCTCACATCATCCGAACTTGAGGTAATTGCAGAGTTCGCTGGCTACGCGGCTGGACTGCCTAATCACGTGGAGGTCGTCTTTGTGAGCGGTGGTGTTGAGACGCTTGTCGGTTGGGTGATCACTTTGATTGTGAAGTATGCAATGCCAGCAGTACATAACATGCTGATGCAGGCGGAGTCGGCATGGGAGCTCTTTCTCCGGCGAGCAGGGATGAACGCATATGCTGCACAGGTTATTCCAGGTCTGGCAAGTCTTCTTCTATCAGCAGAGGCAGCCACACGAATGTCGGGGGGCGCCTCAGCCAACATGGTCACTAGCAGTCCCTGCCAACTCGGAGGTCTAGCCGCTTTCATGCGTATGTCTCGTGCAGAGCGCGGGCAGAACTTCAGAGATGTCTTGGGAGGTGAAAAGGTACTGCACCGTGTAAGTGAGGTGCTTGATGCGCATTGGCAATGAGGAGTTGTGCAATGTTCTTATCTCTGTGATATAGAGCGCAGCATTTACGTGATCCTTGCTTTCAATTTGTCTAAGGCAAAAGGGTCTGCCTCCTTCAATTTTCTACGTAGGTAGATAACTACTTTGTCCATGGGAAAATAAGAGGCTACGTGCAGGAATACTCCCTTTTCAATCATAAGCGTCATCGTCATCATGGTCCGAGTTAACAGCGATGCCCCAGAGCTTGAGACTGCTCTCCTTCACCTTTCTGTGCAGCCAATCCTCGTTACCCGAGCCCGAATCCGTTGACTCTGCTGACTCCGTCGAAGCTGAACATGCCGAATCTACCGACGGCGTCGATGAAGTTGCCTCACCGGGGCTCGAAAACTCCCAAGACCCCGACACAGTCGCCACAACCGAGCCGCTCTGGTGTAGACACGCGCTCCCGACGGCCGCCTCGTGGGCCTGCCAGTCCCAGGCGGCGTCGTGTGCGCCCTCGCGCGACCCGACGCCCTCCCAGACCTTGACAACGCCCCGGGTCGTGCCGGACCATACCTCGAAGCCGCTGCCTGACGACGACGAGGGGTACACGTCGCACGCGATGCGCTGGTTGCCTCGGGCCTCGCGGCCGGCGAGCCAGCCCAGCAACTTGCCCGTGACGCGGATGTCATAGACTAGGATCCCCGTCGACCTGCGCTCGTTTATGAGAAGGTAGCGTCCGCAGGGGCTCCAAATTGTTTGTGTGATTCCTGCGCCCCCGATGCCGCCGCCAGTGCGAGTGGCGGTGTCTTCATTCCCAGCGTTGCTCTGTTTATCGTCAGCTTCGGACACCGTCTGTGCCGCGGCAGACGCAACACCCCATGTCGCAACACATTGGCCCGAGCTGGCAAAGTCGTACAGCCCGACCCAGCGCGTCCACGTCCCCGCGGCGATGAGACCAGTGCCCTCCCCGCTGGCGCCGTGGGTATCACCTGACGACGGCTGGGTGCCCATGGCGGATATGGTGCCTCGCAGGCTCCCGAAGCTGCACCTCCCCCTTCCTCCTGCTCCTGCGCCCCGGCCGCCACCACCTCGGCTCTCCGTGGGCACCGTCTTGACGTGCATAATCGGCCCTGAGCCGGTCCGACTGACGTCGAACTTGGCGAGCATGTTACGGGTGCCCGCGATGAAGTGGTACCCTGGCGCAGGCCAAATTAGGGACGTTGCGGTCTCGAAAGTCTCGGAGCGCGGCTTGATGAATGGGAAGGACGATGCTGCTGGGTAGACGCCTGCTAGTGTGCCCTGTCCTGCGACCGCCTCTGTCCCGCTCGAGAGCTCGGCATCAGCATCTTCATCGGCGTTTGAAGAGACGGGTGACGATGGCTGGAGATAGTACAGCTGGATTGGGTGGTCTCGGCTCGACACGAGGACCTGGTGCGTGTACGGCTCCGACAGGCTGAAATACGGTGCCGAGGCAAGCACGTTGGACCGCTCAGGCAGCT
Organism: Microdochium nivale; assembly: GCA_026745475.1. Taxonomy (NCBI): domain Eukaryota; kingdom Fungi; phylum Ascomycota; class Sordariomycetes; order Xylariales; family Microdochiaceae; genus Microdochium; species Microdochium nivale. Next base: position 2,974,189 of record JANTFD010000004.1, on the reverse strand, counting down.
GGATCCTGCACGAGGGTGCCGCGAGATGCAAGGGGCTCGTCTTTGGCATGAGCAGGTCCTCGGGCACGATGTAGCCTGCGATCTGGTTGTCCGAAGACGATGTGAGGACAAAGGTGCCATCTGCAGTCCAGTGGGCGCTCTCTATGAACGGGTCCAGCTGGTCCTGGCTCGTATGGTGCTGGCCGGCTACTACATCTTGCCGTTGGGTTGGGGTGTTGGCGGTGTTGCCTGTCGAGGCGAGGAGCTCAAGGCGTGGGCCGCCGTTTGTGGGCTGAGAAGTCATGCTGAAGATGGTTTGCGTATCATGGCGTTCCTCCTAGTCTTGAGTAGCGCGTAGTTGCAGCACCCATGCCGCCGCCGCAGCGGTTGTTGTCAGGACGCGAAGAGCGATGTCTGGGAGCGCATCGAAAAACGGGTGCGTCAATCTGCACCGGACAGTGACCACGAGCAGTGCACGTTAAAGCTGACGATGATGGCGTTTATGTAGCTGCTGTTCAACAATGAAGGCATCGCGAAGTTTTCGTCTGTCGCATTCCCTGCAAAAGTGTGGTGGATGAGCTTTAGCGCCAGGGCGCACCCCTGGCTCCCCTGCGTCATGGCTACAGCACTAGAGCTAGGGAGCACGGAGTCCACATCCGCTCGAGCTTGCTGGCGCGGAGGGATGCGTTGGGGCAATGGGCGAGAGCTGAGGCCCCAGTCCGCCCCGGGACCTCGTCACATGGCAGGCGCTCTCGTTGGAGGTTATGGCAGGCCAACCAATGCATCAATTCTGGCTGGACTTGACTGCTCTTTCAACATCTCACCGCACACTTCCGATCTCTGGATCTGGACTGATATTGCTTCTCACCAGCGGCATTTGGCCACCAGACAGTGTCCTGCACTGCTCCCTCTGTGCGCCAACCCGCCAACCTTGCCCGACAGCCGCTCATCAACGGCACGGCAGACGATCTGCGACCAGGCACAGACCCAACAAACCCGACGCGCCTGGCTGCAGGAGGCTTCGCTCTCGTCAAACCTGTTCGCTACGTTGATACTCGGTTCGGTTCAGCTTCTTGCACGCATCACCTCCATCGTAGAAGCACAACAAGAACAACAGCAGCCGCGACACGATTCCCCAGCACCCATTGGCCCGACCTGCAATGGACGCTCTGTTCATGAAAGACCGCTGTGATGCCCTCCGCGAGGGGGGGTTCACAAACTTCTTCATCTCAATGTAGGCTCCCTCCAAGCCCAGCTTTGACGGCCTTGGGCAGCTTCTGACAATCCTGGGCTTCCTCCCTGACTAGACTCCTCATCCTCGGTATCGTCATGTCCTACATGCTCCAACATGTGCGAATCATCTCTCGCGGCACATCGGAGGGCATCTCACCGTACTTTGTTCTGCTTGGAGTCACATCTGCAAATGCTCAATTCGGCAATATCCTCACACTCCCGGAGTCGCGCGCAGATGTCATGTGCTGCAAGGAAGTAAGCGCGTTTGAGTGTACTGCTGGGTTACTCGGTATCGTGCAAATCGGCACGCAGTGGATTTGCTTCGCGGTTATGTAGGTCATCTCGTGCCCAGCGCCTCGTCACGCTAGTAGATTACCTACAGCATCTAACCTAGTCTCCTAGTCTTTTGCTATTCCTCGTTTTCTTTCGACGGGATGACGCCGAGGTAGACCAAGATGAGCTTGACCAGGACCCAGACAAGCCGACCTGGAGGACTGCACTGATAGTGGCAGCCGTGTGTATCGTGCACGGTTTTGCAGTCGTCATTATCTCGGCCTCCCTGTCATTGGGCGCCCCGGACTATCTGCTCCTTTGGGCCAACTTTCTCGGCATCTTAGCAGCTGCTCTTGCAGCAATCCAGTACATACCTCAAATATGGACAACATACAAGCTTAAGCATGCCGGAAGCTTAAGCATCCTCATGATGTGCATCCAGACGCCTGGCGGCCTTGTCTTTGCTGCCAGCCTGGCCGCTCGGCTGGGCTGGGGCGGCTGGAGCTCATGGGGTGTATATGTCATGACTGCCTTCATGCAAGGCATCCTGCTGGCCATGGCTATCCGGTACGAGTGGCAAGCCGTCGAGGACCGCAAGAAGCAGGTAGCCGCCGAGAGGCCTAGCTACAATCGGCGGACCACGCCAAGGGCCCTCCCCTCGCCAGGACCATATTCTGCACATCTCCAAGCGTACGGCGACACACAGGAGGAGATCGAGCGCGCACTTGACCGTGAGAGTGTGCAAGGATTCGGTGAAGATCAGCCGCTGCTCGCGCCTGGTGGTATCGGCAGTTCCGGGACACGCTGAGGCTTACTTGGAAATGCTTTGAGGCCTGCAAAGTTGAATGGTTTTCGCGATCTTGGATTATCACTGTTTGTTTTGAGGTCTGGGCTCCTCTGCTGGTAGCGGATGCAGCTAACTATTTTCCTTTGCACGCGCGCATGATGCTTGCGTGTTATTTCATATATTATCACTGGAATTTCCTTATCAGCGTACAACATATCAATTTGCCACTGCTTCCGAGGAATACTTTGGTTATGCGCTGGTCGTGGGCTCTTGCGCACAGGAACGTGGAATTGCATAAGTAGCAGCTGTGAGTCAGAGATGTCAGCGCCTGTCTGTAAGCTGTGGCTCGTAGTCAACAATGCTGATGGAAAGTTGAGCATCAGCCAGCTTTGTGGTTAATCAACAAGTTCACCCAAGCGATGCAGCACGCCTTCCGAAGTTCCCCGTGGAAGTCTTGAGCTTGTGATTGGTCGATAAGCAGCTGCGAATCTGGGCTAGAGCTAATGGCTTGCAGCTCTAGCGTGTAAAGGGCACGACTTCGATGTCTAGGTGTCATTGAAGAGTGACCATAAATGACACGACCCGGCATAGGCATGTTATGCGATTCCACCTCGAGTGGAATTACCAGAGTGCAAGTACAGACGACACCTCAGGCGAGCTGAAAGAAATTTGCATGATGTTTTAGTTATGTGAGATGCTTATGCTCGTGGAAAAGGCAGCTCAAAGTACCTACAGTACCGTGCTTCGGTGCCCCTGCATATCCCGCAAGTGGTGACCAGGAGTGCGCCACTAGTCTCCCCTCCTCGGACGACAAGCCGACACACGCCCACACAATCCGACTCATAGCTAGACTGATGGGCCGTGATTCATGATGAGCCGTCCAGCCGCCTTAGTGAACTCCCCTTAGCTGCCCTCCCTTTCTCCCTTTTCGCATCTGCTACCAACCCAACCCTACGTTTGTATCAACACAATAGACCGTTTGCATTCATCATACGACTTGGCCCCCCCTCGCACCATGGCAATCTACAACGCCGTACCCCCGCCTCCGGGTATCGCGGGGGCTTCTCCTGAGGACACGACAACCTCTTCCACCACCATCACCGACCGAGCCCCCGAGCCCACGGCACAACCGGCAAACCCGACGCCCGCAGCACCCCTTGCCCCCGCTGCTCCGACGGCAAGCAGCACCATCGACATCGAGGCATGGGCCGTCTCAGCCATCGAATCCCTCCGCGTGTCGCCGGCCGCCAGGCCACTGCAGAAGCCTCTCTCGATCCCGCTTGACGAGGACCTCGTGAAGCTACGAAAGGTGTCGATAGACCCCCGCGCCAAGAACAATGCCACGATCCCGCCGGAACGGCCGCCTTCGAGGCGCGACAGCATGACCCGGCGAGACTCGCTGCTGAAGGGCAAAGAGGGCACCCGCCAGCGTCGCAGGTGGGAGAATGGTGCGTATCACACATCATGATGAGCTCGAACCCCGGGCTGGAGAGTCTCATGAAAGCTCACATTGGTTTCGAATCGGCGCATTCGTTCCCCCTCCTCGAACAGACCGTCTCCTACACGTCCCCAATGTCCAGCCTCCAGAGCCGATGGACTGGGAGCACCGCCCGACGCACCCCGTCGTCCACGTCCCGTACCAGCTTGCCTCGGCCTGGGACCTGCACGTGCGCGCCCGCGTCGAGTCCAAGACGGCCGCGGCCGCGAGGCGCAAGCAGACCCAGACGCGGACCATGGGCGACGAGCACGTAACGGGCCGCGTGCCCAGGGAGCTCTTTGTCCGCGCCAAGAAGGTCCCCGCGGTCAAGACGTGGGTGAGGTCGCTCGAGGAACCCGTGCGCAGGTACCTCGTAGAGCGCGAGGTGGCCAAGCCTGCCGCGGAACTGCATGACGAGTCCGAGAGCAGCGGCACCGAGGACGAGGAGATTGTCTTTGTCGGACGCAACGGCAGCATGCGTGATGGGTGGAAGAAGGCCAGGCGCGAGCCCAAGGGTCCCGCCGACACGACAGCCCAGGAGGGCATGATCTTTGACGTTCTCGGCGACGACGATGAGAGTGGTGCATTCAAGTGAGTTATCGTTGTTGTCGTGTCCCAGGTTTATTGACAGAGTTTTGTGCTGATGACATGCGTCCAGGCGATGGATCACTCATTCGATCTCGGACTACTATGGTCTCGCATCACAGTCCGTCCTCGTGGGCGACCCGAAGCGCAAGGTGGTGTATGTCAGCGTGAAAGCCTCGGCAATGCAGCAAAAGCAACAGCCAGTGCCCGACGTCGCTGAGCTTCCCCGACCGCTGTGGGAGCTTTGCTAAACAGCCAGGCTCTGCTGCACGAGACGAGATTATAGAAAAGGTTTCATACGAATTCATGACCATGCGCCCTTTTATTGTAATTTTGATCAACTACGGAAAGAAGGCTTCGCTTATTCTCATTTGGGGGTCGGGTTTACACGCAGGACATGAACATGATTTTGGCACTTTAGACTAACAAGAAGAACCACTGATGGAGATTGGCCTCAAGTCTCAAGTCTCAAGCCTCACGTCAACCCCATGCATGTTTGGCGAAGTTGATTTATCTGATGCAAAACGGGCCAGATGCATCTGCAATCATGATCTGCGGCTTTGCCCAGGTGTGCCGGGGAACTGGCCCCTAGGTAGAAAGCAGCTCGTAGGGGGTGCTCGAGGCCGACTTCGGTGAACCCTGAATGGAGGGCGATAGCAGACTGCATGCATCCCCCCACTCTGATGGCAGCACGACATGACGCTTGTGCAAGGGAGAGGGCCTGCTCTTGGACCTTGTTGCATGGACTTGACCTGGGGCATGTTCGGCTATTAATGGAGTCCCCTATGTAGTGTCGACGGGGCTCGTGATACCTACGAGAGGCGGTCTGGAGACTGGTGGTGGGTGGGTGGGTGGGTGAAGTCGTCCGGGCCCGCATGGTGAGGCCAGCACCGCAACGATTTCCCCGCACGCCGAGGCGACATGGGGATCCCAGAACTCGCAGGCTTAACTTCGGCACGACCACTGCGAGCGATGCGAGTCCCTGTCGGCGTCTGCACCCGTGCTGATTGAGTCGCCGGCGACGAGATTCGGCTTCGGGGCCTGTCTCGTCTGTCACGACCCATGACCAACTTTGCTACGACGCTGTGCTGCTGGAATCCGAGTCCCACCGGTGACAGATGAGGAGCTAGGCGACATGAGGCCAGCAAGATGGGCGACGAGGGCGGCGACGAGAAGGTGGATGTGGAGGAGGTTGAGGAGGAGGAGGAGGTGGAAAGACCCCACTCCAGAAAAGTCCCAAAGCCGAAAAGAGGACCCCGTTTCGCGCGCCCAGCCACAACATCGGTTTTCCTGCCGGGCATTTGCCGCCGCATGTCGAGAGAGCAGTGGGAATAGGTAGGTGATCAGCGCACCGCCAGCGCCGGTCGGCTCGGGTCCCTATTATGGGGTCCTCCGGCAGATCACTTTTAACATTGCTCTCCTGCTCTGTCCCCTCCTCCCTCCAGGCGTCCGTCCTTCTTGCTCGGTGACAGGCTAGAACTCCCTCCTTGCACGCCGTACTGCTGCTGTTGCTGCCGCTGCCGCCTGTGCAAGCAAACGACGACTGCCGGTTACGACTCCCGTGCGGATCAACGACACCGGTTTCTCACGTGCTGTGCGCCCACCGCCGGCCTTCTCTTGACGTCTTGGGGCGAGATACTACTGCGGTTGTCTCCGACCTTGGCGTGGGTTCTGGCTCAGACAACGCGACTCCGCGGACGACCAGGAAAGAGGGACCATGTCGACAAGAGCCAAGATGTCGTCCGTCCAGGCCTCAAGGCCTGAAAAGGACCCCGATGCGTTTCCGTATAAGCAGTTGACCATTCTAGGTGAGACGCTCGAGTCCAGCTTCTTCGCGACATAGAGCATCACTAGATGAAGAGGGAGAAAAAAGATGCCATAGCTATCGCAAAACGCTAATCCTCCAAATCTATCCGCCACACAGCCATCTGCCGCTTCAGCGAGCCAATTGCCTTCAACTCGATCCTGGCCTACACGTACATCCTCACGCGGGACTTGCGCGGCACTGATCAGGACGCCTCGTTCTACGCAGGGCTGCTCGTCAGCGCGTACGCCGTCGCAGAGGCCATCACGGCCATGGGCTGGGGCGCCCTATCAGACCGCTACGGCAGGAAGCCCGTCGTCCTCATCGGCCTCGGCGGCGTTGCCATCAGCTCCCTCATTTTTGGTCTCGCAAAGTCGTACTGGGTCGCGCTGCTGGCGCGGTTCATCGGTGGGGCGCTCAACGGGAATGTTGCGGTGAGTTTTGGCGACGATGGCGGTCAAGGCGGTCTCTATCTGATTTCGCTGGCCACAGGCAGGGGATCTTTATGAACAGGGCTAATGTGTATTTGTGCGGGACAAACAGGTCATGCAGACTATGGTCGCGGAGACTGTCACGAACAAGGAGCACGAGCGTAAGAAAGACCCACACTCCAAACACCACACAGAAGCAGACTCCTCAGAAGACCGACACTGACAAAACATGAGGAACCAACAGCAAAGGCATATGCCACTCAGCCCTTTGTCTGGGTCCTCGGCGGCATCATTGGGTCCGCCATGGGCGGCTTCCTCGCGCAGCCCGCGCACTTCTACCCAGACCTCTTTCCCGAGGACGGGCTGTTTGGTCGGTACCCGTACCTACTGCCCAACCTCGTCGCTGTTGCGGTGGTGGTGATTGCCATCATCCAGGGCTTCTTCCTCCTCGAGGAGACGAACCCGTGCGGTCCGAAGCGCGGTGGTGGCATTTCAGGGAGGGCAACCGGCGGCTCTGGTGGTGCTGGCGCATATGATGACGATGATGTTGCCATCAGCGACGAGGACGATGAGAACACTGCGCTGCTGGGCGAGCAGAGAGTCACGGCGCACGTAAACGGGCGAGCAAAGCGATTCTCGAGCAATGGAGGAGTTGCCGGTAAGTGCGCGCCTTCCGAGAGCCGCATCACAGGCCCCGTGTTCATGGAGGAGAGTCTCCCGCTGCCAATCGACCATACTTTCGACATCCGGCGGTCCTCGATGAGCACGCTCGCCTCATTCACCGGCAACGGAAATGCCCGATCCGGCTCCGTCCAGCCGGCCGGGCGCCTCGGCAACAGCAACCTGCGCCAGCACGAGGATGCCGCCCAATACGACAACGACGACGACGAAGGGGCGGAATACCACGGCCAGGTCTGGAGCCCCAAGATCCTCATGCTCATCCTCGCCATGGTTCTCGTGTCGTACCACCAGATGGCCTTCAGCGCGCTCTTCCCGATCCACCTCCTCGACGAGCCCGCCTCGGACCTCCCGGCCTCGCACCCGGGCCAGGTCGACTTCCGCGGCGGGCTGGGCTATACGGTGCACGACGTGGGGTCATACCTCGCGAGCAACGGCGTCATCGGGCTCTTCATCCAGGCCGTCATCTTCCCCTTCTTCGTCACCCGCGTCGGCGTCTGGCGCAGCTTCCTCATCAACGTCGTCCTCTATCCCACCGCGTACCTCGTCATGCCCTTCGTCTCGGCCATGCCCACCCCGGAGCTCACGTCTCTGGGGCTCACCCTGAGCCTGATGATGCAGAGCTTCTACGGCATCATCGCCATGCCCTGCGCCCTCATCCTCCTCAAGGACGCGACCCCGCACGCCACCGTGCTCGGCCGCGTCAACGGCCTCGCAATGTCCGGGTGCTGCCTGGCCCGCACCATCGGCCCACCGCTCGCTGGGTTCATCTTCAGCGCGGGGGGGTCGGCCGCCGCGTGGTTCAGCTGCGGGGGCGTCGCCGTCGTCGGCGTCCTGCAGCTCTTGTCCATCCCGCACCGCGAAAAGGCCCTAGGGAGTGCGGGTGTCGAGGCCGCGGATGGCATGGAGACCACGGCGAGGAGTGGGGAGGAGGAGCAGGAGCAGCCGCGTCTGCATGTCGAAGGCTAGAAACACATACACACACACACACTAGAGGGAGCAATGATGAGGAGCATCCACTCGAGTGTGAGTCGGGCTGGCCTCACACTTACCTATACTCCAGATGTAGCAGTGGTAGGGGACCAAGAAAAGCACCTCACAGAGAAAGGGTGGGGGGGGCGTGCAGGTTACAATTTGACATTTTTGGATACAATTGAATAAATTACGTACGCGAAAGAAAAGAAAAGAAAAATAAAGAAAAAAAATGCACAATGAGAGACTAGAGGTGTACCGAAATATTATATGCTTCGGGGTCTTCTACGGGAGCGCAGTCAGCCTGCCCCATAGAAACTGGAGACCACGCGAGACAAGTAGGTACTGTGTCTCTCAAGCACCCGATTGGCAGCAAATAGCCCGCTGCCACACTGCTGAGTTGGAGATGGTGGCCTATCGGTTCACCCCATCTCTCACGGGCCACATTAACGGGAAAACAGTGGCTCATATATCAAGATCTTCTCTGGTAACCAGGCAATGAACTTGCTTAGCACCTACTTACCTAGTCAGAAACAGTGTTCATTCCGCTTGCATTTCTGCCATCGATACACAGTCCAGGCCATTGCTATACTTTTCTCAAAAGCAAGAAGTAAAACCATATAAGAGGTCATTTAGTTTCAATGGTGGAAGAATCATGTCTATTTTATATTTGCCCAAATGTTTTGTGTACGACCGTTGATTGGTGGCCGGGCTGCATTGCACGCGCCCAAGCGTGATTGCGGCTTTCTGAATACACGAATAGAACACCGACGTTCCCATCCTTCTAACTTGTTTATCATTTCCGGTATCAAAACAGCGCGATAGCTCAAGTAAAATCAAACAACTCCGGCATATGTACATCACTAACGTTCATCATTATCAGGACCGTCAAAAGCTGGCAACAGCAATTGCGATTGACTGGTCATCGGAGTGCGAAATGGAGACAGTGACCTCCGTCACGCCTGCCTTCTTGGCAGCCTCGGCAGCGTCACCGTGCAGCTGAAATAATGTCAGTGGAAATCTCTTGCTAGTAAACAGATCAGATGTACTTACCGACACGATGGGTGCACCTTGCTCGTTCGACAGGATCTCAATGTCCTTGAGTGGCGCACCGGCACCCTTGCTCTGTACACCCAGGCTCTTGAAGACAGCCTCCTTGGCAGACCAGCGGCCCGCGAATGAGCTCTGGGGGCTGGCAGCCTTTTTGCAGTAGGCAATCTCGTTGCTAGTGAAGTTGCGCTCCACGAAAACCTCGTTCTCAATGTTGATGGCAGCAATATCTTCAACGTCAACTCCAATCTTGTTGTTCTTGCCAGCCTGGAGTGTCTTAGCGAGCCCTTCGACCATCTCCCTGGTCTTCTTGGTCTTGGGCAGCTTGGAAGCAGCAGCCTGCTTAGCAAAGTCGGAGGCATAGGTGAGATCCTTGCTCTTCTTCTCAACAGAAACACGCGCGTCGGGGTTGAGGAGAACACTCCGCAGCTGCTCCTCCGAGTAAGGGGCGTGGTCCTTGGCCTGGAAGATGGTGTTGCTGATCATGCCGTTGTGAAGGTAGCGGTAGGCCTTCTTCTGGCGGGCATTGACCTTGGTAGCATAGGCGTTGTAGGTTGCCTCGTCGAGCACAGCGTACAGATACCTGGGGTGGATACCAATGGCCTGGGCACCCTTCTGACCGAAACCAAACGAGGTGACGGAGAAAGCCTTGACACCGTCAGTCTGAATGCTGCGGCTGGGGTAGACGATGAAGTCGAACTGCTCCATGACCTCGTCGACATTGTCGGCGTTGCGGTTGCCAGGCACAAGTCCAGTGTTGAGCACCTGCAGACAGCCGTTGAGCATCCAGGCTCCAGCAGCTCCTTTGGGGTGACCAGTCAGATACTTTTGGAAGATACCCAGCACAGCGTTACCCTTCTTGCGGCCAAGGTGCCGCAGCTGCTCGCAAATGACAGAGGACTCGTTCTTGTCGTTGGCCTTGGTAGATGTACCGTGGAAGGAGGCGACATCAAGGTCGTCAATGGTGAGACCCCACGTGGCGAGAGCGCCACGGAGTGGGGCAATGCTGTTGTCCTGCTTCCAGAAAGTGTTGCCGAGACTGCGGAGGACTTCCTTCTCCTGGCGAACAGACTCCTTCTCGATATGGACGGCGCGGTCCTCGGTGTACTCCTTCTCATTGACCTCGCCTCCCTGAGACTTGATGGCAGCAACCTCCTCATAGAGGTACTCGAGCTCGGACTCCTTCCACTGCCGGATCTGCTTCTTGCGCAGCTCGACCTGGCGACGGCGGTACTTGATGTCCAGTAGAGGAGAGGGGAACTTGCCGGCGTTCTCACGAGCGGTGGTCAGCACACCCTGGCCAGGAGCGGGTACTGAGCGACCAATCTTGTCACTGGCAGTGGTGGTGAGTGCGAGGACACCATAGATCGGCAAGCCCATGTCAAGAGCGAGCTGAGCAGTCATGATGAGCTGGACACCAGAACCTTGGGACTCCATGAAGCCGTTTCGGGTCGTGGTTGTAGGACGCGACATCTCCTTGGGAGTGCGGCCGTGAGCAAACTCGTCAACTGCGTTGCTGGTGGCCTTCATGTTGGCGAACTCATACGAGCCCTCTTCGTTGAGCTCATCGAAACCACCGACCAAGCAGATACGTGCCTTGCCCTCCATGATGGTCTCGTAGCCAATGTCGATGGACTCGACTGCAGTTGCACAAGCACCAACTGGAGTTTTGATGGGACCGGATGAAGAGAGGAGCAACATGTTGACCCACGCCGCAGCAGTGTTGATGAAGGTCTCTTGCAGAATGTCGTTCTGCACAGGGCGATCCATGAGGCGATCCACATGCATGCTGTGGATCGCATTAGAGCCACCCATACCAGCACCAATGCAGTTACCCAGCTCAGAGACGTGCACGTATTTGTAGAACTCGTATGGGTCGGTAATTCCAGAGGCGAGGAGACACTCGGCGACCGAAACAAGGACAAAGAGCGTTGCGCGGTCAACCTGGCTGATGATGTCCTCTGGGACACCATACTTCTTAGCGTCCCAGCCAGTCGGAATCTGGCCTGCGACGAGGCGGTCGAAGCGAAGAGCCTTGGGGACCCAGAGGGTGGCGCCCTGCTTCATGCGAACAATGTACTCTCCACTCTCGGGAATCTCAAAGATCTCTGCCTTTTCGCCGTGCTCGCGCTGGAAGGCTTCGGCTGTTTCTTTTGAGGTCTCAAAAGGCTCAAGATCATGCTCGATGACCACCTCCTGCAAAAGCTGCTTCTTGTTGGGATCGTACCCGCCGAAGAGCTCTGGCTCAATAAGACGGATACCAGAGTGATCAATGATGTGCTTCTCGTACTTGGCCTTGATGTCCTTGTCATCAACAGGCTCACCAGACTTGGCATCAACCCATCCGGAGTAGGGCTGTCCCTTGATAGGGGCGTTATGATGCTTGATGAGTCCCATGATCCAGGCCATCTCAACACAGCCTTCTAGAGAGAACTGGCCATAGGCCTCCATCTCCCAGCGTGTTCTCGAGTTGCCCCAGGGACCAACTTCTCCGAAACCAGTGACGACAACGACCTTGTCAAGATCGACCATGCCTTTAAGATTGACATTAAGAGGCGCAATCTCCTTCTTCCAGTTCGGGAGAGTCGGGAAGTCGAACTTGAGGTTGGCGCGAGGCTCGACGGTCTTTTGCTTGTACAAAGTCTCGGAGTCCTCACCGTTGACAATCTTGTTCTCGAGGGCAGTCTCTTTTGTCACAGCACGCCGTGTCTCGCTAGTCTCCGTGATGTCCTTGCGAAGCTTGGTCATCGTCTCGTTGAGATTTGGTAGGAAGTGAAGGCCACCGTTCAAGTCGGCGAAAACGGGCTCAACCTGGCAGAGGTCGACAACGTCAGGCGACATCAGACCAAGTAGATTGAAGGCCATTTCCTGTTGCGAGAAGGTGCGAACACCGAACTTCTCAACACCTTCAGCAACGATGTTGTTGGCGGACATGAGGCCGGTGCCACGGGTCCAGCCGATAACGGCACCACAGATTGTGAGGTAGTTGCCCCAGTCCTCGGCGTGCCAGCGGTTGAACAGGGTCTCAAGACCCAGCTTGGACTCGGAGTAGAGGCCATCACTTCCGAAAGTGCCGTGGTTAGGCGAAAGAGGGAGGACAACCTGCGCAGGGCGTGTTTCGAAGCCACGCTCGGCCTTCTGGGTTTTGACACAGCCCAGGAGACGAAGTACATTGGTCAGCATGATGCGATGTGCAAGCTCAGACTTTGAGTCGATCGAGTCAATCTGGCGGCCGTTCTCGGGAATGGCAGCGAATGGGACAATGTAGTCAAGGTCCCAGCCCAGACCGTTCTTAGTGTCATAGATGTAGTCGACAAGGGCCTCGACATCCTGCTTACTGCCACCATTGAAAGGAACAACAACAAGCTGGGAACCGCGAGCGCCGAACTTGGCATACATGGCCTGGTAGTACTCGGTAACCTCACGGGAGAAGCGAGACGTCGTGACAACGACCTTGGCACCACCACTGATCAGTCCGCAGAGGACCTCCGCACCAATTGAGCCAGCGCCAGCACCAGTCATCAGCGCATACTTGCCCTGGTAACTGACACCATTCTTCGCGGCTTCCTCGAGGCAGTCAAGGTAGACTCCAGTGAGTTTCTTGCTGTACTCCCAGCCGTGCATGTTCTGGCGGCGCAAGTGTAAAAAGGGAATGGTCTCAACCTTGCCTTTGTTGTTCTGGGCGCTTCCCTTGAGGGTATTTGCACGCTTGGCAGGGCCGCTGGTCTTGCTATCTTTGGGGATAATTTGGGACTCGTTCATGGCGAGAGAGCGGACGACGTTGGCGTACAGCTTCTGGAACTCAATCTGGGCCGTCTTAGACATTTTATGTTGCTCCTTGATGAGCTTGACAATGCGGCTGAGGTCATTCTGGACCTTGGTGCGGTTGCTATACTCGGAGATCTTGCCACCCTCAGCCATTTGCTGAACATAGTGCTCAAGCTTACGGCAGCTGGGACGGGGGACTTCCTCGTAAGCAAGATTGCCTCTAGCGTCGATAGTAGTCCGAGGCCCAGTGGGGACGGCAACGTCTTTGTAAACCGGGGGTACATTCATCACCTCTATACAGTTCGCAATGAGCATCTGGCCAAGTTCCTTCGCCAGCTTGTAGGTCTCGCCGCGCTCGGTAGGGCAGTGATCGATATGGTACTGCATGAACTCGAGAAGCCTTGGATTGGATTTGCTCATGATTCGAATACATTGACTGACGATCTCACGATCAACAGCCTTGAGCCGGCCGAACAGAACGTCGTAATACATGCTCAGGACGTCTTGGCGAGCCCAATTCCAGGACGAATCGTAGGAACGTGCTTTCAGAGGGCTGAAAGATGGTTCAATGCCAGCAGCGTAGAAGTCACCGTGCTCAGCGTTCCACAGGTCAACTTGGGCCTGTAGGACTGAAGATGCTTCATGAGACGCCAGCGCCGCCTTCTCGCCAGCACGAAGATCCATCTTGAGGTATCTCGCGAGAAGCTCGACTTGCTGCTTGAATAGGGCGCGCTGGTCCTTGGTAAGAGCATCGATCGCCGCTGGGTCCATCATCATACCCCCAGCACCACCCCCGGCGTCGCCGCCTGCGGCTACCGTGGTGAGGCTGATGCCAGCTTGGATGGCGTACTTCTGAGTGACATCGTCAAGGAATGCCTTGGCGTCCGGTTCGCCACCAAGTCGGGCAGCAGGCTCCATGGTGATGGCCAACACAAGGACACCATCTTGTCTGCCCTGGGCAAGGCCCCACCGGGTCTCAAGGTATTTGCGAGCGGCTGTGATGTTGAAGCCACCAGGCATCTTTGAGGAAATCAGGCGGGCAACAAGCGCCTGGGAGGTCTTTCCGAGCTGACCATTGAAAGTCTGCTGCATTACAGCACCGAGTTCGTCCAAGGGGGTGTCTTCTGGCTTCTCTGGCGTTGAGCCAAACTCCTTTCCGAGGTCGCCCAAGATTTCGTTTTGTAACGTTGATTTTCCTACAAGACGAGGCGGGATTAGCACATGCTAGGCTCAAAAGTTTCTGCACACGAATGGCGGATCCCACTAACCTCCTACTAAATCCTTAATGGCTTTGCTGAGGGGGATATCGGCGAGGGGCTTCTTGAGCTTCTGGGCGATCAGAGCACGGACGACGTCAACAGCTGGTAGGGGAACGTCGGCGATAGCAGCTGCTGGGCCAGCACTGGCTGCCGTAGCAGCGGGAGCCGCGGCCGGAGCGGAGGCGGCAGGGGCGGCCGAACTGCTGGAAGAGCTCTCAGCAGCAGGGGCGGCGGCCTCCTCATCTACGGGGTCAACATCGTAGTATATCTCTTTAGAATCCTTGTTGTAGCAAAGGATCTGACGTTGTAGAGACTTGGCGGCATCAAAAGCCTCGTACTTGAGGCCGATGGTGCGCTTTGCCATGCCACCGAGAGTGTCGGCGGGGCCAATCTCGACTATACGCTCAGCTTGTTGTTCTGCGAGGAAGACATCTTGTGTCTCGATCCATCTAACGGGGGAGGCGAATTGGTAGGCCAACAGCTCTACGAGCAGCGTGTGGGCGAGCTCTTGCTCGACTTCGGGACGCATCTTGGTCGTACTTGCGTTCTTTTGAAATGGTCTGTTGGGTATGAGGGTTGTGAGAAATTAATGTGGCGGGTGGTTGGCAGACGATGTGGGTGGCCGTCTTGCTTAGCAGGAGGGCGACAGACTGCGCTTCTCTAATGGGGTATCGTGATGTATTGGGGTTGCGGGCAAGACGCAACAAGAAGCAGACCTTTGGGCGGAAGGTGTGCTCTGAAGGGCCTTGGAGGGGATGTTGTCCCGACTGATCTTCGTGGGATGAAGCCAGTTTCGTGTGCTTTGTGAGCGTGTGCTTTGGTTGTCAGCCAGACTCGCTTGGGCTCGAGTTGGTTACTGGACTGAACAGAAGCAAAGAGGGGCTGGTCAAGGTGCTGTGATGGGAAGTTTTGGACAAAACCAGACCCGGGCAAGCTCGAGTACGGCAGTGTAGACAGCAATGCTGGCTGGGACTGGGACGGGTTGACAGAAGAGGGACCGCGAAAAAGAATGGGCCCAACACAGCAGTCGGAGCACCCTGGAGGAAAGCGCCTGTGCGGGTGTGGAGGGGAGGGGGGTGTGGCTCGCCCACCACAATTGGGAGCGGGCGGAGGGGAGGAAAAGCAGCCTGCCCAGGGGCTGGCCTGGGAGTTCCCGGCTCCACGGCGACGACTCCTGTCCCAATCGCGTCACTGTCGGTCGATATGCAGGCATGGTGCAGGCGAGCTTGCCCGGTTTCGCCCTGTGCCCGCACAAGTTACAACAACCTCTAGCAATAGTTTGGGGAGAGTGAGAGATTGAGAGACAGCGAGCATATCAGCTTCCCGACACGCTACTCCACAGCGGTTCTGCTTCGCCTGCCTCGTCAGGATGTGCCGGCAACCAGCACTAGCTAGCAGACTCGCTGAACACGTCTGGGTTAGAGACAGACAGATGTGAGTTTTGACGATCCACACCAGACATTTCTGACCTGGAAGTAGCAGCGGCCGTTCCATGTCAGTCCGCACCACCCCGGCCGGGCACAACTCGACGGTCGCCCTGCTCCACCGTCCGCCCAAAGCGCCCGACGGCTCTGCAGCTGTCTCTCTGAGCTTTACCCGACTCTGTCCGGAGGAATCTGTACTCTAGGCAGCTGCTAGCTGACGAAGAGTGGAGTTAACCGTGGACCATGGAGGATCATGGAGGATCATGGATGCCGTCTGTCGGTTGCCGCTTGACGGTTCCCAAATGTTGAATCCTCAATTGCACAAAACATGGGTTGGAATTGGGGAAAGACGAACAGGGATGCGTTGCTCCACACGACACCCCCTCACAGTATCTCCAACCACGCCCTTCCACTTGCCGGCCAGCTCCCAGTGTGCTACGGCGTTGTGAATTCCCACATTGCGTCGACGTCGGCAGCTGGGCGTTGTAGTCCGCCATCATTAATGCTGTACTCCGTACTCGGGGGATCGTGGTGGGCAAAGCAACGTGCACAGTCTCTCTCGTGGCTGATCGCTCCACGTGGCGATAACCCGTTTTGGGATGGCCAGAGCTTGAGCCCGCATGATATTGGAAATGCATGTGTTAGGCGGGCACAGAAGGCCGATCAGGCCGATCGGGAAAGCCATGCAGCAGTTGGCCAGCTCGTGAGGAACGGTCGCCAGAGCCGTCCAAGGTTGCCGGGTCGAAGGGGAATAGGAAGAAACCTGCTCCGCCAATTCATGTCGGCGTCCTGGCCCGACCCCAGAGTAAGGGTTCTCAGACCGCCAGCCTGCCGTCGTCTGATTGGCCCAGCGGAAGCACACCAGCACCATCCGGCTCCACAAGCCTCTCAACCATATTGAGGGCTAGGCTGGTCCTGGAAAAGCCGCATGCGTGCCCACCTGCACCCTGCAGACAGGACCCTCCGCATATCTTCCATGGCCTTCAAGGTTCCGACTTGACTCGAGCCCCTTTCCAGCCGGAGAAGCTCTCGATCGGCCGTTTTCTTTTGCCCGGCACTATGGCGTGGCTCGCGATGCTTGAAGTCGACCTATGGCCTCAGTTGCGCTCTGTGTCTGCTTCCAAGCACGGCATGCATGTCCCCCAATCGCACATTGTCCTCAGACCTGGCAGCTACTGCGTACATTCTAGCGGCTACGTCACAGGCTGATCTCGCCAGCTTAGAAGCATTCGATAGGGATTAATAACAAGGTCTACACTGTGGAAGGCTACCAGGCCCATGGATGTCCCTGACTCCCTGAACGATGACTGGCCAGGGCCTGGCAAGCAACTTCG
This sequence comes from Microdochium nivale, assembly GCA_026745475.1. Taxonomy (NCBI): domain Eukaryota; kingdom Fungi; phylum Ascomycota; class Sordariomycetes; order Xylariales; family Microdochiaceae; genus Microdochium; species Microdochium nivale. The sequence goes on along the minus strand of JANTFD010000004.1, from coordinate 2,957,135 downwards.
AGTGTGTCCAATCAGCATCGTGGAGAAACGGCCCAATGTACCGGTACCTTTCGAAGCGGTGATATCTCCACCTTTAGCCGCTGTGCCCAGGAACGAGTTCTACTCTGAAGAGCACGGTGCCGAGCACGCCATGCGAGTATTACAGAGGCGGTCACTCCCCTCCCACGACCATAGAGGCTACAGTAGTCGCGCATGCTCACTTGCGTTTGTCGAGCAAATCGAACAAGAGCGGATTAGTCTGAACAATAGCAACCATGAGCTCCAGTTGAGGGTGCTGTGGCTTGCAAACCGTTGCCCTGGTGCGCATCGGTCTATCTTTGATCAAAAAACAGGTGATCTCCGAGCCTAAGCCGAGATCCGGCTGGCAGACCACTCCGTCCTTTGTGTCTACGACATGTGTGTATAACCGTAACCCTGTCTCAACATGGTACTCAACACAAAACAACAATACTTGAAGACTGCGTTTCGTCGATTACGTCTTCGCGAGGCCATTACCCGGCGTCGTCGCCTTCTTTGTGCTCTGCAGGGCATGGCTGGAGTCACTGTGACTTGATTAGACTGCATGGTGGTCGTAAACCGGAGACAAGTCATGACCTGCTTCGATCTGCCAGGAGCAATGCTTCCAGAAGACGGCAAGTGTCTTAGACACACCCCTTCCTTCCTTAAGTAAGCATAATCTCTGAGGCTAACTCCCATCGACAGGGCTCATGCGAGAGGAGATCTGGATCGGAGTCGCTAACCAATAACAGTTGACCTCATGTCAGTGAACACAACCCGACCTGATACCCTCTCACTATGCGATTCAAATGCCAAGATCACTCAGTCTGGAACCTTATATTGGCACCTTTAACATTAGACATGACAAAGGTCGCCGAAGCGATGAAGCAATGAAGAAACCCAAACGCTCCAATGAATACATTTAACTACTCGTGCTATGCCATAAGCCCATACACGATGGCGTAGTCTAGGATCTACAATGGCGACCATAGTCTACGTGACAGCAGTTATTGGCCCATGGCCACTCATGAAGCACTGTGATATATCCAAAACGACATGGTTGGCAGATGAAACACTTCCATCGCATGTGACGAGAAGTCTAGATGATTTTGCAGTGGTGATGGCTGGTGTCGTTGTTTTCCTGTGGTTGAAAGTCGGCAGTTCTGCAGAGAGAACCACGGTTGAGGTACCAGTACTGCGGACAGTGGATCCCTGCCGAAGATCAAGAGCCCCGAATTGTGGTTGGCGGGTGCATCCGCCAAGGTCGACCTGCAGCACCCTTACCACTCTATACCGACCCCTTCCGTGCAGGTTGGGGAGGGCTGTCACCCCTCGCCCCTCGCCATTTCCCCAACAAAGATTGTCTAATTTTTTTAAACGTTTTGACGAGGATAACTCGGTTTGGCCCAATCCAACGCAACTATAGCGCAAGGGGAGCTGACCAGACGCCTCCACACGTCAGTAAAATGCGTCGGGAGAACCAGGAAGTCGTGTCAATGATGGGCCGACAGTCGCAGCGTTGAGCCACTGAACAATCTGGCGGGACGGGAGACTTTGTGAGAGACCCTTCAGCCCGGGGAGCCTGGCGTTGGCCCCTCCGATAGTCAGTGCCCAGTCATGCTCCGGACTGCCCTCTGGAGGGGCGATCAGCCTCCACCGCCGCCAAAACTAGGAGAGGGGAGAGGGGGAGAGCAGCGGCTGTTGCACAACTCGTCCACTCCCACCCGTTGCATACATCACACAATTCCGGTCAGGCGAGTTTTGTTGTCTGTCCTCACATCTGCTTGCTCCGTCAGCTGCTCAGCGAGCGGACAAAAAAAAGGTTTGTACCTTTTCGCAGACGTTTACCTCATCTGGTGTTACCCACCTGACCCTGCCCTTGACACGGCCCTCCGCCTGCACGGCTCCCTGCCCGCATTACGCTGTTTGCCAGAGCGAGCTTTGTAAAACCACCAACCTGCCCCTCCGCAAGACTCACAGCCTCCCACCAGCCCTGCTCCGTCCTCCCACTTCCTTCCCATACTCTCAAAGACTAGCCCGCCTGCCCCGTGCCTCCCTCCCACTAGATCTTCAAAGCACGAGAATTGGAGCTCGGGTCTTCTTCCTCTCCATTGCTTCCGGCGCAGTCTACTACCGACCTCCACGTCTACACAGTCGAGTCACCTGGCACCAACAAGAGGCACTCGCCACACGCATTAATCACTACACAAAGATACCCTCCTCTAGACCGAGGACTCCGTTGAAGCTCGCCCCCTTGTTCCCTCCAGCAGATCCCACTGCGAAAACGACGAGATCTCCTGCTCTTTACTGAGTCTACGGAGACAACTTTCACGACACACGTAAGTTAGCCCTGAATCACTGCTTCGGGCGAGACCACGCTTCAAGTGGCATCCAATGTAATGGCGGCTGACGAAGACAACAGGAATCCTTCAAATTGTACTTCGAGCCCACGGCATTCCACGATACCCTCAAACCCATTCAGCCACCATGTACGGTGCAACAACTGGCACCGGTCACCAGACCGGTGTATCTACTCCTCGGACGTCTGCGTCTCTTCGTCCTCTGACCCTCACACACGGCTCCTTGGAGAACTCGTTCCTGGTGCCCACGAACCTACACTTCCATGCCTCTCGGCTCAAGGAACGCTTCAATGCCAGTCTCCCCGAGCCAACTGACGAGCTGGCTCAAGATGACGAGCCTTCCTCGATAGCAGAGCTTCTTGGCCGCTACATGGGCTTTGTCGCCCACGAAATCGATGAGGGTGAGGATGACCAGCACGGCTCTTACGAGGAGGTCCTCAGGCTCGTCCTTAACGAGTTCGAGCGCGCCTTCCTGCGCGGCAACGACGTCCACGTTCTCGCAAAGAGCCTGCCAGGTATTCCGGCTAAGCAGATCGGTGTGGTAAAAAGCTACTACGCTGCCCGCGCTGTGTCGAACCGAGTCATCAAGCCCCGCGAGTCAGCTTTGACAAGAGCTGCCGAGGACGGCGATGCCACCATTTACAGCATCTTTGGCGGCCAGGGCAACATCATTGAGTACTTTGATGAGCTGCGTGAGCTGTACGACACATACCCTGCCTTTGTGGGCGAGCTTGTCACATCATCCGCCGAGCTCCTACAGACCCTTGCTGCCGACCCTCGAGCCGACAAGATGTACGCCAAAGGTCTTGATATCATGTCTTGGCTGCAGTCGAAAGACACCACGCCTAATGACGACTACCTCATTTCGGCACCCGTCAGTCTGCCTCTGATTGGTCTGGTCCAGCTCTGTCACTATCAAGTTCTCGGCAAGGGCCTTGGTGTTCACCCCGGCATTCTTCGCGAGCGCATGGAGGGTGCGACTGGTCACTCCCAGGGTATTGTTGTTGCCGCTGCGGTGGCAGCTGCGGATTCCTGGGAGTCTTTCGAGAAGCTGGCCAAGGATGCCATCACGATCCTCTTCTGGATTGGCGCTCGGAGTCAGCAGGTCTTCCCGCGGACGTCCATGACCCCTAGCATGCTGAAGGACTCGGATGAGAATGGCGAGGGAGAGCCAACTCCTATGCTGAGCATTCGTGATCTTCCCCGTAGTGCCGTGCAGAAGCACATTGACGCCACCAACCAGTATCTCCCTGAGGATCGCCACATTGCCATTTCTCTCATCAACAGCCCACGGAACATGGTCGTGACCGGCCCGCCCACCTCGCTCCATGGTCTGAACCTGCAGCTCCGCAAGGTCAAGTCCCCCACTGGTTTGGACCAGACACGGATTCCTCACACGGAGCGCAAGATCCGCTTCGTCAACCGATTTCTACCGATCACTGCACCGTTCCACAGCAAATACCTTGCTGAGGCAACTAAGCTGATCGATGAGGATCTCAAGGACGTCGTGATTGAAACCAAGTCTCTCGGTATTGCTGTCTTCAACACCTTCACGGGCGAGGACCTGAGAACCGAAGGCACAGGCAATATTGTCCCCTCTTTGATTCGCATGATCACGCGCGATCCCGTCAACTGGGAGAAGGCCACTGTCTTTGAAGATGCGACTCACATCCTTGACTTCGGTCCTGGTGGCATTTCTGGTCTTGGAATCTTGACCAACCGGAACAAGGAGGGTACCGGTGTGCGCGTCATTCTGGCTGGCACTATCGATGGCTCACCGCAAGATGTTGGCTACAAGTCCGAGTTATTCGATCGCGATGAGGAGCATGCCGTTATCTATGCCAACAACTGGGTTAAGGAGTACGCTCCTCGTTTGGTCAAGACTGCGAGCGGCCACACCTACGTCGATACCAAGATGTCTCGTCTTCTCGGTATCCCTCCACTAATGGTTGCTGGTATGACCCCTTCCACCGTTCCGTGGGACTTTGTAGCCGCTACCATGAACGCCGGCTACCACATTGAGCTTGCTGGTGGCGGTTACTACAACGCTAAGACCATGACCGAGGCTCTCACCAAGATTGAGAAGGCAATTCCCGCTGGTCGTGGTATCACTGTCAACCTCATCTACGTCAACCCCAGAGCCATGGCCTGGCAAATTCCCCTTATCGGCCGCCTCAGAGCTGAGGGCATCCCAATCGAAGGTCTCACCATTGGTGCCGGTGTGCCCTCTCTTGAGGTCGCTCAGGAGTACATTGACACGCTTGGCCTCAAGCACATCGCCTTCAAGCCCGGCTCGATGGAGGCGGTCCAGGCCGTCATCAATATCGCCAATGCTAACCCCACCTTTCCTATCATCTTGCAGTGGACTGGTGGTCGCGGCGGTGGGCACCATTCCTTCGAAGATTTCCATCAGCCCGTTCTCCAGATGTACGGCCGCATCCGCAGAGCCGAGAACATCATTCTCGTTGCTGGCAGTGGATTTGGCGGTGCCGAGGACACCTACCCGTACCTCACCGGTGAATGGTCCAAGGCCTACGGCTATCCTCCCATGCCCTTTGATGGTCTCATGTTCGGTAGCCGCATGATGGTTGCCAAGGAATGTCACACCAGCAAAAACGCCAAGCAGGCCATCGTTGACGCTCCTGGCGTCGGTGACGATGAGTGGGAAAAAACCTACAAGGGTCCTGCTGGCGGTGTCATTACTGTGCGGTCCGAAATGGGCGAGCCCATTCACAAGCTCGCCACCCGTGGTGTCCAATTCTGGGCTGAGATGGACCAGAAGATCTTCAGCCTGCCTAAGGAGAAACGTCTCGCTGAGCTCAGGAAGAACCGTGAACATATTATCAAGAAGCTCAACGACGACTGCCAAAAGGTCTGGTTCGCCCAGAACAAGGCTGGTGAGACAGTCGATCTCGAGGATATGACTTATGCTGAGGTCATCCGCCGCATGGTTGAGCTTCTCTATGTCAAGCACCAGTCTCGCTGGATCGATCCTTCCTACACGAAGCTTGTCGGTGACTTCATTCACCGTCTCGAAGAGCGCTTTACCACCAGTCAAGGACAGGCCTCGCTATTGCAGAACTACTCTGATCTGGATGAACCCTTTGGCACTGTTGAGAAGATCCTATCTCACTATCCCGAGGCTGAGGACCAGATCATCAATGCCCAAGACTCCCAGCACTTCCTAATGCTTTGCAAGCGCAGAGGCCAGAAGCCTCCCACGTTCGTCCCTGCCTTGGACGGGGACTTTGAGTTCTGGTTCAAGAAGGACTCTCTCTGGCAATCAGAAGACCTGGACGCTGTCATCGACCAGGATGTTGGTCGTACTTGTATCCTCCAGGGCCCCGCTGCCGTACGCTACGCGACGAAGATTGACGAGCCCATTCAGGAGATTCTCGACGGTATCCACAACGCCCACATCGCGAGCTTGACCCAAGATCTCTACCAAAGCAAGGATGCCTCTATTCCCGCTATCGAGTACTTTGGAGGTAAGCTTGTGGAAGCTGATAGCCCTCTGGATATCGATGGGCTATTCATCACCGAGGACGAGCAGAAGAGCACCTTCCGCCTATCGCTAGCCCCAACCGTCGTTCTCCCCCCCGTGGACGCCTGGATGTCCCTCCTAGCCGGCCCCAAGCGGTCATGGAGACACGCACTATTCACCTCGGAAATCCTCGTTCAGGGTCAGAAGTTCCAGACCAACCCTCTGAAGCGCATTTTCTCGCCTGTCCGTGGTTTGTTTGTCGAGATCCAGTACCCTAATGATCCTGCCAAGACCGTCATTGTTGTGCGCGAGCAGCCCAGGCACAATCAGTACTCCGAGGTGATCCGGGTACACCGCGATGACAAGGGTGTTATCCATGTCGACATGATCAAGGACATCAACGCGCTGGGCAAGCCCGTCTCGCTGCCTCTTCTCTTCACCTACCACCCTGAGGCTGGTTACGCGCCCATCCGCGAGGTCATGGAGGACCGCAACGACCGCATCAAGGAGTTCTACTGGAAGACATGGTTTGGAACCGAGGAACCGCAGCTCGATGCCCAAGTCACCGGCAAGTTCGATGGTGGCGAGGCGACCATAACTAGTGAGGACATAAATGACTTTGTCCACGCCGTCGGTAACACAGGGGAGGCGTTCGTCGACCGCCCGGGCAAGGAAGTATTTGCTCCCATGGACTTTGCTATTGTTGTTGGCTGGAAGGCCATCACCAAGCCCATCTTCCCGCGCCGTATTGATGGCGACCTTCTCAAGCTGGTCCACTTGTCAAACGGCTTCCGGATGATGCCTGGTGCTGAGCCTCTTAAGAAGGGTGACAAGGTCAAGACCACAGCCCAGATCAACGCTGTCATCAACCAGGAGTCTGGCAAGATGGTCGAGGTCTGCGGCACGATCTACCGCGAGGGTCACGCCGTTATGGAGGTCACTTCCCAGTTCCTGTACCGGGGCGTCTACACCGACTTTGAAAACACCTTCCAGCGCAAGATCGAGACACCCATGCAGTTACACCTTGCCACGACCAAGGACATTGCGGTGCTGAAGTCCAAGGACTGGATCAGCTTCGACAACGATATCGAGCTGCTTGGCCAGACCTTGACATTCCGCCTCCAGAGCTTCGTCGAGTTTAAGAACAAGAGTGTCTTCAGAAACGTCGAGACCAGAGGCCAGGTGCTGCTGGAGCTTCCCACCAAGGAGATTATCCAAGTTGCCAGCGTTGACTATGTCGCCGGCGTCTCCCACGGCAACCCCGTCATTGACTACCTTGAGCGCAACGGCTCCTCCATAGAGCAGCCTGTCAACTTCGAGAACCCCATCCCACTTAACGGAAAAGCTCCTCTTCAACTCAAGGCTCCTGCTTCCAATGAGACTTACGCCAAGGTCTCTGGAGACTACAACCCCATCCACGTCTCCCGCGTCTTCTCCAGTTATGCCAACCTCCCCGGAACCATCACTCATGGCATGTACTCCAGTGCTGCCGTGCGCAGCTTGGTTGAGACATGGGCTGCTGATAACAATGTCGGCCGTGTCCGCAGTTTCCACGCCTCGCTCGTCGGCATGGTTCTGCCCAACGACGACATCCAAGTCAAGCTCCAGCACGTCGGTATGGTTGGTGGTCGCAAGATTGTCAAGGTCGAGGCCAGCAACGTCGAGACCGAAGAGAAGGTCCTCATTGGTGAGGCCGAGGTTGACCAGCCCGCCACGACCTACGTCTTCACTGGCCAAGGCTCTCAGGAACAGGGCATGGGCATGGAGCTCTACAACACCAGCGCTGTCGCTAAGGAGGTCTGGGACCGTGCCGACAAGTTCCTGCTCGATAACTATGGTATGTATTCTTTTGCGTTCTTTTTCTGCTTCTGGATTATCTTCTAACTCTTGCATAGGCTTCTCTATTCTCGACATTGTCAAAAATAACCCCAAGGAGCTCACTGTGCACTTCGGTGGTCCTCGGGGCAAGGCTATTCGCGAGAACTACATGACCATGACCTTCGAAACTGTTGCCGTGGACGGCACCGTGAAGTCGGAGCGCATCTTCAAGGACATCGACTCGAAGACGACCTCTTACACTTACAAGTCCCCTACTGGTCTGCTGTCTGCCACACAGTTCACTCAACCCGCCCTGACACTCATGGAGAAGGCTGGTTTCGAGGACATCAAGGCCAAAGGACTCGTCCCGCGCGAGAGTACCTACGCTGGTCACTCCCTCGGAGAGTACTCGGCTCTTGCGTCCATGGCCGAGGTCATGCCCATCGAGTCTCTGGTCTCTGTCGTATTCTACCGTGGCCTGACAATGCAGGTTGCCGTCGAGCGTGACGAGCAGGGACGTTCCAACTACTCCATGTGCGCTGTCAACCCCAGCCGTATCTCCAAGACCTTCAACGAAGAGGCTTTGCGATTCGTTGTTGCCAACATCGCCGAAGAGACTGGCTGGCTTCTTGAGATTGTCAACCTCAATGTCGCCAACCAGCAGTACGTCTGCGCTGGTGACCTGCGTGCCCTGGATACCCTGACAAACGTTCTCAACTTTGTCAAGGCCCAAAAGGTTGACATTATCCAGCTCACCAAGGAGCTCAGCCCGGAAGATGTCAAGGCCCACCTTCTTGAGATCGTCAAGGGCGCTGCTGCTCAAACTGAGGCCAAGCCCAAGCCTATCGACCTCCAGCGCGGCTTTGCTACTATCCCGCTAAAGGGCATTGATGTGCCCTTCCACTCGACCTTCCTGCGGTCAGGTGTCAAGCCTTTCCGGTCTTTCCTGCTCAAGAAGATCAACAAGACCGCGATCAACCCTGCTCTCCTGGTCGGGAAGTACATTCCCAACGTCACTGCCAGACCATTCGAGCTCACCAAAGAGTACTTCCAAGAGGTATACAACCTCACCAACTCGCCCAGAATCGCGGCCATTCTGGAGAACTGGGAAAAGTACCAGGATGAACCTGTCGGTACGTCTACTGGTAGTAGCGACGACTCATACATCAAAGTCGAAGACCAGTAGAACGTTGTTTGTACATGATTTGACATGATGGGAGGACAAAAAAAGAACACATAAATGAGGTTCACGGGTTTCTCTCTGCTCTCGACACATGACTACTAACGCCAGCGCTGGTTGTCGCTGCATCTGTAGATTTATTTTCTGTCATCTGCGGAGTTATGGGCTTGTACCTGCTGTGGGAGCATTGATTATGCATTTCCTCGTTGTATTGCTTTATCTGATAGAATATCTGTTTGTTGGTAGATGCAAGAAGGCTATCTAGTACATTTAAAAACATGAGAGCTTCAGATTGTCTTGTGTATACTATCTTGATATTGTGAGTGTTTGCACTTTGAGATAACAAAAAAGACAGCTGTTAGCTTTTTCGAGCAAACTTGAAGTTGGGTAGGATAAAGTAGTCAGCCTCGTGGGTTGTTATGTGCTTGAGCTATAGCTTGCCCAGCTCGACCAGCTTCTGGTATACTAATTTCTCCACAGCCACCATACCCTGTGCGTTTGGATGGAAAGCGCACATGTTGTGCAGGAGCTCGGGGGAGATGGACGAGACCCAAGGATCCGGAGACCCGATGGCGTGGCCGGCGCTGCTGAGCTCGGCCACAGGCACGATCGAGCACCACGTGCCGCGATCGCGGCCGCCATAAGTCACGACCAGGCGGGTGGCGTCGTCGAGTACGCGCGCGGTGGCGCGGTGGCGGCCCATCTGCTCGTCGGTAAAGGGCACGTCGACGCCGCCGGCCCTCGTGTGCGGGCCGAGCATGGCGAGGTACTCGACGACGAGGACGTGGGCGCGCGGGCAGGCCTCGTGGATGGCGTCGAGGACGGCGGCGTAGCGGGCCGCCAGGCCCTGGGTCGGGTGGTTGTCGGGCCAGAGGGCCTCATCGTCGGGGAGGGGCAGGTCGGGCACGTCGTCTGCGGTCGAGCCCGGGGGCAGGCCCATGATGTCGCGCACGTAGGGCAGGCTGCGGGCCGCGTCGACAAAGAAGCCGCCTATGTACCCGATGTCATTGCCGCCGCCGAGGACGAGGACGACGTCGGCGTCGGCGGGGAGCTGGGTGATTTGCGGCGGGAAGGTGGAGGTGGAGTCGTCGTCGCCGCCGTCGACGCCGCTGCCGTACGCGACGACGACCTGGGGCTCCGTGGTGATGTTGAGCAGGGTGGCGCCGGCGACGGTGAGGTCTGTAAAGGCCGTGGCACCAACGTGCCGTGCGAGGAGGGCGCCGTAGTTTGCGGCGGACCGGCCGGCGCGGGTGTCTGCCACGGGGGGGATGCCGGGCCCGGAGGCGAAGGAGGAGCCGACCGAGGCGAGGTGGAACGGCATGATGGCAAGGGATTGGTTGAAGATTTATCGTAGGGGCGAAAAAGAGAGGGCTTGGGGACAGACTACGAGTTTATTTGATCACGTCTGGGAGTCCGTTGGGGGGTTTGGGCAACATTCATCAATACCACCGGTTGCAGTTCAAGGGCAAGCCTGGTGCTGGCATCGTGGGCTTGCTGGCAGGCAGGCGCTTACCGTGCTCGTGGCTTACGGGGTCAATTGAAGGGAATCAGGCAGACACCCGCAGGCCATGCAGGCGTCGCCAGCAGCTTTCAAGCTCGGGAAGCCCGCGGCAGGCTTACTGGAGGCATCGCAATCTTGGGATCATAATCTTGGGATCATAATCTGACAAGCAGTCGTGGTGGTCGCTATCTCTAGGTTTCCTCAGGCGTGAGTCGGTGCAAAAGAAAGCTGCGGGGGAGACGGCGGACGTCGCCGGGCGCCGCGCTTCCAAGCAGGCGGGCGGCAGCTGCAAGGGAAGCAAGCACCGGGAACAGCCGCTGCCCGGGTGCACGGCAGGGGACGTGCCTGCCGGATGGAAAGGCAACCTGCCAAGGACTGCACCGGCAGTTGGATGACATGTCAGCAACAGTCCAGTCCAGTCCAGACATTGGTGATTCAAGCCACGTCAACACGACTGGACACGCCGAACTCACCAGTCATCACACACACCGCCATGCTCTACACCGTCAGGTACAATGCCGCGCCCTGCCGCGATGCGACCCCCACAAACCTCCGATCTCCGCCGGGCCCGCCCCCCGCCACGCCTACACGCAGATACCGACTGGGCGGAGCAACCGATAACCCCCTGCCGCAACCTCGACGACCTTAAATAGACGGCCTCGACGTCACGTCTGGCTGTCGAGAGGGACTCTTGAGCTTCTTGTTCGGTTTGGCCACTCATAGAACCGCTCAGCCACTCGCCCATTGCTTCGCTGCTGTATCTTCACGGCGCATCAGTCAAATATCTTCCGAGGCTCGCTAGCAGGGACCAACATCCCACGTCGTACCGGTTCAACACGTACTCTGATCATATCTCATTCTCCGTTAGTGTTGTCGTACAGACAGGAGCAGTCTTGCCGACATGTCGCCGCCCGCATGCCCCCAGATCTTCCTGGGCTCCTTTGTCCACAGCGTCGCCCTTGGCCAGCTCGACTACCTGCACAACACGGCAATATGTGTCGACAGCTCTGGCAAGATCGTCGCTGTCCAGCCCGACTGTGACCGCAGCACGGCCGAGCAGACACTTATCCCAAAGCTCGGCTGGGACAAGAACAATGTCACCTTCACGGCATCCGGCCCCGGCCAGTTCTTCTTCCCAGGTTTCATCGACACCCACGTCCACGCGCCACAGTATCCCAATGTCGGCATCTTTGGCAAGTCGACCCTGCTCGACTGGCTCAACACCTACACCTTCCCTATGGAGTCCTCCATGAGCTGCCTCCCAAAGGCCAAGAGGGTCTACTCGCAGTGCGTCCGCAGGTCTCTCGCCCACGGTACCACCACGGCCTCCTACTTTGCCACTATCCACGTCCCGGCGACAAACCTCCTTGCAGACCTGTGCCTGTCCCTCGGCCAGCGGGCATTTGTGGGCCGCGTGTGCATGGATCGGCTGGGTCCCGACCACTATCTGGACGAGTCTGCAGAGTTGTCCGTGTCTCGCACCCGGGAGTGCATAGAACACATCCAGGCGATCGACCCGAGCTACGCCCTCATCAGCCCCATAATCACACCACGGTTTGCCCCGTCTTGCACAGGGCAGAGCCTGACGGACCTCGGCAAGCTTCAGACAGAAACCAACTTGCCGGTACAGACACATATATCCGAGAATACCAATGAGATCGACCTTGTAAAGGACCTGTTTCCGGGCATCGATACATACACCGACGTGTACGACCAGCACGGCCTTCTGACGGATAAGACGATCCTAGCGCACGCAATCCACCTATCAGACGCAGAGGCAGACCTGATATCGCAGCGGCGGTCCAAGGTCGCTCACTGCCCCTGCTCAAACAGCTCCATTACTAGCGGTGAGTGCCGTGTCCGGTGGTTGCTCGGCAAGGGGATCAGCGTCGGTCTGGGCACCGACATGAGCGGTGGCTATAGCCCCAGCATCCTCGAGGCCGCGCGGTTAGCCAGCCTCGTGTCGAACCACGTGGCGATGCCCGGCCACCGGTGGCCCGCAGGCACCTCGGACGCAGAGCGTAACAAAGTGAAGCTGAGCGTCGAGGAGGTCCTTCACCTCGCCACGCGTGGGGGCGCAGAAGTCGTCGGCCTACAAGACAGAATAGGCGGTTTTGACGTTGGCAAGGAGTGGGACGCGCAGCTTATCAGGCTCAACATGGTGCCAGAGGTAGAGGATGGAGAGGCTGAAAACGGTTCCGAGAGCCACAGCGAGAACATACTCGAAGGTGGCAAGGTAGACATCTTTGGTTGGGAGAGCTGGGAAGAGCGTATGGCCAAGTGGCTATACAACGGCGACGATAGAAACACGAGCAAGGTCTGGGTCAAGGGCAGACTGGTGCACGAAAGGAGGTAATCTGGTGTAAGCCTATAGACATGGCGTCTTTTTATTACGAGCAAGAGTTTTTAAAACAGGAGCCATTTAGAGTGGGAGCTTCCCTGCGATCTTGGATCAAGTCAGCAAACAACGTTGTCCGCATCCCATGGTTTGGTGCAATTGGCCACAGGACGAAATTTTGAAGACGAGTTACATATGAATTTCGTTTTTCTGCAGATTAAGGTGTTGAACTTTTGCTTTACGACACGGGGTTGTAATACTTCTTCTGGTTCAAGAAGACTTCACCAAGAAGTGTCCACAATTTTTATATATTTTGCTCACGCTTCAATCCCTTTTGTGATTAATCTATATTCTAACCTTCCTCCTCTTTTATCTTGCCTTTCTGTCAGATATTCTAGATATACTTTCTTGTCCACACAAGAGCGTGAAGCTCTAACTCTCCATATACGTTTACTCCGCATTGGTGTATAACGGTAAAGATTCTAGCCAAGACGGACAACCGTGGAGAAAAAATTCAACCTTGCACCGGATCACATTTCTAAAAGATCTCCTTGACCCGCCAGCTCGTCGCGAGCACGCGTGCCGCCATAAAGCAGCTCATTGCGATAAAGTATGACAGCGCGGCAAACACAATAAGGGCGTTCCAGCCCTGCTCGCTCGCCGAGCTGCCACCGCCACCGTGCCCGCCGCCACCCGCGACCCGGCCGCCGAGACTGAGCAGGGCGCCGCCAATGGGAACGCTGGTTAGCGTGCCGAAGCTGCCGAGCATAAGGGCCGTCGAGTAGAAGCGACCGTAGTCGCGGGCCTCGCACAGCTGGCCAATGCAGACGGGGAAGAGGCCGAGGTTGCTGCCGCTCATGAAGCCAAAGACGACGACAAACACTATAAGCAGGGCGTCGGCGCCCGGGCCAGGGGTGACCCAAGCGACCGGCAGCCAGAGGCCGAGGATCGTGGCGGCGCAGAGGCCGTTGGTGACGACAATGACGTTGAAGCGGCCGATCTTATCGGCGAGGAAGCCGGGCAGAAACCGGCCGAAGAAAGACCCCACATTTAGGAGGGCGAGCAGGGTGTATGCTGAGCCGGCTGTGTCATTATGGTCGGAAGAAGTGGTGGCAGCCTTGTGGTCCGCGGCGTAGCTGACGATGAATGTCAGCGGGATGAAGATGCCCCACTCCATGAACCATAGGCCGAGGCAGCAGAGCAGGAACTTGGAATCCTTGAACAGGGACCAGTCGGGCATCACGCTGCTCTTGGGGGCGGCCGGTACGGCGGCAGCGCCGTGCTCGCCGCTGCTCGCCACGACTGCTTGCTGCTGCAACTTAAGCTTCTTCTTGGTCGGCGTGAGGCGCGAGCGTACGAGCAGGTTGGCGGGGACCGCAAGAACCAGGAGGATGAAGCCACTGATGCGTGTGCTCCAGCCAAAGCCGAGGCGCGGGAAGGTCGCCTGGAACAGGAAGGGGAAGACAATGCCGCCAATGGAGCCGCTCGTGGCGGCGATGCCCGTGGCCAAGCCCCTGCGGGCCTTGAAGAAGTGGGCGATGACACCGTAAGCGGGCACGTTGAGGAGGGCGCCGCCGAGGCCGCCAAGGACCGAGTAGGTCAGGAGGATCTGGTAGTACTCTGTGGAGATGCTGAGGAGCATCTGGCTAGCGACTACCATGATGCTGCCGACGAGGACGAGCCAGCGGGGGCCGTAGCCATCGAATATTGGGCCTGCCTGGATCCCGGCGAAGAAGACGAGGAAGAGGTAGACGCTGAAGATCCAGCCGATGGTGGAGCTGTCGTAGCCGCGGAGCTGATTGTTGGAAAAGTACGACTCAAAGATGGCGGCCGAGTTGATCAATCCGTAGACGGAGACCATGGCGCAAAAGGAGCCGAAGACGACGAGCCAGGCTTGCAGACCGCCCTCAGGGAAGTCGTCGTCATCGTTTTTTTCATTGCTGTTGTTGACGGCGGCATTGCTGCTGACCAACGCTGCCGATAGCTGCGTCTGGTGGTGGTGGTGAGATACGGACGCCGGCGGTGCCTCGACACGCGAGCCCGCCGGGACAGTTTGGTTCACTTGGCAGCTGTCATCTGCATGGTTGAGACCTTGTGTCATGGATTGACCGCGTCTCTCGAGGCGGGATCCAGGACTGGGTCTGGTAGGACTGGACTGTGCTTTCTTGTGGTACAGGCCGCGAGGGTGCAAGTTGTTGGAGAGACGGAGCAAAGGAGCCGGCAGCGCTGATGCAGGGCGTCGGAGGGCAGTCTTTATGTACTCCGTACTGCCCTGCCCGTTGGGTGGGAAGAGCGACGGAGGCGGCCTTGCTGGCTCTTTCCTCGCCCCCTGGACTACCCCGGGCCGGGTCAAGAGTGGGGTCAGGCAAAAGAAGAAGAAAAAGAACAAAGACCCAGAGCGCGGCCGGCCGGCTCCGGCACACGCACTTCAGCCGCCCTGTCCTTGGCGGCTCTAGTTGGTCTTTGTTGTCGCTTGGCTGCCATTTCTGGCATGTTGCATTACCGGTACGCGGAAACTCGGTGGTGATGACGAGCACGATGTTACAGAGGTCCGGCCATTTCCCTGACTGACAGCACACTGCTGCACTCTTGTCACAGCAGAGCAGAGAACTGGCCGCGCCCTTTGTTTTTCAACAACACAAAAAGGGTGCTGCTAACGCTGACTGGTACAGTGCCAGTTTGGGAGACGGATCAGATTCTGATTGGCTCCACTCAGTTACCTAATGGCAACACGGACTCCCGGGCGCTGTCCGGCGGTCATCCTCGGGACTCCCAAGTGGTCCTTCGGCCTTGTCGAAGCCTTGACAACAACCGGATTCAAGAATAAACAATTCAAGTTATACGCCAAGGCAAATGGCCGACATACCTGTACTCCATACTAAGTAGGGTTGCGGCGGGGAGTATGCAACAGCCGCCCCACATTTCCGACAGGCCAGCCCGGCTCCCAACCCCGGCAAACCCTTGTTAGCAAGATGGAAGAAAAAAATTCACTCCTCGCCCAAACCACGTCGGACCGGACCCAGAAGCCGAGCAAAAAGTACACGATGATGAGGACGAGACTCGAACTCGCGCGGGTTTCCCCATCAGGATAACTACTCTGTTAAGGTAACCTTAACCTGACGCCATAACCAACTCGGCCACCTCACCACATGTTGTTGAGGATGGCCGACCTTGTCAAGATCCAAACCAATTAGACAAAACCGGGCTCAGTGTAGTGCAGAAAATACTCATCAAACCACTGCCCATAGCGGAAAGGGAGTTCCAAAGTTCGACACAGTCCCGCAAAGTCAGCCGGACGGGTCCGAGATCGCCCCAATGCTAAAATTCTGACGAACACTCAAAGGCTACTTCCTTCCAGAAAATTGCGTGCCTTCTTTGAACCTGTAGCAAGATTATTAAATCCAGAAGATGATTCGTGCGGACTCGTCAATGTTCACATCCCCATTCTAGTTCACCAAGAAACACGAGTCGTTTTTGGCTCAGCAATAAAAATATAATCGAAATAATCGGATGGCTTGTCATCAAACCCATAGACGAAAGCTCCGTTGTGGCCAGTCACAGCGATCATAATGAGCCAGGAAGAGAGAGAAAGAGAGAGCCTCACCCAGCCTCCAAACCCCTTACAAAACTACCTCGTGCGGTCAACAAGTATTACCAAACCCAATTAAAACCATGAGATTGCCGATATAGCAAGGCTCGTACAACGACTCACCCATAATCCTCTTGTAATCTAGACCTCCCTAACCCCGGCAGGCTAGTAAACCTGTTAGTCTGAGTCTGAGTGTCTGGGAGAGCCGCTCCTGCAATGCGGGATATGCGAGTGACGCTGCGTCCGTCGCCGTTGTCGTTGTCATCATTGAGATCAACCCAAAAAATTACCTCTATAAATGCATGCATGCTAGGAGGTGGAAACACGAGCACGGAGAAGGGTTTCCGCCGTCGTGATACCTAGCTATTACCAGTGTCGCTCTCTTCACCCACCAAGCTATGCGGACGCCACTGCGGTTTTCACTTATTCTTGCCCCTCACAGGTTCATCTTTCTAGCACATTTTGTAATCTGTTGGTAACCTTTTTTTTCCCCCTTCATCATGGTCAGTGTTGTTGCGTTTCCAAGAGAGCTCAAAAAATATATCACATGCGTCGCGAAGCAAACATCAACGACCTTTAGTAGTGTTCCTCTTAATCTTTATTTGCCATAAAGTCTCGACGCAAAACCCTTATCCCAGCTTTCCTTATTTCAGTTTTAAATTTAAACCCACACACCCTCGACGTGAACAGAGAAAAAAAATAAAAAAATCACAAGAGCAATCCATGTGCCATCAAAGAAAAAGGCAAATATCATTGTATCGTCGCCAAACTAACCCCTAGGTGGGAGAGATATCCTAAATCTGAAAAAGGGATATTATGCAGCTGAAAACTCGCATCGCTGTTTCTTTAGAAAAGTAGATACCGTTACACCTTTGCCGCCCTCTGCTTCCTTTTGCAAAAAGGGGAAACACTACTGGTTCCTCACGACGGAGATGTTGTCTGTATAGCTTAGATTATGATCGTGATGGGAGCTGTTGGGAGAGAGAGATATATGTTTAGCTAGGGAACTGTCGGTGAAGCAAAGAATGGGAAATATGCAATCCAAGGGGGGAGAGAGAGAGGACTTACGAGCTTGCTGAACAATGACCTTGAGCTGGGGCTGCACTCGCTGGTCGATGAGCGAGCCGAGCGGGAACCCGGCGACGAGCCCGAGCTGGGCAAACTTGAGCCCCGCGCCCGCGAGCTGGAGGCGCGAGAGGTCGAGACCGGCAGGGAACGCGCCTGCGGCCGAGAGCTGCGAGAGCAGGGCAACCTGCTGGAGCTGGAGGAGGCGGTCGACGCTGAAGACGTCGTCGCGGAAGAGGCCCTGCAGCACCGCGAGGTCGAGGTTGTTGCGGAGCTGCAGGTTGGCGAGGGCCTGGAGGTCGAGGCCGTTGACGGCCTGGAGGTAGGCGAGGTCCAGGTTGGCGAAGCGGAAGTTGTTGAAGGCGTCGAGGGAGAGGGTGGCGCGCTCGGTCACGGGGGCCGGGGCGGCAGGGGCAGCGAGGACGGCCGAGGTGGCGAGGCAGAGGACCGAGGTGATGGCGGAGAACTTCATGGTGACGACGGGAGGGCTGGGTGAGGAAATATGGTGGCTATTGGCTGTGCGAATGTGTGGGTATCTTGAGGTGTAAAGGATAATGACGCTTGAATGAATGCAGAGACCAGCTGGCAGGCACGAAATTAGCGGTAGCTCCGGACACTGCGCAGTAGAGATGTGATTCTCACCTCGAAAATGATTGTTATGGATAAAGGTAATAAAGGTCAAAGAGCACAGCTAATTTTCTTGTTAGAATGGATCAGAGTCTCGACATATTGCGGAAAGGGTCCGATAAAGACTCACCTCTGAAAGAATGAAGGGAAGTGAATAGAGGAGCTGAGATGGTTGTCAAGTTGGCTGATGATGATGAGAGAAAACAAACTACCAAAGATTAGGGACAGCGTTTGATATATATGTACATGCCTAATGAAGGCTACGCTGACGTTGGTTTACACAGGAGAAGCGCACTCGATGGCCACATCACCAGCAGTCGCTTTGCCAAGTGACTACGAGTCATCGACCATGGTGTTATTTTGCACGGCAGTCTCCCGGATGTGTTTTGGCGATGATTCGGTGCTACAGTCGTCCGACCAGCTCCCATGTCGACAAGACTCCTGACGGGATGATATCACACTAGACAGTGTCTGGTTCGTCCAAAAGAAGAGATCAACCCCATGCCCATTGCATGCACAGGGCAATAGCAGGCTGATGCCGTGTTGTCCGGGGTCCCCCATAAGACAAGCTTTTAAGGTGTCTTAAGGTATGGACTGTGCACTGAATGATCCTCAAGGTGGCGTCCGCTGCGGCAAGGGGCTTTCCCTGGCCCCTGGGCAACTTTCTGAAACCAACCGCCAGACTGCACCCACCACGACCCCTTTGCGGTGCGACGGTAAGACTTTGAGACGGCAGCCACGTTGGGACGACAGCGTTAGGCTTTGTGTTGCCAAGCCGGAAGACGGCGCACCCAGGGGGAGGGCTTGCTGCTGTCGGAGAACTCTCCGCAACCCGGCCCGGCATCGTGAGATTCCGAAAACCTTCCGTTGGTTCGCAATGTTGGGCAGTTCCTCAAGCTGCATGACGC
The DNA here is from genome assembly GCA_026745475.1 of Microdochium nivale. Taxonomy (NCBI): domain Eukaryota; kingdom Fungi; phylum Ascomycota; class Sordariomycetes; order Xylariales; family Microdochiaceae; genus Microdochium; species Microdochium nivale. The sequence goes on along the minus strand of JANTFD010000004.1, from coordinate 2,938,268 downwards.
AGTTGCCCCTCGCCCGCTTGATGCCGAAGTATCCGACAAGGCACTTCGAGGGTTGTCTGTCTTGACTCAGACGAGCAGCCTCAACTCAGCCGCGAGGTGCGAGGTGGGCTAAGTCCCGGCTCGCAAGGCCACACCTGCACGTTGAGACAGCCATCGCATGTACCGGACCAGGCTCTCGCAAGGCTGGTCAAGCACCTATTCGGCTTCAGAGACCCCCGCGAGCATTGAGCTGTCCTTGCCAATCCAGTTCCGGTCGAGGGGGCCGCTGTCCACGACTTCTTCTTCCTCCATCCTCATCTCCATCTCCGCTGCCGCTGCTGCCGCCTCTATTTCCTCAAGCTTCTCCTCTTCCCGCCTGCCGACAATGCCACTGTGCTCTTTGCGGCGTGCCATTGCCGCAGCCTCGCCGAGGCTCCTCGCACTGCTGTACCGGATTAACCTGGTAAAGTGCGCCCATTCTGCAAAAGAACATGTCTTTGGTGGATGCAACTTGACGTCCCGGGCAACGCGCGGAATTGCCGCTGACAACTGGTGTGCAAAACTGTGTAGCAAAAGGCCCGGCTCTTCTTTGCCTGGGAGGTCTTCCCTTTCGCGACGATCTAACCTTTCACCAACGGGCCCTGAGAGGGTCCTAGATGACGATGGTTGAGTCCATTCGCGCCGTCTTCTAGAGGGACAACATGTTAAGAATAACGATGTAGGTATGGAATAGTCGATGACATGTGCAGGGAAGGCGCGACCCGCGTGTGTCACCCCCCAATAGTTTATTAACATGCTTACCACTGAGGATCTCGTACTGGAACGCCGAGTTGGTCCACTCCTTCTGGCAGTTCGCCGTCATTGGGGAGAGCCACGCGCCGGACGTTGACCAGTGCCGCGATAGACAAGACGTCTGACAATGGACCTTGTGTCGCGGCTATCAGAGGTACGGCTGTTGCAGAAAACCACCAGTATCTGGTAACGGTAGCAGACGGGGGCATGAGTACACTGCTTAACGAAAGTTATGATGAAGCCCACAAAGCTCGTGAATGAGAGCAAACGTGCTCAGGGGGGTTATGTCAAGGTGAGAAACCGCTAGAACGGAAGACTTACTGCGGCAAATCGTCAGTAGACCCTCTGAGCTTGAGAGACCCCAGCGTGCGAAGTTATTGACTGTTGAGTCTGCTGAGCTGCGGAGTGTTCTCTGCCATATTGCCTTGTCGCGGATCTGTCATTGATAGGGACGTGGGGGACATCGTCGACAGGCAGTGCTATGTTCGTCGCCGGTTCAATCCGACTTGTAGCACTTAGCAACGTCAACTGAGGGTATCAATTTGAATACCGGGCGGCTCAAGAGAGTCCGAGGCGCGGATGAGGTGTGCGTTCGTGTGTATACTCTATTGTATGGAAAAGCAATTAGATAAGGAACGTGCCATCGACCAGTGAGTGGCCCTCATCCATTACACGCAACAGGAGTAAGGCAATAACCCGTGGGCGTTGTCCCCAACGCGGTAAAGAACAAGCATTCAGCTGCACGTGTAGATAGCCTGCAAGCACACTTGCGGATACGCCGATCGGTGCTTGTTCGCTGGATGAAACCTTCTTAGACGCCGCTGAGGCTGGATGACCATTGAGGCAGCTGACGGAGACGGTTCAGCCATTCGCGGTTGACTAAAGTACACACCAATCTAAGCGGAACAAGCTGTCATATTATAATGGCAGTGTATGCATTTCACTATATCGACCGAGATCGTGAGGAGATTGTCTGAATATCCAAGGGCATGTCCCAGAGCCGTCTGGGCTCTTTTCTTCATTATTCCTGGGACTCTATTTGTGTGTTTCGAGTACTTTGATCAATGTCCGCCACTTCCCCTAGCACATCCCTCTCCCACCCGTCCTTGCTAGTGATAAGGAACCCGAAACCCAATCATCGTGAGCAAGGAGAGTGCTAAAAGGTGAGTGGTATGATGATGTGTTTTATGTCTATACAGGGTTATCCCACCGACGTCTATCATGCGTTCACTTCCTCTCCTGTGAGGCAGTACCGTTTCTCATCATACAAAGCGTCATGCAATGGGTTGTTAATACACAGTAGTCCTCTGCGCCAGCCCAGCGATTATTGCTGCTTGTCGTCGTCCGACTTCTCTTTTGGGTGGGGAACAGTCTGGTTACTATCGTGCCCTTGCTGTTCTTCCTTGATGGCATTTTCGACCTGCCAGATGGCTCGCTCCAGTTCGACCTCGAGCTCTGGGATTTCAAGAGTCTTGGCTAGCTGGCGACCTTTATCCTGCGAGAGAAGCAACCGCTCCTTCTCTTGGGCCGGATCTCTGCTATTCTCTGGCAGCGACTGGTAGATGGAGCTCAGAGTCTGGCTCGGGGCTAGAGAGAGAAGGGTGTTGGAGATGAGGTGCTGGATGTGCTTGCCACCTGCTAGAGCACGCCAATGCGACCACGCGCGGTACACGAGGTAAAAGAAGGGAAGGTTGGGTACACTAGAGGGTTTTGTATGTCAGTACGTATGACTTGGGGGGGCTTTGAAGGCCCCTAGGATGCAAGACTTACACTGGTACCAGCGCAAATGGGGCAGAGATGGGCATGCCAATCATGGACCAGATCAGGCGGGACCTGTGCACCTTCTCCCGCTCCGTGCCGAGTGTCTGGAGGAGCTGCAGCGCTTTCGTTGTCGGGATGATGGAGTTGGGATATACGAGCTGGGCCTTGTACGTGCCGACCGACTCCTCCTCACGGCGCCGTGTTGACAGTGGGGGGACGGACTTGAGGCCCCATTCTTCAAACGAGATCCTCCGCAAGGCGTAGTTGCCATAGTCGACGACCTTGCGCTGCCAGCCCTTGTCCCTCTGCTCCCAGCCGGCCCAGAGTTTGGCGGCACGGGCGGTGGCTTTGTCTGCCAGGGACTGCTTCTCCGAGGGCACGGCGTGTATCTTCTGGGCGTAGAGGAGGGTGCGGCGGGTCGAGATGGGGAGCAGGAAGAGGCGCATCTTCGCCGCTCGGGAACTCTGCGTGACTGTACAAGTGCAGTTGCAGTTGCAGTTGCAGTTGCAGTTGCAGTTGCAGTTGCAGTTGCAGATGCCTGTTTCGTGGTTGCTGGATTGTGCAGCGCGGCGGCGCAGAGAAGAGGGACTGGCGAAGAATGATGTAATCGGTGCGGGCGCAAAGCAGAATCACAAGCCAACCAAGTGCAGCTTGGTTACCTTGGAACGCTAAAATAGGCCGCCGCTGCGAGGACAATTACTGATGGCTTCGTTGGGACAAGTTGCAGTTCGTACAGATCAAATTCAGACCAGAATCGTCAATGATGTTGCTTGGGTTTTTGAGAGGGAGCTTGAGAGTGACGACTGGGTACTCTTCAGGTTATGGAAAACCCAGAATTGAATCCTGAAGTCAGAAAAGAGCAGAACGTTCAAAGCAGGCCCACACGAACCCCGGCGGGAGCCCTCCTCTCATCGACTCGACGTGGCAGGCAGGCAGGCAGGCAACTCTCTGCTCTCTGCTGCTCCCAACGGCCCAACCAGCGTCGGGAGGGAACTCATCGCATGTTGAGCCACGGGGTCTGTTGAAGAGAGGCAAAAGAAGTCGAGTGCTATGGCGGCCTCCGGGTTGACGAGAGGGCGGCGGCCCCACGTAGATGAGCTTGAGCTTGAGCTTGTTCCTGGCGGCGTGCGTGGCGGACGGATTGGTCCTTGACTCCCTGCATTGATGAGCTCGAGGACCCAGTCGCCAGGCCAAGCGGCCTCTTTGCCAAGCCCCTGCTCGACGTGTCGGCAGAGCTATGGATTACGGCGAGTACGGCGAGAACGGCGAGAACGGATACCTCCAGGGCTGTGTGGCGACCTGTGCGGCGGCTGCAGAGGAGTGACGCTTCTTCACTGCCGCAACTGCCCCAGAAATCAAGGTTGGGCATCCTGGGCTGTCGCGTGGGTTGCTAGCCAGCCCAGGTGAGCTGCTGCATGCAGAAACGCTGCACGGCTTGCTGCGATGCCATTTCAGCTTTCTCGTTGGTCTTGTCCTCCGCGGCTCTGCGTTGTCTCAAACCGGGCGGATTGCAGCACTGCCGGCTTATGTCAGGCGCTCGAGCCTGCCCGGGCACGCAGTGCCAGTACTCCATACGGTACGATACTGTACTTGGTACGGTGGCAGCATCCACCGGCAGGCAGCCCACGATCGGATCGGCAGGGCAAGCTCGAGACAGGGCCGCCCCATTTCGATCCCAATCCAATCTTACACTTTCCCTGCCTGTTGCCCAGGCGCAATGAGCGATCCTTTCCATCAGCCCCGAGAGCCCGTCCTTCTCAGCCTCGCCCACATCCATCCTCCTTGGCCCTACAAGTTCCAGCACGGCCTGAGGTCAGCCGCCTGCTGCTTCTGTCGACTGCACCCAACACTGCTCCCACCGCTCGTTTCTCCTACTCAACATCTCTACCTTACGCTTCTTTGACGCCGGCGCGGCATGACGTAATCCATCGTCTCTGCTCAAAGTCCTCTCCGCGAGTTTGACGCCGGCCGTTCCCAATTCCCAACCTTGCTTGGCCGACCTCGTGGCTTGACGCCCGTTTCTACGACTATCCCTAAACCGATCGACACGTCACTCAGCCAGCACAGCCGTCTAAGCTGCGCCCCTCTATCCATCCTCGTCCCGGCGAGCGCGTCGCCCAGCGCATGCTTCCATGACCTGATCCTTTGAGCATGCGACCATTCAGCTTTTCTTCAGAAACCAAACATCATGCCGAGCAAGAGATCGAATAATTTACGGGCGACGGTACCCCCGTGGGTCGAGCTATACGACCCCCGCCTGCATGGAGAAGACGATGCATTGCTTTCGGCCAAGCGGCCATCGCCGAGCACGCTGCCGCCCGCGGCTCGCACAGAATCCGGCAAGCGCGCCCATCACTTGAAGCGTAGGGTGTCCAAGGACGGCTATGTAGACTGGGTCGACGAGAAGTTTGATCATGTGTCAAAGCTTCCTGTTTTCATGCGTAAAAGGGCCGACAAACCCGGCCGACGATGGGACCACCTGCGTACCTCGGATCCAGTCATCATGGGCCTGGGATATCGAGATCCCCACGAGGACCCCTACGCTCGATGGCGCGACTTTGTGCAATCGTCCTCCTACGGTCGTGACCCGGCATTGGAATCACAAATTGTGCCCTACGAAGAGCTCCAGGCACAGATGCCCGGGCTTGATCAGCCCGTCAAGGCGCCTTTTCATCCTTTGGACCCAAAATCGACTAAGAAGTCGAGAAAGAAAACCATGATGGCGAAGCTGCGCGACTTCGCCTTACGCCATCCTATGGCGCCTCTCACATTTCGTCTGGTCGTTCTTGTCACCACTATATCTGCTCTTGTCGTGGCGGTCCAAATATTCAAAAGATGGCATGATCCCAACATCATCACACGGAGTAGTGCCGAAACTTCACAGGCCGTGGTTGCCATTATAATCGATGCCACCGCCATCCCATATATTCTGTACATGATTTACGACGAGTACACGGGGAAACCGCTTGGCCTGCGCAGGGCGACACAGAAAGTTGGTCTGGCCATGCTGGATGTGCTCTTCATCGTTTTCAAGGCCGCGAGTAGTGCTCTAGCGTTTGAAGCATTGATCTATCACTCTGGCGACACAAACAATCCAGACCAACCGATGGGGGACGCAGAGACGGTCAATATTCGCCTGGCAAGAGCTCTCGCAGCCCTCGTGACAGTTGGCCTGATCTCATGGATCCTCAATTTCACCATCAGCGTGTTCCGGATTGCTGAACAGCTCGGCGGCATCATAAATATGCAAGGTCAATAGCATGATGTCGTACCAGGCGACGGAGCCAGAGAGGCGTCAAAGGTGGAGACACAGGCCAGGACGTGATCTCTCGAGGCTGTTTTTGTCATTTTGAGGCACAACGGGATTGTTACATTTTTTTTTTTGGCAAGGCGTTTGGGAACGATACATGCATCTGCAGGACATGAGCGTTTAATTATCGGCCTAGTCATATATAGTTGAGCTCCAAATCACAATCGTAACTACGAGCATTTCTCCTTGGCTGTCAATCTCCCTTGAGCTTTGCGTTGTCCGTCTCATCAGGTAAAAAGGAGGGTGTGGGTGGCAAGCGCCACGATCCATAACAAGGGAACACACAGGCGAAAATGCATATTGCCTATAAGTATGCATTGTTATTACAGCAAGATGATTGTAACACCATGGGATACGTGGAACAATAGAAACCATGCAATCAGCAGTGCGTCAAATCTGCCCTCCAGTTGCTCAGCCGCCGGAGCAATAAGTCAAGTCAAGGCAAGTCAAGTGCCCCACCTTGCAGCCTCAGGCTGGAAGGGGCAGCAGCCTTATTGCAGAAGTGACAGGCACCTGAACTGGTGCTGTAGTGACCCGACTGCCAGCGACGGGAGTGGAGCAGCCGCAAGAGTCACCTTGCAGTCCTAGCCTGCCTGTCTGCCTGCCTGCCTGCTGCTTCGTCAGTCTTCTTCCCCACGCTGTTCCTGCCCACGCTATCCGTATCGTAGGCACATGCAACACCACCACATCTCATCGTGACCACGTCTCTTTGTCCTCTCGCCCTCTGCCACGACTGGCATCGTCCTCCCCTCCTAGCACTGGCTTCGACTGCTTTTCGCCACATATATCATCCCCAGCGGCGCTCTCTTCTGCATCTCCAGCACGCGACAGACGATCCCGCCGAGTGTCTCCCGCACGCGAACCTCCCCACCCCAGCCCGTCACCACGACCCCAGTCTGCCGAGAGATTCCGTCACATCATACAGCAGTCACCATCCGCAACGATCGCTTGTCTCTTCGATACACACTATCCTTCCACACGCCGTCGACTGTATAGCCGACTCACAACGCCGTCACCATGAGTTCGGTGGCCGCCACCCGGCCTCCGGTGCAGATGCCTCCGGCTCCAAACCGTGAGGACATCGACGCAACGTTAGTCTCGTGCCCTCCGCCCGGCATACACGATCCATGGGCACCACGTCTAACAGCGAAGCATGCAGATGGAGATATTTAGAAGCAGGCATATCGAAGATTATGATCAACCTCCAGGATGGCATGGATCTTGCAACTGTGAGTTGTCCCAGGCTTCCCCCCATCTCAACGCTGTCCCTTTCGACCATTCTCACAACTAACTCGGGTGTCGCTCTAGTATATGGGTGTCTATACGTATGTCCCGAGCTCTACAACTCGGGCTCGTCGCGAGATGTGCTAACCTTACAAACTAGCGCGGTTCACAACTTCTGCACATCCCAGAAGGCGGTCGGTCTTGGCGCTGGCGGTGTCGCCCAACATCATCGTGGAGGTAAGACAACTACGTCTATCGCCATCCACTGCGGCTTTCTTCATGCGCCCGTGCCTGTACTGGACGCTTAGCTAACCTCTGGCGTAGCTCACCTTCTTGGTGAGGATCTCTACAAGAAGCTGAAGGAGTACTTGAACAACCACCTTGCGGAGCTGAACGAGCAATCCAAAGCTTATACCGACGAAGCCCTCCTCACTTTCTACATCCGCGAATGGGACAGATACACGACTGCGGCCAAGTACATACACCACCTGTTTCGATACCTCAACAGACATTGGGTCAAGCGCGAGATGGACGAGGGTAAGAAGTCGACCTACGATGTCTACACCCTACACCTCTTCCAGTGGCGCAGCGAGCTGTTCAGCACAATCAGCGAAAAGGTCATGTCGGCCGTTTTGAAGTTGGTGGAAAAGCAGAGGAATGGCGAGACTATTGAGCACGGCCAGATCAAGCAGGTCGTGGACTCGTTTGTGTCCTTGGGACTGGACGAACACGACTCTAGCAAGACCACCCTCGACGTCTACCGCCTTCACTTCGAGAAGCCCTTTTTGGAGGCCACGGAGCGCTTCTACACTGCCGAGTCGAAACAATTCGTTGCCGAAAACACGGTCGTGGAATATATGAAGAAGGCCGAAACCAGACTCAACGAGGAAGAAGAGCGCGTCAAGATGTATCTTCACCAGGATATAGCGCTTCCGCTGAAGAAAACATGCAACAAGGCTCTAATTGCAGACCACTCAGCCATTCTCAGAGAAGAGTTTCAGGTTTTGCTTGAGAGCCATCGAGAGGAAGACATGGCTCGGATGTACAGCCTCCTATCCAGAATCCCCGATGGCCTCGACCCGCTGCGGCAAAAGTTTGAGAATCAGGTCCGTAACGCTGGTCTTGCTGCCGTCGCCAAAGTAGCATCCGACGCCGAGAAGCTCGAGCCCAAAGTCTACGTCGAAGCGCTTCTCGAAACTCATACCCTCTATCAAGGCCTCGTCAAGCGTGCCTTCAGAGATGAGCCCGAGTTCACACGCTCCTTGGATAACGCCTGCCGGGAATTTGTCAACCGGAACGAAATCTGCAAGGCTGGCTCTAACAAATCACCAGAGCTTCTGGCCAAATACACTGATGTCTTGCTTCGCAAGAGTGGAACCGGCGTAGAGGAAGCCGAGCTCGACACAACGCTTACGCACATCATGACGGTTTTCAAGTACATCGAGGACAAGGATGTTTTCCAGGGCTTCTATTCAAAGATGCTAGCTCGTCGTTTGGTGCACAGCAATTCTTCTTCCGATGACGCCGAGACCAGCATGATCAGCAAGCTGAAGGAGGCGTGCGGCTTTGAGTACACAAACAAGCTGCAACGCATGTTCCAAGACATGCAAACTTCGAAAGATCTCAACACTGGTTTCCGCGAGCACAGCAAGGGACTGGACACCGACAAGAAGCAGTCTCTCGACTCAACATACTCGATCCTGGGATCAAACTGCTGGCCTCTGACGCCTCCGAAAACGACCTTCAACCCCCCACCAGAAGTGCAAGCCGATCTCGACAGGTTCACACTATTCTATAAGAACAAGCACGAGGGTCGCAAGCTGACATGGCTGTGGCAGCTCTGCAAAGGCGAGGTCAAAACAAGTTACTGCAAGAACCAGAAGGCGCCGTATATGTTTCAAGTCAGTGTCTACCAAATGGCCGTTCTGTTGTTGTTCAACAACAACGATGTGCAGACGTTCGAGGATATATCCTCGGCCACCCAGCTGTCCCCCGAGTCACTTGGCCCCCAAATCGGAATCCTGCTCAAGGCCAAGGTATTGACCATGAAGCCAGACGGTGATAAGCCAGGACCTGGCAAGACGTTCCACCTCAACTACGACTTCAAGAGTAAGAAGATCCGTGTCAACCTCAACGTTGCAACCAAGTCGGAACAAAAACAAGAAGAGGTCGACACCAACAAGACCATCGAGGAGGACAGACAACTGGTATTACAGGTACGTTGCTACTTTTTCTTCAAATTGCCGAACTCGTCTAGAGACCCAGCAGCTAACAATTTGAACAGTCTGCTATCGTGCGCATCATGAAGGCAAGAAAGAAGATGAAGCACTCCCAGCTTGTCAGTGAGACCATCAACCAGATTAAGTCGCGCTTCGTGCCGAAAGTCAGCGATATCAAGAAGTGCATCGAGATCCTACTGGACAAGGAGTATCTCGAGCGTCTGGAGGACGACGAGCTAGGCTACCTTGCTTGAGTGAGGCGCAAGAGCTTATGCTCGAGGACTGCAACTTCATTCGACACCATGCCAAATAGTTGCTTCGTGCTTCGCGCGCATTATTAGTTGTTCAGCATCAGCCGGCCGTTATCTGGGTTTTTGGGTGTTGCAGCGAGGAGGGAAAGATAGGTTCCCTAAACGGTCAAATGAATGCTTTATAGACGAATACATGAGAATGCCCTACTATAGGAGCCCAAACCGAGCAAGATATCTTGAGCAAAGGGTACTTAATAGCATGCGGAAAATAGGTATTCACGATGAAGCACTACGTAGGATTCATAGCCCCCTAAGTGCATAGAGTAGCTGGATTGTGCATGCGATTGATCTATGTACTATTCGACGTGTTATAAACAGGGTCGTCGCATGGATGCCACCGCTGCGATCATGTACACGAGAAAGAGGGAGAATGATCGGGTTTCCACCGGTAATCCTTTTCTTCTCAACAAGAACGGACCCGAACCAGGATATCTCAAGCTACTTCCAGGCGCTGAGCCCGGCCCATGGATCTTGTTGACCTTGTTGATGTGGCTGATGATGATGTTGTTGTTGTTGCTGTTGTTGCTGTTGTTGCTGTTGCCCATAGGAGTTTCGCTGCTGATCCTGCTGGTCATAGTGGAAGGTCTGCTGGGGTCCCAATGGGGGCGGGCCCGGTGGCGGAGGCGGCGGCACGAAATTGTTTGGCATGCCGTAGTTTTGCTGCTGTTGGTGCGACGGCTGCTGCGGCGGCGGCTGTTGCATATGCTGTTGTGGGTTCCCGTACGTGTTGTACTGACGTTGGCTAAAGGATGTCTGGGTGGGCGGCGGCGACGCGGGCCCGATGCCGAAGCTCGTCTGCGTGGGTGGTGGCGAAGTTGGACCCGGGTTGCGTCCCCAGCTGCTAGGGTTGTACGCAGCCTGTTGGCCGAACGACGTTTGCATGGCAGATGGTGTGTAGGGCTGCGGGGGGGCAGATGAATATGTCGACTGGGGTGGTGGACTAGAGAAACTCGGATATGATGCCTGGTTGGGCGGTGGCGACCTCGGAAGCTGATACTGTCCGCCAAAGTTGGTTTGGGGATAGTTAGAATTGCTCGGACTGCCAAAGTTGAGTGGCGCGGGAGTTGGCCGGTTCGAGGCAGGCTTCGCAGCGGTTGATGAGTTGGGCTCTATCGACATCCGGTCCATCAGGCCGCGCAAACGTTCTCTCTCAAGCTCAGCTTGCGATGCCTTGCTGGCCGATTGCTCTTGCTCAATCTGGCTCAGCAGCGTAGCACCCTCCGACCTTCTGTTGTTCACAAAAGTTTCGACGTTCTTTTCAAGGCTGTCGACCGTCTCCTTCATCTCGCTGTACCATCTCTTGGCCCCCTGTAACCCAGCCTCGAGGTCGAGAAACTCCTGATATGCTCGTTTGTATCTGTTGACCACGGAGCCCCTCTGCCGTTGTATGGACTCATACTTGGTCTGCTCGGATCGTACACGCTTGTCCTGTAGGAGGGAGTTGAATGTCATGTTGAGTTCCTTCATCAGTGAAGACTGCTTGTGGTTGGCTTGTAGCAAGCGTTGCTGGTGTGGCCGGAACTTTTCCAGCTCCTGTTGAAAAAGCTGGGCCTCGAAGTTGGAAATAGACTTTTTGTTTAAAATCAAAATCTGAGAGATATCGTCGTTGTGTACCTGCGAAAAGCCAATGTTAGCACGGAATTGCCGTTTAGCTGAAGCGTATTATAATTAACCTTTTCCTTGAGATCCTTAAGAACCTGGTTACGCTCCCGCTTGACTAAGTTCAACTTTTTCAAGATGTCTTCAACCCTGTTGATCTGCTCTGCTACACTCATATCGTCGTCCTCGAAATCTGCGTCAAGCAAATTTGGCTCCACACCTATAGGGCTTGCTGTGTTGCTGCCTTTACCTCGGACTTTTTGAATAGCTCGCTGGAAAAGTTCATCGACGCGACCTTGTTGCGCAGCATGGCGCATCTCTTCGATATCAGCCTCGTTCTGGCGGAACTTGGTGTATAGCTGGCCATCGCTTTTCGACGCCTCGTCAAGGGCTTCACGGTAGTTCCGGACATTGCCCCTGAGCGTGGTCGTGAGTCTTGAGCTCGGTTGCTGTGTCCACTCGCTTTCGTATTTAGATCGCATCTTTTCACAAACGCTTTCCTCCATATCGAGCTGTTTCGAGCAGCGTTCGAGAGTTCCGATGATCGAGTCTCGATCTATCCTCAAGGTGTCTAGGATTGAGACGGGATTCTCGTGCCCCGCAACATCGTCGCACCAAGTCCTGAAGTCCTCATCCGGCAGGATATCCTGATCGACGCCGCCCTTGAGGACTTGCAGAGCACCGGGTAATCGTAGATAATCGAGACTAGCAGCCATCTCACTGTTGGCTAAATCAACTCTCTCTGTCTCGGCACGCACGAGTTTCGCCTTTTCTTCATCATAGAGGCTGGCCGACTCGGTGACAGCCATTGGCACAATCTTCGCAAACAGGTCCGGGCCTGTTATTCGCTGAATGTCCTGGCCAGCGTAGAGCTCGCTGACAGGAATGGGCTTTGCCGCCGGCAACTTCGGAATCGGAGGCAGGCCGGCTTCCGCTGGGACCGTCTGGTGATAGATGTAATCATTGTCCTTGAGGAGACTCTGTAATTTCTCTTGAATGGTGGCAAGGTTTCTTTTGGTGAGTTCCACCAATGCTGGCCCTGTCTCTGCGGTCATATTGGTACTTGGAGCCATTGAGCTCGGGAAATTACTAGCGATCTTGCTTGCCTCCTTCGCCTGGACCTCGGCTGCTGTGAGTCTGGCAACTGCCACACCGTATGAGTTCGCGTCTTCGTCTGCGAGAGCCTGGTAGTATTGCGAGTTCGAGCTCATCAAGTGGTATTTGATCTGCGGCAAACGATTATCAGTCGTTATGCTCGTTGAGGTCCGTAGTCAACGACTGCGGTGAGGAAATCCTGCATCAGACATACCTGGACGAAGAGAAGCCACACCTTTTCGAAGATGGCCTTGTTGACATTCTCTTGTGTGCCCTCTACGGCCTGCTGATAGAGGTCGGCAGCCTGACTCGACAGCTTCGCCAAGAGTCCGTTTTTCTTCTGGTCCGTAACCTGCTTTTCTAAGAAGACCTCTTGCGCCTGTGCTAGCATGACTTGTATGAGGGTCTTGACGGTTTCTCGGCTGAGATCTGATGACGGAGCATGCAGGAAGTTCTCGTTTATGTAGGTGAACATGCCGGCCGAGGCTTGGAATGAGTGGTACGCAGTCTTGAGCCCCGCCTCCTCGGAGCGCGTCTGGAGTGCGGCGTGGCAGGAAAGCACGGCGCAGATGTTGAAGATAATGGACGCCTTTTCGAATGCGAGCGAGTACTGCGCAGTGGCCTTGTGTGTGAACGCGTCGAACCTGTAAGTTGGGCCTGTCAGCATGCGTGGACAGCTCGTTTGGAGCGGGCCGTGAATGGCGGCACGTACCAGGTGAATGAGATCTTGATGTGCTGCTCGTCGACGGGGAAGCGGAGGTCGAGTAGCTCGAGCTGGCCATAGTATCTGTAGAGTAGGTCTCGGCCGGCTGTGCTGTCCTTGCCCGCACCTCGCATGTCCTGGCGCAGGCGGTTGAGGGTGGCGCACTCTTCGGCATAGCGCTCCGGGTCGTCGCCATATGTGTTACGAATGTAGGCCTTGAGGGGTGCTATCCAGTCGATCTCGTTTGTGGCCTTGAGAGGCACTGAGATCATGGGCGTCTGCGGCATGGCGGGAGCCGGCGCGCGCTGCACAGGTAGGCGTCGGGCAGCAGGTGGGAACTAACAATGGCACAAAACGAGCGGCGGGTGGTGACGGAGCTCGATTGTATCGGCGACTTGTGAAGCACTCCGCAAAAGTCGCAGGCGGGAGGGAGGTTCGTGGCAAAGGATTCGGGGTTGAGGCTCCTGCGGAAGAGCAGGGCGGCGATCAAGATGGCCGATATTTAGATGTACGGCAACAACACGTTGGCGGTTGAGCGGGCGCCTGGGCGGCAAGTTGGAGAAGCCCCAAGCAACAAGCCTCGAGCGGGAGTGGAAGTGGGAGTCAATGTGCGTGCGGGCCTTGACGCCCAGTCGGGAGCTGCAGTGAGTCCAGTAGAGGGGTGAGCTTCGACTGTGGAGCAGCGGCAGGCAGCGAGTGCTATTTCGTGCTCTAGTCAACGTCCCTTCCCTGCCTCCCTGTCTACATGCTTCATATGCCTTGCCTGTCAACCTGCGGCCATGCGGCCATGCGGCCATGTTCCGTGGGACTCGCCCATGGCATTTCTACACGATTTTATTCGTGTCGTGTTTCTTCAATCCTCTTGGTATCAGGACTCGACGCATGGTCTTACTCATTCAACAGGCCTCAACAGGACAAGACCACCCACCTGGCCACCCACGTGCTCCCCGCCATCACCATCACCAGCAACTGTCTCCTTCTGCGACGAACGACAACTCCATTGCACTGGGAGCGGTGTGACATCTCGCGTGATTCGACGTCTCCCCGGACAGAAACCCAGTCATGACCAACCCGTCTGCTCACCCCGGGTCGTGCTGGCATGACATGGGAGGCTGGCCGCGGTTCAGCAATGCAGAAAGCGGGATGGCCCGCCCCGTCTAAGCAGAGCTCATCTTCGCCCTTTTGCAGATTCTCCCGCATCACCCAGCACAACAAGTCACCACCGCGGCTCACAGATCTGAACATCTCGTCACCAGGTGGAATTATGCGCCATAGCTCAAGACCCAAGGGACGAGTGTATCCCGCATGCCCAGAGGCGGCTAGCCATGCTATGCGTGTGAGATTAGAGTATGGCCCGACCAGTCCTCGCGGGCCTATTGGTTCATGCTTACTGCCTGATCAGAGGCGCGACGGTGGTGCCCCTCAGCGGATAGCCTCGCCTCCGGGGCCCTTTGACTCTCTAGTGAGATGACCAACTGTACTGTACTCCGTACACATACCCCGGCAAGCATGTGATGGTTTGGCTAGGGCTACCTGCCCCTCCCTCGTACGTCATTGGCCGCCTGCTTGCTCAACCCCTGGGCGCCCGCCCTCTGCCTGACCCCGCTGTTCCCGCCAGAAAGGCACGGCGTGGGTCCCACTCCCCCCAGCCGCCGGCGGCTAACCTTCCTGTGCAGTTCAACCCAACTCCTCCCACTACCAATACACACAGCACAGGTTTGTCGTGAAATGCTTCTTCCACCCGCGCGGCCCAGTCCACTACTTCCCCATAGCATCATCAGCCGTCTTTGCCTCTTGGCATGCAGAGAAACCCGTTCCTCTCTTCATGCATGCTTTGTCTGCAGGACTAGGTCCTTTATCTACCATGCTTCAGGGCCTATCATGATCATGTCAGTCAGTAGTCTTTCTGCTTTCAGACCCTTCCCTACCCTCCCACACATTGATGGGGATCCCTGGTCCTGCCTGCGCCTGTTGTGTTCCTAGGCGGATGCAAACCGGCAGCGGCAGTTCGGAGCCCCTCCCCTCTCCTCCTCCTCCTCCCGATCTTTTTTCACAGCCCAAGGAGGCCCGTTATGCGGCCTTGCCCAGTCCCGGATCCATTGACTGCTTGCTAGACTACCCTACTCTAATCCCCAACACCCGCGCGTGGTGATAATTGGGTGTAACCATTCTACGCTCCACTACGCGCTCCACCATGTGTGTGTGTATGTAAGGGGGGGTCCATCTTAGCGCACCCATTCTCACACGTATTGATATTGATCATATACAAATCATATACAATGATTTGTGCAGCTATCGGGTATACTCGTACAATGGATTTGGCAAATTGCTCATCGAGCATATCATGATACGCACCGGCAAGCGGAAGAAGTCCCTGCCCGCGCTGCTGTGTCCTTCTCCTCTTTTGCTCGTCTTTGCCTGCGTCATCCTTCTCTCCATCTCGTCTAAAAAAGGGGTGATTCTCTAAAAGTCTCTCTTTTTCGGGCAACCGGATCTGTTGTACAAGTGCTCTTAAGCCCACAGGCCCCCCCTCTCCCCCTTCTCTTCCGTTATAAGATATTGTACAATACATCATAGTTTTAAGTTTTGTTGTTCATTGTTGAAGGGACCACTCACTTCATCGTCGTCCTCCCCGGGTGCGGTCCTCCCTTCTCTACACCATGCCAAACTGGCCCCCTTGCTCGCTCAGCCAGATCCCGACCCTGCCTGCTTCTTCCCATCGTCGCCGTTGGTTTTCGCATCGTTTTGTTGCGCAGAATTCTTCTCCTGGCCCGAGCCCGGAATGTCGCTGCCGTCTGGGTCCTGCCTGTGCGCCGGGTGGTTGGTTAGGTTGTGCCACATGGACTTGAGGAACCCCTCGTTCTCATGCGAGGCCGGGTCGTTGTCCCTCGAAGCCTGCGTGCCGGAACTACAATCGACGTGAGTGAGGCGTTAGTCACGAGCATGTTCTTTATGATTATGGTTTTCCATCTCTGTCTCTTTGTCCAAATTTTGTTCTGGGACTGCATAAAGAGTGAGAGAATGTGTTTTATCCAAGAACTTACGCGTTCATGTTGACGTTCATGATGCGCTTAGCCGTCTTGTCGCCCATCTCGTCGGCCAGCATCTCGACAATTGTCCGCTGGTTGGCCGACAGGTACTTTGGCATCGCCACTCGGAACTCGACCTTGAGGTCGCCTGTCGCGCCGCGCCGCGAGCCAACCTTCCTCATACCCAGCCCCACAAGGGTCATCTTGTCGCCCGTGTTAGTCCCGGTGCCGACCTTGACCTTGACCTCACCGTCGAGCGTGGGGATCGTGGCCTCCCCACCGAGCAGTGCCGTCGTTAGCGGGATGCTGGCCGTGTGCAAGATATCGGACCCGGCGCGTTTGAACTTGGGATCCGTGGCAACCTTGACAAAGATGTACAGATCACCCCGGGCCGCGCGAGCATCTGGGTTTCCACTTTGGCCGGTCTTGGGCGCGTCTCCTTCCCCGTCGAGCCGCAGCCGCATCCCGTCCTCAATGCCCGCGGGTATGTCTATGTTGATTGTTTTGCGCTCCCGCACTACGCCGTCGCCCGCACACGTTCTACACTCAGACCCACGGGGCGCCGCCTGCCCAGTGCCGTGACACGCGCTGCACGTCGCCGCCGCCTGGAACCCGCCCGTTATGAAGTGCACCTGCGCTCCCGAGCCGCCGCACTGCTTGCACTCGGAACGCTTGGTTCCTTGCTTCAGCCCCCTACCGGCGCATGTCCCGCACTGGACGAGCGGATAAATGTTGATGGCTTTGCTCGTGCCCTTGGCCGCCTCCATGAAGGAGATGCTCGTTTGCACGTCAATGTTGTCGCCTAGCATGACCTCTTGCTCGAACGGGGACGGCCCCACGGCCTCCGGCACCACCACCGCCTCCGAAAGGCCCGCCGCGCCCGCCCGTAAATGCCGAAAACAAGTCTTCGAAGTTGAAGTTGGCCCCGAAGCCCCTGGCCGCCGAACCCGCCGGCTTGACCGCCAAATCCGCCAAACGGGTTGCCACCACCGCCCCGGTGAAAGGGTTGCCGCCGCCGCCAGGTGTGGGTCCCCGCCGGCTTCAAACGCCGCGCTGCCGAACTGGTCGAACTGCTCGCGCTTCTTGGGATCGGACAAGATCTCGTATGCCGACTGGGCTTCACCAAACTTGTCCTTCGCCGACGGGTCTTTGTTGGTGTCTGGGTGGTACTTCTTTGCCAGGCCGTAGTACGCCTTCTTAATATCGGCTGCTGTCGCGGCCTTGTCCACGCCAAGAGCTTTGTAGGGGTCCTTGATTGCGCGTGATGGTGATGTCGCATGGAATGTGTGCTAGCATAGGACATTATAGAGTTAGCCTTTGTAATAGAGAGATGTCGTGGTACAGATGAGGGGACTGAGGACTATGAAGCATGGGAAATTCCGGGCTCACCCTTGGCTGCAGATTTGCGCGCTGAGCGGAGCTTATATGTTGTGGGACAGGCCTCTTGGAGATGGTCGAGATTGAGGCCAAAGGCTGCGCAGCACGTTTGCTGAGATGGTCCCGCAGCCGTTGCCTGCGATAGATGTGGGCGGGCGACAGCACGCGCGTGGGCAGCGCCGCCTTGGAAAGGGTTTTCGTCGAATTCATGGTTGAAGGCTTGTGATTGTCGCCCAAAGAGAAGCGGTAGGAAATACGGAAGAACTCGGTGTGTGCTGAGTTTGGTCTAAAACATGCCGGGCGGGCCGAGAAGAAGATTCGTAATGTTGTGC
The DNA here is from genome assembly GCA_026745475.1 of Microdochium nivale. Taxonomy (NCBI): domain Eukaryota; kingdom Fungi; phylum Ascomycota; class Sordariomycetes; order Xylariales; family Microdochiaceae; genus Microdochium; species Microdochium nivale. The sequence continues at coordinate 2,920,537 of JANTFD010000004.1, read as the reverse complement.
CGCAGTGGTCCTACAAATGCTGTTGATGCGCAGGACAGCGAGGTCGTCGATCCTGAGACAGCAGACGGACAACGTCTAGCCTGATGTGTCTGTTGCGGGTGTGTCGAGGGGGAAATGGTTAGATGCGGCTGCGATTGCCGAAGAGTGAGCAATCCCGGCGAGCGACAGAAATCAACCTCGAGGTGGGTAGTGCACCATGACGCTCCAACTTTTTCTCGGAGCCGCAGGGAACATTCTCCAACCATCGTCGACATTCAGCCAATCATGGCCGACCCCGCCTCAGAACTCGCAGCTGCCTCAGGCCATAACGTTCTTTCGAGAGTTAATGCTTGGCAGCTGCGCATTTGGGCCACTAATTAGATCAGCAGAAACTTGCGGCGCGTCACACAACATTGTTCTAGAACCTTAGTAGATGGACTCTGCATTTCTGGTCGGCAACAACGCACAATCCAAATCATCGCAATCTAGAGTTCAAGCAACGTCTGATACTCGCGCAACACAATGCATTCGAAAAGTTGATGTTTGTGTGGTCTAATTGGAATCGACCTAAATATATGCCTTGCTGAAAAAAAGCAAAAGTCGGTTCACTGAATTTGCGTTTCAATAATGTTTCCCAATTTTATCCTGAGCATCCCGACAGCCCATGAAAAGCAATAAAGATTTCGTCTATACCCATGACTCCAGCCTTGGAACGCCCTGAACATGCTGACAAGATCTCTTCCGCTCCGTCGAAATCCAATCCCAGGTTAGGCGCCGGCAATTGGTATTGTAATTATGAACAAGACCTCAAATTTAAACAACAAAGCATAGAGCATAACGCAACATCGGCACACTGAAGCCGCCAGACGCCATGCTGCCCTGAACTGGTTCTGCCAAGCGAAGAGGAGAGCATAAAACGGAAGGCCGTGCTCAAGGCAGTGGCGACGAATGAGGTGCAAGCTTGTTCCTTCGTGGCCGCGCAATGCCCGGATTCCGCACCTTGTGCAGGAAGCCGACGACGACGTCGTTCTCCTGTATCCCTAGGCCGTTGAAGTGTTTCCGGACAACTTTGGCCAGATCGTCTTTGCTCTGCCGGCGGTGGTCAGTCTTACGGGCCATGGTCGGCGATCGAAGGCCGATGCCTGGACGAGACAAGATCCAGTGGTGGTATGAGTTCGAGAAGCAGGTTGGGGTGTCGAGGCGGTACTCGCGGCGGTAGTCGTGGAGGATGTCGCGATCAAATGTCGACCATTGGAGCTACAGAGAAGAGGGGAACTGGTCAGCTATTGGCTCGGGCTTCTTCTTGTGAGATTCTAGACTTACGCCAGCTGGTACGCTCGCTACTGACGACGTTATTGCCGAGGTTGTGGTTTGACTAGCAGCGTTGCGCTGTACACCACTGCCCGCCTTGTCGCCATTGATCCCGTTAGTGTCCTTGTCCTTGTCTTTCGTATTTGAGCCCATGGCGCTGGCGCCTCGGGACATTTTGGTCGATCGCGAGCCCGTTCCGTTGCGTTCCTTGACATTGGGTGTTTCGGACTTGGAGTCGTCCTGGCCCGGCTTGCTTTTGGGGGCCATTTTGGCTTGCGTCTGGCAGTCTGGCCAAGCAGAAGCCGTCAGAAGGACCGGGAGAGTCGTTCGGTAGAGTCGTTCGGTAGAGTCGAAGCGGGTGGGCGCCGTGGTAATTCTGCGCGGCTTCGCATCGAATAGTAGCCAAATCGGAGAGAGAGTGAGAACAAGGCGGGACGCACGGGACAAGGTGCTGCCAGAGTGAGCAGCGGGGGGAGGGATCGTCGAGCACAAAGATGGGGGCACGTGTACGGTGGTGAAGGGGAATGCGACCTGCTCTCTCGGGCCAAATCTGCCAGGCCGGCCAGGGCCCTTTTTCCGCGCGGGCTGGGTTCGCTGGGCTCGCGCAGCAACAGCGGCAACAGCGGCGGTCAGGGATCCAATGACGCAGCAAGGCGCCAGTCCGCGTGCCGGCGGGCGGCCCCTTTGTTATCGATTGCGAGCCAGCCGACCGGCCATGGACCCTGCATTTCCCATGCTCATTTCCTTGCATTCCCAGGCCGGCTCGACTCGGCGCAGTGCAGTGCAGTGCAGTGCAGTGCCGGCACGCCTGCTCGTGCTCAAGTGGTTGCTCGCTAATGCCATGCAAGACAGCTGGCATGCCGCCACGTCGAGGCCGCATTGTCCAGCGACAGGGCCAAGAGGGCCTGCGATCCTGGCCCGGCCCGGCCGCTCTGGCTAGCGATCAGCGATCATGATGATGTCCTGCCGTGGTTGTGGCTGCCCCACCACCAGCACCGGTGAACCCTGTCCTGCCGTCGAAGCACGATGGGCCATGGATGCCTCCAGCAGCAAGCAAAGACAGTCTGGCGTGACTGGGCGCGCAGAGGCACAGCACCGAGCGGAACGGCAACATCACGGACATCAGGTGAGTGCGGGTGTGGGTGTGGGTGTCACACTCCAGGTATTGATTGCAGCACTGCAGGGCGGTCAAGGTCATTCCCCAGGGCTTGCAGCGACTGGTCCAACGGGGGCGCCATTATAGTCCGGCTTGGCTCCTGCATCGGCCCCAGTCTTCTTCCAAGTCTCCGTCTGCAATTAATTATTAGCACACACGGGCTCAGCTCCCTCCACAGTTCAGACAGCCACACCCCCCTTCGACATCTCTCCGCCGCCGCGATATACCCAGACACGAACGGACACAACAACGTCTCTCCCGCCAAGCAGGCATACTTCGCCGCTCGCCGCTCACCTCTCGCTGAGACATCACCACCAGATACCCCCTGGCTCTAATACCCAGGCTGCCCCTCGACGCAGCCACGTCTACTCAACGACAGAGTCGTACGATTGAGGCGCGCCTCTCCCGTTCGAGCCTTCATACAGCAACAGCCCACAGCCTCGCGGCTGGCGGGCTCTCGCCGGATCCTCGTCCATCATGTCCGGCACCGATGTAGAGGGTACGGCCGCCTCTCCTGCCGGGTCAAGGACTCCCGAGGGCACCCAGAATGGCTTCACACCACTTGTCGCCGTGGTCGACTTCCATCACGCACGTGGGCCAGAGGTAGAGCGCTGGTTTGGCGTCGACGAAGGCAGAGATCCGGCCGAGGACTGGGGCTGGCCAAATCTTCCCTTCATGGCGCTCAGCGACGGCGCTCACGCGTAAGCTTCTGGCCCCTCGACCTCCCCAGAGAGTCTATGCAGATGAAGCTGACAGAGCTCAAACAGCTCTACAGAAGACTTCTCCTACTTTACACTGCTGAAGCCAGCCACGACTGATGGACCCGCAACATCCCTTTTCGGCATCTCGTGCACCCGACAGCTCGACGCCTCGCAACTTCTCAACCGCCCCCCTGAAGTGACCCGATCGACCGTGCAGAAGGCGGTTGTAGTCATTGCCGACACACCCCAGTTCTTTGGCATGTTGAGGGAGCGGTTGTCTATCGTCACGAGCGCATGGTTTCTCCAACGCGAATTTACAGACGTCGAGATCCTGCGGAGGTTTCAAGACAGTCTCGCAGAAGAGAAAGAGCGTGGGCAGCTGAGTGAGGCTGACAGGGATCAATATCTGGGCATGAGCCTGAGAGAGCTTGTTAGGGAGTTTAAGTGGCAAACCCTGGTTCTGCTCAAGTGCTGCCTGCTCCAGCACAAGGTACGATTCTACTCGGCTTGAATGCCTGGCTCCCAAGACTAACAGATTGCAACGCAGATGCTCTTCTTCGGCACGCGCTGCGAGCGTTTGTGCATGATGCAGTTCTCGCTGGTATCTTTAATCCCAGGACTTTTGCGAAGCCTTGAGGATTGTGCCGGGCCCGAACTGAACAACTACGAAAAGAAGCTTAAACAGCCAACAAGCCTCCGAACTAGTGATCGCTCTTCTCTTCTCGCTTACATGGGCTTGCCTCTGCAGATATTCGGACAGGGCAGCTTACTAGGCCCCTACACGCCACTGCAGCAGCTCGACCTGCTTGCAGACCAAAATACAAAGTCATACATCGTTGGAAGCACAAACTCTCTCCTCCTGCAGCAAAAGGATCGATACAGCGACATACTCATTAATCTAGACGACGTCACAATCAACATAACGTCCACCTCGCTGCGATCTGCGCTGGCATTATCACATGCAGACAGACGATGGATCGACGCCATAACGCAAGAAGTCAACGACACTTGGGACGATGCGAATCCCGGCAGACCTAAAACGATGGGCTACCGGGGTAGTGAGGAGTTTATTCGCCTACAATTTGAGGAGTACCTGCTCTCGATGATCTCATCCGTCAAGTACCACAACTATCTTGCGCAAAACACGCTAAACCCGCGAGCCGCACTACCACATATCGAGGGCGATCCCGCATACGACTTCAATACCGATTGGATTGAGGCCTGGGAGAGGACCAGCAACTACCGCCTTTGGGTTTCTAACACGGACTCACACCTCTTTGATATCGTCGAGCCCCGGCACCCCTGTGCTGGCGGTCTTAGTGTCGATGATGTACAGCGACGAATCCAACAGCAGGTTCAGGATATGCACCTCGACGAGCGTTTCGCGGTTGCGGGAGAAGTGCTTGGTCGAAATCTCGCAGCCGGACGTGACAAGGCGAACACAATATTCAACAAGCTCTATTCTGACATGGAGTCTATGCGGGAGGCGCAGAGAAAGCGTGCAGAGGAGGCACGGTCATCACCTCCGACCGTCGGACTGAAAAGAACGAGTACCGGCTTGAGCAGCTATGGGGACGACAGCAAGGGTCAAAATTCAGCTCCGACCGTTGGTGCCAAGGCCGGCACTTATATCGGAAGCTGGACATCGTGGGCGAGCCAGAAGCAGAAGGCCTGGGGCCGCTCCAGCGGGAGCGAAAAGAGAGCATCACTCGTCGGCCCACCAGACAACGGCAGTTCTGCGAGCGGAGGGGGAGGGTGGACTTCCGGATGGGGCCGCAAATCCCGATCCGCTGAGTCGGAGGGGAACACACCAGTCCAAAGCCCCGTCACATCCAGCGCGCCCAGGTTCTCGACGCAGTCCCGGTTCTCGATCCAGTCTCGGTTCTCGGGCATCGGCCGCAACGAGGAAGACTCGCACACACCCACTGGGTACGAGGCAGTGCGACCGGTGACGCAGGACAGCTTTGGAGAGGGCATCCTCGACGGTGCGCTCTCAGATAGCGGCCGCGACTCCACCTCGACGGCGCCTTCGAGCCCAGAGCGGAAGCGCGCTGCTCCTGCCACCACAGCAACCCCCACCGAGTCGACCTCTACTGCTCCGGCGACGGCAGCGACTGCCACAGACATGGAGACGATTACAGCAACTACGGCCGAGCTGGAGCCACCAGCGGTGAGCAAGGCACCCGAGCCTGTCACGACCATGCCACCGTCAGAAGCAGGAGAGGCCGCGAAGACGACGGCAGTGTCGGACGAGGCAGGCAAGGGCAAAGAGAACGCGGCGTGAGGAAGATAATAATGTATATCCCGTAGGTACCAAAGGGAAGTAGAATTGGGTGCCTATAGAAAGCACTGGCTCTATCAGTGGCTTACGTTATTGCGTTTATCGTGTGAATGTGTGCCAAGCATTGCGCGGATCAGGGCAGACTTTGTTTTGTTTTTGTTTTTTTCAGAAAGTGGTTGAAATGACGACGGGAAAGGTAAAAATATACAAATCTCCGGACTTGCTCCCAGTAAAACGCCTGTCGACAGAGGATCAGCAGCACCCCCGGAATCCCTAGCTGTTTGGCGTATGTACGGCGAGATCGGGTTTTTGGGCAGTCTCAATCTCAGTCGTCGCGAAATCACTCTTGAGCATTTTTCGCACTTGACTTGTGATATTGTTCCGAATACAGTAGGCAGTAATAGCAAGGAGACTCGTATTGATGGCTCTCTGCTCTATTTGCAAACAGCAGCAACGCGTCTTCTCATCCTCCTGCCACTGGAAGACTCTCACCTCCGTGCAGCGTGCGAAAATGGTGGGGTCGCGCGGACGACGGTCGTCACAGCCTTTGTCGAAGGGTGGCTTGTCTGCCCGCTTGAGACCTGCCGATTCTAACTTGTTTCGTTGCGCAAGGCCAGCGCATAGAGACTCATAAGCTGCCCTTCCGCTTTAGTCTCTACTGCAAAATATCCCGGCCGTGTTTCGTGTGCTCTATACATAGCGGACCCTAACCTCCCCCATATAGAAAATCGTAAGGTACCAGGACCAAAATGACGAAGGAAAGGATAAATGGAATGCAAAGCCCTCGCAACGCCAGTGTAAAGTGTGTCTCATTTGTGATGTATGTAGCTTGTGAGGGTGCCGGAACAACCAAATGTTTTATTCTGTTTCACTTCGTGGTACCATAAACTCAACGACCATTCAGAAAGCCTCGCTGCGCCATGATGGAAAATCGACTTTGGACGACAAGCTTGACGCTGTGCTCTTTGGGTTTGGTTTCGATATCTATTGGCCGTTGAATTCCGTGCCGTCTCCTTGTTGCATGCTGGATTCGATGTTGTGATAGTCGAGAATTTCAGAGTACCTGTAAACAAAATTCGTAGTCAGTACCTAAGCTTCATGAAGTATACCCGTTCGCTTGGTAATCAGTGAAATTTTTCAAAAAACTCACATCATGATCTTCCATGTGTCAACAGGCAAGTCGGCATCGTTGAAGCTCCAGTCGAACTTCTCCTCGGAGACAGGCTCGTCAGTGGGGTCGTGGTAGGGCGCAAGGTATTCGTCGGCGAGGGCATCGGTAGCGGTCACCCGCTTCTTCGGGTCGAACACCAGCATTCTCTCGAGAAGTTCGATGGCTGATTTTTTATTAGTATCGAGGCGTCAGAAAACGGAAAGCTCGTTCATGTTACATACCAGCAGGATCAGCGTTCTTGAACTTGTTCTTCAGAGGCACTCTCTCGCGCTTGGGCAACGACTTGACAAATCTCAAGGTCTGCAAATTGATGTTAGTCACTGATTGACAACTAGAGTTGAATGTTTTCGGCGCCATGGACTTACGTTCTCACTCGCGATAGTGTCGATGACGTCATCTGGTGGGGTGCCGAGCAGTTCCGTGATTATGGAGAACTGGTTGACGTGATCTTTGCCGGGGAACAGAGGCTTGCCCTCGAGCATCTCGGCGAAGATACAGCCCGCACTCCAGATGTCAACCTCGATGTCGTACTTCTGCCATGTAAGCATGATCTCTGGGGCGCGGTAGTATCTCGTCGAGACGTATCCGGTCATCTGCGGGTCCTGGATGCGGGCCAGACCAAAGTCGCAAATCTTCAGATCACAGTTCTCGTTGACCAGGATGTTGCTAGGCTTGAGATCGCGGTGAACAACTCCAGCTGAGTGAACGTATTTCAGACCGCGCTACGGTGATAAAAAAGAGGTCAGTATATTGCAAATTCGACCCCACATTCATGGTTGCCCATGCAGTTCAAAGTGCGGGCAACACCACCAGAGCAGTGATTGCTGTGCTGCGCTTTTTAGACCTTGCGAGACTTACCATGATCTGGTACAGGAAATACTGGATGAACTGCTTCTCGAGGGGCCTCGAGGTGAGAAGCCTGTGCAAGTCCGTACCAAGAAGCTCGGTGACGAAGTATCTAGAAGAGTATAATTATAGTCAGTGCCGTGCCTCCACACAGTTGTGTCCGCTAAACCCCTCCTCGCTAACACTGGCCGTATCTTCAGAAAGATTATGGTGCGCTATCAGAGCGGGTTTAAGCGTGGGGGCCTAACTTACATGTCCTCGAGAGGGGAAATGAAGATGTCGCTGAGAGAAATGACGTTCTCGTGTCTGAGGTGCTTGAGCAGCTTTAGCTCACGGTAGGTGCGCTTGGCGAGGACTGAGGTGCTGAAGGGCTTCATGATCTTCTTGACCGCGACATTCTGACTTGTTAACTGATCGCGAGCGGAGCTGTGACTGCGGATTAGCATTTGGAATAGTGGCAAGCCAACCAAAAACATCCATACGGATGGGGGCGCGCATCACGTACCAAACGAGGCCGAAAGCTCCCATTCCAACGGGTTGCAAGTCGGAGTACCTTTTAAATATGCTACGTTAGCTCAAGCCCGATTTGCGACAACTAACGCTGCCTGTGGGCTACGCATTGCGTTCGCCGGGGGCACACGGCGCGGAGAAACACACCTCGAGGTGATCTCGAAGGTAGTTCCGAAGATCTGGGCTCGTACGAATTCGGCCATCTTATATGGTTGGTAATGAGCTCAGCGCACTACCAGACTTTCAGACCAAAGAGTGGAGGTGGAAGAGGGAGGCGACCGTGTTGTCGATAGCGATGTGCTTTGCGGGCTGATTGTGGACGGAACCGAGGAGTAGCCTTTTGGGGTCTGGAGCGAACGACTCTGTTGCTGGTGTCACCTGGCGTGGTGGTGGTGGTGGTAGTGGCAGGCTTGTAGGCTGGTGAGGGGGAGACCGTTAGGGGAGGATCGGAGGGGTCACTACGTCTACGAAGCACGGGATGATGATGATTGCTGTAGGGGTGCTGGCAGTGACGGTGGTGGAAGAAGATGGAGAAGAAGGAAGAAGAGGAGCCGCAAGTATGGGAAAGTCTAAAGGCGACGAAAAATGGTGTAGCCAGGCAGATTTGGCACAAGCTGGTAGTGGTCAGAGAGGGGAGCAGCAGTCTTTGTCGGAGCGGATAGCAGGCGGACGTCAGGAGCGCGGGCGTGGAGGTCGAGGTCGAGGAGTAAAGCTTGGAAGCCAAGGCAACATTGAAAGGCCAGGCAGGGGCAGGCACATGCACGCACACGGAGGGGGTCGAGGCGGCCTGCAAAAAAGCTCGCCGCATCAAGTGCAGATCCTCGGTACAGATGCGTGAACTTTTTCTCAGGCCGCCTCGGGGGTCGAGCAGATCAAGCAGGAACCGCGCCCCGAGCTGTTCCGCAGTACTGTAGTGCGTAGCATCTAGATGCCACCGCCGGCCGGGACACCAGACAAGCGGTCGCGATGGGAGGGATCACGATCGCGATCGGAGGCATGATACTACGGATACAGCACAGGTGATGCGCGAGTGCCCCTCTTCCAGCTGGCTTCGCAGCAGGCGGGCAAGTGCCGGGGCCCGATCGCGCCTGCTGAGGGGCAGCCCGCTCGGCCATTTCCACTGCCTGGCCTGCCACCTCGCGTGCCCTGGCTGATCGGAGTATTGGTGCTCGATCGCTCAATTCGCCCGATGCCAGCCTTCTGTCCTCCCCGGCCACACGCCACGACATTCCCTTCCGCGGCCTTGTCTCCGGAGGAAATGCCCCTTGCCATCACCAACCAGAGTCACACTCGCTCCGTCTCTCTCGCTGCTCATCTTTTTCGAAAAGGCCTTCTCAGACACCACCAGACACCACCAGACACCACCAAAAAAATAACTTGGCCTTGGCCTTTTTTGGATCTCTCGGCCACGCCGCGCGCCTGCTCGAACATCAAGCCCGGTCACGGTGCACAGCGGCCGCGAATCATGCGAAAGTCTCCCCGGCGCATGTCGCACCGCAGCCAAATACTGATTCCAGGTTAGTACCAGCCAGCCCAGAGGTCAGGTGCGGAGTCGTCCTAGGACAGCATTTCCAAATCGCGTGGCAAGCACCCATGCAAAACCGACCGCGGCGGGCGAGGCACGCACTGCACCCCGCCCGCCCCGCCCAGCCCAGCCCAGCCCCGCCCAGGTACCAACCGATGACCGGTACCGACAATTGGCACAATCTCTATGGGCGCTCCCGCCCGCTGATCATCTAGTCTACCTAGCCCAGTCCAGTCCTTGGTAATGATCTGTCATGTCCGGCTGCACTGGGCGCCGTGTCCAGCATTCCCGTAAACCCAGACACCCGGCTCCATGCGATTCTCAAACAACTCGATCCTCGCCCTGACCTGACTTCTTCGGCGGAAGAGTAGTGTGGTCAGATCTCCCCAACGAACAAGCCAGCGGATATCTTGCAGCAGTCGTCCAAACATGTGACTTTCGCTGGTAGATTGTGCTCCTCTAGGACTTCTTGTTGGGAGACACTTGTGACATGGCCCCGTAGCTATTCCAAAAGTCATATTTGGAAGAAAAAAACATAGACTTTGTGCATGCGTATCTAAACCCCATCCTAGCCCAAGACATGCATGCCGAACTTTCAAGAACAACGACCTTAGAGCGCTTCCCGTCATCCTACACGTTAGATGCCCAGCTGTGTGTCTCCCCGGGACCTGGTCCCAAGTAGCTAGCTCGCCCGGTAGCCAAAACTGATCTCCCACGCAAAGACCCAAGTCACATGGGACATCGACATCAACCAGCATCGAGACAAAACAACGCAGACAGGGGAGGACGAATGACATCCCGTGCGTCCGTCGTTATTATTACACGCGCACTGAAATCCTGTTTTCTCTTCCGATTTCTTTCCTTGAATTTGCTAATCATGACAGGCGCTGTGTCTGCCAGCGCGCAGAGCTTCTTCGAAGCGCAAACCCCTGCATTTCCAGAAAATCCTGCGGATGCAGCAGTGCCGCTCACAGTGACGTCAGTGCTGCCCCCATCCCACGGACGCCCCGCGATGCACGGCGGCGGGCCTAGCTCTGACTCTCGAGGCGCCGCTGATGACATCTTATCGTGCTGCACCCTGTTTCCCACCCGCCCTTGACTCAATCCCGGCCTGTCGACACGAGCCCCCGGTTCATGGCAATCACATGGCCAACCACAACGCTATCCAGAAATTCCATTCATCGACGAACTCGGATGGGTTGTGGCTGGCTGCAAAGCCTCGCAATGCGTGAGTTTACCGCTCCCCCTTCGAAACATTATCCACAGCGATTACTGTGAGCTCTTGTGGCCACGTAACGTTATACTTGTCCTTTATTACTATCGAATCGTGCAAAACAGACTTGTTCTTTTTCGTGCCAAACCATGATTCGGGTGCAAAACAAGGGTGCCCATTGCCACCTCGTGCCAGAAAGTCTAGACAGCCAACGGCTCAATGTTCCAGATCTCCTCTGCATACTCGTTGATACAACGATCAGAGCTGAAGAAGCCCATGCGGGACACACTACGAATGCACTTGCTCACCCACTCGTCCTGGTTCTTGTACTCTTCGTCGACCATCTTCTGAGTGTCAATGTACGACTGGAAGTCATCAGACACGAGGTAGTAGTCGCCGTGGTCTTGGACGGCAGACACCAGAGCGCCAAAGTCATTGGCATCTCCAAACTTGCCGCTCGTGATGGCATCGAAGACCTTCTGCAAGCCAGAGTCAACAGAGTGCTTGCCGTAGGTGTGATTGTGACGAAGATCCTCAACATCCTCGGACAAAGTGCCAAAGAGGAAAATGTTGTCCTGGCCAATCTCGCGCGTGATCTCGATGTTGGCACCGTCACAGGTTCCAATGATCAGACCACCGTTCAGCACGAACTTCATGTTGCTTGTACCAGACGCTTCCGTGCCGGCAGTGGAGATGTGCTCGCTGAGGTCAGACGCAGGAACGATGATTTCGGCCTTGCTGACATTGTAGTCCTCCAGGAAGATAACCTTGAGTAAATCTCCAACATCGGGATCCTTGTTGATGACAGTGCCAACACTGTTGATCAAGTGAATGATTTGCTTGGCCATCCAGTAGCCAGGGGCGGCCTTGCCAGCGAAGATGGAGACACGAGGGGCCAGTTTCTTACGCTCTTCGGGGCTCATTCCTTTCAATTGAAGGTAACGATAAATGACGCCGAAGATGTTGAGCTGCTGCCTCTTGTACTCGTGGATTCGCTTGACTTGAACGTCAAACAGCGCAGCGGGGTTGACCGTGATGTCGAGGGTGGACTTGATGTACTTTGCCAAACGGACCTTATTGGCGTACTTGATCTCAATCCATTCCTTCCGGAAGGCTTTGTCATCCACGTATTGCTCAAGCTTGTTCAGCGTTGTCAGGTCCTTGAGGTAATCGTAGCCTCCAGTCTTGCTGGCGATCAGCTCTGACAGGCGCGGGTTGGCTTGGTGCAGCCATCTCCTGGGTGTGATACCATTTGTGACGTTGGTGAACTTGTCGGCACCGTAGATCTTGACGAAGTCCTTGAAGATGGTAGTCTGGATCAAATCGGAGTGCAACTCGGCTACTCCATTGACCTTGTGAGAGCCAACAATGGCCAAGAACGCCACTAGATGTCGGTAATTAGCATGAGTACAATCTATGAGAGTTGCGCGGCTAGAGAAGGTGCACGGGAGTAAAGAATTTATGAGCACTTACTGCGGACCATCTTCGTTTGTGACTCCTCGATGATGGATACACGGCCAAGTATATCCCGGTCATCGGGGAATTTCTTCTCCACGGTCTGGAGGAAGAACAAGTTGATGTCGTAGATGATTTGGAGATGGCGAGGCAGCAGATGCTGCATCAGACCGACAGGCCATTTCTCAAGCGCCTCGGGGAGAACTGTGTGGTTGGTGTAGCCGAACTGCGTGCAAGTCGATTGGTCAGTGGCCGCCGAATTCTCTCTGATAATCTGTACTTACAGTTGCAGTGACGATCTTCCAGGCTTCATCCCACTCTAGGCCCTCCTTGTCGATGAGAATCCGCTGAAGCTCGACAATAGCAAGCGTGGGATGTGTGTCATTCAGTTGGATGGCAACCTGGTCCGGGAACGCGCTCCAGGCCCGCTTTGATTTCTTGAATCGTCGGACGATGTCATACAGGGAGGCAGCCACCCAGAAGTATTGCTGCTTGAGGCGCAGCTCCTTACCCCGGTCTTGGTCGTCATTGGGGTACAAGACGGCACTGATTGTCTCAGCTCTTTGCTGATCAGCCACCGAGCTCTCGTATTCACCACTGTTGAACTTTTGGAAGTCAAACTCTCCACTGGCCGCTTTGCTGGACCACAGGCGAAGGTTGTTGGTCGATGGCGTGTCGTAGCCAGGAATAGGCATGTCGTAAGCGACCGCGATGACTGTCTCGCCGCCTTCCCAGTTTGCAACGGTCTTACCGTTCTCGTCCTGAGACTTGCGAACGTTACCGTAGAATTGGATCTGAGGTTAAAATTAGTTTTAAATTATAAGCGGTAAGAAGAGAGCGCAATAAACTAACATCAACAGTCACATCGTGTCGGGGGAACTCCCAAGGGTTGAAGTCAAGCCAGTAGTCTGGAACCTCAACCTGGTAGCCGTCGATGATCTCTTGCTTGAAGATACCATAACGGTATCTCAACCCATAACCCCAAGCAGGGTAGTTGAGTGAAGCCATGCTGTCAAGGAAGCACGCTGCCAGGCGTCCCAGGCCACCATTGCCAAGAGCAGCGTCGTTCTCTTGGCCAATAATGTCTTCGATCCTGAAACCCAGGTCGTCCAGTGCACCTTTAATCTAATTAGCAGACGAAAATACATTGATTGAGGAGCTGTAAGCAGCCTTACCTTTAGCAATATCCTTGCCCTTGACGTTTAGCATGGCATTGTCCAAAGCTCTTCCCATGAGGAATTCGAGAGAGAGGTAGTATATCCGCTTGGTATCCGAGAAGGTCTGCCTTTGCTGGGTCTTGTTCCAGTCTTTGATGAGACGATCACGGAATGCCAGGGCTGTGGCGGAGTATGCGGCAACGTCATCGCAGTTGAACATGCTGCGAGCGAGGGTGGTCTCGACATGTCGGACAACCTCCTTCTCGAACTCGCCCTTGTTCTTGAAGCTTTCGAACTGGTTCTTGGTCCAGGCTTCGCGCTGGGGCTCCGGGATGGATGCTGCAAGCACAAACATGGCGTTAGCCAAGCCATCTTATTGGAAGTGAGGAGAGGGATGCTTATGCTCAGGACACGATTCAGCTAATAGGCTCTACATACCCTCGACGCTCTTGATATCACCGGCTCCAAAGCCGGTGAAGGTCCGCCTGTGCTTAGGACGGGAAATGCCAGCGGGCCCGACTGCACCGCTGATGTTGACAAGGGGAGCACCCGACGAGGGACGCCGCTCCCGCTCACGTTTAGGCAGTGACTGCTCGGTAGCCATGATGATGTTGTTGTGGTAAGTCGAACAGAAGCCAGAAGGAGTGATCCGTGGACCAGGTCAAGAAAGGTATGAAGATGAAGAGGAGAGGATGGATGAGCGGACACAAAGGCAAAAAGGGACGGCGGGGGAGCAAGATAAGTCGAGATGGTCTTGGTGCCAGCTCTAGAGTGCTACCATGTCGGCGCCAGCTTACACCTCAGACTGGGCAGACACGCGTTGGGGCAGGAATGCGTGGCGGGGCACCTGCCGCGCGCTACGGCTCCGTACCTCGAGGAGCTGGACGCAAACTAAACTCCGGGCAGGTACATTACACACCTGGGCATGTGAATGGCAACACAATGACATGAGTGGAGAGCTTGGCTGCTGCCCGTTCCGCAACTAATGGTTGGGATGGGCCACACCCGACTGCTTGTGATCCACCCGGAAGGACGTAGAGGGGCCACTCCTTTGGAGATGGCACCACGCTCTGATCGAGGCGGGGGGGCTCGAACGTTCTTTCTTGCTGCAGTGCCGGCAGCTTCATCATTCGACAGAAATTACGGGTTAGGCATTACCCGACTGTAATAATTAAGCAAATAGGAGCATATGGCCCGCCTATTTCGACGCTTCAACAATATTTGACTAGAAGACTCGAGCCCGCTTCCGACGAGCACCATCGTATACAGCGAGACGAAAAACGCCAGCGGGGCATCGCATGGTGACGATGTCGTCCAAGGAGGCTGCAGCAAGCTGCATCAACGACAGGGTGGTTCCCGCTCCAGACATCCTAGCAGGCAGTGGCTTGTTGCTTTCGAACCCTGCCAGCACCTCAATCGCACTGGCTGTTGACTAGCTGGCCGCCCCCCCTCGCACTAGAGCATTCACCGGCGCAGAGAGTCTTTGAGCTTCGTGCAACGGGCGAGTTGTCAACCTCTTATTGTCGCGACCCGTGTATGCTCTGCCATTGATCAGTCGTTGGGTTGGCTACGATTCCTTGCAAATACGCTCTTATGTATTACTGCCAATTGAACGACCGTGAGATCATTACAGGGGATCACACGTCAACATACAAACCTCAATCTTCGTCACCGGGCCCCAGCAAACCACCCGCGTGTGCGAGGTCGGCCCAATTGTTGATGGCGGGGGGGCGGGGTTGAAGCTCGAGCTTGCCCAAAGCTGGGGGAGCTCTCGAATGCGGGGTTCCCAGAAGCGGGGGTGGATACACCTCACGCCTGCATTCGGCGGGCGGCACGCAATTCTCACCAAACCTCACGAGCACTTCCCATTGAGCGGGCTGGATTTTGGTGCGAGACAAGCCCTGACAAACTGTTCACCCGCCTACACTTGGATGAAAGCCCGCAGGTCGCACACGGGACAGTGTTAGAGCCACTGGTTCCGACGCAATGCATGCAGCCACACTTTTGGAAACTTCACTCCATTACAGTCCTTAGCCTCCGGACGCATCAGCCCTGCACAATTCAACCGGCCCTCGAGGTAGATCGGCGATTGAAAAACAAATGGAGGGCGCACAATCACGACGTAGCCCCCGGCCAAGCTGCAATTGCATCCACACAACTGTCAACAAGTGCATCTGGTCCAGCACGAGCACGCTTGTATGCAATTCCGCGTTGTATCTCTCTCTCTGGCTCGAGAGCAAATCATTTCCCAAGGTGAGGCTTGTTTGGGGCAGGTAATAATGGTGGCGACAACTCTGACGTGCGTTCGGGCTCGACACTGGCGGATGATGCAGTGTGAAGTGTACTGTTACGCGGGAACGCGGAGATGCCGTCCCAGGTCAGCCGCCTTGCCGGCTTACTACTTTCGTCAACATCGACAGAGGAGTTTAGCTCACATCTCTCTCCGCAGGCTTCGCAAGTGTCAAAGTGTCACTTTGGCCAAAAGTCACCCTCAATGGATCCTGAGTGCGGGCAGGCAAGCTCAAGTTTCCAGACCCTGACATCTGGCAGTTGGCAGAGAGATTCCACTCCAACAACATGGTAGTAGGGTCTAATGGTCAAGCAGCTCTATTCATCAGCTGTTATTGATGTCCGTGGCCAGGGGCAGTTGCGCCCTGTCCACTGTCGCCAGCACACACATACGACTCCTCGTCAAATTATCTTCACCGCTGCTTCCCCTCCGCTGACTACTGCTCCAAGGATCGCTCCGCTCTGGCCATTACTTGCCGGCATGTTTACAAGAGACACGGACTGAAACCACCGTGTCCGAATCGCTCAAGGCTCCCTAACGCCATGCAATGAACCAAGAAAAGTGTATAGTAAATGATGAAAGCCAAGCGTCAACCCCCAACCACAACAACGCCGATTATGATGCAAAATTACCAAGAAGACACGGCTGCGCTAGATCCGTAGGGCGCGACACGCCTACAATCTTTTACAATATGCCAGAGTCCTTAAGGGCGTTGTTCAGGATCGTCTCCTTGACAGCCGCAAAAACAAGCCGGATGTTCGAGGTATCTGTTGCCTGCGTCAAGCTGCGTGGTGCTGTTAGTGGGGGTGACGGTGTGAACTTGCTGCATACGAGACAACTTACTGTGGGTAGAGGTTCAGATGAGCTCTGTTAACCTGATTGAACCTCCAAAGCAGATACTTGGCGGCTTTGTTGACGTCGTTGCCTCCAGAGTAGTCGGGAAAGTAGTTGCCAAGAGGTGACCTGGGAAGCTTGACCTTGAAGATGTCGACTTTGTTCAGAAAAAGAATGATGCTGGTTCGCATGAACCAGCGCGAGTTTACGACAGAGTCGAAAAGTAGCAAGCTCTCCATCATGCGGTTCTGGGAGAAACAGAGTTAATTTGCGGCACGGACATGAAGTTTGCTTGGAGATCAGCTCACCTGGCTGCTCTCTTCCAGGAGAACTTGGTCATACTCGCTAAGAGCCACGCAGAATATAATGGAGGTGACATTCTCGAAGCAGTGAATCCACTTCTTGCGTTCGCTCCGTTGGCCTCCGACGTCGAACATGCTAGAAATTGGATCAGTACGGAACAAGCATCGACAAAAGTGAGTATTCATACTGTATGCTCAGCGCCCCCATCTGGAATCTGGTTTCGTAAATACCCGTTGTTTTGGTTCGAGCTCGCAGAACGTCCATTTCACTCGGCAGGTAATCCGGAGAACAAATCCGCGTCGCCTCATCAAAGAAACTGCGAGGGGGTCAGTATAAGTCACAAAACGTGCATGGCAAGAAGCCAACTCACTATCCTGCCGAGTCCATCAAATAGAATTCTGTAGCATGTTCCATCAGTTGATCAATACACGGGTCGTGCCACAGCGCCTGCACTGCCGTCGCTACATCGGGCTCGACGTGAGCCTGAGGACCGGATTCGATTGAGTAGTTGAGTAGGAAATTGCAATGTTCCTTGATGGGTTCTGTGCTCGGTTCTATGTCGAACTGGCCCATCGCAGTTATTACTGCTTTCGCGCACTCGACCAAGTTTTTGAAAACGGTGGCCCGGTAGTTGTAGAGCTCATCTTCAGAGTACCCTTTCAGATGAATGATCTTCATCTGCTTGACAATTGTCGATTTCCCACTCTCGCCGGAGCCTAGATGTACGGAGGCGTTAGATGCATGCTATAATCCGGCCTGGCCGGACAATTGGCACAGGCGCAAAAGAGAGGGTCTTACCAAGAAGCAAGATTTTGCATTCTCGTCGCAAGCGTTTCGAGTCTTCGTCCAGTGCTCTGTCAATGGCCTGACTTCGTTTCTTTTGGTCCTCCTCCTCCTTATCTGAGCTCATGCAACCGCCCATGATGAGATCTGATTGCTGGAGGTGCTCAGCGCGCACGCCGGGTTGCTGCTTGGGGCCTATTGACCGCTGCTAAGTTTGATGGCGTAGTCGGGGGTGCCGCGACAGTGTGTTTCAGAGGCAAGGTAGAAATTGCCAGTCGCAGTGCATCGCCTCCGTGTGTCGTTGCTTGTAAGAATTCGCGCAATGTCGAGGTTTACCGACGTCGTGCGCTGCTGACCAAAAATCGTGAATCGTGGTGCAAATGCGATGTGCCGTTGTGGAGTCGTTCAGTTTCGCGACATTTGTTGATTTGCATTATAGCTGGGTCGGACGTTGGCGTGGCAGCGAAGTCAGGATCGACTGGTGTTTGCCTATGGGTAGACGAGGCGACAAATGGCAGGGGCGCTGTCGGTGATCTGGCAGGTCACAGAGGTTAGGATTGGCTAAGATGACGGAATGAAGAGAGCTGGGACTGAATCGTGAGCTAACTCGGGCGGAGCCAGGCCGTGCCGACTTGTGGTGTCGCAAGCACAAGACAGCGGAGCCGGACCCTCTCGGTCTCTCGAGGTCCAGCTGCTCAAGTGGTTCGGCCTGGATTCGCTCGCCCGCACGTCCGCTTTCCCTTGGCCTGCGCATGCGCCTGCAAGATAAACGGTGGCTTGCAGACAAGGATCAGGTGTCTGAGATCGGTGCCCACAGTGAGAGCTCGGCAAGACTGGAATGAGCTCACTCACCGACACCTCGCGCACCTGGGGAAAGTTGGTACATACCACGATCTGTCGGAGCAATAGCCGCTTCGCCTTCGCGGGCTCGCCACACGCGCCGGAGCAGGCGTGTCGGAAGCCGAGACAGCCTCAGTGGGTACTGGAGCCCTGGGAAAGTCGATGCGAGGTGGCAGAAGGCAGAGTGGCCCGTGGGCGTCAAAAGCCAGGGACTTGGAGGCAACACGGAGTACTGCGGACGGAGTACAGGACGACGCTCTCGTGAGCGAAAAGGATCTCGGCCTGGGCTGGGCGTGGGCGGCTACTTAGGAGGTATGCAGCAGAGATGTTTCTGGCGTGGCGTGGCGTGGCGTGGCGTGTTGAGAGTTGCCCGTCTGGGGAGGAGGTGATGTTCAAGGACGCAGGATCCAAAGGTCCGGCCTGCTGGGGAGGAAAAGGTCAAAGGCAAGGACTCGCGATAGTAAGCGGTCGCGTGTAATTCAATTGCAGGCACGTTTGGGGACTGGGCGGAACCTGGAAGGCTGGAAGGGCTGGGCCGGACCGGACATGCGAGGATGCGGACGGAAGTGCATAGGGTAAAAAGCACACTAAGGTCCCTTGAGGTACTTGAGACAAAGTTGAGCACGAGCGCAGCGCAGCGCGTGTCAGTGGAATCCATCCACGGATGGGTGATGGGAAGAAAGAGCAGACCGGCCACAGCAGTCAGAGGCTTCGAGGTGACGGCACACGGCGCATCACACGGCGCATCACAAGGCTGGGCAGACGTCTTGTTAGCCAGAGCCAGAGAGCAAGAGGCAGGTGCAGGTGCTGATGCAGGTTGCAGGTGCAGGTGGGCGCAGCGCCAGGCCGCAGTGTCCTGCCTCGCCCGCCTTGCTTGCCTTGCTTGCCTGCCTGCCTTGCCTTGTCCCCAGCAACCATCTCAAGGTTTTCACACCCATGCCGCCATCTCCAACCACTAGGCACGTCGTACTCAACCCTCTTCCCATCGTGTCGGGCATATGGCTAGCTGCCGCAGGATGACAAAGGCAACAGACCAGAAGTGATCGCCATCTCCACACCCACCCCTCATGCGTACTCCCCGAGGCGGTGGGCAAAATAAACCGGACAGCTTCCCCC
Source organism: Microdochium nivale (assembly GCA_026745475.1). Lineage (NCBI taxonomy): Eukaryota > Fungi > Ascomycota > Sordariomycetes > Xylariales > Microdochiaceae > Microdochium > Microdochium nivale. Next base: position 2,901,066 of record JANTFD010000004.1, on the reverse strand, counting down.
AACGTTTGGCGGAGAGACTCGTGTAAGTGTCCGGTTTATGCTGCCCACCGCCTCGCTCCCTGCCCGCGGCTGTACGCTTGGGACTGGTTGCCGAAGTTCGGTGAGTCAATGCTCACGTCCAAAATGGACGCACACGTCGGCTGCTCCCTCCTTGCAGGATCTTGTCGAGACTGAGGCTTGGGATGAAGAGCTGACGATTGATTACCTTGCCAGGCGAGCCAAGGGTGTGGCGCCTCCACCCTCCGTCGCGTCATGAATGATGACCTCGCTCGGAACTGTCGATCCACTCGGCCAGCGCCCATGCTGGCGGCGTCGAACTTTCTTTTTGCGTCTCGGCTCTGTACTCTGTCCAGAGTAATGATTGATCTCCCTCGCAGCTCGCTTGGCGCCGGAAACATCCCCGTAAACGAGTACAACCTTCGAAATAGACCTGCGCCGCTGTTTCCCGGTACAAAGCACTGAAAGCTAGGCCACCTAGGCTATGACATTGATAGCTCGGCTGTCACAGAACCTAACATATACTTGAGTTTACGTTGGCAGACTGCGAGAGGGCATGCCTCACGGGAGGCCGTAGCTATCTTGTCTCACGACTTGCTTTTCTAGACCTGCCCGCCGGTGCAGCCATCCCATCAATTATGCAACACGCATGATATTTTGCTCTTTCGGAGCATGATGTTGCACGGGCATATCACTTGGAGTGGACATGTAGTGTGGCCTACCTGGCGCCCAAAGACCCTCCTTGGATCGAATTACAAGCCCTCCCAAAAAGCAGGGACGCCTGCGGCGACATTGTCCTTGTGAACCCAACACTGGACCAAGAGGGGGCAAAAGCGTCCTCGGTTAGGAGAACTTCGATTTTCTAGGTCGTTTCGCACCAAACTACCTTTGAAGCATGACTGTAGGGTTAATTTACCTGCATCATACAGCGCGCTCTTCTGTATTCTTCCAGTTGTGTTTCACCATGTTAATTATTCCCCAGGCACCAAATGACGATCAAGGGCCCCCTGTCCAGACACCAACCGACATTCTGCGAGCACGAGTTTTGTCCAGGGGCGGCGTTGACTGGCTGCCAGGTTATATATTTATAGAGCAACCTCATCCTAGACTGCGGAGCTCGGTACTCGTTCAAGACCGAGTCATCTGCGCCAAAAGAGAGGTGGATTGGCACAAATAATATGTCGTGCTTTGCGACAGCGACAGGATCACGTCTTGACAAGGGCATATCACGGGGTAATTATTACATAATTATTGAATGCATCGCACGGGGGTTTTTGATCCGGGCAGCATTCCAGCACGAACTCAACCCCCCGACTCAGGGGACTGCCTTCCCTCTGGTTTTCTCAAAGCAAACATCTAATCGACCGCTAGCAAGTTCTAACATATACTTGTGAGTTCTCGCTCACAGGAGGGGGCCTTCCTTGCTGAAACTCGTACAGTAATTCAAAGGAGAGATGTACATCCTTGACAGTTCCTAGGACTAAATAATCAACAATAAGTTCGCATTTAAGTCCATCGCGATGCAGACGGGAGCACAGTCCAGCCACTAGAGATGATCCCCCACGGACCTCGCTACCCTTGGAACAGAAAAACTAAACCCCTTCAGTGCTGAATTTCATCTTACTAAGGTTCTTAGGGATGAGCAGGGAAGCAGAGATCTCTCCGATTGAGAATTGCGTGTCGCTCGTATCCTGGCTAGGATGCGGAGTCGTCCACCAACTGCTGATCCGACAAATAAGGTATTTCATCTCATCCTCTTTAAAGCTTCTGTTGGCGGCTAGTCACTATTACAGACTGTGGTTTATGTTGAACACTTGTACCAGTACCACATCAATATCCATAATGCTACCTGATTCTACTATTATGACTCCGCAAAAAAGAGGCCCTTTTTTGTTATAGCGACTGACAACCATTGCTCTCGCTCGAGTCTTTCTCTGCCCGTCCTCGGTGGAGACGAGACGTCGAATGGGTACTTCCTCATTTCACACGTGGCAGTGGGCCAGAGCGTGCAGGAAGCAGGGGCTTCCCCAGTCTCACATTCGTCGTGTCACTCCTGTAGCATGCATGCGAAATTAAAATAAATGGTGATCAATTTTGAATAGTGCAGGAAAAAGATAATATTGGCCTGTGTAACAAGCAGGGAATCGCTTCTCAAAGGCGGTGTGCGTCTCACTCTCTCGGCAGCAAGCGTATTTACGAGCTCTCGCGCACGCGGCTGCTGACTGGTGCCCCTTTCTTAAACGCAAGGCGTGACCTATTGGTAACTGTCATTATTTGGGGGGAAGTACTAATTAAGTAGCTGCTGAGGCTGTCCAATCCGGAAGCAAACCTCCGCGATCCCGGATTATCGCAGGTCACTCTACCGAGACTGGCACAACTATTATGCTCATCGTAGTCACCGCCAATCGGCCGGCCTTGCAGGAAATCTGCTGCTTGACGCATGGTTCAGAGTTTATTTATTTTGGGGGAGTAAACCACCGAGAGGAACCTTTGGCATTTGTAGCACTGCTTGGTTGGATCATCTCTATAGATAGCGTAGGCATGGCACTCGCAGGTACCAAACGAAGTACTGTGATGCCCCGTGACGACAAGTGTATTTCACACGAGTGACTAGGCCGAAACGCCCACGTGTTATTGATATTAAAACGATGCGAAGGTCAGGGCAGGGCAGGGCAGGAGCATGTTGCGGATTAGAAGTTCTGAGACGGCTCTGGCACCGTACGTGCAGCACAGAACGAAGCGCCATTCCCGGCGGATACAGGAGAGCCGTCTTCTGCTCAACACACATGAGTTGGTGACTACAATTACGCTATATGCGTAGGGTAGGTGAATAGTCATCAAAGCGGTCCTCGATCGTCAGTGCCTCAACTCTCTATCTAGTCCTCGCGCCACCGGACGCCCCAGTCGCCCTTGGCGTAGCTGGGCTCGACGACCTTGCCTTGCATGACGGCCTCGCACTTGCGGATAGCAGGACCGCCGCGGTGCTCGGCGTCCTCCTCGCCGTCGTTGCTGTAGTTGTTTTTCTCCCGCGAGATCCTGGACGCCCTTTTGGCCTTCTTCTTGGACGACGACGAGGAAGAGCCGCCGCCGACGCCGCCGACGAAGGCGACGCCGCTCGACTTGTCGGTGTTGCCACCACGCTGCTCGTGTTGAGTGGTCGCCCCTGCTGCTGCTGATGCTGCTTCTCCGCCGCCATCCAGCTTGAAGCCGAAGACGACACCGCGCCTCGCCGCGCAGCGCACCATTTCCTTGCGCTGCGCCCTCTGTTGGCCCTCGATCCGTCGCCGCGTCATCTCCTCGGACTCGCCGGCCCGCTCGGCCCAGCCCTTCTCGCCCCCGACGCTGCCATTGACTTCGGACACGCTCTGCGCGGGTCGGACCCTTGCGCCGCTGCGGACCGACATAGCTGCCACAGTGTGCCCGTCAACGACGTCGTGATTGTTGTTGTTGGTGTTGTCGCCGCTGCCGTCGTCGTCATGGTCATGGCTGTGGACATAGTCATCGCCATCATCGTCATCGTCGCCGTCGTCAAGCTGCATGACGCCGTCGTCGTCGCTACTGTCCGTCTTGAACTTGGTGACGCCGTACGACGGGAGCCGCTCGTTGCCGGGGCCATTGTCTCCTGCATCGTCGCCGTCCTGCTTCGCCGTGGGCCGGATCACTCTCGAGGCCCGGTTCTTCTTGCGCCCAAACACCTTTGCCGGGTCGACCCGCTTGCCAAAGATGATGTCCTCGACCTCATCGCACGGGACCAGGATCCGGCTCTCCCCCTTGGCGGGCTTGGACTTTTGTCTCTTGTGTTGACCGCCACTGCCGCCGACACCGCCGCCACCTTCACCACCATTGCCTGTTGCGTCCGACGTCTTGGCGGGCTGCTGTCCAACGGCGTCTCCCTCCTCCTCCTTCCTCTCGGCATCTAGGCTGGGACCTGTCTTTTCACCACCACCACCACCACCACCACCACCATCATTATCCCCCCCGCCAGCACGGCCCATCGCAGCTGCCACATCCCCATGGCTCTGTCCTTGCAGGAGCCTAGCGAACACCTCCTCGATCTCCCGGTCCAGCTTCCCGGGCCTGTTGTTCCGACACCGGGCGGAGCAGTACTTGACCTGCACCGCATCTCCCTCGGCCGTTTTATCGTGATTGTTTGCGGAAGAAGCTGAAGCTGAAGCCGTGGCCTTGCGGGAGCTGATGACGCGCCCGCACGAGCGGCAGTACGGCGTCCCCTCGCCGCCGGGCAGCAGGTAGTACGGCGCCGGCACGGCCTGGGACTTGCCCGGCCGCGACCACGAGTCCATCCAGCTCATTGTCGCGAAGCCGTGGTGCTGCTGGTGCTGCTGGTGCTGTAGCTGATTGTATGACTGATGTGGTGGTGCTGTGTGGCTTTTCGCTGACGCAAAGAGATGGGAGGATCGTGGAGGATTGCCAGGGCTGCTGGGCAAGTAACGTCCCTGTGGTCCGTTTGGTTGCCAGTCCCGACTGGAAATATTGCACGGGACGAGGAACTGGCCTGTCCGAAAGTGTGTGACTGGAGCGTCCTCGAGGAGCAGTACTCGTAGTTGTAGTTGACGTGCAAGGTGCCCAGTGAGTCGTTGGTGCATGCGAGAATTATGGTGTCTACTACGCTGTATATTTTACAGTCTTGCCAAAACGGGTTCCTCCGCGACTGTATCTGTTCCACTGACTTTGGTTCCCGAGGTTGTGGACGAGGTAGTGCTGACGTCAGGAGCAAGACCTTGGTAACTGTATGTGCGTTGCAAATTCAGCTTAATAGGACGAGCATCAAGATTTGATGCGACCTAGGAAGGGAAAAGCACTCGTCCTAATCAACGACACAATAGTGATAAATACAGTGACATTATTCTGAGCCAGATCGAGCTTGAGTACCCCTCCTGCTCCTAGATGACGTCACGTAGTTAGCACTCACTGACTTCACCACTCGAATTTCCATATTGTGCATTTGCTTGACTGGCGAGTAATCCTTGTATATTTAATCAACGAGATGGAGCAGCCGTGCACAGCATGACAGGTTGTGCCTAGTGGTGTCGTCCTCTCTGTCTAAGATACTCGTCTATCTTACGAGTATCGGAGGGGCGGAGAGGTTGCTCCTCTCGTTGTGGAGATGACACGCGAGTTGTGGGCCACATCTTGACCATCAGTTGAGGGACGAATGATGTGATGCGCAAAGTGCACGAAATTCACAGGTCTTCTATGGTAGTGTATATTTCTAAGCGATCTAGGCGGTAGTATGCAAGTATTCAGAAGTCAATACAAAACAGAAGAAAGGGTATATAGCAAAAACGTAGACAAAATGTCAAAGACGAAACTTCTCCCACTCCTTGCTCTAGAAAATCGCTGCACGCTCTCAACTAATTCGCCCACGAGCCACCCTGCACGACCAGCCCGATGCAGATGATGCAGAATCACTGCTCAGCCATGAGTCGATGAAGGAACCTTCGTCAAACCGTGCTTGGAGTCGCTTCTTGTGAGGAATGACGGGAAAGACACTATAAAGCAAACAACGACCAGGCGATGCCCACAGTCCTAGTAAATATTGATTCTTGAAGCCGGGGAGCGGTTGCTGCTGCTTCCGAATGATCCGAACTTACGATCCGATGTTCTTGAGAGCCCAAAGAGGTGGGTCCTTTTCTTTTCGCTGCCCGAGCTGGCGCTGTCGCCCGGCTGAATAGACTTGAGAGAATGTCGATCAATGTGCGACGCAGGGAGAATCCCCGCCGAGCCTTTCGAATTCTGGCCGGACCAACACCAGTGGTCATCGTAGACCCCTTCAGCCATGTTAGTAAATGATGGGGCGGCAGATGTCCATAAAACGAAGCAAGACTTACAACTGATGTTTTTGATCACCTCCCCCTTGTCAAATTTGAGCCATTTGTCGTCGCTCTTTTGATTCCATCTCCACTTGGCGACTGCTTGCAGACTGCTGTCACCTCGCATCCGGACCTCGTCCTTTGGTGGGGCATCAATCTGTACTGCGTCTGTTTCAAAGGCACCACGGGTGCCGTCGTGCCACCCTATAGCCCACCGACCATTGTACTTCTCGGGAAACTCGATGCCAACTATGCGTGCTCCTGTGGCGAATTGCAGCACCGGCGCTCGATCTGGCGTATTGCGCGACATTCCAAAAATTGCCTTTTTAGTCTCGGTTGCAATCGCGGTCGGTAGTCTGGCGATTTCCGGGATAATACCCGTCATGACGGACTGCACTGTAGGGCTGAAGAAGTGGAGGTCGAAACTATATCTCTGCTCAGGTGGGATTTCCTCGTCCTCGATGACGGTCAGGCCGGAAACCATGGGAAGCGGACGAGGATGTCTGGAAAGGTGAACCAAGAAATCCTTCTGTGACATGAAGACTGTCGAGTCACTTTCCTCCATGGTTTTGCCAAGCTGGATGCAAAAGGGGCACGCAAACAGCGATTCCTCAATGGATTTGCTTGCCAAATGGCACTTCTGGAGTGCTCGTACACGATAGCCAATTCCGCTGGCGACATAGTTGCCCATTTCTGGAGGTTGGAAGAAGAAGATTAGCCGGCGTCTGTAACGGGGCCTCTCACGCCAAAGCAGCACTCACCATCGCCTTGGAGATCATTCTCCACCCTCTTCCAGTCCAGCTCAAAGTGACAACTTGGACATTTGCCTACTATAGACATGGCAAATCCCTACAAGAGACTAGTCAGTCCAGAAACAACTCGTCATCAGCAAACGAAAAAACAGGGTACTTACACCGACGGGCCGTTTCGTCTTTTTGAAGGTATTGACGTTGCCTTTCATCATGTCCTCGGCCCCTTTGCAGAAGCCTTTCAGGCGGTAGAAAGAACTGTGAGGGCCAATGCTACAATCAAACTGACGGATAGGCATTGCCCGATTGAAGCCGGACGTATACTCGTCGCTCTCAACCAAGATTTTCTCCTCGACACTGCTCGGATATCGTACTACCTCTAAACCTGCCGAATGTGATATCGTCGAACTTGAAGCATGCGCCGTTGATCTCGTGTCGCTTCCTCGGGGTGAACCCACATACATATCCTCGTACAGGACAGGCCCCGCAGGTAGGCTAGCTCGCGTAGCTGCGGTTGGTGGATAGCCATGATTCATGGAAGCTGGCAGACTAGACTTTCTTGGACCATAACGCAGAGTGTGGGTTGGACTGTTAGGGAAGTCTAAGACGTCTAGAACAGAACTATTCACGGAATCGGTTGAATTTTGCCTGAATCGATATTCGCCCTTGTTCGGGTCTTGTTGAAACGGGGAAGTCGGACTCATTGTGCCCGAATGGCTGTCAGGTACCAAAGCGGAAGCTCTGTTTGGTCCAGGCAAAGGCGGTCCAGCCAGGGGGCCCGCTTCGGAGGATGCGAAGCTCATGCGCTGGCCATACGGTTGGGCTGACACATAAGAGTGCTCAGTGCCGTTGGATATTGTTCTTGACACTCTCGAAAAGTCGTTGAACGGATAGGAGTCGTATCTAAGTGGGCTGCTAGGTTCGTAGGAGCCCTGTGTCGAATTAGTCCACCGTTGACTCAACGTATCCGGGCTCCTTGAAGCTTCCGAAGGCGCTGCAATGCTCTGAGATGCTGCTCTCAAGCGTTGTTCGTCCTCTTCCTCCCCAGGTTGATTTGCCGTATCGTCCAATCTTGTTGTGCTGAAAGAGTCGAGCAGATTGCCCCGAGAGCCCACGGCATGCAGTATTGGCGACTCGGACACTGGGGCACGTCTATGTGGCAATACTTCGAGGGGATATTGCACATCAGACGTAGTTATTGGTGCCTTGCCGAGATCCCAGGGATTTGTCGAGGGTGGTGGTGGTGGCGGCCCAGCTGGGGGCCCATTCATAGGCGCAGGGAACCCGTGACCAGTCGTCAAACTACCCCCCGAGACTTCGCTAGGCCTCGTGACTGGCGAACCCTCAAGACCTTCATCGGGGCCAGCCACGGCACCGAAAAAGATCTCGGGCCGTGCCTCGACGTGGACTGGAGACTCTAATGGCATCGGCGAGGGAGAGCCGATTATCAGGCCGATAGGTAGATTGTCGCTGGCCGCCACGCTACGCGCGCCGCCTGATCTGCTGGCTATGTCTGATACTGGCCGTGACGATGGCTCCGGTGCCGTGAGTCTCATTCTCTTCAATATGTGAAGGATTCTGGGCGCTGCGTTGCGGGAAGCTCCTTGAAGCTCTTCAAACTTGCTCGCTTCGAAACCATCCGTCTCGATATAGTCATCGAACTCCCATAGGAGATTCTCAAGGTCGTATCTGAATTGCGATATGTCCTCTACATGGCCTTGGGGTTAGCAACAGGCTGTGAAACTCGAGCTAGTAAAGGGGGTCCTCACCACTCTCCTTGATGGCGATGACAAAGTTTGTCCCATAGTCGGCAAGATGCGTTTCGCAGAGCGGCTCCATCTTCTTCAGGGCGCGGTCGCCCTCTTTGATCAAACCCTGCGCGGCTTTGAGCATGGCGCGACCGACATCCTCGGCAGCATCCTTGCTATTCTCAACAGCGATAGTGCCCTTCTCCACGATTTCTCGGAAAGGCGCCGTGATAAGGCGCTCGACCTCGTCCGCCATTGCTGCGCAGGTCTCGGTCGCCACGTGTAAACGGAGGAAGCGGCTCGGCCGGCCCTGTGCCGGCAAGTGGTCTGGTCAAAACAAGATCTTGGCGGGGTCAAAAGAGGTGCTCTGTGGCCTTGGCTGCGTGATGGTGCTTGCCGAGGCGAATGGTGACTATTTGCTGTACAGGTCGGGTCCCAGGGGCCTGAGGCTGTCGAATCATGTCAGGGCGGTTCTTCGGAGGCCACAGCTATCGACATTGAGATGTCAAGAGCGCGTCGAAGCAATGCAGTGGTGTGTCTCTGATGAAGAGAATCGGAGGGTCGACGCCGAGATCACAGGATAAGGTAGGACAGGACCCCGGACGTGCGACACACACCCACGCCGCAAGGCAGACTATCCCGGACGAGGCAAGCCGAGGAAAGATAGAGAGAGAGCAAGTGCATGTACCGAGCACCGCACTCGGAAGGGGGATTCTGAGACGTGACAATGGCAAGTCGATCGCCTGCGTGCTCCGATGGCCAAGACGCAGCGGCGAAAGGTCTAGTGCCAGAGGATCGGCTCTCTTGCAGCCAGGTAGACAGACTGGCCGCAAAGCATCCAGGGGCAGAGCTGACAGTCGGGGGTTTGGCGCACGCAAGACTGGACTGCGACGCTGAGGTGGCCGAGGGGCATGTGGCGGGACAGAGCAGGGCGTGTTGCAGGGGCATGGCCGACTGAGCTGAGCAGCCAAAGTGTAAACGCGCAAGGGTCGTAAGGGTCTCGGAGCGAGTGAGGCTGCTGGGCCAGAGGATTGATGGACTGATGATGGCAGCGGGCCTGCGTGGCCTGGCCTGCACATCATGCATGTAGTGCCCAGCTGCCCAGGTGCACAGGCCATATAGGCTGCAGCAGAGAGCCCATTCGCCGTTGGGGAAACCCCGGGGCCCAGCACCCAGGGCCTAGTACCACCCTAAGGCAGGCAGGCAGGCAGGCAGGCAGGCAAGGCAGGGTAAGGGGGGTGGGGGGCTGGGCTGTGCTGGAGGCGCTGCGAGAGGATCCGAGTAGTACGCAGCACGGTTTCAGATGCCCACGATACACTAGCTCTACTGCGTAAGTATACCCTTAGACTCTGACAACCAGCTCTAGCAGAGCGACCACCACCGACGGCTCCAGGCTAATCGTCGAAGGAACGTAGTACCGAGAATCGACACGAGTCGCTCACGGCCTTGACAATCGTCCGACCCAACGGCGCCACCGGCCACGGGGCCATGCTGCGCGACTACTCCGTACACTGCGCCTCATCAGCCTCAGACATACCGTGACAAGCGGACCGCCCTCCGGAGCCTCATCTTGCTTCCGACGCGATCGCCGCCCGTCGGAATGCTCGTGGCTGTACAGTTTGCAAGGCTCCCTCGGTGGCTCGAAAAGTATATCGTGTGCCATGCACAGCCGCCCTTTTTTTCCTCCCCGCGCCAATGACGTCTAATCAGGATACAAGCTTTCGCCCAGGCTAGGCTGGGCGATTCCAGTCCCCATCAAGTGACCTATTGTTTCTAGACTGACTCGATGCTCGTGTGGCTGTGAAACAAAGAGCGTCGGGGGTGGCTATGACTGGCATGCAGCTCGATGCTAGCTGCCCATATCTGACTTGAGAAGCCCGAGTTCTTCTTGAGCACATCCGTGCTGGTATTCCGTCGAACGCACCTGCTGGTTTGGACCACTCAGGAGTGGACACAGCCGGGCTGGGACGAACCTCGAAAGTGCATCAATGATCACTCCTTCTCAAACCCCTGATAAGGGCTGAAACAAACTCGAAAATGAAGGTCACACATGATTCTCGTACTAGCGAGTTCCGTGAACCTTGCCCATGTCGTGAACTTCGTCGCTGAACCACGTATTCACTCCTAGATTTCAAGGGCCACAACCATCGCAAACCCATATTCACGAGGTCTGCCGCATATCATCGCTAACCTCGGGCCTCGGGATGTTGGAACTCACTAGCATTGCTCAGCATAACTAAAGCCTATCTGGCACTGTAGAGTCAGTCTACTAATCCTTCTAGCTAGAGAATCAACCTACTTTTATAGGATTGACGAATGAGAGCTAACAATTGGACGCGTGAAACATTGAGCTCGAACGCTGCCCAAAACCTGCCTGTACGAAGGCCATGGGCACGGTTTATTATATGGTAGATTAGTGAATTCATTGACTCTCTAGCCATCTTAAGGGCACCGTATCATCAATGAAAAAATCACGATTGTAACAAATTGCTAAACTCACGAGTCGTTATAACAGCCTGTTATCCAAGCGAGCCGTAGTCTTCGGCTAGTAGCTACAGCTAGCTGTTTCATGATGGGCCATCAGAGGAGCATGTATTTTGTGCCCTTGTTGTGCAAGCCAGAGCAGGAACTTGCCACGGCGTTACCATGACAAGCCAGACAAGTGGTGAGCAAAATAAACCGGTCAGCTTTGGTGGAGCAATGGTGGTGAGATGTCTGATCTGTTTTGCTCGCCGCCTTGCCAGAGCGTTTTTCTCTTCACTCTGCCCGTGTCTACAAAGGCGAGAAAGACACTCGGCCCTGTTTCGGCGCGAGGTTTTCCGAGAGAGCAAACAAGGCCGGCAGGGCATGAGGTGAGCCAAGTCCCCGATATTATGCGTCGGCGGTTATTGAGTTGCTCGGCATCAAGGATAAATACCACCGTTTTTTATTTTTTGAAAGGGGGAGGGGGACTTTGTACGTGATGGGGTTTAGGAACGACAACGGCGATCCAACACTTCGAATGCTAGCCTTAACATGCTCTAGTGTTGATCAGACGTCACAGATTATGTCTCATCTAATTCTCTAGACTCGTTTCGGACCCAGCCTGAACATTCTTACCTAGCATCAAAGGAGTGATTTGTGAAACAATTTTTGATAAGCAAGACACGAGTGTACCATCAGCTGTTGGCAGAATACACAGATCAGTAGTTCTTGTTACGAGAGCTATGTACCGAGCTCCTATTTCTTTGAAGCGAAGAACGAGGTTTCAGTCACGCTGCGGGGTTGAGGAGGTAGTAGAGGCAACAAGCCACTGAAGCGCTATTAGCGGATGCATATCAATAGAGGAATAGTCTTGAAACTAAACCATACGCAACGAACGATGTGGTCTAGTGAGGCAGAAGGCCGCGCTCGAGGTCCATGCATTGACCCTTACAGTTTCCTGCAACATCCCTCGTTGCAACTCGACATTGGTCCCGTTTAAGCTGCACCCAAGAGGAAGAGCCGGCGCACCAAGAACTATCAGTTTAGCCTGCTTTGTTTGCTCTTGTCGTCATTACACACCGCTTGTATCTGTGGCGACGATCACTGGCACTCTTGCGTGCCGCTCACGACCAGACACGTTCGTCAGGCGCACAACAAACATGCCTGCAACGATACTTGCAAAAAGCATACTTGCTTACCGTGCGATGTATGTGTACGTTTCATCGGGGCGCCAAGCATCATATATTAATTCAGGTTGAAATGACCACTTGGTTCAGGCACGAAGCTGATCGGGGTGGAGATTCATCAACTACAGCGAGGTTATGCAATGTAAAGGCTGAAAAGACTTTAAAGCCGCCGGTATTGCTCCTGCAAGAGTGTGTTCGTGTGGTTCTCGACAGCTGGGTTTAAAGGCACTGACAAATGCGCTGGGAATGCTCCGACTTTCATAATACGTGTGACAATATTGTGTAGGTGAGATCACGGACGTTATAGGTTGGCAGGACACTCTTTGCGTTACAAGGCGATATTATGGGCAGTGTACAAGTCGGGAGCTCCAGGCAAACCAAGCCATGTGGGAGAGTCAGCTTGAAAGTGCAATACTGCTACAAGCCCTCTTGTGGGACTTGCATCGAGTCTACCCTGGGATGTTCCTTGCTTGATCAGAAGCAATAGAGATAGCCATGTTAGTCATGGTGACTAGATCTCATGAGAAATATCATCGACTCCGGTTAGCAGAGTCGGTTGCAGATGATCATCTCGCCGCCTCACTTGTCTGACCGAGATTTTCATTGGGCGCCTCTCGCCAAGATTGCGATATCCACACATCGACAGAGTTGGAGAAGGTTTGATCTGTCATGGCTGTAGGTTGTTCTTTTCCAAATGGGCAAAGGCACCACTGTCCAGTGAGGATGAGCTATAGGTGACAATGCCATCATGCCGCCTGCCTAGGGCCAGTGTCGCGAGCAGGGATGTGCGGTCCCGCCGCCTCGTTCCTAAGGCACGGTTCTTGCCGCAGCGTCCTTCGGCGGACGCCGCGCGGCGTGCGCGCGCACGCAAGCGCGAGATCTGCTCCGGGGATCGATAACTATTGCAGGACATCACCCATGAGGGGGGTGTTCCAATCGCAATACTATTACTGGTGCGGCACGCACGTCGATCGAAACATCAGGTGATGGTGATGATAGGAGCACCCACACCAGCGGTATTTGCTTTTTCTTTTTCTTCTTCTTTTCTCATTTGCCAGGTCCAGCAGCGTGGAGGCTGCCGAGCACGCCTTCGAATCCCAGCCGGCTGGGTTGCATGTCCGCGCCAACGAGCGAGCGAGCGTGCCTGATTGCCGATGTGCATGGATGATGTCGGGTGGTGCTGGGCAGCGCCGACCCTCCGCTGGTCCGTGATGCTAGAGATGGTGTTTTGGGCGTCCCGGACAATCGCTTGCCAAGTCTGTTGGGTGGTGCCTGCCAAAGAAGGCATCTGCGATTGGCCGGGCTTGCCTCTCAACTCCCAGTTTTGGAACGCCACACATGTATAATCCTGTTGTGAAGACGACTCGGAGCGCGACAGAAGCAAGAAGGACAAATGGCAGGAACAAATACGCTATTCCATGTCGCTCGGAGTTAGATCGAACATCACTCGCAGGCTTGAAGAACGCCGACCTCGCTTCTGGCAAAGCATGACCGATGACTTGTTCCACTGGATGCAGGCACATCCCAGTCTAGCGTAGCCTTCCCTCCCAGTACCATGGCCCTATCACTAGACTTTTCTGTAGCTCCCAGGTCAAAGATCTAGGCATCAGGGACTGAACGAAACCGCCCGACCGAGATCTCCAAAATGTTCCAGCTCGCGTGGGGGTTCCGCAACACAACCAGCACATCCCGCACCCACCTCTCGCACTACTCCGCAGACCATGGGCCGCCCCCAAAACTGGCTGATCGCTACAGATTTCCTTGCTGGAATAAGGAGCAAGACACGAGAGCACAGAGCACAGCGCACAGAACATCACCTGATCACTCTCGGTGGTGCGATCGATGTCTTGTCGCGACAGCGGACACTGGCAATGCCAGGCAGCTGACGTTATACAATAGGGTGGCCTGTCCTCTTCACCTCAGCCACTGAGTAGACTGTACGGAGTATGTTCAAGCTCGATTGAGAGAGCTGCCAGTTCTTTTACACTTATACTTGAGTGCTTGGGCAATTACCTTGAAACATGTAACGCCCGCGCGGACCTAGTACGCCTGCCTCGTGGGGTTCCTGCAGTCCTGGCGTAATCGCACATTCGGTTCTTCCGAAGCGGCTGTGCCTTGCAGGGCAAAACAAGCAATGAAGCAGCAACAACACAGCCGTGGATACCTCGAACTATTGAGACGTGGCTGGAACTCCGTCGCAACGTCTCCTCACTTATATCTGACGATGTGGTAGCATGGTTGCCAAACTCTACAGCCGGTCAGCGAATCAGGGTTTCTGCAAACCGCATGTCACGGCACCACTCATGCCTCCACCATCTCCTTCTGGCAAGAATGCGAAGCTTCTCGCATGCATCACCACCCAGCTGAACTGGTCCGAGGCGCCACCAATATGCATCAAGTATGGAATAGTGCCCTTTCCTCTCTTGAAAGATTTGCACACATGACGTGTCGGCCAACGGCTGAGGCAGAACCTACTCAGACCTTTTGGGACACAACCCTGAAAGCTAGCTCCAGGCATTTGCTCGTCGCTCTCACAAAGGTGCGATGCCCAACAAGGACAGAGGCACTAACCGCATCCCAGTGTGGTGCCGATACAACTGTTCAACAGCGATGCAACCCGACACCCCGAAGATGAAAAGCTGGGCGCATATATTAGCCGTGGTCAGATTTACAACGCAAGGGTTGTAAGCTGCATAGACGGAAGGTGGCGCCCTCCGCTCACGGTCTCCTGCCATCGGCGTGGAGGTCATGATCGGCGACCCGTTTCACTCCCTGTCCTCCGCCTCTAGACCCTCGCAACACTGGCAGCCCTAGAGCAAAGTGGCTTCACTACTCCGCAAAGCTGCAGACTCTTGTTGAGTTACCCATGTCATGGTCCGCGAGAGTTCAGATAATCAATCTTACGAATATTCATTGTAATAGTGTCAGCTGATGCCGACTCTACGCAACCAACAATAAACTTGATGAGATCAGGCTTTCCTGGTCGTGCTGCTCTGTGGCCTATCACCATTCACTCGCACACCTGGTCTTGGGCTGGTCGGTTAGCTCGACGGGCCTCAGCTGTTAACCCTCATACTCACACTGAGCAGTCGGTGGGGGGCATTACTTGTGGATCACAACAGTGATTTGTGAACCAGCGCGGTAGAGGCGAATTCAACCTTAATAGCAAGTCGCGCCAATGAAGAGGTCCCGACCAGTCCTAAACATCCCTGAAGCCTATTCTGCCCCGTGGGGTTGCTGACAAGTTCTATCGATTGTTCTATTGTTCTGCTGGACGTTTGTTTGCAAGACCCGAGGTTCTGCGAAGTCTCTATGAAGTACATGTGTGTCTTGTTCATCGCTTGTGTGTGGCGGGCAAAGAAATCTACTTCACGACCGTGGCATGGCAGGGATCGCGCGAGCTGTCTCTAGGGCAGCTGAGCACGCGCGGCGTTGGCATCGACTTGAGAATCTGACGTGCCGTGTCACACACACACACACACACACACACACACACACAAACTTGTCGTCGCGTCCTCGAGCGTGCATTGGTGGCGGTTCTCCGGCCCCACGCTATCGACTCCTGACAAAGTTGGACCCGGGATGCAGGCAGCGTTCCTGAAATTTGGCTTGGATATTTCTCTTGCATTTGCACAGTTGCGGGTGTCCTCGCCTATTTGCAGGCTACAGATCGTATGTATCCACGCCAGGTGCAACGCAGATGCAGCAGCAAGTCCGCCCTCTGCAAGACCCCTGGCACCACCCATCCCGTGGCGTATCCGGATGGGACCTTGCGAAGAGACATCCCAGAGTCCCAGACACACAATCGAGTTCTCCAAGGCTGGCAATGGATGGCCCACACGGACCCCCATGCACGACGACGGCGGAAGAGAAGTCAGAACGCAACACCCCTCGACACCCTCGAGACCCCGGCCAAGGGACCCCTGCTGGAGCTGGGTTGGCTGCTCGGCTGGCAGGCATTGGGGTTCAGGGCAAAATATCCCTCGTGAGTCGTGGCCGGCCATGTCCGCCACTGCGCGTGTAGGACGGAATAGGTATGCGCAAGACACTGGGGCACGTAGCGGTACACGCAGAAAAGTCTCACCCGGGGTGTGTCCCTTTGCCCAAAGGGGGACAAGGTGCCATGGCATGACCTCCGCGGCGCACGTCTCGTCACGCCCCGCCCACGCCTGCGTGTGCACCTGCGGCTGCGTCTTCGAGAGGAGGTCCCGAGCATGCGCGAGCATGCGCGAGTGGGAGTAGTTGGGTGAGTGTCGAGTGTGAGTGTGGGTGGCAGGCTGGCAGCCGCACTAGCGTGGGTTGGCCCGCCATTCTCCTCCTCATGACCATCCATGACCATCGCAAGGCCGTGATGGAAAAGCACCGGGCCCTCTCTTCCCGTCCCGCCGGCCCCCCAATCCCCCGTTCTCCAATAATAGACAGCCGGCCGCCAGCGAGCCGTTGCAGCTGCCTCCAGACTCAAACCACGCTGTACATCTCGGCTTCCTCCTGCTGCGTCGGGCATCATCCTGACTGTCGCACCTCATCCACGCCACGCACAAGTCGCCACGGCATCTTCGATTTCTCGCGTTCCACGACAACGGCGACGCATCCCCGACGCCCCGACGACCCGACGACCCAGGTGACCGGCTGTAACAACAGCATTTCGCAGCGTCCTACAGCATCTCAACTGCGCTGGGTCTCGTGGCGCTGCTACACATAACGCCTGGTACTGTGGTTGGAGCTCGGCCGCGATCTGCTGCCCGCCTCTCCGAGCCGATTCGTCGTTACAGCGGTCGTAATCGAAAAACCCCAAACCCGATTCTCGTCCAAACGTTCAAATCACTTCGCCGATCAACCTCTCCCAACACTGAAATTCTACGAAGCGCACACACAAACTCACATACGGAGCACGCGCTATATCGAGCTCTACAAACGAACATAGCGACTTACTCGGTCGTTCACTGTGATCCGAGGACTACGAGTTCAAAGTTCCGGCTACCTACCCTGTCGGCAACAAACCGCCAACCCAATACCTTTGCTGCCGCTTTCTTCCGACGCGCGGGAGCTGCCAGTCGCAAAAGCTGTGTGTATTCTCGAAGCGTGGGACGTTAAGCCTGCGCCTGTATCCGTACCGGAAGAAACACCTGACTCGCAACTACTTTGTCCCGACCATGTCGATAGCTGAGCCATGACTTCGCTTGTCTTGTCACAGTCCCAAAACATCGAGTCAGTGCTGCCGCATGCACGTGCTGGCTCAAGCATGGCACAGATCCACAGCATGGGTGTCCAGCACGGCACAGAAGTGGAGGCTGATCGTGACCGTATGAGAGGTGCATCAGAGGACAGACACTCTGAGGATAATGACAGCGACCAGGGTGGTGATGCGCACGGTAAGAATGATGGCGACTCCAACTCCGATGGGCCGTCGCGCAAACGGAGAAGGAGCCGGAAGGGTCTAGAGAAGAAATTTGAGTGCCCAACAGAGGGGTGTGGAAAGAGTTATTCTCGAGCCGAGCATTTGTGAGTTTTCGTCCTCAGCCCGGACTTGACACGGACATGCTCCCCTAGCGTCCTCCTACTGACATTCTGACAGATACCGCCATCAGCTGAACCACGCCCCAAAGCAGATATACCGTTGTGACTTCCCAGACTGCAATCGCACATTCGTCCGCCTGGATCTTTGCAACCGTCACAAAGACCGGCACTCTGCGAAGGGCTCGACATTGAGTAGACGAGATTCGATGGTCGGTCAGTCGTCACCTGTGGAGTCTGTGCGTCCTCAGCTCGGTGGAACAAACAGTCCAGCTTCCCCAGAAATCAGCCGGCCCCAAAGTGCCATCTCCAAGTCGCACAAAGCTGGATTCCAGTTCAATTCAGGCAGGGATGTAAATGGCAGCCCATTCAGTCCCGTGGGGAGCACCACTGCTACCGGCTATCCGCTGGCCGGTTCTTCAAACAGCGCTGCAGGGTATCCTAATCACGACTCTGGTGGCTACGTGAATGGGCATGGTGGCCATAACTCGCCCCAGTCGCGGCGACAGAGCATACAGGCCAACAATGGCACTTACGGAGTTCTCTCACCAGTCTCCACCCAGCACGGCGGCTACCATAATCAACAGTCACACACGCCACACGCAACGGCTGCGATGCCCTATGTAGCACCGCAAAACTTCCCACCATTTTCGTTACCGCCATCTGACTTTGCGACTGCCTCAATCTCCAACATGTCGCAAGACGCCACGCATGGATATGAGCCGGAAGCTCCCGGCGATTTCGGCGACCCAAATCAGAACCAGTCTTCTAGCGACATGATGCTCTTAGATCAGATCGGAGCACAGCCAACGACTATTCCCGTGTTTGGCGAAGGATTTTCCAACAAGTCCCCTTATTCGTCTATCCCCGATGACCTGGTGGCATATCTCTTTAGTACGAATGCGCCAGATGCTTCGCCCACGATGGGTCACATGATGTCCGGCAACCAGTACTCCAGGTAAGTGCAAGCTTGACATGTCATTGGCGGTAACCGGAAGCTGACCCTCCTACACAGTTACGGCGACTACCAGACACAGTACAGCGTGCCATATTATGGGCCTGACGCCGGGCCACTTGGCTTTTTCCCGCCATCGAACCAGCCCCAGCAGGTCATGTCTGTTACAAACCTGCTGGACCAGAATCTTCCCGAGTCTATTCTGTCTGAAGAGAAGAGCCAGGAAATCTTCGACTTCATCAGAGACAGATTCCACGAGAATGACCATGCGCCGGTCGAAAGACAGCGCGACAATATTCTCGAGGGCGATCGTAGCGACGACAGCCATTTGCTCAGCCGCAGGATGATGCAGCAATACATTGGCTCTTACTGGCTACACTTTAGCGATCAGGTCCCAATCTTGCACAAGCCGACCTTCCTGCCAGACAAAACCCCAAACCTGCTCCTTCTCGCAGTGATATCGATCGGAGCTGCCTGCCTCGATAGGACCCACAGCCCGCAGGTGACTCAGGCTGGTGCGCAGCTTTCAAATTTTCTGGCATGGCACCTTCGATGGGAGATCTTCATGGACGTCAACTTCAGACCACCGGCCAAGCTGTGGATATTCCAGACGCTCATTCTGCTAGAGCTATATGAGAAAATGTACTCAACAAGAGAGCTCCACGAAAGAGCACACATTCACCACGCCACGACAATCACTTTGATGCGGAGAGGCAGGTCTCTCATCGGAAGATCCGCGATGGACTCCCCGCCAAACTTGCGAGACGACAAGTCGGCTGTCAACGGGTCTCGGCAATCATCGACATCGGCCCAGGCTCAAACGCCCGATGAGTGGTGGAACCACTGGATAACGAACGAGACGACACGGCGGACCGCATTTGCAGCATTTTTGCTGGACTCAATACACGCGACCATGTTTGGCCATTCGACGGTCATGGTGGCTCATGAAATGAGGCTGCCTTTGCCCTGTGATGACCAGCTCTGGAAAGCAACCAGCGGCGCCGAGGTTGGCAGGATTGAGTCGAACTTGATGTCAAACGGGATCAAGCCCATTTCCTTCCTAGAAGGTCTAAAACGCACTCTGGGCCACCAAGAAGTCCGGACAAATCCCTTTGGCCGGCAGATCCTCATGGCAGGTCTCTTGAGCGTTAGTTGGCACATGAACCAACGTGATTTGCAGATCAGCACGTTGGGCAATGGCATCTCGCAGGCTCTTGGCGGCCGCGATAGGTGGAGGTCGACCCTGACGCGAGCATTCGATTCGTGGAAGACAGATTTTGACAAGTCTATACAGCGGCTCGAGGCTGCTGCGGACCCTTACAGTTACGAGAAGCGAGGCGAGTCTCACATTGTGTTCGAGAGCCGGAATGTCCTGCACCACCTGGCCCACATGGCCATGCACGTCGATATTGTAGACTGCCAGATCTTTGCCAGGGCCAAGCGATTGCTCGGGCGGGCGATAGGCTCGCAGGATCTGAACAGCGCGCAGAGGCGGATGAGGGACCAGTGGGCACCATCGGCGAAGGCACGCGACGCCACATTTTACGCTATAAAGTTTTTGTGCTCCGTACTGCTGAACGAGGATACGAGCTCGCCACAGTCGGACGGCACCGGCAGCGTGTCTGGGGTGGCCTACGTCGCGCGCGATGACGTTTTGCTGAACCGGCCCTGGGTGATGTACTTTGCGGCACTATGCATCTGGTGCTATGGGTACGCACTGGAAGGGCCGTGCCCGCAGACACAGGCGCCGAGCTCGCAGCATGAGAAGGTCGACCGGATGCGCAATTACTTGCAGCGACTCGGGGCGGTGAGCTCGCCCGAGGACTTAAAGCTGACAAGAGGCATCAACCAGAACAGCGCGCTGCTGATGGTTCTCAAGGACTCATTCGCGTCAACGCGCTGGGAGCTGCTCCATGAGGGCGCAAACCTGCTGGGCAACTGCATCCAGCTGAATGCGACGCCTGTGCCGTGATGGGATGGCATTCTAAAGTTTTTTTTTACTTTTTCTTCTCGTCGTAAACAAAAAGCATGAGAGCAAGGCCTATGGTACGAGATGAGGTGGCATTATGGTTCTTCACTGTTGCATTGGCAAGCGGCTTCATGATTGCCCTCGGACGACGGGACTGCCCGTGGGATGATGACAAGGAAACGTCGACATTTTGCTTTCCAACAAATATACCCCCTTAGAATGGTTTTATTTCCCCTTTGATCCATCACAGGTCCAGAACTAGACGGACGCAGGCAGTGTGAAATGTCGTGTTGCCAGTTGTGCCATGCCCCAAACCCCGTTAGCTCCGGAGTCCGAGGTGAGGAGGAGGTGTGGGGGCCTGGCGGGGTGCTTTGTGAGCTTCTTGCGGAGTAATGCGGGAGGCTCGTGATGTGGGAGATGCTCCGTTGCCGGATGGCGGGCCGGACAAGAACGCGTGGGCAAGCGTGGGCAAGCCAGGGAGGCGGCGTCAGCGTAACCATCGGAGGAACGATGGCGGGTTCTGGGGTTGGGGGCGTCCGTGCCAGCCAGGCGGGCTTTCGGGTCGGCGATAAGGTGCTGCTCTCCAAGACCCAATTGTTTCCACTTTTGACGACTTACGTTGAGAGAGGATAGCTTTCGACAAGAACTCACCTCTTCCCCCACAGCTGGGCCAAGCGGGTGTCGTCTTACGAGTCTTGACAGCAGCCCTGAACCGGTATCTTGTTGTACTCCGAGCCTGGTTGTCAAAACTTTTGGGCCCAGCATCTATAACGTCACCAGCCGGATTTTGAGGTCAACGTCATATCTCGTGCCTCGTGCCTCGTGCCGGACCGGACGAATCCAAGAAAAGATAGAAAACGCTGCGGCCATGACCCTCTTGACGGAACTGCCGCCCGAAATCATCCATGGCGTGCTCGCCCACGTCGATCCGCAGGACCTTGCCCGCGTGCCCCTCGTCTGCCAGGCGCTCCGGTACGCTGTCCAGGATAACACGCCGCTCTTCAAGGCCGTGTACCTTGCCCACCTCGACACGCCGCCTGCCGATGCCGTCGGCGGGGGCTTGCAGTGGGAGCAGCTCCTCAAGGATTATGTGCGGCTGCGGGTCGTGTGTGGGCGGAAGAGGGTCAATGAAAAGGTACAGTGGAAACTCACCCTTTTTTTATATAAAGAATCGGAGAGAAGAAGGTTATCTCTCAATTCATACGCTTGCTGTGGCACATGTGCCTGTCTTTTGTGCGGAATGAGGGCTGACCCAAATCGCCATCCTGTAGAAAAAGGAACTGCCGTTCGTGTACAACACCGTGACGGCCCTGCTGAGGAACGCCGCAACGACAGAGGCCGCATCCGCGTCCGCGTCGTCGGCCGCGGATCAGGTATCTCGCAATGCGCAGCTCCTGGCCTCCCTGTTCGCCGACGAGACGAACCAGGCCGCCTTCCTGTGCCGGTCGTCCATCTACGAGCGAGCTCGTGCTGAGACGATCTACAAGCCCAACTCCAGCACTAGCACCAGCACCAGCGGCAGGAGTACTTCTAGTACGACGGCGATGACGACGACGACGCACACTGGTAGTGGCAGTGACAATACCGACAACGGCGTCAACTGCGACAGCAGCAACCTTCCAAAGAATGACCACATGCGCAGCGCAAAGCTGCACTGCCTGTACGGCAAGCCGATCCACTTCGCCCACCCAGAGTCCCGCCGCACGCGACACGGCAGGATGAGACCCTTTGCCTGCTCTCGTGTGTACGACCTGCGGCAGTACACGACGCAGACGCAGTGGGGACCCTTTATGGACGACGACGGCAGCGGCGGCCTGCGCGTGGACTGGGAGATGGTCGAGGCCATCATGATTGTGATCGGCGCCAACCTCCGGAACCTCGGGCTCGAGACGTACCCGATCTACAAGAATTTTTGGGCCACGCCGTTTGCCGGGGTCTGGCCTAATTCGTACACGGGGGTGATGCCCTTATTAAGTAATGACGACAACGACGACCTAAGCGACGACAGCGCCGCGACACCGTGCGAGAACTGCTCCAGGCCGATTTCCGTGCCGCCGCAGGTCCCCGGCGAGCAAGATGAAGCAGACGTCGACGATGATCTCGAGGATGGGGCCGGCGGCGGCAAGGGGAAGAAGAAAAAGAGGAAACCGCCCGGCGACCCCTACGGCATCAACGGCACCTGGCTACGCGCCGTGTGTTTCCTCGACTACAGCGACTTCTTTGCCTATAACTTTGCCCAGGAGCCGCACCACTCGCTCCCCGCCAGCGTGCCGCGCCCGGCCATTGACGTGGGCGAGGCGACCCGGCTGATCCTGATGAAGATTGCCGTCACCGAGGTCGAGGAACCGGGGCCCGAGGACGGGCAGGGAATGCCCGTCGTGCACTTCCGCGGCCTGTCGCGGTCGCTGGACGATAGCTGGGACGACAATGCGAACTCTGATTTGGCAGGTACGATTCCCATCCGAGAGGTGTGGTTTTTTAAGTTAGATGTTGATGCTGTTGGTTCCTGGTGCCTAGCGCTGGGAGACACAACATACCAGTACCTCGTGTTCTTGCTGACCAGTGGCCATCCTTGGTTATAGGCACCGTCAGACTGACGAAAGAGGGCGAGGTCCGGTGGACTACGGTCTCTATATTCGCGGGTGTCGAGCGCTGGAAGAGCGAGAGCGTGCAGATTGGCGGCGTCAAGTCGGCCCGGGGCGTGCTTGGGAATTGGTTTGACAGGTGAGTTGTTCCTTATTTTTCCTTCAGTCTCCCCCTTAGATATCCTCATTATTGTCTGAAAGGACAGGCTCGGAAATTCTGCGAGGTGCAAGAGGGAATGAAATCTGAGCCGGTCTGGCCAACCCCCCTCGCCTTTTATTGAAGATCTCCGGTATTTATTTGCCGAACTATTTGTTCCTCCACGCGTTCTAACCCACCCCTCCCCCCGAAAACAGAGACTACGATCCACGCGGGCCCGTCGGCCCCACGGCGTTCTGGAAGATATCGGACCGCATTGCGGCCAGCAACCACGAGCAGCGCGTCATGCTCAACGACTTCTTGCCCGTCCTCGACGCGGTGGCCATGGAAGACGATATTGAATACGAGTCTGACAGCGACGACGAGGAAGAAGACGACGATGATGGTCATGAGCACAGTCACGGCGGTGCGGGCCACGACGACGAGGTCATTGGAGGCACCGAGGACGAGTACGGCGATGACGACGAGGATGGACATGACGATGGGGAGACGGACTCAGAGGACGAGGCGGCGCAGGCGCGGTTCCTGGCCAGCATGCCCGAGATTGAAATCATTGACGGCACGGACATTGAGATTGTCGGGTCCCAGATTATTTGGACGCAGAGGGACTGATCATTTTGTTGTTCCCCAACACACACACACACACACACACACAAGTACAACGCACAACGTACAACGAATATTTCATCCTGGCCAAGCGATCTAAATCGGCATAAAGCTTTCATCCCTACTTACGCCCGCTATGTAGTGAAGAAAAAGAAAGAAATACAGCCCATTATGATGTTCTAAGAGTTTACAACTTTTGCCATGTCTTTGGCACGAAAGCAGCGCGCTTACCGCGCCCCCGACATTCGTGTTTTCCGTCATTATAGTCCGTGACCCCGCCCCCCGGCCTTTTGGATCACCTCTTTTCCCTTCCCATTACACCATGATCCGCCGCAAGCCCTCGGTCCCGCCGAGCAGCCGCCTCCCGGTCACCGCGCACCGGCCCTTGCCGCTCTCCCATTTGCCTTCCCGACTGTCTGACCCGGACCCGGACCCGCCGCCGGCCATAAACTCCTCCTGCTTCGGGTGCGCGCCCTCGACCCAGCGGTGGATGCACGTGTAGCAGTACACGACGCCCGTCTGGCACGCCGTGGGCGTCGTCATGTCGTCCTCGCATATCGGGCAGAGCTCAGAGTCCTCGGGCGCCGGGACCGTCAGGATCGGGAGCATGGACGGGGTGGCGATCGGCGCGTTCTCGGCTGCTGCCGCTGCTGCTGCTGCCACCGCCGCCGAGGATGGTGATGACGGAGAAGACTGGCTTGTCTTGTCTGCAGGTTGTTGCTGTTGTTGGGGATTGGTGTTGGCACTGGTGCTGGCGGAAGCAGGAGCCGGCGGCGAGAGCAGGCCGAGACCCGATATTATCGGCGGCGGCAGCTCGAGCGTCTCGGTGGCCTTGCGGGACAGCTGCTTGGCAAAGTCCGAGGCGTACCACCATTCGAGGAACTTGAGCGCGAATATGCTCGTCGGGAGGAGCACGCTCACGCTGCCGAGCAGCCGGGGGCCCAGGGTCCGGGGGTTGAAGAACCCGGCGAAGCCGCTGCCAGGACGGTTGCCGCCCGCCACTGCTGCTGCGGCTGCGGCAGCGGCGGCGGCAGTAGGCTTGCTGAGCTCGTCGATGGCGTGGTAGTCTGCGCCGTTCATGCGGCGCACGCGGGTCCCGATGAGCCAGAGGAGCGGGCTGTGGTACTTGCTCCCGTCAAAGAGGTACGCGAGCTGGAACGCGACAATGGCGAAGTAGTAGGCCGCGTGCACGCTCGGGTACACGTTGCGGACGAACCACTTGTAGTAGTGCATGATGCGCTGCTTGACCGTGGGATCCGCGGGCATCCGGGTGTAGCTGGAGCCCAGCAGGGCGCGCGGGGCCTCGATGTCGTACGTGTCGTCGAGCTTGCGCTTGATGTAAGGGATGCCGACGCTCACGGCGAGGTTCCTCCACACGTCGGCCGTCGTGAGCCTCAGGGTCTCGCGGACCACGGCCGGGCTCGACGCCGATGCGCGCGGGATCTCGGCGGCCAGGGCCTTTTCACGCTTCAGGCCGTAGAAGTTCTCGGTAAAGGAGCCGCCCCGGGTGAGCAGGAAGTGCCGCTCCACGAGCACCATGAGGAGCGCGTACAGCTCGTCGAACGAGTTGAGCGGCCGCAGCAGGTACCGCGGGTAGCGCTGCGTCGCGACCGTCATGAGGTACCGCAGCGTCGGCGGCAGCAGTGAGCCGAGCTGCTGCTCCGACAGGAGCTCGAAGAGGGATGGCTTCTGGTCGTCAAACGAGCCCCGGAGGGCCGCCATGAACTCCATGGCGCTGTGGGTGTATTGTCGCGCTCGAAGTGCGGCGCGGAGGGGTCGGTTGTATGCGTGTCTCTGTGTTGTTGGGGCTATTGAATCATGAGCCGGGACGGATCGCAGCTCTCGGTAGTTAGTGTCGGTCGGTCGTACGGCGCGAAGTGATGAGTGTGGGAAAGAGTCAGGTCTTGATGTTGAGATTGTGATGCGACTGGCCACTGCTTGCTGTCTCGGTTGCAGGGGCACATCGTCAACTAATGCCGAGGTCTTGGGCCCTGGTCTCCCCACACTCCGTGTCCATATGCGCTCAGTTTGACTCTGCACACAGTACAGCCTTTAGTCAAACTAGGTCGTGCCTTTGGGCCAGCATTACCATACGCCATTTAGTTGAGCTTGAAACATGAGATGTTCCTCCGATTGAGATTTAATGATAATCGTGTTCATTACTTCGTATACTATCAAATCATTCGCTCGTCGCTCTATAGAAAGTATCAAGTCGACTTTTTACCACTAACACCTTGTCATGACTTCCATTTTCATGTAGTGGAAATCGACCTTACCGTCTCACTGACTCTCTTTGACGGTCCTCTGTTCGTGGGCCACGACACGTTGTCAGACATTTAACCCCTCTTGTGCCTCTGACACGAGTTGCGTGCTCAATTATCGTCCAAACTTTGTATGATCAATGCCGAATTGCGATATTCAAGCTTTGGCTGTTTTGTTTGATGATTGCTTTGCACACAGTCAGCTAAATGGTCGAACGCAGTCTGTCGAGGCAACTAACCTGTGCGAAGATGTGTCGGCCAACCTGAACGGACTCGTCCAGGCCTTGCTGGCGGTGCCAGAAACTGTCGCAAAGTCAGCAAATAATCAACTGAGTCCCCGTGAATATGACTTGTTGGACGCTTACGCTTGCTCGGGGCTCGATCCTTTGACGGACATCTCTCTTGCCTCTTCCTCGAGTGCCTGTCGCGTGATCTTCTCGCCACTTTTGACTGTGGGAGGAGTCGGCTTCTTGGTCACATCCTCCCCGATGCTCTCCTTGAGCATGCGCCGGCGCATGCCAAATCTTTCAGCCTTCTCCTTCTGCAGTCCAGGACTCTCAATCTGGCTAAGAACATGCCTAACAACAAACTGCAATGCTAGATAGATGTGCTCGGAAAGCAAGATGCTGAGCAGCAGGCCCCAGAGCTTGATTCCCCAGGGTTCGCCACCAGGGCCCTCAGTCTCGTTGTTGAATAGGAACACAATTGCAGAGCTGACAATGCTGCCAAGCCAGGACAGGAAGCCAAGCGAGTTGAGCCAAGGTCCAATTGAGTCCGCACGCCAGGGGATCGGGCGCTGGCTTGAAACGGCAATCTTCATGGCGTCGGATCGAAGCTCAATCCAGTTATTGATAAGGAAAGAGAGGGGGGCCAAAGGCCAGATGCACGAAAATAAGGAGAGATAGCCTGTCGAGGAAATGAACTGTTAGTATTTCTCGGTTACAGACAGCACAATGAAACCCCAGAAGATATACTCACCAAATTGCACGACCATTTCACGAAGGTCAGAGGTAACGTCATAGCACCCAAGGCTTGCTTCGTAGCGCACTCGCTCCAGGAATGTATGCTCGCCCTCGGGGTCTTTGGCAGCTACTTCCTTGCTGGTGACCTTCTCTACCTGCTGCGTGGCCTTGCGCTTGATGATGGGGACGATGGTCTCGAGGAGAAAGTTGACCACTTGAGCAGTCACTGTGAAGTAGACAATCTGGTTCTTCAGCCTGTCTTTGTTGATTTCGAAACTCTGAGTTGTAATGGCACCCTTGGCCGAAACCGCCTCGGCCGTGACACGGAAGATATCCAGATATGGTGCAAGAAGGTTGCCAAAAGGCATGTACACAAAGGCTGTCAAGAACAGTGGTGTGTATGATGTGATGAAGTTGATGAAGAACAGTTTCTGTACTAAGGCAGCGTTGTGTGCTAAATTTTGACGTTAGCTTCGTTCAATGGTGTCATTTGGGGGGGTGGGGGTGATGCCTTACCGTCTTCTGTCTCGTAGTTCTCTGCATCCGTGAGCTTCTCTGCAAAGTTTCCAAGGATTGTAGAGAGCAACGGCAAGACGCCAGTCAGAATTAGTGTGGGTGTGAAGACGAGATATGTCTTGAATGGCCCATCGTAGATCTGGGAGATGAAAATCTCCACAGACAGACAAAAGAGGTAAACGGCTCCAAGGATCACAAGGCATCCCGCAGCGAAGGGAATCTGAAGCAACTGCGTCTTGAAACGGTTGATGGGGGAGTACACTTTGACAGCCTCGCCTGTGACGGGGTCGGCAGTCTCGTGGTCCCACTTGAAGTCGCTTCGGGGATGCTGGATCTTGTGAACTCCACGAACTCCCCACTGGACAGCCAGATCGACCTCTTTCTGCTTCCACCACTCGAAGAAGACAAGAGTCCAGATAGAGTTGACCACAGCGTAGAGGAAGGAGTAACGGCCCAGTATGAGCCAGGAGGCAAAACCAAATCCCGCGAGAGCGACGAGGAAGTTGAAGTAGGACTGCAGGAAGGCGAAGTAGAAGGCCACCTTCTCGCCGAAACGATCTCGGATGTCGTTCAACTCTTGCTCGGTCAGGACATACTTTGAGCTCCATTCCTTAATCCATCGCTTATTGAAGGCGTGGTCATGCAGGGGAAAGATGGAGACGACACGACTCCAGCGCCCTGATCCCGGGGTGATGCCAGCCCCTCCGTCATTTTTGGGCCGAGTGATGAGGAGGTAGACGAGCCGCAGCCGCTCGGCATCGCTGATGGGCTCACCCTTGAAAGCGGCTGTCACGTCCTTGTCGGGGGCAGCAGCCCGCACGCCATAGAGCCAGTCCTGAACGCGCTCGCGGTAAATTTGGGTACTGAGATACTGCTCGGAGGCTACCTTGACAAAGATGAGGAGGGAGGAGTCGTGGCCATCGCGCACTTCAGTGGCCAAGCCGATCTTTGTAAGGTCTTCAACAAGCTGAGTGAAGGAGGCCTCGGCCTCGGCCCGCTCTTTGGGGTCTTTCGGGATGCTGAAGTGGATGGCATAGTCGACACTGCGGGACGGTTAGACGCCAGATGGTTCTGTCACGATTGAACCTCGAAAAGGGAGTGTCATGGCAAGCATACCCCATGTTTGTGTTCAGGCCTGGGCTATCGCCCTTGGAGGCGTACAAGCTTGTTAAGCTCGACATTGTGAATCACGGTGGTCCCCAGGACGTGCTCAGATGGTTATCTGTCGGTTGAGGATGTGCGAAGGAGAAGAAAGTCGCAACTGAGCCGAGCTGAGACTTCGAAGCAGAAGTATCGCGAATCTTGGAACTGTGCAATTCTTGATTTCGAGGTGCAGCAGGGCCAGGCAGGGCATGCAGGTGGCCTGGCCTGGATTCCGAGGTGGGATGGTCAACGTCATGGGCGGGGTTCTGCAATTGGGGAGCTCCAGAGGCCGACGCTGCGTTTTCTGCTAGGATTAAGCTCAAAGATCCCCAGCCCTGCTTCATGATCCACGGCTTGAGCCGATCTCCCACCCGCCGTTTCGAGGCTTCTCTGCTGCTGCTGCATCGTGGTGCTAGCAGGGGCAAGGGAAGCTCTCGTGGGTCCGCAGCTCGCTATGTCATGCACAAGGGCACCCTATGATGCCATTATCGCACCGCGCACGCTTGTTCTGACAGCATTCCACACCACCACAGGAGTACTGGTCCGGCCTCCCTTCCCAAGGTTGCAGCCTCAGCCGTAGCCGTTGCCCGACTCCTGATCAGCTGCTCAACTGCACCACATTGAGCGGTAACCGCAATCTGGAATGGGTATCGTTTGGCAGCTTCTGACCCGGCGGCCGGACGAGTGGGAACGCCCGACTCTTCTTGACTATATCCTTGACTCGCCTCTGCGGGCTGTCGTCGCCTGGCTGCATCTCCTGTTTCTCTGGCTGCGAGGAATCCCTGTGCAAACTCCCAAGGGCCGCCGGCCTCTGACAGTCGTTTGCATCTCCGACACGCACGACTCTGTCGTGCCCAGCGTCCCCACTGGCGACCTGCTCATCCACGCCGGCGACACCACGAGCGACGGGTCTGCTGCCTCTATCCAACGTCAAATTGACTGGCTTAGTACCCTGCCGCACCAGCACAAGGTTTTTGTCGCTGGTAACCACGACAATTACTTTGATCCCGCTGTCAGAAAGGAGGAGGACGCCTGCGGCGACCACAAGCTCGACTTCAAGGGTATCCACTATCTCGAGCACGAGGCCCTGAGCCTCTCTTTTATAGATGGCCGTCGTCTTAACCTTTACGGCGCTCCCGGCATCCCCGAAATTAGCGGTTTTGAAAATGCGTGAGTCCAGTCTACGTTGCAGATGTTGAACCCCAGATCTAATTCGCACTACTAGATTTCAATATCTAACGCATGATGACCCGTGGATTAACCAAATACCAATGAACACCGACATCCTGATAACCCACACGCCTCCGGTAAGCTGTCTGTTTCCAACGTATTGTGATATCCAGTACTAAGGACTAAACTCTCAAGCTCCACCATATGGACCTCAACCTGGGATGCCCAAGTCTTCTGGCGGAGCTCTGGCGTGTAAAGCCGGCCGTCCACATCTTTGGCCATGTTCACTGGGGCAGAGGCGTGCGGGCTGCGTACTGGGACGACTGCCAAACCGCATATGAAAAGTTCATGTCACGCAGGACACATGGACCTATCTACGACATGATTCCCACCACGGCCTGGGTTGATGTGCTACTGCTCATCTGGCTCAATGTGAAAGCACTGCTCTGGCAGTGGTTTATGCTCGGCGGTGTCAGGCCAAATGGTAGCGTCATGGTCAATGCCGCCGTGCAAGACGGCAATACTGGCAAACTCGTGAAGAATGCTCCCTTCACGATTGTGCTCTGAGGACGACTAGGCAAAGAGGGAAATGGCCACGATGAACACTTTACATTATTGTGTATTTTGGACTTGCCTGAAATGCATCTCGTGACAAACGCCAACGCTTACCGGCATGCCTGCCATAATTTCTTACAAACACCCCTCCTGATGGCACGACGTGAATTGAAACTGGCGAATATGGAGAGCATGCATGGCAGAAACAGACAAGTAAGATATTCACTGCTCGTCCATCAACACAACACGAGGTCAGTTCTTGAGCAGCTTTTCCACGTCATGAGAACATCGTGGATGCGACTGCCTTGATAATGGAACACGCCATATCATGAGCTAGTGGCAGAAAACGGAGCTGTCGGATCGCATCGGGCTGCAGGCTTCTTCACAGGTATAGCCGCGAAGGAATGTGAGACAGTTGGAACGTATGCCGTACAGGTCTCACTGTGTCAGGTCCGGTCCGCGATCGACCGCGTCGCGCCCAAGAGGCAACATCGCAGCAACTGCCAAACTAATCCGCGAGAACCTGCGGCGTAATTACTCTCTAGACTACTGAACAGAACACATGTTCTCTTGTGAGATTGAACTATTATGTTCTTTCCGTTGAGCCTACTGAGTGAGGAGCAACCACCAGGACTTGGGGATCCGCTAAGAAATCGAATGTCTTACCTACTCGGCATCATGCCGAAAGTCTCATAAGCATTCCCTTGTCCGCCGGAAACCCAGGGCGACGATACCACGGCATTCTTCTCGCACCCCATGCACCAGCTGTCTTCTCGCTAGGATCCGAGGTATGGCTCGCATGTCATTTAATCCAGGCCGGTGCCACTTCTCGCGGCCCACTGCATATCCTATTTCGCTCGATAATGCAACTCGACTCGCTCGCTTTTGACATCTCGTAACTGGGAGGCAAGTCGCCCTTCAAGCTGCCTTCGGGCGCCAACAGCCTGTCATTATCTATTTCAAACCCTTGGGCACGATTTGCCATCTGAACATTCTTTTAGCATATTTCTAGTCTAGACCATGGCTACATACGCTCTTTCAAATCACTACGCCGGGCCTAGTCTCCTAGGCGGGTTCGACTTCTTCACAGGCGCCGATCGCAGCAATGGATTCGTTGAGTAAGTACTAGAGTTTCCTTGCTTCTTAAGTTGAAACTAACACACGTGTTTTATCCTCAGCTATTTGAACCAGGACGCCGCAATGGCTCATGGCTTGGCCTCCATCCAGGACGGGAACCGCGTGCGGCTTGGTGTTGATTCCACCACCGTCCTCGCAACCAACGACACCGGCCGGCCCAGCGTGATGCTCACAAGCAAGGAAAGCTTCACCCATGGCCTGTTTATCGCAGACTTTGATCACATGCCTGCATCTTCTTGTGGATCCTGGCCAAGTTGTAAGTGGCGGACGCTCGGCCGTCTCAGAACATACCCTTCGAAGCACAGGTCGACAACTAACGAGCCGCTATAGTCTGGGCCTTTAACGATAACAATGAGACAGTGTGGCCAAAGGGCGGCGAGGTCGGCATCGTCGAAGGTGCAAACAACGCCGCCAGAAACTTGTTCTCGGCCCACACGGAGGACGGTTGCACTCTGCCGGACAGCGGGTTCTTGGGCGAGCAGGGCCCCAAACAATGCGACTCAAGCGTGAGTGATATCGCAACGGGCAGATCGGCCGTCGTCGGCAGGATGAGTCGAAGCTAAGCGTTTTTCATACTATGCATATAGGACGGCCTTCTCGGATGCAACTATGCTGCTCCTGCGCGCGATCCCACTTCGTTTGGTGATGCTTTTAATGCTGCAGATGGAGGAGTCTACGCTCTAGAGTGGGACGAGGCGTATCTCAAGATGTGGCACTTTCCACGTTCAGGCATTCCAACCGACATCCAGGTCGGCCAACCTCAGCCATCAGAATGGGGTTTGCCGCATGCGCTATTTGGCGGCCCAGGCTGTGATACCGATACTTACTTTTACAACATGAGCCTAGTCCTCAACATCGTATGCCTTTTCCTTTCCCCCCGATGAAAAGTCGGATTACACGCTCACTAACTACTATGCAGAACTTCTGTGGCAACTATGCCGGCAATCTCTGGACTGAGACAGACTCTTGCAACCAGCTTGCTTCGTCGTGCGAGGCGTATGTCGCAAGCCATCCGGAGGCTTACAGCGAAGCGTGAGCGGCCACTTCATAAATACCAAATGGTACGGTACAGGTGGCTGACGAATGAAAAAATTACACAGGTTTTGGGATATCAGGTACATCGACGTCTACGAGAAGACTTCTCCGCTTGCGAACAGCGGGTCGCGCTCAACGCCGCATCCTTCGATCCCGATCCCGAGCCCGGAGCCAGCATTGCCTGCCAATATCGTCGTCACGAAGACCATCGTTCTCAGCCAGGCACCCGCGCCTACGACGGGCCCGCTTGGGCTGAAGAAGATCGGCGGATATGTCCTGCTCGGCTGCTATGAGTTCAATGATGGCTACGAGAGATTTGACCAGATGCTGAGCTCGACGGCCATGACCAACAAGCTCTGCATCTCGACATGTAGGAAAATGGGAAGGCCCTACTCGGGCGTCAATCATGAGTACGGTACCGCCTGACTGATTTCTTCCCCCGCATATGCAAACAAGGATTTACCCATCACACAAAAAAAATTGATGCCTATTTCACTAACTTGGTGTGATTTCCCTTTATACAGCACTTGTTACTGTGCCGCTAAACTCGGTGACGCCTTGGCACAGAGCCTAACGAGCTGCACGATGCCGTGTCCCGGCGACGAGTCCCAGTTTTGCGGCGGGCCGGGGGCGAGCCGCAATACCTACGGTAGCAACAGCACGTCTTCGGCTGGACTCTTCACCGTCTACGGCGACCTGGCCGAAGAGCCGCTGCCGCCAAACGCGCCGGGAAAGGGCAGCGACGGGCGGGACGGCGGCGTCGTCATGACCCGCGTCGCGTACACGGCCATATGCTCGACGAACTCGGCGGAGCTCTGCGAGTATGGGTACTACGCGACCGTCACTGCGAAGAATGCATGCGCTGCCACTACCACGGGCGCGGGAACGAATTTGAGCAGCAATGGCAACTGCATGGGTGGTGGTGGTGGCCTCAACCAGGCGAGCTACGGCAATTCTCTCGTCTACCCCGCCGTGCCGATGGCTACAATCACGCAGACCTGCGACGCCTGCGGCCCGAAGAACCAGAGCACCGTGACTCTGACGGTCCCCGGCGCTGTAGCAGCTACTGCAAGCGGCACGGTCGAGGAGGACGAGGATGTTACGATCACGCTGGTCCGGACAGTGCTGCCGCTGACCGCAGATGCCTCCTCCTCCTCCTCCGGCCGAAAAGTGCTGGCACCACCGCCAAGCGGATATACCTCGCAGACGGCGACAGCAGCAGCTGTTGGAACGCAGACTCCCGCCGTCGCCGTGGCTGCCGGGACTGCGCCGGGGCCGGGTCTCGGATGGCTGTCTGCGGGGTCCGGAGGCGTGCTGCTAGCTACCTGGCTGGGCGTACTGGGTTTGGTTGTGTTATTCTGAGCAGTCTCACAGGCGTTTCTCTCTCCCAAGCAATGTGAAATCAGGTCTAGACTAGCCCAGGCGCGAGTATCTAAGGCGTTGTGTATTGAGCCAGGGCCTGCAACGGGACACAGGCCAGTGGTGCACCGAGGACGGACCTTTCTTCTTGGGAGGGGCGTTGCGTGTCGACGGGGTCGGATGCACATCGTACTTAGCACTCGGTTTCCCGTTGCACGACGGGCATACTGAAACATAACACCCGCTGCATCTCTTCCTTTTTCGTCTTTTTTTTTTTTTCTTTTTTTCTTTGTAGAGTACGATTTCTTGTGGATAAGTCAAAACCCATCTTCTTTTTCGCGTCTTGTTTTGACAGGTGACTTTATCTTAGCTTTCCTACTCCTGTTTCTCAACAAACAGAACCCCGTGTGATCTTTTGACCAAGTGTACACTACTTGAAACACGTGCCCCATGCTCCCCCAGCTACACCACCAGTCCCGAAGCGGACAATCTCTGAGGCTCTGCGGCAGCTTGACGTACATGTACTCGGTACGGCATGATCAGCTGGCCGTTGGCGGCCCGCTTGATCTGACAGCGGGCGTTGTGCCCAGGTGTCATCGGAACCTATCTGACGACGACACACTTGGGAGAGGGAAGGGCTTGTGCGAGAACGGGGGCGGGAGGGCGGAGTTTGGCATGTGAAAATGCCCGACAGATGCGAGCCGGCCTGGCCACATGCTCATAATTCTTTTCGCAGGTATGAAAAGCCAGTAAGCACATGCACATGGCGTTGCTGATGAAGAGCTGTCACGAGGACAATTGGAAAATGGGCGTCGGGCTGATAATTATTACGTCACCGGCGGTGGACGCGGGCGGCTTCAGTCCGTCCTTTGGCTGACACGGTCTAATAGAATGCCACCCGACACTGTAAAGAAGGAGGAGGAGACCTCGAAAGGAAAAAAAGACCCCACGGCGGAATTGGGGCGTTGCCGGGGCAGATGCTGGAGAATGGAGAAGGCCCGTCTGTGGTCTGTGGTGGGGGCTGGCCGGCTCTGCTGCTGTTGTTAACCTCGGCACGAGCGCGAGTAAGGATCCGCATCGTCATGTCGTGCGCGCGTTTAGAGGCCGGCCGGGCACATTATGCTCCTCCTGGCACTGGGGACAGGCATGACCTTTATTAGACGCACGCTTGCCGTTCTGCAACACCCGGGGATCTCGCTGTGCGCGCCCGGCAACAAAGCGTGCAACGTGCAGCGTCTGTGTAAAGCAAGCCAATGCCAGCGGTCGCATGGTCTAATGGCTGGTGTTGAGAAATACAAAGCCTCTCTCTCTGCCTCTGTAGTTGTCGAAGAGCCGGCCGGACCAGGCCCAGGCTAGGCTGTTTTGGCGCGGCAGGTCCGTGGCTTCAGCGCAGGTGGCTCCTTCCGCCGCGGCTCCACGGCTCCTCCGCCTCCACCCTCCCTCCACCCTCCTCCACCCCACGCTCGAGCACAACCCGCACGCACACTCTCCTGGCAGTCGGCCGCACACTTAATTGCCGGCCACGCCGCTACCACTCCCCGTCCCCGTCCCTGTCCCCAGGCTCAATCTCCGTCCGTCGGCCTCGGCTTCTCTCGACTCGCTGCGCCTTCGCCTTCGCCCTGACCTTTTTCTTCCTCTCCCTCCCTCCTCCCACCTCCTCTTCCCTCTTCCACATGATGTGGACACAACTGGCAAAGAACAGGGTCCAAGCTGCCGCCTTCAGGACAACAACCCGCCACCTCCAGTCCCAACCAAAGACCGCCTTCCTCATGGCTCCCGCCGCCAAGCGGAGCAACAGCTCCCTCCCCCAGGGTAAGAGACCGCCCTTTCCGTTTTCCTCGTCCCGCGTGCTGCGAGGCGCCTCCATGTGTACGTGTGTGTGTGCTGACGCGATTCTCTCGGCTTGCCAGGCTACGTTGAGGACAAGTCCAAGGGCCCCATGCTCAGATACCAGGAATCGCTCCCAAAGCTGCCCGTCCCCAAGCTTGAGGAGACCGCCGCCCGCTACGTCAAGTCCCTCAAGGCTCTCCTGAGCCCTACCGAGCTCGCCACAAGCACAAAGGCCGTCCAGGAGTTCATCAAGCCCGGCGGCGTCGGCGAGCAGCTCCAGCAGAGACTCGTCGCCAGGCGCGAGGACCCCAGCACCAAGAACTGGATCTACGAGTGGTGGAACGATGCGGCGTACCTCTCGTACCGCGACCCCGTCGTCCCCTACGTCAGCTACTTCTACTCCCACCGCGACGACCGGAGGCGGCGCGACCCCGCCAAGCGTGCCGCCGCCATCTCCACTGCCGTCCTCGAGTTCAAGAAGGACGTTGACAACGGCACGCTCGAGCCCGAGTACATGAAGAAGCTCCCCATCTGCATGGACAGCTACAAGTACATGTTCAACGCTAGCAGAGTCGCTGCCAAGCCCGCCGACTTCCCCGTCAAGTTCGAGGCCAAGGACCACAAGTACCTCATCGCCGTGCGCAAGAACCAGTTCTGGAAGATCACCTATGAGGTCGATGGCCAGCAGCTCAACACCTCTGAGCTCGAGGCTCAGTTCCGCAAGGTGTACGAGCTCGCAAAGCGCGGCCCGGCGGTCGGTGCTCTGACCTCGGAAAACCGCGACATTTGGACTGATGCTCGCGCCGTCCTCCTTGACGCCTCGCGCAAGAACGCAGTAGCTCTCGAGGCCATTGAGGCGTCTGCCTTCCTTGTCTGCCTTGACGATGCCGCACCTGTCACCAACGAGGAGCGTGCTCACCAGTACTGGCACGGTGACGGCCAGAACCGCTGGTACGACAAGCCTCTGCAGTTCATTATCAACGATAACGGCACCTCTGGCTTTATGGGCGAGCACAGCATGATGGACGGCACTCCCACTCACCGCCTCAATGACTATGTCAACGACGTAATCTTCAACAACAAGCTGGACTTCAGCAACCCCTCTGTGCGCTCTAACCTGCAAGACCCAGTCACCGTCAACTTCGAGGTGACCAAGGAGGTCGAGGCCGAGATTGACCGCGCAGTCAGGGACTTCAACAAGGTCATTGGCCAGCATGAGCTTGCCGTTCAGGCGTACCAGGGATACGGCAAGGGCCTGATCAAGAAGTTTAAGACCTCCCCTGACGCCTATGTTCAGATGATTATTCAGCTCGCATACTACAAGATGTACGGCAAGAACCGCCCTACGTACGAGTCTGCTGCCACTCGTCGCTTCCAGCTCGGCCGCACAGAGACCTGCCGTTCCGTTTCCGAGGATAGCGTTGCCTGGTGTAACTCCATGGCCGACCCGGCGGCCTCGGACGAGGACAAGGTCGCCCTCTTCAAGAAGGCGACCTCTGCACACATTGAGTACATCAGTGCCGCATCTGACGGC
Organism: Microdochium nivale; assembly: GCA_026745475.1. Classification (NCBI taxonomy): domain Eukaryota; kingdom Fungi; phylum Ascomycota; class Sordariomycetes; order Xylariales; family Microdochiaceae; genus Microdochium; species Microdochium nivale. The sequence continues at coordinate 2,863,803 of JANTFD010000004.1, read as the reverse complement.
AAGGGTGTCGACAGACACTTGTTTGGCTTGAAGAAATGCCTCAAGGAGGGCGAGTCGCTCCCTGCCATCTACCAGGATCCCGCGTTCGGATACAGCTCCTCGTGGTTCCTTTCCACAAGTCAGCTGAGCTCCGAATTCTTCAACGGATACGGATGGAGTCAGGTCATTGATGCCGGTTTCGGCATTGCCTACATGATCAACGAGAACAGGTAAGTTCTCATTCCGAGTCTACACAGACAGCGCCATCCCACTAGTGTCAACATTCAACTAATTCCCGCTGCGCAGCATCAATTTCAACATCGTCTCTAAGGGACTCGGCAGTGCCAAGATGAGCTACTACCTGAACGAAGCCGCGAGCGAGATGCGCGATCTGCTCACCCCGACACTCCAGGCTCCCAAGGCCAAGCTCTAAGCATGTGACTTGTGACGTGCCCGAAAACAATACCCGTACACAGACCTATACGAAAGCTGTTTGGCTCGCTGCGAGAAGACGAACCTCGTTCTCAGAGAACACCCAGCTGCCACAAACCCACCGCGACCACCTGTATATAGTAACGATTTGAACCACAAGCCAGCTCTGCTTTACCTAGCTACTGCATAGAAAGGGCAGAGGATGAGAGACGTGCAAGACTGGGCAGACCGGTCTTTGTTTTTGGATTTAGTGGGGTGTATGGACTTACCTATAGATTCCCACATTTAGACAAAAAGAAAAGAGGTGAAATCCAAACAAAAAAGAGCCCGCATTCATTCGTGAGACTGGTTCTGAACCTGGTACGCCGAGGGTCATTCCCTCAGCCCGCTGGCAGCCCTTCATCTTTATCCACACGGGCGTGCCTACTGGCTAGCTGGCTCGCAGGTCCCGAGATTTTGGAAAGCTCGAATTTTTCTTCTTCATGCGTGATCAGCAACCGGACCGACTACAAGATTCGCTCAATATTCAAGACAAAACGATGCCATCATCCATGCACACGCCACGACAAACTCCGCTTTATATACATCTGTATGCTAAGAACGTCACTTCTTCTATCTTGCCTGATCTTTGATCCAACAGAGCTCCTCGCATACAGCCAAGATACGGTGTCGGTGGCTGATATGCTTAGTATTTATTTCTTCTTCTTTCTCTCGCATGCCACCGTCTAGCCTGCATGCTCGACAATCTCGTTGACCATCTCGCCCTTTTCCTCGTCAAAGTATGAGCAAATCTGGTACGGCAGGGGGATCTCCTTGTAGTCGTCGTCCGGGCCGGAGACGACGTTGACGTTGACGCTCGAAGACTTGCTCGTAAAGACGCGTGTGCTCGACGACTCCTTGGACAGGTAGATCTGTGCGCCGTCGAGCTGGTCGAGCATGATGGTGGGCAGCGTGCCCATGACCTGGAGCGCGAAGTTGGACGACTTGACCGCGTCGACGGTCGAGACGAGCGAGTCGATGACGAGCGAGAGGCGCTGCGTGTTCTCGATGGTGATCGCATTGGCCTTGCCCTTGATGACAATGGTGGTCTGCGAGCACCGGCTGATCAGGACCGAGTGCGACATCTCGGCATCGATCTCGATGGGCGTGGCGTGCTTCTCGTAGTTTTCCTACTTGTTGTCAGCGGGTCGGGTCCGGTCGTGTCAAGTTTAAGAAGAGGTGGTTGCAGTCCAAGATACTACTCACGATTATCCATTTACTGCCATCCAGCTCCATCTTCGGAGGCTTCTTGGCGCGCATGCTCTCCGGCTTGGGCTTCTTGCCCGGCGCGGGGGACTTGCCCCGGACCGACGAGTCGCCTGAACCAGATGCTGCTCTTAAAGCTGGGTTCTTGTGAGTCATCTCCGACTTGTCCACTTTGCGCAGCCCCTTGGTCACGGCATCGCCCTTGTTAAGCTCGCTGAATACAGCGCCCAAGCCGCCACTTCCAGCCGCTGGCGGGGCCGCCTGCTCCTTGATCTTAAGCACGGGCGGGGGACCAGGAGGAGGTGGTGGAGGGGCGCCACCTGCTGCAGGTGGCGGCGCTGCCGCAGACCCAGCAGAAGAATCGGAATTGGCCAGCTCGGTTGCAGAAGGACCCTTGGGGTTCCAGGGGATGCCATTGGCGTAGAACTGTTTGACGTATTCAGAAAGGTCCCGGAACATCTGGTAGAAGCTCTGGATCCAGGCGACCTGGTCAGGGTTCTTATCCTTATGCGCCTTGAGCACTCGGTTGCCAAAGAACTGGGCTGCCCCGAGCGACTCGTCGACGTGCTTGAAGGGCTTCGTGTCAAGGGTAACCCACGCAAGGACCATGATGCCCTCGGCGACGGTGCTGAGCTGGTCAAAGTCGGGGGAGCCGCGGTTGGCCTCCTTGAAATCGGCGGCGGCGACTAGGTTCTCTTGGATGGGCTTGATGAGCTTCTGATAGAGATCGGCCTCGGTGTCCATGTTCGGCTTCTTGGCCTTTGTAGTGATGACTAGGAAGGCGCGCTGCTGCTTGAAGCCCTCGAGGACCTTTGCGGCCTGCTCGGCGACGGCGCCGCCGATCTTGTTGCTGGCGTCGACATACTTTTGGACGGACGAGGCGATGAAAGAATCGAACTCCTCGATGGACTCGGGCAGCTCCTCAGCCGGGGCCGGCTGTTGTGTGGGAGTTGCAGAGGCAGCCGGGGGCGCAGACGACAGCGATGAGATGTTGGGCGCGGCGGAAGCAGACTGGGGCTGCGCAGTGGTGGAGGAGGCAATGTCCTCAAGCCTTGAAGTGGCGGCCTCGAGCCTAGGAGGGTGGGAGAGAGGCCGAGTCAGCACACGGGTAGTCGACTGGGTCTGTGTGTATTTACCTCTTGATCAAGGTGGTGAGGTTGTGCATGCTGTTGTTGGCGGCCATGACAGCTGTGATGTGGTGGGCTGGAGCACAGCTTCAGTCGGGCTATCGTGGCACGGGCAATGTGAAGCGTGCTGGCCGGATTGGTGGTCGAGGGGCTGGCTGGCTTTGGTGAAGAAGGCGACCTTCAGGTCGGAAGCTGCCTGGAGTCGGCAATTGCTGGCTGCTCAAGTGGGCTGCAGCACAGTACTGTACCTCGACTACTGTAACCTTCTCGAACAAGTTAACCCCACTTAGCATCTTCCCAACTGCTGCATCCAGGGAGAGATCTCCATCTCACCCACCACAACCCATCGCTTCCGTGGACCCCTACATAAGGGCGTCTCTGCATTTTGCCTTCTGTCCGCCTCCCTTCTGCCTGCCTGCCTGCCTGCCCATTTCTATCTACACTTGATGCCTTCAGCTTCCCGGCCCGATTGCCTGCTCAACAAGGTCCAGTTGCTCGCGCCCTACGTGGCCTACGTCGACTCGCCATCACTAGACAAACTGCTCAGCGTCAGCAATGCGGCCACTACTTGGTACCACATAGGCCCGTTCTAGAACTGGCACCCTCATCGCTACCCGCTTTCTTGCCTGGGGTGGACAGCTTCCTGCCAGCCAGCACATGCCAGCTCAACGCGACGACAACGGAAAAAAAGAGGACAAGAGAGGCATCCCCTGTACACGCCGGATCATGCCCATAAGTCAACATTAGGACTGTGCACACTTGCAACCTGCTGTCCGCTTTCTGTCAACGGCCAGCTCTTCGCCGTGGCCAATTTATCCGACGTGGAAGAAACGGAAATTATTAGGCCCCACCACGGGTCTTCCTACCGATCCCGCGACCGCCGAGTCCTCGCTTCATGCTGCCACCTCTTGCATCTCGACCATCGCTTGTGACAACTCCTTCTCCCTTTGCTCTGGCTGAGTGACGTCCACGTCCGCAAATACGTCCTTGTATCACTTGCCCTCTATCTGTACAGAATCTAGTGTGCTTGCGCTCTCATCTTCAGCGACCCTCAACACCACACTGATCTGACCGCCAAAAGGGTAGTGATCTCCATACACAAAACTAGCAAACAACAACAAATGTCATGACGGCCGAGGAGGAGCCTCCAGTGGCCTACCAAGATGACCTCTCAGCTGCAGCAGCAGACGTGTCTATAGATTTTGTAACACTGGGAATGTTCATCATCGGTAAGTCCAATGCTCGACTCATCCCAGATATGCACACGCAGCTGGGCTACAATTTACGTCTCAGATCATGCCAATCCCGGCCACTGGCTGACCCCCCGACGTCATGTGCTGTGATGAGCAGAATATCCTGACTAATCACCTACAGACGATATTGAGTATCTCCCCCCCAAGCCGTCCGTAACAGGCATCCTGGGCGGTGCGGGCTCATATGCCGCCCTCGGGGCACGCTTGTTTTCTCCTCCGCCGATATCACGGTCTGTGGGTTGGGTTGTCGACAAGGGATCGGATTTCCCCGAGAATGTTGAAGAGGCGATACTTTCCTGGGACACATCGGTGCTGCTACGGCCGACACCAGATCGGCTCACTACTCGAGGTTGGAACGGTTATGATGAACACCAAAACCGAGCGTTCAAGTACACATCTCCCAAACGGAGATTGACAGCCGATGACCTGGACTCGTCACTTATTACCGCGCGATCGTTCCATCTCATATGCTCCCCAAATCGCTGTCGAGAGCTTGTCAACGAGATTCGATCGAGGCGAAGCGAAGTGGCTGGCAAAGACGGCACTAATTTGCCGAAACCGATATTCATCTGGGAACCAGTGCCAGATCTGTGCACGCCAGATGAACTGCTAAACTGCACAAACACCTTACCGCTTGTTGACATCTGCAGCCCAAATCACTCCGAATTGGCAGGTTTCATGGGAGATGACGGCCTAGACCCAGAAACTGGCGAGATCAGCACGCGCGCGATCGAACGTGCCTGCGAGCAGCTCCTCGGTAGCATGCCCCTACAGTCTTTCTCTCTCGTTGTCCGCGCTGGAGAGAAGGGTTGTTACCTGGCCAGGAATGGAGGACGCAAGCGGAAACTTCGGTCCATTGAAGGTCGGCGCAAAAAACCAGCAGCACTCTTGCACGGGCCCCTTAGGCCAGAAATGGACATGGAGGCTCTCTTTGCTGGCCTTATGCAGGACAGCGACGGATCGGTCACACGCGAGGAAATCGAGGTCGATCCCGGTGTCGAACGTTGGATACCAGCATATCACACTGACAAGGACAAGGTCGTGGACCCGACGGGTGGCGGCAATGCATTCCTTGGTGGTCTCGCTGTCGCCCTGGCCAGGGGCAAGAGCCTCGAGGAAGCGGCAGCCTGGGGCACCGTGGCTGCGAGTTTCGCGATCGAGCAGGTGGGCATGCCTACGCTCGGCCAGGAGACAACAACATATGAAAGTGGAGAGGGGACGCCATTGCATGAAGAGGAAGATGTGCAAACTAGCAAAGCAGCTGGCGAAGAGTCGGCTGACGCAGCTGCAGATGACGGCCCAGACAGCCAGAGGGCTGATGTTGATGCCTCCACTAGCACGAGTGCCAGAGAAACTTGGAACGGTGCGGTGGTTGAAGAAAGATTCCAAGAGTTCAAGACAAGGTTGGCTTTCAGCTAGGGTTAGCCAGACTGCCTGAGGGATGGAGCAAGACGGGCAAAAAACTGCGAGCAGAAAACATGCCTGTACGCCAAACTAAGTGTACCATCGATAGACGGTATAGACAAGAATGAGTGCATGCAGACTGGATGAGACGCCGAGGAGGCCAGGACGAGAGTGTAAATCGATGGCAACAAGGCACACCGCCGAGCGCTGGACCAGTGGACCTTGAATAATCAACACGAAAAAACTGCACTACCGTCCCCACCCAGTTCGGTTGTACCGATCATTCTATAAATTGATAAGTCATGGTGCAAATATTCCATTCATCATGTCCCACAGAATCATGCGCTCTCTTTTTCCTGAGCCTAGAGCCTCGAATCCACCCAGACCACCGTGGCGGACTTGAGCCAACTCCAAGAACTTCTCAACTCCACCGCCCTTGCCCGTCCATGTCGTGTGCAACTACTAACAAGCCCTCCCCATGAGCGAGAGTGCACTCTTAGATCTTGTAGACCAGCTCGCCTTCAGTGTACCTATTTATCAGAGCATTGTCAGTCTCGGGGAGTCATTTTGCCGCGATGGGAAAATGTGCGGTATGAACTGAGGTAGGTGTCGTGACGGAGAGAAACAAGAAGAAGAAAAAACTTACATGACCTGGTTGGCTTCGTCCATCTTACGCAGCGCCCGGACAGCCTCCTCCCTCGCAAAGGCCTGCGACGAGCCACCGAGGCGCTTGTTGACGGCGGCGACGACGTCACTGACCGTGGCCGAGTCGTCGTCAAACAGGTCCGTATTGAGCAGCTGGCCCAGCGTCGTCCGGAACGTGGATAGCCTCTGAGGTGTGATGTCGGCGTTGGCGCCAATGTTGAGCGCGGCCGCGCCCGAGGCGAGCTCCGCGGCCGCGTCTTCGTCATCTTCATCGTCGTCGTCGTCGTCTTCCTGCGTCTCGAGTTGCGATGCGGGTATGGAAGACGCAAAGGAGAGCTGCGACGTCGCTGGGGCGTTACTGGATGAGGCCGCATTCCGACCGGAACGCCGCGTGGTGGTGGTAGAGGCTTGTGTATCTGCTTCCTCCTCCTCGTCTTCCTCATCATCTTCGTCGTTAGCAGGCACAGAGGTGCCCTTTCGGCTGTTGGCGGCCTTGGACCGGCGTGTCGCGGCACTGGCTTGGCTGCGACGGGACGACCGCGCAGCACTCCCCTTGGCTGTAGAGCTTCTGTTCGCATTGTCTCCGCCGTCGTCGTCATCTGAGTTTTCCTCCTCGGACGAGTCGGACTCGACCTGCTGCGTTGTGCGCCTGCGCTTCTTGCGCGAGTCGTCCTCGATGACTTCCTTGAACAGCGCGAACCGTAGACAAGCCTCGGCGGCTGCTGCGTCGCGCTCCTCTACCCTGCTGGACAGGCGGGACTTGGCGTGCGCCGTGGCCAGACGGATCAGCGTCTCGAGGGTACGCACGGTCAGCGGTGACGTCCTGCGCTGGTTTCCTTCCATCTCATCGTTGCGGAGACCGACGTAAATGTCGGCGATGCGATCCGAGGCGGCTTGCGTCAGGATGGGCTTGATACGGCTTTTTGAGTACTGGATATACTTCTTCATAAATGGAATGCTGAGCACCTCGTGGCGCTTGTTGGCGCCTCGACCCGATGTCACTGTAACGCCCGCATGCAGCATCGCGTCGTATTTTTCAAAGACGTCGGTGGGCTTCTGGGTGTCGGTCTGGCTCTGCAGAGCGACGCCTAGTGCCTGTGAGCCGTTCTCTCGAACCGGAGCACCTTCATCTGTGCCTGGCTGGCGGTACCTGTGCATGCGCAGCACGTGCTCCGATACTTGCCTGTCGCGAGTGTCCTCGATGTCGTCCGTCACGATGAAGAGCAAGTCGAAACGGGAGAGCAGCGAGTCCGGCAGCGCAATGTTCTTGTGGGGATCCTTGTGCGTGTCATACTGGCCGAAGATGGGATTGGCGGCGGCAATGACGCTGCAACGAGCATTGAGGGAAGTGTGGATGCCGGCCTTGGCGATGGTGACTGTCTGCTGCTCCATGACTTCGTGGATGGCGACTCGGTCAATATCGGACATCTTGTCGAACTCATCGATACAGACAACCCCGCGATCTGCCATGACCATGGCACCGGCTTCCAGCCTCCTCTCGCCAGTCTCCTTGTCAGATGTGACTGCAGCTGTCAGACCGACGCCAGAGGAGCCACGACCCGTTGTGGCAATCGCGAGGGGCGCAGTGTTCAGCACGAATCTTAGAAGCTGGGATTTGGCCGTTGAAGGATCGCCGACCATGAGAATGTTGATGTCACCTCGCAAGTGGGTGCCGTTCTCAAGATTCTTCTCCATACCACCAAGAAGCATAAGGAGAATGGCCTTCTTGATGTAGTCATGACCAAAGATACTTGGCGCGAGAGATTGCGAGAGCAGCTGGAAAAGGTTCTTCTTCTTGGCGATCTTGTTGATGTTGCGGATATCGGTGTCGGTAATGGTGGCCGTGGCGACACCCCCGCTTGCCTTTGAAGACAGCAGGACAATGTGGTTGGCGAGGAGGACAGTCTTAAACAGAGCGCTGTTGTGATCCGTGTTCCTGTTTCCCAGCGTCCTGAAGATACCCACCAGCTGTATTCTGTCACCTGGCTTGACCTTGTCTACCAGGTCATCGTCGAGGATCACGTCTACACCACGAGGTAGCTGACCAGCTGGCGCTCTCTCGGGCATCTCCTGGATCGAGATAGTCTGATGGTCACGATATGTGCAGAAACCGTATTCTGTGAGAAGAGGGTTACCCTCGTCGTCTTCCTGTGGGTACACACTCGATGTCGTCTGGCCGTTGGTCATGGTCTGATCACGGTACTCTCGGTAGTGAAAGATGTTTTTCTTTTCATTGTAGTGAACACTCTTTACAACCTTGGGCCGAATCAGAGAGGTCCGTGTTACGATGCCTTCGATAGATACCATGTGGTTGAGATGGTCGGATGAGAGTGTTCTCGGATTGCAAGCGTTCAGGCCAAAGCTGCCAGCCCAGGCACAGTAGTATAGCTGTTCGGCATCGGTCTGGTCCGGACGAGCCTGCGGTAAGGTCTTGACGATCTCCTTGAGGGCGTGGTCAAAGGCAAGTGAGAACTCGAAGGGGTCGAAGAGCAGACCATTAGCAAGTTCCGGGTTGTGGTCGCGGACATGGTCAAGGTTGACAACGAGCCGTCTTTGGTTTTTTTGAAGCATCAATATGATTTCGGAACGGTAGCTTCTCGCATGTTGGTCGTCTGTCGCGAGGCAGTAGGGTTAGCCCACTGACTTTATCATAAAGCACATCGGAATTTGGATAAGGCCAAAGTGTGCTCGACTCTCCGGTCTACTACTTACGAGGGTCGAGGAATTCTTCCGCTAGGCGAATGCGCTCCTTGGTCGCCTCATCTCGAAGCATAAAGCTGTCCATCGTGAAGGCGGTGTGGCCAGGCGCTGGCCGGCGATAGTGCGGGGCGGGAAGTCTTTCTCTTTGTTTAATGCGACAGATCGGCAGAGGCGCTCGCCGTGCAGTGTACTGGGAGATCTAGCAGGTAGTGCAAGTTGGCGGGGAGAGGGTTGTGAGATGCCATGCAGGGGTTCTGCAAATGAGTGGTTGCACGGCAACATGCGATTGTTCAGAGGGGTAGCGGCAACGCGCTTTCCTCCACCAAAACGCGTGCTGCGCGCTAGAGCGCGTAAAGTGGTTTGCTTACGTACTCCACACTGGTCCACTCCCCACACCTGTTCCAGTGCCCTGCCAAACTCCGGAGTAATTACAACACAGCGTAACTGCCCAGATGCCACCCCGCACATCACTCGAGATGTAGATCAGGTATGCAACGCTCTTTTGCTTTTGTTACGAGACTTAGGATTGCTTATCTAACAAACCAGCTTCTCCCCAAGTTGAGTAATCAGCCCGTGCCTATGCCGGCGGCGTATTGTCTCGAGACCAAATGTCATCAGCCGCAGATCCATGTTCTCCCTAGAGGGCAGTCTACACCTTGACGGATCATCGCATTTGGACATACCTATAAAAGCCAGAGGCAGCCAACAAGCATGACATGGTGCGTCAGGCACCAGGATAGAGAAACAAGGCGCGGCTGTTAACCCGGCGCTTTTGATGGTGGCTGAGCTTCAGGCCCCACGTGCAAGGTGCTGCGGGCCTGCGGCACACGGCACTTCGACGCAGCTCAGCTTCAGCCCTGCCCAATCCATGCGAAAAGCGGCATCGCCCGACACGCCAAGTTATTCTCGTTGCCTAGAGTGAGGCAAATGGCCGGACATCACATATCAGCTCCGCTTCCTACAGCTCAATTCATGTCTTCAACATGTGCTGCATGTTCCAGCATCGTCGGCCTAGACGACTTGTGACATCATAAACCCACACAAGTCCGCTCCGTAAACCATCCATGATGGGCGACAAGTCGGCAAGAGCATCAGGGCCCATCCATCGGCCAGGCGACGAGGGACCCTCTGAGAACCCTCAGAATGAACCTGCGACTCGCGCATCCGGGCCTCCTCCATACTCGGGGCCGTCGCATGCTGCTCTCGAGTCGCATATCGAGCAGCAGCAGCTTGCTGCTGTGCCCATGGGACCACAATACTACCCGGGCCTGCCTGCGGTAGACTACCGGCAGTACTTGCCCCCAATGTTCGAAATGTCGTCCGACGCCACAACAATAACAACCAGGACAAGCTACCTGTCTGAGAACCCCGGTGCCCTCGCAGGTCTGATACGGACGCTGGCCACGGTGCCCCCTAAGCCTCTCATCACGGTGCAGGGCAAGCGCGGGAGCAAAGTCGACTTCAATATCAAGATGAACCTCATGAACCTGCTTGTGCCTAGAGACCCCGCCATGCGGATGGACTACCTCCGAACCGTCGGCCACACCGAGGTAGCTTTCCGCGGCGGCTCCCAGGCCACGCTGAAACCCGACCTGACGTCTGACGGTGGCGGGCTCGACGACTGGTGCGATCGCTTCTGCAAGGACCCGGCTACCGTCAAGACCTTTATGCTCGAGCGCGTCGTGGCCAACCTCGACACGGGCTGGCTCGAGGGCCAGCTGCGGAGCCTGGTCGCTGCGACGGAGTACAAGGGTGTGGTCACGGTCCAGTTCCCGGTCACGCACGCCCGGGCCGTCGTGCAGAACCCGGACAAGGTCAACAAGTTCTTCACGAGTGTCACGACGCTGTTTGCGGGCAAGGCCAGGTATGAGGTCGTCAAGGCCGTATGGCCGTTCGCTACGTCTAGGAACGGCGACTCTGGCCGCAAGGTGCTGGTGCAGAGCGAAAAGACATGGTGGGAAGAGTGGAAGGATCCCATCCGGTACGCCGTCGTCACCAAGCGGCACGGCTGGATCACCAACGAGGACAAGCTCGAGTTCATCATGGAGGGGAAAGGGAGGCGGATGCCTGGCATCGACTGGGACGAGTACTAACTACCAAACTGGTCGCACGGGCTTAGACCCCTGATGCTGTGATGCGTACACGATGCATGTTGTGGATTTTGCTGCTTAGGTTTCGGGGATGTTTTGCACGTTCTCTGCGGGGAGTTCGAAGGAGTATTTGCTTTTGTTCTTCTATACAACAAGCACGCTTTGGCGCGGTACGCAAAACCTCTGGATTGATCACTGAGAATGCTTAGACCCAATACTCAAACATTATGTTGTTTACCTGTAGGGTAATTGAGATTGAAGGCCCGAGTCATGGCTCTGAACACATCCAGCTTTGCCTGGAGACAATGTTGAAGTCTTGAAGATGCAGATCAGAGCCCCACAAGGCGGATCGCGAGGTGGACTTGCACTGCTCAAGGACCAGTGAGTCACTCACCTAGCACATCCCCGGAAGAGTCAGCGAGCGCGGGCGTCCAGCATCTCCACAACACCCAACCATCACAATGCCACGATCTCTGCAGCTACCTTACTTGCTAGCAATGCTAGGCCGTTGCATCTCGGGGCGGGATGAATCATAATGATTCCCCTGTAGACAATTGCCTGCCACTGCCCGCCCGCATGACATAACTCCTCCGGCGGGGCTGTGTTGCCTCAGTCTCAACTCCCCTGCCGCATCCACTCAGGTTGACCCTCTGCCCGTTGCGAGAGTCATGAGCCTTTCGAGATTGATACATATTGGTTCCATTGCCGTTTTGTTTCTATCCCCTTGACTTGGTGTGCTCAGCAGCTCAGTCCGATACCCATTTGCATTGTCCACATACTTCTCTGGCATCTACGTCCTAGCAAGCGGGCAACTTTTTGCATTTTACTTCTTATTTCATGAACCAACATTCTCCCAACGAAACTTCTACGTGTCATCGGAAATGGCGGGACTAGAAGAGACTAGTTCGCAAACCACATTTGCGGCTTTCAGCTCATATGAGACAGCTCTCTGCTGGATCCCGGAGCGGGAGGATTGGTCATCCATTGACGGGCTGCGCAGCTTGTACGACAAGGCCTATGAGAAATGGCCTCCTCACATCAACTTGATATATCCATTCGTGGCACCAGAGTCTCTGAGCGCGGCCTCAGACGCCATCCTCTCCGGCCTGCTTTCGTGGAAGTCCGAGACTGGCATGCTACCCACAATCAGTCTCAATTCTACGGGCGTGTTCTCGCACCGCAATGGCAACACGATCTATCTGGCCGACAGTAACGAAAGCCGAAGGCAGGCTCTCGCGAGGCTACGTACGGAAATCTTGACATCCTTATCGCAAAAGCCTTCCAACAATTTCAACATGCACATGACCATCGGTCAGAGCCAAGACCTCGGCTCAGACTCGCACCACTTCCTCCTGCAAAAGGTGGGACTTTTGCCCGTCAAAGAGTGGCGGGTAGGCAAATTACACATTCTCGTGCGAGAAAAGGTGTCAGCGGGACTAAGCACTAAAGTCCTGAACCATATGACTACCTGGGGTACTATCGACCTTGACAGCTTGTCTGTAGATTCTTCGCCAAAATCGAGGCTTTTCTACAACCCCACAAAGCCCAAGGCCGACAGCGACGATGACGGCGAGGCAGCACTGCAGACCGAGACGGATGAGGTAGTCCAACAGCCCTATGTCTTCGACGAGTCGCAGGGACGTTGGACAGTTGAAGATCTGAATGCCAAGGTCAAGTATGCCGTTCAGGCTCCGCCAACAACCATGACGGTGGCGTCATACAATGTGCTCGCAGAGTTCCTGTACCCGATTTCCTACAAGCGATATCCCATCCTGGTTAGGAATATCCTAGACCAGGGGGGCAGGTCTGACGTCCTCGTTCTTCAAGAAGTGACAGACGACTTTCTTACATACCTCTTGAATAACGTCGGCATCAGGGAGCAGTACACCTATGTATCACATGGCCCACCTCACCAGGATGATATCGAGCCGCTACCAAGCCATCTCAATGTTGTCGTCCTCAGTCGTTTCTACTTTACGTGGAAACGCGTGACGTTTAAACGGCGTCACAAGAGCTCGATCGTGGCCCAGTTCCCAACGCTGATGGAGAAAATCGGAGACTCTGACTCGACTGGAGCTGCCCACCCGCTGGTCCTTGCTACCGTACATCTGACCTGCGGCCTGACTGATGGCTCAGTCACGGCGAAGAAGCTCGAGCTGCAAGCCGTGCTGCGGTACCTGAAAGAAACACACTCCGAAAACCCCTGGGTGCTGGCTGGCGACTTCAACATCAGCACGAGCGCGCACACGGTCGACGTGGCACGCCGGAAGGGTGCGGTATCCGCGCAGACCGTTGCGTACCTACGTGACCTCGAGGCCGGCCTGTTCGATGCCGGCTTCGTCGACAGCTGGGCCACAGCCAAGATTCAGCGTGGAGATGGCCGCGTGCCCGCCAGCCTGACGTCCGACTTTAACGCTGCTGTTCATGACGATTTGGCTGAGAGTTTCGAAGGTGAGGAAGGCGCGACTTTTGACCCCTTGGTCAATGATCTGGCCGCGGAAATTGTGGGCAGTGGCTTCAACATGAGGCCGCAACGCTACGATCGGATTCTCGTCAAGGGACAGGACGCCTTCCATGTCACTGGTTTCAACATGTTTGGGCAAGACCTTGGGGTCTTAGGTTCCGACAGTCTTACTTCAGGGGCTATTGCAGCATCGGATGAAGATCAAGCGAGCAGACAAGGCTCAGTCGCAGCAACAAACGCAAAGTCATTTGGAAGCGACCACTGGGGTGTCCGATGCAGACTGAAGATCTCGCCGGGCGGTTCAGCCCCTGGTGGTAGTGGTGTAGGCACGCAAGTCACGCCTGTGGAGGTTGTGGAGGCTCAAGGTTCTCTCGAGGACGTCTCGGTGCTGAAAGCATGTCTCGCGTCTCAGAAGGTCTTTCCCAGTACGCAGGACGCAGAGACGAGGGAACAAGCACTCCAGCTTCTCAAGGAGGTTGTCTTGCAGGTAGATGCCGTTCCTGTGTCCTCTTCGACCACCGCCACCACCACCACACCGAGTCGTGGACAGCCCGCCTTTGTCGTTGTGCCTGTCGGCTCGTATGGACTGGGCGTTTGGACCCCCTCTTCTGACATTGATTGCCTCTGCATCGGCCCCGTGAGCTCGAAGGTCTTCTTCAGCCTCGCGGTCCAACGGCTACGCAAGGCAGAACAGCAGAAGCGGTACCAGGTCGAGCGGGACGGGGTGACGACAGCCTCCATCCGCCTTATCCGCAGGGTCAATGCCCACTCGGGCACGATGCTGGAGCTCGACGTCCTGGGCGTCAAAATGGACCTGCAGTACTGCGCATCGGCCTTCATCGCCGAGACCTGGCCCTACGCGACGCGCGTGGCGCCGACGGACCCGACGTTCCAGCTGTCTTCGCAGGCCCTGGCCAAGCTCAAGCCGATGCGTGACCTGTACTACCTCCGTCGCACGATCCCGGACTATGCGGCGTTCCGCACGGCGTTCCTGGCCATCAAGTTCTGGGCGAAGCAGCACGGCATCTACTCTGCCAAGTTCGGCTACCTAGGCGGTATACATATCTCCGTCATGCTCGCGCGCGTGTGCAAGATGGTCTGCCACAACGCAAAGGGCCACGGCGCGGGCGTCTCGGCGGCGACGATCCTCACGACCTTCTTCAGCCACTACGCCGGCTTCGACTGGCAGACCAACGCCGTGTACGACCCTTTCTTCCACACTGAGGCCGGCAGCGGGCGAGCTCTGCGGTATATCAGGACCGCCCGTGAGCCCCTCGCCATCCTCGGCTGGCACGGCCCGTCACTCAACGTAGCCGCCGCCGCGTCGGTGCCCTCGACTAACACCATTGCTGAGGAGTTCCGGCGTGCCGCCGCGCGGCTCGCCACGGACGGCGCGACGTGGTCGGATTTCCTCAACGCGCCCGCCGGGTTCGGCGAAGCGGTTCAGACTCCTGCCCCGAGTCTGTCGTCAAGTGCCGTCGTGCCGGGCGCCGCCGACGAGTTCCTAACCTCTTACAAGAGCTACATCAAAATCGAGGCCCAGTTCTGGGGCGTCTCGCTCGCCAAGGGCACGGGCTTCATCGGGTGGCTGGAGTCCCGGTGCACCATGCTTCTTGTCGGTAAGTGTACCACTCAGGTCTTATCAGCCCAAGTCCCAAACTAACATTATAAACCCCGGACAGATGTTGACCGACGCGTGCCCGGGATCCACGCACGGATCTGGCCTGCCCGGTTCGTCAGCAAGGAGTCGACACCAGACGATGACGACGCCGATGCCCCAGCCCTTCGAGACTACAAGGGCTACTACCTAGCCGGCCTCGAGCCCAGCGGCAGCCAAAGCCAAAAGACCAGTGTAACATCGGCGGCTGCCGGTGTCGGCACCCCGGTCATGACGCAGATGACAAAGGACGAGTCCAGGCTCGCCCTCGGCGCGCTCCGGACGGCGCTGGACAAGTTTGAGACCCAGATCCGAGGCGACGAGCGCTTCTTCGACGCCAAATCGTGCTGGATGAGCGCCTCGATCTCGAGCCAGAAGGACCTCGGCGATCTGAGGCTGGACGACCGGGAGTGGGGGGAGTACACGATCGGCGAGGACGACGATGATGAGGACGAAGACGAAGAGGACGAGGAAGATGAGTTTGACGACGACGAGCTGAGCGACGAACACACGTCCAGGTCGAACAAGAAGCGCGGCGGCGGCAAGGGCTCCTCCAAGCCCCTCCCGTCACGGCCCGCGTACGAGGGCAAGTTCCGCTCCTCGGCCGACGTCATGAGCCGGCTCCGCTGGGACCCGGACCTGGACAGCAGCGAGTACGTCGTGGGTTACGAGGACCGGTTCCTGGGCGTCCGGGAGCGGGCGCTCGACGCGTGGAAGTCGGAGCAGACGGACGAGGAGTTCATCCCGCAGCACCGGATCCTATACTTTAAGCGCAGGGCCGGCGGCGGCGGCGATAGCGGCGCGAGCGCGAGCACGGGGACAGGAGGAGCAGTTGGTGCTGGTACCATCGTGTGGGACCGGAGGGAGAGGGTAGATGAGATTTTCGGCACTGGTGTGAGCAGTCTTTCCAAGTAAAAGGTTCCAGGGACAGATGGTTACCTAGGATGAGTCTTGAGCATTACGCTCAGTTATCACGAGTTTATTTACGTTTGATTTTGATTTTTTTTTAAATACCCATTGCGTCATGTAGGATTGACCTCTGCTCTACCTACTCAATACGAATACAGAACAGGCTACCAGGAAACCCGCAAAGCACCGTCCTGTGATCCGGGAAAAGTGACATGCGTTTCTCGCAGAGTGTCAAAATGTGCCACTATTGGCTGTGAAGAGTGCTCGAAAGAGTTATGCTGCTGGGCGTCTGGACGAAAGTGGAACTTTGTCAAAATTTGCGCGAACATCAGGATGATTACGCTTACGAGACTACGAACATCTTAGCAACTGTGCTTTCAAGCCAAATTATATCATGTCGCGTCAAAATACGGCACCAATGATGCTCAGTTCCCACGAAGAAACACTCGCGCGAGACGCAACGACGAGGGGCGTCAGGTGACGTTCTACTCATGCCCGCCGCAAAGACAACAGACCATAAAAGGGGGGGATAGATGGAAGAATGGGTGTTGGCATGCAGCACCATCTCATGTGGCATGTCTCTGTTTGAACCTCGGTGGCAATCCTTCCTTCTCTGTATCAGCCCCATGTTCCACCCTTTCCTTCCCAGTCTTAGACTAGTAAGCAGAATGGTTCGATGTTCCGGTTTTATTACTCATCCTGCTTACTCACCGCCGACATATTGTAGCCTTCGTTGTGGCAGTCCCCTAGGGATTATCAGGCGTGGCGGCCCAAATAAATGCATTTTTCTCTACCAATACTGTGGGCGAGGGTACGAAAGTGCGGCACTTTTTGCTTGGGCCGCCTCGCCACGAGAAGGGATCACCGAGATGGCCGCGCTTGCTGCTTGTGTCCTTTTGCGGTGTCCGACATTGTAGTTCCAGCAGCAGCAGCAAGCAGCATGTACCCTAGCCTCGCGAGCTCCCCGGAGAAAAGAAGAAAGAGAAGATGAGCAAAGGAATGTGTGTAACCTGGTTGCTGCCAGACCACCAACCACACAGGTTATGGCGCACGTCGTCTACGATTGTGTAAATTACATATTCCAACCTCTGGGTCGCCCCTGGCCTTGTCTGGGCTTGGACCTTCCATCCAGCTCAAGCTATGGCGCTGGAGTGTTCCTGATCAAGGTAGAAATGGAGAATGGAGAATGCCAGAAAGTACGCTGAATGGACTCCAAGCACTTCCAAGGTTATCAAAGCAAGACGCTAGAACCAAACCACTAATCCTTCTGGCCAGCGTGGCTTTAAACCCGTATGGGTAGCACTTTTGCGCGCCAATTCTTAGTCCCGAATAAGCAGCAACTGCTGCAATTATTGCGTAGGACGTCACGATTCTCCAAGGTTGATCGTTGTCTGAGCTGCGTGCGCCGTCGCGCATGAACCAGACGTTGCAGGGGCCGCCACTTCCGGGGAACACACTGACAACAGCCGACGCGGCGTGAATGTGAATCCTTGATCCTTCTGGGGGCGTTGCTGGCAGCTACCAAGGCGTATAGAAAAGGCGCTGGTGGGCTCTCAAGAAAGACCATGCTTCAAGGAGCTGGGAAAGCCCACGCAGAATATAAACACCACCAGGGATGGACCTAGCAGGATCGAAACGCAAGACACCGAACTCCCTACGTGTGGAGCCCAACTTATCCGCCGTTGCGTAGTAAGACACGTTAGTGTGGCGTCATGATGCTAGCGTCCGCGCGCAAGGTGACGGGAGCATGAAAGCATGGTCTACAGAGTAGGGCAGGCGAGAGAAAGTCCAAGCGAGCGGTCAAATAAGTATTCCACAATGGAGTGGACGCTGCATCGGTCACCTCTGTGCTATTCCAGTTTATTTGCATGTCCTGGCGAGAGACTGTCGACTTCAGGGGTCCCGGGGTCCAGCTACTACCTCATGCATTCTCACACTTCGTGATCGTGTTGAAGCCCGTGCAAGTTTATGGCCTGAGTCGAAATTGGAGCTCCGAGAACCTACCTAGCGACTGCACTACAGCCAGGAAAATGGGACAGCTCTCAAAGCCGGAGAGTTTTCTTGTTGCGCCGGCCGTTGAGCGGACAAAAGTCTAACTCGGGAGTTACACGTCGTTGTCATCTAGCAAGAAACTAGTAGGAGACAACCCCAAGGTTGTGCCTTGTACATAAAACAAAACAAAATTGTGCAAATGCGATTCGTAACGCTGTATCGATTTACACGGGCGGTTTCGTGAGGCTAGCGAGACGTAACTTGCCTGCGAGAATTTATGGCGAACCCAACGGACTTTTGAGGATTCCACCCATTTATTTAGAGTTGCAGACAATCGACTAGAGAGGACGCGTAATGGGGTAACAGAGAGTAACGACCGAGTTGCACGCTATCAGTCAACGACAGGAACCTAGCTTGGGCCACTCCAATGGGTTCCAAGACTTGCACCAGTCTTGATGTGCTGCGAGCCGCGGCGAAGAAGACTCACGCTTGACAGCTTGTGATTCCTGCCTACCCTTGTGCTGGATAAGGTAAGCACGGCAGTATTTCAGATGGATCACTAGCTCTAACAAGCGACGTGAAGGAGCAGTGGGATGGCAGTGGGATGGCAGTGGGCCGGGTGGGCAGGATCTAAAGTTTGGCAGTACGTAGCTGATGTGCATCATTGCCAGGCTGACTGGCAATAACTGGTCAGTCTCGAAGATGGGGTTGTTGTTCACCTATCACAGACTGACACGCCATTGAGCTCGTCAGTGCCTCGGGCAGGATGATCGACTAGAGAAACCCGCTCAGCGCCGAGCATTCGCCTCACGTGGTGATGGATGGCCTTGCTGGTGATGTGATTGTGCATGCATGAACCGCTTGCGATAGGGCAACATCTGAAGTTGAAAGAGAGCGGCGATGGGACGTGCTGTTTCCAGCCTACATGTACATGAGCCTTATGCAAGTGAGGCGGGATGAGCCTATGAAAACATCAGTTGTGGCTCTGGCTGCATGGATACAACCACCTAGCGGACGACGCTGTGTCGCGCAATGTCGGTCTTTAGGAATATCGACTGCACAGGCAAGCGTCCGGCGGTTTCAATACCAAGGGTGTTTGCGATACCTTCGCATAAAGTAGCCGTATGCAGCCGAGCACCCTTTGGTTCCAGGCGGTGCCGAAGGTGCCGGCAGCCCAACAATTAAACGGTCCGCGCCGCGCTGTGGCTCGTTGAGGACTCTCCGGCTGATGCCGACCAAGCCGGACAATGGGCGATGGATGCTTGCGAGGAGCTCACGATGCACTTTCCGCAGCGACGCAGGAGAAGCGCCGGTATGGGCCGACCACGGGTTGGAAAATAACCCCCCATCGCGAAAAATGCATCGCAAGGACCTCTGGAGCGAGTCAGCATTACACCCTGATGTGTCTGTACCGGCACCCCAGGTCGGACCCTGCCAGAGCCACCAGAGCCACCAGAGCCACCACTCGCTTCCCTAGAAGATTTTCCCATAAAGATTGACACCCCGCGGGTCGGGGTTGAATGGACGCAGCTTCTCCACAGCGGGCACAGGCAACAACATCAATTGACGCTGCAAGTGCCAGCCGGGCGCTTCCCAAAGCGGAAAGAGCGAGGAACAATCGCGAACACGCTTCGCTCCTGCCACTTGGGTCTTGACGTGCAGGTCGTCCGTGTTTTGCTCGAGATTGTGTTGAACTGCGGACGATTCCAGGCTACCAGACTCTGCCCATCGTCAGCGCCCCTGCCCATCGTCATCGTGGCTCCCGAGCTTCGAAGCGCCCGGCCAAATGGACTCGCCCGCGTGGTGAGTCAAAGACTGCTAGCCTGGCTCGTGCCCTGCCCTGCCCGGCCAGGCCAGGCTTTGCTTCCAACCGACGCTCATTCTTGACTCGATGAGATCCCCCCGGCTGCCAAACTGGGTGTATCACATGAGCCTCCTGTCCCGAGAGCTGGCATTGCCGAATCAGACTGCAGCACTGCCCACCTCGTGCATGTGCCTGCGATGTGCGCCCATGTCAGGCAAGCTACACATCAGCGCATGCACCCTGCCTTAGGATACACGGCCCGTCCCATAATGACGGTTGGTTTCGGCAAGACAGCGCTGGCTCGACAGTCGACTTGGTCAAGCCCTTGTGGACCGGCTTTCAGCAGGGACAGGTCCACGCCGCAGACACACCGGAGCGCCACGGACTGGAAGGCGATGAGTCTATCGCCAGAAAGACCAAATTCCGCTTCCAGAGCTGACCGGTTTCGATTCTCAGGGCGCAGTTCTCGCCCAGCTTGTGTGCGAGACAAGGCATTCCAAAATAAGACACCAAATGCACCTGGCTGGCTGCATGTCATCCACAGGCAATTGTCGCGCTGGAGACCGTCATATGCAGATATGCAGATGCCATGTCAGCCTCGAGCTCGGAGCAAACGCGCACATTGGACACAATACCATGCCGGGATGCTCCCCGGGCATTCAACAGACCACCCCCCATCCGAGTTCATCCTCGCGCCGCAAACCATTCCCTCGGCGGCTCTCAGACCTCACAACTTGGCGGATCCCTGCTGCTCCAATCTACCTATCTATAAACCCTTCTGCAGACAGAGGCCCACCCTCAGCACTCCACCCAGCTTGTATCTCTCTCTTTGTGCACAGGCAATTGGCGTAGGGAGCCTGGGGACTGCGCTCATGCATCCTTCGTGTTGTCTGGCTCGGAGTCAAGGAACTTGCCGGCGTGGAGTGCTTCAACGTCACCGAGCTGAGTTGCCGCTGGCTGAGACAGTCCAACCCAACGAGCCGACAGGCTGTCTGGACCAAGCATCCCGTTTCATCAGACCAGCAAGTGACTCGCAGAGCCTCGTGGCCTTCACCGCTGTCGAGCCGTGGTGCCGGTATCTCGAGTACTTCGGTGTGCATGTGCGGACTCCCGTCTCACTCGACAATCGGATTTGCCCATAGGGTTACCCTAGCTCAACGGAACACCACCGCACGCTTCTCACTTCCGACACCCCCCTCCCATTTGTACCTCGAGGGCTGGCGAGCCGAGCAAAAACTTTGTGTGGACCCCTAGTACTGACCGGAGCACCGTACTACGACCCCGACCGACCCCAAACCCCGGGCTGCCAGCACGGCGGCTACTCCACTCCACTTCAGGCTTCGCAACTTCCGCCGCAAGTACACGAGCGGATTTGTCACTATTTTATCGACAATTAGCATGGTTGCCGTGATTTTATCTTTGCTGGGTCCAGCAAAGTACATCGACCACGGGCAAGCGGCCCCATTCCTGGCCCAACCGTGACCCTGCCACGGGCATGTCTGGTCTGTCTGCAACGCGCACAAGGCATGACGCTGCTTGTCAATCTCCAACAAGGTTCATGTCTCCCTTGGCTCTCGAGCAGCCGTCAGCCATATAAGGCGCCGGCCTCGCCCACGAATGCTCAGTATCTCCATGTGCCAGAATCCTCATGCTCCCAAGACTCATCACCAATATTCCCCATCATCCATTTACACTCCACTCAGCCAATACCAAGCTGCTTCTGATCAACCTGTCAAACTGAACCAGCCAATCCGTCCCACTGGCATGCTACCAGTCTCCAAGCAATTGCGAAGCCACCGATCCAGCCAATACACATAACACTACAACCTCACCTCACCCACTCAGATCTATCCTCTTGTCACCATGTCTGTCAAGGAAATTCAAGAGCTTGTCAACGCCTGTTGCACATTCTGCTGCAAGGCGGTAGACTTTGGCACCCACGACTACTGCAGCGACCATTACACATGTCCTCGCTGTCCCAACTAATTTTGGGCAGGAGGGCAAGCCCCCATATCGCCTTCAATGTGGGGCTGGGAGTTCCCAACCTGGTGCAACACTCTTCACGATCCAGAAACACCAAATCGTCTTTCAAAACTCTTTCGTGGGCGGCATGGGCTCGCTACCCTTGCCCCTTGCCCTCGACCTCGCATCGTCACGATCATGCAGCACACCTACGATCGGGACATCGCGGCAATTGCTTGGATCTTTGCGTTTTCGCATTGGCTACTTTGAACCCACTGGAGCGCTTGCAGGAGTTTCCACAGCCAGGCGTGCAGCCTATTCGAACGCTCTGCAAGCCCTCATGACACTTACACCGAGTCGGAGTTTTCGCCCGGCGCCCCCAACCACAAGGCTGCCGTGATGAGCCAGGTTGGCTTTTATCCTTCACCCGCACAATCGAATCCATTCACTTGAGTCGGCACCCTCGACCTGGCCCCCACCGTCTTGCGACCCCCACCTCCTCAAGACCCATGTGTCTCGTCCACCATATGATATTTTCCCCTCTCGCGTTTTCTATCCACCTCGGTCTCGGCCTTTTGCTTTCCAGCATAGCATAGCACAGCAGCATGGCACCGGGAACATTATCCTGTTTTGGTCCGCTTTCACTTCTCTCGCTCACCTCGGCTTCTTCTGCATGTTTGGGCGCAAGGATTTGAGCATTTTGGTCTTGCAACGACCCTCTCTGCTTGAATCCATGCGAGGCACTTTTTCGTCCGTCACGGCTTAGGCTGTTTTCACTTTTTATCGGGCTGCTCTCTGATATTTCCTGTTATGGCTGAGTTTTACGGAACCGATATCATCATGTGAGGCGTTTTTGCTCGGTTGGGCATTGGATAGCATGTGGCTCCTCGGAAGCAATTTGAGAAACAATGAATTTGATGCCTATGCATCACACCACCAGTATTCCTGCATGGCTTGATAGCTACGAAGCTTCCTGGGTGACTGGTCATATGTGTAGAATGATGGTATCATAGTTGCGTGCGTGGTCTCATTGCAGATTCCCACGAGCCAACAGCGGAACGGCAAGGCCGCTGTCTTTGAATTCACTGCTCACGCTTGGCTGCGGTACGACATGTAAGGCAAAGGGCCTATCCAAGGCGACTTGGCTGCCAAGGATATTATCCATATTCCTGCGCGAAAAAATATCACCTGCAGAAACGCATCCCGCATGCACCACCCTTACCCCAATTTTTCCCTCCTTTGAGAACCTTTGTCGCTTGCCGGACAGCATAAACAAACGCACGAATAAACAAAGCCGAGAGCAGCTTGTAGGTGTGTGCAGGTGGACAAGAGTGCACCGCCCGTGCGCGATGTAAAAATCTTCTGGCTACACGTGGATGTGCTCTGTGACTTGTGTACACTCGGCTGAGTGAACATAACTCCCGTTGTATAAACACGCAGATTTTCCGCTTTATGGGACTGATTAACAGCGAGCTGTTCCTATTGAGCCGTGAAGGAGATGAAGCCCTTCCTAGTTGAGAACAGCCTGTGGAAACGTGACGAGTAGAATACACTGGGCTGTTGTAACCCCGGAAAGTATCAGTAATCACTTGCCTACGTTCGAATTACGCAGATGATGGAATCACAACCCAATAAAGGGAAGAGATCGGCACAGAAGACATCAAAAAGACACTCCTGCATATCGTTGGATGGGCACTTTCGTTCTCGCAGGGCAGAAATATGCTGGAAAGAAGCATCCGCAGCAGCAGTAGCAGTAGCAGCAGCAAGCAAGCAAGCAAGCAAGCATGGACGGAATCAGCCCATTTTCTCTCGGCTAGCCTGACCTAATCTGACCACCTGCCTGCCCGTCATCCTCACCCTAGCTGAGAGGGTAAGAAAAAAAGGTCCGTGGGCCCTGTTTGTGCTACTCTGATCTTTCTTTCCAGCCCCGGCATCCTGGAGTGAGTGTGATCAAAGGCACTGATATCCCCCTTTTTTTTTTTTTTTTTAACTCCATATCTTTGCCGGCTTGGTTCAGAGGGGGTGTTGTAAGCGGCAGGCAGGCTCGGGAGACAAGCTCGGCAGGCAAGCAGGGAAAGGCGAAGCAAGACACTGCAGGGTACCCAACCCCGGCATACCCACGGCCTATCACGAGTTAGGTATCAGCAGCGATAACAAGTGAAAAGCGTGACATATGGTATTTGGGAAGCAAGGTGGCGTTAGGCGCGGAGTGTTTCCGACGAGTCTTTACTGGGGCTTACCGAAAGACACCAACGGGGAGGGAACCTGACTGCATGAGGGTTCACGCATATGATATGATATGTATGTATGAGCATGTAAGGCAATAGTACCTTGGTGTGGCTGGGGGCGCGGCGGTGGTGGCGGCGGCGAGGCAACAGGTAAGGCAATGCAGGCATGGCAGGCCAGGGCAGGGCGCGGCCGCACTCTCTCCGCCCGTCACACGTCTGTCGTGTAACACGAGAAACAGAGCCAAGAATCGGCATGCGTTTCGGTCCGTCGCCCCGTGCTTACTTGCGGAGGCGGAGGAGGCGGCGGCGGCGGCAGCGGCCGTGGCGACGTTGTTTTAGTTTGTCGGACGAGACACCCTTGCTAGGTTACAATCCGCCACGGCGACTGCAAGAAAAGGCTGAAGATTGGAGCTCGCGGATACAACGGGGGCGACAAGAGAAAGAGATAAGGCCATTCGCAAGTATCCTCGCGGAACTCAGATAGATACAATAATTGCAGTGGACCTTCGCGGTCTTTGTGGCCTATGCGAGGGTTAGTTACTAGAAATGATATATGTAAGTTATATGTTTGTGTATATAATGACCTTGTGCATGAATTGTGCTGGGCATAGCCTCGTTACACCCCCCTACCGGAGCACGGTTCATAGAGATCACGATCTCCAGCTAGCTAGGTATCTGGACATACCTACTATGTATGGAGTAGCTCTTCGCATCCAGGGACGAGCATGGGTCCGGCCATGGAGTCTGTGCGGCGGCTGTCGCCGGAAGCTTGGGGGGTCCAATAATTCTCCAGGCTACTGGCCGCCTGCTCCGATCTCCGATATTTCAAGTAGTAGGGCCCTCGGCAATAAAATAAATAAAAATAAAAGCAAGAGAGATTGGCCGGCGCTCCAAGGCGAAGCTGAAGAAAAAGACGCCCCCCTCCCCCCTTCCCCCCCGACGACTTGCACTCTCAAACAACCAGGCCCGGCATGTCCCTTGTGTTGCTCGCACGAGTCCTGCAACAGGGCAACTAAGTACTCCGTCCTTTTGCGGTGGTAACAGCAGGTCGTCAGCACCAGTGGATCGCCGACGTCGTGCTGGATGCTTGGAGGTTCACGGACCAGGGGTCCATCGCTCTTGACAAGGTCCAGGGGCACGCGGCAGAGCCGGGTTGGAGATCGGTGCATATGCCAGTCTTGATATTGCTTGATAGGGCCACCTTCGGTGACAGCTCCGCTCCCCCGTCCTCCCCCATCTCCAAAATCTCCCACAGCCGCGTCTTCGTCGTCGTCGTCGTCGTCGTCGTCGTCGTCGGTTCCCCTCGGAAGCTAAGGTTAGATCAGGAAGGGGCCGGCCACGAGCTGAACCCCCCTGGCTGTAAGCTCCATGGCGAACAAGTATTAGGGCGTTCGCTTGCCATCTGCACGTCTGCTAGACCTGCCCGATCAGTGTGACAATCAGGGTTTCTCCAAGGGCAAGGGCTGAGGTTTGCTACAAGAATTGGAGAGCACAAGGCAGACATAGGCCACACGTCGAGGCGGAGCCGTGGAGAGTTCCTTTGTCAGGGATCACAAAGCCCTTGGGGGAAGGGGAGTTTAGGGTACTGACTGGTACAGCAGGCACGTGCAAGGAAAGACGTGGTCATCATCGTTCAGAGCACGGAAGCTGCCGGTCGGTCGGTCACCTTGTCCTCCTTAGGCAAAGACTTGCCGGCTGGTTATTTGGCTAGCGTGTCATTACATTTCATCTGCGAGCCTAGCCTAGCCTACCGCGTGACAACGCATAAACGCCGCTCGTAATAATAACCATCACGGACGCAAATATACATGGCAAGGAACGCGCAGCACCACGACGGAGCATTGCGCCCTTGGCTGCTCCGACATGTCCATCGTTTGGGATATGTACGCACGGGGAGGGATTCATTCAGGGTCTGACCTGGTCACGGCACGGCACGGCACAGGTTTGGTGGAATAGAGTGCAAGGACAGGGCCCCCGTTTGTTGCCGCGTGTCTGCTAGGTGCGCTTGGGTTCTCCGTGCTCTCTCCGTACTCGTATCCCACAATTACTGTCACTAACGAGGACACGAGAGTGCTTGTTACATTCTCCGGGTAGAGGCAAGCCCGAATCTGTCAACTTCGGTGGCAGGCTCTTGACTATTAGTGTAAATTGACTAATGGTGTAAAATGGTGGTCAAATTGCTTCCAATGGTACTCGATATCACGACCACAAAGGCACATGTACGACAAGAGTTCGTCTGCAAGGTTGGACATGCCGGAGTAGGTACCCCATTTTTCAAGTAGCCGACCCGACCTTGACCAGCTCCAAGTCTCGACCTCGCTCTTGTCATGACCAGCATGTCCAACGCCATCGGCTGTTTCGTGGCCAAGACCGTCCCCGAAAAGAAGGCGACCCTGCGACAAGGATCGTGCCCCTGGTTTGGGGGCAAACCGCTTGATCCATATTGCGACATACTACTAGCGCACGGCGATGCAGGCAAGCACGGAACAGGAGCGGACCGCCTGCCTTGGCTCGCCTTGAGTGCCCGTGGCCCATCATCCCCCACAGGCCAAGACAGCTGAGGTTTGCAAGCATGATGATGCCCCTAGCCTTTACATGAACCAGTGTTCTGCACTCCAAGAGGCAAGGGCATCCCTGTGCCCGGGTCCTGCAGACGTGAAGAGGCCAATTGGAACTGCTTGGTAATAACCGCGGTAAGGCTCTAGGTCTGTACTTTGTGGTTTCCACTGCTACCCTTGCGACCTGGATCTGAGTACCTTCGTAGTGACCCTGGCAATCGGTCCTTGTGCATTCTAGTCATGCAACAGCGCTTCGGGGTTGTCAGCAAAGCGGAGATCCGGCCGAGTTCGCTTCTGCTCGACTAGAGCAGACTTCCGGCACCCACGACACGAGTAGCTGGACCCTGCTGGCCAAGCAAAGGAAAGACCTGCAACGGAAGACGATATTTCCTGTCACAATTACCCCTTAAAAGCATGGAAACCACAGGCCGCATAAAATGGTGCTCGCAAACAGTCTTGCATGTGGAATGTGCAGGTAACGAATTCAACGGGCCCTCTTAGTATAGAGTCAAGAATACAGCAGATATCGAAGACTTGGTGTACTTGACGTATTTGCCTTTTCCTTTGTCAACTTCATGGTATCGATCCCAGAATCGACAATAAAGAGGCTCTATGATTTGTTGCATGTCCTTGGCGAACATCTGCCGGACCTCCTTCTCCATGGTGTACGTCTTGTGGCGAGTAATGATTTCATCAAAGCTTGTGTTGAAAGTCTGGAACTTATTCTTGATGCTCTCCTTGTCCTTGCTGTTGAGACTCTTGACAATGGACACAGACTCGTTCGTTCCAGACGGCGGTCTTTGTGCCCTGTTGGTGTGGATGACATCAAAGAGATGCATCGAGACGTCCTTGCAGGCTTCCGAGTAAAGCGCCTTGGCCTTCTTGCGCCAGACATCCAAAAAGCCGAGCTTACCATCGAGAAGAGACCCGAGGTCAGAGTCCCGGACCATGCGTTCGATGATTGTGACATTGTTCGCAAGGAAGACACCCAGCACAGACTTGCCCTTGAGCAATATTCTAGATTTCTGCTCCAGTGCTTGCATGAGTGCATCGATCGAGTCTGTGCAGTAGTGGGCAAATATCTCTTTTCCGTCGGCTCCAACGTCGAAAGATGCGAGATTTGGAATTGCGTCGGTGCTGCTCGCTGCTGCTGCCCCTGTGTTCCACCCGCCATCTCCGAGAGATACCATGATGCTTGAGATAGGCCGGAGGAATTCGACCATTGTTTGAAGACGAGTCATGGTTTCTGCCGTGACGGGTAACGGGGCACCATCAGACGGTAAAGCTTGTATGGAGGCCACTTTGCGCTTCGTCTCCTCGAGCAACTCGCCTAGGGACGACTTTGCAGTGTCGCGAACGGGCCTGAGCGCAGCGCCTAACGTAGCTTTGAGCTCGCCCGTCCGTGTCTCCAGATTGTTCGAAAGGCTTGACATGATCTCGACAACTTCGTAGGCGAGATAGCAGTCCGTAGTCAGATGGCTCTTTATGTGATTGTTCAGCTCGCGCACAGTTCGTGCTAACTCGGCAAGTGGCGGTTGGCTTGTCGACTGGAACACCGGACCCCAGTCTGATCTAGTGAAGATGCCACAGATATTTTCATGCTCGGCAATGAGCAATCCTTCCATCGCTCGCGCATACATCCCGATCCCGTTAGTACCTGACTTGTATATCGCGTCGACGGTCTTCTTTCGCGCAGTGTTGGCGCTGGCATATGCAAGATTAACCAGACTCTGCGAGAGGTAAGGTCCCCTGATCTCAGCATAGATCTTGACCAGCGGGTTTTCGCCTGTTGTGTTGGCTGACACATAGGCATTCATAAGTCCCAGCTCGCCCAGGGGATCACGAGGGACGAGTGGGAATGGATTGCTCTTTGTAATGTAGTGGAGCGGTTCGATGGTGCGAGGCGTCTCTCTGCGCAGCACCTTATCAAAGGCGCCTTCTAGTTGCGTGTTGCCGGACTTGATCAAGCGCTGGAGATCGGTCATGGTTTCCTGGTTCGCACGGAGATTTGAGGCCTTCATATCGGTAAGAGCCTTGTTTAGGCGTTTGATCGAGTTGAGGTACGTCGATAAGCCAGCCTTCTCGGGGCCCTGCCGGATGATGGCTTCTTCATCACTCTTGTTCTCGGCTGGCTGGCGCAACTTCTCGATTGCCAGTATGACCGAATCGATGTCTAGTGGAGTGAGGCGCAATGTTAATCACAATGGCTTTGGCAGCTGTACGAGTATCTGGACTTACTGTTGCCGAGGATCTGCAGCTTCTTTGTTTCGCCATTGAGGGGTCCAGACACATCGCGGACACTCTTGCCGGTTGCCTCGAGCCGTCCAAGGCAGGCCTGTATTTTTTTGGAGAGCTGTGTTGTCTTGTCAAGACGCGAGTTAAGGACGTCAACCTCAGCGCGAGCCTCTTCGTCGGCGGCATGCCGCCCGCTACCGAGCCCGACAGCCATTGTAGCCATGGTGAGGACAGCTACGGTCGTCTCGTAGTCGCGACGCGGGCATCTCGAGTGGGCAAGGAGTTGAATGTGGAGACATCTCTTGGAGGTGGGTAGCCTCGGAGCTCAGATGCGGCACGATCACAGAGTGCAACGTGCAACGAGAACGACGCACTGTATGCGTGTACTGTCACTACTTTGAGACGGGGTAGAATCGACATCGAGTGAGGTTGTTTGCTTTTACATTTTAGTGTCATTCACACCGATTTTCATGCATTCTGATGATGTGTCGCTTTCATCCCGAACTTGCTAATCACTGCCCTCTAGAATTTCTGGTATTATGGTTAAGGCCGTGAATTTCGCTCGTTTCCGTATGCCATGACAGCCTACCTCCAATGTTGCGCTTCGTGCTTCACAGCACCTTCTATCCCTCATATGGAAATTCCTAGTCTTACGCCGATTCCGCCGCAAAGAAATCGCTGATCAATCTTACAAGTGTGTCTACAATGCCCTGGACATCCTCGGCGGTAATGTTGTATGGAGGCGACACGATTATGTGGTCGCCTTGGAAGCCGTCGACAGTCCCTGAGCCAGGATACACAGCAATGTTGTAGGGATCGAGCAGACCGAGGTCCGAAAGCCGCATCGCCATGGTTGCGGTGGTTGGGAAGGCCTTCTTTGTAGCCTTGTCAGCGACAAACTCGATGCCCCAGAACAAGCCGCGGCCGCGGATATTGCCGACGTTTGGGTGACCCGAAAGACGTTCTTGAAGCAGCCGGGACAGGAGCGCGCCCTTGTCGGCCACGTTCGCCACAAGACCCTCTTCTTTCACGATGTTCATCACGGCCAGCGCAGCTGAGCACGCGACTGGATGGCCCTGGTAGGTGTGGCCGTGCACGAAAACACTACATATCACCACCGCCTGGTCAGCCGTTCATCTCTCCGATGAGGGATCAGTACAACATACCCGGAGCCCTGTTCCAAGGCATGGGCGACCTTGTTGCCCACAAGGACGCCTGCAATGGGCTGGTAGCCACCACCCAGGCACTTGCCCAGCGTTTGGATGTCTGGCACGACATCTTCCTGCTCCCACGCGTGCATCGTGCCCGTGCGGCCCATGCCACACATGACTTCATCCAAGATCAGAAGCGCGCCATACTTGTCACAGATAGCACGAATTGCCTTGAAGTAGCCCGAGACTGCTGGTACGCATCCGAGAGCCTGATTGACCTGGTTAGCGCTGCAGCTCGAAGTCGGGGCGACGGGTGTGACTTACAGCACCTACAACCGGCTCTGCCACAAAGGCACAGACCGAGCTTGGCCCAATCCTCTGGAACTCCTGGTCAAGCTCGCCCGCCAGCCTCGCAACAAATGCATCATCGCTCTCGCCTCCAATTTGGCCCCGATATGGGAAGCAAGGCGATACTCTGGAGGTTCCTTCGAGGAGCATGGGTTGGAATTTCGCCCGACGGCCGGCGTGTCCGCCAAGAGAGAGTGCCCCAAGCGTTGTGCCGTGATAGCTAGAGTGACGGGCAATGAACTTGGTCCGGTTGGGTTCAGCAGAACTCTTTTCCAGGAAATACTGTCGGGCGAGCTTCATTGCCGCCTCCATTGCCTCCGAGCCTGTCCCTGGTGAGCCGAGTGCGCCTCTGCACTTGTAAAGCGCTTGATTAGCCAAACTTACCAGAGTTGACGATGTATGCTCGGCTCATATGGCCTTTTGTGGTCTGCACCAGCTCTCGACACAGCTGCTCGTACACTTCAGTCGAGTAGAAGGTTGTGGCACAGTAGGAGACTTGGCTCAGTTGAGCGATAATTGCTTTGTGGACACGAGTGTCGCCATGCCCAATGCAAGCAACTGCTGCTCCACCAGACGCATCCAAGATGCGGCGGCCATCATCGAGCGTCAGGTAATTGCCTTTACCGCCGACGATGCGTGGGAAATCCATGCGGAGGTCTCGCGACAAGACCGCCGTGTTCTCGGACTTTGGCTGGCCGCTCGTTGCACCATCTGTGGGCAGCTTCTCACCTCCTGTCGGGCCGTTTGACGCAGTCATGGTGATAGTAAACAGAGAGTGTGAAGAGGCCCCAAGGTTATGGTTACCTAGGGTATTCTGCCAAATGATCTGCGGTGGAAATTGAAGAAGCCAATACCGCGGGTGCGGCAGCCCATTTTATATCCTTGTCCGCTCCGATGGTGAGAGCTTTAGCATCGACGGCTTCCCCTGTGAGTTCCCTCCCCTATCTCGGAGCGCAATCATCCATTCACGAGCAAGACCGAGTCTACTCGGGCCGACGCTGAGTAGTGAGCCGAAGTCTGCAACAAGTGAACGGTCAACCGCCTGCTGATCCAGATGAGTCGGTTGCCCTGTCTTTGGGGTCCATGCTGTTTTGGAGAAGCTAGCATATCACTTGCCTGGTTCTAGACTTCTAGTAATGACGTCCCTTGGGCGGCAACCAGAAGGTATTCACGTAAACAAAGCACTTTTACAGTGTGCCGGCACACTATTTCTGGGCCTCGGCAGCCAACAGAAGCAGAGAGCATTCTTCAAATCTCACAGTAAGCGTTTCTGGCGAATCAGAAACCTTGCCGATACCGAGGTTTCCCCGAATCGGGATGCAACAGTCTGCTACCCGAGAGCGGGGGCAACATCTACAGCGCTTGCTGTTACAAGTCTGCGAGCACTCATAAATTGCAAGAAACCCCCTCAACCGCTAGAGAGCAGCCTGTACATCAACCTGCATCGCGGCGTAGCTAGAGGCATTGGCCACGTCGAAAATATGACTGATCAAGCGGCACGCTGTCCGTTTAGACCAATCCCCTGCAGAAGGTCTCGAAAGTTCGTCCCCGTCCAAAACCAGCACATGTCACGTGAGATATACATTCAGCAAGTACTCGCCTTTGCTTCGAATTTCGAGACCGAAGGGCGTGGTGTTGAGCAGTCGACGGCTATGCTGGGACTCGGTGCACGTGAGGTTGGTACCTATCAATTCGTGCATCTCGCATGACTAATGGAAGCCCGGCCCGAGTATGACCTGCGATTAACGGGCCGCATCTTCATTTGGCTCGGCCTCAAACCTGCGAAGTCGGAGCCCCCCCTCTTTGATCAACATTGAGAAAATGTGGAGGTTACAACGCGCCAGGGACTTCCCACGACTCTAGTGAGGTGTCAATGTGTTAAGCCCCTCTTCACCTAGTATTTGGCTTTTAAAGTCAACGAGTCTCTGTGAGCCGCCCCTTGTAAACTCCCCAGCCTGCCGCCTGGAGATTGTCGAAGATAATGGGTAATGGCGTTCAGGTGTCTTCCTCTATCTCCCTGTGGAGCCGTGGAAAATCACAGTTCTAATTACACACTTGAGGGCGAGGTTTGGGGACAGCCATCCTCTTTGCATTGGTAATATCCATACCTGCAACTATTTCGCCTGACGTTATGTCGACTTTGCAGGTCAGATATTGTACATCCTCGCCCGTGAAATTGACGGAAGAAGCTTCGACCCGCATGAACGACACAAATCACAAGTTCTAAGAAGCGTCCACCTAAAACTATTATAGCTATTCATAGAACCTGAATCAAACTGCGATTTACTAGTAGAAGGATGAGCCTCACGGAAGAATCGACCGATGAAAACGATGAGTTTCCCAACAGGTTTTCGGGAATCCTGGGAATTCATATTTTTCGATCACCGCGACGAGTTGCTCCAGGTACTGAATTAATCCCAACCGGGGAAATACTTGTCTTTAGCACACTTCTCTTTGTCTATCTTTTTCTCCCAGGGAACTCGTCGAGATCAGGCCAACCTCCAAAAGAAACTTGCAATAGACCCGCCATAGTGTGCTCTGCGAGATACAAGACATACCCATGGATTTTTGTGGCATCTTCCCGCTGTTGCTTCACTTCCCGATCCGCCCACGGTGCAGCTGTCTGTGGATGCTTCTGAGGATGTAGAACGAGAAAACCTTGCTTGGCACAGAACAGTCAACTAGACGAGTGACGAGGGTCCCAATAAGCACGCTAATAAGCGATTCTTTTCTCGCTTATTCTCTTGAGCTGCTAAATACTCAAGCTGGTGCACTGAGTGCATGCAGCGGGCCAACTGCTGGTGCCGCCGACCTTCCTGCTGCAGCGGTAGCGGTGGCCAGGATAGTGGTATCTCCGAAACCACGATCAGTAGTGGCAAAACTTCCCTGGCAGCTAGCCACAAAATCCTCCAGCTCCGCGTCTAGGGACATGCCTCTTGCCCGGCTCTCCTCGAGGAGCCCCTGCGCTCGAGCGTCATGGTTCTGGATACACCGCTTTATCAGCTCTAGGGCCGTGGCCCTCCCCATCCAGAGGCTGTTCTGGCCACTCGACGCCTCCGCCGCCGGTCCACGGAGCTGCATGATCTTCTTGAGATATTTAAATGCCGCCTCGTAGCTACGCTGTCTGGTCGCGATGCGTATGAGGCGGTTGTACGTGGCCCGGTTGGGCTTCACCGAGAAGGCATCAATCTCGGCCATGATGAAGTTGAGCGATGTCTCTTGCGTGCACCGGCTCAAGAGTATGTGAAATGTTCTTAGGTCTGGCGGCTCGGAACTGATCTGCCGAATCGACCGGTAGACGTCCAGGGCAGCCTGGAAGCCGCGCTGAGAGATGATGGCCTCGAGGACGACATTGAAGGCTGCCACAGGGATCTTGCGTTTGGCTCGGAGCTTGCCAAGTATCTGTAGGGCTCGGTCGGTGTCTGCCTGCGAGCCTTGGAGCGCGAGGAAGATTGGTCTGGTGCTCGAGGCGTCGACCGCGAGTCCCTCGCTGGCCATCAGGCAGACCAAGGTCAGCGCCTTTTCAATGTCGCCACACTTCAGATTCGCTTCAATTAGTGCCTCATAGTGGTGCATCCCAAGCTTCCGACCTCGCTCTGTCAGCAACTGCATAGCGCTCGTGGCTAGTCCCACGTCACCCTGGCGGGATGCGGAATTCAAAACGTGGAGTACGACGCCGTCCGAGGGATTGAGCCGTCCAGGCGCAACCATTTTCTCCCAGATATAGGTAATGCCTGTGTAATAGCTGTCTCTGCTGTACACGTCAAGCAGAAATGCCCACACCAACAAGGAGCGTTGCGGGTTGTGTATCTTGACAGCATGTTGCAGGAGCTGGAAACTCTCGGCGTGAAAGCCGAGCTCGCCAAATTTGACCAGGAAGATACTCAGAAGCCATGGCGGCACAATGACAGGGCTCTTCGACAATTCCTCTAGGCTGTCCAGGGCGAGCTCGTATTGGCCATCGCGCAACAGCCCTAAGATGATGCTGATTTCGCCGTCGAGAGTCGGCGTATACCACCGGTGTCTCATCTCGAGGAGTGCTTTCGACCGGAGGGCGTAGTCAGGATGTACCGACGTAACCTGTTCATGTGTGGGTCGTTAGCGTGCCAGTTCTGGCTCTCTGCCGGTGAAAAATGACAGAGAGATACGCACTTGTAGGACAGCGTTGTATATACCCGGGGTGGTCGGTATCCCTGAATCTGCCATTTCGCGCAACAGCGCCTTCGCTACTCGAGCCGACCCTCGAAAGGGATCAACATTGGCGCGTATAAGAGCCTCGTAGAGCGGCGCATTAGGCGGTTCCCTCCGCACCGACACTAGGAATTCGACTAGCATGATGATCGATCGGTAGCTGCCCTCCATCGACTGAAGCTCCTTCAGGCCATCGTAGATGTGTGTTGTCGAAAACTGGTCGAGTTGCTCCGGGGCGGCGCCAGGTCGAACCGAGAGAAGCTTGTTGAGCCATGGCGCGCGATTGTCTGCACGGTCGAGATACTGTCGCCGCGAATAGGCTTTGTGACTAAGTATGGATTCAGCGAATTCGGCAGGCTCACGCCTCTCGACTGTGGAAGTGCTGTTTTGGCGTTGCTGCGTTCGTTGGCAGGGGACTGTCTGGCTGGTAAATAGTGTCGGTCGTACGCGCTGCGGCCTCAGAGTTCTCGTGAGCGACTTAGAGCCCACAGACGGGCAGAGGCAACGCCAAAGCCCATCGTACACTATCTGGCCTCCATGCATCTGAATTAGCCAGTTTTGACGAGCTGCCGTGTGCAATTGGCCAAGTGCTTGCGGTTTAACGTGGAGCGTCGGGTCAGAACAATCGTGAAGGTGGTGCTGGATGTTATCGATAACGGCGTCTGCACATCACAATACAACGATGTCAAAGACGAGCGGGCAGTAACAATAGCATCTCGTGGACCGCTGGAACAAAAATTGGGTATAACTTGGTAACGCGACAGAAGAAGCCGTCGCATGACACTTTTATTGTAGCGCACGTAAGCAGCTTTTTGATAGCAACTGAGGATTGTTGAACGGTTGTCCTCGATCCTGGCTGTTCCTTCTTGACATGGCTCAGCCAATACTGCCTGCTGTCACAAGTGCAGTAAAGTCCTGCCTGGAGGATTCTGCATTTTGCTTTCATGTGAATATGTGATATGAGGACGTCCTCAGTCTCTTGGCGACGCTTCTCAAGTATCGCACCACCATCAGCCGAGGGTAATCGAGCCGTAGCGCATAGAGACCCGGTCAGACCCGAAGCAGGAGGCGTCGTGCGGCCTTCTCGCGGAGGAGCTTGACTCATTAATATTGAGGCCGGCAGGGTTATCGTAGTCGTTGGTGGGCGTGTAGTCGACCAATATCCAAATTGTCTTCAAGCATGCTCAAGCAGCACCACCACGACCCCGTCCCCTGCCTCGGCTCTGACCACGCCCGCCACGTCCGCCACGGTCACCGCCGCGACCGCCGTGGTCACCGCGTTGGCCTCCTCGTCCGCCTCTGTATCCGCCTTGTTGGCCGTGTGATGACTGTTGCTCCTTAACCAGGTCGATGATCTCATCGGGGACTCTCAGGTACTTGATCTAGACACACAAGCACGCATCAGCATCTACGTATGAGAGCGGGCTAGTCCTGACTCGAGAGAACTTACGTTGTTGCCCTTGACATAGACCTCTGGGAGGCGCACAAACTTGTCGGCTTCCTGCTGTCTGTCAGCACACTAGCTCGCGTCGGGGTGGGAGGCGTGAATATCGGTGGCGCGCGTACCGGACTTGTCTGGACAACTTCTTTGAGGGTGAGGTTCATCCAGGTGTCGCACTGAACGAGGTGGCCGTTCAAGGTCTCGCCATTCTTGAGCTCGACGAGCATGGGGTGGCCTTGGGCGGCATTGAGTAAACCTAAGGGCAACTGCACAACATGAGGTCAGCACACGGGACAAGATACGTCTGTGATAACATAATACTCACCATCTTTTTGAGACCTTGTTGCGGCAGGAAGATGCAGCGATTGTTGTAGGGCAGTATTACGAAGCTGCAGTAACAAATGCTATGCAGACATGCCGCCTCGATTAGCACGAGTTCGTCATGCTTGATCGGCCACTGGTGGGGCCTGGCCGGTCCCGCCTGAGCAAGCTCCAGAGTGAGCAAGACCTGGTCACGTCCGAAGGAAGGCGCGCCTCAATCTTCGTTGTTCGTCCCTGAGCGCCACATCTAAATGTGGCTGGAGAGCACTCCACATGCATGCATACCTACTTCATGCTCTCGCGATTTTCCGAAAAGGCAAACTGCCCAGTTGGCATCGGATTTGCAGCTCGCAAACGACCAATACATCCACTGTTAAGGTCCTGTGGTGCGGTATTCCAGATCAGCGTCGGAGACTTTCAGCCGGCAGA
Organism: Microdochium nivale; assembly: GCA_026745475.1. Taxonomy (NCBI): domain Eukaryota; kingdom Fungi; phylum Ascomycota; class Sordariomycetes; order Xylariales; family Microdochiaceae; genus Microdochium; species Microdochium nivale. The sequence goes on along the minus strand of JANTFD010000004.1, from coordinate 2,827,238 downwards.
CGACTCAAATGCATATCAACCACCGCCATTCGACATAACACAGCCATGGATGGATTCTCCACCAGCGCCACATTAACGCAAACAATGATATGCGTTCAGTCACTGCGTGCAGTATCACCATCCACGATGAGATGGAATGCTTAATCAATGACGGAGTAAAGGGAGCCTCCATGCACACGAAGTGTGTAGAAAAGCAGCTGTGCCAAGGTAAGCGGAGACGTCAATTGTCTTGGTGTGCCTGCGCCACCACCACCCTTGCGCCAGGCAGCCATTTAAAACAACTGATGCGCACGCCGTTCAGTGACTGGTCCGGGCCATACGAGCGGATCACTGTCATCTTGACTTCTCAGCTCGCATGTGTCTGCAGTTCGGCCGGTTGTCCGAGAGAGAGGCCGCTACGCCGTAAACTGAGACGAGCTGACAGCTTCGTTCAGCCCATCCATCCCATCCCAGTCCATTCTGGTGCTCACTTGGGCAAGGCGGGCGTACGGTTTCAGACACCAAAGCAAAGAAGGTACAATTGTACACGCGGGCACCACCCCCAGCTCTGCCGTCAACCAACCTTAACCCTTGATTGACGTGGCCCGTTGTCGTGCGACCTTTGGCAAAGCACATTTCTGCCATCTTCATTCTGCTTCTCCCGTTTTCTTCCATCCCCGTATTCGTTGTCCCATGCTGCGTCTCCCCACCTCCCTCTGCGTAGAACATTAGCTGCCTAGCCTGTCGTGATGCGTGGCCTAGTTTGGGCGGCAGCCATTGTGCTGGCCTCGGCGGCTGTGGCCCACCCACTCGAGAAGAAGAGCAACCGGCTTGGTAATGGTGAGCAGTCAACCAGACCACAGTCTTGCCAAGCTTCGGGCTAATTCGCACCTCACAGACAACGCCTTGCCCCTTGCCTTTATCGATCTCGACGTGACAAAGGTTGTGGAGGACGTTCTCATCCCCAGAACAGTAAGTCGGCCACAATGAATGAGGCCGTGTCGTGGTCACGTCTGACCTAGCTCGTAAATACAGCTCCTCGCATTCGACGTTGCAGAAACAGACACGTCGTGCGGTCGCAGCAACATCACGCTTGACGGCAACGCTTTGCACGAAGACGAGGACGGATATGGCTCCGGCACCATCACGACAAAGCATGGCACAAAGGTGGACGCCGAGTGGCGACTGAGCTGTGTTCAGGTAGACGACCGTCAGAATTTCGAGCGGATCCTGAGCTTCAACATTATCGGTATCGATGGATCTCAGATCCAGGATCTCGGCTTCAAGGTCCAGTTCCAGCAGGTTGCCCCGTTGGGTGTCTCCAAGGTCGATGGCGCCTTTTCAGTCATCAGAGTCTCGACTCCCACGTCAGAACGGCTCGTGCCAGGCGGACCGAGTAATAAACCATTCACTTTACAATCAGAGCTCTATGAGCTCGAGATTCTGAACGCTCGACTTTCCAGGCTCGAGTTTGAAATCGCAAGCAAGGAGGCTTTCATTACTCACGTATTCCCACAGTCGGTCCTCGTCTCGACCCCTTCGATTGCCGCTTGCAAGGATGTCAAGTGCTTTGTTTCAACACTCTATGACACGGTCCGGGACTTCTTGTTCACAACATATCACGACGGCTTCCATCGTGACAAGGATGGTCTGATTATTGTGCCGCCTGCTGTGCCAGATGGCGACGAGGAGCAAGATCGGATGATCAGTCAATCAAGCAACAAGCAGATTCTAAAGAGTCAGAACACCAAGGTCAGACAATACCATACAGCGACAGCAGACTGATAGTCTGCTTCCATGCTGACATTCCTCGCGACCTCCAGACGACAATTAGATACATCGGAGAAGCCCAAACATTGCAGGCACAAAGCCCCATCACATTTTCTGTCACCCCAGTATCAACACCAGATTTCGACGACACCACGAGCATAAAGCTGCCACCACAAATACTAGCGGATGAGGAGGCCTGGCGACCTGTTAGTGGCCTGTCCGGACATGCTCACTCTCAAGAACAACACTAACTAGCTTCAATACAAATAGTCAACGGCACTCTTGACTGAGAACCCGCTCAAAACCCTGGCCATCGCCGGCTCAGCCCTCCTCCTCTTTATTTGCATGATCTTCGCGACCCGAGCCGCCTGCACAGAGAAGGCCCGGCAACGCCGCGCCGCCTGCCGCGCTCGCCGCAAGGAGTGCCACGAGAAACGCCAAGCCCGGGTCCGAACCATCAAGGTCGCATTTTCTAGCGCCTACAGCTGGCTACGCGAGCGGACCAGTGGCAGCAGCAGGTCGACAGGCGATCTAGAGAAGGATGCCGCGGTGCGAGAAGATGCAGCCTGCCGCCAAAGCCCAGGCCACGAGGAGCACATCATCGCCTCCTCGGCCAGCATCATGTCCTGGGACATGCCCTCGCCATCGCCATCACGATCAACAAGCCCCCTGGGACGTGGCCGCCGCCATCAACAGCTCGTCGTCAACAGTCCTGCAGCTTCAGCGACGAACCACCACTACCATGGACGTCCCGACCCGGAGAGCGATGAGGAGTCAACCACAATGTCGGAGGACCTCGCGCACTTCCGCGCCGTGGCCGGGCTCATGGACAACATATTTTCCGCAGCGACTGAGGGCCGTATCATCAGCAGCGTACGCCACTCGTGGCGGTCGCGCCGCAACTCGGACAGCTACAGCGGCCCACCCAGCCCGACGTCCACGGTCCCGGACTACACGTCCAGCGACGAGACGCTGCCCTCGTACGACTCGTCGACGGAGAGCGGCTCTTTCTGGGCTTAAAAGGCCGCCCGGTTCGTCTCGTGCCCTTTACTCCGCGTTGGTTTAGCAGGGATGCGGGGTTACAATGCATCTTTACCACGGTGGCGGAAGCAACACGCGGCTGCATTGCGAGGTGCAGCTTGGAGCCTTCTTCTTGGAATTGACTGGGGGAGATACACGCGCGGCGTTTGGGTGTTTTATCTCTTGTCCTGTGGTCTACAGGCCCATAACTCATGATTGCGATCATTCGATATAATTTATTTTACTTTATATTCACGATTGTCCTCTAAAGTGGGCACAATAATATAGATTCTATACTTGTACAATTTTTGCCAATTTTTGCTCTGTTTCAATTTCGTGAAATGTGCACAGAACAAAGGTATATGAAGCATTTGTACCAGAGTCCGCGATCCTAACATGGCCCTGGCGCAATCTTGTGGTGTTAGAGGACTGAACAAAAGACGATGGTGCGGTTCCACGAGACACTGGCAGGATACATAGGGAACGAATTTGAGACGCATAAACGGGCGGGACCCTGCGTTTCTCTTGTCGGGATCAATTCGTGTAAGGTGCAAGTTGAACGAGGTCACACGACGGCTGTATCCCGGGAAATGTTTCATGGTCAACAAGCAGCAGCTTGTGGGCAGCCGTAGCTGACAGTCGCCAACGAGTTGCCCGAGACCAAAAGACACATGAACTTGGACAGTTGTACATTTTAAAAATAAGTAAGTCGCATGATTTTCGGATCTCGCGATGTGCTTGGATCAGTGGCTGTTCGGGGAATACGAGGCGCGCTCCATAAATGCCATCCGTGAGCCGGAAGCTTTGTCTTTGAGAACACGACTTAACTCGCGGCCCCACCTGGGCACTAACAAAGGGTACGGAGCAGACTGGGCACCACTTCAGAGTTTCCAGGTTGTTGGCCACGGAATAGCGTACCTTACATAAGGGGAATGTATGTAGTCGATGTAAGGGAGGGACGCCAAGGGACTCGCGCAACTTGTTGTCTGCTTTGCTGTGGAGTTCGGGTCGAGATCCGGAACGACGAGAGGCGCCTCATTTTGCCGAGTGTGTACAATCAGACGTGGACGCATTGATGAAATAGAGGGCCGTTTCAAAGAGCTCCAGAGCTGGGCGCCGAGGGAAACAGTGCTAGGGGTCCAGCCAGGGCCCGGACCAGGGGTGCAAAGCACCGCGCATGCCGTGGGGTCTGAGCGCCAGACGTGTCCCTGGAACATAATACAACAAAGGCCATCATGGATGCCCGCAGCAACACGGACGTATCTCCTTTCCATGGCATCGTTGGAGAGCGTGTTTCGCTCCGGAAATAGCGATGGCCTCTTGGCAAGTGTACTTGCCTCGGTTTGTCTTTTGAGTCGTTCGAGAGCTGAAGCACATTGGCGATAGCTTGTTCTTGGCCTGGAGAAGATGCCCATACCACGAGCATGGTACCGTATTCGGTCTGCGAGATTCGTCGGCGGCGCGGGAAACGAGCTAGGGAGTTGCCATTGATTGGCCAGTGCTCACTCAAATGAACCATGCATACCGCCTGGCAATTGGCCAGCTCTGGCATTTGGAGTCTGGCCGCAGCGTTGCAAGGGGGGGAAAAGGGTGGGTGGCCCTCTGAGGGATTGAGATCAGCCAGTCTTGCTGGGGGACGTGGAAGTCCAGACTTGATTGCTGCGCGTCGCGTTGATTCAGGTGCTCCAAGAAACAGTAGCAGTGGTGCGGGAGAGTGGGTGGCTTCTCGGGCTAGTCTAACGAGCACAGCACGCGGCTGATGTGGTGAAGAGCGGCGTGGGCGACTGGGACAATCGTATTGTGTGTGCGAGCTGGCCAGTCAGTCGTCGTCAAAGAGGAGAGACGGCACAGCGCGGAGAGCACAGTCTAAGTTGACGTGGAGCATCCCGGCCCGCACGCCCCCGTCGCGCCAGGCGTGCAACCCCAGCTCGCCCAATCTCCCTTTGTACCTCGCGCCTGTGCGGTGCAGCAGCGATACTTTGCCTCTCTGGCCGCCCGCCGCGCAGCTAATTTGCCGGCCGTTGCTCCTGGCCATTCGCCTGCCACGCACATCACCCCCTAAGCCAAAGCTAAGGTTCTCCTGGCGAGGGCGCTCGACCACATTTTCCCCCTGCCCACGACCAACTCCTCCTGCCTCCGTGCCATCGCCAGGCCTGTTCCGTTTCCTCCTTTCCTGTCGCCATCCTGCTCGCCAGGTCTTCCTCTCCTCGCCCTTCGCCCTACCCGTCACGCCGTTCCGTTGCCTTCACGCTCCACCGGCCTCGTCCCTCACTGCCCGCCAGAAAGCTTCCTCGCGAGACTAGCTCAGGCACTTCCCGCGCCGACGCCATTGGTACGCGGCCATCATTCTCGACGTGAGTTGTCCTTGCCCAGATCGTGTCATGGCACTATCTTCACGGACCCAATGTATAGAGCTCGAGGAGGGCGAGACGCAAGAGTGCACAACTCCTCGCGTCACAGCCTCCGTGAGCTACACACATTGAAGATCCCCTTTCATCCGAGGTCCAAGAGGCCTGGAGTCATCTCCAGTCGTCCCCCAAAGCACCGCTCCTGGTATTGCCTCCAGCGCATGGGCTAGGCGTGTTTCCCTAGGTAGTCGCAGTACCAGGTGGTGCGAGCATGGAGGTCGCCTAAGCATGACAGCGCCGTCATTACTGCCCGCAGCCGTTTTGCTAATCATCTGAATCGCCGACAGATTTCGTACGCTCCTTCCGCATCGCTTAGACAAGCAACACCTCACAAATCATTCGATATGGGTAAGTCAATTGTTCGTCATGCAAGAGCAAGCAAGAAGCAAGCACATCGGCCAGTACACTGCGGTTGCCCAGAATTCCCAAGTACCATCGCAGCTTCCCCATCTCCCTGAAACGAGCCACTGCCACCGGATCATCGACATGGCGCCATTTTGCGACTCATGGCCATCGACACCTGCCTTTAATACTAGTTGTACCTCTTTTCGCACGTCAGAATATCCACAGTCGCTGTCAGCTCGCCGGCATCCGGCTAGTTTTGGTCAACACACTCGCTTTTGATTCTTTGGAATACCTGGCCATTGTTAAGAGCATACGTCTGCTTGGTGTGCCGACACCGTCGTCAGTCACGGTAGAAATGTCATCCAGGATGGCCCCTTTCTTGAACCACCAGAAAGCGAGAGCGCGAAGCTTCCATCTCGACCCGCAACAGGTCAACCAGATCTTAGCCCCAACATCACCGCCAAGCAGCAGTGGAAAATCTGCTGCGACAGGCCCTTCTTCGAGGTCAGCCAGTATCGCTGTACCAAGTGGTCGCGAAAACGTGGACCCTGGAACGATTCGCCACTACCGCAGCATGTTGGTCGTTGACGCCCCACGACTTGCCCCTCTGGACCCCGTCAGCTACGACGAACTTCAGGTTTCCGCCAATCTACCGGGTACTTCTCTGCCACGAATGCCTACGGATCGAATCTGCTTCTTGCTTGCCTTGTACTCACTTGAATGTGACATTATACCTTGTCGGACCTGCTGACATTTCTTTTCATACAGACCCTTCTGTCGATTCGGGCCCCAGCTCGCCAGCTGTTGCCCCTGGTACGTCTAGCTTCTCGGACTAGAACCTCTGGCAATTCACTAACAATAGCTCTCTAGCTATCACTTCACAAATCAACGAAGTCAAGAACATTGTCCGCAGAAAGCTCACTGGCTACGTTGGTTTCGCCAATCTGCCCAACCAATGGCACCGCAAGAGTGTCCGCAAGGGTTTCAACTTCAACGTAATGGTCGTTGGTAAGCACTCCCACCAAAGAAAAACATGCTTACATCTCATTTCACTAACATTTACTTGCAGGTGAATCCGGCCTTGGCAAGTCGACACTTGTTAACACCCTGTTCAACACCTCCTTGTACCCTCCCAAGGACCGCAAGGGACCTACCCTGGACATTATTCCCAAGACCGTCTCTATCCAGTCAATCAGCGCCGACATTGAGGAGGCCGGAGTCCGGCTTCGCCTGACCGTAGTTGACACGCCCGGTTTCGGTGACTTTGTAAACAACGACGAGTCATGGAGACCGATCATCGACAACATCGAGCAGCGCTTCGATGCGTATCTCGATGCCGAGAACAAGGTCAACCGCATGAACATTGTCGATAACCGTATCCACGCTTGTGTATTCTTCATCCAGCCCACAGGCCACTCTTTGAAGCCACTCGATATCGAGGTCATGCGTCGTCTTCACACGAAGGTCAACCTCATCCCCGTCATTGCGAAGTCTGACACCCTCACCGATGACGAAATTCTTAGCTTCAAGTCTCGCGTAAGTCCCATACTTCTCCAGTAAAGTGACGTACAATGAAGCTCACAATGTCAACAGATTCTCGCTGATATCAAGCACCACGGTATCCAAATTTTCGAGGGTCCCCGGTACGAACTCGACGACGAGGAGACGATTGCCGAGAACAACGAGATCATGTCGAAGGTACCATTTGCCGTTGTTGGCGCCAGCAATGAGGTTACCAATGCCGATGGCCGCAAGGTCCGTGGTCGCAGCTACCCATGGGGTACCATCGAGGTCGACAATGAGGAGCACTGTGACTTTGTCAAGCTCCGCCAGATGCTCATCCGTACTCACATGGAGGAGCTGAAGGAGCACACCAACAACAACCTATACGAGAACTACCGTACCGACAAGCTCACTGCCATGGGTGTTGCCCAGGACCCCAGTGTCTTCAAGGAGGTCAACCCTGCGGTTAAGCAGGAAGAGGAGCGTGCTCTACATGAGCAGAAGCTTGCCAAGATGGAGGCCGAGATGAAGATGGTCTTCCAGCAAAAGGTCGCAGAAAAAGAGAGCAAACTCAAGCAGAGCGAAGAGGAGCTCTACACTCGTCACCGCGAGATGAAGGAGCAGCTCGACCGCCAAAGACTAGAGCTCGAAGAAAAGAAGGCCCGCATCGAGAGCGGTCGCCCGCTCGAAAAGGAGGGCAAGCGCAAGGGTTTCTCCCTGCGATAGATTGCATGACCTAGGGCTTCCGCTCGGCACGCCACACTATCCGCATATCTATGCCACCTTTTCTTCTTCGATTCTCCGCCCTGCCCTTCACGCGCAATTCCATTTAATCTTTTCATACAGTTGATGAATCCCCACGAAAGCCGCCTCCAGCCTCGACAGCGTTCTTATGTCAAGCTTGCTAGTGCTCTCAACCGGGTTCCATCTTTCAGCGGCTTTCAACCTGGCTTTGGTGACCTACACGGCTTGGACTCGACGTTCAGGAGATGTCCCTTTTCTAGCAGAGTGCGGAAGCCTGTCGTAGAAATACATCAGCCCCCTAGCCGACACCAGATGGAGCCATCACTCACAAGCTTGACGACGGAATGACACCAACATCAGCGACGGCACAATCAGATTACAGTCAACGGCCTCGTTTTTGTATTCCCTGCGATTAGGTGTTTGCTGTTCGAATAAGTTATGATACAATACCCGGGTTCTGGTGGAACGGCAAAGTGATTGGCGTGGTCACTGAAGGATATAAGGTCCTTTTTAATGTCTTGCTACACCCACCAAACCCAAATGAGCATACTCTCTCACCACTAGATGTTGTATTTTAGGGTCAAGTGTTGTTCGACAGCATATCTCTTGTTGTGGCGGTTTTGGTCACAAGAAGATTATTCTGCCGAGGAAACATATCCCACCATGTGTGCACATCCGCATGTGGATCACACGAGCATGTCTGGCTGCTACCGGTCTCCTTATGTCCTCACAGATCTTGTGTTTTCCTTGTTTACCGTCTCTTTACCTCTCTCCGTTTGATGTGTTCTTTGTAGCAATAAGGTGTCAAAAGAGAAAAGTCCCCATTATTGTAAATGCGATCTCTATGCTCGTGACAGGATATTCATTTTATACTTAGCTAGTATTTCGGCCGACCATGCAGTACCATTTGTGACAAATCCAATGCGCGGAGATCACTATCACTATTGGCAGATATGTCTTGCTCGTCGAGGCCGTGACATTTATATGTCCATAAGCACTAAACTGTAAAGCAAAGATGAGGCCTAGGCAAATGAAAAAAAAAAAAAAAGCACTTCGTGGAATGCAGTGGAGCTCTCCGACGATGGGCGTACAATAGGTTTGATGTTTGGGTTATGTAACCTTTTTCCGTGGTATATATTCATCTAACTTGTACACATTATACATATCTAGGGCGCGACGGACAGCGGCTCCTAGACGCCGTGCTGCTGCCTTCCTAGGTGCACGTTTCCTGACATGACACCAGTCATTGTGGTCTCCCTATCACACATCGTTGCCTCTTTCGGCCTGCTCTTCAGTTGTGTTCAGCTTTCGTGGATATTTTGTGCGTGTATACACAGCTGTATCACTAGCACTACTGTAGGCACTCGCTTGGGGGACGATGGCTAGCGGGTGATCGTGATACAACTGACTGCGGCTCGAGGATGGGATGATGGTTGTAACAGTTGTGGGGACGGCGATCGTGGTGGTGCCCAAACACTGGTAGTACATTACCCCCCGCCTGGTTTGCCCCTGGTCGCACAACATGAGCAGAGCCACTCGTCTACTTGCGCTGCAGATACCAGTTGAAGGCGAGCTGGTTTGTCTGCTGGTCGTAGGGCGTGGGCACTTCTGCGGAGCCGTGCCGGGCGACGGGGTGGCGCAAGTACACGGCGGAGCAGATGTTCTGGTTGACCTCGAGGTACTGCGGGATAAAGGCAAAGGGCGCCATGTACCGCCGCGGCTTCCACGGCGTAAGGTATGGCTTGCTCGGATCGTGCGGGTTCTCCTGCTCCTGGGCGATGAGCTCCCGCAGGCGGTTCTTCTCATCGGGTGTCAGGTCTTCGACGCTGAGCTCCCTCTTCTTGCCGCCGCCGCTGCTGCTCCTGGCGTCCTCAGTGGCGTCCTCTGCGGCATCGGCCGCTGCCGAGCCGTCCTCGACCTTGAGCCCGGACACCATTGTAGTGAGCTGCTCCAGGATCTGGGCCGGGTCGGCGTTGGCCCGGCCCGACTTGCCGAGTAAGGGCTTGGACTGCTTGATGAAGTCGCGCACGCGCCGCTTTTGGCCGACTGTGAGCTTCTGCTCAGACAGGACCTCCTTAGCTTGCTTGATCAGGCCTTGTATTTCCTGCTTTGTTGGCGTGAGGTCCTGCTGCTCGGCGGGGGCAGCGTCTGTTGTGTCCAGGTCCTGCTCAGCCGCAGCAGCCTCACTGGACTCCTCGGCGGCTTCGTTCTCCTCCGCTGCTTCCTTTACCGCCTCCTCGCCGCTAGCCTTGGAACGCTTGTTTTGGCCTCGTGGCCGGTTCGGCTTCGTGCCGTGCTTTGGCAGTCCTGTGGCGAATAGCACCCGCTCTGGGTCTACTTGAAACATGTCGCCAGGGTTGAGTTGATATGAAGGGAATGGCATCTGGAGGGCATAGCGAAGTCAGTCCTCATGGGCTGTCTGCATAGCATGAATGTGACGAGGGAGGGGGAAAGAGGATACGCACCACTTTTCCATTGACCTTGACGCCGCCGTGGATGCAGAACTGGGCGGCCTGGCGCGCACTACTGGCGAACATGGCTCTGAAGACGGCCACGTCGAGCCTCCGCTCCATTGGGGAGAAAGTCATCTGCATGTAGGGTGTCGCGGCGCCGTCCTGGTTCTGTTTGGCGTTCTTGGGCGGGGTGGCGAGCCCAAATCCCTTGCCCCTAGCCAGCTCAGAGCCGTCGTGCCGGGCGAGGTAGTCTGGGCTGGTGCTCGAGACGCCGAGCAGCCGCCTGCTGAACATGCGCGCCCATTTCCGCTCGACAACATGCTCGCCGTGGTACGCGCGCAGCAGACCTTTCGCCTTCCACTTCTGCTGGAAGTATGTGTCGCCGTTTTTGTCGCCGAGCCTCGGGGCCCGCACCTGTGAGAGGTTGTACAGGTTGTATTTGTTCCAGCTCTGCCGGACTTTCTGTGGTGGTGGGCAGAGGAGTCGCTGTCAGCGGGGAGTTTCTGCTGGGTCAAGGGACCAACAATCACGGCCGAGATACTGAGGGATTCACTTACCGGCCGCTTGAGGGCATGCAGCTTCCTTGGCTTGACCATTGTGACGGGTGCTGTGCTGGCCGGCTCTGCAAGGACAGATGCAGGATAGGATGGTGGAATGTCGTGCCGGGACCCCAATCGCTCACGACGTCTTCCTACGGCGCGACACAGTGCAAGGCCACTCTGGATTTTTTTGGTGTAGTGGTCGCATGCGTGCCGGCGGTTGTGCTTAGGTCAGCACAGCTCCCGCTCCCGATGGTAGACAGACGAGGACAGTCCAGGCCCACAAATGCGACATCGCTGAGCCACACAACTCCTCATGCTGTGGCGCTCAGCAATTGTACAGGGCTCGACAGGCTGGTGCTATCCCGGCCTCGCCGTGCTATTACGCCCTAGCCGACAAATAATCAACTTGTTTAGTCGGCCACCGGCTCGCACCCACCTACCTGCCCGGACGCCCTTCCAGCAGCAGAGAATGCCCGCTGTTCTACTGCTGGTTCGACCTCGCGCGATCGGCAACTTTGCTCGGTCTGCCTTTGTCTCCAGGGACACGGATGCCTCGGGCCAGTGTTTCCAGCGGACAGGCGGCTCGGAACACACGACTTGACCGCCCAGTGCATTACGTGTGCTCGTCCTCCAGCCCATGTCGCGTCCGGGATGCTCTGACACCGACAGGTCGTTGCCACCCAGTAGCGAGACGAGCTCCGACGGCCCTTGGAAAGCCGGACCCCGAAGTGGAGCGACGGAAAGAACACCCGGCCACGGCCCCACCCCCGTGCATGCCTTGCCAGATCAGGCAAGTCGTCCCTGCTGCCGTCATCGGCTGTCCGCACAATATGTTTATCTCGTTCTTTTCCTTCTTCGCCACCCAAGGCGCTCTCACAGAGTCTTGTTGGCTCTTTTCCTCACGGTTTAGACGCGGCCCTTTTCAACTTGACCAAACTTATCTTGATCTCAGTAGTTGACTAGAGGCTCATTCTGATGGTCGGCGTCACTCCATCTAACAGCGGCGACCCATGTGTCAGTACTTGTCATGACGCAGATCAAAATTTTGCGTCTTCCACGACGCACACAGTTGGCAGAGTCGTGAGGCCTGCCGAGGAGATCGAGAAGCCACACGTCCACGGCGACAGCGACTCCGACGATGCACGCTCGACCGCCTCAGACGGCCATGATGAGCCGCCACGTCCCCGGCTGCAGACAATCATTTCTCGCCAGAGCGCATCCCGTCCGCTGTCCCGGGCTCCGTCCCGGGCCCCGTCCCGGACCATATCTTTGATGCACGATGGTATCGAGACCAGGCACGACCGGAGCTTGAGCATTGACCTTGCCGATATTGAGCTAGGCCCGGAACTCCAGGAAAAAAAGACGACAACCGCGGCCGATCCTTCGGATCCGAACCTCGTGACCTGGACCGAGCCCAGTGAGAATCCAAAGTCATGGCCCTTTGCTCGCAAGTGGATTGTCGTCTTTGTGGCGTCCATGTTCACCCTCATGGCGCCGCTGTCCTCGACCATTATTGCCCCTGCACTCACAACCATTGGTCATGACTTCACCATTGACGACTCTGTAACTCGGTTCCTGACGCTGTCCATCTTCATATTGGGCTTTGCTGTTGGTCCTCTGCTGTAAGATTTGGTTTTTTGGCGCGCCTGCTCTGCCATGCGAGCCTTTGCTGACACAACCGCAACAGCTGGGGCCCTGCCTCCGAGATTTATGGTCGCGTCCTAGTTCTGCAGCTTACTAACGGCGTCTTCCTTGCCTTTAACCTGGGCTGCGGACTGTCGCAGAACAAGGTACAGCTCATCGTGTTCCGCTTTTTCTCGGGCCTAACCGGTTCAGCCGCCCTGGCCATCGGCGGCGGCATCATGGGAGACCTGTTCTCCGCCGAGGAGCGTGGCCGTGCCATGTCTGTTTACAGCCTCGCTCCCTTGCTTGGCCCCGCGATCGGCCCTATCTGTGGCGGCTTTATTGTGCAGTACGCACAGTGGCGCTGGTCCTTCTACGCCACGACCATCTTCGATGCGCTAGTCCAGTGCGCGGGCCTCTTCCTTCTGCGCGAGACGTACGCACCCGTACTGCTGTCCTGGAAGCGCGCCAAACTTGTCAAACAGACGGGCAACGATGCGCTGCACACGCCCTTTGAGCGCACCGGTGACCAGCGCTCTGCGGCGACAATCATCCAGACGGCAGCGACGCGGCCCTTCCGTATGCTCGCGACGCAAGTGATTGTGCAATTCATGGCTTTATACCTTATGTACCTTTATGGAGTGATATACATCATGCTCACTTCGTTCCCCGGCCTCTGGTCCGGACCCGAGCCAGTAGGTTACGGGATGAGCGTCAGCATCGGCGGACTTAACTATATCTCCCTGGGCCTCGGGTTCTGGGCGAGCGCGCAGGTCTGCGCGCCGGCACAGGACCGCATCTATGCAGCAATGAAGCGTCGCAACGGCGGAGTCGGGGAGCCCGAGTTCCGCGTCCTCATGATGGGCCCCGGAGCGGTGCTCACCCCGATAGGCCTGCTGATCTACGGCTGGACGGCCGAGTACAAGACGCACTGGATCGGTCCCAATATTGGCGCCTTCGTGTTTGGGTTCGGCGCTGTTATCGGGTTCAACTGCGTCCAGACGTACCTCGTGGACGTGTACACGCGATATGCGGCGAGTGCGGTAGGCGCGACGACGGTGCTTCGGGGCCTCGCGGGCTTCGCGTTCCCACTGTTTACGCCCCTGATGTACGAGAGGCTCGGCATCGGGTGGAGCAACACGGTTCTGGCGCTTGCTGCAGTCGTGATTGGGTGGCCCGGCCCCGTGTTCTTGTGGTTCTACGGCAAAAGGCTGCGGCAGAAGAGCCCGTTTGCTTCGGGGGGGTAGGTAGGGGAGCAGGGCGGATAGAAAAGCAGCAGATTAGAAAGTAATGGGACATGTGTCGAAACTTTGATCAAACCCTCCTTGCGGTCGTCGTATCATCCTGGCTACTTTCAGTGCGCTCGAGATCCTGTTACGTGGTGGAAGACATGCCGCAAAGCTTGCGGCTCAAACGGCCAGGTTGTAGCTGTAAGATGCCCTCATGAACGGGAAAATTGTCTGGCACGTTCGACGTTGCAGCTTTCTTCTGCTGGCCTTCCTTGTGTCCTGTCCTCGTCTCATGCATAGGCGATAGTCATGTGTAGAAATTCTGTAGGCAGTCAAGAGCACTGCTGTAAAAAAGAAGCCCTAGATCTTTTGAGTTGTAAAGGTTCTAAAAAATAAAAATTGAAATAAAAGTCGAATAGTGCTGGTATATACTCTCGCGCGTTATGTGATTTCTAACATGCTTGTTGCGGATGTCTCTGAATTGTCTGGCTGCGAGCAGTGGTCCTCCTTTTGCGAGTATCTTGTTTCTGTCGTCTCGTTGTTTTCCCCCAGCAAGCGACCTGGAGTAAGGTTTCTTGTTCCGTCTGTCCTGCGTGCTGCTCCGAGAGAAAACAGGAGAAGGAGGAGGGGGATGATACCCGGGGTTTGCAAACCCCTTTCCTGTCAACATCCTGACATTGCTCACCCGTTGTGGAGAAGGATATTTTCCGTGGTATAGTAGAAATATTCCCTTGACCACGTTGCTGTGAGTGGAAAAAACGGGTTTTTTTTTTCTTTGATTGTTTGTCTTAGTTAGTGTTATTATTCTTTGTCTCGTTTCTTCGTCGTCAATTATTTACTACTTCCCCATTCCCTCCCAAAAAATCACAAATTCGCTACTATGACATTCTCTACTCGTGTTTTTCCCATCACCACTTTCCTTCTTTTTTTCATTTTTCTTTCTCATTCTAAACCCCGCCGCCACTCCGGTCGACGCTGACGTAAAAGTTGGGCTGCTCGGGCGTCGCGCCGGCCCTCTGGCGCAGCTCGTCGCGCGACTGCTTGTACCGGACTGCGGCAAAGGCGGCCGCGGCCGTGGCGATGCCCGCGACGACGCCGACTCTGCGGTTGCGGCTGTTTGTGGGGGGAAGTTTCGTAAGGTTAGCAGAGATACCTGGAAATTACGATGACTGGATAGGTACTGCTAAAGACGCGTGAGAAGGGGGGAAGAAGGGGGGGTTTGACAGTGAGGTCCAAGTAGAGCGATGACGAGGGACATAAAAAGGACAAAAGCCAAGTCGAAGTTTGTTGGTTCGAAACGTGACGAACATAATCAAATATTAAAGGACTGAATAAACAAGTTTTAAAAAATAATAGGTGCCATACAAGAGCAAGTTGCTGCTGTTGGTCGTGTTGGCCATGGTAGGCGCAGGACGTCGAGGCGCGGTGGTGGTGGTGGAGGTGGAGGTGGAGTTGGGAGTCGCGTGATGCATTGCGGGTTTGGGCGGCTGTTGGAATGGATCTCTGCGTGCGAGCTGCGTGGCCGAGGACAAGCTGACCACAGGCTTTCCGTTTTTCTCTAAACTGGACAAGACCTTTTGGAATGGCACATGTACCAGACGGGCTTTGCTAGGTATGAGGCAGAAGGGCGAGAGAAAGTGTGTAGAAAGTGTGGGATAATTAGGCAACGAGTGGTTGCGAAGTCGAGGTTGAGAAACAGACCAGCCGCAGCGACGACTCTGGGGGGGAAAAGAGCGGTGGCGTGTGCGACAGTGATAAGAGCCAGAACGGCTGGCTCTAGGTAGAGCTCATCAGGTTTACAGCTGCACGCACTACCGACAACGTGGAAAATAGTTCCCGTCCTATCTATCTGCACCCAAGACGACTCCCTCCCGGTCATTTTCCCCACAACATGCACCGACAGGGGGGCATGCTTTGCGGGGGAACGCATCATCCCCAACAATTTTATAGCTCGAGGGTGTGGGGCGGGCAGGGGGAAGCTTGTACACCACGGATCGAGGACGTCAGATGTAGCATCGTGGAAGAGCCCGATGGTCTCCGCTAGATCATGGAGCTGGAGCTTAGCACTGGCGATAACGACGAGTTCCAGCTTGAAAACATGTCTTTATAGGTTGACTTATAGAGAGGCCCAGAGGTCCAGAGGTCTAGCCTGTGCTGGCGTAGCCTGCGTTACATGTAGTTATCTAGATCGCCGTCGTCATCAGAGGGCGCAGACCAGTCGTCTTCGTCGTCGTCGCCATCGTCCTTTTCCTCGTTTACGTCATTCGCGACACTCTGCTGTTCCATCTTACCTGTGTTGTGGTTGCTGTCAAGGGTACCATTTCCGTCGACGGAGGCCGTCGCTAGCCGCATCGTCCTTACATCTCTTGTCATTAAGCTGATGACACTCCCGCTCCCACTCCAGCCCTCGCTGGGCGTCATGACTGAGCTCGGTGCATACGGCGATGCTGCCCGTGTGCCTGTCACCGTGCTGCCCGTTGGCACGGCGACTCTGGAGCGGCCCGACGTCGGCGTCGCCCCGTCGCCAGGATCCGCCGTGTGGCGGCCTACGCCACCAAAACCAAAATCATCCCCTTCCTCCGTGCCTAGCATACTCATAGTCGGCGCATCCGACGGCGCGATACTTGAAACATCCGCATCTGCACAGGTACCGCTGGACAAGACGGAGTACCCCGTGTGGTAAGCGGGCCCAGGCCCGATGGGACCCATTTCCGCGTCAGGTAGGGGCTCGTGGAAAACGCCTCCTGTGCCATCGTCCAGACCACCTGCCCACAGCGGTAGGTACTTAAATTCTTCGTCCGTGAGCCCTAGCACGAGGTGCAGGGAGCGAGATATTGGGATTTCGAGGTCGGCTGCATCCCATGGCGTGTCCGCCGCTACCGCCGCCGTCCCTACCGCCTTTGAGTATGCCCATGACCGAGAGATGCCGACTAGCTTTGTGGCGAGTTCTATTTTCAGGAGATCCAGATCGAGTTGATATGTGCAGCCGGTCAATGGAGGGAACATGTCCTTCTTGGATGCGAGCTGGAGACTCGAGTTGAGCTTGTCCACAGCCACGCTGAGCCTTTTGATACTCGCCGTAGCTGGCCAGAGGGTCGTTTTGCTGCTGTGCGTTGAAGTCCAGGCCCAGATAGTGTCTGAGAAACGCCTCCAGTAGTCTGTCAGCATCCCGCGCTGCAGCGTCGACAGCGAGTGCCACACGCTAAAATATGAGCTGAACCGCGACCGCGGCACGTAGCACAGTCGCGAGTTCTCGGTGTTTGTCTCGGTGTCGCTTCGAAAGCTTGTACCGTCAACATCCTCAACCATTGTGTGCAAAAAGTTGAGGAGCTCCTTGCACACGAAAATATAGAGCGAGCGGATTTCTTGGACGTGAGCCGAGGAAGTTAGGGCTGAGTCTGATCTGGTGACGATGTTGAGGTCAATCATTGGCACGTCATTCCCGGGCGAGACGGTCCCAATGATCTCGCCGAGTGCCATCAGCTTCTTCCACTCGCCGACACCCAGGAGCGAGTATACCCTGGGACTGGCGAGGTCCGCGTGGATTTGTGTTAGCCGTTCCGCGAACTTAGCCGTGGCGTGCTGGATGATGTTCTCCAGCTCATCGGGCAGCTCTGCGCGAGCGCGTCCAAGCAATGTATAGCGTCGACCTGCACGGGGCGTCGAGCTCAGGGCGTCCATCGTGTTCTCAGCCACGATAATTCGCATAGCCATCCGAGTTATGTCTCGCAAGCCGAGGTTCCAACCTATTCTGAGGGCTGCCTCGGGCTCGATATCGATAAAGTCCGAGTTCGGCTGGGCCACAAGCCAGGTGAAGACCGAGTCTCGCTATTATGCCATGTGTAAAGTTAGGAAGTGTATCTGGGGCCAGAGCTAGCTATGGCCAGTTGTGGCGAGACTAGATTACTCACAACGACGCCCGCACAGTCAAACTGCCTTGCAATACCACTGATCGTGTACACTCGTGCCGCCGAGTTGAGAATCAGATCTTCACCCAATATCGCACGGATCAGACGGATAATGTTTACCCTATGCCTCACAGGACAGTAGTCTGGGATCATGCGGAGCCACGATGCCTCTATATCGTCGAGGTCATCCCGCGGCGGGGGAGTATTGCCAATGTGCTCATTCTCCGCGCTCGCAATAGAGTTAGGCCGTGTCGTGTACTCGATAGGAACGTCAACGTGCCGCAGGCAGTGGTCGTCGTGGCCAGACACGAGGAACCGTGAGATACCCAGGCGCTGCATGCTGAGCCACCAGTTACGTACACCTTCCGGGATGGAGAGCTCGGCGAGCTGCGCAGCCAGCTCGTCGCCCTCGCTTGACGGAGTCAGATCAAGCACGTACTCGATGTCGTGGCCCCATTTTGAGGGATCAATGCGCCTGCGCACACGGGCCTGAGCTCGCGGAGAGTAGAGTTTGGCGAAGAAGGACGAGCCTGTAGCCAGAAGCACCGCCGAGGGGGCTCGAAACGTCTTGGCTCGCCAGTAAGTGCCTGCACAGTTGACATATTGCGGCGCGTTGGTGGGAAAGTCAACCACGACGAGCGTATCGCCGGTGCTGTGCAAAGAGTCCAGGTTATCTAGCGCGTGGGCGTCGGCAGCCTCACGACTCTCACTGCCCGCAGTTTTTGGATTGTGGGCTGGCTGGTTCTTGAGGAGGCGATGCACGGCAGCATCAAGAGACGACTCTCCGGGAGACTGCAGAGGCGAGGAGACGGATGCTCCTGGTGGTTCGCTACTGGTGCCTGAAGTAGTCGGAGCGGTTGGTGTAACTGCGCCCGAGCTCTCGCTGTCTGAATCTGAGGCCTGGTCGACATTCCAGTCCATGGGTATAGCTTGGGCGCCTCTATCGCTCTCTGCAAATGCCATTGTGTAGAGCTGCGATGTCTTGCCAGGCAGGCGAGAGCTTGATCATCGAGGGGCTGAGAGGCTGAGAGGTCGTGCGGCACAGTAAGCAGATATTTATTGAACCAAGCACGGCAGCCAGATGTAAACGAGATGGTGTTGTATGCAAGCAGATGATGGACGCCCTTGAACCATAAAAATGGCAGGTAGAGATACCGTCAAGTATGAGCACTGGCAATCGGAGGATGCAAGTGATTGACAAACGAGGCTCCCGCGTGACTAACAACAGAACAGGAGAGCCTGATGTGCTACAGTCTCCACATTTAACCCCCAAAATAGAGCTCAGCCTTATGGTAGTGCCCCACTCCTCAGCTCGCCGGGTCCAATCTTGGAAGCTTAAGAAACGTCCCAGACCAGGCAGCAGTTCGGGTGGGTCTATTAATGAACCGCTGTAGACATAAGCAAATATGTTATATCACGGTGTAACTTGGGGACATTGGCTTGCCCGTCAGTGACTAAGCGTCATGTTCTTCATTCAGCTGCGCAGCAGCTATTGTTCTCCCATCTTGACTCCACATTAGTGCTAGAGCTTTCTTTGCCCCCAGATCTCCACAATGGATGATACAACCAAAGACAGACGCACGCTATGCCATGCAGTAGAAAAGACAATATCCTCGCGAAATTCACAAGCGCAATCACGCCGTGCCCATTTTATCTTGAAACCTATCGTGCCGGCTCCGAGACACCCAGGGAATTTTGATGCTCCTGTCGTAAGTCCCTCGATCAGAATCCATCGGTTCTAGAAGGAGGTACCTTGCCGCAGCGAGACTCTAGGGCTCACAAATTCATCTGAGCTGCCGTCGTTATCGGAAGGAGCCTGTACAACTTCTTTCCCCTTGACGATTTTCTTCTTCTGTTTCCCTTCTTGATCTGGTGATTTCTGCGCACTGTTGCTGCCGCGGCTGCCGCTCTGGTCTGATGCCCTCGCCGTCGTGGGGCGGCTGCGCTCGCCCTTGTTATACTGCTTCTGGTGCGTCCAAGACCTTCGCTGATCCGCCGTTGCAGGTATGACAAGCGTTTGTCGCTTGGCAACAGCAGATTTGCCGCCGCCGCCTAAGCCGTCCAGGCTGCCGTCATCTCCAGAGTTTTGGGCAGTCGGTACCACACTGCGCAGGACCCGCATGTTCTTGGCCACATCAGCAAGACCTTCCTCCAGAGTCTTCATCCGCGCCAAGACTAGTCGGCTCATGCGGTCCGCGTTATCGCGCTCTGCAGATCCGCGACCCAGTCCCTTGAGCTGACCTGTCGCCATGGCCATCTGTGTGGCAAAGGAAGACGGCACAGCCCCAAAGTCGTGGGCGTCTAGACCAGTATCCGAGCCCATGTCCATGTCGATGGACGACACTTGCCGCCTCAGCCTCGAGTCAAGCTGGGGCATTAAGCTTCGGTCGGGCACGGATTTGGATGGTATCGGTTTGGGACGCGTCGGAGTCGTCGTGTATTGAGACTTCCGTGGAGAGCGCGTGCCACTCGGCGCTGACGACTCGATCGTTGTGATCAGCTTCGCGGTGCGTGGTCTCGATCGAGTACCTGACGGTTCCTCCGAAATGGATGAGGGGCTTGGTCCTCGCCGTCCGAGTTCCTGCGGTGCGTACAATATCGTGTTGGTCGAGAGCGTACGGTTGTGCATACCCGCACGGCGGGCTTGCTGTAAAGCCTGTGGCGATGAATCTTTCCCAGACGGATTGATGGAAGAGCTCAGGGATGAAGGGGCAGCGACAGTGGTGCGCCGAGCGGTCAGAGGTGTCGAGAAGTAGTCCTGCGAGCTTCGATTGTTCGTGCCCTCGATTGCAGACTCGTCCGGCTGGTCGTCGTCCTCAGCCTCATCGTTGGTCACGAGCTCGTCATCTCCATCTGCATCGGTCTGGTCTTGATCTTGAAATGGCCGCTGCTGCGCGCCCTGTCGGTTCGGGGTTTCCCGGAATGCGCCAAACGGGAAACCGCTATTCGACACCATGTCGGCAGGATCGCTTGCCGTTGACCGGACATCCGACAAGTGCTGCGGAGCACGAGTCATATCCCGTGTCCAGCTGAGACGTCTCTGGGAAATGCTTCGACGAGTGTCGATCGTCGGCCAACGACTGATCGGCTCGCCCAGATCGTCATTCTGGTCCATCCAGTTTCGAATTGCAGTCTGTGTCTTCCTCCGCTCCTGTCTTCTCTGGCTGCGCATCGTGGTCATGTCCGGAGGTCTTCGGAACACCTCTTCCAAGGCTATATCTTTTTGCATCCCGGCAACAGACTCCTCGCGAGCGCGGATATTGGGGCTAAACAGGCCTCCACGGTTCATCGGATCCGAAAACATTGCTCGATATCGGCTCGAACGTTTAGTATGATTGTCGACAAGATCGGTCGGCTCGTAGATTGTGGATGCGAGGAGATATCTTTCGTAGAAAAATATGCCGAAGAGAAGTGGGAAGTGTGTGGCTTTGATGACGTTGCGATTGAGAATCACAAACTGCCTGATAGGCATCACGTATCTCAGTGGAATAAGCATCCAGGCAAGAATGTTTGTCGGCGCAATGTAGGAGAACAGAGAATCGTTTTTGACCATCGAGATGGTGTTGATGGCAAAAAGGAACCTAACACACATTAGCGAAAGGATCATTGAGCACTCGGTATGTAATTGAGACTTACTGGTGCTCCTCTTTGGCGTTCAAGGCAATTCTCATAAATGAGTTCGTCAAGACGGTGATTAAGACAGTTCTGTGTTGCTGTTAGGAGTAGACCCAATGCATGTAAGATTGTCGACTTGTACTCACACAATCACGAAGTGACAGATGATCAGAAATATGACTAGGAGGGCCTTGCCGAGTACATCGGACTCCTCCCACCTATGAAAAGGTCAGCAGATGAAGAAATGTCGCATGAATCAACAACTTACGCATCCCAAGCAGCAGGCGTGAAACCCATCAAGATCTGGAAGATCCTGTAGCCGACATCAGCAGCATTTTTGTTGTTTGTCGAGAAGGTGAAAAAGACGAAGAATCCAGAGCAGCTCATCACAATGAGAACAAAGACTGCAGCCAAGTCGACAGCCATCAAACGCATTGCAATCAGGAGCTGCGAGAAGTACGGATAGTGATCAAGCACACTGAAGATCCGGGGCAAGAGGAGGATGGCATTGGATGCCAGCACATCGAAAGCCATGTCATTCCAGTCCTTCGAATCAGTCAAAAAGACGCCGTATGCTCGCATGCAATAGTAAACCGCCAAAAGGAGGAGGATGCCTAGGTCAAAGACGTTCCAAAAACTCATGATGTAGAGCGAAAAGCCCTGCTCGTTGAATCCAACGACTTCATCCAACATGAAGCCAGCACTCCAGAACCAGAAGACCAGCTCCAACAGGCTGATCTGGGTTGGCCTCTGGATGAGAACGGCGAGGAAAAGGCAAATGAGGATGAACAGCGATGCTGTAGAGAGAAATTGTCGATAACGAGGCACCCTCAACCGAGACAGCTTGAAAAGAGAGGCGTGGCGTGGGTCATACAGCGAGACAGTACGCCTCACAGGCGGCACATGGACAGGAAGGCTCTCCCTGCGCTCCTTGGGAATGTTGAAGGTCAATAGCGGCGTCCGGGAGTCCACAGTTCGGTTCTGCTGGTTGTTTGTGTTTGGCAGAGTCGGAGTTGGTGGTGGCTGTCGATGCAGGCTGTCTTGCGAAGAATAAAAGCAGATGGCTCCGTTCCAGATTGCCTCGAGCTGCTGAACGACGAGCGGATGTGACAGAAAGTGTTTGGCCGAAGCTCGGATCGCAACCTCAAAGGTTGAGGATCTGGCAGCAAGCGGACGAGCCCTGTCTGCGCTTCGGAAGCCAGGAGTGGACGGCCAGTCAGGAACACCTTGTAATGGGTAAAAGTCGTAGGATAGCGCATCGATCAGCTCTCGAGTGCTGTATTCTTTTAGAAGTCGAAGTGCCAGGACTTCACAGACTTGCGCCCGGGTGCCGCTAACGCCCGCATTGCCAGGATAGAGCTGTGCCTCCTTTGCAAATTGCAACGAGTTTGCCATCAGGGCATACAAGGTAGCCCGATTGAAGTGCTGGGTGCGAATCTGCTGTTGCATCGGTTTGACGAGAAACTGCGAGACTTGAGGCGATCGGATCTGGTCCCAAGTGAGTGTCGTCTCGGTCCTGGTCTGGACAATGATTCTGATGGCGTGCACGATACTGTACACTGGCAAGGCATCTGCAGGGAGTGGCAGTCAGTACTCAGTACGAAAGAGTTGTCAACGAGTAACGCTAGCTTGGGACAAGGCGGTTCCTACCCAAGTGGCTGGCAGAGAAGAGAGGCAACAAGTCTCTCGAATTGCGCCTTCCCTCTTGGCTGTTGCTGTGAAAGTAATCCGGCCTGCTTCGCGCGAAGCCTGCCCTGCGCCCTTGTCGGCCGTCGCCATCGTGGTCATCGTGGTTCCCTCCGTCCTCTTCTAGCTCGTCCTCCTCATCTTCGTCTTCGTCATCGTCGTCGTCGTCGGCCTCGGTGGTGAAGTCGGCAGTGGCATGGCGATGCTCGCTGTACTGAGCCTGAGAGACCGGACCTGGCGAGGACGTGTTTGGGTTCGGGCGATACGTGTTGGGGTCGCTGCGCCTAGAGACTAGGTTCCGGTTTGGCCGCAGCAAAGCGGAGAGGCCCTCTCTGGCGGGAGTGATGCTCGCCATGGGCGAGTGTGCCGCCGTCTATGGCGACCAAAGGGCGGTCTCGGTGTTCACCTGGAAGACATTGACACAGTCTTGACGATGCAGTGGGGATGTCAGCTGCGCTGCGGAGACCTCGCCGTGTACAAAGATGTTGCCGTGTAAAGCAGGCGTACGCAGAAACAACCGAGCGAGTGTGGTGCACAGAGCAGGAACAACGGGACGAGGCAACGGCTGACAGCCGAGCAGCGGGAGTGAGGACGCCCTTATTGTTGTTTTGGTGGCCGATAAGGGGGCTGCCGTGGGGAGCAGGTGCAAGAGCGCTAGCAGCAACGGCGTGCTTGTGCATGCAGCGAGTGCTCGCGATCCCTGGCCGGCGCAGGGGGCCAGTAATTGAGGGGTGGGGAAGTGTGGATGATGCACCACAATGCGCAATAAGCCATCGGAATCGGAGTTTTGTTGACGAGAGAGTGCTCAGCTTAGACGCAGGCAAATGGTAGAGACCGCGAGCTGCGATCAAGATCACCATTGTCGCACCATCCGCTATGCGTTTTGTCGTTGTTGCTGCTGCTGTTACTGCTGCTCCGGCTGCTGCCCGCCGCCAGAGCTGACGACCTTTTCTTTGACCTGGGCCAGATCGTGATCGGCGCTGCTCGCAGCCTGGCTAAGCACCGAGTCTAGACCTTGGACTGCTGGAACCGCGGGGGAGATCTCTCCTTGATTTCTTCCAAACCCACCCATCCATGCCGCCGGGGTTGCTGCAAGTCAACTGCATGCCGGGGTGCTGCCATGGCAGGCGAGGCAGGCAGGCAGGGTCGCTGCATGGTGTCTCACTGCTGGGATGCTTGGTGACTGGTCTGACCACAACGTCCCTACGCATACTGCTCCATCTGCCCCAGAGCAGACCAGACACCCATCGACCGCCGAGGATCCAACTTGTTGCGATGGGATCGTGGTGCTCTCCTGCTCCACACTCAACGAGAACCTAAGGCAAGTACTGACCCTAATTAGGGCATGCGTGCCGTCAGGGTGGTTGTCAGTTTTGCGTTTGTCTTCAATTCCCCTCTTCGCAGCTGTCAGGATACTGCGAAGATAGACTCAGAGCTACGTTAGACAGCCGAGTGACACTTGACGGATGTGACGTTCATTTGGCGGGTCCAGCGGCAGATGCGCATTCCAGGATGCAACCACCACTAAAGGTAAACGCGTTAGCTGCAGCAGCTAGGGCGTCATTGAAGCGAAGTGCCCTTGATCATATTACATCCAGTTCACACAGTCGGCCTTGAAATGCTGGAAAGAACAGTATATAGCACGTGTGACATTGACTGCTCGCAATTGCTCCCTCCTCGAGGCATGCTCGTGCGCAACAGTCTCACGATCGAGGGCGCTAGCTCTGCTCCGCAGCGAGATCGCGTCTACAGCCTCAGACAGCCACATGACCACCTCACTGGCACTCTCGACGACACCCATCTGCACGCCTTCTCCACCAAGCTGAGGCGCGCGCGCATGCACGATTGCCTTTCTTCCTCAGGTGCTCGAATTAGCGTAAGAAAAACACACATCGTGACCTCGTGCAACCCTCCATCATTTCGGCGGGATTCTTAAGGGCGGCCCCCCATTGACAGCGCGGGGGTCAACGCACGACCGCGCGTTCCCAACCCTCGGCGGTAGCCGGCGCACTACCCTTAGGGTTTTGCATCACCGGTGTCGATCTCTGCAATTGTTCAAGCCTCCCTGCTCTCCCCAGGATCCCTCACACCGCCATGTCGTTCAAACAAGACCCGAGTGGTTGCGAGCAAGGTGGCCGGGGTGGTGAATCATCGGAGATATCTCCCTCGACCGAGTCGACCCCAACTCACCCCCAAAAAAGGCTCGGCGAGTCGCATCGGCGGCGGCGTACCCTGGCCTGACGTAGTATTTCGCTATCTCCGAATCTCACGCCCCAGCGAGCTCTGAAAATTCCCCACAGTCACAACTCCAAACACAGTCACATGGTGAGCAGATGTTTCGTGACCACAGTCATGAGACTTTGCTGACTCTGGCTGGAGCTCTTCCACCACCACCGCGCCTGATACCACGCTCATGGAAACAGTCTTTGTCCTTGCTTGGGTTCCTGCTCAGACTCTGTCGGCGAGTTCTCGCGACATACCTGCTCGACGTAGTTGCAATGACTTGTGAAGGGCCAAGGACGCCAATTCTATCTTTTTCCAAGTTGGAGGATAAGATTTACCGCAGTACAATACAGGCAAGAAGCTCGTCGAGGTAGAATGTGGAGCAATTTCGCAATGTATCCAGCGCGGGATCGTGTCGACCCGGCGGGTCTGGAAGTGCTCCATTCCTTATCATTATCACAAGCTTATCGATAGGACGTCCAAAAAAAAGTTGCACACCAAGCTGTGACGTAGCCGACGTGCAGGCAGCCCGCCAAAACTCACGATGCACAAGGTCTAGGGCCACAGCCAGGTGTCACATTGGCGAATCAATTTCCGGAACGACTCGCTGTGTGCAAGGTGAAATTGACTTTGCACCTTTCGAAACACGACTTTGATCGTCGACGGTTGCGAAAGAAAATAAGTTTCGGCTTGCAATGGTAATGAACAGGCTATTATCTAGCTTGGCCTGCATCCAACGATCAGTAGGTAGCCTTGCATGCTTGTCGTTGGTTCCATTGGCTGTCATGGCAAGAGGGTATTCCTGGGGAAAAGATGTCACATAAGTTGGCGCGCTACACTACCGATGGTTGCAATTGAAAAACACCCAGCTTGTTGCTTTGATTCCGGCCCGGGTCTACTTGCATGTTATGCTCTCAATGAGTAGTGATACAAATACCAGATCTGCCTCGGTTGTACACTACATCTTCCCTGTCAAGAACTCCGACGCGATTGGGGGGCTGAACGGCAATATCAAAAGCGCCTTCATTTTGAGCGTCCTACTCATACTCACCCGACGATTTAGGGACAGTCGCAGTGCGCCACATAAACTTTTCTCATCTGCTTTCTTCGCTGCGGACCCCTCTGGGCCCCGCTCCACGTTCCCTGTGCCCCTCCACGCTACTGGTCCGGTCGCGGGCCTGCATGCATGGGCAGCTCTTCCATGCTACAGCGACAATCGAGAAAAATTTGGCGGCTCAAAAGTTTTTCTTAGGCGGCACCACAGTTGTCGATAGCTTCCTCTCTCTTCTTCCTTCCTTCTCCTCCTTCTTTCGACATGAACCTACCGACTCCTTGAAGCAGCAACCCCTCACGCTGGCACGAGATAGGTTCTAGCTGCGCTCCCCCCCCTCGATTGCAACTGGGACCATATCCTGTTGCTGCCGCCGCCAGCCCGGCTCCCCCTATCACTCTTTCAGCCACTCTGTCCGTATTGGCAAGAGTCGGAGTTATTGTTTGTTGAGCCTCAATTGAGAATCGACCGCATCCTCTCGGACCAATTGGGCTCGCTACATAGGCCGTCGACCTTCGACCACCTCTGTACCATTCCTCAGGTCTTGCCAATTCCCTTTATCCTTGAGCTCAAAGTGGTGGTGTGAAATCCATTCAGCATCAGTCATGGCTCCGACGCAATATCTTCCCGCTTCCGCGAGGAATGTGGGTTCAGACGACGACCATCTCGTCTGCCTCGACCTCCAAGATGGCTCCTCGTACCAGGGTTACAGCTTCGGTGCCAACAAGACCGTTGCTGGTGAGCTTGTCTTCCAGACGGGCATGGTCGGCTACCCAGAGTCGATCACAGATCCTTCGTACCGTGGCCAGATCTTGGTCATTACATTTCCTCTTGTGGGCAACTACGGTGTGCCTGACCGTGAGGTCATGGACGAGCTCCTCCTAGATCGCCCTGCCCACTTCGAGGCCTCACAGATCCACATCGCTGGTCTAGTCGTTGCCTCCTACGCCGGCGAAGACTATTCCCACTTCCTCGCAAAGTCATCACTCGGTACATGGCTCAAGGAGCAAGGCGTGCCTGCCATCTACGGAGTCGACACGAGAAACTTGACCGAGCGGATACGAGACGAGGGCAGTATGCTAGGACGCATGCTCCAGCAGAAGCAGCCGGCTTCCAATGGCGTCAATGGTAGCACTGCTACCAGCCACGGCATCAAGGGCGACTGGAAGCCCTACTTTGAGGACATTGAGTGGCACAACCCCAACACAAAGAACCTCGTTGCTGAGGGTAAGTTGAGAGCCCTTGCTGGCGCTCACGATTGCTGCTAACAGAAGAATCACAGTTTCCATCAAGACCCCTCAACTGTACCAGCCGGCACCTGAGACTGCCCTCAGGCACCCCTCTGGGCGCCCCCTCCGAGTTTTGTGTCTCGATGTGGGCATGAAGAACAACCAGCTGCGCTGCTTCCTCAAGCGTGGCATTGAGGTTCTAGTCTGCCCTTGGGATTACGATTTTTCTGCTCAGGCTGGCACCGAGTACGACGGTCTCTTCATCTCCAACGGACCTGGTGACCCCTCCGTCATGCGCGCCCCTGTTGCCCATATCACGAAGCTTCTCGAGTCGAACAAGACCCCTGTCTTTGGTATTTGTCTCGGCCACCAGCTTGTCGCTCAGGCTGCAGGCGCGCGGACAATCAAGATGAAGTTCGGAAACCGCGGTCACAACATTCCTTGCACCAGCATGATCACTGGAAAGTGCCACATCACATCCCAGAACCATGGTTTTGCTGTGGATGCCACCAGTCTGCCTTCGGACTGGACTGAGCTCTTCGTCAACGCCAACGATGGTAGCAACGAGGGCATCATGCACATGAGCAAGCCATACTTCAGCGTGCAGTTCCATCCTGAGAGCACGCCCGGTCCTCGGGATACTGAGTTCCTGTTTGATGTGTTCATCAACACGATCTCCGAGTGCGCGAGGGATCCAAAGCTGCTCAACGCTCCTGTCAAGTTCCCGGGTGGCACCATTGAGGAGAACGAGCGGGCTCACCCTCGTGTCCATGTCAACAAGGTTCTTGTCCTTGGCAGTGGTGGTCTCAGCATCGGCCAAGCCGGTGAGTTCGACTACTCCGGCAGCCAGGCTATTAAGGCGCTCAAGGAAGAGGGCATTTATACTGTTCTCATCAACCCCAACATTGCCACAATCCAAACTTCCAAGGGTCTCGCCGACAAGGTTTACTTCTTGCCCGTCACTGCGGACTTTGTTCGCAAGGTCATCCAGTACGAACACCCTGATGCAATCTACGTCACCTTTGGTGGTCAGACCGCTCTTCAAGTTGGTATCCAGCTTAAGGACGAGTTCGAAGAGCTTGGCGTCAAGGTTCTCGGCACACCCATCGAAACGATCATTACCACCGAGGATCGTGAGCTTTTCGCTCGCAGCATGGAGTCCATTGGCGAGAAGTGCGCCAAGTCCGCTTCTGCCAACAACACGGAGGAGGCTCTCCACGTTGTGAAGGACATCGGGTTCCCCGTCATCGTTCGCGCCGCCTTCGCTCTTGGTGGTCTGGGCAGTGGTTTTGCCAACAACGAAGACGAGCTAGTTGAACTATGCAACAAGGCTTTTGCTGTCAGTCCTCAGGTGCTTATCGAGCGCAGTATGAAGGGCTGGAAGGAAATAGAGTATGAAGTCGTCCGTGATGCCCAGGACAACTGTATCACCGTCTGTAACATGGAGAACTTTGATCCTTTGGGCATTCACACTGGCGATTCCATCGTCGTTGCGCCCTCGCAGACCCTCTCTGACGAGGACTACAACATGCTCCGAACCACTGCTGTCAACGTCATTCGCCACCTTGGGGTCGTGGGCGAGTGTAACATTCAGTATGCGCTCAACCCCTTCTCCAGGGAGTACTGCATCATCGAGGTTAACGCCAGGTTGTCTCGTTCGTCCGCGCTTGCTTCAAAGGCTACCGGTTACCCTCTGGCGTTCATCGCTGCCAAGCTGGGTCTCAACATTCCCCTTAAGGACATCAAAAACAGTGTCACGAAGGTCACCTGTGCTTGCTTCGAGCCTTCGCTCGATTACGTCGTGGTCAAGATGCCTCGCTGGGATCTGAAAAAGTTCACTCGTGTCTCCACTCAGCTCGGCTCTTCTATGAAGAGTGTTGGCGAGGTCATGAGCATTGGTCGAAGCTTCGAGGAGGCTATCCAGAAGGCCATACGTGGTATTGACTTCCACAACCTGGGATTCAATGAGACCCCCGCTCTCATGTCCATTGATGACGAGCTTCAGACCCCTTCGGACCAGCGTCTCTTCGCAATCGCCAATGCCATGCACGCCGGATACAGCGTTGAGAGAATCTGGGAGCTTACAAACATCGACAAGTGGTTCCTTAACAAGCTCAAGGGCCTCAGCGACTTCGGCAAGCAGATGTCGCAGCTTAGTACCTCAGACATGGTCAAGCAGCCTGGTCTCATCCTCCAGGGCAAGCGTCTTGGCTTCAGCGACCGCCAGCTCGCCAAATTCATCAATTCCAACGAGCTTGCCGTGCGCCGCATGCGCATCGAAGCCGGCATCACCCCCTTCGTCAAGCAGATCGACACTGTTGCCGCAGAGTTCCCTGCCTTCACCAACTACCTCTACCTGACATACAACGCCTCGGCTCACGACATTGAGTTCAAGGACAACGGCGTCATGGTGCTGGGATCTGGTGTTTACCGAATTGGCTCTTCGGTTGAGTTCGACTGGTGTTCCGTCAGGGCTATCCGGACTCTTCGCGAGTCTGGCTACAAGACAGTTATGCTCAATCATAACCCGGAGACTTTGTCCACTGGTCCGTTATTTCCCCTCGGTCCCTCCAGGTACACTTACTAAAACTTTCTACAGATTATGATGAGGCTGATAGATTATATTTCGACAACATCACAATCGAGACTGTGATGGATATCTATCAGGTCGAGGGATCCCAGGGTGTCCTTGGAGCCATGAGTGGACAAACGCCCAACAATATCGCCCTCCCGCTCCACCGTGCTGGCGTCAAGATTCTTGGCACTTCACCTGAGATGATCGATCGTGCCGAGAATCGTTACAAGTTCTCCCGTATGCTCGACGACATTGGTGTCGATCAGCCTACATGGAAAGAGTTGACCAGCTTCGAGGAAGCCAAGATCTTCTGCAACAAGGTTGAATATCCCGTTCTGGTCCGACCTTCATACGTCCTCTCTGGCGCTGCCATGAACACGGTATACTCTGAGGCCGATTTGGAGTCGTTCCTGGCACAGGCTACCGACGTTTCTCAAGACCATCCTGTGGTCATCACCAAGTACATTGAGAACGCCAAAGAGATAGAGATGGACGCTGTTGCCAAGGACGGTACTGTCATTGGCCACTTTATCTCTGAGCACGTCGAGAACGCTGGTGTCCACTCTGGTGATGCGACGTTGATCTTGCCTCCCCAGGATCTCGAGCCCACCACTATCCGGCGTATCGAAGAGGCAACCAGGAAGATTGGCGACAAGCTAAACGTCACTGGTCCTTTCAACATCCAGTTCATTGCCAAGGACAATGACATCAAGGTTATTGAATGCAATGTCCGTGCTTCGCGATCTTTCCCATTCGTATCCAAGACCATGGGCGTGGATCTCATTGAACTCGCAACCAAGGCCATCATGGATCTCCCTTTCACTGCCTATCCTCCCACGACCATTCCCCCGGACTGCGTCGGTGTGAAGGTCCCTCAATTCAGCTTCTCGCGCTTGTCCGGCGCCGACCCTGTTCTCGGTGTTGAGATGGCCTCCACTGGTGAGGTCGCCTGCTTCGGCGCGAACAAGTACGAGGCGTACCTCAAGGGTCTCATCTCGACTGGTTTCAAGATCCCCAAGAGCAACGTCCTCCTGTCTATCGGTTCCTACAAGGACAAAAAGGAGATGCTGCCATCAGTGCAAAAGCTTCAGAAACTTGGCTACAAACTCTTCGCCACTGCTGGTACCGCCGATTTCCTCCAGGAACATAACGTTCCTGTTCAATTCCTGGAAGTCATGGGCAAGGAGCAGGATCAAAGATCGGAGTTCTCGCTGTCGCAGCATCTGGCCAACAACATGATCGACCTTTACATCAACCTGCCCTCGAGCAACCGTTACCGCAGGCCTGCCAACTATATGAGCAAGGGCTACCAGACTCGCCGTATGGCAGTCGACTACCAGGTGCCTCTGGTTACCAACGTCAAAAATGCCAAAATCCTAATCGAGGCTATCGCTCGCCACTTTGACCTCGAGATTTCTACCCGCGACTACCAGACCAGCCACCGCACTGTGACCCTGCCTGGCCTCATCAATGTTGCCGCGTTTGTTCCGGGTATTGTGAGCCAGGGCAGCCATGACCTCCAGACTGTAACCAAGGCCTCCATTGCCTCTGGTTTCAGCATGGTCCGCGTCATGCCAGTCGGAATCGAAGGTGCCATTACGGATGCTCTTACGTTGAAGTTGGCCCAACAGCTCACCAAGCGTGGCGGTTTCAGTGATTACAACTATTCGGTGACAGCCACATCTGACAACGCGGATCAGATCAGCCAGATTGCCCACGAAGTGGCTTCGCTTTTCATTCCGTTCAACCACTTCTCTGACAACATCAGCAAAGTCGCCGCCGTCATTGCCCACTTTGACTCGTGGCCGGCAGACAAACCCATCGTCACAGACGCCAACACCACAGATCTTGCCTCTATTCTCCTGCTTGCCAGCTTGCACAGCCGCAAAATTCACGTCACCAATGTGACTCGCAAGGACGATATCAAATTGATTGCTCTTAGCAAGCTCAAGGGCCTCAGCGCCACCTGCGATGTCTCGATCTATTCTCTGTACCTGACACGGGAAGAGTTCCCCGAGTGCAGCGCTCTTCCCAATGCCAAGGACCAGGCTGCTCTTTGGGAGCATCTTGCCACTATTGACGTATTCTCTATTGGAAGCTTGCCGTACCAGCTTGCTCGCGCCATGCAGGGCAAGACTGGTTCTCAGAGCATTGATCCTGCTGCGGGTATTGTCGAGGCTCTGCCGCTCCTTTTGACTTCCGTCGCTGAGGGCAAGCTCACTGTGGACGACATTAAGTTACGCCTGTATGACAACCCCAAACAGATCTTCGAGCTCCACGAACAGGTTGGCACCTCCATTGAGGTCGAAGTCGACCGCCCTTACCCGCTGGTGTCTAAGAATCACTGGTCGCCGTTCACCGGTCGCATCCTCCGCGGAGCTGTACAGCGTGTCACCTTTGAGAACAAGACCGTATGTCTGGATGGAAACGCACTTCCCATCTCGGCCATGGGTCAGGACATGTCTTCTCATCGCCGCTCTGCTGCTCCGATCTCGCCCGCGGTGAAGCCCCAGATCCCACCTTTGTCCTTCACTCCGGACAACAGCCGTGACCGTCGCCTGTCTACAAGCCAGCAGCAGCTCACTAGTAGACCTAAAGCGCAGGATGGTCTTTTTGGCGGCCTGCGTCAATCTCTGAGAAGCCCGTTCCGCAATGATGAGCTCAGCTTGCCTGGTCCAATTCAGGCGCCAATTACTTCACGCCTCAACGATCTGCTTGCGCAGCACTCGTCCTTCAAGCAGGCGCATGTTTTGTCGGTTAAGCAATATTCAAGGGCCGACTTGCACTTGCTCTTCACGGTCGCGCAGGAGATGCGTCTCGGCGTTGATCGTGAAGGCGTGATGAACACTCTCCGTGGCCGCGTGCTCTGCACGATGTTTTACGAGCCCTCGACCCGCACGTCGGCCTCTTTTGATGCCGCTATGCAGCGCCTTGGCGGACGGACTATCGCCATCTCGACTTCGCACTCCTCAGTGCAGAAGGGCGAGACTCTGCAGGATACTCTCAGGACACTTGCCTGCTATGGCGATGCCGTTGTTCTCCGCCACCCCCAGGAGACATCTGTCAAGGTGGCACAGAAGTTTTGCCCTGTCCCTGTCATAAATGGTGGCAACGGTAGCCTGGAGCACCCCACCCAGGCCTTCCTGGACTTGTTTACCATCCGCGAGGAACTTGGTACCATCCAGGGTCTGACCATCACTTTCGTCGGTGACTTGCTGTACGGCCGCCCTGTCCACTCGCTGGTCTACCTGCTCCAGCACTATGGAGTCAAGGTCCAGCTCGTTTCGCCCAAGGCCCTTGCCCTCCCCGCCGAGGTTCGGGACCTTCTCGTATCGAGCGGCCAGTTCCTCTGCGAGTCCGAAGAGCTCACATCCGAGATTGTTGCTAGAAGCGATGTCCTGTACTGCACTCGCGTGCAAAAGGAGCGCTTCCCCACTGTTGAAGAGTTCGAGAAGGTCAAGAGCTCGTACAGGATTGACAATGCCACCCTCAAGGATGCGAAGCAGAGCATGTGCGTCCTGCACCCTCTTCCCAGGAACGAAGAAGTTGCGGAGGAGGTTGATTACGACCAGCGTGCTGCGTACTTCAGACAGGTAAGTCTCCGTACAGCATTCGCGTCCTTCAGAATCACAATCACTAATCCCCACCCAGATGCGTTATGGTCTTTACTGCCGCATGGCTTTGCTGGCACTTGTCATGTCCAACTAGATTTCTTTCTCGGCAGATTTGCGCACTTGGTGCACTTATATTGCTTACTCACTTACATAGACCTCTGCCCGAAGGTCCTGGCGACTCTCACATTTTACGTTCCACTCCATTTCGGTCGCATTTCGGCAACCACAACAAAAGTACCGGCGAGTATGCTTTCTGGGGCGCTTCTAGATAGGAACATTGTTGCTTAAGACAAGCACAACCGAGGGAGCTTGCTTTGTAAGCTTCTTGCATAAAGTGACAAGAACAGCGAATCCCTGTAATTACGATGGCTTTCGTGCGTCCCGTCTATGCTCGGGTCGTGCGTTCGTCGTCGTCGACGCGTAGATGAGCTACGTATACGTCCTGTATGTTATGTGCAATGTACACGTGTATTCCGTGTACGTTGCGTTCGGTATGCATTGTTTGGCGTACGTTGTATTTAGGGGCATTCGGCGTTTATTTGGGTTCAGAATGGACACGGTTCTTGTTTAGGTTGGTTTTGGCGCACTGCGTAGATACCCTGGAATCAATATATATCTGTTTTTTATTTGTTCACTTTAATCATATTTGTGAATGCAATCGGTGGTTCGGATTTTTTGTGTTTTTGTTTCTACCTAAACAGCGTTCGGTCTATTCGTTGTCTAGGTTTGGCTATTTCTTAAATCGAATTCGTCGAATCCGCTCGACGAACGACGGTGGAGGTTCTAGGCGTGAGGTCAGGTGTATAGGATTAATGTAGAGAGACACAAACAACCCAGACCTTCCCGGGCATATCTGCTTGTCCCGTTGCCATTTCTATCTAGGTTCTCCATCGTGATATGGAAGTGTCCTCTATAAAGGTAAAACTATCTTTAACATTTCGGTCTACCTCGAGCCAAGTGCACCATCGCGATAAATCGCCCAAATATATCCGAGCACGTCGCTACACTAAAGTATAGCATCCCAGTTTAGAGGTTTAGAGGTTTAGAGGTTCAGAGGTTCAGAGGTTCAGAGGTTCAGAGGTCTAGAGGTTCAGAAATCCGGATTACTAGCACCTTCTCCTCGCGTGAGGATATGTCAATACTCGCCCTTGAATCGAATCACTAGACCAGACTCAGCCTTTGGAGTCCCGCATCCGCATCCGCATCCGCATCGAGGACACCGGCTCAATCTTCGTCCTCGAGCGGGCGGCGGGATACCACGAGAACATCGGCGCCGCATACAAATGGGCTACGTCGACGTCCGTCGGCGCACACCATGGGATCCCCGCCAAGCGACACCACCCCGGGACTGCAAGTGTTTCCAGTAATATTGGCCGCCACCGCGCAGTGCCTACAAACGCAGCGGGCACAGGCAGACTAGTGCGCAGCCTCGGCGAGTGACTGCGGCGGACGGTCATGGCTTCCCCCCATCCACGCTGGGGGTCTTTCGTATCCGTCTTGAGGGACAGAAAAAGACTTCGCATCTGTATTTTTTTTTCCCCGAGACCTGTGCGATCACGAATATGGCTGCCGTGCATTCATGAAAGTTGAAATGACCTTGGCATGTCCATGTGTGTCAAAGGCATTGTTGCCCAAGTGGTCAACATGCAGGCATCGCTTTTCGCACGAGACCTGATGTCCTTGCAATATCACTTACTCCGTTTTCGTGGGTTGGTAAAATATAACAAGGCTACTACGGGCTGATATACATCCTGTGTCCTGTGTGCTTACAGACTCCCCAAATGGCAGTGCTCATATCTTGCGGGGGTGAAAGGGAAAAAAAAGTGTATCAGAAACTCCAGGCTCTCACCTTGCGCCCATAACTATCGGAAAGGTGAATAAAAAAAGTTGTAGATACCATCGTCACCACCACCACCACAACTCCACGTCCTTTCAAACCCCCCTTATGACAAGAGCTCCCGGAGCACAGTCACCCGCGTCCGCGCGACCTCGGACCCTTGCTCCCCGGCGCCCATGATCTCCATGATCTCCATCATCCGCACTGTCAAAGAGGAGCCTCACACGTTAGTTTTCTCCTTGCATATAAGAGGGCAGAAGCCCGAAAGCCTGAGAGGGAATAAATCTGTGCTCATGTGGAGAGATGTCGCCCGGGAGGTCCCGGTAAACAAAGCCAAGCGAAACCGAGGATGGAAGAGGGGAGACAAAAAGAAACAACAAAAAGCATGGATAGACTTACTGATGTCCGCCCTGGCCCTGGTATACAGTGGCTCCTGGTTGAGCAGCTGCTCGACACTGGCGGCATCATCATCACGATTACCGCCAGTGCCAACAGCAGCAGCGGGCCCAGTGCCAGTGAGCACATCGCTGTCCTTTCCCCCATGGCCCGAGCTGCCGCCGCTAGGCACACCAGCGACAGTACCAGTCGCGATGTTACTTGCCCTCCTGTCCCCGCCGCGCACGCCCTCTTCCCCGTCATCCTCGCAATTCCTCGTCGCCACACCGCCACCACCGCCGCCCAGCTTCCGCATCTCCTTCAGTATCCCGCCGATGCACAGCGCCTCGAGGAACGCGCGGTGGTTGAGAACCCACCAGACGCGCGACTCCTCGGGCAGCAGCGCCCAGAACGTGAAGAAGGCCGTGATGGCCTCGTGCGCGGCCTCGAGCGTGGCCTTGGTGTTCATTGGCACGTCGGGCAGGGCCTCGGACGCGTGTACGAGCATCAGGTTGTGGTAGTAGTTGCTCGTGAGGAACAGCGTTTGACGCACCACACGCTTGTTGCTGATGGCGAGGCTGGCTATCGAGTCTTGGTTCCTGATGCCGGGGGGCGGAAGACGAAATGAGTCAGGATGTGGATATTGCGAAGGAGTAGACGAGATGGCGACAGCAAAGAGAGAATGAGGTAAGTAGAAAGTGACGCGAGAGCGATAGAAACTCACCATGACCGAAAGACATCTGGGAACGACCGGTATACCCCACGGAACTCGCCGACAAGCTTCGACTTCTGCCGCTGCGTCGCGCAGATGGGCAGGTCGAGCGAGCGCGGGCTGCAGATGGTCTCCTGCACGAGGTTGGCGAGTGTCCAGGAGCCCCGGATGTACGCCGTGTCGGTAGGGTCCGAGTTCGCGATGCTTGAGGCGTCATCGTCAAAATCATCGACGTGTACGTCCGTGTGCGTCGCATTGGGCGGTAGGGACAGGAGCACGACTAAGAAGGTGTCCTGCAGAAGCACGGCCTGCCAGAGCTTGCGGCGCTGCTGCTTCTCAAATATGCTCGCGTGCGGAGTAACAATGTTGGGATCCCGGTGCAGGCCCATGGCATACGCCTGCCTCATAAGCAGGCCCGCGAAAGCCCAGCCGTCCGAGGCGTGGTTGTCGTTGATGAGGAAGTAGCACAGCAGCACCATGGCTTGGATGGACGACATGGACGCAGTGCTCATATACGAGAACATGCGCAGCGCCTGGTTGCCCGCCGAGGCGTAGAACTCGGCCATCTGCCGGCGGTCCTCGCGGCTGCTCTGGCTCGTGCTGACAAACTGTGTGCCCAGGGCGAGCATGACGAACAGGAGCGCGACAAACGAGGCGTCGGCCTTGCCCTTTTCTGCGCCAGGGAGTGACCAGAAGTGCTCGTACACGGCGTAAAACGTCTGCCGGTGGATGCACGGGTAGACCGGGTCCACGCACTCAAAGTAATGCGCGACGAGCATGTCGGCTTGCACCTTTTCGGGCAGCACGCTGATGACCTCGGGCAAGCCGCCCTCGCATGTCCAGTAATTAGCAAAGGGGTAGCCGGAGCCAATCCCAAAGACTTTTGACGCTGAAGGTAGTGAGAAGGGGACGTTTGAGAGCAGGCCTGTGGAGAGTGCAACCGATCCGGCTGTCACGACGGTACCGGAGAGAACGCTCCTGTCGGCGACGTTGGGGAGAGTTGCTCTCCCTATGGCGGTGGCGTTGGTGCCACTGCTGCTCTGTGATATCGACGTCCGCTTCTTCGGCGGCCGGGTCATCCTCCGGCCGTTTCCGGCTATGCGTGTTGTGCTCCTAGTAAAGATTCATGTCAGTCACTTTTACAAAGACAAGGCACAGGCATACAGACTCAACTGGCGCCGGCTAAACAATTACGTAACCTACTCGAGAATATTGGCGACGTGGGCATAACGGCAGCCCGTTTGGCGCTTGATGCCTGTGATACGCGCACACCAAGAATTGTCAGTGTAAGCTCTCCTAAACATCACCGTATGAAACGGAGGGGGTCGAGATGTAGGGTCAACTAACACGCCAGGCAGTGTGGTCGTCCCCTATCGCACTATGAACGCGCACAGGAAGGAGCACAGGTCAGCGAGTTGGCTGTCCAATAACACAATCCTCGTGGTAGCACCGGCGACCATCCAAGCCAGCCAGCAGTAGTGGCGGCACCGCAAGAACAGAAAGTGAGACATGACTTCAGCGGGGGACGGGGGCTCAGTCATGTTTCTTACTCACCTTGGTCTTTCGCTCGACACACTCGAGACACGACAGCGTTGGCTTGTTCCGTTTCTGCTTTTTCCTGTCAGGCTCGCCGGAATCGTGGGGTCCAGTTGTGGCGGACGCGCCTGTATGGCTTCGGGAGCTTCTCTCCGTCCCCGGCGAATCGTCGTCACCTTCATCGTCATTGACGTCGGCGTCGGCGTCGTCGTCGTGGTCAGCTGGCTCCCACTTTGCCATAATGGGTGAGCGGACCGATTGTGCCGAGTCTGGCGTGGAATAGCCAAGGCCGCTGTCCGCTGGCGACGTCCCTGTGGACAATGGCCCGGCGATTGCAGTGCCGGCGGCGGCGGCGGCGATCGCGGAAGGGCGGCGATACGGAGGCCCGGCAGCCACCGACATAAACGCGGCTTCCAACGGGGCCCGGGACTGGTGTGCACGTAACCCCCGGGACCCCTGGCTCAGCCCGTTGGCTAGAGCTGGCAATCTTGGGTATGTGACCTAACTACAGCATGCCTGTGCTGCTCGGGTGTGTGGGTGCGCGTGGGGAATGCCCAAGAGGAGAGGCGGCCGGGAATAGCAAGGAGTTGGCACTCGGCGCGGGCCGGGTCACGCAGTCACTGGAGGTTTGAGGAAAACAAGAAGAAACTTGGAGTGCGAGGGAACCTGAGTCGCCCCTAGCACAGAGCAGCGACATCATGGCTGTTGCCAGGGCAAGCCCACTTGCGTGGTGGGCCGCTGCACTTATCGGCCGGGGCGCGGGCCCGACGCTTGGCCACAGACTAGTCGCCAGCCTTACATATAGTGTACCTAGGGTGCTCATAGGCAATGCTCGGGTCGAAAGATGAAGATTGCACAGATGTTGCAAGTCAAGCGAAGAACTGCGCGTCAACACTGGGATGGTCAGGCTTGATTTCACTTCTTTGTATTTTAGGGTCGCCACTGTCGGTCAGATATCTCCCGATTTGTTTGTTGAGGCTGGACTTGGCTGCGAAGCTTGGAAAATATATATGTGCATGGCAAAGTAGACGAGGATCGTCATTGTCACTATTATTAGATCCACGAGGGATGCAGAAGATGCAGAGCTTTGACAACTGTGCGTCAAGGTGACATCCGGCGACTCTCTGGCCAGAACTAGATGCCCTGCCGACCGAACGCTGGTGCGAGGCACCAGCGTCTGGCTGTGCGCTTGTGCACAAACTCCGTGCTATAAGCGTAACGGAGGCCAGTCGTCTACAGTGCTCGGTACTAAGGAGCATGGCATCCTGTCGCGACGGGGCCGTCAAGGCGAGGTGCCGCGACTCAACAAAAATACTCAAGGACGCCTTCCATTGTGCGGAGGAGGTGCACAACTGGACGTAACCAGGCCGACTTGACTATACTTGACCTTGCAGTCACTGTACACAGGCCGACCATGTGGTGGCGGTTGACTCAGGATATGCGGTTGGTGCACCGTGATGACCAAATCTTTGGCCGCCTGTTCTGGGGTCATTATGCCGTGTTCTGCATCATTGCCGATCCACGGAATTTAAAACCTCTTGGACGTCTCATTGGCCAGCCTTGTCGTCTTGGCCACTGTCGTGGCCACTGTCATGACCACTATCATATTTCGACTTATTTGCGCCGGGCTTCTGCGCGTCTGCAGACGAAGTGTGAGCTACATGGTGAATCAGAAGCAGCGTATTTGGTACACTTTTCACGGTCGCTAAAGGGAGCGGCAGATGGTACTCACCGTCGTCGTGTCGCACAACCGCGCGCCGATAGACTCTGGGCTTCACTTCAACGTCAAGCTCTTTGGTGCTTGTGTCGCAGTCCTTCTCACTCCGCCCTAACTCTTTAGTGGCGCACTCTGCTGTCGAAGCTAGTCGAGCCTTGATTTTGCTGACCTGCTGGGCACAGTCACCTTCGCGTAGAAACTGGTGAGCTGCTTGCTCGCATGCGCTTTGCACAACTTCCAAGCCTTTGTCCAACTGATCGTATATATCCGCTCCCGGTGGTGCTGTCTGCGCACCCGCCAGGCCTCGGCCTGCGCCCATAGCTGGTCGAGAAGCGCCTGCCGGACCAGGTCGAGATAATGCGAATCGACCGACAGGGCCCGTGTTACGCGCCCTAAGAAAACGTTGCTTGATGGCCTCGGGGCTGTCATCCTCGTCCTCTTCGGCGTCGTTACTTGCCGTCAACTTGGAGTTCGCTGGGGTGATGGAGTCTCCAGCTACGAGAACCTTGTCATCGTTGTCGTCTTCGTCTTCGTCACTGTCGGGAAACTCTAGTTCTGCCATACGCTTGATCTCTGCCACCTTGGCAGCCATCTTGGCTTTGCGCATGACGTTGCGGGAGGCGGAGACAAACTTGACGAGCTCTTCGAAAAAGGATTGTACCCAGCTGTCGTAGTAAACTATGATCATGGTCTTGGAGTGGTATTTGCGAGCCACGTCGTCGGCACTGAGCATTGACTCTGTCTTCTCTTTCCTGTGCACTACTGCTCGGGCGCGCCTTTGCGCAGTGGCTGCAACCTCCCTCGTTTCCCTCTGGGTGACCGACGCCGACTTTGTGTGGCGTATGGAGTGGCAGACTGTGTTGTCGTTTCCAGTGCCACTCGGGGCGGTCTTGGATTCTGTAGGCTCGGCATCATCGCCTACCGGCCTAATGGATTCGGTGGAGCCTTGGTTTTTGAGGGAGCGACTGGACGCCTGGCTACTAGTCGCGGCAAGTTTGGCGAGGTCTGCCTGCCTTTGGTCGATTTGGTCGCCGAGCTCGTCGAGGCGCTTGAGCCAATTCGGGATGTTTTCCACGAGAGTTATCAAAGCATCCGCCGACATGGTGTTGTCTGCCGAGTCGGCGATTGGGCTGTGTGATTTTATGGAGCGAAAACTCG
Source organism: Microdochium nivale (assembly GCA_026745475.1). Classification (NCBI taxonomy): domain Eukaryota; kingdom Fungi; phylum Ascomycota; class Sordariomycetes; order Xylariales; family Microdochiaceae; genus Microdochium; species Microdochium nivale. Next base: position 2,786,386 of record JANTFD010000004.1, on the reverse strand, counting down.
GTTGGTAGAGGCGACCCGCGCTTTCGGCTCACAGCTGGGGAGCAGCGCGCTGGCTATGAAGCTGGAGAATTGTTCAAGGGCAGGCGTGCAACAGAGCGCAAGGAAAGCGAGAGGACGAAAGAATTGCGAGCCTTGACGATGTCATGAGGGCTGGTGGTTTGGGATGGGTGGTGGAGCCGCGGTCGGGGCAGGGACGTGTGGCCTACATAGTAATTATGGCACGGAGCCTGGAACTTTGGAAGCAAATCTAGTGGCAGCTCGGGCAGTCCGGGTGGAGCTTTGAGCTCAGACTGGCAGGGAAGAGGCGGAGGAGACACGCTCAGGGATCAAGCCCCGCCCCTGTTGCCCGCCCGTCGACGAGCCTCTGCTACTACGGTAGCCTGCTCCGTAGAGCTAGTAGTCAGCGGTGCTGGCTCCGAAGTCCGAAGGAGGGAGCCCTGTCGAGACAATTCGTCGAGGTTGGGGCTGGGGTTGGGGCTGGGGTTAGGGCCAGAGATACGGAGATGGAGATGGCCACGCAGGACGCCGTCATGCTCCGTATCTGGTATCTACTAAGCGAATGTGTCGCTGTTGAGCTGGGCCTTTTCTTACATGCCTGGCTACGGTGTCCTGCACGCTGTATCTCAGTCGCTCCACGTCCAGCAACCTTGGAACCGGAGCAACGGCGGTCTCCCGCGAGCGTGCAGTAGCGTCGGGAGGGAGCAGCCTACAGTCGGACGAGGCAGCGACGACTGCCGGCCGGGCCCCACCCCGCTGCTGCGAGCCCGCAACGCTGCTGCATCCTGTGCATAGTATCCTGTGCTCCGTACGGACAGAGTAGCCTGATGCAGCCGTCTGCAGTCGCCTGCAGCGCCAGCCTCGAAAGTGCTCTCTTGGTGTGCATACTCCCGCACTCCGTAGATGCCTGCACACCGCATAATCAATGGCCATGACTGAATGCGTCTCCTTGGGGGAAGCACCGGCCGGGCACGCAAGCACAGGCCGGTCCGCCCGGCCCGCCATCACGAGGGGGCCCTTGCTCCAACCCTTTTCTTCCACCCTCCAGCGCAACCTGGACAGCAGCCGCTCTGCAAGCAAGACATGCGATCTGGCAAAAGTCTGGTTCAGCACTGCACATGCAGGCGCAGCAGGTGCAGGTGCATTCCATTTGTTGGCACTAGCCTCCAACTTGTCACCAACCAACAACATCAACACCACCAACCAACACCGACACTGACCCTATTGCCCAGACCCACAAGCCTCATTCCATCTTCTCCCACGACAAGGACAAGGCACCACCGAACTGTTGACTCGTCCCAGCCACGCCCTGTCACCGACACCGACACCGTCACCATCACCGTCCTCTCGACTGCCGGGATGCCCGCACAGTCGATATCACGCTCTCGGCAGCATCATGGTGAGAACAAGGCCCGAGGCCTAATCACTCAACTTGATGCAAAAACCTACATCGAGTGATGCGCTATGCAAAGATTGCGTGCGTGTCTAGGTGGATGATTTAAAAAAAGTCTACGGTGAGGAGGTAAACATCACATCCCAGTCAATACAATCTCGCCAATCAGCGGCCAGCGGCCAAAAGCCTTGCCTTAGCGGCGTGCCATGCCGGCGCTTGTCAAAGGTGGCTTGCAAGCCTTCTAAGGTCTGGGCCAGAGGCCAGAGAGCCAAAAAGCCCTTGTTGATCACTGAGATCTGGAGGCTTCACATTGCTGTGATACTGGACAAAATACACAGCATCCCCTTATCTACATGCCGAAGTGGCCTGGTGCCACCTTTCGAGACCCTATGCATGGTTCATGACTCCGCTCCAGCAATGCGAGATAGAGATACACACACGCCAGAACACACCATTCCGCACGCAACAATGATTACACTTTTTTCGTCCTTGTACATTATAATCTAATCACAGGTCTGGTGGATATATCTTTTTTCTCGACTAAATCTACAATCCACCGCTTTACATGGCCGGCAAGCCATCATGGCCACACCTCGACCTTTTCCCACTCGCCCTCCACCTGCCCGCCTGGTGTCTTTGCCTGGCTCTGCTTTCCCAGGAAAGTGTAGAACCACCTACGGCCCCTTGCCGGATCGCTGAGATCGCACCGGTCCACAAAGTCTGGCACAATCACAACGACGCGGAAGTTCTGCCTCGCTAGGTCGTCCTTGCTCAGGGCGTCGGCCTTCTGCCCGAGCTTCAGCCTCGAGTCGTCCAACGGCAGCTCGATGGGCTGCCCGCTCGGGGGGTTCCTCCAGGTCCCACGCATCCCAGGACTTAGATTCTCAAAGTGCGCACAGATCTCGCGGCGGAAGCTCCACGACTGGTCCTTGTCACCCGTCGCGTCGCCGCTGTCGTCAGGCCTCCGCATCCGCTGCAGGACAGCCTTGACCGTCTCCTGCCCCGATTCAGAGCCACTGACGTCCTCAGGGGCCAGGACATGCGCCCGGCCCCGGATGCGCCACTGCACCATGCTCTCCTTCGCCCAGAACATGGCCTCGACCGATGCCCCGCCGCCGCTGCCCTGCACCCGCTCGTCGGCATTGCCTTTGGACGCTTCTTTGACGGCTGCAGAGTTGTCGTCGCTGACTTCGATATCAAACAGCTCCGCCATCTTGTCCATCCTCACGTCCGTCGTGAACACGGGCAGGTCACTGGTCCACACACCTGCCGGGTTCAGCTCGGCCTTGTTCTTAGAGTTAACAGGCATATCAGCCCAGAGACCGCGGAAGACACACGTCCGCACGCGCGGCTCCATCATCACGAGGCCGCCGCCGCCGCCGTCATGGCGAACCCTACGCACCGTGGAGAGCGAGAACTCAGGCGACGGCATGGCATTGACGTGCTCGAGAAACAAGTCGCGCCAGGGCGCGGGATGTTGTGTAGCGGCTGCTGCGGCCTTGGTGGTAGAAGACATGCTTGCAGTGGTGCAACTGCTTGAGTAGTGATGCTTGCTGCCTAGGTATCGCCGCGATGCTGGTGGTGACGGTGGTGGTAGTGGTGGTGATGATGATGTCATAGACGAGTGCCGACGGTGCTGGTGCTGTGCGAAGATGCCCGTAGTGCAGCTGGGTCTTTGGTGTAACTGTCCCGCGATCTGGTTTATCCGGGCAACCGTACTGCTCCTCGACGTGGCGAGGGGAGCCGCGGGTTTTGTTGTCCGCAGTAGAAGTGCCGAGGCTATCGACGATGCAGATGCAGATGCAGATGTGCTTGCTGATCGGCTCCGGACCAGATGAGACATGAAAAGACTCAAGCGCTTGAAGAATGAGAGAGTAGCTGGCGTCAAATGAGAGAGGCACACATTTAGATGCTGTCAACGAGCCCCAGTCATGAATCATTCGCGCGCACGGCGGGAGTTTAGACACTTGAGCAGCCTAGGGCACCGCCTTGGGGCGCCGCCTCGGGGCACTTACACGAAGCAGTAAGGTTAGTCAGCAGCCGGGAGCCGCGGCGAACGACGTCAAGACGCAATCAGGGTCAGGCCCCACCTCGCTGGCTCTGACGCACTTGCTTGCACTCCCACTTGCAGCAACCACAGTCACACGCAGCCTGCCTGATGAGAGTCTTGTGATGCGCACCCAGTCATCCACGTCCCCCCAACGCCCTTTCATTGTATCCAATACTCCATCATCCAGCCTGACTGGCCTGACTGGCCTGCTACTCAGCCTTGCGTGTGCACACAACCAAGCCCTACCTAATCATCCCGAGCCACACATACGGGATTCCTACCAGTAACCACCACCCCTGGCGTCACACACGTCACCGCGGCCTACCAAACCCCGAAGGGCCCGACGATATAAGGCCATATCTGCTCAGCAGCACGTCACACTGGCGCCATTCTGCCCTCTATCCCGCATCAACAACCACAATCCGTCACCCTGGCGTTCCGAGCACTCCGCGCAGCCGGCCTCGCAATAGGCCTGGGCGTCACCGCGCTCGCCGCCTACCAGCAGCACCAGCAGGACGGGGCCGCCCGCAACAACTACAGGAGGAGACAACGAAGAAACATGTCGTCGCGGCCCGGCACCAATCACCTCGACGCCACGGCCGGCCGCGAGGTCGTCTTCTGCCACGCCTGCAACCACGAGTGGTACAAGGACGAGCAGCCCAACGGCTCACTCGTGTGTCCGCGGTGTCATGGCGAGGCTACGGAGATTGTAGGTTGTCATATATCCCTTTCCCTTGTGCATCAAGCGTAGGAAACGGACTTTGCAGGACTCACATTTCCATCACCTTGAAAACAGGTATCCCCAGAAAACGACCCCAGATCCATCGACGACGGCGACTCTGATCCCGACGAGGCCGACATAGACGACTTCCGGTACCCTCCTCCTGCGCCTGAAAGTGGTGCTGGAGGATTCTTTGGTCGACGCAGCGTCCATCGAGGATCAGACCGCTTCCCTCCTGCGCCTTTCGGCGGCAGCGGCAATAATCGGCGGACGAACCCGGGTGACGGAGCGGACATCATAAGGAGCTTCCAGGAGCTTCTAGGTGATATTGGTGGGCCCGGTGGCCGGCCAGGCCTACAACAGCATCCGCAGCCGTATGGTAGCCCACGGCGCGTCACGTACCAGAGCTTCTCGGGACCGAACTTCACGGGCGGCATCAGCAGCATTACCATCACAGGGCCGGGCAGCAGAGTAAATCCCAGAGAGCCGGGCGCTCTCGCTGGCGGTGATGCCGAGTTCCAAAGGTAAAGACTGCGATGTGCTCAATTCTTTTCTGGAGGAGCAGTTACTGACTCTGGTGTAGAGTATTTGGAGACATATTCCGCGGACCTCCGATAGACCATGATGAGCATGGCCACGACAACCAGAACCAGACGAGATCAGAATCTGGCGGATTTCCCCCAGGTGGTACCCCCGGACAGGATCGACCCCTCGACCTAGCTACCGCCTTGAATCAGCTCTTCGCCAACCTGCTCAATCCGCACGGCACATATGGAGATGGCGTGTACACACAGGAAGCTTTGGACCGCATCATCACTAACCTGATGGAGGCGAATCCGCAATCCAATGCGGCGGTACCCGCATCGACACAGGCAATCGAGTCCCTGGTCCGCAAGCCTCTTGACAAGGAGATCCTGGGCACCGAGCCCAAGGGGGAATGCACAATCTGCATCGACGACATGCTGTTGGGCGACGTGGCGACCTTCCTGCCGTGCAAGCATTGGTTCCACGAGGAGTGCGTTGTGCTGTGGTTGAAGGAGCACAACACATGCCCAATCTGCCGCGCGGTGATTGATGGCGGGTCCGCTCAGGCCCAGGGCAGTGCCGCCGGACCCTCTTCGTTTCCCGGTTCGTCGTCTAGTCCGGCGCAACCCCAGATGACATCCTTCTGGTCGACGAGCGCCGCGCCCGCGCCGCCACCCGACTGGACAAGACCGACTCCAGGTGAAACTTCAGCGGCCGAGCGGCGCAGGGCCAATTTTAGAGAACACGGCGCTGCGCGTCTCGATGCGCTGCGGGACGTCGGACAGCGGGATCGAGAGCAGGAACAATTAGATCGGTCACCTGCTCCGCGTGGAGAGAACAGCACCACCAACAACAACTATAACAGCAACTACAACAACAACAACAGTGGTAATAGTGGTGGTAGCAACGGTGGTAGTAGCAGCGGCAGCGGTGGCCCCTTTAGCTGGTTCCGGGACCAGTTTAGAGACCGACGACCCTAAACACCAAGTTGAAATGCAGCGTGTGCAAGGTTTTACCTGTATCTATGATCCCAAGCTGTAAAGCCTCTGAATCAGACTCTACACCAATGTCGTTAATTAACGACCACATAGAGTTGCCAACTCCACACAAATTGCTCAACTCTAGTCGTTGTCATTCTACGCGTGACGCTATGAGTATTGCTGAGAGAATATATGGTGCTTTCAATTTTCTTTCTATTGCGCACGTGAAGCTAGCTAGTCCAGCATGCTTTTGATGCACATCTTCTTCTTCTAGCTACTGCATCATCTCGTGCAAAATGCAAGCTTCCTCAGGTATCATTGTTTGCAAGTAAAGCAAATACGCGCACCATCTCTGATGTGTCCCATGAAATTTCAAGACGCCAAGGCAAATGCACCTCTCTTGTTGGCCTCCTCTGCTCTGTCCACAAGTGCGGCAAGGACTTGCAGCCCGAGCAATGCGCTGTGCTCGGTATAAGTTTCGACCAAATCCTGTATCCTCCTAATAAGTCGTTCCCGTTCGATCGGTACAGCGGTACGATCCCCTCTACGGCTCAGATGCGAAATCATGGTCTTCTCAGATCCAGTCACCGCCCTCCTCATCCATCAAGGCATCGTCATCGTTCAGCGGGTTTTTTCTAGGCTTGCCGCGGCCCCGAGGTGCTTTCGAATCGGACCGCGCGCGCTTATGACGACCGCTAGGTGTGTTTGCTGCTTTTCGCTTGCGGCCCCGTCCATCAGCAGGACCACCGCCGTCATCGTCCTCCTCCTCAGCTTCAGGTGTGCGAGGATCTTCGTCGCCCTCGAACTCCTCCTCGTCGTCTGCAACTTTGAAGTCCTTGTCCACATTCAACAGCTCAACAAACGCTTTGCACTGCTCCGTCATACGCCTGGGAGAATCGAATCCGGACATGATGTTGCATACATCGTCCCAGAACTTGTCCCCAGTAGTACCTGGCAACCTGAAAGGCGCCTTGGTCAGGTCTTTCGTACCCCCCTTGCCCTTTGTCTCACGTCGACTTGCGTTAACGCCGTAAGTGCGCCGAAGATGCGTCCTGGTTTCCCACAAGAGCATAAAGACAGTGGAGCCTGCAGTCAGACGACGAAGCCGCTCGATTGGGACGGGTGGCGCAAATACCGTCGGAGCGTCTGCATCGCCCTCTGCGGGCTGTTGGGAGTTGGTCAAACTATCCATGCTAACTTGCAGAACTTCGGCCTCAATGAGCTGTGCGATACTGGCACCTGTACTCGTAAAGAGTTTCTCCATCGCCGCCACAGTCGCTTGAAGCTCTCCAATTGTGACGAAATCGAAGAATGCCATGTTCTCAAGGATGAAGCGGGAGTACTCCACGTGCCGAGGGATGTTGTCAGCCAGATCAAGCTTGGCAAGCTCAAAGTCAATCTGGGCCACAAGCTTCTCAAGAAACCGAAGCCGGTTCTTCGATTTGCTAATTTTCAGGACTTCGACGAGTTGATGAAGTTTCGGGGCGAAAGGATCAGTCGTCGCGCCACGGGAATCATGAATGACGTCTCGCTGATAATGGAACGCGGACTGTACAGCCTTTACATACTCACGCTCTAGCACTGTTTCATGCTTTTCGTGGAGAGCGCGATGCTCATGGTAGGCGAGCTCGCTGATCTTTGGATGCGGGCTTGTTTCGAGCGTCATAAGCGTGATGCCAGTCTCTTTCGGGTGCACAAGACCTTGTCTGTTGATGGTCCCTAACACTTCCATAGCGAGGAAGGCGTGATCGTCAGGGTTTGAAAGAGCGATGCGAGTCAAGTGCTTCAAGAAACGCTGTGTTGTCGCGCTCGCCACATCATCAAAGGCTGTGCCACCCATGACCTTGAGATCCTTCTTGGGCTGCTCTTTGCCATTCGCAGCATTCGCAGCACTCTGTTCCGATCTTCTCTCCTCGGTAAACAGGAATTCCTTCAATGACCTCAAGACCATCGATTCAAGGACCGGGTTCTCCTCGTCAAAGACTTGTTGGAATGCGGTGTACACATTAGCCGAAACGTAGTTTCTCGGGTTTGTCTGACAGACGAGTCCTACAGCATCAAGAGCCGGACGTCGGATATCAAGTGGCTGGCCGGGACTGGCAAAGAAAACCAAGACATCCACCATCAGCTTGGAGACGGAGCCTCCCTGCCATTTGGGGAAGTGGGACTTGAAGATGTCCGCGTGCGGATCGAGATCGCAGTGTTTGCCTGCCATGCCTACAATCAGCGAATATCGGTCGAACTGTCGAATCTTCTGTTGGTCCAACGGCCCTTTAGCAGTAAAAGCTCTAATCTTCTGGATGCCAGCCAGACTTGAAGATACGAGACGTGCCAGGTGCTCAGACGTCTGGAGAAGGCCGCTCATGATCCAGAGACAGGCAATGACATCGTCTAGAAGCGTCCTGCCCACCTTTGACACTGCTGGCATCAGGTCCTTCCGCACATCGGCAAGGAATTGTGAGTTGATGCTCGAGACTTCAGGGAGTACACGCCGATAGATGACAACGACAGCTCGCGCGACAGCCAAGTCGTCACTTGTGCTGACACTAGCGATGTGTGGCTTGAGTAACTTGATCTGCTCAAATGTAAAGAGCTTCGGATCTGCTTTGGCAAAAATCACAAGAACTTGCAAGGCGTCCTTGCCAGATGGCGCGGATGTGTCCTCCGATTCCATGTTGTCCAAAAGGTCAAACATGCTCCCGACGAGCTTTTTGCACACCTTGAAGTTGGCGGATGCTAATTTCGAATCTGGTGACAGAATTATCTGCAAGACTTTATCAAGAACGGGAGCCGAGTTGCCATGCTTGACCGTCTGTACCATCAGCGCGACGTGGTCTGTCAGAGCCTGTTTCGACTCCATCGTCTCGTCGGACTTGTAAAATGGTGCGATCCAGATCTCTTCAACCATCTGCCTTGCCAGCTCACGAACACCCTCGTCGGGGTCCTGCATGCGGTGCAATAGCCCATTCGCAATGGTGCTTCGGACTTCTTTGCTCTGATTGCCTAGATAAATGTCCTTGGCAAGCTTCATGGCTCGCTTGCGCACACCAACTCCAGAGTCGGTACATCTTTGGATGACTGTAGGCGTCATCATGCCTTCTAAGTGTGGCCGCATGCTAATGCATTTTCCAATAAGGCCGAGTGCCGAGTCCCGAACTTGTGGTGATGAATCGCTAGAACATTGCAGAATGAGCTGGATCACAACGCTATCGCCGTCCAGAATTGTGGGATCCGTCTCTAAAACCTGGTTGATGCTCTTGATACTGCGGCTCCGCACGGTCGCTTGATCTGTTGTCATGGAACCAAGCAGAATGTTCAGAACGACATTGAACGACGCGCAAAAGCTAGACCGAAGGAGAATCACCGAGTGCGCGAGGCGAGCGTGCTTTGCGGCAACTTGTTTGAAGCTATACTCCCGTGAAAGCCATTTTGGGTCCTCAATCATGTTTCGCAGGCGAAAGGCCGTCCGGCCATAGTCCGAGTCTCGGTCATACACATCTTCGGCGGTCTCTGAATCGTAGCCAGGATTGATCTGGGCTGCCCAATCTGTGACTAGGTAGGATATCGCGCTCCTCAGATACTGGTCGTCCGTGACTCGATCTTGAAGGAACTCGAGTACGATGCGATACGGCCCGAGCCAGCCAAGAACTTTGTCTGGAGGACTCTTGCCTTCGAGAGCCACGGTCGTCAGGTCGGCCAACCAGAAGCCAAGCTCATCGGCATCACTGCCTTCGAAATTGGCCGCGATCTTGCGCACATGAGAGCGAAGCTTCGATATTGCGGCAGCCATGACTCCCAACAACTCGAGAGCCATGTTACGTGCTGGAGCAGAATTCTCCTTGCCGTCGACCTGCTTGACCATCATGAACATGAGGAGCCGCAGCAACAACTCGGCGGCAGGCCAATCTGGAGAATCCAGGCAAGTCGTGAAGTCTTCCACGAAGAGGTCGAGAAGGTTCCTGTATGGTGTATCGCCAGACTTGGTTGACTTCAAGGCTCTCTCGACGATAAAGTTCACCACATAGTTGGCGTCCCGCGCAGCTGCATTAATGAGTGGTTCGGAAAGCCCTGCAATCTCCTGAACAGCTGTCGAATGCTGGATAGCGGCAAAATCTTCGGTTCTAACAGCGTAAATCGGTGCCGCTGGCAGGCCGCTCTCCTCCTTGTTATCTTCATCTTCCAATGCGTGCATGGCTGTGCTTCGTCTGTTCCCGCGTTCGTTATCGACCTTTCCGGCACTAGCCTGCACTAGCCGCATGATGAGTGCAGATACGGGCTGTATACTGCCACCGTCCGAGAGCTTGAATTGGCGCGCACGCTGCTTGCCTACAGGGAGCTTCTCAAGCGATGTGAGAATCTCCGTGAAGATTCCTTGTCGTTGACTAGGATTCATGATGAATATCTGCGAAAGCATGTTCATCGCCACGGAGCGAAGGCCGTCGAACTTTTGCACTCCGAGCACAGAATCTTTCTCGCTATATGCGTTCTCAACAAATATGAGCTTGGACGATGCGTACTCGAGCGTGTTCACAACACTCTCCGAAAGATCTGTGTTCCCAATGAGATCAGACATCAAGGAGAACAGTCTCTGACATGCCGTGAACAAAGACCCAATGGCTTTTCTGTGAACCGAGACCAGCTTGAACAGTGGCGCGGTATTGTCAGTACTGCGTAGTTCGGCAAGCGGGACGATGATTCCTTCCATGACGTTCTTGAAGATGTTGAGACTCTGGTGGATAAGGTCCTCGGAGTAAAGCTGTTTCTCTTCGCGGCCACCACACATGACACGAAGCGCGGTCCGTGCTGCTCTAAGCCCAGCCTCGATGTCTGGCAATTGCTGGGCCCAAAAGCCAACTTCCGTCTCGGTCCAGCCGTCATCAATTTTGAACTCCAAGGAGTCCGCGTGCTTGATGGAGACCTCACTGAGATTCTGTATCCGAATGATGTCATCCACTGGTGCTTGCTTAAAGCAGCCCAACTCAATGGTCTTCCTGATCTGGTTGTGAGCTCGAGTGTGACCGGCGACAGTCATCATTGAGTCACCGTCGCTTGTGACCATGATAAGATGGGATGAGGCTCCCGGCTGCCCACCAAGAGCATCCTCAGTGGCAAAGATTTCCTGAAAGCACCGTTGCAACTCAGAAAAGGCCACATTAGCGAGATCGCGCTGATTGAGATCGCTGTTCAGCATGTCGTCTTCATTGTACTCCGAGCCCTTTTTGATTGAGTAATGCATAGGCGCATCCACCGTGTCATTCACTACAGAAAATGCCTGCCTGTCAAATTTGGCAGGAGGCAACTCAACCTGGAAGCCATTCGGTCCCAAACCTTGCGAGAATGACACCCTGTCATGAGACGTTCGGTCTTCTGTGAATTCGGAGTCGTCGCGAGTATCTGTGGACGCAACATGGGTCTCACGATACTGGTTGTCATGAAATGGCGCTTGGACTTCGAATGTGGAAGAGCTTGGTTCCTCTTTGACCTTGGCTGCTGGCTCGGATTTGGTCCCTTGTACTTGTGGTGGTACCGCGTCAATCTGAGGGACGGTCGCTTGTGTCTCGATAGTGTTTGTAGACGTGGAGCCGTGTGCAGGGCCCATCAGTGGTGGAGATGGCGGCTTCATCATCAAGTCTGCGAGAGACACAGTCTGTGGTTGGGCAGAAGCGGGCGGCAGATGAAATGTAGGCTCGGGCATTCCTTCCGGCAGTCGCTGCGATGGCATACCAGCCTGGAGCTCCTTTCGCGTCGGTAGCCTGATTTCGATCCGGGACCTCCCTTGTGAAGATGTACTGGTATTAACGGAGGCCGGATTGTGCTTGACGACTTTCGAAGGCTCCGCGCGGCGAGTCTTGGGGGACTTCTTCAGCACCTTGGGAGACATATTGGGCCCGTTCAAGACTGGCGTTTTGAGAACTTCTGGAGCGGCGTGGCTGAAGCCGACGGATGTTTGATCAAAGATCAGTTTAGTGAATGGAGAAAGGCCGCTAGCTATGCTTTTTGGGCCAGAGCGACTCACGGCACCAGCTACGGGTGCCGTCTTGAACTTGCTGCAAGAAAGGAGAGGTCAGTGTGCTGTGAGTTCTGCTGGGCACGAGTTCCCGGACGTGAGGAAGTCCTGAGGACTGGACCGTCTCTGATGCTGGCCTGAGCTCGGGATATAGCAACGCAAAACGTACAATTCCGTGATGTTGTCAGCATGCAGCAAGTTTTGTATGAAGTCGAGAGTACCATCGACGCGTTTAGAGTGTGTCGGCTCGGAGGCTTCGCGATTGAGTGCGTTGAAATCGTCGCGGGGCAACAACCCGGCAACTGAGGGCGCAAGTGGCCCAGAGCCTATTGTTGGTATGTTGATGATGTCTGTGTTCAGGCGACGGTCAGCAAGCTTTAATTGTTAAAGCTATGTGCATGCAGCCATTGCGCGACCCAAAGAGCAGCTTTGGGGGATGCAGAGTCTGTGAGGATGGGAAGGAAGGAGCTGGCGTGGGTCGCTCTTACCAGACTCAAACGGAAAGATCGAGGTGAATGGGGTGTACGGCAGCGCTTCGCTAAGCACAAATGGCTGCCGCTGCGCCTGGTATTGTTGGTTTTGCCCTCCATCCTGATACGATTGCTGATCTGGTATCTGGCTGCAGTATGGCATCCTGCCATTCTGGCTACCGGCGAACTGATCTGCCATGTTGAGAAGCGCGGTCGCAGCTTCGCCAGCCAGCATCCACAGTCTAGAGCGCACTCGGCACGCAGGTCGAGGTCATGATAGTCCGTCTATTCCGACCGAGCGATAATTCAGGGCGAGGCCTGACCTCCATGTGCGATCGGAAATGCCTGAAGAAGCATGCGCCTGTCGGACTGCTCGCGGTCCTCGCTTGACGGGGTAATTGGGTCGCTTCCGTTGGGGGTCGTGCAGCTGACGCGCCGAGTCTTTCGTAGAGTTCCGGAGACTGCGATACTCGTCTCCTCGTTGTCGGCAAGAGGACTTGTCGTGGTGGCACGCAAGTCTGTTACGTGGTGTGGCTTGCGCTGTTGGTCATTTCAGCACGAGTGAGGGCAAGCTCGAATCGCGACTTGATCGTGCCAAGATCATCCGTGGATGATCTCAAAGTCCGGCATTGAGAAGTATAGTCATAGAAATGGTACCTATATGGAACGCCAGCTATACACTCTGGAGGGTGTACCTGGTCAGCGCTAGTACTTCCAGCGGCATCACGGCCGGCCAGGGGACCTGGTGCTCTAGTCTAACTCAAGCTAGACTAGTCCACTCAGCTCTGCGGGCAACCCCCGGCATTGCGTAAAGCTGCTGATTGGCAGGCGCATTTCGAGAGTGCCAGGCTCGCCAGGTACGGGCTATTTTTTCCTTCTTCGCACCATTGCAAGCCAGTCCTGCCAACTCATTCAACTCACAACATCTAGATCACGGCACGACTAGCAGCAACCCGACAGACCATTTGACGAATAGCGAAAACTTCTCGACCAGATCATTTTTTAATATGGCTACCATTGGCTCGCTCATTTTCTGCACGACGTGCGGAAATCTCCTCCCAGTCTCCAAAGGAAACGAGAAGAACGTCCTTGAATGCGAATGCTGCGGCACCAGGAACCAAGGTATGGTGCATTCTAGCAATAATGCACGATTGGGCTAGCGCTAATTATATGTGCTCTTTCTTTACAGATATGGCCTCGAAGACTGTAACAACGAAAAGCAAACCTTCCGACTTCCCATCCCTCCTCCGCCAGCAGCTATCCACAGTCCAGACCGTGGAACGACACAAGGTCCAGACCGAGGCACTGTCCAATGTACCATGCGAGAAGTGCGGCGAGACGCACGTCAGATATTCGGCCGTCCAGCTGCGCGGTGCGGATGAAGGCAGCACAATATTCTATACCTGCGGCGACTGCGGACACAAGTGGAACACGAACAACTGAGGAGCTAACAGTTACGAGCCACACAAATTTTCTGATTCGTCCTTTCACCATATACCAAGCGGCCTTACGAAGAGATGCATGAAATTTCAATAGACTCGATTCCACCAACGCCTTCTGAATATCGTTATGGTTCAATGGGTATATACACGGGTGCTCAGTACGGCCGAGAGTGCGCCTTAACCTAGCCAGATGCTTCAGGCAGCAATGGGCTGGGCGGCGTCGGGAATGAGAGCATACTCGGCCTGGCCGGACTGCTCGTAGTCGACCATGTCAAGCGCAACAATGACGCTCTCCCGAACAACCTTTTCCTTGTCATTGAGGAAGCTCTTGAGGGTTTCCTCGACACCGGGCTCGTCGCCAAGGCTACCGAGCGCCTCGGCGGCCTCGTGGCGCACCATGCTCGCCTCCTCAACGTTGGCCAGGGAGGCAGTCAGCGCCGGGATTGACGCCGGGTGCGACAGCTGACCAAACACAAAAGCAATCTCGTGGCGGAAGAGTGCCGAGGAGTCGTTGAGGCCCTTGGCAAGGGCGAGGACTGCGGGGGTCGATGTGGGTAGGTCAGGAGGAGAGGCTAGGTCGCGAAGGCCGAACATGGCGCGGTATCGCACGAAGAGCGGCGCTGACGTGTCCATGAGCTGTTTCTCGAGATCCTCGACGGTGGCGTTTGACTCGGGCATAGGAGGAGCGGGGTCGACCGAAGCAAAGTCGCTATAGAAAGCAGGGTAGTTAGAGTTCCACGGGCTCCCGTACAGCAATAGATGCACAACACTCGTAGGCTCACCTCTTGTGCAGCTTCTCGGCCTTGCGCTGCTCCGAGTTCTCCCACTCTATCCTATCAATAGCAATCTCACACGTCTCTGTGATGCACACGTCCTCTCCCTTGCGGTCGCGGTACTCGCGTAGGATGTGCAGGCTCTCCGAGTCACCCAAAGCACCCAGAGCCTCGGCCGCCTCGTGCCGGCACATGGGGTCTTCCTGCAGGTCCGCGAGGACTTTCTTGAGCGGCTCATTGGCCAGCTGATTATTGCTCTGGCCGAGGCAGTAGGCAAGCTCGTGCTTCAGCAGTGCGGACGGCGACACAAAGGCTGCGGCGATGGCGTCGACGGCCTCTTTGGACTCAGACTTATCGCCGTTGCGTGCAACGTGCTTGAGCGAGAAGAGGGCACGGAAGCGGACGGGCAGCGGGGTTGCCTCCGAGCACAGGGACTCGCGCAGGCTCGTGATTGTCGATGACTGGTCAGCCATCTTGGTTGTTGAGGTGGACGCTAACTCTGTGTATGCGTGGAGAAAGTGACGAGGTAGTAAAAAGGGGAAGGGTGCCTTCTGGTGTTGTCCGTCACGCGCCCGTTATCAGATCTTGAAGAGCTTCCAAGGGTTTTCGGCGGGGTCCTCCGATGCGCGGGTGCATAGGCGACTCGAAAAAAATATTAAGCGTCCACTCGGGGCGGCATGTCCCTGCAGGAGACTGTGGAACCAGAAAATCGTAACCATGCTTCAAAATGGGTCCGTTGCATCCACGCGTCTCAAGGTCGCAGCGTTAATAGACTAGCTGCTACAATTGTCGATTTGTCGCAACTAAAGAGCCACAGTGATACAAAGACAGAAGAGGCGGGAGACAGTGCAAAAAGGGATAAACATCATCTCTAGATAGAGGGAAGAGAACAAGTCGTACTCGGAGTCCAGGCAGCGTGTCTATGGGCGCAACACTGTACGGAGTAAGAGTGAGTCGGCTTTGCCGCTAGAGCCCTACTCGAAGCCCTAGCCATGCTGTGCGCATTCGTTCTGCATTAATATTATGGTATAAGATCAAGGCCGACATCAGCACCACAAAGGTTGTATAGTGTAGTTGGTTATCACATCGGATTCTGATGACGCCTAAAGCTCATAGAATGTTCCGGGGACCTGAGTTCGAATCTCGGTACGACCTACAACCTAGCTTTTGCCTTTTTGCCGTTCGAGTCTGGGTACGGCTTGATTAGCTGTATTTTTAATTCTTTTTTGATCCCTTATGCCGTAGCTCGTGAAGTGCATGGCTGTCGAGCTGTCAAATACTGAGCAAAACCTGATGGTTTTGGTGGAGGAATAGTGGTGAGATGTTTGGCTTATTTTGCTTGCCGCCTCGCGAGTCATCGACAGCACTTGGACTGCCTCCTCTGTGGTCTTTGCAGTAGGACAGTACTTGGGAGATGTCCCTAGGTGGTTATATTAGCTTCTACTGGCTTTAAGTATGGAGATTAGAAGTTGTGATACGCCAAAGAACTCTAGGTAAAGTATGCCCCAGGGTAACATGCCTCTGGCCTCACAGCGAAGTATTTAACACAAAACTAATAATGATAACGCGAAACGGGTAGAAACCTACCTGTATTAACCTGTCGATGCACATATGATCTTTCTAGACTTGTCAGGCGCTGCTTTGCGACAAGTAGATAGTTGCGACATCGGAGCATCAGGAACGATGACGTCGTACAAGTCTCCTGCGGCGTGACGACTTTTTGCTGTCCACTGTGGCTATCGCAGAGATAGCTGGTATTACTTACATGAAACTCGCTGATCGTGAGAAATGTAGTAATACAAGTCCTCTGTCTCAAGCAGGTGATACCCCAAATGCCTACACCAGGACTTTCCGGAGTCATGGCGTGAGACGAGGATCGAATGCTTGAAATGCCCCACTACATGGTATACAGATTCCGCCGATGACTGACTTCCCCCAAACTCTCACGAACACATCTTTCCCTGCCAGCCTCCATCACCCGCTACAGATATACAAGAGATACGCAGCATTCTGCATGCGGCCGCTTCTCATTTCAAAGGCTCTCAAGTTTGGCAGCAGGACCAGCACAATGGCGCTGCACTCGGCCAAGGACCCCGCTAAGCTCATCTGTAAGCCGCAGTCATTATCTCACTGCCAGAGAAAGATCCCATTGAGAAAACATCCCCCTTTGAAAACATTCTAGTCATTTTTCTCACATTTACTGTCAAGTCGCCCCCGCCGGCAAGGAAGAGCACGGCCAGGCCGAACAGTTCAACAAGGGCACGCTCACCCGCCTGCACCTCGACGCCCGGAGCCCAGTCGCGCAGTTCCACGCCTGGTTCGCGGCCGCCCAGCGGGCCGACGCCGCCGTCGAGCACCCGGAGACTTGCTGCCTCTCTACGGCGTCGCTGCCCTCGGGCCGCGTCTCGGCGCGCATGGTGTACCTCAAGGAGCTCGACGCGCGGGGTTTTGTCGTGTACAGCAACTTTGGCACGAGCCAAAAGAGCAGGGACCTCTCGACGAACCCCTGGGCGAGCCTGACGTTCTGGTGGGAGGCGATGGAGCGGCAGGTCCGCGTCGAGGGCAGGGCCGAGAGACTGCCGAGCAACGAGAGCCAGGTGTACTACGACACGCGGGCGCGGGGCAGCAGGATCGGCGCGTGGGCGAGCCGGCAGAGCCAGGTCCTCCAGCCGATGAGCCACGCCGCGGGGACGACGGAGCAGGCGAGGGGCGTGGCCGACGACGGCAGGAAGCAGCTCGAGGACTGGGTCAAGGAGGCCGAGGCAAAGTTTGAGGGCAAGGAGCAGATCCCCGTGCCCGAGTTCTGGGGAGGGCTGAGGATTGTCCCAGAGTCCATCGAGTTCTGGCAGGGCCGGCAGAGCCGGTTGCACGATCGTTTCGTATATACTCGCAAGCCCGGCTCCGAGGACAAGCCGGCTGGCGAGGCTGAGTGGACTCTGGAGAGACTGAGTCCATGAGAAGAGGAATCTCGGGCCCGGGCAGTAACATTGGTGTAAGCTAAGACAAACTCAGGGCATGAATAACAAAATCACGATGCATACCTTACAGTCATGAGTTCAAGAAAGCAGACTTTAGAGCCATGTCATCCCATGCCACCAAGACTCCATAAACTCCCCGAGCGCAATACCGAGCCGGTCAACCCTTTGGTCTACAAAGAAGATGCCCATCTGTTAATATCGTGAACAATGTCCTAACTACAATCCTCAGACCCTATCCACTACTAGAGTCTGCTTTTGCAAATCTATCGACGCTAAGGATATTGATCTTCCTCATCGCTAACCATCGGCTTCATTCACCTCCAATTAGAGGAAATAGTCAGCCACAGGCTTCTTGGCCGGCATGCCTCTGGAATCCTGCGGCGCCGCCTGAAACACGCGGTACCGCCGTCCAGGTCCGCTGCGAGGCACAATGGGTATGTCATTATCCCATGGCTTCATTGCTTCCGCCACGCGCTGCCGGTCGATATCGCCATTACTGCGTGCGAGAATGCCGTCACCGCCGCCTTCCTCGAACAGCTCAAGGACCGCAGCGACATTGCCGCAACGGTAGCAGTAGTTCGGCGCACTCCACACTGTGACGATGCTCGCGTCAAACATTTCCTTAAATCCTTCCATGACGAGCTGGTGCGCGCGGGCAATGAGCGACAGGTCGTTCCGGTGGTTGAAGATCTTGACAATATCAGCGCCAAAGAGGAAGCCGGCACCTCGCGGCGACAGACCCCACCCCTCAATATCGTCTGGATCTGACCATAGCAGATCGCACATGGGTCCTTCGTGTGGCACCTCCTGCTTGCGATCCAGGAACCTGATCTTATCTATAGAATCGACAAGCGGCGACAGGCCACCGTGGACACAAAGGATCGCGCCTGTTGGGTTGCCCATGGACCCGTTGCTGGAACCCGATGCGCCCGAGCCCGGGGGCCCAGTGTTGCCGTTGAGACCAGACGACGATTGGGGGTTCTGAGACTGGCTTCGCTCACGGTCCTGCCGGGGGAAAGCGCTGATCCGGTCACCGTCGGCGTTACAGACTTCGATCTCGACATCGTCGGGGTCGCAGTTGAGTGGCGATGAACCAGGGTTGTCCGAAGGCGTGAGATTGTTGGATGCGCCAAGAACAATGGCGCCCAGGGCGAGGTAGTCAAATACGTCGCAGCAGTACCGCCAGACATTAGCGCTGCCGTACTTGCGGAGACATTCGTCGTAGAATCCATAGACGGTCGTGATCTGTCGTGACTCGTGGTTGCCGCGAATGAGCGTCATTCGATCTGGGTAGCGGACCTTGAGGCAGAGAAGAAGTAGAAACGACTCAAGAGAGTAGAAGCCACGGTCCACAAAGTCACCTGTGTATCATGTCAGAGTTGGCGCTCGTGTGCACCGGCAAGAGTGGGTTCAACACACCCATGAAGAGGTAGTTTGTGTCCGGGGGGTCGCCTCCCACGCGGAAGAGCTCCATGAGGTCATGGAACTGCCCGTGGATGTCACCGCATATCTACCATCACAACCACGTCAGCCGTTTTCTTGCTCGTGAGTGGCCCTAAAAGATCGAGCCAGGGTGGTGACCAGACATACTGTGACAGGCGCTGTGACTGTGACTACATTGCCCTCCTCGATCAGAAGCTCGCGGGCTTTGTGGCAGAGTTCGCGGACCTGGGCTTCTGGGATAGGTCGACATGCCCGCAGCTGAGCGATTGCTCTATAATGCGCGTGTCAGCTTCAGGCTCTTTGCACGAACGGTGCGTCGTGGAGGACAAACTTGTCGAGGTCGCTCATCCTCGCAGCAAGTACCCCAAGTCTGATGTATGCGCGCTGGTCGTATGACACCTAGAGCAAGTTTATTCGTGATGGTGGCGGATACAAGGGCGACCCGAATAGAAGCGCAGTCGAATCGAGTCCGAGCTTGAGTCTTGAGTTGTCTAGGCGTCTGCACCGGTGTATGATCGTGGTGGCCTGCCTGACACGCGATGGTGATGGTGGCGGAGCGCACGTAGTCGCACGGACGTACTGGTTTTCTAGTCGTTTTTCGAAGCCCGGGCACGTCTACTGGGTCACTGTGTGGGGAGAGCGTGGGTGCCGCCGTTTCGCAGGGTGAGTGTCGAGAGATGGTTGGTGGTGTCAAGAAATATCCAGCATGCGCAAGACCCGCGGAGTCAGTCTGTGAAGTCGAGTGGTTGGCGGCGCTAAGAATTAAGGGCAGCTAGCGTCCCCGGACTTTAGAGGACGTGCCACCATCGACCAGGACCCTTGTCAGAGGCCCAAGCACGCCCGCACGCAGTGCACAAGGTAGTATTCGAGATCTTGCGCGAACTTGGTGTTGGCCATTAAAGTAACCAGGAGGCTAACATCTCTCTAGGTTCTCTGATCAAACCGAGGACAGGAGCGTGAGGTGAGAGATGGGAGATGGGAGACAGGAGCTGAAGAAACAGAAAACTGGGAACAAGGGACCATCAAGCTTGCATTCGGCCTCTATAAAAACAACAAAGAAGGTAGAATTCACCACATTAAATATCGGCACAAATGACAGAGTACTATATTTTAGACAAAAAAAGACCGCGAGTGCCCATATTATACTGGAAATCTATCAATAAATTACCTTGGCTGGCGAAATAGTTTCAGGAAGCGATATACCCTACTCGTAGTGCCGGAGCCGGTGACATCTCCTATGCTCGGTCGGTTGCATTCAAGGATCCCACAATTTGTTCATATGTCTTGTTGGATAGTAGATGTAGAAATAGGTGTCTTGGACTGTTATTACGAACGGACAGAAACTTTTTGTCATTCGCTCAAGTCACCACTTTGCTGCTGGGGAATGCAATGCTTTGCCACGCTCAAGTTTTTCGACTGCATGTGTCCCGCAAGCTCACCAGAAACTACCTTCTGCTTAATCGAAACCTTCCCAGTGCATCTCATGGCAAGTGCTGTTCTTGCGTCCAACATGAATATATTTGTTGCTGGCGCTCTTACAAATGCGTTGGTTTCGCTAGGACCACGTCGGCTGAACCCCGAGATATTTCTGCGCGCATGGCATTGGCCTGCAACGCAACCCAATGTTGTTCCGATAAACGGGGCGCTTCCAAAGATCATTGCATAGTTTGTTGTACACGAGTGAGACTCAAGCCGATTTCACTCAGAAAGCCCTTGACCCTGACCCCGCAGCACCGTCGTGTGTTCAAGCTGGCAAATACCACCGGGCGCTCTTTCGTTGACCCAGAGACCTTGACTTGAAGATGCCCATTTCTTTCCCAGCGAACCCGACCCGCAAAACACCCCCTAAGATAAGCCCCTTCATGCGGTCTTCACCTTCTCCGGCCCTTGAATAGGATACCTCCCACCACGCCGGCGGCGATCGCGACACCGCTGATGATTGCCACGCCCATGAGGCCCTCCTTGGCGACCTTGTCGTCGATGAGTCGCCGCAGGTCGGCGGCCTGCATGTTGGCCGGCTCCTTGTCGAGTAGCAGATCGTTGTACCGCCTTGCGTCGGCGTAGTTGCCTAGCTTGTAGTTGCCCAGCGCCAGGTAGTACAGGCACTCGCGCCGTCGTTCGGGAGAGACGCGGAAGATTTCCGAGAGCAGGCGGACGCCCGTCTGCTGTTCGTTGCGCGAGTTGGACTTGACGAGGCCCCACGCGTAGTTGAATTTCGTCTGCACCCCGACCATGTCGCCCTCCTTCTCGAACTGCGACCGCAGGACGCCGAGCTCGGCATCCTTGAGCGGCGTTTCCGCATCGACGGCGTCTGGAAAAGCAAGAGTGGTCAGTAAGAGTTATGGGTATTCCCGGTGCCTGGGTCGGCAGACCATCGTAGGGTGGCGAGCTGAGATTAGGTACGTACGAGGTAGTGCGGTCATGGTTGGCGCGCTTTCTGGCTGTGGGATGTGTAGACGGAATGAGCTCAACGCTCTGCTTCGACTGGTTATGAGGACGTCGAAAAGTTCGAAAAGAAGTGGCGTGCCTGGAAGAGAGATGCTACTGGTACTGCACGAACAAGCTGGTCATGCGGGTGACTGCGTGGCGGAAGCTTCTCGAGCTGTGGCTCATCAGGTTTCCTTTATGACGCAGCCGCGGCAAACAGCATGGGCAAGTTTGCGCATGACCCCGGCGGCGGCCGGGTCGCCCCTCCTGGCCCGGGTGGGGCTCTCCAACCCTGCCCTGCCCGCTCCAAAGGTGGAGCAAGTCCCACTGTCTCGGACGCGCTGTGCAGTCGGGTCGCCTTGGTGATGTTTTTTGTTTAGAGGGGTTGCCCGTCGCCAATCAGCATGCTGGCCAGGGTCGGCGGTGCAGGCGGCCGTTGTCGACCCTTGAATGACCGAGTATCCCTTTCCAATCTTCAAGGTACCAGCGACATCTCCGACATCTCCGACATCCAACTACTTGCGCCTCTCACAGCACATCACTCGAACAGTCCGCACCAACAACATCATAATTGATCTCTCCTGCGCCCGTTCCACCCAACCGACCGCGACCGCATTCTCCCGACGACCATATATCGCGCGACGAAATCCGGCACTCGAAGCCCCCAACATCACGACCCAGCACTTCCAGACTCGTGACTGGCCAGCGCAAACGAAGCCCCCAAAACAAAGTCACCATGCTTCTCGACGAGGACCCGGCGACGCTCATCCACCACGATCAACAACTTCAACACCGCGCCGGACAAGCTCGCCATTGCGCGCATCCATGACTCCCTGTCGACGCTGAGGCAGGCGCGCGAGCTGCGCGCGCGCGAAGCAGAAGCCTCCCTGAAGAGTAAGTTCCTGCTCGACTGGGCTCGCCCCAGAGCGCATACGCCATGGGCATCCGTACACACGTGACTGGCTAACACTACTATCTTTTTTTCTTCTTCTCCTCCCTTGCAGAACTCTCTAGGACGCTCAACACACTACACGCACAGCACGACGAGCTCGCCTCGGCGCACTCGTCGTCGGCCCACGCGAGCGAGATATCCCGCCTCGACACGCAAAAGTTTCGCACGGCAAAGGCCGCGTCCGACCTGGAGATGGAGGCCGAGCGGCTCTCGTCGCAGCAGGCCGACCTCGCCGCGCGGCTGCAGGAGCTCGAGATGCAGGGCGTCGAGGGCGCGCTCGGCGGCGGCGCCAATGGTGGCCGCGGCGAGTCCGGCGGCTCCTCGCACTCAGACCCGTTGGACGACGAGGTCCTGCTGAGGCTCAAGGTGTACCGCAGCCTGGGCATTGACCTCGAGCGCGACGAGGCCAACGGCGAGTTCTGCAAGGCGATTGTGCGCAACGACAAAAAGGGCGACGTGCACGTAGTCAACCTGGACAAGAAGTTCTCGAGGTTCTTCTACGCAAACTACTTTTGGGGCACGCTCTGAGGTTCTGCAGCAGCCGTGTAGGGAGTTGGTTTTTCAAGGTGTTGTGTTTGGCATGCTTTAGACACCGTTTTTTGTGACTGCTGTGTCCAATTCGTTTTCCTGGGCACAAGCACATGGCCATTGGTGTAATAGGCGTTTCGCAGGGTGGCACAGTATAATGACAGAGATACCTATCTTAACGAAATTTTGACTCAGTTTAGTCAGTATGTTTGTTATCCATTTCCCTGGGACGTACACGTTCTTGACGTAAAGCAGCGATTTGCCTTTGGGATCGTTACAGTCATGATCCAAGCCCGTGATAGCAGTGTCGGGCAAAACATTCAACTTGACCTAACAATTCGTCGTGCCACTACACCCTGCCTGGTGGTTCCAAGATTGTCCTGAATGAATAAGGAATAATTTGATTCATTGCAGTTCAATACAGCTATTATTAGCCCGAAAATGGAGTAAAAGCAAAAGCTTCGCACAAGGCTACTACTCCGATATTTTACACTACAGCCCGCCTGACTACCCTATTGTCGTAAGGAGGGAAGTATCCGTCCTGGTCGATGCGCGTGAGTCCTCGTTGCTTCATACCAGTCGGGGTTCTAGTACGCAAATGATTCGGAGACGTTGTCATCCTGAAGTTCTCCGGGCTGACCGGGCCACCTCGGACTGGACCCTTTAGGCCATAGAGACCGATGGCGCTACGGGATACGGAGTTGATAGCTCCACCGCTCTGTGTACGAAAGTGGTGTTTCGGTTGCGGAACCTCCAGCCGGGAATTCAGGTTGAACCACTGCTGCTCGTTCGAGTTGATCGAGTCTGCTTCTGCACTCTTCAATCGCCATCCCCCGACACCTTCGAAGTCTCGCTCCAGGGCAGACCCAAGAGATAATGAGGGCCCATCAACATTAGGGATTGTGTTGGCGGATGTGGCAATCGAAACATCCCTTCGATTCCGTCTACGGCGTGGCGACAGCTGTGTTGGGGACGATGGAGCTGGTGTGGTAGCCTGCGGGCTACTGGATGGCAATGATGCAGTGCTGTCGATGCCGCGACCGAGAAGGACGTACCGCAAAGTGTCAATGGCCAGATCAAAGTAGACAATGAACAAGCGAGAAAAGAGCACCAAGAAGGCCAGAATCGTGGTCATGCCAGCACATATTGCTAGCGGAATAGCCACGATAAACACGACAGGGACGACGAGTAGGCGAAAGGGATTGAGCCAACCCATATCGACGGCCAGGGCTCTCTGACTGGGTGTTGTCGTTGTTGATGATGTCTGAACAACCAGGCAGAGGAGGGGTCTGGCAGTTATAGCACTCGAGGGCGCTGTCAAGGGAAAAACGCGTTTCCGTTCTGCCACTAGTGAGACCTCGAGACGGAAAATGCGGAAATTGTTTCACAGTCGGCGCACGAAGAAAGTTCCCGACGAATTGATGCGTTCCCTCCACCTCGCGATGCTGTTGAAATGTAGCAACTGTTGTGTCCGGGCTCGTCTTTGGGATGTTTGTGTCTGTGTCTAGCAAAGAAGTCGAAAAACCAGCACCCGTCTTGCCCGCAGGAGAGGGGATGCGGCGGCGCCAGGTAGAGTCGGGGCTTGCTCAGTTTGGGACGTGGTGCATCGCCGTCATCAGTCGTGGAACGAGCAGGTGTGGTATCGCCCCAGCCAGATGATTGGTGCGCGGCAGGATGCAAGCGACCGTCTCCGGGGATGAAGCATTTGGAGACAGACCGGTCTGCGTCGATGCAATGCAGCAGGGGCCGGAGCAACAAGACGCGGATGGCCTGGCCTTTTCAGTTGGGGGAATGGAGGATGTGAAGGTAGCGGTGGTATGTGGTGGTGGTGGTGTGGTGGTGTTACACAGTGGCCCCGGCTGCATACCAGCCAGCAAGCAAGCAGCCTTCACATGCAAGCCCCAGTGCAATCAGTATCGCCAGGCGCGCCCCAAACGAAAGTTGGCCGCGCGACGGTTACGGCCAGCCCTCACCTGCGTGTACTTCTGGCTCTCCAGGGCTAGCTCGGCAACCACCAGCCTCACCTCTTCCACCTGCTCGTCACCTTGCAGCGCTTGATCGTCTTCAGCCTCCACGCTGATCTGTGTCCCCGCAGCGCCCACCAGACTCATCCACACGGTGCATCTCAGAAGAGCCGGCTTGGTGGGCGGGTTATGACACCGGAGGCTCGCTCGGAGGTTTTATTAGGGCTGGCCCCCTTTCTGGACATCGACAGAGCCAGTCTGTCGAGCCTCGGAAGCACGATTTAGACTTTGGCCCAGTTGACGAGGCGCAGGGGAGGTGGAAAGTCTAGAAACCGACGATCACGTCTCTGGAACTCTGCGTTAACCTTACGCCGGCCATCACAACCACATTGCCCTCATTGCCCTGGGGTCGGCTCTACTCATCGCTACCTTCTAAGGATAGCGTCGATATCGGGCCCAACAGCAGGCAGCAAGTCGAGAAATGACACCAGAGAGCCGGGATCCCCCAAATTCCCCAACCAAGAGTCATCCGTGAGGGGGTCCCATCGTGTCGCCCCACCACTGGCGTGAATTGCGTCAACCGGTAGGTCAACAACGCTTAATGAGAACGTCGCCAACCGTCTAGACCTGGGCACCCAAATGTGACATACGCCACTCTCGAGACTCAAGTTTGCCAGCGCTTTTACAAAAGGTCGACGTCATGTGTCAGCATCACACTGCGGACGACGATGGGATCGTCAACACCAGACCCGCTCCTCGGAAACCCGACGTATCCCCAGACGCGGAGCCTTTCCCTTGGGAACTTGGCGTGTATGATGCGCACTGCCACCCTACGGATACGTTAGCCTCCATGGCGAAAATCCCTGGCATGAGTGCCCGTGTCTTGACTGTCATGTCCACTCGAAGACAGGATCAGGACTTGGTAGCACAGGCGGACGACGAGTACGGCGTCAAGGGTGTCCAAGAGCTGTCATCTGGAGACGGAGCACGCACGGCACGTGTAGTGCCATCTTTTGGGTGGCATCCATGGTTTTCGTATCAATTATATGACGATACAGCATCCGCACCATCTCACAATGGCACCCCAGAGGGCAAGCGAGCACACTACGACGCAATCCTGCAGCCAAAGCCGTCTACGAAAGACCCGGCTTTCAGTGACGGCCTGCCAGAACCTCGGCCGTTGTCGGAGTTCGTCAAAGAAACGCGTGCCCGTCTCGAGACCCATCCATTTGCGCTCATTGGCGAAGTTGGCATAGACAAGGCTTTTCGGATACCTCAAAACTGGACGGCCAGCCATGAAGAAGATCGAGATGACACGCTGACTCCAGGCGGCCGAGAAGGTCGATTATTGAGCCCTCACAGAGTTTCGATGGCTCACCAAGCTGCAATCCTTCAAGCTCAGCTCCGTCTCGCAGGAGAGCTTGGGCGACCTGTCAGCTGCCATGGTGTCCAAGCACACGGCGTCTTATATGATACGATAGCACAGACTTGGAAAGGCCACGAGAAAGCGTTGCTGTCCAGGAGGGAAAAGAATCAAATCGCGAAGAACGCAGAGGACTTCAGCAGCAGCGATGAGTCTGACGACGATGAAGAGGGTTCCGTGGCTAAGAAGATGCCTTTAAACCCTCTCCAGGCCGGCGCCAAGCCCTTTCCCCCACGAATCTGCTTGCATTCTTACAGCGGCCCCGTGGACTTTATCAAACAGTACATGCACCCCTCTGTCCCAGCCAAAGTATTTTGTTCATTCTCAACTGTGGTCAACTGGGGACAAGGTGGCGGCGGCGACAAGTCTGACGAAGCAGTCAGAGCTGTCCCCGATGACCGCATCCTGATCGAGAGCGACCTCAACGCTGCAGGCGAGGACATGGACAGTTTTTTGGAAGAGGTGGCGCGGAAGATCTGCGAGATCAAAGGGTGGGATCTGCGTCAAGGAGTTGCTCAGCTAGCCAAAAACTGGCAAGACTTTGTCTTTGGCGACGAGTAGCAGAGAACGTAGGCATATGGTCTTCTGACAACAATTGAGTACCCTGACTAGTGACGATAGCGGGCTGCTACGCTCATCGGGGCATGTGAGGTTTTGAAAACGATGACATGCAACGTTAAAGTTCCTGACGCAAAGCCAGCCCTGTACAGATAACATGGCTATCAGTGTTGTCCACTTCGAGAGATGACTGGTCATCAGCCTAAATGCTGGGCGAAGCCATTGCTGAATGTGATTGGAGCATGCTGGCGGGAATATGTCAAAGAGCCTCCAGGTCTCCAACTGCTCAAGTGTAGCTGAGCAGCACGCAGTTGAGTATTTGGGTCTTTCCTGCATGTGCCGTTCCCGTCACGGGAACTTCGGCAGGAAGCGCATACCAGCAACAATACCACAGCGTCTGCCAACCTTGACCAGGGCAATGTTTGCCGACGACTACAGCGCCTTTGACGGTGGAGACTCATTCGGAGGAGGAGGAGAAGGAGGAGGAGTCGGGCCAGCCCCACAGCTGATGCTGGCGGGCGGCCTGGGAGTCGGCGACTCGGACGCGCAGGCCGGGCAGCCGCCAAGGAGCGCGACCCAGTCCCAGGCGCAGTCGCTGTTTCTGCTCCCGCATCAACATCCGGCGCTCAATATCTTCGCCCTCGACAACCACGCCCAGCCGCCGATAATGTACAATCCCCAGCAGTTCCCAATGGGGCCCGGCCAGCCTGGCGCCGGCGCCTCATACTCGACCGGCCCCAACGGCATGCCCGGCGCTGGCGGGCCTGGCGCCATGATGCAGAATCCGGCCGCACACATGGCTGGGCCCATCGGCCAGAGTACGTTGCCCTCTCTGCATTTCCTGTCGCGCATCTTCGCGCGTCGTCTCCCCTATCCCTCGGGCCGTCTGGACTGCCGTGTCGCGTGCTTGCGACGGGCTCGGCGTCTCTGGTCGTGCTATACCACTCGAGGCCAAGGCACGGACGTCACCTGGCGACACGAACCTCGGGGTCACGTCATACGCGCCGTGGAGCTAAGGAGACTGAGCATGCCCAAGCCCTCCTGATCCGGCTGCTGGTGTCGCCAGCATCTACCGCTGTCATATTACTTGCTGAGAAGGGTCTGTGCTAATGTTACATGTGTGCGCGCGCAGTGCCCAACTACCAAGCCGCCTTCAACCAGAACCCATACGGTCCCAGCAACCCTAATATGGCGGGAGGACAGATGAACATGCCGGCGGGATATCCCATGGGATCCGGCATGCCCATGGGCGGCGGCTTTGCCATGCATCCAGGCATGACACCACAGCAGCAGCAGCAGCAGATGATGGCGAGAATGCAGCAGCAGCAGCAACAACAACAACAGCAACATCAGCAGCAACAAGCACAACAGAACATGGGCAATGGCATGTCGACACCCACGCCGCAGCGTTTCCAGCAACAACCCAGCCACGGGACACCGACACCGGTCAGCGGGACGCCATCTCAGCAATCTCAGTTCTCACCACCGCAGAACGGCCAAGGGACACCACAAGGGCAAATGCAGAACAACATGCAGATGCACGGGCAGCAGCACCACCAACAACAACAACACCTTCAACAACAGCAAATACAGCAGCAGCAGCAGTTCCAGCAGCAACAGCAGCAACAGCAAATGCAGCAACAACAGCACCAGCAGATACAACAGCACCACCAACAACAACAACAACAACAACAACAGCAACAGCAACAGCAGCAGCAACAGCAGCAGCAGCAACAACAACAACAACAACAACAACAACAACAGCACCAACAACAACATCAGCAGCAGCAACACCAACAGCAGCAACAGCAAAATCAACAGCACCAGCAACATCCGGGCCAACCACAACAACCGACCTCGGCGACCATCCAGACACCCCAAACACCAACGTTCCCGCCGTCAGCCTCCGGATCCGTGACAAATGGTACTTCATCGGCCACGACACCCCTAAGTCCAGGCCCAACATCAAGGGACAAGGAGCGAAACGGAGTATTACTCGAGATCAACAACGAGTTGCTGCTGGAGGCGTTGCAGATCCAGCACACACAGTCCATCCTCAAGAAGGAGCGACTGGCTGAGGGCGGTAGCGGAGCCGGTGCGGACAAGTCAAAGGAGGAGGAGGACCTGCTCGCGCAGGACTACATACAGTGAGTTGTCCCTTTGCGGGCGAATTTCTCCCTGCCCACCCACACCCACTGACGCGATGGGGAAACAGATGCATGCGAAGACTTCAGGCCAACCTGGCATACCTAGCGGCCCTGGCCGACAAGAAGAGCCAGGGCACACCGTCATCGAGCCCGGCTTTCCTGAAGGCTCCTCCACTAAACACCCGCGCGAAGCTCAAGCCCATGCCGGCGCCGGACGCAGCTGACGGCACCAACCCCGGCCAGGCGAGCAGCAACAACAACAACAGCACCGCGTCCGACCGGGAGGAGACGTCACGATACCTGCAGGACCTGTACAAGAAGCTCCAGGCGCTGTTCCCGGGCGTGGACCCGAACAAGGAGCCCATGATGCCAGGCCCAGGCAACCGGACGGGCCCAGGGCCGGGGCCGAAGCAGCCTGGAATCCAGACGCCGAGTCAGGTCAGCCCTGTCCCGGGCAACAAGCAGCCCCCGCTGATGCCGCCACAACAGCAGCAGCAGATGGGATTCCCGGGACAGCAGCCGCACATGATGGGGCAGGGTATGGCACCGTTATGAGATTAGAAGGCTGAATCACGAGCATCATGAGACGGACCATGTCGTCCCGCGTGGCATTCTGCGGTCATTATTTATATGCCGTTATTAGGGCTAGCTATGGCAAGCCGTGCGGGCTGGAAGGGGACGAAGAGCCGGGCAAGTACCCTGTCATCGTGGACAGCCTGCCGCACATGATTAGCTTACTTCCTCCTTCTCTGCTTGTGAGCTTTGTCAACGCAATTTTTTTGATCGCTGGTGTTGGCGGCTTGTTCGTTCTTTTTGGACACCGAGAAAAATTATACTTTCTTACGTGATCAAACACTCTTTTTATTTGCGTGCAGCATGTCCTAGGCCGCACGCAGCCGAGGTCTTCCTTGGGAATTGGTTATACGTGTATCTGCATTTTGGCGTGACGGATTTTCATCACCCCATGTCGGGGCAAGTGGGTGTAGATTAGCTACGCAACTCTGTCCATGACGATATATCGGGCAACCAAAAAAACTGCTTCTTGATGTGCGTGTTACCGCACAGAGGTCATTGCTGTTCAACCACTGATGCTCGTGATGCCGGCATCGCTCTGACCCAATAAATATTGCCCATCTCGTACCCATCAGTCGGTATAGTCAAGTAAGCTAGCTGCCGTTGTACTGCTCCACGGCGGCCACCTCAGCAGCGTCTGCTTCAATGGACCTGACTCTAGCACATCTTGCTTGATATCGGGCTGTTCTTTATTCTACGATATGAGCCGACACTTCGATGCCTCTGGCTAGGTTAGTGGAGAGCTGGCGATCGTAGGCGATATGCGTCATCGTTGCGCGCTAGACAGTGCGCATGCTGCGTAACACTGCACGGCTTCCTCAATTCATCAGACGTGTGATTTATGGGATGGAGGAGTCTCGACTCGATGCCTGCTAACCCCGCGGATGCTTGCACTTTTACCGACTGGTGGAAAAGCGTGCCTGGCCTGGCCTAGCCTGAATAGAGCACAATTCGCGCTAGGCCGCTTGCAGCGAGCTGCAGCTCACGGTTTTAAGAAAGGTCTCTGAAAACGGCGAGTCTAAAGCTTGCAAGTGCATGTGGCGTCACACCGTGGACTCGTTGAAAAGCGCGACGGACGAGGGAAGACGACTTGGTGAGTCCATCCCGGCAGCAACTGGGTGGGAAACGCGTTTCGTCGTAGAGTGACCACGGGAATGTGTCTACAGTACAGCCCGTGTGCGGCATCGAGTAGCCATCACGTGTTTCTCCCATCACATCAACAAGAACAAGGGAGAGGTGCCGTTGGATCTGTCGATGATCGACAAAAGCCTCTTTTGCTGATGTGGGTGGTTCGCGGGCGGTGGTTTGTGCGTGCATGCATACGTGCGTCAATGCACGCAGATGCAGGAACCGGCCATGTTGACCGCCTTCTATCCCGACTCGATGTGAGCAACAACCCTGCAAGCGGCCATCACGCGCAGCCAGGCCCCTTGCTGGACCAAAACAGCCAGCCATCGTCGAGATCGCGAGTCGTCGACGTGGATGCATTGACTGGAGGGTGGCGACGCGGCAGATTGGCGAGTGCAGGAGCTGGTGGCTAATGATGTTGCTGTCATTGCTGGGCCAAGGCGTGGCAGCGGGAGGGTGGTTGGAAAATGGGCACGCCTGTTGCAACGTGCCAGGTCCCGTGGCGGTGTGGTTGGCTGCTTGCGGGTAGTGGGTGGGGGCGGCCGATATGAGGGTCCCCCCTGTCTCCATCCAATGTGGGCGGGCAGGCGGGAAAGGGGACGAGAGCAATATCGAGGGATGGCTCTGGGATGGCTCTAGGATGGCTCTGTGAGGGCATGGGACGATGTCGCAGAGGCGGTTTGCACAGTCGTTGCATCTTTCTTGTTGCGACCACCTGTCGTCACCGCGACTGCCTCACAGTCGTTGTTGCCGTGACCGCAACTGTTTCACCTGCGCGGCCTCTGACAAGCGACGAGACCTCAAGAGCTCAGGCGCGACTCGCCTCGCCTCCACACTACTATGTACACTTTGGCACATAGTAGCTTCACTTAATTAATCAGCCCAGATTGACGAGAGCGACCCCTGTCTACTCCGTACTCTGTACTATGTAGGGTCAAAGACCAGGGCCGATCCCATTCACAGGCACAACCGCCCGCCGCTCCGCATCCGCCAACTGCGAGTCCAGCCTCCCACCACCACCCCTGAGTCTTCGTATATCCCCACGCTGCGCGCCCCCCGACTCTCGAGCTCCGGATCGGGACTTCTTTCGCCTGCAATATACACCCGTGCTTGACTGCCTCGCCCCGGACACAGACGCGACGGCGAACCCAACCACCCTTTATTCAGCCGCCATCGCGCTTGACGGCCGCCCACCGCACACACACTCATACACACACCACCCTCGACTGGTGCTGCCTCTTGCTGGAATGTCCGACTAGGCCAGACATTCCTACCGTTCACCCCTCCACCGCCGAGCTTCATCCAAGCCAGCCTCTAGATCTACCGCGGAGCAGCGCTCCTCCAACCATGTCAATGACGAGCCCGGCACCGACGACCTCCGCCATGGCTCCGGCCTCGCCCGTACAAGACTTACCGGAGCCGGCTGTTGGTCCCGAGGACCTCGACACCACCACCACCCTGCCATCAACAAAGCAGCAGCAGACTGACGAGCAACCGCAAGTCGGGAAGCAAGAGCAAACTGAAAAGCAATTGCAAGCTGAGAAGCTACAACAAGTCGACGTGCAAAAACAAGCTGAAAAGCAACTAGAAGCTGAAGAGCAACCGCAAGCTGAGAAGG
This sequence comes from Microdochium nivale, assembly GCA_026745475.1. NCBI lineage: Eukaryota > Fungi > Ascomycota > Sordariomycetes > Xylariales > Microdochiaceae > Microdochium > Microdochium nivale. The sequence goes on along the minus strand of JANTFD010000004.1, from coordinate 2,754,289 downwards.
AACAGCAAGCCGAGAAGAAACAGCAAGTCGAGAAGCAACAGCAAGTCGACGTGCAAAAACAAGCTGAAGAGCAACTACAAGTTGAAGAGAAACTACAAGCTGAAGAGAAACTACAAGTTGAAGAGCAACTACAAGCCGACGAGCAACAGCAAGTCAACAGACAACAGCCAGCCGAAGAGCAACAACAAGCCGAGCCCACATCGCCAGTAGTGGCCTCCCCAGTAGTCGAAGCCACGATGCCCGAAATCACATCTGCCCCTGACAAGAGCACCCACGACTCAATGGTGACTGTTCGTCTGTCAGAGCCCCCTTCGCTACATGTCAACACAGATCTGCCAGCAAACACGCTGCCTACACGCAAAAGCATATTAGGGCCGGAATGCACGCCGACCAGCGCTTTACTACCTTCCCCAAGTGATCCGCAGCTCCGAACGTCCGCCACAGAGGATAACGAAGCCATGGTCGAAACTGAGAGCCCCACGAACGCGTCACAAGTAGACGACAACAGCATGGAGAATGAGCAATTGCGAGAAGCTCGGCCTGATTCTGATGTCGAAGCACAAGAAAGTCCCGTCGAGTTTGACGAGGACTCCGACACAGAGGAGGTTGACTGGGAGCAGCTGCAGCGAACCGAAGACGAGCAGAGCAAGGCCAAGGACCAAGACGACAATGTACGTACCTTACCCAGAAATTCTCCACAGATCAGTACTTTATCGCATCAATTGAACGCAAGATCGTGACTGCTAACAACATTGGTGCTCGTGTTAAGTCAACAGCCATGCTACTCGCACGGCTAGAACAAGAAAACAATAAGCTCGCAGTCAACCCGAAGAGTGTCAAGGTCAATGTAGTCCAGCAGCCAACTACCCGTCGTCCACGACCGCCGTCCATGGCCCAGCTTAGAGAGATGGCCCATGGCCCGACGCCCATGGCTCTCAGATACTCGGTCGTTCCGCCGCCGCCTATGACAGATCTCGAGTTCTACATGGCGCTAGTCAAGGACTACCAGCAGACTGCTGCTCGCCTCCCCACATTGCTCTCTAGAAAGATTCGCAGCGGCATCCCGCCACCCCTTCGCGGCGTAGTCTGGCAAAGCATGGCCCAGGCTCGCGATTCAATGCTTCTCGAAAACTTTGAGCGGTTGAGTGGCGAGTCAAGCCCTTATGAAGGACTTATCGGCAAGGATCTGGGCCGGAGCTTCCCTGGCGTAGACATGTTCCGAGATCCCGATGGTGATGGGCAGCGGATGCTCGGCAGAGTCCTCAAGTGCTTCAGCTTATACGACCAGAAGATCGGATACTGCCAAGGTCTTGCTTTTCTGGTCGGCCCGCTATTGATGCACATGCCAGACAATCAGGCATTCTGCGTCTTAGTGAGGTTGATGGAGAACTATGATTTGCGATCATGCTTTTTGCCAGACTTGTGCGGCCTACAAGTGCGCATCTACCAGTTCCGGGAGCTTCTCCGCCAGCACTTCACAGTGGTGTCCAACCACTTGGAAGAGCTCCAAGTAGACCCGACCTATGTCTCACAGTGGTTCTTGTCCTTCTTCGCCGTCACATGTCCTCTTCCGATGCTATTCCGCATCTACGACGTCATCTTTGCGGAAGGCGCCTCGGAAACCATTATGCGTGTGGCACTTTCGCTCATGCGCAAGAACGAGAGCCGCATCCTGGCCTGCACGGAGCTCGAAGATGTAATGCATCTCTTGCTTTCCAGAGGCTTGTGGGATTGTTATCACTACAGTGCAGACGAGTTCGTCGAGGACTTTGTGGGCTTGTCAAACATTGTTTCGCGAGAGAAGCTTGCACAGCTTGAGCTACAGTATCGCGAGGAGAAGGTAGCCACGAGTAATGTTGTGCGAACTTCCGCGGTCAGCAACGCCGCGTCGGGGTTCCTGGGCCGACTGTGGACCACCGGCGTATCGGTAAACATACCCCGTGGCGCTCTAAGCCCGGGATTGACGGCGCCGTCTAGGCCCCTCAGTATGCTTCGGCGATCAACCTCCAAGCAAAGCCTAGCCTCGACACTCAACTCGGTAGACGCAAGCTCGTCGAGTGTGCTCAGCACAACTTTCACTGACGCGACAGCACTGTCTCGAGATTCTTCTATCCTCGACGCCAACTCCATCCGTGGATCCACACCGCCGGCATCAAAGTCTGCTGGCAACGCACAGGACAAATCCCTACACACTCAGATTGAGGATCTCCTTACTGCACTAAGTGAGCTGCAACGCGATCATGCACTCCTCGCCACACAGTTACAAAGTCAGAATGAGGAGAGGGAAGAAGACCAAAAGGTTGTGAGATCGTTGTTGGATGGGCTCAAGCAAAGCTCGAAGCGAGACAGTACAGATTCTAGCGACAGCTCTTCGGACGATGCCGTTGAAAGTTCAACCGCTCAGGTCGCGACCGAGGACCTCACTAAGTCACAGCTGAAACAGTTGATCGAGAATGTCGAAGAGAGATTCGGAAGCGATAAGCCTGGCCATCAGCGCAAGTCGTCCATGGTACAGACCAAAGCACAGCTTCGCGACCAACTCGAGCGGACGAAGGAACACCTCATGATCGAAACCTCGAAAACACGAGAGTCTAAGCGACGTATCGATGAGTTGACTCAGGAGGCTAGCAACCTGCGAGAGGAGCTGCGCGAGAGCCATGGCCGTCTTAGAAGTGCTCATCAAGACAGGCAACGACTTGAGAAGCAGTTCCAGACCATGAAGGGACGCTCCTCGGTCGAGGGGTCGTTCGGCTCATCAGAGCAAGCTGGATGGTTCTCGTCGGCGAGTAGTAGGCTTGACACTGCAGCGTCATCAAGCAAAGGACCGGGTGGGTTGAGGGAGTTGAAGCTGGCTCGCAGCAAATCCACGCCGAACACACAGGCTTTCCAGTCGCGGAACTCGTCCATAACGCGGACACAGACAGATCCTATCGCACCACCAGAAACCGAACAGGAAGCCCTCGTCCTCGAGCTAGTGCAAGCGAAAACAGCGGAGGCCATAGCTCGACAGGAGGCCGACGAGTTCAAGCAGATGCTCGAAATATACAAGAGAGCGCATGGGCTCACGGGCGCCGACACGCCACCAACCTCCAATGGTACGAACAACCTGGGCATGTTTGGCCGGCTAGCCGGAGCGATCCCCGAGAGACCTGTCATAAGCGGCGGGAGAGCAGTGTCATCGGGTTCCGCAATCAGCCCAGGGACAACTCCAGGGACAGCCCCGGCTGGGGGATTCTGGGGATGGCGGAAATGAGGGGCAAGGGAGCGTGAAGGGAGGAACAAGGTTTAATGTGTAGAGGTAATCAGCTGCAGGGCTGACAATGACGGAGACCACGGCCGTGGCTAACGACGGATATACCATTCTTGCTCAACACTGGGGTGTCTTTGTACTTTCTGTTTTAAGAACAATCCAGATCCCCAGAAAGGGGCATCCATCTTGCATAGCATAGCATCGCTGCAGAGCAAAACAATGAAAAACCAGTGAAAATATTGTACATAGTGCCACTCGTTACAGCATAAACCGATAGTCAGGAAAAGTCCACAGCATCAGCCTCCCGAGCATGACACGTGTAATCTGTCTAGACTGGCGGTACATGCCCAAAGGTCTACAGGCTTACAGGGAGGAGGTCTTCCCAGCTCGCCGATGTCTGTTATCAAGTACAAACCTGCTTGTTGAGGTTGTTAATCGCATAGCTTGTGGTATTCTTGCATAGTATTTATATTTGAGTGATGCAATACTCCATCGTTTCTTCCTACCACCATCCTACACCCGGACGATTCAGGCCGTGTCTTGCTCAGGGATACTGGCTTCTCCGCGCTCAGCCAGGTGTGTGCGGCACTTTCGCGAATCCCGTCACCCTTTTCATGAGACTCATGCCACCAAAGTTCACACGAATGTGATATAACACCCAACCTCGACCTTGGCCTCGCCCTTCTTTACCATCCTTCACTCGCCTTCCGCAACCGATATGCTCTGAAGTCGAGAGATAATACATTGCCCAACGCCGAAAAAACCCAAAAAGCTGGACATGCTCATTATTGCTTATAAAGTTGTCAATGGTCCAAGTGTTTGGCGGTGGTACCACTTATCAAAAGCGGATTGTCACGCTGCGCGCCGTTTGCCGTTATGAAAGGAGCTGACGCGTGGTGTACAGCAGAGAGATACGGTATATGACGAACCCGCTCCCAAAGCTGCCTTACCCAGTAATCGTAATTAGGCCTGGATGATGGGCTCCTCCTGGGTGGTCTCAAGGTTGGTTTTGGGCGCCGTGGGGAAGTCGTTGACGCCAGTCTTGGGGGCGTCGGGGAATTGGGAAGACTTGATGGTCTCGGGAGACGACCGACCCGAGATCATCTGTTGAGCCTTGGCAGTGTAGTCGCCCACGTACTGCTTGGTGATCTCGACACCCTGGGTGGTGTGCTTGGTCGCAACGGTGCGGAGCTGCTCGGTCTGAGTGTTGACAATGTCGGCAGCTTGCTTGATCTGGTTGTCGATGAGCTCCTGGTTGGAGGTGTAGATCAGGGGAACGAAGAAAACAGCAGTCGTAGCGATCAGAGCAAGGCCCCAGTAGGGAACAATGTTGATCAGGTAGTAGGAGATGAAAGCACCAATGGCCGCCTGCAGAAGGAACGAGTCAGCGAATGTGATTCGACATGCAACCATGATGCCAAAACTTACAGCAGCAGATGCAATGAGGTTCTCGGCGAAGAGGATGCGCTGGCTCTCAATAACGAAGAAGTTGATGAGCTCGTGGACGTCCCCAATAAGAGAGTCCAGAGTTTCCTTCTGGATGGTGTAGTAGGCGCGAGGACGCAGCTGGGTAGCGAGACCGTTGCTCATGACCAACTTGCCCAGGACCTCGGCGAGCACTGTGACGCCCAGAGTCATCCAGGTGAGCTTGAAGGTGTAGCGCAGAATGTCGAGGTATCTAGCAGCAAAGATCATGGTGATGACAGCGCCGTAGGCAATGCCCGAAGCTCCTATTGTAACATCAGCACGAAATCTCTAGGAATCGAAGTTACCCCATGATGCGGCTATCTTACTGGGGTTGTTCCATGACAAAAGCTCGAAGAAGAAGGAGTGGTAGTGGGTGAGAGGCTGGCCGGTGGCGGCAGGCTGATCAGGCGTCCGTCTCGCGTTGGCGAGGTTGGAGAACTCGGACGAAGTCTTTGTAGCCTGGTCCTTGGCAGTCTGAGCAGCAGGGCCTGCGAATTGGGTTCATGTCAGTCTCGCAGCTCCAAAGTGTTATGCCACCCCGGCGAGCGCTAGATAGCAGCCGCGGGTCAAGCCACGAGTGCGTCCTTACCGTTTGCGAGAGTCTGGAAGGCAGCTTGGGCATCTGCAAAGAGGTGTTGTCAGTCTGACAGCGCTTGACGCGGATGCGTAAACACATGGAAAGCTGCAGCTACTACGGAGGACATGTTATTAGCACATGGTGGCTGAAGCGGTGGTAGGGAGCTCCGCGGGTTCTGAGCTGGCCATGACGTACCTTACTGCCTTTGAGGGATTCGACGCCGTTGGCGGCGGCAGGAGCGGTGTCAGCCATTGCGATGAGCTGGTGGCGGACCTATTGTCTTGCGTGTAGCGGAAGGTGTCGAGATGTTGTCTTCTGTTGTCTGGCCGACAGGAGACGTGGTCAGCATATTGCAGGAAACTTGGACTTGGAGGCAGAGGTAGGTAGGTGTTGGTGGAGGGGTTCGGCGGCAGCTTGCCTGTGAGAGCAAGCGATGGCGTGGGTGGTCACAAAGCTGGCGGGAGGAGACTTACAATGGCGCGAGAGAGCTTCAAAGGCAGAGAAGCTGTTGCGGACGGAGCGGACGTTGGGAGTGAGACTGTGAGGCCGTGGTGATGGTTTGTGTTGGTGAGAAGGGAGAAGAGGAGGGGGAGAGACAGCAGGGTGTAGGCGAAGAAAAGACGGCGAGCGGCGAGCAGCGAGCAGCGGCGAGTGTCGCGTGCGGTGCGGTGCAGGTGGTGGCACCACAGGCTCGGGCTTGGGCGTCACTGTCGTCAGAGTGAGCCTTCTGGAGGGCAGGGCCACTACACAGCAGGGACGCTAGCGTAGGTACCCTTTCGATGGGTTATCACTGGGCATCGCATCACCCGGCGCTTCCGCTGTCCAGGGCCCTGGCTCTTGATTCTCGACCGTGGTTCGTCTTCTGGACACCTTGCAGTCTTGCTGTCTGCTCCCGTTCTCTCTCCGTGCAGCCTGGCAGTCCGACGTGTCTGTTCCGGCCAGGCTGCGGGGTGCTGGCTGCGGCTGCATGTGGCTTGTGGCACTGAACTGACACTCGATGCCCGTCCACTGCCATCCATCACATCATCATCATGACCAGCTCGAGACTGACGTGTGCCGCCTCTCAAAAAACCTGCGCCCGCCCGAGCTCAGCAGCTAGAAGAAAACAAGGACCCCTCCACTTTCTCAGCTCCCACCCCCACAAATGGCGTCACTGCCTTATGTAATCCCGCTCCTTCTCTCATCCCCCCACTTGGCACAGTTTCCACACCACAACAGTGCACACATTGAGCGGCAAATGCAAGACCTCGACGGTCGTTTTTGCCTTTTAGCTTGCTCGTCAGAAGATGTGCGACTGCAGAACGGTCTCGTCATGGCGGTGCTGCGTCCTTATCTGGCCACCCCGGGCACCCTGGCAAGCCACAGTTGCCCTCTCTACCTTTTTTGCATGTGATTGCTTCACAAGGGCCCACCTACAAGAAGAGGGGCGAGGGGCTTGCGCCGGACGAATCGCCCCGTCCGCTGATCCCGATCACGATGCAGACCATGAGCCAGACGAGGCACCCACGGCGAGCACGCGAGCACTAGGGGCCGAGGGAGCCTAGGCCTGCTGACTGATGGTGACGCCATCCCGGCACGACGCTCTTTTTCCTTGCCGACCTGACAGCTCCGGGTGATCGACAATGGCGCAGCTCAGCCGTAACAATTACAAGGGACTGGATGACTAGCTGCCTGCCTGGGACAAGCTTCTCGACCGAAAACAAACTTCATGCACGTAGTTGCAAGAATCCAGGGTTTGCCGGGGCTTGTGGATACAGACAGAAGATCTGATATTTACTGGGAGCCCTATGAGCTCTAGTCAAATCATGTCCCGACGGGCACTCCTCGAAAACCACTGCATCCATAGCCACGGGCTTGGAACAAACCGTCTTTTCGCGCTGGTGTCTTCGGAGCTAGTAAAATGGCCATTCTTTTCGACAAAACGGATGGAAAGGTGCCCGAGGATTATGGTACTGGTCGAAGCCTTGTTTGGAAGAAAATAAAAATAAAAAAATCAAGGTATGTTGATAATTGACACCGTGCTTTGTATATTAATCTCTTAGAGTATCAGATTTTGAGTTCAAACAACGCCATAGAGGAATCATATTAATGTACGAATAATCAGAGTCGTCATAACCTCTTGACCTCTCTAAACCTCTTGACCTCTAAATCTCTGAGGCTCTCAACTGCTATGACATACGAGCAGTCTTAGGATTCATTACAGGGAGTCTGACGCGCAGAAAGATAATAACAAGAGGAGTCGCGGACTTTGTCGTACCAAAACTTAAAAAATTCATTCAAGAGTCCATAGTGAGAAGGACTGTTTCTGACTACAGAGCTGGTGCCACTACACGCGATCCTCCTACATGCGGCCAATCATGTTGTTCATGATGCCCCGATCCCAAAACGCCGCGGCGACCCAGCAGCAGACGTAGTACCACGTAAAGACAAAGGCGGCCATGAGGCGGCGGGGGTAGTACTCGTCGGTGCCCGGCATCTCGACCTTGCCGCGTCGAAAGCGGTCGACGTGGAGCGTGGCGGGGACGGCGACGGCAAAGGTGGCGATGGCGCACACCACCAGCACGACGGCGCGGAGCTTCTGCGCCCCGTTGACCCGCTTGCTTTTGGGGATGAAGAGCACGCCCATGCCCAGGCCCCAGGTGGCAGCCGTCACGTAGAACCAGGCCGACATGATGGCGTCGTGCGGGTGCCAGATCCAGAAGTATTTGGGGATGCAGAGCAGGGATATAATCATGCCGCCTGCAATCGTCGTGTTGATCTTGAGAGCCCACTCGGAGCGTTGGCGGTGCGCGTTGTTCTTCTGGCCGCCTCGCCATGGAGTATGAGCGTCGCCCACCATGGTTGTTTCTTTATAGTGATTTGCTGCGGCTGGATAGATATTCTTGGTGGTGAAAGTAAACGGGATCAGGTGGCGCGTAAAGCTGTAGATTTGGATACACGAATGGCTTCGCGATATTGACCAAGTCGTGGAGTACCTTCGATACGTTGTGAATATGTGTCGTAAGTGAAGCCAGAGTTGCGATGCAAGTACATGACCTATAAGTGAGCAAGTCTGAACTCTGTGAGAAAGAAGCATGGCTTAAATTCAGCAACTTGGATTAAGTATAAACATCAGACCAAGAAGGACGGTAAATTGTTTTGATATCGGAGATAGCTTCACTGTGGCCCACGGGCATGCCGTGGTGAGCACGACAGTGGTAACCCTAGGGGTGGATAGATCCTCAGCTGTGCACTTGGCCTTCAAAAAACGACCGGACCTATCCAGTCTGTACTTAGGTACGTGTACACAGGTGCATAAAAGGTCATAGACCAGTCCGGAAGTGTAGAGGTTTAGAGACCAGAGACTCCTGAAACTTAGAGGCCAGCCTACTCGGAGAGTGGATCGCGTGTCGCCCATTCTTGGGACTTCGCAGACATCTCCTATACCGAGCGGCGCTTGTATGGAACCTGGTTCTTCTGTCTCCAAACTGTACGGATTGACGTAGGACACATCTTCCACCAGCTGCATCGCTGGAGCCTCGCTGAGATTGCTGGCATATACAGCTTTCCTGTGAGATGACGACTAATAGGGCTCCCGGATCGTGGGATGCTCTGACAGTTCCAGTCTTTTTTTCTTGGGATCACTGCGTGGCAACAAGGTATCGTCGATGTTGATCGCTGGAATTTCAAAGCTGCAAGGTCTAGTCTACCTAGAGGCTAAGAAGTCTAAGGTACTGTTTAGAGGTCTACTATCTTATGTGGAGTTTCTAATGCGTGCCCCACTGGACTGGAGAAGCTGAAGCAGGGATTGGCCACTTTGTGTAGATCTCTTCACTGCACCAAAGCCCTGCAGGAAGGAGACTGCAGTGTAGCAGGAGCTTCCAATCAACCAAGTTTAGTGTCTGCCTTCCTAAAGTTGACAACTAACATCTGCGCAAGGCAGCTCACACCACACCACTTGCAGGCATCAAAAGCGGGATATATTGGACGCGGGATACCACCATGTGCCTTGACCTAGCTTCGAATCCTTCGTTTGCAGCTCTCGCCCGTGCACAAACGACGCCGTGCTTGCCCACGCCCACTTCTGCAGTCTCCACGATCTAGCCTCAATCCCACTTGACACCTTCACCACATTGTACACCATGGAACCCCACCAACTGCCTTCCAAACCGTTAGAGGACCGCCTCAGGGGTCTGATCCTGAGCAACGACAGTCAAGCCAGTATGAGTGCCTCCCAAGATGTGGCAGACGCTTCGCTAGGCTCCCAGAAGGCCCCCAAGAAGCGTCTCAATCAAGCCCAGCGGCGCGAGATGAATGCTCAGTTGAGCATTCCGGTCGACGTGCGCCAGACCTCGGCCCCAGCTGCCAACCCGAGATCTGGCGGCAATTCTTTTCGTGGTGGACAGAGGCCTTACCAGCATCGAGGGTCCCATCACGACTACGGCAACCATCACAACCCTGGACCCAGACAGCATGCGGTTCCTAGCCTCTCACAGGCAGGTGTCCAAGAAAACTACGGCACTGCGCACCTGGGTCAACATGGTACGCAAGCTCCAGACTGGAGACACCGCCAGCATTCGGGCGACCAGCGAAGTCCCCGGGGAGGCTTTCCTTCGCTGTCCAATGGTTTTGGGGGCCGTGGCCGAGGCCGCGGATCACAGCACATCAACCAGTTCCATACCAGCAACCGCCAGTACTTTGTAAAGCCTGAGGAATTGGCCAACCAGACAGCCTTCCTGGATTGGCTATGTCATCAAGTCAACGCGGGCGCTGAGATTGAGCCCAGCGAAATTGCCGAAAAGGAGACCTTCAGAATTCGTGTCCAGGAAATTTGTCGGGCAGCAGTACACCAATATGAAGTCGACGTTAACCGTCGTGAAGACTTTAGACCCGAGACCGTAGAGCTGAAATGCTTCGGTAGCCTCATGTCGGGGTTCGCGACCAAAGCAGCGGACATGGATCTCGGCATTGTCTCCCCAATGTCGAGTGTCTCTCCCGAGGACCCAAACTCTCCTATCCCGCGCATAGTCGAAAAGGCTCTTCTCGATGCTGGGCTTGGAGCACGACTACTTTCTCGCACACGAGTGCCAATCATTAAGCTCTGCGAACAACCCGACGAAAACCTATATAACGCTTTGGTGGAGGAGCGTAAGAAGTGGGAGCGCGGTCTCAACGAGGGAAACGAAAGTGCGGAAGAGGACAACGAGGGGGCTACAATGCAGCCACCAGGTGAGATCGAAAATTTGTCGCCCTCCGAGCACAAAGACGCTGCCATGCCTGGGCTGTCATCTAAACCGCGACCTTGGACACTCAAGCAAACCTCAAACCAGAGTCTCATGGGTTATTACGACCAGGCCAAAAAAGTTCTTCGTCATTTGAATGCGCGGGATAGGACAAAAGCCAACTTTGAAAGCTTCAGCCCCGAAGAATACGTACTTCTTGGAGATGTATGTGAAGCATTCGTCAACGGGTTACACGACGAGATTCTGCAACAACGCGTCAAAGACCAACCCTCATACAGCAATGCATCTGGCGCCCACGAAAAGGACTTCCGAGATCTCCATGGTGTCTTCAAAATTGTGGAAGGAGAAAATCTGGCTACTCTCTATGACAATAGACCTTTCCGCGATTGCAATGGCAGGAAACACGCGCAGTCCGAGACTCTGGTTTCGGCCTGGCGTGACCTCATCAAGAAGCCAGGCTTCGGAGGCGATGGCCTTGCGTCACTCAACTTTCGGGAGAGTCTACACCATACTGTGGATCTCCTCCGTGAAGTACCGGCGATCAAACTTCTGCAACTTTCCCAGGAGCAAGGCGAGCCTGCTGAAAAATATCATGGGCGGACCTTACAGATCATGCGGGACCTCACAGGTCCTGAGGGAGCGACAGACGAGTTAGCTACCCTTTTACTTGCGAAATATGTCGCAGGTATATATGATGCGCTCATTCGGGAAAAAGTCCAGGAATTTGCAGCTACCACGAACGGTAAATTCTCCGAGGCCGTGGCGCGGAAGCACAAGATCCTTGAGCTTGCAGACGCATACAAGAGAGCTCTCGACCAGGAATTTTATTCTCCAGACGATGCCTCGGCCGTGGAAGCCTACATTGCGCTTCTGCTGCATGAGCCTGCGCAAGACGATCTCCGCGAGCAACCTGACGATATAGAAAGAGTCACTATTCGGCCCACCGAGGACTCTGTGGCACTCATTGAGAGGATGCGACAATTGCCAACCCCCCCATCGGCCGCGCCCAACCAACCCAAGGACAAATATCACGACAAGTTGGGGTTTCCAAAGACCAATATCGGGGTTCAGTGCGATATCAACTTCTCGGCACACCTTGCATTGCAAAACACGTTGTTGCTCCGTTGCTACGCAGCAGCTGACCCTCGTGTCCGGCCCATGGTACTTTTCGTCAAGCACTGGGTTCGCGTCCGTGGCATCAATACGTCCTACCGCGGCTCTCTGAGTAGCTACGGCTACGTACTGATGGTGCTCCACTACCTGGTCAACATCGCGGAGCCATTCGTATGTCCAAACCTGCAGCTTCACGCGCCACCTGATCCAGATCTGCCACCGGAAGCACTAGAAGGTATCGCGACCTGCAAGGGCTACAATGTCCGCTTCTGGCGCGACGAAGGTGCCATACGAGCTCTTGCAGACAGCAACAGGCTCACACAGAATCATGAGAGCCTTGGCACCTTGCTCCGGGGTTTCTTCGAGTATTATGCACAGAACAACATGATGAGCACAGCAAACAAGCGCGGCTTCGACTGGGGAAGGGAGGTGGTTAGCCTTCGTACCAGGGGAGGTCTACTCACGAAGCAAGAGAAAGAGTGGACAGGCGCAAAGACAGTCAGACAACCAGAATCAGGCCTCCTGAATCATGGTGATGCAGGAAGTACCGAAACAACAGGTTTCAAGGAGGTCCGCAATCGTTACCTTTTCGCCATCGAGGACCCCTTTGAGATCGAGCACAACGTGGCACGAACCGTGACTCACCATGGGATCGTGGCCATACGCGACGAGTTCCGTCGCGCGTGGCGCATCATCAAGTCCGCGGGCCGCGGACCGCATGCGCAGCCTCCCGTCGAAAATCTGCTCGATGACCCCAAGGCGCCCTCCGACCCCAAGTTCGAGACAAAGGAGGCAGAGGCATACGATGCAGCGTTCAAGATGACGCTCGACCAGATTCATGGTGGCTGAACTCGGTAATGAGGAACTTCTGTTTGCTTCTGCTCAGGTGTAGGAAGGTTGATACTGTAGGGGGGACTCATGTGTATCGAACAATTATCTGAATGGCGACCTTCTGGATCTTGACTCCACAAACCTCTGAACCTCTAGATCTCTGAACCTACCTGATTGTCAATGGTGATTGGCTACACAGCTTGGTCAAATGACGTTTGCTAGGGCTAGAAGGAGTATTTGTACTTTGATGCTCCTCTTCGTCCCCACGCCCTTGACGGGTTACTGAGCCCCACATTCTGAGGTCCACCCTGGGCAGTCATCCGCAAACGCCGTCTCTCGCCGCACTGCCGCCTGCTCAGTGCACACACACGTACGCTCATCACCAGCCACGGACTCTCTCTGCCGCGCTTTCTGTGTCGACCATCATTCCTCTCCGCCGCCAACCATATTCACGCGCGTTTCGGAACGCAGTGTGCTTTCTGCATAATCGCCCGTCGAGCGGTCCATATTGATTTTGACCATCGTACAGCCTCTGTTCCGCTGCACCAAGCTTTGTTCAAGCTTCCGCGTTGTTCAGCTCCTTCCCCTCTCACTGCTTTACCAGAACTGTTCTTTTGCCGCAAAAGCGTCTCGCTTCGATGCTCAATCGCGTCTTGGAAGCTCTGTAGACACGTCGTCTGTCCATCATCTACGACCGCCTTCATCAACACTTCCGTCGCCGACCGCAGAAACCAAAACGATGAGCAGCAACGCCCCAAACGGAGTGCCTGTGCCCGGGCCAGGGGCGCAGAGACCGACACCGCCGCCTGGAGCCAATCCTATGCGCAAACCTCCGAACCGCGGATCGAGCAATCCTCTTGTCAGTCGCAAGCGCATTGCGAAGCGCCCGCCGCCCACCGCCAACGCCCCAGCAGCTTCCAGCGTCACAAACCTCCCGGGGTCGATGCCCAAGCACGTGCCTGCTGATCAGCTGAAGCAGCAGAGTTTTGAAAGCCTGCGTAGCCAAAACGGCGGCTGGTCATTCCCCAAGCCCGAGGGCGCAAACGACTACCCTCTCCGAATAACAAAGAAGGCGCTCAAAGAAGGGATGCGGTTCCATGTCATGCGACTTGTACCTGCTCAGAGATTCACCAAGCCAGACGATCCAGGTCTCGACCCTTCGAACCAGGACGAGTTCACCCGACCAGTCACGCTGCACCGCCGCGACCCGCGCCAGCCACCTCCAGGCCGGGAGCTCAAGGTTGAACACATGCCCGAACCTATGGCCATAGACGATGCGGAGATCCAGAGAGTGGCGCAGATCAAAGCGGACAGGGAGGTCCAGCGTGCTATTGATGATGCCCAGAAAGCGCCCGTCGTCAAGGATATTCCTGTCAAGAAGAAGGATCCCAAAAAGGAAAAGAAACCACACACCCAGGTCGCGTGGCAGCCGCGCACCGAACAGCAACGCAAGGAAGGCGAGATTCGTTACGAGGAAGCTCTACCTTGGCACCTCGAGGATGCGGACGCGCGTAATGTTTGGGTTGGGCAGTATGAGGCGCCGCTGTCGCATGCCAAGGTTGCTCTGCTCATTGATGGACAGGGCTTCCGCATGATCCCGCTTGAGAAGTGGTACCGCTTCACTTCAAAGCGTGGGTCAATTCAGGCCATGACCGTCGAGGAGGCTGAAAGGGCAATGGCCAAGCAGGCGCCCATGACTCGCTGGGCAATGAGAGATGCTCAGCGCTCGGCCAACGACAAGGCCATGGCTGATTCTCGCGTAATCATGAACGGGCGCGCTGCTGTCAAGCAAGAGAGCGCCTCGTTTCGGAATGCGTCGCGGCGTGAGAAGATGGACCATGATGACATTGACATGTCGGGTGACGAGTTCCAAGACGATGACGAGACTGCGGGCTACGAGCCAGACCGTGACGAAGATACCAAGGACTCCAACGACCGAGTGCGACGTGAACAGCTCGGTGCGAACCTGTTCGGCGCCGCTAACGAGAAAGAGGTCGAGCGAGTCGAGAAAGAAGAGGAGAAGGAAGAGGAGGAGCGCAAGCGCCTGGGCAAGGACCTGAAAAAGACTCTTCGCAAGCGTGATAAACAGTTCCAGTACGACTCTGATTCCTCGAATGGCCGGGATCCGTTTGCCACATCCTCAGTAAGGAAATCTGTGTCTACATTGCTTCATTCTTCAGCTAACCATGTACAGAGCGAGTCGGACTCGGATTCGGAGTCAGAGAAGAAGGACGAAGACAAAAAAGGCGACAAGGACAAGGACAAAGACAAGGCGGCTGCAGCTTCAGGTACGTCATCAAAGGGCACCAACACGCCTCAGGACAAGAAGAGTGCTGCCGAGGCCGCCAAGAAAGGCAAGTCGCTGAAGCGCCCGGGCTCGCCCATGGCTTCAGACTCCAGTGGCACGGAATCGACGCGCAAGAAGACCAAGACAAGTATGAACTCGTCGCTACCGAGCCGCGGCGGCACACCACTACCCGGAGGCCAGCGCAGCCGCGGGGCTGGATCTGGAAGTGATGGCGAAGGCACTGCCGGCGAAATGTCTGACGGCGCCGGGGGCAAGAAGCGGCGCAAGGGTCTCCTCGCGGGTGACGTGCGGCCCACGCCTGGGGGATCGCGTGCCGGCAGTCCGGCCTTGGCTGGAAGCCCTGGCGGCGCGGTCTCGACACCTCGCGCTGGCTCACCCGCAGCCGGCCCAGCGAAGTCCTGGACCAATCCACCCACACTGGAGGAGATCACGGCGGCACTTCCCCCGCGTCCTCAAGGCCTCTCAATCGGTGAGCTTATGAAGCTGTTCACTGGGCGCATCGCCAAGACGGACAGCCAGGACGGGCTCATGCCTAGGAAGGAGTGGCTCCGTCTCGTCAAGCTCAGCTGCGACTTTGGAGACGACAGGCTCTTGCGGCGAAAGGCATAGTTGTGCTTTTGCGCAAAGTCTCCAGGGCCTCCTCCCAGATTGCTCTGGACTTGCCGCCGAAAAGCCGACAAACCGAGGGTGAAGAAGTAGCCGTCTCGCGCGGTATGCTCGATGTTTACCACTTTGTAAAACTCTGCGATGATGCACCCAAAAGGCCGTCGGCTACACGGCGTGCGATGAAAAACGACAGTTCTACAAGATATTGAATACGTGGACTCAGTTCCTCCGTGACTTATCCAGATACACCTTTTGGCATCAATAAAAGCATAACAGTCATGTTGTAATGTGCATCTAGTGTGTAAATTGGGGCTGCCGGTGATGAAAGTAGTGTCTGAATTGAAGACAATCTCAAGCTCGAAGTTACTCGTCCATCTGCCAAGAGTACTCGAGCCCCTTGTTCCGCTCGCGCCTGTTGATTGCCTTGAACCGCTCTGCCTCGAACCCGTTGCTCCGGTCCACGCCGTCCCAGCGATACCCCGGCCGGATTCCGTATCGG
Organism: Microdochium nivale; assembly: GCA_026745475.1. Taxonomy (NCBI): domain Eukaryota; kingdom Fungi; phylum Ascomycota; class Sordariomycetes; order Xylariales; family Microdochiaceae; genus Microdochium; species Microdochium nivale. The sequence goes on along the minus strand of JANTFD010000004.1, from coordinate 2,738,416 downwards.
TTCGGCGCCCCGGCACCCTGATATACAGGCCGGCCTTTTATCCTCTTGCCGCTCTTGCCCGCCGCTCCGCCGCCACCACCACCGCCTCCGCCCGCCTTTGGCTCGATGAACTCCGCCATGGTGTCGCCCCATCTCGCCTTTTCCTTCATCTCGCGGTTCATCTCGTCGTCGTCGGCGTGCCTCGCGACGCCCATCAGCTTGGCGTCGTCTAGCGCCTCCCGCCTCGCGCGCCGCTCCTCCTCCTGCACCTCGCCCCTCAGCGCCTTCTGTGCAGCAGCCTCTTTGTCCTTTGCCGCGGCGGCCTCTCGCCTCACCTCGGCGCGCTTCCACTCAAGGTCTACCCGCCGGCCCGTCGCGTCGCGGTACACCGTCTCGGCTTCTTTGTGCGTCTTGCGCAGCTTATCAAACTCGGCGCGCTCCTTCGCCTTGCGCTTCTCCAGCTGCGCGCTGACGGACGCCGCTGACTGCAGGCCCGCGTAGGTCCCGTCGGACATCATCACTGCTGGTGCATTGTCGTCGTCGTTGCCGTCGGTCTTGGAGTCGGCATCCTGCGCGGCGGAGGCTACTATCGCGTCTGCTTCCGCGGTTGACGGGTCTTGTTGTTGTTGTTGTTGTTGTTGTTGTTGCTGTGGCACCGGCCCGCCGCCCAGTGACTTCCAGGCGCTGTGCTTGGATTTTCTGAACTCTGCGCTCCTCCCCGCGACCGTCGCGGACCCGAATCCGCTGCCGTAGCCCATGGGGGTGTCGTCATCCTCATTGTCGCCGCCGTTCCCAGAGTTGCCACCCCAACCCGTCGCGTCGTCATCGGCGATGATCAGGCCCGTGTCTTGCTGCTGCCCGCCGCCGGTTTTGTTGCGCTTGCGCTTCTTGCTGCCGCTCGACGAGGGCTTCGGGTCTGCGGTCAGGTAGTGCTGTGCTAGGTAGCTCGAGACGTCTGAGGGCATGACTGCGGCGTGTAGTGTCCGGCGCAGATATAATCTAGTTGCAACTGTCCGTGTCTATGTTTATTGGCGGCTAGGCAAGACTTTCGAGAGAGGTGGTAGTCTACCGATGCGCCAAGGCTTTTCGTCTGAGATCTGGGGCTTTGGCGTGCCCGACAGTGTTGATTAAGAATCGAATTGGTAGAAGTAATCAGCGCGCGAATCGTTTCTCGCCAGGCGCTGCTATGTTCTGTCAGGTGCAGCAGCTTCACAGGCTGATGGAATGGGTCGAAAGTAAAAGGTGCAACTTGGAGAAACAGCCCGGAAGATTGTGGAGCTTGGTTGATGGAGGCGCGCGCGCGCGGCAGGGAACAACAACCCCTGCATCGTCTGTGGGGTTCCTTCCCCGAATTGCGGAAGAGCCCGGTCTTCATGGTACGAATACTTATCCATTTCTAGACACTGGCTACTGCGGGAGGCTCATGGACTTCCCGGATAGATGTAATAGCTGCTAGAGGTCTAGAGGTCTAGAAGTCTAGAGGCGGTCTGGACCTTTGGTGTGACTAGAGGGGACGAGGTGAGAATCTTAACTTGGAAGCAGAATTACATCTACAGCTAGACAGGCAGTATAGATATGGCCTTTCCAGCAAAATATACACAGTATCTTGAGCGCCAAAAGACTTTTATCACGCGTAGGCAACAACTTCTATTTAGAGAGACAACTAACACGCAGAACGCACCTCTGGGGAGAAAAAAAGAAAAGGTGGGACCATGACGCGCCCCTCCTCCACCAACGCCGTGCATCGGACGGCTTTGACAGTCTCCGAATCCTTCTCCAACTTTTTGATCCCTTTCTATTTTCCGACCTCTCGATCTTCGAAAAGACACATTATTGCCAAATCTCCAACCTTCGCATAGCTGACCACACCTCAACGTACAACACACTATCCCCGTAGTCCCTGCTCCGCCCTAGAGGCCAGCGTCGCTAGCCTACCTCCTACTGGAGGCCCCCGCCCGCCCGCCATGGCCAAGAAAATCACAAAGCCCTCCACGAGCGGGACAGACACGTCCCTCTCCTCGCTCTCGACCTCGACGACAACCGGCGGCTCCATCCCCAGTATTCTCACCGACGGCCTGCCCCTGCCCCGTGCGGTCGTCTTTGACCTCGACTACACCCTCTGGCCCTTCTGGATCGACACCCACGCCACCCCCCCTCTCAAGCCCAACAATGCCTCGCACTCAGCCGGCATCGACCGCAACGGCGAGTCCTTTGCCTTTTACGCCGACGTCCCCGCCGTGCTCCACGCGCTGCAGATCGCCGGCGTGAGGATCGGCGTCGCCAGCCGCACATCCGCGCCGGACCTCGCGCGCGAGCTGCTCAAGCTCCTGCACGTGCCCGGGTCCGCGGCGGTGCTGGGCGAGGAAAAGGTGCAGGACCTCGCCGAGACCTTGCAGATGAACCACAACGAGCACTCGCACCACAGCACGCCCGCGGGCGTCGCCGCCCTGCTCAAGCAAAAGGACAAGACGAGGAAGGCCATCGACTTTTTCGACGCCGGGCTCGAAATCTACCCGAGCTGCAAGATCAGGCACTTCGAGGCGCTGCACAAGCGTACCCAGATCCCTCACGCCGACGTGCTCTTTTTCGACGACGAGAGCAGGAACAGGGATACCGAGACGCTGGGGTTAACCATGTGGCTCGTGCGGGACGGAGTGACATGGGCAGAGGTAGTCAAGGGGATACAAGAGTGGCGGAGGAGACGGGGGATCGAGTCATAGAGCTTTAAAAGGCACCTTGTTGGATGATGATGATGATAAACAACGATGTAGGGTAGGCAGAGACACGCGGACGGGCGCAGAGATGGCATGTGATTCGACACAAAGCGAAACAGACATGGCGACTGAAGTGCTCACACAACCCAAACATGGGCGTGGAAACAATATTACTACTCCAATTCATAGTGTGTATACATAATTGTGAGGTCAGTGAGTGCAAGAACGAAATAGACCAGAACGAACGCGTAATTTGCAGCACCATCTTGTTTATATGCGCAATTCACATGGCTTTCTCCAATCTCCTTGGAAATACCGTACCCCCACCAATGTCTGTTCTTCTAAAGCTTAAGACTATGCTCAGAATGTCCGTGTATAGGGAAGGGAAGTGCTGCTGTCAGGCTGAGGGTGCTTGCCTTACGCAACTGCGGGAACCGCACCTTCCTTCTTCTCCTTTAGCGCTTGAACCTCGTCGTCGGTCAGCTTGAGAGCCTCAACCCCGTCGACTGGTACTGTCGTGAGATGATCGCCATTGTAGACCTCTTCGCCCTTCGTAGTGACGGCCATGCCAGCAACCGGAATGGCTCTGGGGAGGTTGTCGCCTGATGATACAGTGGTTTCTGTCGTTTCTCCAGCAGTAGTACCATCGACCGTCTTCTCCGTGGCCTTGCTAGATAAGTCGGCGACCACCGGCGCTTCAGCAGCCCGGGCCTCCTCCACCGCGACTGCTTCTGGATGAGCCGTGACCGGCCCAGTGCTTTCTGAAGTAAGTGTCACAGCGGCAGCCACGGCGACGCTACACACCAGCTCTCTGCGCGGCTGACCATCCTTGTAGCCCACGGCGTAGCATTGTAGGCGGCTACCGTCGTCGATTGCCTCCCAGCGCTTTGGGCCCGGGGGAAAAGTGGTGTGCCCATTCTCCCACTCACAAGTCTTCATGATCCCTTCGTCCCAAGCAGGATCACTAGAGAACTCCCAGTCCAGCTCGCCGCCGTACACCTTAGGGATGTCCTTCATCTCCATGAACTCAGACAGGACGGGGACGACCTCGGCTGCCGTGAGGATGAAGATCTTGGATACTGTCACGGGGTCGAACCACTTCTTGATCCAGCCCCATACGGTCGAAAAGAAGTAAGGCGCACCGATGACGAAAATGCCTATTCCGATAAGCACGGTTAGCAAAGATAGGCTCTTGCCAAATCAACCAAGGCTTGCAAGCTCGACGTACGGTCTAATGTCTCGGGATAATGTGTCGTTGCAAGCTCGCTGGCAACCTGCATGTGTGCCCGCAGATTCCAAAACATCTTCAGGCTGACGTTGTGAATGTCAACAACATTGGTGCTGAGGGTGATTGGCGTAGGTGCGTGCTCGCGGTCGGTGAGCTGCGTGCAAAGTGGCTGGACAAAGCCTGTCAGGTCCTCGTATAGTGCAATCAGGCGTAACAGTTTGGCTGGTGTCTTGCCGTCCGTCTCAGCCTGGCTGAATGTTGACTGGGTATCTTTTTCATAGGCAGCCACGGCCTTTGCGTCAAGAGTTGATATCTGGTAGACGTAGACGGGCATGCCACTGTGATGGTTTTCTTGTCAGCTAAAGTCTCTTGCGAGCCAAACGCCCCTGGCAGAGCGCGTCTCCCAGAAAAGAGCCAACTGCATACCGTTTGTCCCGACGCCCTGTAAACCGAGGATACTGGTGGAAGCGGCATGGTCAACACGAGCTCAACATTGCGTCATGCTGCAATTGCACCTCTTGGGGCCTGTCCAGGGTAGTCCCCTATTGGCATCGTGGATATCATGGAGCGTACCAGCGTCTTTGTTTTCTCGAACGCATCGACGTCCATGGTCCTGTACAGGATGTCGAGCTGATTTGCCTTGCGGAAGGCTTCGTTCTCGCTGAACTGCTTGTAGGCGTCTTCGGGGACCCATCTTCGAGCTCGAAGGAAGCGACTGGAGGCGGAGTGAGGTCAGAAAAAGGGCGCGACTTGTTTGGAAGGCACAGAGGACGGCTTGTCTTGTTGTATCGTTCGCGCCGGGCTTGAACATACAGTAGCTTGGGGTCGTCGTGATTGGCCGGAGGGCCCGGCGAGTACAAGCCCTTGCCCTCGAGCAGGACCTTGAAGTCGACGAGGGCCTTTTCCTCGTTCTTGTCGAGGTGGCCAAGGTGGCCATGCGGGTAGCCGACACCGGGAAGGCCCGCGGCGGTCATCCGCCCGTCATGTTGAGAGCCCATGACGACACACGAGTGGCCTCGGGGCTGCACTGTTATAAAAGCTGTGGATGAGTCCGCACAAGCTGGACGACGACGAGTGGAGGGAGGGCAGGTTCTTCGAACCGACCAAGAGGAATAAAAAAGAGGAGGGCAGAATGTTTCTAGCCTTGCCCGGGTATCCAGAATACTGCTTTGCGCTTTGTGGCAGGGAGGAGCGCTCCGGCGACTTCGGGCAAGAAGGAACGCGGCCGAAGGGTGGCGCGCGCCCCGCCTCTCCAGGGCTACCGTAGCGTGTGGAGTCCAGCCCTGGAGAGTGCCTACTGCCAACTCCGTCTCGCCGCGGCATGTCAAGGTTGACAGCCGCTGACGCACCATCCGACATCGCGAAACAGCCAGGCCGGCTCTGTAGAGGCTCGCCGCGTCGTGCGGGAATCAACGGGCTGTTCCTTGTCGTGAGGTGCTGTATGTACTATGTGCGTACTCGGCAGTATCGTGGTCCGTGGGAATCGGATGAGTCTCTGCCGTCATCACCTACGTGAGCCATGCGCCAAGTCCCCCCATTGTCATCACGACTTTGGGCGCCTAGCGAGCCAAGCCAGCCACCGGCCCGCAATCTCCAGGGCCTCAATAGTGCTCACCGAGTCAGCTGGATGATGGATCCTCGGCCGCCTGCAGATCTGCCCGTCAGCCGGGCCAGAGCATCCCTGTCTGCCCTTATCCCCGGTGAAGTCTGCGTCTTGGTCGGATTCGGACACTAACTCCCACGCTTGATCCTGTCGGGCATCCACTTCAACATCACATTCCCGTCAGTTGCAAAACACAAAATGGGAATAAGAGGACTGACGGATGCTGTTAGGCCATACGGCACCCCAGCTGCACTGGATCATGGCAGTGTGGTAATCGATGGGCCTGCATTGGTCCACAAAGTTCTGAGCGGTTGCCTTCTACTTGCCCCGCGGCACAAAACATATCTCTGCCAGCCTTCATATACACAGCTTGGCGACATCACAATAGCGTGGCTCGACAAGCTCACGAGCCACGACATCACAGTGTGAGTTCGCTTGCGGCAAGAAAAATATCTGCTTTCACTAGAATTTACCATTGACCGTCAAATCAGGCGAAAAATATACTTCGATGGCTTCCTCCCCTCAAGCAAATGGGACGTCAGGATAGAGCGGTTGATCAGTCAGACCGACAAGCTCAACCGGCTTTCTTCGCAGGAAGCCCCGGGGATTCTAGTCCCCCCAGATGATGTGTTCGCATCCGTCACCGGAGACATCTCCATCACCAGAGCTGGCGGTCACAATCCCAACGGGTCGCTGCCCAACCCAGCCTTCCTCGTCCCTGCCGTCATCGATGCATTGAGGCAGCACGCCTATTGGGGCAAGTTGGTGCAGCTTGTGCCTGGGGAGGCAGACGATTTCTGCATCGCAGATGTCCAACAGAACGGAGGCACAGTACTTACCGGCGACTCTGATCTCCTGGTCCAAGACCTGGGAGTGGACGGCTTTGTCTGCTTCTTCTCCGATCTCACCGAAAGCCAACGCGACGGTCAATCAAACCTGCAGGGCCTAAGGTTCAATTACCAGGCGCTGAATCGGAAATTGGGCCTCGAACAACTTGGTGGGCTAATCAGGGTAGCCTTTGAGATGGAACAACGGAGTGCACCACTAGGCGCAGCCATTAAATTCGCAAACAAGGCCGCAGACAGTCCATCCGATTCTCCAAAGTATGCTGCGTTCACTAAAGAGCATTCGCCAAGGGCACACATTTCGCCTGATCATCCTGTACTCGAGGCAATCCTTACTCTCGATCCACGCATGTCGGAGCTCGTTGTCCAGAGCCAGCTTCTACAGGATCACGACATGACACCTGTTTCCAGGACGGCTCGTGGGCATCACAGGCTGTCTATGTTTCTTCCCATGATGGTTGAGGATGCTTCCAAGAAGAGTTCATGGGCGATGAGCGAGAAAATACGAGCGCTTGCATACAGTCTTGTCCAGACTGCGTCTCCGTGCGGTAGCCAGCCTGTGGTAGAGTATCGATTCCTGAGCTCTGGCAGGAGTCAGGGCGGGCGCGAGGTCGACGTCCTTGACGAGACACGGACTGCTGAGGACCGTTCTGAAATATGCTCGACGCTGACAGCACTGAGCCAAGATTCGGTATTGAAGGAAGACTTGTGGTTATCCTTTGCCGTCTGGCTGGAAATGAAGTGGATGTCCAGTCAGTATGACAGCCCAGCAAGTATCCTCTTACTCGAGCGCGCCAAACGTTCCAAAGGGACACTGCAGAGATATCCTTGGCATGTCATACATTTTACAGCCCAGATCAACGCGACTCTGTACTCTTTGCGAATGCTGCAGCAAGTGCTCAGGGCGATCAAGGTGCTCTCGCCAGATATGCGTGGCAAGGGCAATGATGATCTGAGCAAGTGGCTTGTGGAGCTGCCTGGTATAGAACTGTGGCCGACAGTCGACACGGTCCTACCAAAGTTGACGAGGCTTGGATCCTCGGGGCTTTCACGCGTTGCGAAGATGCTAGGGATACCAGACAAAGCTTCGGCAAAGCCGACAACGGCGGACACGAAGAAGAGGAAGAAATCATCGTCATCAAAAACGGTGTCCTCTCGTAACACAGCACCACAGACCAGGTCAAACAACCTATTTGAGCTTCTGCGGCAGAAAAAGGAGGATGAATAAGGGATGAAAGCCCTAGTTAATCATCCCCAGATTTAATTCCCTATAGCCTCCAGCATTATGGATCAAACGCGGGTTGAGTTTGAGAAAATCGTCTGTGATCTTGACTCCGTTTGTGCGTTGCTTCGCTGGTGGTGTGCCTTTGCTACCCTTGGCTACCCATACTTTTGAGCTCGTGAGGGTTGCAGGAGTGGATTGTGGACTGCAGTAGCCGCATCTAACTTGGAAGCCCGGACAACCTCGACGCAGCACTCAAAGAGTGACAGCCGCACGCTATGCCTTTCCTGGGGGTGGCTGTTGATCCGATCACGGCACGCAGCTCAAACGATGGCACTCACTCACACTGCAAAGAAGGAGTATCTTGTTCAGACTCTACATGCAACATTACTCGCGTGTCACTTGAGAAGCTGTCAGCGGCTAACTTCATATCCTTATAGCCGGAGGTTAAAACTCCGTTATCCAAAAAAAGTCCCGATCGAGCCTTGGAATTGTCGACCTGATCCTTGGCGGCGCCGAATATTGTCAAGTTGCCGTTATCGTGAGGGTGGTGCGGTGCGGCCTGGGGTCTCAAAGCTGGGTGCGGGCGATAACGGGTCCCTGACACAGCGATTCCGGGGCTCGTGGGGTTGCAGCATTAGTTTTCTGGCCGGCGACCCACCGGGACCTGAAAACTTCGTCCTTGCTCTTTCTCGAATACCCACCCATCACCTTGCCTGCCTCACTCTTCCCAACTTTTCTCTCTCGTCCGCCCGCTTCTCTTCCTCGGTTGCCCGACTTCAAGCTCTCCGACCTCCTGTTTCTCCTTCCCTTGCACTCCAGCGCGTGATCAAGTTGCTGGCTCCAGGACTTCCCAGTCGACCGCCATGAGAGGCACGCTCGTCTTCTCGGGCTCGTCCTGCCCGGGCCTGACGGCCAAGATCTGCTCGAATTTGGGCATGAACCCGGCCGAGGCAGACCTCTCTCAGTTCTCCAATGTATGTCAACCTGCCACAATCGCTGCCAGGCACCGCTGCTCGCCCGCACGATGTGTCGCCGATTGAACGCGGACAATCTGACCGCTGTCACAGGGCGAGACGAGCGTCCGCATCCTGACCAGCGTGCGAGAAAAAGATGTCTTCGTGGTGCAGTCGGGCAGTCCAAACACAAACGACACCATCATGGAGCTCCTCATCATGATCTCGGCCTGCAAGGGCGGGTCGGCGAACAAGGTCACTGGTAAGCTCCGTCTCCCGTCCCTGACAACACATGCCTCGCTGCAGAATCCGGACTCAACTGGCCCTGCACAGCTGTCCTCCCGTACTACCCGTACAGTCGGCAATCTAAGAAGAAGTCTCATCGCGGCGCGATCACTGCGCGCATGCTTGCGAACCTGCTGCATGTTGCTGGTGTCAAACATGTCATCACGGTCGATCTCCACGCATCTCAGATGCAAGGATTTTTCCAATGCCCGGTCGACAACCTCCACGCCGAGCCGTTGCTCGCGCGTTGGATTAGGCTCAACATACCCAATTGGAAAGAAGCCGTCGTTGTGTCCAAGAACCCTGGCGGCACGAAGCGAGCCACATCCTTGGCTGACGCACTGAAGATCAACTTTGGCATCGTCACCACCGACCGGAAACGGGCCAAGCCCAACATGTCAGCAAGCATGATTATGCACCATCTTGATGGCTGGGACAACCCACAGGCATACCTGAACCGGTTGTCCCGTGCCCCGACAGAAAAGGCGTTTACAGAAGAGAAGAGGGACGCGACGCCTTCTCCAACCAACGATGATTCCACCACAACGATCCCGCATCGCGTGCGGGCGGACTCGTCGGGGTCGCCAAGGAGGGCTGAAGGCCCACCATTGCGGACAAATACGCTTCAGAGCACATCTCAGCATTCGACAACCTCTTCTAACGAGGCGCCTGATCAAAAAGGCGAGGATACTGCCGAGGACGACGACCAGTACACAGACGTCCGTGCCCAGGAGGTCACACATGGGCGCTTGGTACAGGGTCACGTCGTTGCAGACGACGAGGTCGACTCTGAAGGGGCAGCCGAGGAGAGCATCGCTTCACAACCGTACGAAGAGGACCCCATGGCCATGTCTCATGCGTCATCCTTTTTTGCACCCGAACCACATGCGCTTGGTGGCTCAGGGGATGCGGAAGCATCGTCTGATGACGACGAGCAGAAGCTACAAGATCCCAAGATCGAGCACATGATCACCTTGGTTGGCAATGTCAAGAACCGCCCGGTCGTGATTGTCGATGACATGATCGACAAGGCTGGCTCTTGGATTGCTGCGGCCGAGACCGTGGTCAAGCGCGGCAAGGCCCGTAAGGTCTACTGCCTCGCCACACACGGCGTTTTTGGAGCAGACTGCTTGGAACAGCTCCAAGCCTGCGAGTGCATCGACCAGATCATTGTCACCAATAGCTTCCCCATCCCGGAAGCGAAGGCGAGGATGGCTAGCAAGCTGATGATTCTGGATCTATCATACCTCCTCTCTGAGGCCATTCGCCGGAACCACTATGGCGAGTCTATCTCGCCGCTGTTCCAGCATGCCGATTAACACTGCTTTTTTCTTGGGATACCATCTCATGAGGCGTTACACAATTGATGTATGAATTGCGAGGTGATGATCACTTTATCTGCATGGCGTTCAAGGGCGGCCAGGTTCGGCCGCAGCAGGCTTCAGCATGAGCTCCATCTCTGGAGACGAATCATTTCTGCATTCCGAGGTAGATCAAGGAAGTCAGACTGCAAAAACAGCAAGAGACACCTTCGAGGTACGTTTTAGTATTGACTGCTCTGTACAGCGATTCGTGTGAGTGCAATGCCCATGCGACGATGCAGATTCCACGTGTGCATGTCCTACATGGCAACCTCCTCCCCTTTACACAAAAAACAATATCCAGCGGTTGCTGTCTTCGGACAGCCAGGGCTGAAGTCCCCCTAGGACAAGCTTCTGAACGGAACGTTGGTAGAGCAAAATGCGATCCTCTTTTGGATCAAATCCGATAGTAGAAGGCCAGTGACCCAAGCGAGATCTCGTATCTCGTGATGCCCTCACAGGCGATGGGTCATTGGCAAGAGATACCTTTGGACATTCCACAGTTAATTTCATCATTGAGACTTTTAGATCATCGACTCCATATCTGAGTTGGTGGAGCGAAGCTCAAAAAGCAATCGATTCCTTTTTCTCTACAAACATTTTCTCATTGTGCGTGCTAGACGTGATGTATCGCCTAACGCTGGCACCAACGTAACCAAGCCCAATACTCAACAGCCTCGCAGATGTCCAAGCGGCCTACCAACGTTAACATGCAGCGCGCGTTCACTTTGCCTTCATATAGTGGCGCAACTTTTGCACGGGACAGCCGTGGAGTCGAGGGACTGGAGGCAACACCTCCTTTGTGAACTCCACGCGCCACGGGTGCTGCCACGCCTCCCTCTTGGCCTGCCTCTTCGGGGCAAACTTGAAGCCGGCAGTGTTCTCCACCGTCGGCCGCGGGTATCGGAACTCCCAGGGCATAAAGTCGTTTGGAAACATTGGGTTGTAGTGGCAGCCTTCGCTGAACAGCATGAAGATGTGCCGACTGTTGTAGGCTCCGCGGATGCTCACCTCGGTGACCTTTTCGTTGTCCATGTCCAGGGAAAAGGTGACGAGCATGACGTTGTACAGATCTGCCGTGATCTGCTGCATGGCTGCCGGCGTCCATGCGTGGGGCATGTGCAGAAGCTGGTAGAGGTTTGCCTTGAATACGTCGGCAACTGGACCGCTCGTGACAAAGAGCTTGCTGTTGAGGCTGTTCTTGTAGAGATCATGGCGCGGGTGGGCAGGAGTGTCGAGCACATGATACATGTAGCCGAGGTGCTCAGCCTTGACGAGATCATAGTACTTGTTGTCGCCATACAAGGACGTGGATAATGCACGCCAGTAACAGTCGCCGTCTGGACTGGCGCGGTTGTGTGGCACGACAAAGGCGACGCCCTCGACAAGTGGGAAACCATCCATCAGCGAGTAGCCCTTGGCTGGATCGTCGGTGCTTCCACCACCTCGAGCTACAAAGTCGTGAAAGCTTTGTTGCTCGTCTTGAGGCCAGGGGCAGCCCCAGCTCTTCTTGAGTAAGCAGTCAATCTTAAGCCCACTCTTGTCCAGGTGTTCCGCCCCGAGGTCCCTGAGGTACTGATCAAGGTTGACGTCACTAGTGACATCTTGTGGAAATTGTAGGTAGCGCAGCAGGTCTGGTCCATGTTGCGATCTTGCTTGACCGGCAGCGGTTGTCGGGGTAGTGTTTTGCCTGCTGTTGGGCTGCTGCTTGTTGCTCGGTGTGCCTCCCCCAACGTTCGTGAAGGACTTGTCCCCACCGGTCCTTCGTGACGAAGCAGAGGCAGTGCTCCGTGTCGACAATGAGAAGGAAGCGCCGGTCGTGTCAAGGCCACTCGAAGCCAACGCTCTCGCCGATACACCATTACGGTCACGGCGGCGGCCTTTGATCATGACGGCAGGGTTGCTCCTGGTATGATCTTGAATGTTGCTGTATTCGTCATCTGTTTCATCGAGAACGATGACTTCCTGGCGCTTTCCTGTTTCGTTGTCCGAAGCATTTTTCTCAAAGGACTTATTTTGCAGACTCTCCAGGTCGCGCATGCGGACCTTAACAGTATGGACGAAGGGATCGGTAACGAAGGGTTTGGCGAGCTTGATCAGTTCACGGTCCTGCTTGTAGAAATCTTGCAGAGATGTCTCGGAGATCGGAGTTGCAACCGATACGCCGTTTGCGGAAAGGGCCAGGTCAATATTGTTGTTGATGGGTGTTGCCCTTAGGGTCGGGAGGCTTGAAGATGGCTCGTTCGATATGTCAAGGTCAAATGTGCCCGTGTCCAAGATGAAATTGTTCAGAGCCATTCCCTGGTTAGAGCTCAGATGCCGATCGTCGTTAAAGTTCCAGTGATCAGAGTCGTCCTGGTCCACGTCTTCTGATCCTCGTATACTGTACGGGAAGTCTGTTGATCCAAACAACTCTGGTAGGTCCTCGGAGCCGGTGTGTGCTAGTTGGTGATAACTTTCGAGGCAAGTATCAAGGTCAGCATATCATCACTGTTGCCCGATGCAGCCTAGCGGCTTGCTCTGTAAGTATAGAAATTGCTTACCTTCGGTCAAATGTATGACGGTGGATTTCTGCCATCGCATGAGGGTGCAGCTGCCCGTCGTCCTGCTTCAATGACTGAAGAATGCGCTTGAGCTCGTCAATCTGTGCTGTGATATCTTTCTCGGGGATTGCAGATGGAGGGTCATGCATGTTGTCTGGGTTTGCCAGGCCAGTCATGACTACATCATGTATGTCATCCAAGTTGGCTGCTTGGTAGTCCTCAGGACTGACATGCTTCTCCGCAGGCTTTTGTTGTTCGTCTAAAAGGTCGATATCTATAACGGCCTCATGCTCGTTGTCCTCATCAATGGCGTCGGGATTGGTGGCAAAAATGGCACATTCAATAGTTTCCGGGGCCTCAGGCTCGATGGTGAGCACATCTGCTGGGTTTTCCATGTTCGAGGTACTCGTGACGTTGCTGTTCGCCACAACATCGGGCGACTTGAGGTCCTTCTCGGAAGCCTGGTGCTGGGAGAGAAGCAGTCTGATATCTGCCGTGGCCTTCGCCGGTTCTTGCAGTGTTGTGACCTTTGTGTTTGTCTTATGCCTCTTTGAAGTTCTTCTCCCGGATGATGAGCGAGAATACTGACCGAAGTCGCCGCCATCGTCATTGTCCTCTTGATCACTCTCAACTACTGGGGCTTTGGGGATGGCACCTCTGGTTCTTCTACCAGTAAACTTCTGGCCGCTACTTTTGCCAGGACTTTCGTCGTCTGTCTCGACCTCAAGTTTCTGGTTCACTCCCCTGATACTTCTGCGTCGACTTGGCTGTGTGGACTTATCTTTCTTCTTGATGTCCGCAGCAACTGATCTTGAGTTGTCTTGTGCCATTTTGTCGCCACCTGGACGTGCTGGATCGGCTGCAGCTTCGCCTGCACCTTTCTGCCTGCTTGCGGCGAGGTCTTCCGTACTGCTCGGATCTTCTTTTCCATGGGAGTCATCGTGGTCGGCTTCGGTTGGCCCCTGATTCAAGGAGGGTGCAACCGAGTGGGTGATTTCTTGTTGCTTTGGGTGCCCAGCTGCTCCTTCCGACCTCTTGTCAATAGGGAAAGGTAGGTCCGACTTCGCGCTCTTCCGTCCGGGGACTGCCGTCTTTGAATCGAGATCCTTACGAATCTGCTCCTTTCGCTGCCCGGCTTCGGTCTCTTCTTGTTCACGCACAAGCTGATTCTGTAACACACTCTCGTCCTTTACGGACAATTGTGGCATGGCAGATGCACCCGTCTCCGGAAAAGTATAGGGTGAATTTGACGTTCGAGTCTTGACACAATGATCGAACGTCGCCATGGGATCGTTGTAGCCATATACGTCAGCTTGATCAAGCATGGATGGCACTTGTCCAGTTATATCTGCCGTTTCCCAGGTCCGAATCCCTGAGCAAGGAACTGGCTCGGTGCTCTTTGGCCCGTCCTTGGCGCTAGTATCCTTGGCTTCGGTCTGTTTGGGATCATCTTCCGTAGTCTCTCTTTTCTCATTTGTGGCCTCTTGCTCTCCTAGGCTCGCAGTCATGTATGCGTCAAGCATATTGACGTCTGCTTGAGTGATAGTGGCGTCGGGCATGGCTTTATCCGTTGTGGAGTCTATAATTTTGTCGGGTTCGATCTTTGCACCTTCAGCGATATGGCGACTGGACGAATTGTCCTCTGTCATGAACGAATCTGGCTGGTCATCACCGGCCGGAAATTTCGTTACGTCGGTATGGTATAGGCTTATTACAAGATCCGCAGTAGCTTCATACTTGCCCTGGCCTATCGCGGCCGTCTGGATGGCTGAGAGCGGCAACGTGGTCTCGTGGGTATCGACCTTACCACCGTGAGACATCAGCAGCTCATCTTGGTGAGAGTACGCCAGGAGCTTGCTAGCCATGTCGTCTTCGAAACCTGATATTGTAGTGCTGCGAACTCCATCTCCATCGAGCCCGTCAGCCGCTTCTATAGCTGGTGCGTTTGAGTACTCGGCCGCTCTGGCATGTCTTTGCAGTCTGGCGTCGGTCTCGGCGCAAGGTGTGTCCGTACTCTCCTCCGCTGTACGTGTGCTCGACTCTGGCAACAGTCTCTGACGCTTCGTGTCATGCTCGACTTCCGGAGCCGTGCTCGGCGACGACGATCGCTTCCGCTGCTGGACCTGCTCGCTGCCGCCCGGGCCGGCCGCCGGGGGGGAGCTGGGCTGCTGGTCCATACTGCTCGCTGAGCCCTCGGATCTGCGGCGTCCCATGAATCGCCGGATGCGTTCCATGAAAGCGCACCAGGCAGCAGATGGAACTTTTGTGTCTTTTCTTACTTTTTAAATGCGCGAGTTTCTTTGTGAGCTTGTAATTTGAAAAGTGCTCAGATATGTAGTGACAAGGGTGTTGCTGGAATCAGAGGAAGCATGAGAAGTGTCGTTGGTGGAGATGGAGCAACGATGTTCTTGTGCTGCGTTTTTCTGAGATCGGCCGGGGACAAAGCAAACTGCTCAAAGTGTGTTTTCTTGTCAGGTGACTCCCTTGAAGTGTTATGCTTGAATGGCTACCCGCAGCTGCCAGAGAAGGTGACGGATGCTTTCTTTTTGTTTTCCAGTCAAGGCGTGCGTGAGGCTCTATGTGTTGTGCTCGTGAGGTCGTCGTGAATGTGGCCGGCAGGCTGTCCGGTGTTTCGTTGAAGCGAGCCCAAGGACCTCTCTGCTTTTTCAAGGAAAAAAAGCTTGCACAAAAAGGCGGACGCAGAGCACAAGTCTCACCACTGGGCGCAAGTAACTCTCCGATTCAGCGACCCGTGAAGGTCTTGTATGGTGTATCCTGCGTGATGGAGCGCCGATGAGCGTATCATTGGGTCGCAAAGCACCCGCGAGATCTTTCCTCGACGAGACTTGACTTTGGCCAGTGGAGTCGAAGAAGATGCGGCTGCCCGTCTAGGCATCTTCAGTGAGTTGGTCCGGGGCAACAGGGATGCTCGCGAGAAGGGGGTGGGAGAACAAAGACTGCCCCGAAGCGAACGGCGAACAAGCGGATCAATTCCTGCAGGATGGCCAGAGAAGCTAATCAGGGCCGTCCGTATCTGTATCGAAGCCAGGATTTGTCTACCGCAAGGCGAAAAGAAGTGCAAATGTGGTTGGTGGCTCAGCCGGCGTCGGCAGGAAGGACAGCGAGTTGCCGGGCAACAAAGGAGCGAGCAAGCGCACCAGGTTGTTTGCGTGCGTGGTGCTTGAGAGGTTCGGCCCTCAAAGGTAACTTGAATCATGAGTGAATAATTAATAACGAAAGCCCGTTGATGAATCTTCCTTTTGTCTATACCTCTAAGTCAAGTCAGCACCGGTCACCTCTACGTTGCCTGCCCTGATGCTTCACGCTCACGATGGACGGGAGGGAGCGAGGTTCTTGAGAAAATTGCTGCAGAGTGTCGTCTCGTAAGTACGACGGACATCTAGGTATCCACGAACTAGGCAGCTTGAAATCGCGAGTCTAAAATGATAATTTACATCACGTGAATCTAGAGAGATTTCCTGCTTTGTAGTTTACGTGTTTGCATGTTGAGATTTACACAATAGTTTTCTCTCGGTCTCTATCAACTTTCACCGACTCGCCAATAAACAAAAGCACGGTTTACTAAGTATAGCTTTCTAGCAACAGATCATATACAGCTGCATTATCTCGTTATAACTGCTGCTACCAAGAAAAAAATCAACACCGGAAATCACGAAAACGCCTTTGCCTGGAACAATATCCCATGCTATACCTTATTGGAATCCTCTGCCCCATTTCCCAGACTCCCCCTTCGCACACAAAAAAAGCCAGACCTCTTTCTCTTGTTCGTCTCCTAAGAACTCCAGGGGGAAGTCCACTGCTCCGTCGTCCACAGCATGTGAATCCCGCTCGCCGCGACAGTCTCAATGTCGCGCGCCGGCAGGTCCTTCTTGGTCGTGAGCACCGCCCACACCCAGCCCGTCAGCTCCGGTGGCACGCTCGCCACGCCGTCGGCACCGACGAGCGTGTACCGCACGTCGCCCCAGGGTCCCATCCACGCGAGCCAGCGGTCACCCCCAGGCTGCTGCTGCGTCGACATCTTGATGGTGACGCTGACCAGCCGCCCGGCGACGCCGCGCTTCTCCTCGGTGATCTCGAGCTCCGGCTGCAGCGTCCCGAAGGCGGGCGACTCGGCGCAGGAACCGTCGACGACGTACTTGGACGCAATGTGCGGCCACGCGAGCTGGAACGGGATGAGCGCCTCCCGCGGCGAGGGCGACGCAATGTGACCCTGCATCATGCTCACCACGGCTGCCATGCGCGACTGCGCGCCCACGGCGGTGGAGAGAGGCGTGACCATCCACTCGTCGCCTGCCGTCGACTTGGCCGCGAGCCCGATGATGTCGTGCGTCGTGCCGATGGCCAGCGCGAGAGCCTCGGCGACGGTCTGCAGCCAGTCCTCGAGCGAGTCGGCGTGCAGGTTGTACTTGCACGGGGCGACGAGGTCGCGTTTGTAGTGCTGCAGGGAGTCGGTGTAGGTGCGTAGCTGCACAACCGACTGCGCCGCCAACGAGCCGAGGGTCTGCGTGATGGACTCTGGGTACGCGCCGGCCCAGATGCCCACGCTGAGCCGGGCAAAGCCCTCGGTAAGCAAGGTCGAGATGAAGTTGCCCTGGAACAGCAGGACCTGCAGGTAGTCGACGCCGTCCTGGGTGATGGACTCGGCCCACTCGTAGTCCTTGGGCGAGGGCCCGCCGGCCATGCCAGCGAGGTAGGGGTCGAGGCCAGCGCCGACGGCCGGGACGGTGTTGACCCAGTCCTCGGATAGGGCGGCCAGGTCGAGCACATTACCATCAATGTGCGGGATCAATACACCGTCGACCTTGAGCGCGCCGCCCAGAGGGGTATTAGCGGGGATCGTGCTTGAGGGGGCGCCGGCCGCGAGGTGCTTGAAGGCGTCGAACGTGTTGGCTCCCTCGACAGGCGCGTTAACGGAGCCAACCATGCCCGCCTGGCAGTGTGTTGAGGCTGTCTGGGCGCAGTAGAACCAGACGGGTTTGTCGTCCTTGACTGTCACCTCAAACGTGACACCTGACTCCTTCTCCTCGGTCGGGAAGAAGGGGGCCGCGAAGCCACCATCCAGAGGCTGGCAGGGCTTGTCAAAGGAGGACTGGACAATGGAGTGGTTCTGTAGGTTGTTGGTTTGTGTCAGTCAGAGTCTTGTTTGGTAGAGCTTTGGTCGGGGGCGGCTGCTGACCTTGGGGTTGTAGTTGAACTCGACAACAGTGCCGACCAGCTCGGTGACGTTGCTCGGGTTGAAGACAAGCTTGCCATCAAAGCCGACATCGACGTGCAGCTTGCGCAGCCCACCACTTGGGAGTGTGCCTACGGCCGGGGTGCTTGGCGGAGCAGAGACGGCCTTGTCCTTGTAGGCCTGGAGAGTGTTGCCCTGTGCGGGTCTGTGCAAAATGGATGTCAGCGACCAACCACAGTAAAGATGCGCCAACTGCGGAAGATAGGGTGTTACTCACGCATTGATGGCATGGACCATGCCAGACTGGCAGTGGTTGCCATTCTGCTGGGGGCAGTAGAACCACAGCGGCTTGGTGTCGGTGACAGTAATGGTGAAGTCTGTGGGAGCAGCCACGTCTTGGGACAGGTTGGGCGTGAAGCCGGAGAAGATGGCGTGCTCCTGGATCTGGCACGGGTGCTCAAAGGAGGACTGTGCGACGGCATGGTTCTGCGTTGGAGGGGAAAGGGAGGAGTCAGCATGTTGTAGAGACTTGACAAGCTGCCGTCAGGACGGCACCAGGTAGGGCAGGGCACTCACCCTCGCAAAGAACTTGTAGGTGACGGTGTCGCCAATCTTGGCCGCGATCTCCTCGGGCTCGAACTTGAGCTTGCCGCCCTTGCCGACGGTGACCTCGAAGTGTGCGGCAGACACAAGCGAGGTGGCCAGGCCTACAGCGGCGGCTGCGACCTTGAGAAAGGTCATGGTGAGAGAAGCAGAAAGAGAACTAGAAGGAGAAGTAGAAAGATGATGTACTGGCCAAAGGGCTGTGTGTGTCGGATGATGTCGTGGGAGATGTGACAACTAGGTAGTAGCTTCGTGCGTGGTGATGATATATCCGACGGTTGCCAGTCTGGAGACCAGTCTGGAGCCCAGCCTGGAGCCCAGCTCGCGGCTGATGCTGATGCTGACGGCTCAATCTGATGCTGGCCAGACCAGCCCCGGCCCAGCCAGGACTCTGGATGGCCGTGCTGCTGTTTCGCGTTGGATGCTGTGCTGTGCTGTGCTGCGCGGTGCAGGGAGGAGGAGGGAGGAGGGGAGGGATAGGGCTGCAGCCAGCTGCAGTCTCGGCTCTGACCCGGGCCGGGGGCTTGGAGCGTGTAAGATGATTGGCTGCGGAGCCCGGCCGATCTATTTTGGGCCACTGCCAGCAACGCGGATCCATGTCACCACCGTCGCATTCTAAGCAAGCCAAGCAACGCCCGACAGCGACTGCCCAACAACCTCCAGGCCTTCGCAGCGTGCTTGTTTGCTGCGCACATCCACATCCCCATCCCCATCCCCATCCACGTCCACGTCCCACGGCCTGCCCAGCTTCCGGTCCGCTCCGCCACCGCGCCAGACACAATGCCATCCGTGCTCGGCCGAAACACCTTGCAGTCCCGGCGTTTGTTTTCCGAGTGCGCCTCGCCCCTCCACCATCTCACAAGCGTTGTCGTCCTGGCAGGCACAAGCCAGGGTCTCGCCGTCAGCCTCGCTCTCGTCAGCTGCGCCAGCGCGCCAGCGACCCCCTGCCCACGCGCGCAGGACTCCTGCATGGCCTGCTGTTGGCGTCTAGCTCTAGCTCTACTGCGTCTCTGCCCTGCCTATTGTTAGCGACCGTTCGCCCAATCTCGTCTGATCACAGGCTGGACGCTTCTCTTGGCACATTGATCCCGCATCCGGAATCTCTCCGTAAACATTCATCTGCTGAGCTGTACTCCCGTAAGCACTGCCACAGCCCCCCAAGGACTGGGCATGTCATTCCGGGCCAACTTGGAAAGGGACTTCTGAAGCCCCTCTCCAAGTGTCGTGCTAAGCCCAGCGCTGAGCTCAGCCAGTGGTCTTGCTGGAATTCGACTGCACTCGTTGGTCAACGATTAATACCATATACCTGCCTGCCTCTTTGCCTTCACCGCCAACCCCCAAATCCATTCCTCGTCCAAATACACTTGCCAGCTTCTCTTTAGTGTGCGCCATTCTCATCTCGAGGCGGCCAGTGCTTGTCTTGGCCTGCACATATACTCAACAATACTGGCAGTTGCCCCACGTGCCCAGTCACAACATCACTTGCATATTCTCTTCGTCTCCTCATCTCCTCATTTCCTCCACTTCTTCACAGCATCGCCGTCTTTGCACCCCTTGGCAATACAAACGAGCTTCAACGATGGCGCGTCTCCCGTGGTCGGGCATTGTGTTTGCCGTCATATCTGCAGTCTTCTCCCTGCTCATCATTCTCTCTGGCGTCGCGGGCTCGGCTCCTTTATTCTTCCTACAGGTCAGTCCAAGCAAGTCAGACACTACAGTGGCACGCACATACTCACTTTTCCTGTTCAATCACAGTTCAACACCCAAGGCTATCAAGGCCCTGCTCGCGGCTCGCAGTTGAGCAGCTCACAGTTCCTCCAGGACCTCTCGACCGTCTCGGGGCAAGACTTCGTCGGCTCCGGCAGCAGTGGGCAGACTGACCACTTTGCAGACCTTTACCGAGTCACTCTCCTGACAGTCTGCACAATCGACAATGGCCAGAGCAAGTGCAGCCCTCCCAAGCTAGGTTTCGCCTTCGATGTCCGGCAAGCCTTCCACCTGCAGGACTCGATGTTTGAGGGCAAAGACATAGCGTCCTTCTCGAGACAGATGGATGCCTACACCAAGGTCTCCCTCTTCATGACCGCCGGCTATGTGATCGGCACGGCCTGCACGCTACTGTCAATCGCATTCATGTTCCTTGCGGCGTGCTTCCCCAAGGCCGCTTCGCTGGCTGCGTGTGCCACCCAAACCTTGGCCGCCGTGCTCCTGCTCGCAGCATCGATAGCAGCTGCAGTCATGTTCTACAGGCTCGAGGACATCTTCGACGCCACCCTCGGTAGCATCGGCATACAGACTAGCGTCAGCTGGCGCATCATGGTATTCAGCTTCGTCTCGGCGCTTGAGTCGTGGCTCGTCCTTGTCTTCGTTCTCGGATTCCGCAAGAGCATCAAGCGTCGTCGTGCTTCCGCACACGGCATGGCTGCTACCAGTTCCACGCCTCTAGGACACAACGCAAAAGTCCACGTCACCGGTTCCACCGAGGGCACGCCCATGATCGCTACCAGTGGTGGCAGCGCTTCTGCTTACCATGGCGCAGCGGCAGCCGGAATGGGCTTTCTCAAGAAGCTTCCTACCTGGAAGCGTAATCAGCAGCGCTACACAGAGGTTGAGAAGCAGCAAGGGGGGATGGCTCAGACTTCGACGAGCTACAGCAATGGCTCCCAAGCGGCAAAGCCCCTGGCGGCCCAGGACGAAGACGAAGACTTCTCGCACGGCATGCCGGACGATGTGTCCCAAGGCGGAATGGGCTACAACCAGCGTGACCCCGCGGCGAGATACGACGACCCTGCCACCGCTAGTTCGAAGGCCGAGAAGACGGGTATTCACGCTGATACGGCGTACGATCCGTACCGGAAGTAGTACCATACGCTGGAACACCACTGTCCGTTGACTGATCGGCATCTTGGTTGTGTTTGGGTTTTGATACTCCGGAGTTATTCACCAGTTTGGGTGCCTACGTATGGAGGGGCGTGGGCTTAGGACCGAAGTGTCTGCGGCACTAAGTACTGCCACAGAGCATGGTCGGCGGAGATGTAGAGGACGTCTGATATTTAATCCTTGGGTGCATTTTTGGTGCTGGTAGGCGTTCAGATGGTACTTGGCCTTGGGCCCTATTTACGCAACACGAAAGTAATTGCTGATCGTGGATCATTCGCTGCCTCGGGTGTCGATCATGAAGTAGGGGAGTCCGTGGGTTCAAAAGTGAGCACTACACAAGCACAGGGATTTGGGACAGCAAGAAAGTAAATAGAGAACACGCCAGGCAATCATTAAGTTAGTGTTTCAAGAATATTAGAAAATCGGAGTTCACTCCCATCGATTAGGAAGGCACGAACTGGTATTATGTTTGTTTCTGGACACATTTTTTTGCCTGCAAAGTGACCGATTTGGTGCTTCGACAGTCTAGCCATGCGAATGGAATCAATTCCTAGATTGTGGGTGAAAGTCGAGCTTACGGCACCGACCACACAACCAGACAACCAGACAATGAGTTAGACGGCAAGGTAACTTGATCATGGTCTTGCTGTTACAGCAATGTTTGAATCCTCGTGATGTCTCCCACGCGCCTCGTCCCTGCCCTCGTCACGAATTCTTTTTTAGCGACTCCTTAAACGACTCCCGCTCCTTCCAGCACCACATCTGCCATCATAGACCAGGACGGCATTCCATCCCATCATCAGCCCACTTTACCGGGTACAGCCATACCAAATCGCATAAAAAAACTTGACGGGCCACACAACTCTATCCCTACACCCGAGCAGACATCACCAGACACGCCTGCCACTGCCACCGCCTTCCAAATCGTCTCGGATCTGTACCTTGGGCCACTATTACCACCAAGCCGGCAGTAGTAGCGGCGGTGACGGGAGTAGTGGTATAAACAAATCTGAGCTTGACGAGTTTGTCCTGCTGAATAGGAACGGCTACACCATCTACCCCGGCAAAGCCAAAGAATATTGCCATCACAAGGCGTCAGCACCAAGTAGCTCTATATTCGCCATGCCAGAAGGAAAGCAAGAAATCTGGTCTGCACTTCATTCACCCACGTCCCGCTGCACGCCGCCGAGCGCGTCGGCAAGGGCCTCAACGACTTCCGCCTCACCGGCGGCGCATTGGACGTGTACAAGCATCAGGCCGCGTTCGCGCAGGACGTGTACTGACTCGACGAGCAGGTCACTTCCCTGACCAGCAGCAAGCTACGTAGAAAGAGACAGGATCGATCATCTCAGAATCTTCCCGGAGGTTCACATTACACGACCCGCCGAAGGCTGACTTATGGACAACCTTGAGCAAATTTTAGTGTGTGACGCATAGACATGAATCATTAAAGTCTTCTGAGACTATGCCAGTCTACAAGAACAACGCTGACAAGTACAGTCGAGACAAAAGGCAACTCCGGCAGACTCGGATATCCTACTTTTATAGCCACCTTATTTTTACATTGGTATCATCCAAAAAGCAAGACTGAGAAGGTCGTTTAAAAGGGATAAACATGGAGTTTCTCTGCCAGCCCACCTCTGAACTCCATTATCAAACACATGCAGCGACAACTCTCCGAGTTTGGCGTCACTCTTACCCTAGTATCGCCTCTAGTATGGCGCTGGGGATGAGGCTGTGAAACCGACCTTATCGCGAACTTGGTCTATGTAGCGTTAAAGAGTTAGCTGAGGACTGGGGAAGGAATGGGAATGGCTAACCTCGCATCCCGCCCAATGCCTCAAAGACGCTCCCATAATTCTCGAGCGTCATCATGATTGAAAACAGGCCGTCCTGTACTCTGACCAGCATATCCTGCAGCCGAGGAGAATCTAAATCGTTCTCCCAGGGGTCCTGACTGGCAAAGAGTTGTGACGCCTTGCTCTTGATCATGAGCAGGGCGTAGCTGCTCTGCATTGCACAGCACGCAAACGCTGGCATCGTCCTAGGCGTGATCATAGGAGAGCCTGTGCCCAGATAGACCGGTACAGCAGAGAATGTACCTGTAGGGTTTGGGTATGGCAACAGGTTGAAGGCCCCAGAGATGTTGAGTGCTGACCTCAAGCATAGCTTCGCGGAGTGGAACACAGTAAACGGCAAGCGCAATGGAAGTTGTGACTCGAGTGTAGTGTTGGTTTTCGGTGTTGATCTGTTGGAGACTGGCGGGGACGAAAGACCAACGCTCTGGCTCATCTGCCTGGCTGGTATGTTCCCAAAGCCGCCCGAACAGCACGACTGCAATTGTTGCGGGTCTGGGCTGTTAGCTTTTTCGTCCTGCGTCGAGCGTAGGTCGCAGTGCTTTCCTGAGAAGACAGCTGCATCGAAAAAGGCACAATAGCGGTGCACTTTGATCCGAGCACTGGGTTCCGGGTAAAACGAGTCAGCATCAACTGCGTCATTTATGCGTAAAGCACGAAACCGAGACTTGATTTCTTACCTGTTGAGCTTGATCTTTGCAATGCACTTTAGTGACTGCCCAAGGACGCGCTCGTCATGATCAACACGTTGCAACAAGGGACAGTCCAGGATCCATGTTTCAGACCTCGTGCACATTGGCTCAAGACGACGCTCAAGTTCTAGCATACGCTCGAAAACTCGCTGAAACCCCTGTCCTGCCTCTCTTGCTCTGTTTAGCTCCATGACAAACTTTGTGGCTGCCAAAATCGCCTGCTGAGCTTGTATAAAGAAACCGAAGGCCTGAAATTTGTCAGTATAATGCATTGATGGCGTTGCAGTTCACAGTCTCTTACCTCTGAATCGGAACGAACTGATGGATAGTGGGTAGTAATGTTGGATACCAGCTTTTCCCAAGTTGCCATCTGCGATAGCCATTAGCGAGGGCAGCCATTTCGGTAAATCCCAGGTAAACTTGCCGTGTTGCTCACAATTGACACTTGCGAAATGCAGACATAGGTCATCCACCAAGTGCGCCTCCTTGCTTCAGTATACATGTCCTGCCCAGCGCGCTCAGTGTGCAGACTGAGCTCTAAGGCTTGTGTGAGAGCCGCGTTGGCTCGCAGCGACATTTTCTTGAGGTTGCCACGCTGAGTGTACTCGTAAACGGATAACAGGTCTAGGGCAATGATCGTCTCGAGCTCAAACGGGACGTCGGGATGAAATTGTTGCCGGGCGGTGCTATAATCCTCATCATCGAGAGCCTTTGCAGGATCGAGTTCGGATTCTGGTCTGTCGCTGGCATTCTCGATGCTCTCCAGGGCGGATTTCGCAAGGAGCTGGGAATAATTCCGTCGAAATCGTATCGACTCGGTATCTAGTGGCGTCGTGTCCTGGGGACAGGGTATCAAGGCTAAAATGGCGGAAAGAGCAAGGCTGATCGGCGATGGCGGCTCCATAAACTCAAAGTCGTCGTTCTGGTAGTTGACGAGCGGAGTGATGATCTCGGGATATGGCAACGTCCGAGGGGCGGGAAGAATGGGAAAATACGGGTGGATCCAGATGTAGTATGCGTTCAAGCTAGAAGGATGGTCAGTCAATGTCCAGAGCCAGCGATCACACATGGACAAGGGGAAGAGAGCGCATACATGGCTGAATAGTCTAGACCATAATTCCTCACCATACAGACGACTGGCGCCGCGACGACTGGTTGCTGGAAGAGCTCGTCAAAAACGGCGTCGCTGGATTTGTACTTATCGGCGAGCTGCCTCAGGCCAGCCCCTGGATCGATATAGCTTTCGAGAAGGATTGCTGGGTGGCATACAGTAAGTCGGCGCTGCAAAGAATATACGGTGAATTCCTTACCAGAGAATGGGACCTCTTCTGTCTTGCCAACGGGCGCGGTCTGGCTCGCGGCCACCGCCTTGGCTCTCTTGCGAACACGCGGCCCGCCACGTCGACTGGGTCGGTACTCGCAATCACGATTTTTGCCCTTGCACTGGAGCAGGTCAGCATTCTAGAGCGGACGCGTCGGGCTCTAAAGGCCCAAAGTCCATTCATGATCCAAGATGGCTTACGCTGGCGCATGGCCTGTCTCCATTACACCTTGTCCGTGACGATCGACTGCGCACGCGGATAATGTTAGTGTGAGACTCGCTCGCACGTGGGATACATGCGAAGGGGCTCACCATGCGAGACAGGCATTCTTGACTGGTGGAGCCGCAAACTTCTTCCTCGGAGCCGAGGCTGTGACGAATTCGTGGCCTATGGTCGCCATTGCAAAATCATGTCGAGGTGACACCGGGCCTCGAGGCTTTGGGTGTACAGACCGGGCTAACCGGATCCCGCGGGACGTTCGGCCGGACCGGCTTCGCGCACGCCTGTCAGGGCTTCTAGTAAAGCCTAGGCGGATGAGCGACGGAGCAGTCTTGCCGTGCGGCCCAGAAAGTGTGACGTTGGCGACGACGCGCGTGGCGATGGTTCGTTCCAGTACAAGGCTGCAGGATACCTGCCGTACACGGTGATGTGTAGGACTTTGGACAGAGTGAGTCTGTTGAAGCGCCTCAAAGGTGCCCGGGTGGCGGCAGGCAGGCAGCCCTAGCTGAGCGCTCTTGGTGTTCCGAGATTAGTGACAGCGGTAGCGACGTTGTGGTTTGCAACCTGACGTGACAGGTCGATTTGAAGATGCACACTGAGGTGGCGAGGCAAGTGCAGATGCCGTGTGCAGGTGCAGGTAGGTGCAGGTTGCAGGCCCCCGGAGTCGCTGCCGGACAGGCCTGGCAGGGGCGGATCGGGTCTTATCTGGGCCGCGAAAGTGGGGGAGGCACTCCTCCGGGGCTGTCGACGGATTTCTGTCTGTGCCTGTCAAGCAGCTCGGTTAGGTCTCTGGTTGTCAGTTATCTCTTGGTTTTTAATCTTCTTTTTTCTTCTTCTTCTTCTTCTTCTTCTTCTTCTTCTTCTTCTTCTTCTTCTTCTTCTTCTTCTTCACGCGGGCAAACGAGGGCATGCTCGACGGGAGAGTTGGGGTCGTGAGACGCGCTGTCAAATGCCACTCCGTACTATATACGATAGTGTACTGAGCAAGCCTGGCCAGGGACAGGGCCATGACCAATGTGGAATGGGTTGATGCACGCGGAAACCTTGAGGCACGTTGGACATAGAGTCACGACTCGGCGCAGCGGGACGGCACGTCAAAACATGTGGTCTTGCCGTCTAGGTCTACCCTAGCCCCGAGATTGCCAGATTACCATGTGGTAACCTACATTAGTACCTGGGAGACACTTGCATGGACCGGTTCTCGGTTCCGAGCCGCTCAGCTCGTCGTCCTCGTCTAGTGTACACTAACATAGTATCTATTACTGCGCAGATGGCAGTCGGTGTGTGACCGCTGAATGCGACCCCAGCCAGGCGCCCTGGAGACCACGCGTGGCGTGCTTCTAGATCGCTCGATGGCTCACAGCTGGGCATCCCCGGGACCCCTGGCCGGCCACGTCGTGCTTAGCGCAACGGCTGCGTCGTCACCTTCTTTTGATATGAGCGCATAACCGTGCCAGCACGAGCGCCTGCCTGCACCTGCCTGCAGCGACCTTGGCCGCTCCGGCCCGGCGGTACACCTGAACACGCATGGGGACGAGATCCATACGGAGTGCTCCGTACATGGCATTGCATGCTCGAGCAGCAGCGGCAGCCCGGCCAAGCCCCGGCATGGGAGGCATTCGTCACAATTACCGAGCTCAATGCTGCTGCTAAAGCATGACACGACTCGGGCTGTCTGGTGGACGCTGCTGATCAGTTGCAACAATGCGTTTTACTGCTGAGACATCAGCTTTGGATCATTTCCCATTGGATGGCGACAAATCTCGTGGGGGACGAGAGGGAAAAAGAAAAAAAGAAAAAAAGGGATGCAAGACAACCCTGGATGTTCGACAGGCGTCCCCACACTCGGCTGCATGTAAAAAGTAAAATACACCCCGGCGAGGCTGACCAAATAAAAAATGCCGCATTTTCTATACCCATACTGTGGGCGAGAGTGGGAAAATGCGCTACTTTTTGTTTAGTTAGCCTCGCACGGGCACAAGATCAAAGTCAAGGCAGGCTGGCAGGCTGGCAGGCATCTATCACCGGATCCTTGAGAATGATGTCAAAGTACCTTCAAATTGCGGCACTTTTGAGGCTACTTTACGGAGTAACCAGACTACACATATACAACGAGAATACGCACAGCAGCCCTACGTGTGTCAGGTAACCACTGAAACCACAAAAGTTAGGCGAGCTCGCGGCCGGGCCTTTCTTGTAGAACACAGGCCAGGTCAGCTGAGCTCAAATTCTTCCGCTCACTGGTCACCCCTACTCCCGGCTGCAGCTCTTGATTCTCGGCCTGCGTGCCTCCGGGTCTGTTGCAACAGGCGCGATTGGGGGTATTGTGACTTACTCGCGGCAAATACCCTAGGGCGCAGTGTAGCAAAGCAACAAAAGCTCGCCTCGCTCGCTTCGATGCGCACATCGGACATTAAAAAGGAGCCGGGCTCGAGGCGCTGTTGGGCCACAGCTCGGCCCGCCCTGGCGCCGCTGGCGTAACAGGTGAGGAGATGCTTCCGAGGTTGGTAAAATGGGAGCGCTCGCCTGACCCGACGCCGACCGGACCCTGCCGAGCCTGTAAGTGCGCTTCCTCGGTTATTCCGTACAGAGTACTGTACAAGGTGGCCTGACGCAATACCTGCGCCCGCAATCATAACCCGCTCCGCTCCCGCCGTCAGAACAACCTCCGACTTGACGAGTCTGTCATAACATTGAATCCCTCGAGGTCGACACCGAGTCGCCAACGCTAACAGTACCGAGGTCTGTGTCGCCGACGCTGGCGCTGTCGTGCACCGTCCCCTCAAATCCTCACCAACTCGGCATCATCGCGGCATCGTCGCGGCATCCCCGCCAACCCGCCAGTCCAGGAATCAACATGCGCGGAGGCCTGCGCACTCTCCCGGCCTCGGCTGGCCGGTCCCTCACGCACCGGGCGCAAGGCTGGCCTAAGACCTCGAGACCAGCCCGTGTCTGCGCTCGCTGCATGCATAGTGCTGCCAGATCGAGACCAGAAGCCACGACGAGATCCTACAGGCGCACAGCCCTGGCTGGCCCGTCGTCGGCACAGCCTCTACGAACACCACCTCCAAAGCAGATCAGGCGCAATGCCTCCGTCGTGACCTCTGTTGCCGAACCAGGTAGGCCGCCGACAAGGCTCTTCGTACACATCTGATTTGCAGCACTGACCGGGAAACACCTGCAGCGACAAACGAGCCTGGCGACCTGGGCCCTCTCGACGAATACGACCGGCGAGTTGCGCAGGGACTCCTCCGCGACGATCCGCACCAGAGAGGCATCATAAAAAACCTGCAGACTCTCCACGAGATCCTGCGGCAATACAAGGCGCAACCCGTCATCCACCCGACTATCGAGTCGCTGAAGCCTAGTACCTCGATATTCAGCTTCTTCGGCGCTGGCAGGAGGAGCAGGACGATCAGCGATATCCCGAGCAACCTCCCGCACGGGCTATACCTATACGGCGATGTCGGGAGCGGCAAGACGATGCTGATGGACCTGTTCTACGACACCCTGCCAAAGACCGTCCGGTCCAAGACGCGGATCCATTTCAACAACTTCATGCAGGACATCCACAAGCGGCTGCACAAGATGAAGATGGACTACGGTAACGACATTGACGGGGTCCCCTTTGTCGCCGCCGACATCGCCGACGCCGCCAACGTGCTGTGCTTTGACGAGTTCCAGTGCACCGACGTCGCCGACGCCATGATCTTGCGGCGGCTGCTCGAGTCCCTCATGTCGCACGGCGTGGTGCTTGTCACGACCTCCAACAGGCACCCGGACGAGCTCTACAAGAACGGCGTCCAGCGCGAGTCCTTTGTCCCCACGATCCACCTGCTCAAGGACCGCCTGCACGTTATCAACCTCGACTCGCCGACCGACTACCGCAAGATCCCCCGCCCTGCATCGGGCGTCTACCACACACCTCTCGACAGCCACGCGGCGGCGCACATAAACAAGTGGTTCCGCTTCCTCGGCGACCCGGAGCAGCCCGAGCCGCACGCCGAGACCCAGACGGTCTGGGGCCGCGAGATCCACGTGCCCCGCGTGAGCGGGCGCTGCGCGTGGTTCACCTTCCAGGAGCTCATTGGCAAGGCCACGGGCGCGGCCGACTACATTGAGCTGATGCGCAGCTACGACGCGTTCATTGTGAGCGACATCCCCGGCATGACGTTCCGCGAGCGCGACCTCGCGCGGCGCTTCATCACCTTCATCGACGCCGTGTACGAGTCGCGCGCCAAGCTCGTGCTCACGACGGCCGTCCCGCTCGCGCAGCTCTTCATCTCGCCGCAGGAGATGCGCGAGTCACTGCGGAAAGAAGGCAAGGAGGTCAGCGGGAGCGACATTGACGAGGAGCCTAGCGGCAGCGCCATGGACCACATGCTCGAGGACGCCGCCGTTGCCGACAGCAGCGGCAAGGCCGGCGGGGCTAACAGCAGCATCGCGCAGCTCAAGAATTCGAGCTTATTCACAGGCGAGGAGGAGCGCTTCGCGTTCGCCCGCGCCCTCTCGAGACTGAGTCACATGGCGAGCAGGGAGTGGGTCGAGCGCGGCATGGGCCTCGAGCAAGCTGGCGGCAAAAAGGAGAGGGACGATTGGGCCAAGGTGCGCAGCCGGCAGATGGAGGACAGCATGTAAGCAGCGTAGGTGCAGGCGGGAGCGGGAGCGGGAGCAGCAGCGGCCGCGGGCGGAAACTGCCGCTTATCCCGTTTCCACAAGCCCATGTCCCTCCCGAGGGGTGGGGGAAGTATCTCGAGAGGAGCATGATTTTTCTCTATTACCATCATATTGCATAGCGGAGGATATACCATGTTTTGAACACATGGAGGGTGGCTTTGGGAGGAGTTCTTGGTGATGAGGCGCAGTATAGCTTTTCCTCGGCGATCATGGTGTCTTAGATCATACAAGACTATTTTTTTTACCACAACATCGCTCCATAGAACAGCCCATGTAACTTGCGCGTTGAGCTCTCCCGGTGGCATCATTGCAAAACATGTTGGTGGTGATAATCGCTAAGAATAGGTTGGGTGGTTGCGGCAATGTCCTTTGCTAGCGGGCAGGAGTACACATACACGCGTATACATATCGCGCGGACTGTTTGTACATCGGCGGTCGATTTTCCTTTTGCTGCGACGTGTTCGTCGCCGTCTGCCCGCCCGCCCGCCTGTCTGACCGACGAGTCTTCAAGTGTTGTGCACGAGATGACAACCTACAGTGCTCTAGGCAAGTACATTGATCGCGCCCCACCAGCCCCGCATCGGTCCCGAGTTTATCCTACCTGTCGGGGCCCGGCTGGGGCAGCGAATCGTGCATGTCTCGGCTACCGGTACCTAAGGTTTTGCGATTGCGTGAGAGGATCTCACGACTCGGAAAAAAAAGCTTGTTGGGTACAGAGTGTAGGCTTGGCTCTTGCGGATTCGAGATCTAGGCTATTGGCGCCGCCGGCCTTGAGTCGCGTAGGGTTCCTGGAGTGCTACTACAAGAACAAGTCTGCACCGCATCGTGGCAACAGTGTTGGGCGGGAAAAGACGAAAAGGCGGGCGGCGGCAGGCGTTTGTACGGAGTAATGGTTATGCGGAGAAGAGCTAGGTAATAAGTCCCTTTCGGGGTTGTGGTACACGCCCGGCCGGAAGCTACCGGTAGAGATGAGCGGACTAGAACATGGACCCCTGGTTATTGCAGCGTAGGTGTCAGCAAACTTTACGGAGTGGGAGTTGGTGGCTGACACTTGCAGACTGGACCTGCCCGGTTGAGGAGTGCAAGAACAGGGTACAGCGCGGAGCCAATGAAAGATGCTGAGTGTTGGTTGGAAGCCACTCTGCGCGAGCGTCTGGACATGCGCGACAACGTCTAGATTTGTGTTGCACTGTCGCTTTCCGGGACTCGTGCCAAGTATGGCGTGCGAGCACTCGTCGGCACAGAGAGCCGTGCAGGCGGAATCAGCTGCCAGCTAGAGTCTACTCGGTAGGAGTTTGCAGCTGAGACGCCTTGCGCTCGGGGGCTAAACAAGGTCTGGACTCTGGACTCTGGACCAGCATAGGCTGTCCGGACAGGCATTGAGCATGAACCTGTTGGTTGTTGGCCAATGGTCGACCCGTGCCCGCCGGCCGAGACGAGATTGCATGTGGTCCCGTCTCGCCCTCGAGGAAATAACAACAAGGGGAGTCCTGCATGCTCACACGAGAGTCGACGGACGGACCGAGTCTCGCCGTGGCGGTCCAAGCTATGCCCCCTTGGGTAGGAGCCGCCTGCTTTCGGCGCAGAGTCCAGAGCCAAGTTATTCGTGCGATCACGGGTCTTCCAAGTCGGGCGTTCTCGACGCGATCAAGAGGCCGGCGAAGAGACAGGCACCCAGGTCGGCATGGCCAAGACGACGCCCCCACCAGCTCGGGACCCTGTTTGTTGCCAATTGTCGCTGGATGCTTGCTTGGCTGGCGAGGCTGGATGCCTGGCTGGTGTTGGTGGTGGCAAGTGCGCGATTCAAGAGGCAAGGTCTATTGCACGTGGGGACCCCCCTCCAGGCCGCTCTAGCTCTAGCATGCAACCCTGAGCCCAGGCGTCGCCCCCTACGTTTTTGCATGCAGAGGAAATGAGGAGGGTTCTCTCGGCAGCGGCCCTTTTCAGCTTATCTCGCCAACCGTCCGTTAATCATCAACTCGACAAACTCGACAACCTCACAGCTTCTGGTCTGGTTGTTTGTCCTTCCCAACAGTCCTACGCCAGCATGCTCCTGCCGTGACCTACAGCTCACATCGGTCTCCTCCGCCCCCTGCCATGTCGGCAATGAGAGCAGCATTCGCGCGGGTCGCCAGTTCCATCGCTCCCTTGTCCACCAAGGAGACGACGTATCGCGAGCTTCCCTCGCGTGACCAGAGCCCCCTCGACTCGCCAGCCACAACCATCTCCCGCTTTGCTACACAGTCACCAGCCCGCGGCAAAATGTCCGAGAGCTGGCGTAACCCAGCGGCTCGCAGGAGACTGCAAGTCTGTATCCGTACGACCCCCAAGCGGCTCTTTGCCATTGTCCTCCTCGCCTTCTTTGCCATGACATTGCTTGTGGGTGGTGGCTTCAAGGCGCGCAAGTACATTGCCGAGAAGAATGCACCCGATTCCGATCCAGAGCCGGAGCAGGATTCTGGCTACCCCTGGCAGAGGTTCCCATAGTGAGACATTCCAATATGCAGCACTTGAGATTGTCATGTATCACTAACCCACATTGACCACAGCATGAATGGCTTCTACAATGGCGTCAAGTCGCTCATCAACTACACCGACTGGGAACCCGAGCAGCGAGCTTCCGCCGACACGACATTCGAGATCCACAACTCCATCCCGATGAAGCCAATCGTCGCGAACCCGTACCCGGACTTCTCGTCTGCCGAATACCTCGCCGAGCACCACCCGGTCCAGCAATGCTACATCGACAAGGCCGAGCAGGTACCCGCACCCAATGTCTTTGCCTATCCTGGCATTCCCGCAAACATGACGGCCCCGTTTTGGGGTTCCTACGAGCAGATCAACGTAGCCAGAGATCAGTGCTGGGAGAGGTTTGGACGCTTGGGTCCTTACGGGTACAGCTATCCCTGGTCAGAAGGCGGCCTTGGTCTCTCAAATCACTCTGTCAAAACAGGCACCGATGTTCTTGAGTCCATGTACAAAAAGGTCGACTATCGCGGTGTTCGATGGGGTGACGCGCAAAAGCGCTGCCGTGAGAAGAACCAAGCACGCTTCGAGCCTGGTAGCCAAGGCAAGAAAACAGTGGCTCGGACAGCGTACATCCTCAGAACCTGGACTGGCTACAAGTACGACGACATACAGCTTCTCTCGCTTCGTGCCATGATCAACGAGCTCTCGCTCAAGTCTGGTGGGGAGTACGATGTGCACCTGCTCGTTCACGTTAAAGATGACACTATTCCCATCTGGGCCTCCGACGAGGTCTACAGAAAGACGGTACGCGATAATGTCCCAGAAGAGTTTTGGGACATCGCCACATTGTGGTCGGAACAGCAGATGCGGACGTACTATCCCGGACCCTGGATTGACAACCTCTTCAACCACGCAAAGTCTGACATCTACGGTGTCTATCGGAGTGCGCAATTCCCCCTTCAGTGGTTTGCGCAGCAACACCCCGAGTACGAGTTCTTTTGGAACTGGGAAATGGACGTCAGATATCTCGGCCACTACTACGAGTTCCACAACGGTGTTGCGAAATGGGCCGCCTCACAACCTCGCAAGTTCCTTTGGGAACGAAGCTCAAAGTTCTGGATCCCCTCTCTGCACGGGTCGTACTCGAAATTCTCGGTCATGGTTGAGAAGGAAGTTCTCGAACAAGGCATTGAGCCGATCTGGGGGCCCGTCAAATTCGAAACTGATGGAACTAGCCGACACAACGGCGTGGGCATGTTGCCATTTCCGAATGCCACTATCCCTCCGACGACGTTCGAGAAGGACAATGACGACTGGGGTGTGGACGAGGAAGCAGACCTCATCACGTTTGATCCGCTATTTGACCCGACAAAGACAAACTGGGTTTTCAAGGACGATGTCACTGGATATAACCTGACGGTGCCGCCGCCTCCGCGCCGCGCCGCGCTCATCACCATCAGCCGACTGTCGAAGCGCCTGCTGAACACGATGCATGAGGAGACATACGAGATGAGGCACTCAATGTTCCCCGAGATGTGGGCGCCCAGCATTGCCCTTCATCACGGCTACAAAGCTGCCTACGCACCGCATCCCGTTTATTTTGACCGGAAATGGCCCGCGGAGTACATGGATGCGGTGTTTAACCATCCCAAGGAGCCCCAGGACAGCCCCTTTGCCTGGGGTGAGCACAATTTCCTTGGTAGCACCTTTTACTACAATGCCGGGTTCAGCGCGGCTCTGTGGCGAAGATGGCTAGGCCACGCCGAAGACATTGGCGGTGGCAAAGCGGCTGAGGAGAAGGGGTCGGACCGCATGTGCCTCCGAGGTCTCCTCTTCCATCCTATTAAATCGGAAGCAGTCGAATAGGGTGGTCCTGGCTTGTTCTTGCCCTGGGGTGTTCGCACACAAGGCAGTCGAAACCCTTTCCATTATTCGATGTTTCAGCCTCGGCCACTTTGCTTTCTTCTTACAATCCGCTTTTTTGCATCGCCCCATATCCATCACACATTAAAATCGGCGTTTCTCGGGCGTTCTGGCGACTTGCTGTGTCGCAACGATTGCACGGAGGAGACGGCCGCCCCATTTCTTCCAGGGAGAAGCGGCTGGCACCCACAAGAATTCTTTTGCTGATTTTGCGCCATGCCTGATTGCAGACCCAGTGTCATTTGCAGCATTTTGAGAGCGTTTTGCGCGAGACTCTAGACATTTTCCCGAGGCAGGCGTGTGGCGAGGACGGCCGCCTTGTCTCGTTGCATGAAATTGGGAGGGATCAGGCAAGCCCATGTCGTTACGATGACGACGATGGGCGTTGCATTATAATTCTATAGCCTGACACGACAATGAGATGTACATAATCTGGAGAGTGATCATCACATGCATCTTGCTGTGCTGTGCAAGTCGATTTAAGCTTGTGTGGAGTACCTAGGAGTAGCACACATTTGGTGTCACGCGATGCCATGACGGGACGATTCGGCGCTAATCCCAGCCGTCTGCTTCCCCGCTGCTGTCCCTGACGCATACAGGGCCGCACGCATCGACTACCGGTGAGCTTGTTGCCTGGGGCGAGCTCCGGCCTCGCCCCAGCCTCCCAAGGTCTGTTGCTGCAGTCCCCATTATAATAACAACCTCGTTGTCTCTCAAACTTTTTCAAGCCTCCTCCCGAGCCACATCACAGAAAACATCAACGTTATCATCATTCATCGCCATCATGAGGTCCTCTCTGCTGGCTCTGCTACTCCCGGCCGTAGCCTCGGCCCGCTTTGTCGAGACCAACGAGCCCAACCGCATCAACCCTTATCCCAGCAGCCTCGAGGCCCCCAAGGAACACCTCATCGAGCTGTCTCCCGGCGAGACACGCTGGGTCACGGAGGAGCAGAAATGGGAGCTCCGTAGGGTAAGCGTGCCTCTCGTTCTTATGATGATTGCAGCACTCAACTGCCGCTGCCACATGCAACGATGCCAACAATGATCTCTCGTGCACAGGCCGGCCAGCGCTTCATGGATATCACCAATAACGAAGACCTTGGCACCGTTGCTGTCACCTCAAAGTCCAAGCCGGTGTTCCCCCACGACGTCGTGTTGCAGAAGGAGGTCAAGCCCCTGCTGAAGAGCCTCTCCAAGGTCGGCATGGAGAACCACCTCAAGACCTTCACGAGCTTCCACACTCGCTACTACAAGTCCGACTACGGCCGCCAGTCCTCCGAGTGGCTGCTGCAGCAGGTCCTGGACGCCATCAAGGCCGCCGGCGCGGACAAGCACGGCGTCGTTGCCAAGCACTTCCAGCACCCCTGGGGCCAGAACTCCATCATCGCCACCATCCCCGGCAAGTCCAACTCGACCGTGGTCGTCGGCGCCCACCAGGACTCGATCAACCTGTGGCTGCCCTCGATCCTGCCCGCGCCGGGCGCAGACGATGACGGCAGCGGCACCGTCACCATCCTCGAGGCCCTCCGCGTCCTGCTCTCTGTCGAGGACGTCGTCAAGGGCAAGGCTGCCAACACAATCGAGTTCCACTGGTACTCTGCCGAGGAAGGCGGCCTGCTCGGCAGCCAGGCCATCTTCTCCGACTACGAGAAGAAGGGCCGCGTCGTCAAGGCCATGCTGCAGCAGGACATGACTGGCTTCGTCCAGCGCACCCTTGATGCCGGCAAGCCCGAGAGTGTGGGCGTCATCACCGACTTTGTCGACCCGGGCTTGACCGTATTCATCAAGAAGGTCATTGAGGCTGTAAGTCTGGCAAGGCCCCACGGAGTAAATGACGATGAGACATCCACTGACCCTGACCGCGACGCCATCTAGTACTGCGAGATCCCCTGGGTTGAGACCAAGTGCGGCTACGCCTGCTCGGACCACGCGTCGGCCTCCAAGGCCGGCTACCCTTCCGCCTTTGTTATTGAGTCCGAGTTCAAGGAGTCGGACGACCACATCCACGGCACCGATGACCAGATCAAGTACCTCTCGTTCGACCACATGCTGCAGCACGCCCGGATGACGCTCGGCCTCGTGTACGAGCTCGGGTTCACCGACTTTGAGAAGCTCGAGAACAAGAGCGCCGGCGTTGACGAGGTCGGCGAG
This sequence comes from Microdochium nivale, assembly GCA_026745475.1. Taxonomy (NCBI): domain Eukaryota; kingdom Fungi; phylum Ascomycota; class Sordariomycetes; order Xylariales; family Microdochiaceae; genus Microdochium; species Microdochium nivale. Next base: position 2,701,694 of record JANTFD010000004.1, on the reverse strand, counting down.
CTCTAGAGAGAGACATGCATGGCCTAGCAGTTCGCAGCGGGAGCGAAGGTTTTATTTGAGACACTGTGTGAGCAAGAGCTAGCTTTTTTCACCATGACGCGTAACGATTATCACATAGTTTTCTGCATCTCATAGAATTGAAATGCGAGACCAGTCTTCTTTCGATTCTAGCATCTTGCCAACCACGCAAGTGACAGCCTATTGAAACGTATTTGAAGGGATGGAAGCCATCATGGACACCGGCCTCGCGGCACCACCCTGGCTGCCGCCTCCCCTGCTTCCCGTGCTGCCACCGCCGCTACTTGCAACAGCTTGCGCAACTTCGCCATGCTGATAAGCGCGAAGATTAGGGTAGGAGATATCCAGGGCACTAATATCAATGAGATCCCCGCTGCCGTGCGGGCTGTTGCCGTTGGCGCCACTCCCAACTCGGTCTGTGGACCGGGATCCATCACCGCCAGAAGTATAGCCATCACCGCCGCTGCCGCTGCCACCAACACCAGCAGAACCGGCATTAGCCAGGATGTCGGACGCACTCGCGATTGGGGATGCGGGTGAGGGTGCGACTAGCTCGCACATAGCGGCCTGCCGCGCGGTGATGCCCGCCCACCGGTTCGTCCAGGCAAAGACCTGACGATACCACTCTAGCAGGTTTTCGGGCCTCTCGATGGCGTGGGACTCGTCGGGGAACAGGACGAGCCGGGACCGATGGGGCCGCGGCGCTGGTGGTGCCGGACGCCGGAGGTGAGGGATGTCGAGGGAGCCACTGCGTTGTGTTGTTGTAGACTGCGAGAAGGGCAGATGTGGTGGAGATGCGCCGCCGTGGCGCGGGAGGAGCGAGATCATGCTGAGATGTCGAGAGCGTACTGCGGTGGTGGTGTTGTGCCGTTGGAGCCCAGCGGCGGCGGAGGAAGAGTGAAGTGTGGCCGGGGGGGTTGCGGTGCTGCCCGCACTTGCCTCGCTACTCTCGTGTTTCCGGCTCTGGCATACGCGGAACGCCGCGAGGCTCTCCGTCACGGGAATGCGGTGATCGCGCTCGCCGTGGAGGATCAGCATGGGCGTGGTCCATGTCGTCTCGCTGCCCGTGCCTGCCGTGCCGTCCAGATTGCCACGACCGATAGGCGGGAGGAATGGGAAGATGAGGTCTGGCCTGGCTGGGTTGTATCGCTCGAAACCCTCCGGGTTGTATTGCAGCTGGTTTTCATTACTGTTGTCGCGTGCTGGCGCTAGCGAAGTGGTGGAGGCAGCGGATGGGAATGATCCAGGGAGGAGCAGAGAAGGGTTGCCAATGTGGATGGGCGCAGAGAAGGTGCCAAAGTGCGAACTGAAAGGGCCGTGATACGGAGCGTTGCTTGTCAGAGCATAGGTCGGAATATCAAAGATGCCACCGTGTGAAACAATAGCCTTGAACTGGTTTGGCAAGATCTGTCAGTGTTCCCTGAGGATGGCTCGATAGAAATGGGAAGGAAAGACGGCACGCACCTGACGGCCAAAGTCCTGGCCCTGGATCCAGTTCATCATGTAGCCTCCGTAGCCTGCCCCAGCAATGACTGCGTTGTTTGTGTCAACTCCGGGCATCTGCCTGAGGTGCTGCAGGAGGTTGACGAGATCATCATACGGGCGACCACCCCAACTGTCCCGAACGGCTGTTGCTCACCAGTCCTATGATCAGAATTGCTCCCTGGTCTGGATCTATCCTATGCGAGGAGGAAATGGAGTGATCACAACTTACAGGATGCGAACTCTAGTCCAAAGCCTGTACTGCCACTAATATTTGGCAGCACGACGACATAGCCCTGCTCTGCCCAGACGGCTGCATTCCACTATGGTCACGGTAATTATTAGCATCTTAGAAGCTCTGGAGTATGCACTGTTTGACATCCATGCAGGTCATCCGCCTTACCTGGTGGTTCCAAGTATTGTCCCAGGCCGCAATAGGTCCGTCGTGCACGAGTATCGCGACCGGATACTTGCGCCGTGCCGGATCAAAGTTCCGAGGCTTGAGCACATGGGCCTGGCAGAAGTATTCCACCCCACAGGTTCCTCTGCCCCCCTCAAAGTATATCTCGGAGACCTGGCTGCGAGATAGACCCAGACTGGCTCCATGTCTCGAGAGCGACGAGACGGGCATCGGCTCGACGCTAGGCCCGTCCACCAGTGCAACTTGGTAAAGAGAGTTTTCGACAAAACTCGACGTGGTGACCAGCACCCTTTCGTTGTCGTGGGCGTGTAAGGGATAGACTGCGTGGCAGGAACCATGGGCCTCGGAGAGGAGAAGCCGTGGGCGCGCGTTGGGCTGCAGATCGAGCTTAAAAAGGGCGATCCGTCCACAGTCTCGCGCAGTCAGGTACATAGAGTGTCCGTTGGGCGAGAAGGAGAAATCGACGAGGCTCGCCTGCCAATCTTCGCCGTGGCCCGTTACCATGTCGGACACACTGATGGCACTCAAAGACGGCTCGTGGACGTGCTTGATGTATATATGTCTGTCTTCGGGGCAGTGCAGAGGCGCGTGGATGAACCCAATCATCGTGCCGTCCTTATTGAACTTTGGCTGTGAGCAAATGCCGCGCGACGCACTTCGCACTTTGAGCTCAAGTACTTCGGGATCATGTTGACTCATGTACGAGTAGAGAGGGACGTGATATATGCCCACTGGCGCTGCGTGCTGGACAGAAGTGTCTAGATCCGAGGATCGTTTGGCTGCAAAGACAATACCCCTCTCGGAAATGGCATATGCGGAAGCGAGACCTGTCTCTGGGCACTTATCAAAAGCGCAGACTTGAAGGTCGGTGTCCCTGATAGCATTCTTGAAAGGCTGAGCTAGTCGCCAATAGGCACCATCCTGCTCGAGGCTGGAGTACCACACAGCCTGCCTGGTACTGGAATCATAGGAACTTGTCTGGTGACGCAGGGTTGTCAGCACGTACTTTGTTGATTGGATTGGCCGGAAGAGACATCCAGCCTCGAGCACAGCTCACTTCTCTGACTCCACACGAATCAAACACTTTTGCCGAATGTAGAGCAGCCCTTTCGAGATGCGGATTGTGAAGTGATCCGTCTGAGTTGGTTGGGCCAATAACAGCAATGCCCACGCTCCCATCTCGAAGCCTCTTCAGCTTCAAGTCCGTGACAGATCCGGGGATGGGTCCAAGGACTGCGACAGTCTCAAGCGCTTTATCCACACTCTTGAACATGAGCCAGGTCATCCCGAGCTCGCCGCGTCTCAGGAAGACGATGGCATGGAGGCCATCAGCGTCCAGCCAGGCTGCGTCGTAAGCCCTATCGTCGTCGACGACCACCCACGATCTGCCACTCTCGATGTTGATGACTCTGATCTCCTTGCGGGTTTTGCTGCCGATAGAATGGATTGTCTGCGTGTAGAGAGCAAGTGATCCATCGTGGTTTGGGACTGCCGGGCTCCGCTGCGGTATCGACACGAGCACCTCTGGTGTTAGTTTTTCGACCAACATCATGTTGCTTAGAGTATGACACAAGTTGAGAAGAGAGGTAGGTAGTGTCCAGAAAAAGCCAGGCAGGTCACGATAACACCGTAGGCAAGCCAAAGAACCACTTGATAATGGACATGAGGCTCTGGTTGTGTACAGCAGGCATCTGAATAAAGACGACGGCTATTACATGGGCCTTCCGTTTCCGCTCGCAGGACATCAAGATGGTCAAGTGACAAGGAAGGCACCCAAAGGTGTAGCCACGGGCAAGAAGATGGGCCAGACGTTGGGGAAACTCGAATCGACGGCATGCAACCGTATTACGCGGCTGCCGCATCCCTCACGGTCACGCTTGGAAACTAGCACAGCGGCGCAGGGCGGAAGACCAACCCGGAGACAGAGAATATGGCAGCCTGGACGCGGGGCAGCCAGCAAGATGGGGAGGACTTGGGACGCCAGGCACCTTTGAGAGCATCTCTAGGCAGCAGCAAAAGCTCGAACCGCCCATCTTGGGTGACTCTCGTAGTTTTCAGATGTGGCTGGCATTTGTTCTAGACTTTGCCATAAAAGACCCGACATTCTGGCTGCAATAGCGTTTGGTCGTGATTATTGTAGCCTGGGCGACGATGCCGGATTTCCATGGCGGCTCTGACGGGAGCACGACCTGTCAGTCCCTTGTAGGCATCAACGCTGGCATCCACAATCCATGCGTGCTTGGTTCGGGGTACTTTCGGACCATTGGGGTTTCGTGATGACGGATCTTCCAGAAACAATGATGTGCTATGCACTCGATGGCATTTTGTGAAAGGGAGTCCTCCTACGTGAAGGGCGTTGGCGAGTCTCGCTCCAGGTCGTCCAGTGACCTACAAACGCGGCACAGTGTGTACGACATGGCACTAGGCCAGGGCGTTCCGCTCCGGGCTTCTCCGACATCGGCGGACTTTTGGCCCATCAAGCACACGTGCAGGCGCGCGCGCGTGCTGCAAGTTTGGGCAGGTGCAGGCCGAGGGCTCCCGGCCTTAGCCTCCCCTAAGCGCTGCACCAATCGTGCGCGCGTTGTTTCCTTTGCAGCCAGCCTCTGCTGCAGGCTTACGTCAAGGTCGTTCCACCGACACACTCCAGATCACCGCTTATCCCGGGGCCCTTTTCTTGCCGATACTCGCATCGATCTCCAAACTCTGAACACGCGCCCAGTTCCGACGTCGCTTGACCGTCTCATTATTATCGCAGTCATCGTGACTTTTGCCTGTCTCACCCGTCATGCTCTGGAGCTTCCTACTGCTGCTAAGAGCTACTTGTGTATCTACTTCTCTTCTCTTCTCGCCACTACAGCTTTGTCTACCGCCTCCTGGCGATTGGTCCGCACAACAGAGTTATAGGTTTACCAGCGCTGTCGGGATGCATTGGAGGCTTCGCGGCTTTCTTTCCACTACTGTGCCATCCGCCTAGTCGGCCTCGAGTCTGTCTCGCTGAAGTGACATCTTGCTCCATTTTCTTGGCAGATGATGGTGAACGATCCCTCCACAAAGTCTTCAACATCTCCCACGCCAGAAATGGGCCTCACCACTGCTCCATCCAAGCTCGGCGTGCCGCTGGCAAACAAAGACACCATGGCGGCGCCCCCAAAGAACCTCAAGGGCCAGTGGAACACCAAGAACTTGGGTACAAGGTTGGCTTCAGATTGCGCCAGTGCCTTCTGTGCTGCTTCCGTGGTCGCCCCGGTCATTTCAATCATTGACAGGTATGTCTCCAGAGTATGGCTGATAACTTAGGATAGTGTGGTATGAATGCATTCGGTCACTAACAACTCCTGCTGAAAATGAACAGATCCATCATGGAAAATGCCAGTGGCCGTGCAACACTAGCGGACTCACTCAAGTCGTCATTTCGCAACTTATTGTTCCGCCCACAGATGGTGCTCTTCTCAAAACCAGTAGCTCTTATCGTCATGGTCTATGGCGGTACCTACCTCACGGCCAACGCGCTCGACACTTTCACGGCAACAGTGACCAATCGTCCCTCGACCCTTGTCACCGCCGGTACCGCGAAGTTCTTTGCGAGCTCCGCAAGCAACATCGGGCTTTGCATATACAAGGACGCGGTCTACGTCAAGATGTTCGGCCCGACGACTGGCTCCCCCCGGCCTGTCAGCTTGCCATCATACGCCCTCTTCACTGTGCGCGACTGCCTCACCATATTCGCCTCCTTCAATGTGCCGCCGCTGCTCGGGCCGGTTTTGGACTCCAGCATGAGCGACGAGCTGCGAAAAAAGGTATCGGGCCAGACTTTGGCCCAGTTTGCCGCGCCAGCCTGCGTCCAGCTTCTCAGCACGCCGCTCCATCTGCTCGGTCTTGATCTGTACAACAGGCAACACAGCCGCGCCAATACGATCTCATGGCAGGACCGCTGGGGTCAGGTCCGGAGTAACTGGCTCACGAGCTCAATGGCTCGCATCTGCCGGATTGTGCCCGCATTTGGTGTAGGAGGCACCGTCAACGCAAAAGTTCGCAGGACTTTAATGGAGAAGCTCGCTTAATGAGACTGGTGACAGCAAGCTTGACCTGGCTCGACTTCTGGTCAGTCTGTAAGCTAGCGGAAAATGCTTTTCTATTAGGAGCACAATGTCTCTCTTTGACTTTGTCTGGGTTAATCATTCTTGCATGGCGTTCTGGGGGCTAGAAAAACGTTCCCGGGGTTGTAGCGGACATACATCTTGCATATGAGGCGTTTGAGATTTTCCTTCACACAGGTCTTCAGAGCTGATCATCCATGTCTGGCTTGCTGTTTGGTTCTGCCACCTATGTATAATATTTATGCCCGCGTTTGGCAGCATTGTCGTCCAGCGGATATGTTACACATTACGAGACTATAGGTAGCATGCAACAAATACAGGGAGACGTCGTTTGCAACGGTTTCATACTAGCTTGGGACGAAAATAGCAGAATATATGACTGGAAAACAATATGTACTTTGTCTATGTGAGGCATTCCCGCTCTTCACAGTAGTCCCGATGCGTTGAGCGCCTGGAGCACCTTGTCGCTGTCGCTCGCCAATCTCTTGCTGTCAAGCTGCTTCTTACGCGCACTCTCGGCTCGGCGTTCATCCGCGTCGATGAAGTTCTCCCAGAACTTGAGGCCCTCAATGCCCTCTTCGCGGCACAGGAAGCCGCGCTCCTCAGCCACCTCGAGCTCCTCCTCGGCCACGCCGATGCTCCAGCCGAAGCGCTCCGCTGTGTCAAGTGCCGTCACCCCACGGCCAAATTCGTGCCAGTCCCAGGGCACCTCCTTGTCAGGTGGAAATTCACGCAGGTCACGTAGCCACGCAAGAAGCCCGCGGATCGTGGCCTCGTCGGTCCGATCGCGGCTCTGGACGACCAGGACGCCGCTCTTGAAAGTCCGGAGCCGCACCGGCAGCTTCAGCTCCTCCCACAAGCGCGCGGCCTTTTCGAACTCGATGGGGCTAACAAGCTCGACGCCGCCGCGGGCACGGTTGAAAATAGCCCAGAGGTCGACAAGACTGACAATCCCGCCTGCCTTCTTCAGCACGCCACGAACATCATCGGTGAGGAACTCTGCCAGATTTCTGGACAGCTCAGATATATACAGCGACTCGGATCCGGATCCGCCTCCACCTCCGACTATGTCCTTAGTGGTCACTAGGCCGAGCTGGCTCACAGACTCTGCAAGCATGGCCGCCTCGGGTGACGAGCTGTCGTTGTTGAGCTGCCGGCCGAGCGAGTTGGCTAGTGCGATGACCTCCTGCGCCGAAGCCATGAGCGCTTCGATATCCTCAAAGGCGTTCCCGATTGTGAGCTCGGTGTTCTTGCGCCTGTCAAGGCCCATCTGTTCAAGACCTGCTATACCTGCAGACCTGTTTCGTACTGCCACGCCAGAATCGCGCGTCTGTGCATTGCCTGACATCCCGTCGTCCCTGCTCCTCGGCACAGGCGGTGCCGCATGCAAAAGCCATTTCCGCTGAGTGAGTGACCCCTTCAGCTTTTCATAAAAAACCTTCTCCCCGCCTGCCCGAAATGAGAGCTTAACACTTTCAGGGTTGTCCAGCCCAGCAATGCTCCCGACTGTTAGCACTGGTCCAGGAGAGTCAGTCCGGATGGGTTCGCGAATTGCATTCCGAGCTGGCGCGTCTGCGGAAACTAGGGGCGCTCCGCATAGCTCGCAGGAGAGCAGCGAAGGGTGGTTTATAAATGTACAGCGAGGGCAGTGAAAGCCTTCGCTCGCTGACTTAGCCGCAGAAGCGTCGCTGTTTGGAACTAATCCCATGTCGACGCTGTCTGTGAAAGATGGATATGTCTCAGACATGGTAGTCGTAGGTGTGGACGGTGCTGGAGATGCCAGGCTTGGCGATGATATTTGTCGGCTTGTGACATTTGCGATGGCAGCTTTCAAGACGTGTGTCAAAGCAGGTTTGATACCGCAAGCCAAGCAAGCTGGCAGAGGTGTGTGGGCATTTGCTGCAACCGGATCGAAGTTGGACGGGACTGGGTTCGGAAAACTACATATCGTGCAGACCCAGGTGGACGCCGAGGCCTGCGGATTGCTGGATGACTGAGGGGCGCGGTAGCCGCCAGAGTCTGTGGTCTGAGCTGGCGTGCCGGCATGGCTTCGTGACGGACTCGAAAGCGTGGTATTCGTGGCCGTGGCAGACGCTCGGGATTGGAAGGAGGACCGCTTGGCCTGCCTCGGGATCAGGGTCACCTTTGCGGACGATTTGAGGAAGCCAGCCTGTTGTTGCTCGCGGTCTGATCAGAACGAGGTGCGAGGACGGCAGAAGTCGCCAATGTACATACGTAGAACTCGTGGCGTTCAACATCCTTGAGGTCAAGCCCAACCGAGTGCTTGCGCGGCTCCTGCTTGTCGACATAGCAGATGCGATGTGACGTCAGATAGACCTGGCCGTTCTGCTGGTTGGGAAGCTTGAACTTGCTAAGCACGCGGGAGGTGGTCAAGACACATGTCAGTGGCCGGCCATAGGCGGAGAGGCAGCAGCAGCAGAAACTCACCCCTCATAAAGCCCCACGTTGTCCTGGACGAGGAGGAGGACTTCATCGGAGAGGTACGCCGGCCGCAGGGCGGTGGTGAGGTCGATGAGTTTCAGAAACATTCGTCATGCCGGCCTGTACCAGGAGACAGTTATGTTGCATTTGGGGAAGTCGCTGGTGCTCCTGCACCGTGCCGTGACATGGCGCGCGGGAGGTGGGCGGCATGGCGACATGACGGCGCACTTGCAGATGCGACTGACTATCCCAGTGGGGCGGCAACTTTCTCGTCCTCGTGCCTCCTGCTGGGCTCGGCACTCTGCGAGATACTCCGGTTGCACGGAGAATGGTAGTTAAATTAAAAGGGACACGGCCATTCCTATGTGCCCTTCGTGCACTCTCCCATGACACCCGAAACAAACACTTGGGTACCAACCTAGGTAAGTAGGTCAGAAGGTAGGCACAATTCCCAAGGCAGCTAATTAGAGCTCGACGCTTCGACATCGTTGCTGCTGCTGGGAAGTGTCCGATTATGCAGACTGTGGTCCCACTCGCTTCGTGGACTCTGGTTGAATTCGGACAGTCTTTGGCCAGCAAAATGCAGCCATGCCCAGCCAAGTCACGGCCCAATTTTGCCTCTTCGTCGCCCACACTTGCTCCCTCACCTCATTTACCAACCTCGTCCTCCTCGTACTCACCCTCGTCACCGCTCGCCTCCCGTCCATCAACGCAACAACGCAACAGCGCCATCGCCATCGCCATCGTCGCACCTGCGCTTTCTCCTGTACTCTGCTAACCATCCGTCAACGACTTCGTCACCCGCCTCGTCGCGAGCACGATTGATCTGCTTCTCCCGCTCCGCTTTGAAACAACGCGCCCACTACCATTTCCATCCAGGCAGCAATGTCCTGGGCAGCACCCCCTGCCGCCACTGCTGCTCAGCCGGCCGCGTCTTATGCGTATCCGATGAGTGAGTTCACGCTGAGCCTCCAAGTACATTTTCCGTCTGTTCCAGACTACTGACACCCGTCTTCATCGTAGACACTGCTTACACTGCCGTCCCTGTTCGTCAGACTTTCGGCCACAACTACCAAAGTCAACCTCATTATACATACAACGCGTCCTCTCCTGCTAACGCCCTTGCGCAACACTCTTCCACCATGCCCGCTGCCTCGGAACAGCCGGTGCAGCCCCAGCAACAGCAGAAGGTCGACTGGCCCGACTCTGTTCGTAGATATGTCCAACGTTCTTTCCAGGAGTCCAACATCGACTCCACCGTGTCCCGCACCGACATGGAGGCCAGACTGAAGCAGACCATCCGGTATACCCAGGATAACGGTTTAATGCATTCCACAAACTGGGATATGATGCCACTGCCCCAGCAGATGATTAAGACAGAACGGCAGCAGGCCATCATTGCCACCATGAATATCCCTCCCGGGTACGAGCAGGCTACCGCTGCAGCTCTCGATGCAGTTGCCAACCCTAAGAAGCGTCGCTCTACGGACTTTTCCTCGGACTTGGGCCAAGAGAATGGGACCGCCGTGACGAGTCCTTGGAAGTCCAACCAGAATAAGATGAGCGCGTCTTTGCAGGACCGCATTTCCCGCCCGACTGCCGACAATGCTGCTTCTGCCAAAAGTAAGTTTCAGAAAAACACCGACAAGCGGCAACGTCGTGGGGATGGTGGTTACGTATCTGCCTACCGCTCACCCAGTCCTGAGCCCACTGCCGGCCCAACTGTGGGATTGAACACGAACCTCGAAAAGAGGTATTTGCGCTTGACCTCGGCACCCAAGCCTGCGGATGTGCGTCCTGAGCACATCCTCCGTCAGACACTTGATCTTCTCAAGAAGAAGTGGAGGAAGGAGGGCAACTATGCCTACATCTGCGACCAGTTCAAATCGCTCCGCCAGGATCTGACCGTGCAGCGGATCAGGAACGAGTTCACCGTTTCCGTCTATGAGATCCACGCCAGAATCGCTCTGGAGAAGGGGGATCTCGGTGAGTATAACCAGTGCCAGACTCAGCTTCGCGTCTTGTATGCATCAGGCATCAAGGGGAGCAACATCGAGTTCAAGGCTTATCGTATCTTGTATTTCCTGCACACTGCCAACCGAAGCGCGTTGAACGACGCCATATTAGATCTAACCTCAGCAGAAAAAGAAGAGCGTGCCATCAAGCACGCCCTCAGCGTGCGCTCGGCCCTCGCTCTCGGTAATCACCACAAGTTCTTCCAGCTGTACCTCGACGTCCCCAATATGGGTGCATATCTCATTGACATGTTTGTCAAGCGCGAGCGCCTAGCTGCCCTTGCCAGCATGTGTAAAGCGTAAGTCACATCACATCACACCATTCTCACATCAAGGTCATTCATCGCAGACGCTAACATTTCTTCCAGTTTCAAACCTGATGTCAAACTTCGATACGTTACTGAGGAACTCGCCTTCGAGTCTGATGCCGAGGCCGCCCAGTTCATCATTGACTGTAACGGTCAGCATCTGCTTGAGGAGAAGGCAGACCACATCGCCTTTCTGACAGGCAAGGCCGGTCCGCTCTTTGACCAAGCCCGAGCTGTAGCCTTCAGCCGCGTGGATCTCAAGGGGCAGATCTGATCACCACCTACTCCATTGTGACTCGATGCCTTATTTTCGCCTTCAATATTCTGCGCGCCACTCGACTTGTATGCCAGCAGCGCTATTTTTTCAGCACCAGTGAGACTCTCGACATGTTGGGTTCGATTTCATATCATGGTTTCGGTCCATGTAAACTCATTGCCCAATGATTCGCACTTCGATTGCAGCTCTAGATGTTAAGATGTGCTCGAGATGACATCCATGGCGAGTGATTGCCATGAGTGTCGTAGCCATCGAAACATTTTAGTAGCATTCCTATTGGTCGACAATGAGGTTAAGCAAACCTGCACACGAGCTAGATTCGAGTCGGTCCACGGGTGGCAATTCGTGATACACACCGCCTCAGAGGAGGAATACGGTCATCAGGGCAGCGCGCCGCGATGACATATGAGCGGTGCGCGGCCCCGAAGAGCCCGTTGTTTTTGTTCTATATGATACCCCTCGAATGCGGATACCAGCACGCAATAGTCGACGGTAGTGTCGTCTGGAGTTTAGGAAAGGACTTGGGATAGGCGATACAAAAGCATGCACCTGATCGGCGCTCCCTTGAGCGATGTAGATACTTGCCTTCGTTTCTAGATTAATATTTATAATTATTCCTCCAAGCTTCAACTATAATGATGCATCTCCGTGTCGGTGAAAAGTCCAGAAAGTCCTATAATGGAAAACTTGAGCAGCAAGAACTCTTTGAAAAATCGAACACAAATGTTTGCCCCTGATTTCCGCGTCTGTCTCTATGTAATAGCTCCTCTTAGTTGGCTGTTAATAAGAAAATTACACTATCCATGCTTGACTTGGACCCACGGGAGATCCGCCACGAACTTGTGTACCATGTACAATTTCTTAAATACTGCAGTGCGCCCAAGTAGTGCAATCATCGTCTTGTTGCCCGTGGCTATCTCCAAGTGTGTAAGTTGTTGCGTGCGAGTTCTCCATATGGGTTGCATCAAACATTCCTCAAGGACCAGGGGCGCTGACTCAGAACATGATCGCAAAATAAATTTGTTATTTTCCCAGCTGGAATGCGGATTGATCGTCCCTCGTCATCGAGAGGTGAGAAAAGAAATAATATCCCCACAAGGAATGCGACAGAAGCATATTTTTTTTAGTGATGACTGGCCGTGTACAGTGCTGTTTTTTTTCTTTTTTTTCTCTCGCAATGTTGTTTGTTGAAAACAAAAGCATGCGCGCCATACTCAGCCAACTAGGATTCCGCGTTTCGATTGCCGGCTGTGCAGTAGCTCTAGACGGGATGCGTCATCGCCTACAAGTGCATGAACGGAGACTCCCGGTACCGGTATCGCAACCCCGGCATTGCCTGTCAATGAGGCCTCTCTTTTGGGTGCCACATCGGGCCAAAAAAAATGATATGCATGTGCATCTGCATGAAAAAGGTAGAGAGAGAGAGAGAGAGAGAGAGAGAGAGCACAGCCAGCGATCTGTAATAATGCGGGCGCGTATTGGAAGAGGCCATTGCAACCTTGGGGGCAATCCGTGGGTGCTTCAAATAGCTACTGGGTGCCGTGGCATGAGGCATGCCTTTTCTGGCGTGGAAATGTTCTCCGGCTTGGCATGGTAGCAACTTCCATAGATCAACGTCATCACTGCTTTTGATGACGGTGGTATTGAAACGATACGTATCCTGGCGCACCGCACTGCAGGATAGGTAAACAATCAACCGCAACACAATTCCGAACCTCGTCGCCGGGGCACAAGGTATGAGCGTCTTTCTCGCTTGAGTTGTTGGCAATCGCGGCTGTGTTGTTCTCGGCCCGGAATGAGTCGCACCAGTGACTGAGACACGGCCGATATGCTGAACAAAAACACTGCAATCGGTCCGCCGAAATTTGAAGCTGCACTACAATTTCCACAACTTATACATTGAAACGAATGGTCGTAGTTCCCGATTCGCGTTCCAAGCAGATTTGAGCGTAGATACTGTACTACGGAATGGACTCGGCATCTCGGCCATGGCTTGGGCATCAAGATTCGGAAGTTGAGGGTGGTCGTGTTTCAGGGTTTGACGGCATGGATGCGGCCCGGGATCAGCGTGCATGAACCTAAAATGTGACGTGGACCGGGACCCGCGGTGATCCAGGCGGCGCCAGGCTCTGCAACGGCTTTCATCTAGCTCTTGCGTGGTGGGTTGGTTGTCCATTTACTGCTTCTCAAACCCCGCGTCTTTCGCGCTGCTGGTAACATGCGGCACCGTGCTCGCCGTGCCGTGGAATGTGATGCGCGAGCGCGCTCCTGCAATGCGCCATCAACATAGGTTTCACGGGCTGTGACATGGGTTGTACTGTAGCTCAGACTGTGCAGTTTCTTACCTGCGACAGCGAGACCTGTCCACCTCTTACTGATGGTAGATCATCCTCACCCGGCGAGCGACATCCCATAATGGCTTTGGTTTGCAGCTGTGCCAGTTGTGAGTCTAGCCGGCTTTTACACTATTTGTTCGGAGAGGGCCGCGGGGCAGTATGGCTTGTGAATTTGCACAGCTCGAGATATGCTATGCTAGGTCTGCGGTTCGACTAGCAAGACTTTGCTGTTCGCGTGCTGGCATCTGGAGAAAACGAGGCGCCCCCAGGTTTTCTCGACCAAGGTCGAGTCCAAGCTGATGGGACAACCTAATCTAGGCACCGAGGTCAAGGCCAGGCCGAGTCCAAGGCCGAGCGTCTCTATCCGCATGGGTGACCCTTGCACAGTTGACGGCCCAATGGCCTAGGGCCCGACCTTCACAGTCCTTGCATCTTCGAAGTTCAAAGTGCAAGCCCTCTTGGCCTTGTTGGCGATCAACCTTCGAGGCTGCGGCATCACACTGCTGGTGCGCGTTGCAAGACCAACAAGCTCACAAGTACAAGCGCACTTGTGATTGGCGGCTTCGGATGTGGCGATTGTTTGTCTTGCCTCTGCTCTCGGTGCCCGGCTCCAGCTAGAGCTAGCGGGTTGATGTTGCGGCACGGGAGTCGCATGTCCGGTGTTTGAGCCTTATTACTCGGCAGTGGTGGTGCTGTGGGTGTTGGCCGTCATCGTCGTCGCGTACAGCCGGAATGGCTGAAGTGCAGCACTGCCTCGACAGCCCCTCGTTGCATTCAATCCCATGCTGTCGTGCGACACAGTCCCTCTACATACCCGTGCCATGGCGTTGCGGATGCAGACCAGACAGCCCCGCGAGGCGTCCGTGGGCCGGCCGCGTGGGAGGTGGTGCTGGGTGTGTGGCACAACATGGTCTCATCCTTGCTCTCGCCGTACGACCACATTCTTTGCGCCAGCATCGGCGCCGTCCCTGGCCAAGGTAGATTCCAGGTCCAGTTGTTGTGAGCGTGGTGTTGCTTCTTCTCTTATGGCCAGGTGTCAGGTCGCGTCTGTGCCAAGGGCCAGTCAGCACTCTACACTTGACCGGTAGCCAGCCACATTGGTAGACTCTGGCTTTGCTTCTTTGTGTCTTTGCTGATGTCTTGTGTGCGATTGGACCTCGGAGGAGGGCCAGGCCTGGCGGGCAGAGTCCTGGAGGGGACGGAGTGGTGCGCGGGCGGCTGCAAGAGGTCTGGTCCCACCACCCTCGAGCAATGGCAATGCACCGCACATGCAAGTGTGTGCCTTAAGGTACCTCTAGGCAGGGCAAGGCAGGGCAAGGCGAGGCAAGGCACGGCAATGCAAGGCGGGCTTGGGACTTGGGGCTGGTCGGGGCTGGTCTTGCCTCCCTCCGTGCCCGAGCGTGATGTGCTAGGTAGCTCTAACAAAGACGCCGCCGCCGCCGCCGCCGCCGCAGCCCACCACCTGATCTGATTTGATCTCGCAGGCAGGCACGCAACTGCCAGGCGCACGATATTCCTCACTTGACCTCACCTCACCTCACCTGACCTCGCTTCCTGCCCTGCGCGCGCTCCTCCGAGTCCTTCCAGTCCACGCCTCTCCTCGACCGTCCCGCGTCGACACCACCAACCACGACGCCTCGCGCCTTTTACTTTCCGGTATCGCCAGCATCTGCGCGCGCGCACACCCACCCTCCGCCCTGTCCACAGGTAATCTCGCAGATCCTGGACCCCGCCGCTGCCACCCGCCCTGCACCACACCCACGCGACCCGACGGCCATCGCCAATCCCATCCCATACGTCTGCAGCACGCTGGAAAGAAAGGGGGGAAGCTTGAGATTTCAGATTTCCATCACGACCTCAGTCCAGGATTCGTGCGCACGTCTTCTGCGAGTCACCCGTAACACTGCCAAGGCAAAGGCACGGCACAAAGAGTCGCGCGGCGCTGCGCTCCCAAGCTGATCCCCAGTTTTGTCCTCGTTTTCGAGTCATTTGCGCAAACCCGTCCTCTACCTCGATCCCATCAACCGTCAAACGCTTCGTCTGACCGTCGCCAATTCGACTCGACATTTACTGCTGAGCCGTCTTCTAGCACAGACGGGTGTTGCTCGTAGATAGGATTACGCTTTCTCATCCCTCAAGATCAACGCCGGAAAACCCGCCGTCCTTGAAAGAGTTTCTGCTGTTTAGAGCCCGCCGACAGGGAGCCCACTTTCGTCGCCCTCTGCTGCGAGCCATCACCCATCGTCGAGCTGGGAGCTAAAGGACGCATACCTGGAAAATTGGCACTGGCTGCCCTGCGCCCCTCCCAGCCTGCTCCGCCTGTCTCCGCGGCTTTTGGTCTCTCTACCTACCCGCTCGTGACACACTGCCCGGCACCTTTGCTCGGGTCGTGCAACAATGAAGGTGCGCAATCTCATTTTTCCATGAATCCCCGTCCGACGTGGTCTTTGCAACTCCTTCACCGTTCCCAAGTCCGCAATCATGCCTACTTGGCGCGAGTCTTTCTCTTTCAAAGAGCCTGCACGGCCCAACCCGACCAGTACGGGCTCCGATTCTGCTTCTGCCAATAGCCACAATCGCAACAGCGTCACTGCCACCTGGCGCCTCTCTAGACCTTCGCGCGACACAGATGCGCATGCACGCCAGGCTGCTAATGGAACAACCTTGATGCAGGCACTCAGAAGATCTATGAAAGGCGATAAGGACAAGACGCCTCAAGTGTCCATCGCCCCCAAGTCAGCTGTAGCAATCGTGCCACCAAAGAAGGTCAGTGTACAACGTCTATCGATTCCAATTGGCCCCGGCGTTGTTCGTCACAGCTAATGCGCAATCTCCAGGTCATCCGCGCACTGTACGATTACGAGGCGCAACAGAGCCAGGAGCTGAGCTTCTCTCGAGGCGACTTCTTCCATGTCATCGGCCGCGAAAACGATACTGACTGGTACGAAGCCTGCAACCCCGCGCTCCCCGATGCCCGCGGCCTAGTTCCTGTCGCGTTTTTTCAGGCTCTCGGTCGCACAGAAAGAGACAGCGCTCAGTCCGACTCGGGCCCGCGGACATCTGCAGGCAGCAAAATCCCCGACCACGACTCCGGCTACGCAGATTCCAACGCACCACCAATGTCGCCTCCGCCCGCAGCGGTAACCTCTCCAGTTTCGCCAGCAGCTGGCAACGTTCCCAGTCATCGTATTTCCAAATCCATTGGAAAGACCGGCTCAATGGTGTACGGCATAGTCATGTATGACTTCCAAGCCGAGAGGCCCGACGAGCTGGAAGCCAAGGCCGGCGAGGCCATCATCGTCATTGCGCAATCCAATCCCGAGTGGTTTGTCGCAAAGCCAATTGGCCGTCTTGGTGGACCAGGCTTGATTCCTGTTTCGTTTATTGAAATCAGAGACATGGGTACCGACAAAGCTGTGCCCAATCCGGGTGATGCCATCAAGCGTGCCGGTGTGCCGCGAGTCGAAGAGTGGAAGAAGATGACTGCGGAATACAAGAACAGCAGTATCACACTTGGCAAATTCGATGCTGGAGGCGCGCCTGGCGCACAGCAGGGCGCAGAGCAAGGCATGGAGCGCTTGAGTCTTCAGCAACAGGCATTGGTCCGGCAGAGTCAGCAGCAGCCTGGCTACCCTCAGGTGTGTACCATGAGTACTATCAGCTACAGCTGGCTGATTTATGCTAACGTTCATGACACTTCCAGTCACAACAACAAAGCCCGCAACAACAACAGCGCAACACACAGCAGTCGCAGCCCGGTCAGCAATATGGTCTTCGGTCTGCATCTGATCTTCTGGCGCCTGTGGAGGCACGCATACCAAGATACTGTTTCGCAGAGGACAAGTATTGGTTCGTGGTTGAAACGACACTCGAAGACGGCAGGCAGTGGGAGCTGTCACGGTACTACGAAGACTTTTACGACTTCCAGATTGCGCTCTTGACAGAGTTCCCCAACGAAGCAGGGAACACCGGGACTCAGAAGCGCACCCTTCCATACATGCCTGGCCCAGTTAACTACGTGACCGATGCAATCACGGAGGGACGGCTACACAACTTGGACATGTATGTCAGGAATCTGCTTGGCCAGCCGGAGTATATATCCCGGTGTAACCTGGTCAAGCAGTTCTTCGCGCCAAGGGAGGGCGACTACGAGACCGACGACGTGCAGGGTGACGAGCACCGGCTATCAGAAGGCTCGCGATCCTCTATCGACTCGCCAGGAGACGACGGCTCGCGGCAGTCATCGAAGAACAACCTCAATGGTCAAGGCTACGGGGGACTCTCGGCTGCGCCGAAGCAGATGCAACAGAATGGTCAACCGCCGATGCATAGACAGGGCTCTTCCATGTCTCAACCATCGCAGTCATCATTAGGGCCCCAGCAAACACAAGCAACTACCGGTCCTGCATTCAAGGTCAAGTTGTTTTTCAATGGCGACACCTTCCTCATCCGTGTACCGGCCGAAACGAACTTCCCGCAGCTCTACGAAAAGATCCGGGAACGGACCAAAGCCTCGCAGAACGAGCAGATACAGCTGTTCTACCGTGACGAGAAGAGTGGCGACAAGCTGAGCCTCATGAGCAACAATGACCTTAATTACGCGCTGGACAACAACGAAAAGCTCGTAATCTACGTAGAGCTTGTGTAAAGCGGAACGATATGGTCGGCTCAGGAGTGCGCCTCCTCGACGAGAACTTGAATCTTCTTAAACACAATGAAGCTTCTTTTTGCTTCTTCTCCACTTCCACTTCTACATATACCCTTTTCTACTACTTTGCCACGGTACCGACATCGCCACAATTGTGCTACCATTGGCTGCTGTCTTTTTCTTTGTCCTTTTTCTTATTATTATTCTTCTTCTCCTCGTTCTCTTCTCTTCTTGTAACTCAGCTTGGGGTTTCTTTGAGAATGATGGGCGGAGTGGGTTCAGTATCGACGGTCATGGAAGGAAGTTATTACGAGAACAAGCCATGGCTCATTGTTTTGTGAAAAGAACGGTATTTCCCGATTAGATTCTGCAAATGACATCATATGATGGGCGATGAATTGAACAATTATTTAAAAGCACAAAAAATATTGATGAGATATGAGCGTTGTTCTTTTTGCTTTAAACCTACCTCGTGATTCACCCCTGACATGGAGTGAGCACGGGAGTAGCATGTATCTATAGCCAAACGACACATACAATCCGCATTGTTCGGTTATTGTTGTTTGATCCCGTCGAGGATCTGTGGTAGCTAGCTCCCATTAGTAAAAGCTAGCAACGCATCTCTTTGTCTCTGCTCAAGTACATTACATAGTCGCCCGCCCGCCCCATTTCCTCAAAGAACGCCGCCCTGCGCCGAGTGCTGGATTGCCAAGCAAGAACAGCCCGTGGGAAAATAGAAATACAGAGTTTCCCGTCCAAACGCCGCCCATGAAAAACAAATGAATTGAAATGACATCAAACTCATAAGTATTCTTCTTCCGCTGGCCCCTTTCCCCTTTGTCCTCCGTCGTTCGTTGTCGTCGACATCATCATCGTCATCATCGCCGCCCTCCTTTGGCCTTATCCCGCCTCCCCTCCCTCCTTATACGACGACGTGCGTGCTCAAGTGCTCCACAGCCTCCTTGATGGTGCGCAGCATGCGCTGGTTAACGCAGAACGGGCAGCGCACGGGCCTGTCCGTGTTGGACACGGGCGCGCTATTGGAAATGGGTGTCAGCTGGAGGCCGCTTGCGTTGTTCGTGCTCGCGTGGAGCTGCTGGAGCTGGTGCTGGTCTGCGGGCGGCGGCGGCGCGCTGCCTGAGCCAGGCGTGAACCGGTGCTGCTGCGACGCGCTGCGCGTGTGGCTTGATATTGGCGTGCTGAAGCCGCCGCCCCCGCCGTCGTTGTTCGCCGTGGTAGAGTGGTGGTCCTGCCTGTCGCGCTCCTCCCTGATTGCCGCGGCCTCGGCTTCTGCGTCGGCTTCCTCCTGCTGTAGGGCTTGCAGGGCGTTCCGGAGCACGACCTCCGGGTCGTCGGCCTCCATGTACGACATGGGCTCGCTGTTCATGTCTGACTGGGCCGCAGGTGGCAAAGACGAAGGTGGAGGAGGCGCGATGGCGATCATTGCAGGCTCGACATGCTGCTGCTGCTGCTGCTGCTGCTCGAGACGGTGGATGATTTCGTCCCGCGCGCGGGCGCAGATCGCCAGGCTGGCTTCAACGCCGACGACTTTCAGGACCTGGTGACGGATCGCAGTCGGACTTGTGTCGGCCTCGACGGTCATGAACCGCGGGATCGCGTCGACGAGGTACGGTATGTCCTCGGCCGGATTGGGCGCCGTGCCGTGCCGCCGCTGGCGTCGGATGAGCAGGCCGTAGCGCTTCTTGAAGCGGTGGATCCAGCCCGGGGAGAATTCTGGCGGCGTCTCGTCCTTGTACCGCGGCAGCTGGATGAATATGTCCTTTGCCTTCTCGGCGAGCTCCTCGTTTGTCGGCTGCCGGCCCGACGCGACGACCTGGCCGTGCCAGAGCAGCACGAGCTTCTCTACGTCGGGCCAGTTGCCAAACCGCAGGCGTGAGCCCGAAAACTGGTTGTCGTTATCGAGCCGGGCGTACTTCGGAGACAACGAGTGGGAGATGGTCGACTGACTGATCATCTGGCCGTACTCGCTGTAGAACCACTCGATGCACGCCTTGTGCGAGGGCCGGGTGTTCTGGGTGTGCGCCCAACGGCGCAGGGCGCGGCGCTGGTCGAGGGTCAGCGAGTGTCGCTCCTTGAGCGGGGTGCCCTGCTGCCGATGGTCCTGCTGCTGCTGCTCGACCTGCTCCGCCTGCTGGGTCATGTCGCCGACGTCGACATCGTTCACGGTGACGTCGACGTCAACGTCAACGCCGCTGACCTCGTCCTCGCCGGGACGTAACGGGAGGGGCTGATCGTGGTCATGTTCGTCGTCGCCGCCGCCATTGACCACGTCAGCCATGGTCAGATGCAGGAGATCCAGCCCGGCGACGGCCACCGAGGCGGTGGAGGACGACGTGGTGGCGCGAGGGGGCGCGGCCGCGGGCTGCGCGGCTGCGAAATGGCCCGCCGTGGGGTGGGTGAAGCTTCAATTGATGAATGCGCCGCGCCGAGCAGCTGGGGGTGGGCGGGCGGCAGGCTGGAGTAGTCGCGTAAGCGGGGAAGTGAGGGTGCGAGGAGTTTGGCGACAATCCGGTATAACGGCTCAAGGGGGGAGAAAGTGCAGGCAGTCGGCAGTTTGGGACAATGTGGTCCGGAGCCGTTTCTGTCCTCCGACGTGCATGTGGATCCGCCGTATGACTTTAAAGAAGCACATGGGGCCCCGCACGCATAATTATGTAATCGCAAGTTCTTGCTCTCGACTTCGCTACATAGCAACCCTGGTGAAGTTGTCATCCCTTAGATATAGGTATTGCAGGCCTCTCAATTGACTGTTCATACGCGTGTCTATCATAAGTCTATCCATTTCAAATGCTGCCAGCGTTGAATCCTAGTTCCTGCTTGCCCATGTACCCGACCATAAGCCCGCGTGTAGCAATACCGGTACATTACACCCTGGCCAACCCTAGATCTAGATTTTGCACTCATGCACTACTTCCGTTTCTCATACCGACATCTTCATGGCGATAGTCTTGTGCGGGTTATAGTCATGTACCACAAAGTCTTCATACTTCCACCCGTCGATGCTGCCGCCCTTCTCCCTCTTGATCTCGAGCGTAGGGAAGTCCCTCGGCTCGCGTGCGACCTGCACCTTCAGCGCATCGACGTGGTCGCAGTACACGTGCGCGTCGCCCATGACGTGCGTGAGGCTGCCGGGCACCAGGCCGCATACGTGGGCGACCATGTGCGTCAGCAGGGCATAGCTGGCAATATTGAACGGCACACCCAGGCCCATATCGCAGGACCGCTGATAGAGCTGGCAGTGCAGGTGGCCTTGCTGCTGCTGCTTATTCTCTGCTGCTCCATCATCATTGCTGCCGCTTTTTCTGCTCCGCGGGTACGACACGTAGAACTGCGCAAACATGTGGCACGGCGGCAGCGCCATCTTCTTGAGGTCCGCCGGGTTCCACGCGCTCATGATGATACGCCGGTCGTACGGGCTGTTCTTGAGCTTGTGGACGACCTCGGCGAGCTGGTCCACGCCCTGGCCCGTGTAGTCCGTCTTGGCGTCAATGTACTCTGCGCCAAAGTGCCGCCACTGGAATCCGTAGACGGGGCCCAGGTCGCCGACCTCGCGGTGCGACAGGCCCGCGCCGTCGAGGAACTCGCGCGACCCGTTGCCATCCCAGATCTTGACGCCCGCCTCGGACAGGGGGATCGACGAGGTGCAGCCCTCGACGAACCAGAGGAGCTCGGCGATGACGGCCTTTAGGAAGACGCGCTTCGTGGTAAGCAGTGGGAGGATCGGGTTGCCCTCGCCGTCGCTGAGGGCGTACTTCATGGGTGTCGGGGCGAATATGGAGAATGTGCCTGTGCCTGTCCTGTAAATGCCAAGCAAGAATCGTCAGGTGTTAGTGAGAAATCGCAACCTGCAAGGGCCTCTTCTTGTTAAATATATGCCCGACTGCGAGTACGTACCTGTCTGGTCGATGTTCGCCATTATCGAGAATCTCCTGCACGAGATCGAGGTATTGGTACTCTTCGTGCCGCTTGCTGCTGCCCTGCGCCGAGTCGGTCTGCTGGACTGTCTGGTGATGCTCAGCAGGGACAGCAGCGCCGCTCTGCTCTGCTGTCGTTGTCATGGTTGCGTCCGGGCGTCTGGTGCTCTGAGGTCTCCAACTGTGCAACAATGGCGGTGAAGACGACAAAGATTTAAAGTATATATGGCTTGAGAAGCTGGATCGGCGTCACGACGCGTCGAGTGCCCAAAGCAACGCGTTTGCGGTTTAATGGGGTGCATAAGTGAGGGGCACGCCAGCTCCAGTCAGTGTATGTCGGCAGCCAATTGCGGCGAGCCACGCTCCCGAATTGGTCGATTACATAAATTCATTAATAAAAATATCGACAACAAAATACTCCCTGGATTATGATGCTGGATTTCAAGTATTCATCCACACTAAAAGCTTCACTAAATTGCAATTCAAACGCTAATGGTATTTGATAATCATGGCGCTAACAGGTATAGTTGTGTCTGCGTGGTATCATTCATCGGCTTGAGCCTGTCTCGAAAGACGAACTAGAATGAGGCACTTTGGAAGTAGCCCATCCAGTGGCACAACTCTATGCGGAGCTGACCAAAGCAATGCTTGAGCTGACGCCAATCCGGTCTATTATATTATATTCAGTGCTCGTTGCGGGTGGTCAGCTTCTCGGCACTATAGCCCGCTAGCATTTTCATACTACTGGCTCTTGGTCTCTCTATATCCACGTGTTCTGACTTTGTTGTCGATTTTGCTGCCACACGGGCAAGTCGCTGTCACTTAAAGGACTTATGATCGGCTCTGCATCATTATAGCCGGTCCTGGTGGTGCCTCTGTCGCCTGTAGTACCCTGAAGGTTCATACCTGCGGTTCCTGCAAAGGGCTGGCGTCCTAAATCATCCTGGGGTGATACTAGGTCCATTCTGGCATTGGAGTAAGCGGGAGAGAAATTGTCAATCTCCCGGCTATATCTAGTCCTGTGGTCGGCGTCGTTGTCCTCATGTCGCTCTTCGACAACGGCGGTCAGACCCGTGCCGATCCCCATCAGTGGCTGCTGATTAAATACAGGATGTTGGTGCAGCGGCGGGGGTACCAAGCGAACCTGACTCTCGTCTGAGCGTCGCGGGTAGTCCTGGCCGTAGTGATGCTGGTCCTCATCACTCCAGGTCGGCAGAGGCGCAAACGCGGCTCCATGATTACCAATGGGACTATCATCATGTCAGCTTTGCCGCGAGGAGATGTTTGAGGTCGGGCATGTTCTTACCTGATGTACCGTGTATCAGGTGCTGCCGGCGCCGGGCCTGGACCATCGCGATTGTTCTTTCGGCGTCTGCAGAAGAAGCACACAGCCATGCAGAGCAGGGCCACGCCAGCTACGCTGCCCACGGCTGCACCAATGGCAACAGCGCTCCTGTTGCTGCTATTCTCGGCAGACTGGTCTGCCGAGGAATTGGTGTTTGCTCCACCTATGGCCGAATTCGTGCTGGTTGAGCTTGTCTTGGATGTCAACGACTGGGTTGTCGATGCAGAATCCGTGGTTGGTCTACCTGTGGTCGACGATGATCTACTCGTAACACTGGTACTGCTCGGGCTAGCACTGTTCGAATTTGGCGTCGAGGCGGTCGAACCAATTGTTGTGGGTTCGGATAGAGAGCTCACGTCCTGAGTCAGCGACGCACTCAACTCTGGCAGCACAAGAGCCGTCGTAAGGCCTTGGATCGAGGTCTGCACAGATTTTCCCATATCAGAATGCGTACCGCACCCGTACTGGTTGTAGCCTCCAGCAAACTCGTTCTTGTAGCAGACGTCGGACCCTTGACAAGTGTATATGTACGGGTTAATCACGGTCTGCGGTGGGCTGTTGACGTCTACACATCCGGTGAAGATGCCCGCAGTGCAGGGCCCGCTGTCTGGGCAGCAGCCGACATAGCCATGGCCTTGGTCAAGAACGCAATGCGAACCAGCCGAGCACGTCGCTGGCAGCGCAGAATTGCCTTCTATGTACCCGCATATCGTGTTGGGAGCCTGGCGGCGCAGAAGATCTAGGGGGAGTAGCGGTGCTGGCGTAGGTGTCAATGGCCACGACACGGCGTCGAGTTCGAGGTAGTCGACGGTTGGAGTCTGTCTGGGAAGCGCCCCTGCCTGGGATGATGCCAGCAGTGTTGCGAAAATGACGGCGAGGGCTGGGGTGGGCAGGCGAAGAAAAATGGTGTGAAATGCCAGTCGAGACATGGCTCGCTCGGCACGGCTGATGCAGAGTCGCAAATCGAGGCCGGGCTCAACGTGGCAGGTGAATATGGGAAAGTCGTCGAGACACAGCTGACAACATTGAACGAAGGCGGCTGAGGTAGTCATTCAAGCAGGATCCCGGGCGACGGCAGGATCGGCCAGGGGCGGTGTTGGGGGGGCGAAGACGTGCATGTTGTCGGCCTTTGCTGGACGGAGCCAAGGCCTCCTGCAGGACGAGGACAGTCCCTCCCACAGCCACGACCGACCAGGGTTGAAAAGAGCGGCCCCCAGCCGGAAATGCGGGCGGGATGATGCAATTGTCTGCTGCTTGTGCTGGCGCCCGGCCCTCTGGATGTCAAGCCCCAAGGATTGCGGTTGCAGGCGAGGCAGGTTGCAACACTTGAACGGCCCCGTGCCTTGGCAGGTGGCTGGGGCGGCATGGAGCACCCTATGTACGCAGTGTATGCATGCATGTCGTCGTCTGAACAAGTTGTGTCGGCAGATCCCCACATGCTTTTTTTAGCACTCGCAGCCGTGAGCATTTCTCGATGCTCAGACAAGGCTGTCGTCGGCCGAGAAGCGTATTCTCTCGAGTCTTGGCAACTATCGGCGCACGCCTTGTGGTTTCTGCCATGATGAATTGGTTCTCCTGGGCATTTAAAGTCAAGGTTTGAGGTCTGAGAGTCAGCAACTGCATGCGCCATGCGCCGAGGGTGAGGGGCCGAGGCTGCATATTGTAGCAAGTCGCGACTCACAACCCACGCAGCAGCCGGGGTGGTCGGGTGGGAACTCACGAACCTGCAACACGTCCAAGAGCCGGTGCACATTGAACGTCGTCGTGCCTTTGCAAAAACCCGAGACGCATAGGTTTCACTCGCGGGGCGGTCTGTCAACCAACGACAGGTACATCTATACCATATACGGAGCAACTCACGGGCCTCCACTCGGTCTTCAGGGTCCCGTCTTTGATCCCTTGGCCAGCCCGGTCCTCGTGACAACATTTGAACATTAGAAGCTAGCTCTTAAGCTCCGAGTCGCCCAGCCCCCAGCAGCCACCCGATAGAGTGCAATCCGTGCACGATAAGGCTGGCTCTTGGAGCGTAGGGCATCCGAGTACCCTGGGGTACGGCGTAGTCTTGTGGTCTTCCCAAGTTGTCTGTCGCCTCGTCTGTCGCCGGCACTCCCTCACAGCCCGAGAGCTTCACACTCACGTAGGCTCTCGAGCGAGAACATTGCCACATCCTGGGACTCGGAGCATCACCGCCAGCATGCCTATACGCGTCAAGTCCAAGCCCGCCGCGCCCCCCACCGAGCCCCTCTCGCCGCAGTCGGGCTCCTTCTTCCACCACACCGAGCTCCCCGACATTCTCCACGCCGACGACTTCAGGACCGTCGTCAAAAAGGTCTCGCTGTAAGCAAGGCGCAATTGCGAGTTCATTGGCCCGGTTGCTGCAGCTGTGCTAACACCCTCCTCGACATGCAGGTACATTGCCGAGGTCGTACACTCGCCAAGCACTTTTGAGCAGCTCCGCACAACCTCAGCCGGTGATCCTTTGCGCACCCTCACCGACCATCTCAGTCACAATGTCACTAATCCCGCTATCGTTAATGCCCTCCTGTACGTCCTGCCGCTGACACGCATGCCCGGCCCGCTCAACCCCACAATCGTGTGCTGACTGTTACATACAGCGCTCTGAGGTGGCATTACGGTGCCGGCAACGACGAGAATCACGTCTCTGAGGCCCGCGCCAATGCATGCGAAATCGTCGCCTGGCGCTTCTTGACCCGCCTCTCGGAGCGCGAGGCTGTCGAGTTCTGCTTGTACGAGATCCCTGGACAGTGCGAGAGCGGGGCTTCTTCGCTATACATGGTCGAGAACGCCAATCCTGAAGACGGCACCCCGAGCGACGAGCGGACTGCCCTCCTCGGGCACGGCCACCATAGCAACAATGGCAACTCGCACCCGGATGAGCGTCCTGGACATGCGTTTGTTGGGTCTATGCGAAGAAGCCTGCTGCTGCAGTCGGTCTCTAAGCTCACCATGAGCATGCACGCTGCCGACGATGACGACGATGAAGACGAAGAGGAAGACCCCACGGCGCCCTTTGTGCACCTCAACGCCCTTGAGATCGCAGCCATCGCGGACGCCAAGAGGTTCCTCAGCCAACACATTGTGCAGAAGATCATCACTGGCATATGGAACGGGGACATCATCTTCTGGGACAGGTTCTCTGTTGATACGGTCAAGAAGCCGAGATTCTACAACCCCCGCACCGCCGATCCGTTCTCCCGTCTTCGCGTGCCAAAGTATCTCAAGGCGTATGAGGTCTTGTTCTTCATCAGCTTCCTCGGCCTTTACTACGGCGTGCTCATCGAGCACAACAACCTCGAGCGCGATAGCATTGAGGATCATAGCCTCGTGGAAAGCCTGTTCCACGTCACCGTTACCGAGACAATCTGGTATACCTGGTTCGCCGCCTTTTGCTACGATGAGGTCAGCGAATATCTCGATGCCGGCTCAATATTCTATGCTGCAGATGTGTGGAATGTTTTTGATATGATCATGATAGCCATTGGTTTGGTTTTCATGGTGATGCGTAGGTCCCATGCACCTGGCTCGAGACTGCTTAGCCCTAACAATCTTACTGACATGTCTACAGGCGCCGCCGGCATTCACTACAGAGACAATGGCTTGATCGGCTCGGCTTTTGATGTGCTATCACTCGAAGCATTGTTCATGGTTCCACGAATCTTTTCCATACTGAGCTTATCCCCGTACTGGGGAACCTTGATCCCGTGTCTCAAAGCCATGACGAAAGACTTTGTCAAGTTCATGGTCCTGGTCATCATCATCTACCTGGGCTTCCTCACGACCTTCACGCTGATCGGCAGGGAGCACTTCGGATTCCAGGTCATGGCCATGACCGCCACCAAGATCTTCTTCGGGTCGAGCTACCTCGGATTTGATATCATGCACAGGATCGATCCCATTTTTGGTACGTGTCTTACCACAGTATCATATGTGGCGGAGCGTAGCTGACTTGACTATTGCAGGGCCACCCTTGATGCTCGTCTTCATCACTCTGAGTTCCATTCTGCTCATGGGCAGTCTGACTGGTATGCTGAGCAACAGCTTCTCCCGAGTCATCCAGCATGCACGTGAGGAATACCTGTACGTCTACAGCATCTACGTGCTGGAGGCGTCGACCTCCAACAGGTTGACTCACTTTTACCGTAAGTTATTATTCTCTTTCCAGTATTGGATCACATGGATCATTTTTTTGACTTGAGGGAACAGCACCATACAACCTCATTGCTCTCGTCATCTTCCGTCCTCTGCGACTATTCTTGCGGAGCGAAGATATCCGCAGGTCTCGGATCATACTTCTCAAGGTGACACACGCTCCCATTGTTGGCCTGGTCCACGTGTACGAATACATCACTACAAAACTTGGAAAGGGCGACGGCTTCGATAACTTCCGTGGACCCCGTTCAAAGACCCTCCGGGGCAAGGCATTCCGCCAGATCGACAGCAGGCCTACTTCTGGCCACCGGCCGCAGTTGCCCTCGACTAAGCCGACCACCAGCGGGCAGTCCATCAACACTCCTGCGCCCCAGAGGCAAGAGTCTGATGAGGATGCCGGAGACGCGCCGTCCGATGTTGAGGTGCGAATATCTGAGCTCACGGCCAAGATTGACCGCCTCACGACCTTGGTGTTGAGTCTGCAAACGGGTGCTGGTCTTGACTCCGTCAGGACCTGATCAGGCCTACCTAAAGACTATTTGTAGGGAGTCGGCGAGCACGGCGGTTCGAGCATCGTGGCATTCTCCCTGGTGCGAGCTGCTTGGACACTGGTATAACTAGGTTTGATATAGCGGAGATGGGAACCCAAGGAGAGATCAAGACTCATCCGGTCTTGCATGATGATGGACTTAGATGGAGCAATGTAAGCACTCTTGTTTTGCATGTGGTGGAGATGGTAACTCTGTGGAAATGTAAGCCATGCAAGTTTTGTCCTTGCAGAGAAATGTCTATATGATCCAGGCTCCTCATCACATCTCCATCAATGGTGAATACATCGAGTTCAGGAATGCCGCGACACTCCTTTGACCATTGATCCTATTCTCCACATTGCTCATCCGCATTATACTGTTAGCGGCTCGCTCCACTCTTGGATGGACGGGCCTCGACGGGGTACCTAAATCGGGAGCTCGGTGGAGTTCTCCTCGTACGAACGATCGGAGCACATGCGTCATAACTAGAAGCCGGAAGTTACCAAGTTGGGATATATTTCCTCCTTCAGGTCTTACGCGTATTTCATTGTCCATACGTAGCAAGGAAAGAAGTCCGCACAGTTTTATTTATTCTTGTGCCCTACGGAA
The DNA here is from genome assembly GCA_026745475.1 of Microdochium nivale. Lineage (NCBI taxonomy): Eukaryota > Fungi > Ascomycota > Sordariomycetes > Xylariales > Microdochiaceae > Microdochium > Microdochium nivale. Next base: position 2,673,061 of record JANTFD010000004.1, on the reverse strand, counting down.
ACTTGCAGGAAATGCTTCGTAGCTTGCAAGTCGAGATTGATAATATTGAACGAAAGAACCCCATTTATTGTTCCGTCTATCAACCCCAACTTCGCCTCCCATATTACATTTTCAAGACAAAACACGACAACCTTAAAACAACAACAACACCCATTGACCGAGGGTGACAAAAGGCGAAGTACTTTTTTCCCTTTTTGGACCCCTCCAAAAAGACAGCCCACGATCTTTCCCAACCCCAAAGGACAGCAAAAGCAAACGCACCATCTGAAAAGGAAAGTGGAAAATGGAGCTCCCATTTGCGACCCTCGACGTCTTCACCACGACCCGCCTCGCGGGCAACCCGCTCGCCGTGGTGACCGTGCCGCGGGGCCTGCGGGGCGTGCTGACGCAGGCGGACAAGCTGCGCGTCGCGCGCGAGTTCAATCTCTCCGAGACGGTGTTCCTGCACGAGGCCGAGGCCGCTGGCGACGATGGGGACAAGAGGCACGTCGATATATTCACGACCAGCCGCGAGATCCCGTTCGCCGGACATCCCACCATCGGCACGGCGGTGTGGTGTTTGCATCACGAGGTGGGGGCGGCGGCCGGAGTGGCCGCCACAGGGCGAGGAGGACGAGGAAGGGCGCTGGAGACGCTGGTCACAAAGGCTGGGCCGATCCGCATCACCTCTTCAGCTTTTTCTATTACAGGTCCTCCCCCGAATGTAGGGAGTAGTGCGGCCGCCGTCGCGGCCGGGCACTTTGTCAGCGCGCAGATCCCGCACAACGTGCGCATCCACGCCAACAAGCTCGGCGACGTGCTCCGCGCCGGGACAGCAGCAACAGAAAAAGTAGCAAGAAAGCCAATTCCTGTCGCTGGCGGCACGGCTTGGATACTCGCTCCACCATCGTCGTCGTCGTCATCATCGTCGTCATCAGAGGGCTCAGAGGCTATCAGCAGAGGTCTGTCGTCTGACCCGGCGACCCGAGCGGCCGAGCTCGCCGCTCCCGTGGTCAGCATCGTCAACGGGATGACTTTCCTGCTCGTGAAGCTCGACAGCCTGCAGGCGCTGGGCGCTGTGGCGGTCGGCACCGGTCTGGACCTGGACAAGTTTGGCGACGGCACGGCGGGCGGGTCTGTATCAGCACAGCTCCTGGATGAAGGGTGGAGGAACAGTCTCGTGTCGCGGTACTACTACGTGGACGCCCCGCCGCCATCGCTGTTGGGGAAAGAAAAGGAGGAGCGGGTGGAAGAGGATCGGGGAGCGCGGGTCAGACATCTCCGCACCCGCATGCTCGAGGCCAATGTGGAGGACCCTGCAACTGGCAGCGCCGCAAGCGCGCTCGCGTGCTACCTCAGCCTCACCGAGGAGAAGGATCTCGAGGCACGGGACAGTGCTGACGGTGGAACGAGAGAGGCGGGAGGCGGCGGCGGCAGTAGCAGCAACAGAAAGTTTGTCATGACGCAGGGTGTTGAAATGGGCAGAGAGAGCGTCATCAGCGTGGAGACGACGACCACGAGGAAGCAGGGCGGCAGCGGTGGCAGCGGTGGCAGCGGCGGGGACGTGGAGATTGGCGAGGTCCATCTCGGAGGCACGGCCGTGGTCGTCATGAAGGGTGTGTTGACTCTCTGAAAGCGATGCGGTGCGGTGTTGTTGATAGCGTGGTTCGTGTGCTTGCTCTCGGCATTGCAAAGGTTTACGTCCTGCACGACTCTGCGTGCTAACCAATGAGGCACGATGTGGGAGACATGATGCGGAAGGGAATATCTGCCAGATGGACAGCGCGTCTCATGCTGTTGTCAAGCCAAGCTGCGTTGCAAGAAAAGCTTGTTCTGGAAACTAGTTGCTCGGACTGGCAGCTTTAAGCTGTACGTCAAAACATGTCACGAAGATCCTATTTGCCAAAGGCGTAGCCTTGTAATTCCTGGTGTTGTTCTAACATACTCACTATCTTCCTCTCTAAAGTTTCGTTTCACGCTTGCCTTGCCTTGCCCGCTTCATAGTGATGCCGTCCTGATACTCGGTCGCAATGTGTACGCCTTCGGGACTCCACAGCTTGCTCATGACGATGCCATTCCCTGCTTCGGGGGCCAATGATACCTCCTGTATCCACCACTCATCCTCGCCGTACTGCATGACGGCATCGTGCGGGTTGACGTGCACGACATACGAGTAGCTGAGGCTGGCGGCGCGGCCAAAGTCCCAGCCGAAGCCCGCTTGGTTGCCCAGCATAAAAAGGCTGTTGCGGTCGGCCTCGAAGGCGTGGCACATGATGTGCATGCTAGGCTTTGCAGACCGGGGCAGCGGCGCGGGAAGGCGGTAGAGCAGCAGCTCGCGGCGCTCGTATAAGGGCTTGCCCTTGTTGAAAGCGCCGAGGTCGACCCTGTGCACGTGCAGACCCGGGAGGGCGCTGGCATTATTCAAGCTGGTGCTGAGGGCGTCGCCGAAGCGCTGCTGCGGGGACTCTTCCTGGAGCGGAACCTCCAAGGGCCCTACCGGCCGGAATGAGACGAGGGCTGTGAAGCAGACGGGGCCCAGACGGAGCCTCGAGTCTTCGAGAGCAAAGACGGCGGTGGTGGGGTTGGTGCTTGGGTTGATGGGCTGCCGCACAGTGACGAGGAGGTTCTGCAGGCCGGTGGTGGCGGCAATGAGTTGCACTTCATAGATGAAGGGGCGGTCTGGGAAGCTTGCCTCGGCAAAGTAGCCGCGGACAGTCTGTCGAGGACTGGTCAGCATCGGTCAGGCGAGAAACGCGTCAGACGTCCAAACTCACGTGGATGCCGTACTCCTTCTGCGGCTCAGCTGCAGATGCCGCCTGGGTGCTCTCGAAACACCTGGCCGCAACGAGGCCGGACTGGGCGTATACATGACCACCGTACGTCGCAGTGCCACTGAAGGATATGGGCCTGCCAGGAATGTAGTCTTCGCGCTGATAGAGCATGTCAGAGCCTGTCACCCACGCTGGCCTGGTGCTCATGTAGCGTTTGGTCGAGCTGGCAGTGGCGCTACCACCACCTCCTCCGCCACCAGCAGTGGGCGGGAGCTCCACGAAAGCCATGGCATCGTGGAACGCGAGGCGCTGCCGGGACTGTCTCGCTGATGAAGCCATGCTGGGTCAGGCTGACGCGATGCAAGTTGTGGTTGTTACGGTACAGAATTGTTGCAGAGAAATGGTGTTGATGTGACGGTGGTCGCGGCGACACGGCGAGCGATACTTTGGGTTGCTGGCGGGCCACGTCAATCTCTTCCCCTGAAGGCAAATGTATATACGGAGTACGAGCGGCTTGGGCCGTGATCAACGCCAACAGGCGTCAATGGCGATGCCCTGGTTGGCTGGTCACTGCGTCTGAGCCGCCTGGGAACATGCAAGGGTATGTCAGCTGTGGTCTAAGCTCCAGCCTTTGGAGTTGTGCGGAGTACGGCGCAGGCCGAGTCCCGAGCTGCATTTCGACCTGTTCGAGATGAGCGTGCTCCTGTCGTCCATGGCCATCTGGTCTGCGATTGCCAGTCGGAATGCTGTTGTCAGGAGTCGCTCGAGACGTGGACGTGTAATTAATGGACTTGCGGGCCTGGCGGGAGCCAAATAAAACCACTTTACGCGTGCGGGGCGCGTCAAGACGCGTCACGGTTTGATGTCCGACAGCACCTCGCAACCCCATGTCAATTTCCCCCTCCACGTTGCCGTGCCCACCTGCCCGCTTCAACCCTCCAGACTTCACAGGCTTGCGCATTTTCCCCTCTGACGCAGCGTCGGCACATTTTGCCTTTTCTTGTGGTTTCCGATATCACCTGATCGTAGACCCTTTTGCGACCTAGCACCCTCTTTTCCTGCCAGTTGAACCCCGCTCACCGCCATGGCGACCCCGAGTGATTCCGGGTTCCTCATGTCGGATGCCTCCCGCCCTGCCGCTACCCCGAGACAGAGACAAGGCCAGCGAGGCTCCTCGGCACGCCCGCGAGGGCCTCCTTCAGAAAGCCTAGGTGGCGCCCCGAGCGACGATGAGGGCGAGGGTTTTGCAGATGACCAGATTCCGGGCCGAAGGAGGCGTGGCGACAACTCAAACGTGCCCCGCGTCGAGGACAGGATCGGCATCACGGTCCAGGAACACTTTGAGAACTTCATTGAGGAGTACGTGCCCTCTTGGTATGGTTCCTTATGTGACTTCGGGACTGACAGATATCTCATAGCTTCATCGAGGCTCCCTCCTCATCCGCAGCACCGACATCAAGCGCCGTCACTACGGACAAGTACTATGTCGCCCAGATCCATGGCATGCGTGTCTACCAGCTGTCCACCTTCTACGTCAACTACGACCACATTGCCACATACCAAAACGGCGGCCTGGCCAATGCCATCAACAGCCAGTTCTACCGATTCTTGCCATACCTCACCAATGGCCTGCACAACATGATCGCAAAGTACGAGCCGCAGTACTTTCGAGAACATCGCCAGCCTACGGCTTCCAGCAGCATGACTACTTCTGGGGCCAGTCAGGCAGGTTCTGCCAGCCAGTCCGAGCTGCAGGGCAGCAAGACTGCAAACCAGCAGACCGACAAGCTCTTCGCCATTGCATTTTACAACCTCCCGCTTGTGTCAAGAGTGCGTAGCTTGCGGGCAAAGAACGTTGGACAGTTGCTCTCAATATCCGGAACTGTCACAAGAACCTCCGAGGTCCGCCCAGAACTCTCTCTCGCCACTTTCACCTGTGAGGCTTGCAAGAGCGTCATCCCAAGTGTCGAACAGACGTTCCGCTACACAGAGCCAACGCAATGCCCCAATGCCGAATGCGGCAATCGCTTTGCATGGCAGCTCGACATCAAGCACTCTACATTTGTCGATTGGCAGAAAGTAAGGATACAGGAGAACAGCAGCGAAATCCCCACAGGCAGTATGCCCCGGACAATGGATGTTATCATGCGTGGCGAGATGGTCGACCGCGCCAAGGCCGGCGAACGGTGTATTTTCACTGGCGCTCTGATTGTTGTGCCAGATGTGAGTCAGCTGGGTCTGCCGGGTGTTCGCCCCACGGCGGTCCGGGACGAAAGGCAAAACGGTCGCGGCAACGACGCGGGTGGCAACGGCGTATCTGGTCTCAAGGCGCTAGGTGTCCGCGATCTGACCTACCGTATGGCGTTCTTGGCCAGCATGGTCACGCCAGACACCTCTACACCGGGCCAGTCCGCATCGCGCCAGGTCAACGATATCATCAACCAGATGACATCTGCTTCGGCCGAGTCTGCCGAGTCTGCCGAAGAGGCTCAAGCGGCGGTCCTCAATTCGATGACGCCTAGCGAGATCGAGGAGCTCCGAGACATGGTCCATAGTGATCACATTTATGCTCGTCTCGTCAAGTCCATTGCACCGATGGTGTATGGCCACGAGATTGTCAAGAAGGGCATCCTGCTCCAACTAATGTCTGGTGTCTCCAAGACGACTGCCGAGGGTATGGCTTTGAGAGGTGATATCAACATTTGTGTGGTCGGTGACCCGTCTACGTCCAAGTCACAATTCCTCAAATATGTCTGCTCATTCGCTCCAAGAGCTGTATACACTTCCGGAAAGGCGTCTTCCGCTGCCGGTCTCACTGCCGCTGTGGTCAAGGACGAGGAGACAGGCGAGTTCACAATCGAGGCTGGTGCTCTTATGCTGGCAGACAACGGCATTTGTGCTATTGACGAGTTCGACAAGATGGACATTGTTGATCAGGTCGCCATTCATGAGGCCATGGAACAGCAAACAATTTCCATTTCCAAGGCTGGTATTCAAGCGACGCTGAACGCGCGCACGTCTATTCTTGCTGCCGCCAATCCTGTCGGTGGTCGCTACAACCGCAAGACTACACTGCGCTCAAACATTAACATGTCTGCTCCCATCATGTCGCGTTTTGACTTGTTCTTCGTGGTTTTAGACGAATGCAACGAGGCCGTCGACCGTCATCTTGCGGAGCACATTGTCAGCATCCACGCGTTGCGGGATAATGCCATCGAGCCCGAATTCAGCACAGAGTGCCTACAGCGGTATATAAGGTTCGCGCGGACTTTCCGGCCAGAGTTTACACCAGAGGCCAAGGAACAACTCGTGAAGAGATACAAGGAACTGCGCGCCGACGATTCCCAGGGCGGCGTGGGCAAGAACAGCTACCGCATCACCGTGCGACAGCTCGAGTCCCTGATCCGCTTGTCTGAGGCCATCGCCAAGGCGAACTGTGTCGAAGACATCTCGGCATCATTTGTAGACGAGGGTTTCGATTTGCTCCGGCAGAGTATCATCTCTGTCGAGCATGACGATGTTGACATGGAAGAGTACGACGACGCTGGCGAAGACGCTGCGGCGCTCATTGCCGCTGCTGATGCTGCCTCGGGTGCCGACGCCGAGGGCGATGCAACCATGGGCGAGGCCAACGGTGACGATGCAGAGGACGGCAGCGCGAGCAAGAAGAAGAAGACGGCCATCACATACGAGAAGTACATCTCCATGGTGAACCTGTTTGTCGCGAAGCTCCGCGACGACGAATCTTCAGGCGCCGGCGAGGGTATTAGCGGCGACGAATTATCGCAGTGGTACCTGGAGCAGCAGGAAGATGAGCTGGACGGCGAGGAGGCCTACCACGGAGAGCTAGCGGTCTCGAAGCTGGTGCTCAAAAAGATGGTCAAGGTACATGTTCCCCCTTTTATACACTTTATTCACCCCTCCACCACATCATCGCCTGTTAGACAGGAACTCGAGACTAATGTAAAAGCAGGATCGTATCCTAATGGCTGTACAAGACGAGTCCGGCGCCGCAGTAGGCGCCGCGAGCGGCGCTGCCGCCGGGCCCAACGCGCCGAACGTGATATACGTCATTCATCCCAACTGCGCCGTCGAGGAGGTTTAGCCCGGCTCGGCCCCTCAGAATTGTCTTTTTGTGTCGTTGATAAATCGGAGTGGATCATAGAAATCATGGTGAAAGGGGGTTTTGCCTGGCTACAAGAGACATGCGTGGCGTTCTTTCTCTCTAGGTGTTTTTTCACGAGGTGCTTTGGACTTGCTACTGTTCTAGCCCCCAAGGACACGAGGGTCACGAGTGTCTGATTGAACGATTTCACGTATTTCCACCGAATGACGACAGTAGAGAAGGCGTAAATATTGAACAAGGCCGAGACATGACCGTACAGACTTGGCTGTTTTGCATCATTGCTTTCATCCGGCCTCAGAAAGAAATCCAAATAAATGTCCACTTGCCTCAGTAACGGATGGACCAGATGTACTCAACCTCTCCGTGGTTGCCTCAAGGCTGCGTGACTGGCACGAGTAAAACATGTCCATTGCCAAGTGGTGTGGTGTCGGCTTCTTGAGAAAACGAATTTCTCTGAAAGATGAAAGAGGACTAGGAACAAAGCAAGCAAATGCAGAGCAACAATCATGACAATGATTCAATCCAATTCATTTCATCTTAAGCACCCCCACAACGCGAAGAAGTTTGTATCCCATTCTGGCAAGGCCTCGACAGGCGAATTAAAAATAACATCGTCATAATTGGCGATCTGCCTCAAACCTCTGCTGTTGCAGTGTCATCTTCACAAGGGGTATCACGGACAGGCAAAATTATACAGTACAACCCCAAAAACTGCCAGGGCATCCAAGTCTGGCCATCAATTTGGTTCACGTTCCGCTCGGGATTCACACCTTCCGAGCTCTGGGCACACGACGTGAGAATGTGAGGGAAATGAATTTCATTGAATGGGAAAAAAGACAAAAACAAAAATAAGACGACACAGCATACGATACTCCCCCACCACCCTCCCTGCTTTCCATTATTGCGTACTTGCTGAGCCTGCCGGGAGGAATTGGGCGAAGGGGAAGGAGGAGGAGGCCGGTCCGCCATTTCCTTTACTTTCTTGCTCTTTGGTTTTTAATGTATTTCACCATCGTACTGGCGGATCCCGATGCGCAACCCCAAGGGAGACAAGTTGACTTGCCGTCGTGCCTAGTGATATCGGGACCCCGCAGGTATGATCCAGAGCAGAGTCCTGTATATGAGGAAACGCTGCTGGATGCAATCTCGGACATTGGCTGACAGGGCGTGAAGTGTTCATGCCTGCCAGGAGTTTCTTATTAATCCGCAGCACCGATTGGTTGTGTTGTTGCATGTTCCTATGCCTTTTGGCCATACACTCGTGTACCATACCCTGTCCTCGTTCATGGCGTGATGAAATAGTTCGTACGTCTCGTGCGTCTGCAGTGGCGAGACAGTGTAGATTGAAATCACCAACAATGTCGCGATCGAGTCTGGTGGAGCAAGCACCCACTGTGCCCAACTCCAACCATGAGGGCTACGGACCGAACAATCCGAGAATATGCCTAAGTTGAGTGATAATTGCGAGATTGACAAGCCAGTCAATGGCGCAGGCATTGACCACGGGGCACATAGTGCCTTTCCAGATGTTGTACAAAGTTGTTGAGAAAGCGAAATGAAAGATGTGCGGTCTCTTGAGCAATAATTCCGAAAAAGCTACAACTTACGGCCGCACACCGCAAATTTCCTCTGGGATGATGTAGCTCGGTCGATCTCAGCTCTAGGTTGCCGCAGCTGAGGCTGGTTGTCTAGTCCAAGCTTCCGAGCGTGCCCGGAAACCACCACGCCCACCCCGAGAGGCAGAAGGCCGCTCAGATGAGAGACTTCCTGTGTTGTTCGAAGAGTTTGGGCCATCGAGTGTACCATCACGGCCACCTTTCTGACCACGAGATGAGGGTTTGCCGCCTCCCCGAACACTTGCGCGCCGAGGATTGCTCCTTGTTCGACTGTTGAGCCCAGACCGAGCTGGCTGAGTCTTGAAATGTATGGTCTTGACTTCTTGCATCCCGGGCGTCGACACACGGATAACCGAGTTCCCATTAAGAAAGTCATGACTGAAACGATGAGGTTCGGCGTTGGTGGCATGGACTCTGTACTTCGGCATCAGCGGAGACCAGTTGGGAGTGACAGCCTGCCACAAAGCCTCCGGAGTCTCCGACGGGAGATGGACTGCAGGCAGAGACCCCATCTCCTGTTCCTCGAAGCATTCCTCGGCCATCTCACGACTCGTGTACGTGCTGTCATCCGAATTTACCGAGCTGGCTGAAGAGAGGCTCGGAAGCGATACATTTGCTGAGTGAGAGCCATGCTCCATGGAAATCCTGCTAGTCGAATCCACAGTAGGGCGCTGAGCTTTCCTCCCCATGAGACTATTGATCTTGTCTTGCCATCCGGAGTGTCCCGCCTCGCCACCGACCTGTTGGCCATTGGCGTGTTGCCCTTGTCCGGTGTTTCGCGCAATTGCAGGTTGCGCGACGGAACGAGCTGCTGCCGCTGCAAAAGATATGGGCGCTGCTGGCTTTATTGGTGGCTTTGGCTGCGCTTGCTTAGCTGCAGAAGGGGGCAGCTTAACCACGATCGGACCACGAGGCAGAGATACGTGCGGGCGATGGGGATTCCCCTCGTATGCAGGATGATCTTCCATGGTGGGGGGTGGTGGCGTTGGTGATCTCGAGCGCCTGCTTTGTGGGACCGCATCCTCAAACCGGACATCCCGCGTAGGTGGGAAAAACCGCGAGCTGCTGCGAGATTGAGACATTGAGGTAGAAGCGTGCGCGCCAGCCGGGGCACCCTGATGGCCCTTGTGTGAATCCGACGGCCCGCTTGGGGCACCACCATGCATGTACATGGAATTTCCACCAGAACCTCTCCGGCCATCATCTTCCATCTTGACAGCGCGCCAAGTCTCCGAGATGACAGGGCCTGCGTGCTCGGGGACTATGCCCTGCTCTGCAAATCGCTTCAGCCGAGCATCTTCCTGAGCACGACTTTTCTCGCGGATCGCAAGATCATCGGTCGCAGCATCATAACTCTGCCACAGGTTCGCACCTGGCTGCTTCTGCTGATGATCGCGGTTCCGACCAGCCCGAGGGGGTCCGATGGGCGCAAGGCGGGTGGACGGAACCTCTGCTCTGGTAGCAGGAAGGGCAGGCGCCTGAGATTGGGACTGGGAAACGCTCCGCGGCGGCCCAATAGGTGCTGGTCGATTGGCGATGTTGGGGTTGGCAGGGTTATGCATTGAGTGCCCTAGGTCTGCAATAAAGGTTCCATTTCCTAAGGAACGATCATTTCCTGGGGCTGCCCAGACGTTGCGAGGCGCATTGGGCGGGTCTCCACCCCAGGAAGGATACCTGTCTGCGCTTTGCGGCGCTTCAGGCCACGGCGCTGACGGTTGAGGCCTCGGCGCCGCGGAAGATGTTGCCAACAATTCAGCTTTGGGGTCGTTAATGTGATCCGCAGTGCCGTTCACCTGATCGCCAGCCTCCGGAATGGAAGCCATTAGTCCGTCTCTGGCATCTGTACCGGACACAGCAGGCTGCGTGGCTTGCGATTTATCGGCCGGCTTAGTTCTGGCAAGGAGAGCTGGCGGCAAGGCATTCGTTGGAGGCGATGTGGTATCTTTCTCGTCCTTCTTCATGCTCTTTCTTTCGGGGGCAGGCCCCATGGCCTCAAGCTTCTTTCGAATCCGCTCCTTTCGCGCTTCTTCCTCGCGTGCTTCGTCGTCCTGCCGACGCTTGATTGCAGCTTCTCTTCGTTCACGCATGAGTCGCTTCTGCACCTCGATCTCATCCTCGACAGGGACTTGTGGTGGAGCAGGTGCACTAGTATCCTGCGACGCGTGCTCATTAGGCGTGGTGGCCGGGATGGCGTTAGCCGGAGGTCGGTCTTGCCATGGCTGTCCAGGCTGAGTACGTGGCGTAGCTTGAGGAGAAACAACGTGTGCTGACATAGCGTCTGCACCTCCTGACATCGAGCCCGACCGCACATGATGATGGTCATGCGGACCAGGCATGTTGTGAAGTGGCCTTTCTAGCCGGAAACCTTGGCCTCCGCTACCGCCACTAACGTTCGAGGAGCCTCGACGGCGACCATAGGGACCCTCCACTGTGCTGTTTCGGCTCGTCTGGAATGCCGCAGAGGGTTCTGCCGGTCCCTGCGACTCGTGGTGGGGCGGTCTCTGCAGCACAGATGGTTGTTGTTGTCGACCGTATGCTCCATCATTTCTCGACCCCCTCCTATCGTGCACTGGTTCATAGCGGCCAGAGTGCGAATTGAACAGTTCCCGGCTAGCATTCGCGTTGGGACCATCTCGCCACGGGCCACGACTGAAGTCGTCGGCTGCAATCTCCTTGGTGGGAGGTGGGGGCGTCCTACTCTGCATGCCATCTCTACGTTGGTATCCATGTGGAGGGCCTTGTGACGAACTTTCGAGCGCAATAGGAGCGGTCTTGTCAACAGGAGGAAGTGTAGCCCAGGGAGACTTTGCAGGTTGAGTCGGTGCTGGTGGCTTGGCGACGAATACCGGCTTTTCAGGACCACCTTTCAGCACCAAGCCCTTCCCAGACGCGAGAACACCAGGCTTGATTGAAGGAGATGAGATATTGCTGGTGGGCGGGGCAGGCGACCTTGCCTTCGGTGGTACTTCGATTGCCTTTGGTGCAGTCGTAGTCGCAACAGCGACTGGGGCCACGGCGGCAGGCACAGGACTTGGAGCTTTCTCGTCGGCCTGCGGCAGCTTGATGTGAGTTCCATCTGTCCACGTTATGGTATCGGGATCCCACTCCTCATCGTCGTCGATATCCGCCCAGTTTGACTGCCCACTGTCCTTATCGGGTCCTAGGCGATCTGCAAGGTGAATGCCATACTTGAGCTGGAGCTCTTCGTCGGTGAACTTCTTGGGCTCAGGAGGAGGCACGGCTTCATCACAGCAGATTAGCAAGGGCGGTCTCGGAGTGGCGTCGCCAGAACAGGGCTGCAGAAGAGAACGTACGCTGATTTTTGTTCCAGACAGAACTGGCGCTTGGCGCAGCCGGCTTTCCATTTAATCCTAGTGCCTTGTTGCTGCCACCTATCCCGGACTGCGATTTGGAGACGAGCTTCAGCTTGGAGGCGGAAGAGCCGGGGTTCGCTGGAACCGGAGTGGAGGATGCGGAACCAGCAGCCGACTCAGGTCTTGAAGTTATCGCAGCGGCGCCTTTGGCGGCGAGGAACGTCCTGTTGACTGAGACGGACTTGAAGCTCAGCGGCTTTTTGACTGCTGACGAGTTGCGCGTGTTGCCGTTGTCGTCGAGTTTAGATTTGGACGCTTCGGTGTCAGAGCCGCCGCTCACGCTGACCTCAGCGGACTGCACAAGCTCATCGACGAGGTCGGTGATCTGCTTGTTCTCGATCTCGTCGGGCGACCCGTTCGCGGGTGGACTTGGTGAGGTGGCATTGTGGGGATCCGAGTCGATGTAGGCGACGTGAGACTACAGTGACAGCAAGATGCAAGCGTGCAAGCATTAGTCAAATAGCAGAAGAAAGCGCACGGCATGCGCAGAGGCGCCCAGGTATCTGAAGCAGGGCGCCGAAATGGTCGCTGCGCAGATGCGGGAGAAGAGGCTGTCGTGCTGGGATCGTGCTGGCCAGAATTTGACTTACGGACGAAGGCTCAGTTGTAGGTACATCGACAGGGTTCGTAGCGGTGGCTTCAGCAGCCATCATCCACTGCCAGTGGTCGAGGAAGGGATGTTGATAGGAGTGCCGTAGAGGATACTCGGTCGCGGGCAGGATGTCTTGTCGGCGCAGGGTCGTCGTCGCGGGTGCGCTTTGGTCCGTGGAGTTGGCGTTGTGATGGGCTCGAGTGGTGGTGGTGCAGCGGCAGGTAGGAGATGTGCCCAGTTCTGGTGGTGGTGGTGTTGGTGGGTATGCCCGCCGCCTTGGAGGAGTTGCATGCACTGGGCTTCTGGCTTCTGGCTTCTGGCTTCTGTCAGGCTGGGCGAGGGCGAGTCACACCTGACCATGGCTGAATGGGACGGCTAGGCACGCAGGCAGCACAGTGCGGTGTCTGTCCACTCTGTGCAAGGCACTCATTTCGACATTGGCCTCCAACCTTGGAGTAGGTACAGTGACTTTCTGCCGGCGCAAGCCCCGATCATCCCATGGCGGCCTTTCGTTTGCGAGCACATAATGCTCTGCAGGACCCCGAACGAACAATATATGCTGCATGTTTGGTGCTTGCGCTGCGATGCGTCTCATGGCAGACGACAAACCATCGGTCCTCGCAACCACGTTGATCCTTTATGTAAAGTTCGGTCGCTTCCCAGCAGCCGTATAGAGAGGGTGCCGACTGTTGTAGCTGGCACGACGCCTGTCAGTACGCAGCTGACCTCAGAATGAAACGCCTTGGCAACACTGTGCAGGCTGTGACAATGTTCGTCCTCGGCTCGAGCTTCCATGGCAAAGTAGTCAGTTAGTCCTTACGGCTCGCCACCCAGGTCCCAAACTTTGGTCAACACATTCATGGCTTCCCACTTCGCCAGCTTCACAACCCTAGTGTTTCATCCGTGCTAGCCATATTTCCTAGACGTGACTTTTTATTCCATAAACTATTTATGGTATATGTTCTGTGTATGTTACTGTGAGAGTGAGAGCGAGGCAGAATCAATCTTGTCCCACCGTATATCAACCTATTGGCAGACTATGTTACTAGATTGCTGCAGTCCTTCGCATGCGCCGCGAGCTAGATAGGCCGTGGCCGTTTCATCGTCTTTGGTGTGCACCTGCAAGCGTGGGCGAGCTGTTACGTGGCGATTTGAACAGATGGGACATGGTATTCAGGCCTTCAGGCTCTTCTTCAATTCTAGTACACGGTGACATGGAACGGCAGTGCTTCGCTGAGCTACTGTCCGAACTCGCCTCCTCGTCTTACTTATTTACAGGCTTTGAGTTTTCTTTTCAAACCACACCCTTACATTCCCACAAGCACGCCTCATACAAAACCAGCTTAGTGGGCATTGTTCTTGTGGTGGCCTACAGACTGGTCAGTACGAGATATTTCCAGTTATCCACTTGGCCACATTAAGACTTACGGAGGTGGAAGTAGTAGGTCATGGGGTAGCCAATGATAAGGACAATACCGATGGCGTGGATGATGGCTATTTGGTGATGGTCAGTTTGTTTTCAACCAAGGCCTGGTCTAGGCTGTCGTCTCGCCCGATATGTCCACGACATCCGTGTAGAACAAACAGGAGATGGGTGACGTACGAGTGCCGGTCGCGTTCTTGCCAAAGTGTTTGGCCTGGTATCTGCCGAAGAGCCCGGAGGGCTTGACCTCGGGGGCGGGACCACGGGGAAGCTTCTCATAGAAGTTGACGACGCGCTTCATGCGGACGGCGTCGGGGGCAGCTCCAAGGGCCTAGAGGTCGCAAGATCAGCGGTTCGGTTCGTCGTAGAGATATCCCCGTTGCGCTCCCCAAACTTCTCAACTCGATGGTATCAGGGCGCAGAAATTCATCATCGAAAAAATCCGGCCAACATTGGCGTCGTGATCAATCGAGATGAGGGCGGGTGAAACCGGCAGCGATAGGTAGCGGGAGAGCGGTTCAAAGGATACATACAGAAGGCGAAGCAACCTATGGCAAAAAGGAATTAGCAAGACCGATGACAACCAAATGGTGGCGGCTCAAGATATGCGACGACCCAAGGTTGGACCCGAGGCCGGGGGGAGGGGGCACAAGTGCGGGCAACTACTGACCTTGGGAGGAATGAGGGTCGAGAGACCCCGGCGGGCGATGAAGCTCATGCTGGCGGACCGGTGCGGCGGAAACGTCGGCGAAAAAGTTGAAAGATCAATTGGGCTTCGTTGAATGCGAAGCTCAATCGACAGCTTGTGGTTAAGGCGATGGGGTTGGTGGTGTGATCTTTCGGAGGGCAGTTTGCGAAGGAGCTGCGGCCGGCCACACTGGCGAGGTCAGAGGACGAAAAGAACTCACTTGCTGGTTAGCGCGATGATTTGCCGCAGCGGCCAATCACACCCCACCAATTCATGGTGGCCAGCCCCACCTGGACTTGCTTGCACCTCAACCTCATGAAGATGGAATCGTCGACTGTCGCAGCCGAGACAGAGGCCTGACGCCGTTATTCAATTGCCGCCGATCACAACCGCCATCGGCACTGCTACCAATCTCTTGACGACACCTTTGAAGCAACGGTGCACACAATGGCTTCTCTCAGGACCGTCGCAGCCGCCCGGCTGCTGAGGACCGCCCCTCGTGCGGCGCCTCTGTCTATGGTCCAGCGTCGGCTGAAGACCACAGACGCCGCCGACAAGACAGGCCCGACCGGCATGACCAACAGCCCCGAGGTCGCCAACCCCGTCCCCGTCGCTCCGCAAGATAGGCTACCAAACTCGCCCGACTACAATGCGCTCACCGACAAAGCTACCTCGTACGTCCTCGACAGCTTCTGCCGGATAACTGCGGAAGAATAGTAAAACACCGAGCTGATGCTGATGCTTTCTCTACCTAGGACCTTCACACCCGTGCCCAAGCGTGTCATGGACGGCAGCGAGGATACTGAAGTACTCGCTGCTGCCGTGCTCTCCGGTGCCCCCATGGAGTTGCAGGCCAGAGCCGTCCGGTATGTTTCTTCACACACACACCCGCCCACAAGCAGCAACAACGACGACGATAGCCTCGGCCCCCTCGAAAAAGAACTACCGAACATAGACTTGTGACCTAGAATAACCACCCGCTAACATCATCGCTTCCTTTCCTCCAAATACAGTATCTTCAAGCAGGCCAAGCCCGCGACACAGTCGGGAAACTGGGGCTCAAACCACTGGCGCATGGACTGGGACATCCTGCCCAAGGGCCACCGCTGGGAGAACCCGCTGATGGGCTGGCAGTCGTCGGGTGATTACATGCAGGGCACCAACCTTGATTTCAAGACTAAGGAGGATGCCGTCGCCTTTGCCGAGAAGCAAGGGTACGAGTACTTTGTCCAGGAGCCCAAGGAGCGCGTCATCTCGCCCAAGGCGTACGCAAACAACTTCCTCTACTCACCGGGCAAGCTCAAGCACATACGGACCAAGTAAACGTGGTAGGCGATTTTTGGCCTTCGAGGGAATGAAAACATGCACGAATGTATGCAAGATTATGATGAGGGATGGGCATGATGACCGTCTGAAATCACTTGTTGCTTTCGTCTCGCATAGGGTGAGGCTATTTGTACGTAAAAGAAAGACGAGTGGCATATCAAACAAAATCCGTATCATGTCACATTCAAGTCAAGAAATTTGTGGTACTCGACATATGCAAGCGTTGGCATCTTTTTCCGATGAACTATGTGTGAACACGATAACGCCATTGAACCCCAAACGCCTCGCAAAAACCCCTCAAATAAGAACGCTTCCCAGTGACCCTGCCTACGTAACAAATCAAGTAGAAATCAATGCATAATTAGGCGTTCATGGACATCAACTCATCGTGGCCATTCTCGCGCCTCAAAGACTGCTCAACGTCGAGACCAAGCTCGATTCGGAGCGGAATATCCTTTTTCGTCTCACTCCGAGCAGTGACCTCGCTCCAGACTCGCATCATGACCAGTTGGCGGATCGCAGCCTCGCGCCGCTGGGTCTGACCATCAAGAATAGCCTTGTTGACCTGATCTGCAACGGCTCGGCGTAGTCCGGGCTGTAGGAGCGCAGCTAGCGAAGGGTCTAAGCTGTCATGTGGAAACACGAGAAGCGTCATTGTCTTTTCGAGGTCGTCAAGATATCTCGGATCTTGTGAAGCACGAGGGCCAAGTTGGGACGTTGCGAAGTCTAGGGCTTGCGTAATATCACCAGCCTGACTCGCTGTACATTTTCTAATCAGCTCAACCAGTTGCAAACGCAGGACAGCAAAGTGAAGATCTGCATCCTCATCTAGTATCTGTTGTCCATGTTAGTCATGCATATTTCAGAGACATGGTCTCGAGTGAAATGTATAGAAATGGATGATGTGCTCATGACAAAGTGGTTGTTTCTCATCAATAGTCCGAAGACTATATGAGTGGTGCATGTAAAACTCTTGTTCTAATCATAGCGAATGGGACGAGGGAAATGGGTTGCGGGTTGGCTGCTTACAGATGGATCAAGGTCGTTCAGCTCGTCGATGGCAGCCTCAATGTCTCCTCTGTGGAGGAACGATTGTATTCTTTGCCTCGCCTGGATGTCCGACATGTCCTGTTGAGGCTGCAGGTTGGCTTCTGCAGAGAACCTTGCGGCCGCATTTGGATATCCGGCAACGGTGAGATAGTCTAGGATCAATGCATTGATGTCACTGCGCCTGTTAGTTTGAGTGCCTAGCGAATGCGCATGTGAAGAGATGTGATGATGGTCGGTCTCGTGTGGTTCAGAAAAAAGAAGATAAAATCTTTATCCGCATATATGTATTCTCGGAGAGATTCCCATTGATAATTCGTTACATCATTAAAGGAGACCGACAGTGGGCGAGGAGGGCACCGGGAGGGAAAGAGGCGGGAGCTTACCTTTTGGGGGTCTTCACGTCTTGGACATGTTGCGAGAACAGATGCAGAGGGGTCGTGGTCGACGTAGAGGATGTCTGGAAGAGGTCAGCATATGATTCAGGGACGTAAATAAGACATGCTCGAAGAAGCTCGGCATTTGTTGACGTACCATTTTGCAATCGCGAAGAAATGGCAGCTCGGAAGCTGCCAGTCACGATAGGCTGTGAAGAACGCTGTGTCCAGCGTTACATCGACCGCGCGTGACGTCCCAAGGAGAATATGTGCAGAGAGTCTACCACTTGAACCGGCAATGAAAGGTCGGCAGTGGTCGAGTCGATGCGATCTGCGTGCGGCTACCGAGAGACAAGCGGGCGCAGCTTGAGGATCGTGAGGAAGGAGAGATGGTGGTGTGGTCCAGCCGGCCCCGGTGCAAGAAAACTCGACGTCAGGACGCCGCAAGCAAAAGAGGAGCTTTGACCACTTGTGCCGAACGTCCTCGGGCAGAAAGCGGAGCCCCGGAGCTCACTCCAGCTAGCTCTAGGTAGCTCTGGTGGGATGACAGGTGCAACTCTGAGGGCCTGAGGCGGCGCTAACTTCCAGCGCACTTGCAGCAGGTTCAGGACCTGCTCGTGGAGTTGATGCAGTGCACTCGCTCTGGCGACAGTTGCAACCCAGCTTCAAGACATTCCGAGACTGCAGCGGTCATGTATATTATTGAGGACCGTGTCAAGTCATGGTCTCTCTCTCTAGAACACCATCTTGCCACAGTGATCGAACCTCCACAATTCGTTCTGGCCCAGGCCGCACCGTGTAAATCGTCTGCTTGCCTTGGCCCAGTGTCAGGAATAGCCGATGGGGCCACTTGCATTGTAAAATACTGCTCCTGCTAGATGCGGCGCCGGCCGAAGCCTGGCGCCGCCCGGCCTCCACCGGCTGGGCTGCCACTATCCTTGTGACAGTCCTCGAGACACGCGACACCCAGGCTGAAGTTCGCCAACGTCCGTGTCTGCTCACTCTCTGGACCATTCATCCTGTGGTCGCCACGACTTGGGACTCGCCCAGCCGCCGCCATGAACACTGGAATCAGCTCGCCAGCGGTCATGCTTGACAACCCGATGGACAGGGGCGACACCATCGCAAAGCGGGCGCACTACAGCCCTCCATGGGCTGACTTGAGCATTATCGGAGTGGCGGGGAGCTCCGGGTCTGGCAAGTCGACTCTGTCACACGCCATCGTGAGCAAGCTGAACCTGCCCTGGGTCGTCATCTTGTCCATGGTACGTAGGCGGCTGTGTCTGCAAAATAGAAACAATGCTGGTCCAGCAACGATCCGAACAGGATCCAAGGACAATAGGAGATGCCATACTAATGCTTGCTCTGTCAGGATTCGTACTACAAGCCATTGACCCCAGAACAGTCCAAGATGGCTTTCCTCAATGAGTACGACTTTGATTCTCCACAGGTCCGTTCCGCTGAACCGTGTCATCCACTAGCACAATAGTACTTACACAAAAATAGGCTATTGATTTCGATGCCCTGGTAGAAACACTGCGGAACTTGAAAGCTGGGTAAATGACACCGCTCTCCATAGTCTGGGCCGGCAGAGCTCTGACAATGACTGGTAGCAAACGAGCCGAGATCCCTCAGTACTCATTCGAAAAGCATGCACGCCTCGAGTCTACGATGTCCATCTATTCACCCCATGTTCTCGTGCTTGAGGGCATCTTTGCCCTCTACGACGAGCGTGTCATGGAACTTATGGATATGAAGGTTATATACAACGCTTCGCCATGTCGCCGCAACGATCGCTGATATTTGTCTTTAGTTGTATTGTGAGGCCGATATGGACACTTGCCTTTCTCGAAGAAGTATGTCCGCTAGGCACCTTCCACATGCTGCGAAATGCTGACCTTGACCCAGTTTTACGGGATGTCCAGGACCGCGGCCGAACAGTCGAGGGCTGCATCAAGCAGTGGTTTGGCTTCGTTAAGCCGAACTATGAAAAGGTAGGCCAGCGAATCCAGAAAACCCTCCGCGCCTGGCTCGACTGATATAACGTATAGTTTGTGCAACCGCAACGGAACAATGCCGGTTTGTATAGATACAAGCTCTCCCGAGAGTGCCTTTACGCTGACATTCCCACCAGACATTATCGTTCCCCGTGGTATTGAGAATGTGGTAGCAATGAGTACGACAAGTAGGCCGAGGTGTCCAGTATCAATGTGCACTAACATGTCTCATAGCCATGGTGACACAATACATCGAGCGCAAATTGGTGGAGAAGTCGACACACCATAGAGCGGCGCTGAAGACTCTCGAGACTGGCTACGATAACGAGCCTCTGTCGGACAAGGTGGTAATTCTGACCCCAACAACACAGCTCCGGGGCATGAACACCATCATCCAGGATATCGACACCTCAAGCGAGGACTTCATCTTCTATTTCGACAGGCTTACCAGTCTGCTCATTGAACTGTAAGCATTCTCACATCCCAGAACCGGAAATCACATTGAGGCTAACAGATGGTGCAAACAGATCTCTGAACAATGCGCACTTCGAGTCGAAGGTTGTAGTAACCTCCGCCGGCTACAAGTACAGGGGCCTTGTAGGCCAGGGAGAGGTTAGTGCCGTCATTGTGCTGCGTGGCGGTGCCACATTTGAGACTGGGCTTCGGCGAGTGATTCCCGATTGCCGGACTGGGCGGCTGCTCATCCAGTCGAACGTCCGCACGGGCGAGCCGGAGCTGCACTACTTGAAGCTGCCCGACAACATTGCGAAACACGATAGTGTGTTGCTGCTCGACGCGCAGATGTCCAGCGGCGGGTCAGCGCTCATGGCCGTGCAGGTGCTCGTGGACCATGGCGTACGGCAGGACCGCATCGTGGTTGTGACGTACTCGGCTGGCAGGGTCGGCATTCACCGGCTGACGAGGGTCTTCCCCGACGTGGCAGTCGTGGTCGGCAACCTAGTCGCCGATTTTGAAGATCGCTGGGTCGAGAAGCGCTACTTCCGCTGCTGAGGTTGCTTCTGTTTTGCTCGTGCATATCTGACCGAGGCTCGGCCGCCTAGATATAAAGCGAGAGCCATTACCATGAATCCCAGTCGCGAGATGACACGTCCATCACCGCGGGCTCTGTTGCCATGGCCCGGAAGACACAGTGGCCCACACAGACATTATGTCGGAATGGACATATCGTGACGTGTATACACTAAAGATGTGCGTGCGTACGTATGTACGTGTGTGCGTGCTGGTCTCCAACTCGGGCTCTCGGGATATTGTGCGGCTCGCCCCGCCGGAGCAAAACACGCATGCGTCGCTCCTGGTATCCATGGCTGATGTAACTCATGGCACGTGTCGTCTTTGCGGACACGAAGCACTCGACCGTGATGAAACCCAAAACTCCCGCCTCGTGGGGCAGGCAATGGCAACTTTAAGTCCCACCACCAGCCTCCGTCACCCGCAAAGGCAACCGGCAAGAAATGCAAAGGCAGCCAACCATCGACATCAACACTGGGATCTACGGATTTCTCCGTACTCCAACTTCAACTGCCGGCCTAGGCCCCGCACCACCCACTGGCTGCGCCATGTCACCCCCCTGGCACTCACCAGAAGCTCCCGCTGGCGGCCGGTTGCAACAAATCTGCTGGGGGCAGCGTGCGCTCTAATTGCAGCGAGGGCACAGGCAACCAAGCTTTTGGGGCTCGTGTTGCACCCAAAGACGGCAAATGACTGAACCCAACTACCCGCCTGGACGTCGTTTTCAGGCATCCCTCTAGTGCTGCAAATCTACTGCGACGGCGCACGGCACCAGGAGAGGGGGAGGGAAAGAGGACCTGTCGCCTGTCACTCTCGGACATATTCAAAGTCACTCGAGACATCGCCTGCATGCATGAGACAGCACCCTGGACCACAAGAAGACAATGGCCGCCCCCCAAGTCCCCTCGCGATGCAAGACGGAGTAACAACTGCCGCAGCGGCGCTGGCTAGGCCTTGCGAATAGACTCCGAGGTTGCAGGCGCCAATAGGGTTTGCATCGCTCGGCAGCGGCGCACCTTGGCGCGGCTGATCTGGTGGGGGTCCCAGACAAGCAGGCCTGTTTTGACTTCGGCAGTTCAAAAGACTCCTTTGGCCTACAACCGCTACACGCAGACACGCTCGCGACAAGTCGCCGTGTCTGGCACCAGAGGCCGTTGGCATTAGTACTCCATAAGGCTCGCGCAACGGAGGTGGGTGCGCTGAGGACAACAGCAGCGACTGGACGGCACAGGCGAGATAGGGGATGCAAAAACACGGGCCGATCACTGAGCAGGGCTCTTTTTCAGAGGCCCTTTTTTTCAGATGCAGCACGACCTCGCCACGGGAGAAATCCCCTTGAGCTCTCCCGACGATGGTCAAGTGCGGCGACGTCGCACGGCTTGCCTAGACTCTACCCAGCATGTTGCGTCATATGGTATCCACCAGGCCTGGACGGACACTTTCTTCGCCCACTGGTGGCCACCACCAGATCCTTTTTTTCCCATTGTTTACCAAGTATGGTTCGGGTGCCCTGCAAGACAAATACCACATCCTGCAGACGTCCCTCAGACTTGTCGGCCCGGCTCTACTTTTGCATAAAATCTCTCCGGCCGCCAACCGCACCTTGTCACATCCACGCAGACGCTGCTCGCTAGGTGCAAATAGGACCGAAAAGGCAGCCGACACGCGGGACAGCAAGTGGATCACCTCCGGAGCCATTCCGGGCAATCGTCCAACTTGCAGTCCGACCTCCAAGGATCCTACCTTTTAGAAAATCACATCTCGACCAAACACCCCTTTGTCGTCCATTTCTCTGCTGGGCGAAATCACGAATGTGAGCAACTAACTTCGCAACAAACGAACCACGACAGAAAAACAACAAGACAAACACAAAAGAGAATCCTTACAAACAGAAACAAACAGCCATGTCTCTCGATCACCGGACAACGATTGGGCTGGCGGCAGGCGTCACGTTCGTGGGCGTGCTGGCAATTGGCTTCATCGGAGTGTGCATCTGGGCTGGCCGGCGGCGAAGCAGAGTACACGCTCTCAAGGCGGAAGCGGCCGACATCGATAGGAGGATGGTCGACATGGAAGATGCCGAAATGGCTGCTACCTCGGTGCCGTTATCGAAGGGTTCGTCTACTGCTTCTTCCACAAACGCCGCGCAGGGTCCGCTTGAAGCCTCGCACGGGATGGCGACAACATCAAAAACACCCCCAGAGCGCTCCCATCATGGGCGGCAGCAGCAGCAGCAGCAGCAGCAGCAGCAAGAAAGCAGCAGCCCCCAAGTCGGCGAGACCAGCCGCCCGGCCAGAGACCAAGTCGACAGTGGCTGTTGAAAGGGGTCGCAAAAGAAAGAAAAAAACCGAACATCGAAACAATCCGTAACCAAATCCGCAAACAACCCACACGCAAAAACATGGAAACCTCCAAGCGATACCACACTGGCGCGTACTTGGCACAACAGACACCCATAGGGGGGGCTAGCAGCGGTCGTCGGTCTACACCGCCGCAGAGCAGATGCGGCTACGCCGTTTTTGGGGGGAAAATACCCTCTACATTCCCAGGGCTTTTTTCCCCCATTCCAACAGAGACTCTAGCCGCGACATCTGCTCTAGGCAAGGACCTCTGCCAAAATGGCCGAGCGACATCCCCCCTCTCCAGCTCAGACCGTGCTTCATGGTCCGAGCAAGCCACAAGGTCTTTATCACTCGATAAATCTCGGAAAGCACGCACTAGTTGCGCATCACTTCGGCCTGCACAAAAGAATAAATTGGGCAGACGGCTCGAACATTGCCTGGCATTCCTCCCCAAGATTCCAGATGTGGAACGGTTTCCTGCCTGGACGCCGCCGGAATGAACAATACAAAGTGCGGTGGCCGGTGGCTGGTGCTTCAAGCCTAATGTTTTTGCACCGGGCAAAGATCGCCAAATTCCGTTGAAGCCTTGCTTTCAATTCGACCCCCCCTCAGGTCTGTGCTGAAGCATCAACAAGTCTCGATAGCACTGAAAGTCCAAGGGACGTCGCTGTTCTAGGCTCTGCGCAGGAAACTCGGCTGTGTTCGCCTTGAGCTTCAAGAGAAAGGCGAGTTTCGGAATGTCGATACCTTAACAACTGAAAAAAAGACCTGCCGCCAACGGGGTCAGAGTATGTGGACAGACGCAGATTTGCAAGGCATAGCACGGTGCATTTTCTGATCATCTTTAAGACCTCGGCTCTCGAGACGGGTTTACACGAGACATGTCCAAGAAGCCGCATAGAGTGTGAGAGAAAGGTAGACGCGCATTGATAATCAGGGCCTTAAATAGACAGCTCATGACTGACGCCTAATCTATAAAATGCTAATAACATGATCAAAAGATCTTCGAGAATCTGGCTTGCATCTCAAAGATCGCAGACCGCACTTTCGACCAGCTCAATGCAAGACTACCTGTCAGTGACTCGGTTAAGGGGTATATCTGCCGACAAGCGAGCCTCCGCCGCCGCCGTTCCACCCACCCTTGAAGTCGGGCTCGCTCGTGATCACGTTGCCGCCCGCGAGACGTAGGGCAGCCCAACTGCCCTTGCCGCAAATACCAAAGGCCTGAAGGTTGGTCGGCGCTTGCTCGATCCAGTGTAGATGGTCTAGTTATGAGGGAACTCTTTGTCAGTATGATGTTGGTTGGGAGGGACACACCAGAGACACAATGTAGGACCAACTTACTCTGGCAGGCGAATTCTCCCGCACAGTTTTGATATCCCGGTCCGCTGAAGAATGCCCAAGAAGCAGAGGCGTAGGTATAGATGTTGGACCCGCCGTTGATGTAGTTCGAGAAGCCCATGCGGCAGCGCGTGTCGTTGGGTCCGCACCACGAGAAGTCTGGGTCGCCCCAACCAGTGACATTGGGGGTCCATGGCGCGGGCGGGGCTTGCTGCACGTTGTCACCCTGGTCGTAATTGGTCTCTGACTGCAGCAGTGAGATCATGACGTTGCTGGCTTTACGGAGGTTGAGCTGGTAGAGCCAGTAGTGCTCACTGCCCAGGGCGTGCAGCCATGTTCCTCTGGTCGACTCGACGAGAGCACCGCCTTTGGCGGCAATGTTTGAGCCAGAATCGTACGCCTCGGTGCCGTGGTCAGCAACCCAGTTCCACACATTCTCAACATAGGCGGATGAGCTGGTGGTGAAGTGCATTCCCAGGAAGGCAGCCTTGCACTCATTGCGGGCGTCTTTGCACTTGGAGTTGAGCGCATTGGCGCCGCGAGTGCCACCGATGGTGATGAGCGAGTTCCACAGGGCGACATCGCCGGGGTTGGAGCCGGCCATGTTGAACTGGATGAGGATCGCTCCGGGCATGACGTCGGAAATGGTAATGCGCATATCAGAGATTTGGGCAACGCCGACGTCGCCAGCGTTACCGACCTTGACGACAGGCCGAGGGTTGCTCTCGTCTTTGAACTTATCGCCGTTGCCTGTGATGGTGGACCAGGCCTCACCAACAATGCGAGAGCCTCTGGGAACAAGGAGAGTATCATCCACGCGATACTTACCAAAGGGGAAATAGGCGATCTTGTTGGTGCTGGCGGCAAGCTGCAGAATCTCGTTGAGGACCTTGGACTCGTCCTTGGTATTGTCTCCAAGAACTGTGCGGCCGCCGTTCTGGGCTGGGTCTTTGACGTTGATGAAGTCGGCAACGGTGTTGGCGGCATAGTTGGGAGCCGGCAGTACGGGATATTTTCCGCCAGGAGCAAGGGCAGGGGGCCTCGTGTTGGTTGTATATGTGTCTCCGTACACAGGGTTGCGGCCAACAGTGTTGCCATATGTGAAGGTGTCGACGTGGGCCCTGTTGTTGAGAATGGTGCCGCTGGGTCCTTCGGCAACATTGCTGCTGGACTGGGCATCCTTGTTGAGATTCTCGATGAGGAATGAAGGGTAAGTCGTGGTCTTCAAGGTAACGCCAGAGTTGATCGACCTCGCATCCACGAGCCCGATGTAGGGAGCGCCCGAAGTGCAGAGGACACCAGTGCCAACAGTCTCGAAAGTAGGGGCCAGGATGCTGATGGTGGCGCCATTGGTGATGAGCATGCCTACGGTGTTCTGGTAGAAGTAGATGGACTTGTACAGGGCCTGCTGGTGGCCGTCGTGCCATATACCATTCAGGCCACGCTCGAGTCGAACATCGGCCAGGGCCAAGGTTGATCCCCTGGTTAGCCTGATGCCGGTGTGTCCAGTGCTGCTGCCCGACACGGACGGGGACATTCTGATCTTGATATTTTGAAGCTGTGCGACTTGTGCGACTCCCCAGTGCAGCGCCGTAAACTCTTGACCTAATGGATCGCGGGTGTTAGGATCAGTTGTTTCATAGAGGATACAGATGTCGACCATGACGTACCTCCCTGGATATTGGTCGTGTCCAGAATCAGATTCTTCAATCCGACGGCGAAGGAGAGTTCTCCACGGCCATCAGTAATGGAAGGGTCCCGGCCTGTAGTTTTGTCAGTCAGACTTGAGTCTCGGTCAGTGGAGTCGGGTCGCAGGGGAATTTCGTACCATCAAGGAGAATCCGGTTGCCCGAGAAGCCGGCTGCGGCTTTGAGGACGGGTGGCTGTGAAAGTGTTAGCCCGAGTACGGAGAGATGGGTAGGGGTTTTTTCCCTTGACCTACGTTGGTGGCATCTCCCATGAGAATGGTGTCCGTGTTCATGAAGATTGTGCTGCTGATGGTGTATGTGCCGGGCGGGATGTAGACGACCTGGGAATGCCACGTTAGTACATTGTTATTATTTCAAAAAGCCATGTAAAAACCACAAATACACTATGAAAGCATCGAACATACTCTTGGCTGCGAGGCCAGCCATTCGCCGTGGCGCCTCACACCGCCGGTGCCCTCGTTGATGGCCCGCTGGATGCCCGCGGCATCGCCGGGCGCAACGGCCTTGTACACGGCGTACGAGAAGTCGCCGTCGAGGTCCGGGGCGAAGCCTCGCGCGTTGCCGGTGTGGTCCATGTTGGCGTACCAGAAGCTCGTCGACTGCCGCTTCTCCTCGTGGGAGACGGCATCGTGGCCGGCGACGGGCGAGGCAGTGGCGACGGCAGCCAGCAGCAGGCTGGCCGCAAGGGCAGTGAGTCTGACCATGGTTGTCTTGTTGCCCGTGGAAGATCCGATGCTTGATGCCAGGAATCCCGAGATGGTTGACGGAGAAGGTCCCTTGGTGTGTTGTCAATGTGCCGACGAAAGGGGCGGGAGCTGCTCGTTCTTATGCTCGAGCAAGGCGAGGCCGGGCTCTTTTGCTCGAGGTGCTGCTGATGCACTGTTCATGGCGTCATCCGATGGAAACGGCCCTTGCTGGTCCTGGTCGGCCATGCGCCGTGGTCGACGACTTCCCACGGGGACTGGAGTCTGGGCTTGCAAGCACGGTGAGGATCCATCTGCAACGAAGGAAGCGGCTGCTGGCCTGGATGGGCCTTTGCCAGTTGCGGCCAAGGGCGTCAGCATCGAGGGGGCATGCCCTGCTGGCGCCATCCAGCTGGCCGGGGGCCCGGGGTTCACTGCTGCCAATTTATTAGCGGATGTAGTAGCCTTGCAGACACCCGGACAAGCTGCGAGATCAAGCATCAGCTACGCTTACCTACGCCGCTCTCATGACAGCCCATGACGGTTTAGGCAGGCCGCCATGGCTCGTGCAGGGCTTCGCGCAGCTATACAGATCCATATCGCGGCCCGAATGACGCCGCCGCCCGCGCACGATCCCATGCAATCCCGTCTAAAAATAGCCGCCCCTCCTCTCCCCAGTGTAGGCTGTTCGGATAGCTAGCTCTACTATGTAATCACCATAGCCGGGTTGCCGGATATGGTACTCCGTATGGCGCCAGCAATATGTCTGGAGGATTCTCATGGAAATTGCACACTTCCCACGCAGGGGGAAAGGATTGAACTCTGCTTGCAATACCTGCCGAGGCACTCGATTCCCCTCTACTCGTGACTCGAATGGCAACGGTTGAGGGGCAACCAGGTGACCGAGATTGTGCCCTGTCGAAAATGACTTGCAGGGTGTGCCATTCAGCTGGCAGTATTTCTTCTTTGACGGATGGTACCGGACCCCTGTCAATAAAACACAACCCGCAAAGACATTGGCTGGATGTTTATTTCCATCCCTCCCTAATCGATTTTTACTCGGCTCATTTCACTTGCACCCTAGACCCAAAGGTGTCCAGGGTACTCCCTCGGGGTACTCCCCAGGGTACTACTACTCACGACATTAAGAACAGCCCAAAAGCTGTAGCCCGTGTATATAAATATGAAAACACCTATGGAACCAGTAGACGCCGGCTGCTATATGCACTCAACCGTAAAAGATTCTTTTTTCAAAAGTGGGCCAATTGATCCCCCAAGACATTGGTGTGTAGGACACAACAAGGAAAGTGAATAATAGACGCCAAAAGAATGAAAACACACATGGGGTCCGGCCGTCATGGGCGGCAATTTTTACTCATCTTCCTCGTCCTCCTCGGCAACCTGTTCAAGTCATGACACATTAGTTGTTGTCCACACGGCCGAGGAAATTACCATGGGGTCAGAAGCTTTTCTCAACTTACGTTGTCGTGGAAGTCGCGGCCCTCCTTGGTCGCGGTGATGACGCCAGCGCGAATGCAGAAGTCGCCAAAGTGCTCGCCTTCCTCGCGCTCGAGAGCGTACCGCTTGAGCAGGGGCTTCATGATGGCCAGGATCTCGTCCTCCTTGATGGACGAGCGG
This sequence comes from Microdochium nivale, assembly GCA_026745475.1. Lineage (NCBI taxonomy): Eukaryota > Fungi > Ascomycota > Sordariomycetes > Xylariales > Microdochiaceae > Microdochium > Microdochium nivale. The sequence goes on along the minus strand of JANTFD010000004.1, from coordinate 2,645,003 downwards.
TAGAGCTTGCTGAGCCGTTGGCCGTGGTAGCCGCCGCCGAGGTACATGTTGTACGCACCAAAGGCTTTGCCGACGAAGCCCACCTCGGCGAGCCAGGGCCGGGCGCAGCCGTTGGGGCAGCCCGTCATGCGCATGACAATCGACTCTTGCTTGAGGCCGTTCTCCTCGAGGCAGTCCTCGAGCTTGGAGATGAGCACGGGCAGGTACCGCTCCGACTCGGCCATGGCGAGACCGCACGTCGGGAAGGCCACGCAGGCAGACGAGCTCAGGCGGAGGGCAGAGAACTGGATGTTGTCGAGCTTCCACTTCTTCATGAGCTCCTTCATCTCGGCGAGATCGTCGTCCGCCACGTTGCTGAGGATCAGATGCTGATTGCCGGTCAAGCGGAATTCACCCTTGTGCACCTTGGCAATCTCGCGGAGGCCAGTCTTCATCTGGAACTCGGCAGTGTCCTCGATGCGGCCGTTCTCAATGAAGAAGGTGAAGTGGTTCAAGCCGTTCTCGTCCTTCTGCCAGCCGAAAGTGTCGACGTTGCTTTTGAACTGGAACGGGCGCTCCGCCTCGAATTTCTTGCCCCACAGGTCCTCGACCTTGCCGCGGAAGACATCCACGCCCATGTCGTCGATTGTGTACTTGAGACGAGCGTGCTTGCGGTTCGTACGGTCGCCAAAGTCTCTCTGAACAAGCATGATCTTCTCACAAGCAATGTGGGCGTCCCCAGCGGCCACGTAGCCGAACATTCGACCTGTCTGGGGGTAGGTCTTTTTGTTGTTGTGCGTGACACCCATACCACCACCAGCCAGGATGTTGAAACCGACAAGGTTGCCATCTTGACCCTTGATGGCGATCAAGCCAATATCATGGGCGTATACATCAGTGTCGTTGTGTGGCGGAATTGCGATGGTGATCTTGAACTTTCTGGGCAAGTACGTGGGACCATACAGAGGCTCAAAGTCCTGGATGGCGTTGCCGCCAACCTGTGTCTTCTTGTCGTCCTCATCAGTGAGCCAGATCTCGTGGTAGGCGTTGGTCGAGGGCAGCAGGTGGTCGCTGATAAGCTTGGACACATCCCACACCTGCTTCTGGTAGCCAGCCTCAGTAGGCAGCGAGCTGCACATGACATTTCGGTTTACGTCACCGCAGGCGGCGATGGTAGTCATGAGAGACTTGTTAATGGCCTGCATGGCTGGCTTGAGTTTGCTCTTGATGATACCGTGGAACTGGAACGTCTGTCTCGTCGTGAGTTTCATGGTCTCGTTGCCCAGAGCCGTGGCAATGTCGTCCATCTGGATCCACTGCTTGGGCGTCGAGATACCACCGGCAAGTCTGCACCGGATCATGAAAGAGTAGGCAGGCTCAAGGCCTTGAGCCTTGCGCTCGTCTCGTACATCACGGTCGTCTTGCATGTACGTGCCATGGAACTTGGTCAGCTGTTGGTCAGCAGCGGAAATGGCACCAGTCGTCGGGTCGTTGAGGCCCTCGAGAATGGTACCACGCAGATAGTTCGAGGCAAGCTTGATGTCCTCGTTTGTAATCGGCGGAGGCTCATCAGGAAGGCCCTCGACATTGTCTACACCAAGTGCTTGCCAGAGCTTCGACTCCCACTCAGAGTATCCAGTCTGGTACCCATCTGGGTCCTGGTCATCACCAAGTCCAGTGTCAGCAAGCTTCTTGCCACCAAAGGCGGTCAAGACCTTGTCCAAGTCCTTTGCAGGCTTGTTGTAGTACACTCTGTCCTCCTTGCGGGGCCAGTAGTGGCTGTCACCAAGGCCGAAGATGGAGTAGTTGACAGTGGCTAGGTCGAAATCGGTGCTGTCCTTGACTGCGTGCCAGAAAGAAAGGCCATTCTGAGGGAACTCGCCCTGGCCGGCAGTGGCTGTGATGAAGACAATGTTCTCTTCTATGGACAAGTCCTCGATAGGGTAATCCTCCATAGCCATGACGGTCGTCTTGAGACCCCTGGCACGACCACGGGTGCCTAGTCTTTTGGCAATGGACTGAGCATTGCCACCGTCCGAAGCAAAGAGGATGGTCAGGGGTGCGCCGAAGAGGCCCTCAAGGAGCTGGTTGTAGGCATCGCGCGCCTTGCGCTTCTGCTGCGCTCGGACCTCGGTGCCAAAGTCCTGAGCAAGCGAGGCGGCAAACTTGGGCTCACGGTTCATCAACTGCGTCAGGTGGTTGTCGCGAGCGAGGAAATCCTTGAGCTCCTTCTTGATGCGTTCAGAGTCGAGCGAAAACTTGGGCTCGTTCTTTGTGTCGTTCTCGGGGTTCCACCGGTACAGAGGCCAGTAGCCAAGATCGACGGCCTTCTTGGTCTCCTGAAGGACTGTCAGGGGGGAGTCGTTCTCGCCAAAGTAAGGCAGGTAGGCAAGGACGACGGAAGGACCCTCAAACTTATCGGCCTCGAGCATTGCCTGGAGGACCTGGGTGTATGAGCTGTAAACGGCAGTCGAAGCAACGTATGCGTTGCCGTAGTTCATGGCGTACAGCCCAATATCCTTCTTGCGCCTCGCGGCATCGGCAGCAGCACGCTCCGAGTATGGCGTCGAATCAATAATGAGCATGTTGACGTTCTCGCCGGAGGCTAGGACGTGGTGCACACCAGAGTTTCCAAGATCATAAGACCACGCATCCGAACCCACAAGCCAGAGCGACTCCTTGCGGAAGAGACCCTTGCTTGACAGAAGCTGACGGGCGATGGACGAGCCGTCGGTCTCAAGGCGCGCGATGACATCGTCAGCCAGTTCGCCAGCCTTGGCAGCATCCTCGGCGTTGGCAGCCCACTTGGCGAGCCAGTCCACCGGTGAGGAAGTGACAAAACTGCCTGAGCTGGCGGCGACCTTGACTTCCTTGACGAAACGTTCACGGTGCTCCTTGCGAGCGAGCAGAGAGCCAAATCCGAATTCGGGGCTAGCAGCGACAGTCTCGGTCAGGCCAGTGTTGCTCGACTTGAGGGCATTCGCCATGTAGACACGCTTGCCAAAGAGCTGGTCGAGAATCTTGGTGTAGGCAGTCTCAACCTTGGGCTGCTGAAGACCAGATTCGGGCGTTCCGGTCGGTACTGATGTCTTGCCAACCTCCAAGTTCTGCACCGGCTTCTCTGAAGAGAGGTTTTGGAAGATACCGCGGAGGGCTTGCTCGATGGTGTCGGATTCAATGTAGCCCAGCTGGTGACCAACAATGATCTCGACGCCGCCGGGACCGCTCTTGACTGAGGTGAGGACGTCGATCAAGACTGGACCCCACTTCGTGGTCTTCTTCGAAATTTGCTCGAGAACAGCAATCCTTTTGACGGTCTTGGGGATGGCGTCAAGAAGCTTAGCGCCGAGCCAGGGACGGTATAGCCTGGCGGTGATTATGCCTGCTTTGGCGTAAACGTCGGTAGACTTGGCCGCGTCGAGCGCCTGTGCGAAAAGTCCAACGTCCGAGCCGAAAACAAAAATGGCCTGTTCGGCAGTGGAAGGTCCTGACCATTCAAAGGGGCTGTACTCGCGGCCAGTAAGCTGCTTGACCTGGGCCCAGATTGCGGTGATGTAGTTGTAGATGTCCTCCGAGCTCAATTGAACAGCGGCAGCCTCGACGGTTGTGGCAGAAGAAACAACAGAAGCCGCGCCCGACTCGCTCTTCTCACTGCTCGACTTCTCGGACACCTGGGAGGACGCGACCTTCGAAGCAGCGCCCAGTACGGTCGAGTCGGCGAGATTCGTAACGGCTCCGCTGATGGCGACTTCGGGCTGCGCTGATGAGAGAACAAGCCGTCCGTCGTCGGCGTAGATGCCTCCATCCTGGGCAGAGCCGGCCTGGAAACGGCGGACGTCATCCAAGCTCAGGAGCTGACCAACGACCTCGTTACTCTCGGCGACAACAGGCCGGTCGTGCGATGAGCTATTGGCGTCGAAGAAATGGATAACACCCTTGCCCGACTTCGCAGCGAGGGCGTGGGCGGAGATGGCAATATCCTGCGCCTCCTGAACAGACTCAGACTGCAGGAAGGTCCATCCTGAGTTTCTGATGGCTGTTATCGCCGAATAGTCTGGCAGTTCTGAAGATCCCAAGGCAACGTGCAGCACGACTGGGTAGTTGGCAAGCTTGTAGAGGTGGGTGATGGAAGGGAGGAGGACGCTCGAGGTCGTGGTGACTGATGTTATGCGGCCGGAGCGGATGGGTGTGAAAACGGAGAGCAAGGGATCCGTGTTGTGCCTGACAGATTGGATCTACACAAGCATGTGTCAGAATGTGTCAGACGGCTCCTCAGCCCAGCACACAGAAGGCGCCCAGTAGAGAAGAAAGATGTGCTTACCTCTGGCAGACCATCTGCAGTCTTTGCAACTAGACCCTGTGTCTTGGCTGCGGCGTACTTCTTCAAGTGGCTCGAGAAGTCCGAATCCAGACCTCGAGCAGGCTGGACGGAAACGACGACATCGCTGGCGAGATACGCAACGCGCGCAACTGGAGTCAGGGACTAGGGTCAGCCATGACTACAATGCCGTGGTAGATGGACGAAGGCGGTGGTGGCGGGAGGATCGACTTACCTGCCTCGTAGGGCGTTGTTAGCTGGACGTCGGCGGCCGCCATGGTTGTGGATGCCGTTTGTTGTCTCGAGGAAGAGGCAGCGGCAGCGGCAGGGGAGGCGGAGACTTCTGGTTTTCCAAAGAGGAACGACATCGTGGGAGGCGTGGCCCGCAGCGGCGACTCGTGCTCTCAAGTAGTCTATGGCATCTGGGGGGTCCGGGGGCAAGGCCAAAAAAGACTGGGGACCAAGCAGGCAGACTAGACGGAGGTGGACAAGCGAGAGGTCGGCGGAGGGGTGGTGATGGCAGAGTGCTGCTTGCAAATGCCATGTGCGGTGCTCGATGCAGCATGGACGATGCCGCTGCCGGCCGGCGGCCCCGCCCAAAACATGTCTGTCGCCGCCGGCGGTGCCCCTCGACTCTTGATGGCCGCTCGATTGCGTGATGCGCAGCCAATGGACGGCCGCCTCTTAGCAACAGCCCGGCTGCGGAGTGGCCCGGAGAGCCCAGCGTGCAGACCTGCGCACCGGCCTTTGCAGACCCTGCGTCCCGGGACTCGGGAGGGCGCCCGGCAGAGGAAATGGCGCAACACCCGCAGCCCGGCACTCGTCTTCTACTCGTCTTCTGCATGGCGGGCATGCCCAAACCGGCCGCGGAGACAAACTCGGAGGGCCGGCTTTGCGCGACTATATTCCTCTGCGGCCTGGCCATTTCCGTCATCTGCTGGTTGCCGCACCGAGTCCCGCACACCAGTCTCTGCCAGTGTCTCTTCGAGTCATAGACTCGTGCTGTTACCACTGCGGCTGTCGCCATTTGAGACGCGAGGAGGACCGCCTATCGGCGTGTGCTGTTACTCGGCCCGGGGGCATCGGCTGTGCAGTTTTTTCTTGCATTCATTCTTCCACCTGACATGTTGACGTTCGGAAGCAGTTGCTTGCAGGCCGCCTCACCTGCCAGGTTCCCCCCCCCAGCGGGGTCCGGAGCAGTGCAGTCACGACCCCTGCGTGCGTGGCTCCCGCGCCGCAAACCCACCGCGCTGCAACGATACCGGCACCCGCTGTCCAGCAAGACGCCATCGTGGGGCGGCTTCCGACACCCGCATGGCGAGACGCTCTTAGTCGATGTCGTGATTTGGTGGCCTGTCGAGCCTGTAACCACAGCGGATGATCCCCGGCCCTGCTGCCGTACAGCACCGTGCAACCTGGTTGTGGGTTCTCCAGCACGAGTGGCGGCCGAAGCTTGAATGCCGACAAGACTGCGATACGTCCTCTAATTCACTGATCCGGACCATCATCATGTCTTCTCTGTCTTCTCGAGGGCCCGGGAGATCAAAACTCAGCTAGAGTGCCTCGCGAATTCCTTTCAATTAGAAAGAAGCATGTTTGAAAATCATGGTCATCCCAATGTCGGTTACAGGGCATATATCGGACGTATCCAGCGGGCCATGGCAATTTGAGAATTCCATGGCCAGCCGAAAGTTGCAATTGACTGAACATCCCGATGAAACGATTTTCTAATCTCCTCCGTATGGTCGGAGCCTCTACCCCGCCACGTTGACTTGGTATCGATAAGAGCTTATAAACCATGCTGAGTACTTCCATTGCCGCTAGGCTAGATTCGAAATGGTAGACTCTCACGATCCTGAAGTCAGATCAATTGGATGTTGCCGAGCTCCACTACTCCAGCTTGCAGCTGTTCGAGCCTGCCTTGCCTGTGACCCCTCCTCCACTGGGAACAATCGGAAAGCGCTGCGGCCAATCTCAGCACGGCTCCGAGCAACCTTGAAGCGACTGCAGATCATCCCACTTTGTTTCTGAAGCTCCAATCTTCCACACGCCTTCAGCTGCTCAAGTGGTCAAACATTGTAAATCGCCGTCAATATATTGCATCCAGCGGACAAAGGCAGAGCCCCCCGCCTAATGAGTTGCTCTGCTGCCAAGAACATCACTCTCCATCTCATCAGGATCAGCAGTACCAGGCGTGTCTACTCCCCACTAGCAATCGCGACCACCGCAACAAGGAATTTCGCAACACGCCAAACGCTACCAGGAGCTGTTGCTACAAGGCCGTCGTGGGGCACCTCGCTCCAGCCATCCAGCTCAATGTAAGTGGAATTGACATTTGTCTGTGAATCCTTGTATGTAGGGGGCTCTTCTGCCGGCAGAGTGGGTGCCTCTGACGATGATGACGATGATGTCACGGCTGCAAACTGCATGTGTCTAAATGGGGGAACGAGAACTTGCTTGTTCCGCACGACGAGCCCAAGCGGGCATGTCATTTCGCTCATTGTGGTGAGATTTCGAGCTCAGAGTCGCGTCCATGTATACAACAACAGCAGCAGCACTACTACTCCATTCGACACACGAAACAAACGGTAGTGACAAGATATAATGCATAGAGACCCGATCAGCAAAATATGAAATACATACTGATAGTGAGCACAATTGCAGAGCTACATACTCATCCTTCCTCCTCCACCACCGCCTCTCCTTCTGCACGACAGCAGCAGCACGCCGGAAAATGGCCTCAGCTGACAATCTGATCGAGCCCCCCGTGCCCACACCGGTCAACACGGCGGGCGACCTGGTCGAGGCCGCCAAGAGAGCCGCTGGCCGCCGGGCCGTCGAGGACTACCTGTCGCCAGACTTCCGGCACGTCGGCATCGGTAGCGGGAGCACGATAAAGTACGTCGTCGAGGCCATCGCCGACCTCCCCCGCGAAGTGACGGCCAAGATGAAGTTTGTGCCCACGGGCTCCCAGTCCCGTGCGCTGATCCGAGAGGCCCAGCTCACGGTGCTCGCCATTGACGACCTAGTCCTCGAGTTCAGCGAGGCCCGCGTGCCTGGGCAGCAGTACCTCGACGTGTGCTTCGACGGCGCCGACGAGGTCGACCCGGAGCTCAACTGCATCAAGGGCGGCGGCGCGTGCCACTACCAGGAGAAGCTTGTTGCAAAGTTCTCCAAGCAGTTTGTCTGCGTCGCCGACTACCGCAAGGAGGTGCCGCGCCTGCTCACGAGCTGGGTAGGGATCCCCATCGAGGTCCAGCCGCTCGCCACAGAGGCCGTGCGCCGCGAGCTGCTGCTCCTCGGGTCCAAGAAGCCCTTTGTCCGCTCGGGCCTGCCTGGCAAGGCCGGCTCCATCGTCACCGACAACGGCAACAACGTCATCGACGCACCCTTCCCGCCGCTGCTGCTCAGCAGCGAGGCCGACCAGATGGATCCTGCAAAGGGTCTGTGGACCGTCGACGCCCTCGCGTCGCGGATAAAGTCCATCACGGGCGTCCTGGAGGTTGGCGTGTTCTCGGGCCTCACAGGTCCCCAGGCGCTGCAGGAGGGCATGGGTGGCGAGAAGCCGGTAAAGGTGTACTTTGGCATGAAGGATGGCAGTGTCAAGACTCTGGGCTAATCAGGACCCGTACTGACCTTTAACACGAGAAAAAATATTAAGGGACACTCAGGCCTAATGGGGATTGTTATTAAGCCATGACCACAGCATCTCAGATGCCAACACCACCATTCCCTGTAAGCGAGCTCCCTGGACTTCATGACTTGTACACACACATAAAACGATTATGATTCATGAATTGCAACTTTCGAGCCGCGTCCGCATGACGGGCCCGAAAGTCTTATTACTACGTGATTTCGTCATCTTTCGACATGCTCAACAGAGGAAGTACTTTGTGACTATGAAGAAAGGTCATCTGCTCGTAATGCGCAAAGTGCGTCTCGGAATCGTGGTTAGACCCAATGCGGCGTATTGACCGAGTCTTCAGCATGAGCAGCCTTCTTGCTGGGTGTTCTGGGGCGTCGTCTTCACATCAATCACTTTTTTCGCGAGTTGGTCAGCTTCATGCACAGATATCCACACGGAGCGCACTATTCCGAAAGACTTACTCTGCGAGGTGACCTGGGACGCGGGGTCCGTCCCCTCCATGCCGGGCAGGGCCTGCGCTATCCTCCGGAAGAGGTTCTTGACGTTGTGGCCGAGCTTCGCGCTCGTCTCGACGAACATGAGGTCGTTCTTCTTGGCCTCGTCCTCGCCCTGCTGCGTCGTGACCTCGCGCTTGTCGTTCAGATCCGTCTTGTTGCCGACGAGCACGATGATGACGTCGTTTCCTCGCTCCGCCCGCACGTCGTCGATCCATTTCCGGGTGTTCTGGAAGGACTTGGCATCTGTGTGTGTAATTTGTCAGATTGGGGGCAATTCTGCACGCTGCTCCTGCTTTGACAGAGTAAAGGGGGTCGTACTGAAATGTCGTATACGACCACGGCGACGCTCGAGTCTCGAATATAACTAGGAATCAGACTCCGGAATCGCTCCTGGCCGGCGGTATCCCACAGCTGCAGTCGCACAGTCCGGTCCTCAAGGTACATGGTCTATCCGTTTTGCGGGCGTCTCGGTCAGTGCTCCTGTCCTCTCAGGTCTTTAAGCGGGTGGACTATGTTGCCGGAACTTGCCTTGGATAAGAAGTCGATGCCAATTGTAGCCTGGTACATGTTGTCGAATGAGTCGTACATGAACCGTGTGATTAAGGACGTCTTGCCGACTGCAATTCGAGTCAAAAACCGTCAGCCATCATTGCCCGAAAGTCGTGCCGAAGATATGGTGGGACCAGAGAAGGCGAGCGTGCCGACATAGGCTGAGCTGAGCTGGGCGCGGGAACTGCCTTACCGCTTTGTTCGCCCAAGAAGACCAGCCTGGTTTGTGGGCTGTCAGCATACTGGAGGGTCGTCGTGGGGAGTCGAGGCCACACTGTGGCGTGGCTACACACTTGAACTTCTTGAGCGGGTTGTTGTACGACCCAGCTGCCTGTGCCATGTTTGCGGTTGCGACGGGCACGCGGACGAGGTATGTTCAAGACGGCTTCGTTCGGCGGCGGGATCGGAGGGTGGTGCGGCGAAGGGGGGGTCGTCGCAGGGCGCGTCAGGTAAGATTGTTGCTAACAGATGGTCGTGTGCTTCGGGAGAGGATAAGACGGTGGGAATAGATTTGCCAGTGCCACGGGGACAAGCAGGTAGTTGATGCGGTGGCGATCGGCCCCTTTCCGCTAGGTGATAGGGCGGAGCATGGAGAGTAGAGTTACCCTATTGTAGCCTCAGTCATGGGCCAGGGCTTGAGTCGCCGCTACCGCTACCGCCGCCGCCGCCCCAGATTCCAGGCCACCTCACCCACCACCCGGAGGCCCCGGCCTGTGACAGAGCAGCTTGGAAGCTTTTGCTGCTGCAAAGTGACATGCACTTCTAATATCAGGGTGTTGCCAGCTCATTGACAGTAACAAGACATGATCCCGTCCGTCGTCCAGCCGTCTGCGTGGTTTATTCTGTGCTCAAAGACTTGCAGTTCTCGGCGCATTCGTGGCTGGCCGAGCCCAGCAGGCGGAGAGGACCCCTTTGGGGTTTGCAGCGAGCGGGTTCAATCTTCTCCACACCTGCCGCTGGCACATCCCATGGATATTGCAGCATCCCCTTCTTATCGGCTTATCTTGCCCTTGGCCAGCCAAAAAAAAATCGATCTTCCACCACGGCAGGCCACGACTCCCCCCACTCTGGCCGTGCATCCTCCTCGACGTTTGATAGTTGTGTCCTGCCATTGATTGTTTTCGGCAGCACCGTGGTTCACAGCCGAGCTCCTATTCTGTTCCCCCGATTGTTCCCCCCCAAGACAGAAACATTGGGCCACAGTTACTTCGCCGAAGAAGCATCAGGGCAATCGCGAAAAGCATGCCGGTTATCAAACCTGCCGCCGGCCCGACCGCCGCTCCAGGGTCCTACAAGCAGCCCTCGAGAAAAGGCAAGAAGGCGTGGAGAAAGAATGTCGACGTGACCGAGATTGAACAAGGTCTCGACGAGCTCAACGAGGAAATCATCAAGGGGTACGTGCACGGAAGCAGAAACACGCATTCGCCAACCACCCCCGTTCCTCGATTCCTGGAATTCCTGGGCTAACTCCCATCTCTTGTTGCTACCTAACAGTGGTGTCGTTGCCGAGCGCCCGGCAGACGAACTCTTCACTCTCGACGTTGTCGGCGATGCTGCCATCACCAAGAAGCACCCGCGGAAGAGCTCGAAACCGCTCAAGGCCGACGAAATCATCGCGGCCCGGTCCGTCGTGCCCGCCGTGCCGCAGCGCAAGCGGGCTGGCGGCAAGACGACCGACGGCATCCTGCCCGCCAAGCGCCAGAGGACCGAGTACGTCACCCAGAAGGAGCTCACGAGGCTGCGGAGCGTCGCGGACGGCCACCACGAATCGCCCATTGAGATCTCAGAGGACACGTTCGACCCCTGGACCGTCGCGGCGGCAGCGCCCGTCGCCGCCGTCGTCGTCGAGCAAGGAGATGCAGTGGCCGTGGTCCACGACACGCGGAACGACCAGAGGAAGGCGCCAAAGACAATCACACAGAAGCCGCTGACTCTGGCGGCCAGCGGCAAGGCGATCCCAGCCGTCGCCAAGCCCGGCGGCGGCTACAGCTACAACCCCAAGTTCGAGGACTACGAGGCGCGGTACAAGGTCGAGGCGGACAAGGCCGTCGCGGCCGAGGAGAAGCGCCTGGCCGAGGAGGAGGCCGAGCGCCTCCGGGCGGAGGCTGTCGCCAAATCTGCTGCCGAGGCTGAGGCCGCCGAGGCGCGAGCCGAGCTCTCCGAGTGGGACGAGGACTCGGAGTGGGAGGGCGTGCAGAGCAGCGGCGAGGAGCTCCAGGGCAGCAAGAAGCGACCCGAGCGCAAGACGCCGGTGCAGAGGAACCGCATTAAGCGGAGAAAGGCCGAGGAAGGACGCGTCAAGCACGAGGCCAGGGAAAAGCTAAAGAAGGTGCAGGCCGAGCGCATTAGGGAGATCGCCGCGCAAGTCGCCGAACAGGACTTGTCGCTGGTCCTTGCCGGGAGCGGCGACGACAGCGATGGCAGCATAGAGGACGGCACAGACGACGTCCTCCGCAAGAAACAGCTGGGCAAGTACAGGCTGCCGGAGAAGGACCTCGAGCTGGTACTCCCGGACGAGCTGCAAGACTCCCTGAGGCTGCTCAAGCCCGAGGGCAACCTGCTGAAGGATCGCTACCGCAGCATGATGGTCAGAGGAAGAGTCGAGGCTCGCAGGCGGAGGCCATACAGAAAGCAGGCCCGCACGACACGCATAGAGAAGTGGAGCTACAAGGACTTCAGCATTTAACATCATCGCTCTCAATTCTATAAAGCAAGCAGCAAAGAAAGATAATATGCATGACACATCTTTCACTCTCCAATTCGTGCATTATCAAGCCAAATTTCCCATGTTTTGCAAGTTGTCAAATTTCGTGCAGTCATGTCTAAAACTTAAATATCACATAATTTTGGAAATCCGTCTTCGTCATGTCGTGCGGGTAGATGCTGGCCCACTGTCGTACCCATGGCTTGATTATCGACGTATAATGAGCATAACCTTGGACACCTCGAACACTTCTCCTCTATTGTGGGCACCTACTGCTCCTGTTCCTGTCTTCGTGTTTGCTAACTTTCCGCCTCTACCAAGCGCTAGATGGACCCCATCTTAGTTGTTCAAGTAGTTGCGGATAGCGCCCTGTAGCCGAGTGGCGCCGTCGCCAAGGGCGGCCGTCAGGGTATCCAGATCGTCGCCCGCGGTTATGCCAAACTTGCGCACAAAGTCCTTGGCTGCGGTCTCAAGGTCGCCATAATCTTCTGCGCCCTCCTCATCCTCACCGCGTCCGAAGTATGCGTTGGACGAGATCGATGTAGCTCCCTCGAAGCCCTGGAGCCGGTTCTTGGCCTCCGACTGGGCATTAGCGTCGAAGGTGCCGCGCCCAAAGAACTCATCAGACGAGATGCCCTTTTGCATGCCGAACTTGTCCCTGGCCGTTCGATCCAATTCTTCTGTGAACAAGAGAAGAGTCAGTCATGTGGTCATGTAGTACGTAGCTACGCAACATGAAACTTCCGCGAACCACTTACCCTGTTGAGTGGCCTTCACAGGACCCACGGAACCGAAGCCGCCAGCATTCCTCTTGGCTGCTGGGGCAGCCTTTGACCCTCCAACCTGTCCAAAGCCCAACCGACCGACACCCATGCCAAGCCTCTCAACCTCAGCTGCCGACTTTTCGCGAGAGTGACCAGAGGCGCGGGGGCTTATGGGTGAGGGCGAGATGACATTCGAAGCCTCGCCCTTTGTTGGGGCGGCAATCTTTTTGGCATCCACAACCTCAGCCTCGGGATCGTAACCAAGCTTCTCGATGCGCTCAGCCTCCTCCTTGGCTTTCCTCTCGGCCTCGTCAAAGTCAATGACATCGCCTGTAACCTTCTTGGCTCCAAGCTTTGTGGTCGTCTTCTTGGCGCCCAACACATTCGTCTTACGAGGTCCAGCGGTGCCTGACTTTCTCAGGGCTGCAGATGTGGTGACTCGGCTCGCAGCGGGCTTGGTCTCGCTGGCAGAGTCCGACTTGGCTAGTGGCGACGCTGACCGCGCAATGTTCGAGCCAGCGCTCAGAAGAGGAGATGCAGTGCGTCCAACTACCGGGGGTGTGCTGGTCCTTGAGATGGGCGGTGTGGGCTTCTTGATTGACGGCTTGTCCCACGACGAGAAAAAGTCGTCCTTGTCGTCGCTCGCAGGGGTCGAAGCTCCATCGGCGCCGTCGGTAACAATGTCGGTTACAATGACTTCTTCCGGGTATCTATACAAGTTTGTGAGATAAGTGTGCCGAAGCAAGCGCACTACTGGCTGGTGGATAACATACTCGAGTGCGTCACGGGCAGCACGTTTCTTTAGCTCCTCCTTGTACTTTGTCGCCGTAGCTGACTGGTACTTGGTCTTGGAATCCTTGCTGGCCAGGGCAGCGCTTCCTCCATTGGCGCGGAAGAACTTGGTGGCGGACTCATTGCCGCCAACCTTCATGACTCGGAGCTGATCCCATTGCCACTCTAAAAGACAGGCAGTCAGTGGATGTTGCCAGCGCGTGTGATAGACGGGATTTTCGAGAGACTATGAGCAAGTGATGACGTACGATCGAGGTTTGTAGAGCGAACGAAGGAAATATGGACACCGAGGTTTCGGTGGTTCGAGGAGCAGTCTAGACAGAGGTAAATGCCGAAAGGGACGGAGGTCCAAGTCGGGTGCTTTGAGCCGCAATCAAAGCATATCTAGAGAGTCGTAATTTGGCCCAGTTAGCTGGGTGTACATCTCATGTGTGCCAATTGGCCTCGGCCATCCTTCTGCTCGGATAGGGGCTTTGGCTTTTCTCGGAGGGCCTTCGGTTGAAAATCCGGGGCGGGGCGCGGGCTGACCTTGTTTGCTTGCTTTGTCTTGAGCTTCTCGAAGATTTTCTGAGACTGCTGCTTGGACGCAAGCACACTCATCGTGGCAGTTGGGAGTCCGGCGGAAGGACCCTTGGTGATGCCGGAGGCGGAGGTGATGGACGAAGTAGTGGGGTAGAGAGGCGGCCCTGGCTTGAGTATTAGTGAGCGCTGCGTCTCGAGGTTGCTCGCTAGTATGCGAGTCTTCGGGGGGTTCTCGCTCGGGGCGACGTACTGGAAGAACTGGACTGGCGTGCTCGTGTGCTCAGGATTGCGACAGGAGAGGCGGTGATGTACGGGGAGCAAGGAGTTGCCGACTGCCTCAGGAGTACGGCCAGATTTCGTTATGGGTCGGACTCCCTTTGCTGCCCAGTCGGATCCAGGAATGCCACACGTATCGAGGTACCAGGGTGGGTCCACAGCACATGTCCCCACTACGAGCCAAACACAGTCTAGCGCTGTCGTGTTCGAGAGCTCCAAAGCTTGCCCAGGTGGGAGCCACGGCATTCCAATGTCTAGCCCTGCATATAACCTTGCAAGAAGCTCTTGGAGAAGCTCTCGCTGCATCACCCAAGCCCGATGCCGCCCCGCGATCACAGTCTTTGGCAGATCGCCAGACGCCTCCAACTCAACTCAACTCGGAGCGTCCAGCCCAAAGCTTGACAAGTTTGCATACACCTGGAGACGCCTCAGGCAACACTGGCAACAATGACCAGGCTCCTTCTTCGCCCATTGGGCCAGGCCACCCTGGTTCCGCACTTGCGCCAGGTCGCGGCCTCATGCCGGACCTATGCAACAACCAGTCCCGGCAAGCCGAGCTCGACGCCCGGCCCAAAACGCCGGGCCGTGACGCCCTTTAACGACGACGGCCATGTGCCCTGGGGCCAGCTATCGGCTAGCGAAAAGACCGGGAGGGCGACTCAGCAGTCTTTCAACTTTGGCATGGTCCTCGTGGGAATCGTCATGACGGGCGGCGTGGGCTACCTCCTTTTCACCGAAGTCTTCTCGCCGGAGAGCAAGACTGCGTACTTTAGTAGAGCCGTTGACAGGATAAAGAGAGATGGTGACTGCATCGGGCTGCTGGGAGACCCAAAGAAGATCACGGCGCACGGCGAGGAAACTAGCAACAAGTGGCGCCGGGCAAGACCGATAGCGTATGCGCTTCTCTTTGCTGCTTTTTCCATTACGAATTCTCGGGCAGACGGGAGAGCTAACTTGTTCAATACAGATCAACGCTGAAAACTGATCCCCAGGGCAACCAGCATCTTCAGATGCACTTCTATGTCCACGGGCCGCTTAACAGCGGCACCGTGAATGTGCACCTGGTCAAGCGCCCCAATCATGACGAGTTTGAGTACAGATACTTCTTTGTAGACGTCAAGGGTCACCAGAGAATATACCTGGAGAATGCCGGCACCAAAAGTGCAACTGGCGAAAAGAGGTTCAAGCTCTTTGGTGTCAGCTGGAGCTAGTGCTGGTCGGCGAGCATCCGTGAAGAAAGGCTCGACACTTAAAACCGCACCCCAGCCATGAGAGCGCACGCGCATCGGGTGGCGTGTTTGAACCTTACTGGATTAGCCTTGCGGTTGAAGTAACGTCTGGTGTGCGCTGCTCTCGTATATAGCACCTGGTTGATTCAGTTTGTACATTACGTGTATTCTTCATCTTATGTTGGCATTTTCAGGCGTCTAAGCTTCAGGATTGGGATGGCCGATCCTGGCATCGGTGTTGGCAGATTGAAAAGACATTTCCTATGGAGAAGACAAAATTTGTAGCAGTTTCATGACCATTGTGTTTAAACCAAAACATAATGTCTCGTTCTGATCACGTACTATGCTTCTTAGGTGTATATATCTAAAATTCAATGAATTCTAGACTAGCGAGAGGCTAGTCTAGAGCATCGGGGGCAGGGAGACTGAAAAAAATACAGGTCGTAGAGGACTTTTGCTCGCAGTCAGAATGATTTAACGAAAATGATTGCAAGAGTCACTGCTCGGTCAGCCCGTTCGGCTCTTTTGTTTCGCTTCAGGTGGAATCAGGATTCTGTTACTAATTGATCTGATTTTTGAGGGTGAAATCATATTTATCCCTTTCTCCAGAAAAAATAATCAAATAAAAATAATCAAAAATCAAAAGCTGATGGCCAGAACTACGCTCAAATCAGGAGAGGCAAACACGTGTATATCACAAGCATACTTTGCGGCACTTCGACTTAGCGGCGATACTCCCTTCGAGTATTTATTCTCAGCGCCTTTGGAGTCATGAAGCAAGCAGTAGATCGCATAGCAGCACGTTCGTGACGGCGATCATAGCCCTTAATCACCCAGCTAGAAAACACCACCCCACCGACGCAAAGCCAGCTCCCTCCACGGCAACGCCAATTCGTCTAGGACGAGAGAGCGTCCGGCCCGGCGCATGACTTCGCCAGTGTGGATTCCCACCTTACACCTGATGTCCCCTTATATTTAGCGAGGCAGACGAGGCAACTGGCCACAATAAGTCTCAAAGAAGGCGGCACTCCTCCCGGCTCCTAACTTACAGGTTCCCCAGGGGAGGGGGGAAGCAGCATAATTTTCTTTCCAAACACCTCCTCTCACCCCTTGTTGCTGCGGCCCTCGTCTTGTACGCCCTCGCTGAAACACCACGCGGCATCTATCTCACAGGACAAGGTCGAGAAGGGCCGTGTGTCTGAGACACGGGACTGGCAGAGCAAACGTTACCCCTTCCCCCTCCTGAAAGAAGAAGGAGAAGACTAGGAAGACGAATAAGAAGAAAAAGAAGCCGCGTAGAAAAGAGGATGTAAGAATTGTTCAGGCGCGGGCATAGTGGCTGCCGGCTGCCGAGCCGGGGGAATAAGTATCTACCTCGAAGGTACCTACGGCAGTCCCTGCTGCGGCAATTGTGATAGAAGCAACAGCAGACATCTCACACTGCTACAGGATGGTTCCTGGTTACACGGCTTTTCGTGTGTCACGCGTGACCCCGCGGAATGGGCCGACTTCGCCATCGTCTCCTCACCAAGAGCGTTTCTTCCCGGGGGTGGAATGATGGAAAGGGAGGATAGAGAGAGAGAGAGAGGCGAGGGGCGGCGAGGGGCGTTGTCTTTGAGCAGGTGCCTTCTGCGCAAAAAAGGGGGTAGGCGTGGCGGACTGACCGGTGGCTGGCCATGTCCGGAATCGGGTTGCGCGGACGTGGGGGAGTAAAGATAGATGGCCTTGTAGATGCCAGAGTTTCGACATTCGACCCCGTCGCTCACCGATCCGGTCAAGCAGGAGGTTGTACTAGGCTACAGTTGCTCGTTCGAAATGTATGAGATGTAGGCACGCCAAGTAGGCAAGTAGTCAAAATGGCCGTGATGCGTCTCTCTGCGTTGTCAGTCACGGGCGTCACTAGCCTCGTTTCATCTCAGCACTGGTTAGGTGAAAAATGGTTCGCGTAAAAGACTCTTTGCATCGCTCGTGAGAAATCTTATAGCGAGGTCAGCCCAAGAGAACGGGCACTTTGCCTGAGTCTTAAGGCGCAACTCCGGACTATGTACCCGTCACTCTCACCGGTCTGTCAGGCTGATGCTACTTTACGATGGTTATGATGACCACAGAAGCGATATAAATAAACCACACCATCAAGAACTTACAATGCTGGCGGCACATGACAAATGATCACAGCTAATGCTTACGCCATCACGATAGGAAAAATGCTGCTTCGGGCTTCAGACACGGCTTGTAAGCAGGATGCCTTGCATAGTCCGGTCTCAGCAGCCCACGTATTCTCTGCATGGCTTCCTCCAGAAGCACATAGGCTTAATGGAGGCCTTAGGTTGAGGAGGCAAGCAGGCAACGGAAACGGAGCGCCCGTTCGTATCTGCACGTAGGGGACATAAAACAGCTTGGCGGCTTCGCTCTACTCCCCTTAACTCGTCGGGCCCGAACAGGCATGCAGTGTGGCTGCTGCTTCAGAAAACGGTCCAGGATGAAGCTTGCGCAAAGCTTGTGCAAAGGTTCCTGTCCTTTTTTACTGCGCGAGTAGGAAGGAAGTCCCGGGTGCAGAATCCGCCGGGCTGTCAGATGACCACGTCTGTTCTTGCTCACATGCAGCCCAGTCAGTGACTGATCCTAGGTTGACCGAGGAGGTGTGCTGGGAGATGTGACGAAGCTGCCGACCGAGATCATGTATATCTTACCAAATTGCTGGTCGCGTGAACCTTCGTCCCACGGCCATGTATCTATGGAGAAGGACACTAGGCACTGCCATCGTGACCCAAAAAATATGTGCTTGGAAAGGCTCAAGTATGAGCTTCCGCGCCGTCCGAGAATACAGTGGGGCTGTTGGGTGAGCCTCGAACTGATGCGCCTTGTAAAAGTACCACATCTTGATGAGGACGGAGCAGTGCTTGCAAGATCGCCAAGAGTACGTAACACGAGGACCAGGACTGGTTGTACTACCCATAAAAAGACTTCCAACCGTAGCATATGCAGGAGCTTAACGACCCATGGACATTCCAGTTAAGGTGTGACAGTGTCTTGGAGCTTTCATTGGCGAGAGAGCAGGCCTGTTTGTTCTCGTCTCTTCCTGCTAGGCATGGATCGGACTGTCTGCTTTGTGATACCGGAAAGTCGATGCCGGGCAATGGAAGAGAAAAGATTCCCGATCTGAGGTTCACGATGACGTTGACCATCTTGTATTACTGAGACGTGTAGAAAGTGAAATTATATGAGATCGTCTCTCTTACTACCCTCATGAGACGTCGTTTGGATGGTCTTTTTAGGCGTGAAGCTATTTTCTGCGTCAGTGCCATGGCGCGCGCATCTCTTACATGAGGCCGCTGTTGTTGTTGAGTCTAGAATGAACAGAGTCAATCGGATTTAGGTAGAGATGAAATTTTCTGGGATATCGAGATATTCTTCGTACGGACGAGATCGAAAAGTGGCATTGTCTATAATGGTTCGTTGCATGACAACGAGAAAGGCTTTATGGTAACCAGTGGTGTCCTGACCAAATAAGAACAAGACAGAATGGCCGCTGAAGCAGCTGTGTATGATTTATGGTCTCACCAGAATACACTACTGATTAACAAACCCTGTAGAAAATTTATGTTTTATGAATCCAGTCACGAAGGCAGTCATCATCGATTGAAAATTTATGCCAACGCTCTAAGAGCAGATAATTTTTTTGATATAATGTATCAAACCTTTGAATCTGTCTTAAGCGCATCCTTTGCGACACTGCGTCTTGCTTATATTTGTATACCATCAAATCGGCCTCCAGGTCCTTACCTGGATGCTGCGTGCTGAGTGAATGTCGACAGATGCTATTCGCGCAAAGGGCCGCAGCTTTTCTTGGAATACCCAGCACGAAGACTGCCGAAATAGCAGCGACCTATTTTTGTGAGCCATCTGTATTTGGTCCCATGCTGCCACATCCCAACAAAGATCAACAAATGTGGGCAGAGACCGTTGCTTGCTAGACTGCGTGGTGGATCTGGCCGACAAAGAAGTACAACAATGTAAGCCTTCCATACGCAATCAGGTGATGAGCTCTGGTCCGCAATGAACCTCAACGTACTGGTATAGCCATCAGCCTCGTGTAGTACGGAGATAGAATGCACATGCGGCATCATCTTGGATGGTAACACAAGCCAGGGCTGGTTGCATGCTGACATGGGAGTCGTTTTCGTCTGGATTAAACTATCGGGAATATTCGGTCATCTTGTTGCAAGTCTGGAAGGAGTCATGGAATCGATAGGGCCGACCCTGGCAACCGTGATCTGTGCAGAGCGGCCGCAGCTGGCGGTGAGCAATGGAGCCGCTTGTGCAGATCGTGGTCAGCGAATGACAGGCAGGTAAAATACAATATTCGCTTGTCAAGACCTTGCAAGAAAGTATGTGCTTGAGCCAACCCTGCACGAGACTGGCTGGCCTTCATGTCTTCGCCGAACGCCATGGCGATGAAAGTATGCTTCCAAGGATCAAGGCAATCAGGCAGATGGTGCGCGAGTGGGCTCGAAATACCACAGCTCTGCCCATGGCAATGTTGGCCGGCAGGCGGGAAGAGCAAAAAATCATCTAATGGAGCAAGGATAAGCTTTAGAGGATAGCCAACCGTTAGAAGGGTACTGGTAGTGTTTCTTTGTCCTTCGAGTTCAGGGGCTGTGAGCTGTCGCGTGAGAGGTTCGAGCATCAGAGACCAGGTCCTCTGCAGAGCTGGGAGAATCTCGTATGACACCAGGTCAACGAGCTGGTTTGGCTGTTGAATTTGAGCTGCTCATCCGCTTGCACGCTCGAGCGCTGCGCAGCTGGGCTTGGGCCTTGACACAGACGTGCACTTGGGAGATGAAGAATCACAGGAAGAGAGAGTGGGATATGGTACAGCTCGAGGTACATTTGCCTGATGGGTGCAACGGGCTTGCAGACTTGCAGGCCCGATGGCAGGCGCAATATTGCTCTGAGCTCCTTCCCGAGCGGTGAACCCTTCTCGAATGGCTGGAGGCATGCCTTACTGCCAACCTGGCAGGCAGCATTGGCCATTCCATCAATCTCATCAAAGCGGCAAAAATCAACGAATCCTCGTCCGCAGTAATCTCAGGTTTCCTGTTGCCTAGACCGACAACGAGCCACGGATCCCTCTCCCTTCAGCATATTGTCTACGACTGCCAGACCGCGACACCTTTGAGCTCACTGCAGGATGCCGAGTGCTGCAAGGCGGATCACCGAGGCCGTGCCTGAAAATTGTCGAACCGGATGGTCTCAATCATTGCTTGGTCGCACAGCATTCTTGAAACCGCCCAAGGACTGCACCATTGATATTGGCATGACAGGGCGCTGCTCAGTTGGCACTGCCGTGCTACACTGCTTGCCTCGCCCGGATCATGGTCGGGTCATGGACTCAGTGTGCAGAGCCTCACATCGCTGTCGCTGCAGGCTGCTTAGAAGCATATGCAGGTTTTCCAAGGTTTTGCCTCATGTCGGCCGAGTCTGCCTGGACGATGGTAGGGAGGTGCCCAAATCATCACTAAGCCTTGAACCAAACCCTCTTGCAGACATGAATGATCCATACTTAGCTGATAACACTGGCAAACTATCCATCGAATCTTCCTCCATATCCAAAGAACATTCCATGCCGTGCTGCGAACGGTGCTGCGAACTGCTATCGTATTACATTGCACGGGATCTTGATTGCAGGACCATCGTTGGTGGGCCGGACACGTAATATGGGCAGGGAGCAGTTCAGCATCTTCAAGATGCACCTTCCGGGATAGTCATGGTGTCACGTCAAGCCTACATGATGTGGGCCATGCGTCGCTCAGACCCGAAAGTCTATCCACGGCAACAACAACAAAAACTACAACAACGGGGTGGTGCTAGGACCAGCTAGCGTCGCGCACTCCGGAAGCAGGGCGGAGAGACTCCTTGGAAACCTACAGCCAGCTGCTCAGACACACATGCAGCCCGCTCTAGCTGAGCTTAGACACGAGGTCTCGTGCCGGATATTCAGCACCGCCAAGTATGCCAGTTCGTTCCGGACAGTCTCATCACTCTCGGGACAGTTCAACACAAAAGAACCCTTTCTGGCAAGTAGCACTAACACGTGGCATCCTGGTCAGTTCCTGCAGGTCATCACATTTGACACAGATAGACTGTATACCGCTAGTTACGTCTCCCTACCGGATTATGATTCAGGGTGGCCTCCTGGTAGCGGACTCCAGCACTCTGGACGCCTTGCTGACAACGGATCCCAGCCGTGGCATCATGTCCAGCTCTGGAATGCTGTGGACCTGGCTGCTCGTCTATATGGCGTCAGTCACACACGATGTGCAACACTACGGCTGATGGTGAGCTCCCTGGCTTTCAAGATGATCTCGGCGCAACTCCAGATTTCTTATGAGCAGAGACTGTGTGGAGTATGCATGCTTCAACTCTATGCCACGAGGATGCCTTGCACCAAATACGGGGTCCGTGCCCTGGTTGTCGGTCGACAACCTCTTTCAGTGGCTGTCCATGACTCCAGGTGCGTAATAATCATAATCCAGGGCTGAGTGGCTGCGAGCCTTTGAAACCCTCGCTTGCTTCATCGTTCACCAGCGAATGGACGTCTAGATGGAGGTGGAGGTGAGCACGTAATCGGCCCTGCTCAGACCTCTAAGCTCGTAGCACCTGGACGATCGATGTATGATCCGCAGTATCTACTTGATCGAAGCGAGGAGTTTCTTAAGCAAAAATACAGAGCCAACCCAGGACATACAAGAATGGAAGCGAACGCGCGTCAATGGCTACGAAAATATGCTTCGAACACAACTCAGAGTACTGAGCAAGCGAAATCAGTCCACGAGCAAGGGTTGGAACCATCCGTGAAAACATGCTACTTTAGTCAGTATCCTGGGGTACAAAGAGAAAATAAAACGGTCTGTGCTGACCTTGGTATCCCTGCGTTGCCCTCACGAGGGCCTTTGGCACGTGGCCGTGGGCTCGGAAGCTGACGTTTGGTAAGTTGAGCTGTTCGCCTAGTCGCACCAGGTTGGGGCAGACGACGTTCTGATGAAGCAAGTGGAACTTTCTCGGCTCCGGCTCCTCGCGGCCGTGCGCCTTGCCTTGCCAGGCCGGGATCAGGATCCGGCGCGCCACGCCTGGATACAGGACTGGCTCCCAGCCGCCTCGACAGGGACCAGGCCATCATGGATTCGGCCCACTCGTTGCTGCCGGCACGGGTGGAGATGTTAGGGCCGACTTGCTCGTCATCATGTCCTGCAGTAAGCCGAAATCCAGTCCATATTCAGCCAAGACATTGGAGCGGAGCTACTATCCGCTCCGGGTCTCACGTTTCCTGAATCTTCCACCCCGGCGAATCAGATACAAGCCGGTGGCTTGCGTAGGAAGACTTGGGAGGATCAGTCGAGATGACACTGGCGCTCTCGACACGAGTGACCCCTACGATCTGTCAGAAAGCCTGCAGCTCAAGTGTCGAGCCACTAGAGCCCGCCACGTTAAAGTTTCTTTGTGTTTTTGTCAAGAACTCGAGGCCGCTCCACTTCTCCGAGTTTATATGCCTTGGTTACACACTCACCGATGGTCTAACGTGGTACCGTGAACATCACAGCCAGCAATCATAGCGCTGTCTCCGAGACTAGCAGTATGCTTCATGATAGCCGCTGGAGTAGGGCCGATACTCTTCACAGGAGGCATACTGCCGGCTCTAAAAGATTTGAGGCTTGGACACACCAGATCATGTAGCTGAACGGGATCGGCTGGCTACTCCAGACGGCGCCAATTCTTGTCAAACCAGGCCCGGCTAACTTCCCCGGCGCTTGGCTGCCGTGCCGGCGTAGCTCGAAACACATAGCAGAAGAACTGTCAAAGACTAGCGTAGAGCGAGCCTAGCATGGTAGCAAATCCAATTTTGTTGCTACATTTCGGCCAAGAACGAGTGTGCGGAGGGCGTCGCTTCATGGAACGGAAGGGGGGTATTGTTGGCTCGTTGACCTTGGAGGCCCCTGCGGGACATGCACTGTTGTTCCTGCGATCTCGGAGGAACTTCTCCCAAAGCAGTATCATCGTCTGTAAGATGCGCTTCCGACATACCTACATACCGTACCCACTCTCAAGCATGAGGCGAAACCGGGGGTCAACGATGACCGATGAAGATATTTCCTAACCGCCTAGAGTCAAAGTGCCGTCGCCGTCGCCAGCCTAGTGTAAAAATAACCTAGAAGAATGTTTGCATGGGTTTGCGGCCTACCGAAGACGACGCGTCACTCCGATTCTCTTTCGCTGGGGGTGGGCGTTTCGAGAATTCACTCAGGCTGGTACGGGAGGGAGCATCGTCGTCTTCGTCAAGTTGATTCTGTATGAAAGTATAAAGAGTGTGGTGGTTTTGGGGTTTTTGGCGTTGTGTGTGCCACCTAAGTCTTGTGGAATATTGATTAGGCTCTTCCCACATTGTGTGTAGGCCGCTTCACTTTGACTGCTCGGTCGCTGTCATTCTTCTTCGTCTTTTATATTATCCTGCTTCCAAAATTTGGCACATCAGTCTCTTGCATCTGGCAGCCTCTCGCTAGTTGCTTGGACAGATCTTCACCACCAAGAGCTCTATTTCTCAAGGTACATATATATTCTTGTTTGTCGTTTCCGTTGTTCAGTGCTTACATGCTTTCTGTCGGAATTCCCCGTCTTTTTCTATCGTGCCTGGGACTCTCTCTAAGTTCATACTGCCCGGACCTTTTGACCCTCTTGCACGACGTACAACCAACCGCACACGGCGCACTCATTCCACCCCTAAACTGGGCTGTTGGGAACAGGCGTGGGATGTCCCTTTGTTCTGCATAGCACAAAGTCGTCACTGCTGTTGGGAGCTCTTTTTCCTTCACAGGTACCTTATACACACACCCTTTTCGTTGCTCTTCTTGTTGGACCACTTACAACCCCCTCCTCCGGCAGGTGGAATATGTCGGTAGTCTTCATGGTTTCTTTTTTGCTTTAGACATTGGCTCGATTGGATGTGGCGAAGCAACAGGAGCTGCCCGGGCGAAACACTCATGACAGCCCCGGAATGTTGGGTCACCGAAGACGAAAAGTCTTCTATTGTCGATGCCACCTGTTCGCGCTGCTGCCACTGGCCCAGCTGCAGAGCCCTACCCCTTGAAACCAAACATCGATGCTTCGAGCCGAGTGGCGAATCTGTCCGCCTGTGGACGGGGTACGTGTGTCGTCGTCTTCTTACTCCCCCTTCTCTTCCCCATCACTCGGCCTTTATCTGCCCCCCTCGGGCATCATCAGGCCTAGATTCCCCAAAGAGAAGACTGGCTAGAGAGATAAATTCGTCCGGAGTGTGGCCGAAGAAAGTCAGTTTTGATTATTCACGTGTAGTCCTCTCAGCCTTTAGGACCTGCATCCCTCTCGCTTTTCCTTGGGCACTTATACACAAAACACACGCCCTCCTTTCTACCACACCCTCCCTCTGGTATCTTTCTGCGGGCATACTTTTACCTGGACGAAAGTCCCCTTTGATCTGACCTTCGCCATCCACACACACACACACAGAGAGAGAGAGAGAGAGAGAGAGTGATCGCTCCACACATAAGGAGCCAACACAAACTATCCATCTGACATTCTTGTTAGCGACTAGATGGGAGAAGAATAGAGTTGATCTACCCGCGATCCTTCCTGGTCTGTCCCCCCTATTTTTTCACTTTACGAACACAAAGGAGCACAGCAGTGGACCGGAGCAACAACACTAGCAACAATAACGGCACCAAGCATCAAGGTAAGAAACGCCTCGGCTCCGATCAGAGTGTCATCTGTCTACTTGCCCTCATTTCTTTGCCAGTTGGGGGAAAGAACAGAAAAAGGGGTCTTAACTCAAAGGGAATGACATGAGAATTCCCCCGTTATCTGTCAAGAGTTAGCACTACTAACAGACCACAAGAGCGGCCCTGATTCACAGCGCGACTGTGTATATAAGGCGAGCCGACCCCGGGTCGTACTTTGTCCTCCTCGCCGCAGTAATCATCACAGCCGCTATTCGCCAGGGCCCAGCATACCCCATCCAGATCGTGAGTGGCCCTCCTGTTTTCTGAGCCCCTGGCGGCCTAAGGAGACGTAAATGTGGGTAGATGCCTTACACTAATTCATCGATCAGACATTCTCGTACTTTCAGCCTCGAAATCGGGCACTTCTTCTCGAGCCTGTCTGCTGCCAACGCCGCGTACGCGGGTATCAGCAGACCGCTCTGGAAGCCTCCAGATAGCAAGCAAGCGCGCGAGCCAGGGGCAGAGCAGGCATCACGGAAGTGCTCATCCGAGCGCCTCTAAGCTTCTTCAAAGCAAACACAAGCCCCAGCAATCGAAGCCCGACGAAACCCAGTCTCCGTCCATCGGAAGTAGCAAAACTACTGGGAAGGACAATCAGCCTTACGAGAAGCGAAAACCGGAGCGAAGAGGTTTCAACTGCAACGAAAACAAGTGCCAGTTGTTTCCAAGGCTGTGGATGCTCCAAAAAACCGCTGTGCAGCCAGTGTGATATCAACCGGGGTAAGTCGAATGCATTTTGGCCCAATCGGAAGACTTTCAAGCATAGTGGCCACCGGGACTGGCGTGGACGACAAGCGGCGGCCAGTGGTGCATAGCCAACGCACACGGACTCCATGCAACCCCATCTACCGGCTCGGGAAGGGTGCATTGTTGTCGGGCTGGTCCCTTGGGCCGGTGACATCCCTTGCCCAGCATGCGGCCCGACACTGGGGTCTGGCCGGAAGCTCGACATAGGTTGCCGTTGCGAAGACATTACGACACCGCCCTAGTTACGAAAAAGACATAGGCTGACCGTATGAAAGCACTCCCCATAACAGAACCCTGTGAGAGTAAACCAGCCAGCTACATTATCGACCGGTCTAAGGTGCATACGGCGTCGAGCTCAATAAGACTGGGGGGGTCGACGACGACGACAACGACGACGACGACGAAAAGACGGCATCATTGTCGGTCAGTGCTGTGCCCGCGCCAATTTTGGCAATCGAAACCAGCAAGGCAATCAGCCACGACCTCGTCACCGCTAGATCTCTCGAATTTGTGAGGGTACGGCCTCGTCGGACAGCTGCATACAAAAGCCACCACATTGCCGACTGTGGCCAGGCTGTAGAAGATTCAGATAAAAGCACCGTGGCCGCTCGAGAGTTCTGAGAAAGCGACAAGCCCTGCTGTAAGTCGGCCTCGAAACTGAGAAGACGCCTTTTCGAGGAACTCTCTGCCTGCAGACACGCTCCGTTGACCCCCCGCCTCCCCACTGCCCTGTTAGGTGACGGGCAAGGCCCCTGCGGATCGAGTATTGAAACTGACGAATAGGTGTCGAAGCCGACAGAAGGCCCAGATCTTGTGCCCTTGTGTTGCAGCCGGAACGCAACAGCCCTGCACAACTTCGCCCACCCCTGCTCGCCTTGTTGTAGTACAGTACAGGCAGGCGTCGGGCTCTGTCAATGCTCCCAAGTATGAATCAGCCACTCACCTCCAAGGTACGAAATCTCTATGTCCCCTTCCCCTCCACCCTTCTTGTGTCTCGTCTCCAGGCTTCTCTCTCGACACCTGTGCTCGCGGCGGGACTGTTTCTCTGGTCCCAGCTGTCTGGGACCGGACAGCTCCGCAAGACCATTTATTACCGGGGCTCTGGGGCCTGCAGGCCGGACCTGGATGATCGACGCCGACACTACTACGGCTGCGCCGCAACGCAGGCGCCAGTGGAGTTATCGAAAGTGTAAAGCTCCGGGCCGTCCTGGGCACGCTTGACAAGGCCGAGCCTCACGAGACCCTGCTCGGGAGACACGGGGAGCTCGACTCGACCAGATCCGGCAGCGGGCTGCAAGTTTGGCTGCAGCGAGAAGCACAATCGTGCTGGCCTGTGGGAATGACTGAAACGGGGCTGGTCGTCCAAAAGGTGAGTCTCGAGGAGAATGGAGTTTTCTTATGATGTGCGTGCACTTATTTGCACTTGCACCTGCAATTGCACCTACCTGCACGGCGATCCAAGCACTCGTCACTTTCCGACGTCTCCACTTTCCTGTCTCGTCACTGCCCGCTCGCTCCTTCCTGCCCTTCCCACGCTCCATCATACGATGCAAGTGCACAGGCGTATTCCGCTCTCGATATTGCACCAGTGGACTATCATCATACCAAGTCTGATCTCGGTCGGACCTCAACCCTCGAGGCCTCACTCTTTGGTTCTCGTGTCTCGACCTTCTCCGGTCTCTCAGTTGAGCGGCTGCCCTCCCCAAACTCTACCCATGTCGTCCAGCAAGCAATCCTGGCCGGCTCATTGAGCAGGGGTATGGCGAGGCTCTAGACGCCCTCAACCGCCAATCTCAGGAAGTCACCGCCTTCACCGAGTCCATTGCCTGGCCTGGGAGCACGTCAATCAAGCTCTATCCCAGCGCGTGGCAGAGCCTGGCCAGCTTCCACCGGTCCTCGGGCGCCTCTCGATGGTGGCCTCTCGATGGTGGCCTCTCGATGGTGGCCTCTCGATGGTGACGGCACCCGTCCTCCCCTTCCACTCGATCATGCAGCCAGTCAGACTTCTTGCGCACAACGTCCCGAGCAAGACCTTGGCTGCAGCCTCTTTTCGTGTTACACGAGCCATGCACGACGTGCTCTGTAGCGTCATCTCAGGCTGCACTGGCGCGCACCTGGACAGTGCTTCTTCCGCCATAGACGACCCCGGCCGGGCCGCAGCATTACGTCCCATTCTCACACGCTATGCTCGTGCCTTCACCCCTCAATTTACTCGAGTCCCAGACTCCCAGCCCACAGAGGCCCAGTGGTTTTCTCCTCCGTTGCTGGCGGCACTCTTTGCTGGGAGGCAGCACAATGCCCCAGCGCGCTTGGCATGTCCAGACAAGCACACATGAGCCACTACTTATCCCAGACGCCGAGTCCCTCTCCGTGTCCAAAGATCACAGCGTGGAACCCAAGAGAGCTCAAGATACGAGTAGTCTTTCAAGCCCTCGCAGAAGAGACTAACACGCGTTTGCCATGCTTCGCAGACTACTCTTTCCAGTCCTCGCTGCAACCACCCAGAGCCTGCATGCCACGTCGAATCCTCGGGACTGCTTCCCGGATCTTGCAGCGAAACTTCGAAAAGCCCCCTAGGATCGTCCGCAGCGGCAGCTTGCACGGGCCTCGGCATGAGGCTGATACTTCGCCTCGGGTAATGAATACTGATATTTGATGTCGTGGCACACAGCAGGACTTCGAGCCTACAGCAGTTTCCTGCGTCGGGCTGGAATACCTGGAATTACCGACTCCAATCGATACGCGGTACGTTGTCTTTGTTCGACTCGACTAAATGCCTTCTCTTCTTGTCTTGGTTGTGTGACACTCCTCCTGGGACCTTGCTCGTGGCTCTACCCAACTTATTTCAATCCGCCCTCGAAGCCATTCGATGGCACATGGCAACATGCCTCAAGTTATGATGATGGTTTCAAAATCACGCATGGTATCAATGCGGGCGGCCACACAGAGCCCAGGCTCGTGCCCTCTCCGTGCGGTGGCAAGCGCGCCGCGCTGACTGACTATCACCTCAACTATGCCCGTTTCGTGAGACCCTTTCGCTGCCAGTACAGGCGCGCCGGCTATACCTGCATCACGGTACCTTAACGTGTGTTGTAGTGTCTGTTACTAGAAGCCCCCCGGATCACGCGATACTAGCGGGAGCTGGGTTCGAGAAGCACCGCAAGACAGTCGTACTAACAAGACGCATCAAACACAGATATCCGCACGAGCATCAACCACTTGCGTCCCTCTTGGTTGACAACACATCTCAATCCTCGTCGGTCTTCGGCGGTTTCCCAGCACCTCTCCTGAACACTTCTGCAGGCTACCATTCCGACGTGTCTTCATTCTACACGCCAAATACCCACATCTACTCAAATCTGGAGCCAAGAAACAGACACAGCGGATTAGAGTACGTGACAAGCTTTGTGTGCATACCTACTTGCCTTTCTGACGCGCTGATTATACTCGCAGCAACAGCACATCTTCCACGCCCATGAATCATGTACACCGAACTACCGTTCTGCCAAATCTACCATACAGCACGCGCGATCTCTACTCCCGTGCCGTTCCATCATATCCCGGAAGGATCGACCACGTCAGCAGATCGGCCTCGACCACCACGCCACTAAGAAGACATCCATTGTCACCGACCCCGAGTCCAAGCATGAGCTTCACCAGTCCCAGCAGCAGAATGGAGACCACACCTTTTTCGACAGGGCAGCCCACGAGCGTGCCACCGCTTCTGCCACTGTCAATGAATGGCAGATTGTGCTATGCAGATACTGCCAGTACCCCTTTAAATCTCGACATTCAGGGGGCCATCGACAAGGGCTTTTTCTACTCCGAGGGAGACTGGACATGTTATCGGCGCAACTACTTTGCTTGTGTATGCGCATACAATTACTCGCCTATGCTGCAAACCGCCATACAATTCACACCAGCCGGATCATCACAGACCTACACGGTATTTGGCTTCGCCATGTCCATCTCTGCCGTCGTGGCCGAGAGTGACTCCCAACAAATCGACCTTGTGCAGCATACTCCGAAGCGGGACAAAGGGCCCGTGTCGAAACCAGAAAAGGTGCGACTGGAGCCCAAGCCGGCGCCGGCGTTGGGTCTCTACGGCACAGATCCCCATGCTCGAATGTTTGAAGGGGGATACATTGCCAACAATCGCGGCAATTTTCCCACGGACCACACGTTTGAAAGAATCCAGTTCAAGCAAGCTACGGCCAACAATGGGAAACGGCGGGCAGCACAGCAGTACTATCACTTAGTGATTGAGCTGTACGGTGACGTGGGAAATCAAAGTGCGGATCCTTTCATCAAGGTTGCACAGCGAAAATCAGCCAAGATGATTGTGCGTGGACGGTCACCAGGCCATTACCAGCAAGACAGACGTGGCAGTACGGGCAGTGGGGGAGGCAGTGCGAGCGGTATGGGAGGATTCGGCGGCCATCAGATGCTCGGCAGTGAGTACGGCTCAGGACCAACCTCTCTTCTGCCAAGCACGTATGGCAGCGGCGGGTATGACCCGCGGCCTTCTGGGCACTTTTCTTCAACCAGGCACTCAGAGATACATCGTGACACAGCGCTTACCGACGACTCAAAGCTGATTCCGGAGCCCAAAGACTACCAATACTTTCCCGGTGCAATATATGAAGGTGCAACAGACTCGACTCAGCATAGGGTCGAGATGTTCACTCATCGCAACGACCATGCTGACCACATGGTGTCGTCTCGACACCCTGGAAACGGCGATGGCTTGAGAGTCAAGCATGAGTACGATGGGCATCCGTCGACGCTTTACAATCCTGGAGCGGCTTACTATCCTGGAAACTGCCAGCGATTTGAGGGCAGGTCCAGCTCGTCTGGATACTACCCAACCATTTCTCCACAGTCTGGATGAAGTCGAGGTTTTATTGAGTGAAGACGGAAGCTCTACAAGAACTGGCCCCTTGTCCACGGAGGCGCAGGCAGATCGGGAAATATGAAGAAGTCAGCAGGGGGACGCACACGGGTCAGGACTACCCGACACGCTAAAGACAATTTTCATTTTCATTTTCTCTCTTTGGCAATCATGAGTGGTCTTGGCAAGGGAAAGCTGAACCAGGGCGTCAAGGGAGTTTTCATTATTATTGTGAGCCCAGGTGCTTGGTCGGTTCAGGTTGGGTCATGTTTGGCTGGGTGGGTACGTCTACTTGAGTGGCATCGCCTAGAAGCAGCTCGCACGCGCTGGTTCGCAATCAGACATGCTACAGTCACGTACATCAAGGACGAGCGGAGAAGATCTTTTCAGGAGTATTTGCTGCTTTCTTTGATCTATAGATACCGATTTGTGTTTTGCTAGTTAATTTAGGCCGGAAACACCCTCTTGCAGAAAATGGTTGCAAGTTCCAAAACATGGGTTTTGCTGTTTAGTCGCAGTCAGCATCAACCCCAACGTGTCCCACAGTAGCAAATCAGGGACAGAAGGGCCTATGAAGGCGCCACGTAGGCACTCAAAGGAGAAGACGGGATCTGGATCGGGCAACCGATGCAGCTGCTCCAGCTCTTGAGAGCCAACGTTAGAAGCTTATGAAGCGACTCTAGGCCCGCGCTAAGCGTAATGTGGGTTAGGTCCTCCCCAGCGGGCAAATGTTCCGAGGACCACTTTTGAGACCACTCGCTCTAGCGGGCTGGGAATAATGTCAGTTAGTCATCGAAGGGCCTGAGGCTTGCCATCTGCAGGAAGAGACCACAGAAAACTTAGAGGCGTCAACTCCCCAATATAATCCAAGGGTTCGTGTTTTCCACAGCAGCAAAGAGGTCAGTCGCTGAGCACATGTTGAAGGGCAAAGTGACCGTCGGCGTTGGTCTAAATATGACTAGATGCGCAACTCTGCTAGCAGCAGACATACAACAGCTTATGGTCAGGTACCATACGCAAGGCATTGATGTAGTGTTTGGATGTTTCTGAGATTCTTGGTTGTGATCTCTATACGAAGTCAAGTTGATATACAAAATATATGCTCGCTTGGAACATGCAACAACCGAAGCTGGAGCTCGCAGGGTATTGCCCACAATTACGCTCTCCTTCATCATCCATCCGACCCGTCCTTCCCCACTTTCACCGCTCACAGCTTGGCAATGAACTTGGAGCCCTTGGTGAGAGCCGCGTGGGCGTCATTTACAAATTCGTCAACGACAGACTTGGCGGTCTTGTTGTCGTTTACGAGAGCTGCAACCTTGCCCATGAGGTAGGGGCGGAACGAGTCCATGACGTCGTCAGCATCCTCGCCCTCCTTGAGCTCAACGCCAGTGCCGGAGACGTCTCCAGACATGATCTTCTCGAGATCCGCCTCGTAGGGTAGCGTTCCCTTGGCGGTCAGCTCCTTGAGCTCCTTCTGGCGGTTCTCGTCCCAGTTGACAATGTAAGGGTTCTTGCGAACTCTCAGGGGTCTGCCGGTGAAAATGAGAGTGCGGATGGTGTCGTCAAAGCTGGCAGTGCGGACAGCCTCCTTGTGGCCCTCGGGGGCACCGGCCTCCTCTACGAGGATGAAGCGGGTGCCGACCCAGACGGCGTCGGCGCCCATCATGAGGGACGCAGCAAGAAGGTTGCCATCGGCAATGCCGCCAGCGGCGATGATGGGGATTTGCTTGCCAGTGAGAGGGCTCATTTGGCCCTTTGCGATCTGGACACAGGCAGGGATCAGGATGGTGGTGGGGACGTCACCAGTGTGACCACCACCCTCACCACCCTGCGCGCAGATGAGATCGGCGCCAACGTCAATGGCCTTCTGGACGTGCTTGGGGTGGCCGACCATGTTCATGTAGAAGATGCCGTGCTTGTGAAGCCTGTCAACAACGGCCTTAGGGGGAACACCGACGGCGGAGACGAAGAGTTTGGCGCCGGATTCGATGACAACGTCGATGAGCTGGTCGAGCTTGCCCTTGGTGTAGTCGTAGCTGAAGTGGAGCAGGAGGTTTTAGCTAAGCGCGCTTTGTCCTGAGCGTGCACCGCGGCCAGCGGTAAACTTGGGGACTTACTTTGTCTTTCTGGCGTTGCCGCCGACCTGGGGCAGCAGCAGGTCGATGCCGAAGGGGGCGCTCTTGTCGGTGAGATATGACTTGAGCTCGTCAATCTGCTCCTTGAGCATCTCGGGGCTGTAGGACATGCCACCAATGACACCGAGACCGCCTGCGTTGGTGACAGCGGCAGCGAGCTTGGGGCCGGCGGCTTGGTTCATGCCAGCAAGCATGATGGGGTGGTTGATTTTGAAGAGGTCGGTGACGACGGTCCGGATCTTCTCTGCACAGACGCTCGCATGTCAGTTGGTGGTCGAGAATCGGCGTCGCGGATGGGGGAAACTCACGTGGTGACGCCATCTTGATGGAGGTTCGTTGTGGACTTGGTGGGACTTGGAAAGGAGGCTGGTGAGAAATGCGACAGGTTTCCAGAGGGCAAGTCGGTCAGGAGGGATGGAGGGAGACGAGAAAGCGCGATGAGCGAGGATAAGGCAGAGTTATACGGCAAGTGGAGGCGGCGGGTGGAGGTGGCAGGTGACAAAAGGGCAGGAAGAGAGTTGGAGAGGCAGGCGAGGCAGGCAAGGCAAGGCCCGCTGCGAGCGCTGGGCCGAGGCATCCACTGCTGTGGGGCCACCCGCGGCACCTCGCGTTCGACTCGCTCTACTCCGGACTCCGCCCTCTGCCCATCGTCCCTGGAGTCTGGGGTCTCTACGCTCCCCGGTGTTGCATCCAACATCCCCTTCCGCACTCGTCTTGCGAGTCCGATGCCGAGTCACCCTCCACCGCGGCAACACAAGTGGCTTGCTTGCACGTGCGCCGCCCTCAGCCTGTCATGCCATGTCGTACAGTCAGCACGCGTTCCAGACAGGGCACGACAATACGAATTATGGCCAGCCACTGTCGGCTTCCAACATGATGACCGCGGAAACCACCGCGCTCAAGAGCAATGGGGCTTTCGAGCGGGGACATGCCTGGTTCAGAGTTCCTGGGGGAAATGTTTGGAGGCGGTGGAGCGTCTGGGCTGTCACATGCTCACAGGGGGCATCCTCGCTCGGGGACCGGGACTTGGCTTCATCCACAGGCCGATCATACTGCATCGTTAGCCTGATCCCTTGGTCAGCTACTGTGCAGTTACCCTTTCGCATATAGTATGTACCGAGCACTTGGTTCACTGCCGAGCCGAGAGTCCTTCCACAAGACCCCCCTGAAGCCCCAGACGACACTTGCCAAATACATGCGAGCTGGTCAGGTATGGCCTTTGACAATAGACAGCGCCAAGGACGAGATCATCAGCGTCCTGGTTCTACTGCCGCGGGGACTCGCTACCCTGTAAGAGCGTTTGCAAGCACGGGTACCCCACTAGGGCCGAATCGGCAGCGGGCTGACGTGAAATGGCCGGCAATTTCAACAACGGCGCCCGGCAGCAAGGCAGTTGATCCCATGGCCTCTCTTGCTCGCTTCAGATCCTGCACCAACGAGGTTCAAGTGGCCCCTCCATGGCTCTACGTGCTGGTCTGTGGCGGCGCCAATTGAGCCAGATCAACAGCACGTTCCGCCACGCTCCAACTTCTGCGCTTTGCCGCAGCTCGGCTGCCCAGGCACGCCTGCACCCACGAGCCATGGAACAGCCCTTCTCGGCCAGTTCCAGCAGGCACCGCTGTGGCTGCGCGGAGCCCCGAGATGCCAAGCGCACAGCGTACGTCGCGCTCGGGAGTAACATGGGAGACCGAGTTGCCATGATCGACCAGGCGTGCCAGGAGATGGACGCGCGGGGCATCAGGGTCAAACGGACGAGCGGCCTGTGGGAGACTGAGCCAATGTATGTACTCGACCAGGACAGGTTCGTCAACGGTGTGTGCGAGGTGCGTAGAGAGCCTCATATAGCCAAGCGTTACCTGTCGTTCCGTAGCCTCTAATGCCGAGTCTTCCTGTGCAGGTTGAGACACAGCTTGAGCCTCTACAACTCTTGGACCAGCTCCAGGAGATAGAAAATAGCATGGGCCGACACAAGCTTATAGACAAAGGCCCACGCAACATCGACCTTGACATCCTACTGTACGAGAACGAGACTGTCGATCACGAGAGGCTCAAGATCCCACATGTCGGCATTGCCGAACGCGAGTTCGTGCTCCGGCCCCTCGCACAGATCGCGGCTACGAAATCTATAGACGCAACGAAGCCATGGAAGATGATCCAGGATCACCTGTACGACTTGCCGCCGACTGCGGACCCTCTGTCAACACTTACACCCATTGACCACTGCATACAACCCCTCCACGCGCTCAAGTCGAACCGCAAGACGCACGTCATGGCCATCTTGAACGTCACACCAGACTCCTTCTCTGATGGCGGCACCCACACGCCGGATTCGCTCGCGCAAACCATCGCAAGGTTTGTCCGGGGCGGCGCGACAATGATCGACATCGGCGGCCAGTCAACCGCACCTGGCCGACCACAGGTCTCCGCAGAGGAAGAGATCAAACGCATTGTCCCTGCGATCAAGCTCATTCGCAGCCTGCCCGAGACAAAGGATATCTCCATTAGCATAGACACTTACCGGGCTTCTGTGGCCGAGGCAGCCGTAGGGGCCGGCGCCGATGTCGTCAATGACGTATCGGCCGGGCTCATGGATCCGGAGATGCTGCCCATGATGGCAAAGCTCGGCAAGACGGTATGTCTGATGCACATGCGCGGCGACCCGGCCACCATGAGCCAGCTTAACGACTATCCAGACGGCCTGATCCCGACAGTCGCAAAGGAACTGCTTGAGCGCGTCGCTGCTGCTGAGGCAGCGGGGGTCCGGCGCTGGCGTATCATTCTGGACCCCGGGTTCGGTTTTGCAAAAGTCGGCGAGCAGAACGTTGAGCTCCTGCGGCACTTTGAAGAGCTGAAGAATTGGCCGGGGCTCGAAGGCCTGCCCTGGCTCCTGGGGTCGAGCCGGAAGAGCTTCATCGGCAAGATCACCGGGGTGCCGATCCCCGAGGACAGGGCTTTTGGAACGGCCGCAACGGTGACGGCCGCGGTGCAGGTTGGGGCCGATATCGTCCGGGTGCATGATGTGGTGGAAATGGGCCAGGTGGTCAAGATGGCCGACGCCATCTGGCGGTACTGACTGGGGCCAAAGTCACTGCCTCTAGGATAAACGAGCCTGGTTCAGGAGGACACCAGCGTGTAGTCGTGCGTTCCCACACTCAGCATCTCAGACTGGGCTTGCGTATTCCTAGGTGAAATTATGTCAATAGTACATTATGCCACGTAGAGAACTTCATGACTTTATGGAGAAAACACACGAACGCAGATTCTCCATGCGCAGTACATGGAACAAATTACCCATCGTCGTTCTTATCTTCTTGAATTAAGGCAGTCACTTATTTTTCCTGTGCTGAAGTCCCTCAACATTACGACATTGCGACATTGCGACCACGGCGGAGCAGACGGCAACACCTGCATGGTGCACCGGAGAGCGGGAGGGGAGCAAACGCTCCGCATGCGCCTGCCCTACGTCACGATTGCTCCATCAACTGCTCGACTTACAGGCACACATCGAGATTGTAAGAGATGATGAAAAAACGGTTCATTTTCTGCTTTAAAAGCTAGCTTTTTCGACCGCTAGCAATCGTACTGTCTACACAATTACAACTGTACCACCACGGAAGAAAAAAGGGTTCAAAACAGACCATACACTTGCACCACTCACAAGACCACATACGACGACACAAAGACATATACACGCAATCCTCCCAAACTAGTAGCTATGGCCGAGACTCACCAGTTCGACGCGAGCCGGCTGTTCGACATGCGCGGCTCCGTCGCCGTTGTCACTGGCGGCGGCACGGGCATCGGCCTCATGATTACGCAGGCCCTCGCGGCCAACGGCGCGCGCGTCTACATTACCGGCCGGCGACTCGAGGTGCTCGAGGACTCTGCCAAGAAGCACCAGCCTGGCAGCGGAGGGGGCGAGATCATTGCCGTCGGCCCATGCGACGTGACCAAGAAGGCCGACCTGGAGAAGCTGGTGGCCGACATTGGCAAGCGGGAGAAGCACATTACGCTGCTCGTGTGCAACGCGGGTGTCTCGGGCCCAAAGGCCGAGCCAGAGCACGAGAACGCCGAAGACCTAAAGGCGCAGCTGTGGGACAATGAGTCGTTCGAGGGCTGGTCCGAGGTGTTCAACGTCAACGTCAACTCGGTCTACTTCACGACCGTCGCGTTCCTACCGCTCCTACAGGCGGGCATCGGCCCAGAGAGCAGCGCGGGGCTGCCCGAGTTCGCGCCGTCGGTAATCACCATCTCGTCCATGTCGGGCATCATGCGGCACGCGCAGGGACACTTTAGCTACAACGCATCCAAGGGCGCGACGGTGCACCTGACCAAGCTCATGTCGGGCGAGTTCCAGAAGGCCAAGATCAGGGTCAACTCGATCGCCCCTGGGTACTTCCCCAGCGAGATGACAGCAAAGGAGAGCGACGACCGGCAGAAGAGCACCGTGCCCGCCGACAAGATCAAGGAAAAGGGCCACGTGCCGCTCATGCGGGCGGGCAAGGAGGAGGAGATGGGCATGACGGCGCTGTACCTGGCTAGGAACATGTATGTCAACGGTGAGGTCATTGCGGTGGACGGGGGTGTCCTCAATGTCGTCGCAGGTCGGTGATGGTCTTGTGATGTTTGAGTACCAGTATGGTGTTAAAAGTTGGAAATAGCGGATTAAGATTGTGAGCTCGAGGGAACATGCCTCTGTGACTCACCTTGATCAATATAGTGTGCTCCTTCTGGCTCATCGACAAGTATTTCCCGAGCAACAGAAGAACATGTCCACCTAGAATGACACCAGACATGCAATGCAAAGGTTCACAGAGAGTGCACTATAAATTGCTTTGACTCTTTGTAAACTGCTGAGGTGACACACGCACTACTGACATAAACCCCACTAACTCCGGGGGCCCGGCGCCGCCACGCCAAGCGCAAGCTGTCGACCCTCGGGGACCTGCTGTAGAAGCATAAGTGATGATGTTTGAATGACCTGCATCCCACCTGCCCGACCCTGTCCGGTCCGCTATCCTCCATTTCTTCTCCTCCGCAAGCAAGAACGTGACATGTTCTCTGGCTCCACCTAGGAATGCCGAAGAAAAGACACCCTACCCAGTATACGAAACCGCCGACGACAGCGCCGGCTTCGCTGGGCCTTTCGTCGTCGCCTTCCCGAAATGCTGGTGAGAGAGAGCGCTGCCACAACCCCACCACCATCCAACCCCCTCAAACTCCAATATGCTGACAATTTGCACCCGGGAGGCCGTTCTGCAGCTAGCAATGAACGCTCAGTCAACGAGATCCTCGCAAACCTGCGGCAGAGTAACGTGAGCTCGTCGGTCCCAAACCCGTCCTTGCAGTCACAACTACACACCTCTCCCAGCGTGCCTCCGGATCTCCGCGACATCCTCCGTATCCCCGAGTCTCCGGCTCCCACGCCTCGCAGGCTCCAGCGCCGCTTCATAAACGGCCGCCGCGGCCCCCCCGGCCCGCCACCGCCGCGGAGCTGGGTCTCGCTCGCCCAGCCCAAACACGTGGTCGCGGCCGCCAGCTTTGGCGGCAAGGATGGCGCCGGTGGCAGCCTGCGAGCCCTGCCGCTCCCGGGCGCGTACTTTCCCCAGGACCAGAGTCTGGTCGCGATGATCCTGCGGCGCATGGCTGTTGACTGGGAGCAGCAGCGAGACTGGAACAAGTTCTACATATACAACCTGCCATGCTGGCTACGGGTGGCGCTTATCGCGTGCATATCCGAGTTCCATGATCCGGGCGCGTCTGTCAAAGACCTGCGGCTCATTCTACTCGGTCCGTCTGATGCAGAGCTAGAGGAATATGGGGTTGCACCACCAGATCTGGCCAACGTTAACGACGACATAACACACTTGGACCTTGCGGGTTCTATTGGGAGGTCGCTCAGCGTCAAGGAGCTCGGCGACCTGATCTTCCCTGCTCAGAAGGCGACCGACACTGCGCCTACATTATCAGAGTCCTGGGATGCACCGGCTCCCACGGTCGGCCTTGTTCAAATGCTACCGAACCTCACCCACCTATCCCTCGCCGTCGACCCGACCGCAAGCAAACCACCCTCTTGGAAGCAGCTGCTCGCCATTGCGAGCAAGCTCAACACCGTCACGCATCTCAGTCTGGCGGGCTGGCCTGAGCCATCGCTCACGCCAAACGCAAAGCATACTAAGGTAGTCTCGCCCACGACGGGCCAGTCGGTGCAGTACGGTGGAACCGGCACGTACAGCCACACGCTGGACGGGGATTGGACAGAGGCGGCGCTGATGCTCAGGCGGCTCAGTGGGCGGATGTACGGCCTGGAGCACCTGGACCTGAGCGGGTGCGCCGACTGGTTCCCCGCGCTGCAGCACGTGGTGCGCGACGGCGAGTCGGAGTGCTGCGTGGACTGGGCCGTGGACTGGGGCAAGGTGTCTCTCCTGCGGCTCACATCTGGCTACGCGCTGCCCGAGGACGCAACCATGGCGCAGGTCGTCCAGTTTGACCAGTGGGCGAGGTCGGCAGCGGCGGTCGAGAGGCACATCCGGGTGCAGCGTGGGGGCAAGGGGAAATGGCTCACGGTGGAGAGGGATGTCGTGCCAGACGAGGCGAGCAAGATGCTGGAGCGCGACGCGGCGCGGAGGGCTGCATTTGGGCAAGCACGCTGGTTTGCGAGACCTGGAAACGTGTCCACCCAGCTCTAGCTCAGCTCGCCCCTGACGCAGTCGCATTCACGTGGGACCACGGTGAACTCTGCCGAGAAATAGCCATGTCGACAATGGAGGAGGCTGTGTGTTGTTGGGCTGAAAGCAGGTTTAGCCAGGGTCCAGACGGGGGAGGGCATCTTTCGAAAGGGATCGGC
This sequence comes from Microdochium nivale, assembly GCA_026745475.1. Classification (NCBI taxonomy): domain Eukaryota; kingdom Fungi; phylum Ascomycota; class Sordariomycetes; order Xylariales; family Microdochiaceae; genus Microdochium; species Microdochium nivale. The sequence goes on along the minus strand of JANTFD010000004.1, from coordinate 2,605,295 downwards.
AGGACAGGCCAGCACAGCGCAGATTCGCGATGACGTAGCGCCGTACAAGGACCCCTGCCACTTACTTACACCGTGACTTGAAAGCGCGCCAGCCACACCGACTTGGAGGGAATTGCTCATAGTGAGAGGGGAAAGCCAGTTCACGAATATGACGAGGATCGAAGAGGTGAGGCCATCTGCTCAGACTTCATCAATGGGAACAACTCCGGCTGCCGCAACTTATTCGACGCAAATTGTGTGTTGACTGTCGCGCGAGGGATACCAGACGCTACGCCAAGCTTTGTCCCCTACGCACGCCGAGCCCTTGCTATAGTCCCGAAGCGTACGTGAATCATTCCTTGGGTCTCAGGGCTGGGCTGGGCTGGGCTGGGTTGTTGGCATTGCATCATCGTCACCAGAGAGGACCCTTGACATTTTTTTGTTACTGGCATGGTTGCATTTCCCCGGGGGTCCACCATCCACCCCGACCTGAGCAACTAGAGCAAAGCACGAGCCCATGCCGCTGATATCACCGCCTCGTCCAATACCTGTTCCTGGATCTTTTTCTCGCGCGAAGAAGTCTAGGAATGTAGGGTCACCGCCAAGAATTAGAGCTGCGCTAGAGGCCCAAGGCCGGTAGCTACCAGGTTCCATGCCAGCCAACGCCCTTTGTCCAGCCTGTTCTTTGTGTGTGTGTCGTGGACCGCGTCTTGTGGACTGAAGTTTGGAACTACTTATGAGGCTATCCCGCCAGCGTGCACTCCATTCCTTTCTCGTCACATCGCCACATCTTTTAATGTTCCACACGACAACACAACTTTTGACACCTAGTCTAGGTTCACATATGCAAGCTACAGAAGAGCAGTGATTGCACTTGACGACAAGCAGACGCACTCTATCCCAAGGCCACGATCGGAAGAAAAGAAAAACAAGACGACACCATCAATCAGACGTAGACCAAGCACTTTTCCGCAATGGGTGTCTTTGGCTCCTGGCAGGTCAAGACATGGCCGCTCTTCATCCCACTACTCCTGTCGATCGCAGCCTTTGTCCTGTCCATGCTGGCCTTGTTCGCCGGCACCGGCGCGCAGCAGCAGGCTCTTGAAGAGTACCACATGTTCTCTGTAAGTCAAAAAAAAAAACCCCCTAGCCTCTGTCCCGAGAAAGAAGAAACTACATCTTACTAACCCTCGCTGCAGATCAACGTTTCTTATTTCGGCCAGGAGCTCATCCCCAGTGCGACCCAAGATGACCCAGCCCAGCCCTCTCAGTCCGGCAGCGGCTTCTGGGGCAGCATAGGCGACGCCATCGGCGACACAGTCGACGATATCCAGGATGCTGTCACTGACCAGGTCAACGACGTCATTGGCGACATTGCCGACCAGATCACCGAGGAGCTCGGCATCTCGCAGTGGTACAGCCTGCACGTCATGAACTGGTGCGAGGGCGACTTTGCGCCCAACGCCACCACCGTGGGCGCCTGGTACAACACGACAAACTGCACGGAGCGGGCAGCTGGCAGTGAGTATTTTCCTTGCTTCTTGCAGATTCACCGTTCTCTTTCCAGAGCGCAATCACTGACCCATGTCCGATACAGTCTCGTTCAACCTCACCGAGATCCTCAACCACGAAATCTCCGTCGGCCCCCTAAACTTCAACACGGCCGACATCCCGCTGCCCGACGCCATCGAGCGCGCCGTGCAGGAGCTGAATAAAGCCTTATTCGCGCTCTTTGTGCTCTTCGTCCTCGCCGCCGCCCTGTCCGGCTTCACCATCCTCCTCAACCTCGTTACCATTGCCTTTAGCTTCCGCTGGTCCGGCCAGAGCAGGCGCCACCACCAGGCCGGCCACAAGAAGACCATCATCGGCAACGCCGTGTTCAACTTCCTGGCCGTTGTCGCGCTCGCCGTCGCCGCCGCCATCGCGACCGTCGTGGGCAAGAAGGCCGCATCCGAGATCACCGATGCGGGCAAGGACGTGGGCATCTCGGCCAACGCAGGGATGAAATTCATCGCCATCTGCTGGGGCGCGTTCGGCGCCATGTTCCTGGCCTTTGTTTTCTGGTCAGCGCTGTGCTGCTTCCCGAGGGAGCGGTACCCCCGCAAGTCGCGCGTCTGAAGGAGAACGAGGATGAGAGAATGCGGACCGCGCGTCTGCATCGTCTGATTTCTCCCTGGAGAGAGACAGGAGAGAGGAGAACAATTTCGGGCAGAAATTCTAAGCCCGGTGAAGATAACGAAACAAGCAGTGCCTCTGGCTATCAAATCATCCAAACTTTGTTGCCATGGCGCAACGTACAGAACAACAACCCTCGAGATTAAACCCCCCCCCTTTTCTTTCCCCGGATTACGACTTATGAAAGCCATGAGATACCATTTTGTACACATTTTTGTTTATACATCTCTCCTAGAATAACCACAGACGGCGCGTTGATCGTGCCGGCTGAATTGTAAATCGCCGCGAATAGTAAAGTCAAGAAACACCAATACTGTTTATTGTATCACAATCAGTTCGAGGAACACTCCGCCCGTGTGCATAAACAGTGGACGATGTTAATATTAAGTAGGACTACTTGCTCAACACTAGCAGTGCTAGAGAGGAGCCATCCGAGTCTCCGTAATACAAGCCTTTTGGAAGCTTCTCCAGAGCCAGTGAAAGTCGCCTGGCGAGGAGAGTAGTTGCGGCATCGTGAAATATCTATTGATCTGGCAGGGAGGGAAGCCCCTGCGTGCAGCCTTGCTTCTTCTACCCCAGCCGCTGCGCGTGCGTCGGCATATCTGGCAGCATGAGCGCGCAGGGATGTAACGGTGCATTACGTCGTGCATGATAGCTCTTCAGGCCTGCTCGGGGAGCATCATGATCGTTGTAGTAAACATGTTTATACAAGGGAACTGGTCGGTCGTCATACCCGCTGAAACTAGCTTCTTGTTCTCCACCTCGTCTTCGTTTTTGCCAAGTTCCCACGATAGCTTGCCTCCTCTTCCCTCTTGAATCACATCCGTCAACGAAGTCAAACCCCACGGGTTCATCCTCAACACTAACGCTATATTGCCTTTATTTCGTCCTGGTATAAGGGAATCAGTCCTCAGCGACTTGGTTCGGGCAGGTCAACATGCCCCCTGAAATCCTTCATCGCTGTGGTCCGTCATAGGCAGCATCATCATCACCTTCCACTCGATACTTCTCATCCAGAAGATAGCCGAAACATTTTGTTCGGCGTGGGTGCCTTCACCATCTTCACGTCTTGGATTCCAATCGTTGCCAGAATCGTTGCCCATCCGCTGCAGCAGGCTGTCAACCTGGTGAGGCTCTTGGCAGACGTGACGCGCAGGGTGCAGAACATGGCTGCAGTGCACGTGCTGCCTTGACGGCGTAGCCTCCGCCCACTCTGGCGCCGACATGCCATACGGCAAGAGAGCGGCTGTCTCCGCAAGGTCACCGCGCTGTGCAAAGTATACCAGCAGATCTGCAGCACGTCGCCGCTGATCAACAGCAGTTGTTGGGTGGCCGTCCGTGCCTCCGAGGAGCACACTCATCACAAGTGGCAGCAGCTTGGTCAGCTGCGGCGTATTGTCACCTCTGCCATCTCCTGCTGCGTTCTACCAAGTATGCAAGTAAGTTACAGCATCACCCTGTGTAAAAATGTGGCGACGGGCGCAGAGAAGTCTCTCGTCACAGCGCTGACACAAATAGCAACTCTCCAGGACCCACTGCAACTCACCCTTTCCGTCTCCGCGTCTGGTAGGAGAGAGCAAACTAACAAACCAACAGCCTGTACATACAACTGTTGAACTCTGGCAGAACTTCTAGGACGCCATAGTCCCAACCCGCAGCGCCGGGGTCCGATACCTTTAGATCGACGCGTTGTGCATCGTACAGCACAAAGAAGACGCGGTTATCAAGTTGGACAAGATGGGCATCACATATGCGCAAGCGGCCTTTGTCATCTTGACGACGGCGTCCTCGGGTCACACCGAGGGCTTCATCGGTAACAAGATCAGTATGCGATTCCCCGCTGGGCAACTCGCGAGTCGCTACACGAAGGTCGGGTACTTGCAAGAAGACGCTTCGCGTGTGGGACGTGAGGACCCCGACAAGCTGGTCAGCGAGCCAAAGGGCTCCAGATCTCGACTGCCAGATAGACGGTGCTAGTCCAAGCCAGAGGGAGACATGCACAGTTTCTTTGTGGGGGCGTTGGGCACGGTGACAGTGGATCCGCCTTTCAATACAGTACTCCGTACTCCGCACCTTGGAATTATTGCTATTCAGGCCGTGCCTGCGGCTTGCAGATCACCACACGGCTTCCCAATGCGCAAGTAGGCACAGTGACGTGTAAGTCACATGTGTCGACCACGTATCAGTTCACGGGTCCATCTGGCAGTCGAGATCTGGAGCGGGCCCAACGCGGCAAGATAAAGCAAAGGCTATCTCAAGGGAGGACAAGACGAGGTCAAGGCGGAGGGAGGGGAGTGCTCTCGCGCCCAAAACCCCCAACTCCCACCCTCACAAGTTCGCTCTACGCCGCACCCAGCCAGCTAGCTAGCCAGCCAGCCAGTCAGCCCATCACGCAGCCATATCGCAAGTCATGCCTCCGACCGTCGCCCCCGCCGCCAGCCGCGAGAGCAGCGGCCTCACCGACGACAGCAATTTCCTCGGCTTTGGCGAGCACACGGCGCTACTCCGGTCCGGCCCGCGCCGCTTCAGGCGCTTCTTCTCGGGCTTTGTCGACTTTGCTTTTTCAGGCAACGTCCTGGACGTCGCGTTTGGTCTGATGTATGTGGTCCAGACTCTATTTTGCGTTTGACTGAGATGCAGCTTCTTCTTGAACGCTCGGCGTGGGCTTCTCTTTTGGTGTTGCACGAAAACATGTCGTGATTCTGAATGGCGTAGTTGGGACCTGCTGTCCGAGTATTGCCGTGTGTAAACAAAGACACTGTGCTTGCTCCATTGCGTGACTGCACGGCTTCTTCTGCCATACCGACTACTACCCTTACGCAACTCGCTCTCGATCCATTGCCAACGCAAGCGAAAACAAACAGAGAACATGCACCGTACTAACTTTGGAGCCCAGCCTCGCCTCGGCATTCACGACCGTCACGACCTCGCTGGTCAACGACATCCTGCTGCCGCCCATGTCAGTCATCCTCCCTCTGGATCGCAACATGCAGGAGAAGTTTGCCGTGCTCAAGCCTGGGCCCGACTACGAGAAGACGGGCGGGTACACCACCATCGACCAGGCCGTGACTGACGGCGCTGTGATTCTGGCCTACGGGTGCGTTTGCTTGTGGTTTTCATATCTGTTGATGTCTATCCCCCTTCGCTGTCTCTGCTGGAAAAACCGGGAGAAGCTCTACCGTGCTGACTGGGTTTTTCCTTTTTTATGCTTGGCAACAGAAAGTTCATAGCGCACCTCATCAATTTCCTGAGCATGGGCTTTGCGCTCTACGGCATGGCGGCCATCTACCAAAAAGCGTCCAGGGAGCCTCTGATCCGGCGCCAGGTCAAGTGTATGTACTGCCGCAAGTGGATCAACGAGAAGGTACGTTTCTCTTATCATTGTTCCCCTCGCTTCCCCTAGCCTCGGATGAAGTCCTGTGTCAGGTTGGCAATGAGTTCTAAGGTCTTCTACTCTGTGCATCACAGGCTTTGAGGTGTATCAACTGCAGCAGCTGGCAGGACGGGCGGGAGGACCTGGTGCAGTAAGAGCGCGTCGTGTGTCAAGATACCCCGGGGCAGTGTCGCCTATTGATGTTAGTCGTTGGCTTTGTGTATTCAACTACTTTCTGTGTCTGAAGCAGAAATATAAACATATCGTCAGTACCGTCCTGCCACTGTCTCCTCAGCTACCAGCCCTTGACAGGGCGTATACGAAACGCAACTGGTGACCCATGAGCATCTTGGACAACTCCTAGAACAAAGTGATGTCGTGGTACTTGGGTTCATTTGATGGAGTGGCCGAGGTTGACAAAGCCACAAACAAAAACGCTGTCCCTCCTTTTGTTCAGTAACTGCACTTCACCACAAGCACGCGCCACGGATCTTTGCTTGGAAAGGACTTCGAGGCCAAGATGGGGCAGGGTAGGCAAACAATCACTCGACCTCGAGCGAGCGTGACGTATAACACAGCGAACCGGTTGATCCTCCGGGCATTGCATGCTTCGGTGTTTCGTTGTAGAGGCCAGGCCGGGGACAACAATGGTACATTGTTACTCCCAAGCGGACACCTCGTCAGCTGACAATGAGTCCAGCCAACTCCAAGCATCGCAAATAAAACTCCGGTGATGGGTTAGTGACTTACCTATATCTCCTGGGCAACCAGTCATATATGACTTGCACCAACGGCCAATCCGTTTTCTTTCTTGCCGCCTCGTTCCTACTTGACCGCTGGCATTGTTCTCCTCGACATCTTCACAGACCACCACAAAATTATCAATCAGCTGGCAGGACCAACCTGACTGCCGAAACCGATCACGATACTCGAGAGCGCTCACAGCAAGACACCATCAAACAACAACAGCGACAACCATCAACATGCGGCTCGACTTTCCTCGCACCATCGCCGCGATGCTGGCCATCGCAGCAGCAGGCAGCGCCCACCTGACCATGACCAGCCCCAAGCCCTTTGCTCCCAAGAACGGTGCTCTGGCCCGCGACCCCCTCAGGGCCGGCCAATTCCCCTGCCGCCCGGAGGGAGACGCTGCCACCTGGTACGACCGCTCCGGCGCCACCGCCATGGCCATCGGCGTGCCGCAGAATCTCACCTTCGATGGCACGGCTAGCCATGGCGGCGGCTCGTGCCAGCTCGCCCTCACAACCGACCTTCAACCCACCATCACCTCGTCGTGGCAGGTCATCCTCTCCATCGAGGGCGGCTGCCCGACCCGCGACGAGATGAACCCGGACACCTACCAGTTCACCATCCCCGCCGGCATCACCCCGGGTGAGTACGTCTTCGCCTGGGCCTGGGTCGCCCGCTACTCAGGACTCCGCGAGTACTACATGAACTGCGCGCCTGTGACCGTCACCGCCGCCAAGTCCAAGAGGGACCACGACAACCTCATCCACCCCGAGGCAGCGATCGAGCCTCGCCAGGCCGCATCAGTCTTCCCCGAGCTCTTCGTCGCCAACCTCGCCGACGTCAACGACTGCCGTACCGCAGAGAGCGCCGATGTCGCGTACCCCAACCCCGGACCTAACGTTGTGAGACCCGGCCTCGCCAGCAACTTCAAGCCCATTACCGGGTCTGACCTGACCAAGTGCACCCCGAAAGTCACTGCGAAACCTCCGGCCCCTCCTGCTGCTGGCACCAGCACCACCAGCTCATCCTCGGTGGGGAGTATCTTCGTCACGGAGCCTCCGACCTCGAGTGCGGTTTCCACAGCCTCAGCTCCCTCTTCCTCCTCCGCTGCCGTCACGGGCAGCACTTTTGTCACCGGGGCGTCATCTTCGAGTGTGGCAGTCATAACCACAACACCCTCTCCCTCCACTACCACAACAACCACGGCGTCCCTATCTTCCGCCGCAGCCACCAGCAGCACTTTCGTCACCGAGGCATCATCAACCAGTGGGACTGTCACGGCCTCCTCCTCCGCTGCTGTCACTTATACCGGCAGCACCTTCATTACTGTGTCGCCATCTTCGAATGCGGTTTCCTCACCGGCTGCAACATCATCATCGTCACAGATCGTAGTCTCCACTCTCCCTTCTTCTTCTTCCTCTTCCTCCTCCAACACCGCCGTGGCCTCGATCCCAACCGGCTTCATCACTCCCGGATCCTCCACCCAGTCTCCACCTCCCGCAACAACACCGACCACGACACTGTTCACCACGACTCGCTCCTCAATCTCATCGTCGCTCTCAGCTGCGCCGTCCGCCTCCGGCCCCGTCGGCAATGGTGGAGGGGCACTGCTGACCGGCTCGTGTAGCCCCGAGGGCCTGTACAACTGTAACGGCGCCTCGTTCCAGCGCTGCGCCTCGGGCGCGTGGTCGCCGGCGATTCCGCTCGCACAGGGCACGAAGTGTAAGCTGGGCCAGTCGGCGAACCTGTGGCTGTAGACACTTGGCTTGCGAACTACCTACCTAGTCGCCTACCGAATACGAGGTAAAGAAAAGAAGACAAGACGAGGTGGAAAGAGAGTAGCATCGACGGGCCCTGCGTAGATGGAATTTATAACACAGGAAAGAGGTTTGGAAAGTAGAGAGCGAAACAGCTATGCTTTTTGTGATTTTCTTTACTCATAATTATGACCAGAATTGAGAGCTTCGTAACGGTCGCCACATTCTAATCTTCCTAGCTCATCGCAAGGAGAGCTTTTCTTGTATTGCAGATCCTCAATCGGCAGAGAGCGAAAAGAGAAATCCATCTTGACGTTTCCAACTCCCCAATTTGAAGAAATCTGATTTGACCGTGAACAATGAACTGTGAACGACGTGTTACTACAGGACCACTGAATTAGGGATAGACACATGACCAACGTGGTACAATAGGCATTAACCATGCTTCAGTCAGTATTCTCTATAGACTTCTCTCTTTGAACGACGATTGTCGGACACGGCTCCTCGCATATTATCAACGGCGTGTAAGCACAGAACTACATCTAAGGACGCAAAAAGTAAAAAGTAAAAAAATCAAATTAAATTAAAGAACAAACAAAGATAAAAACCCGCCCGCATGAGCAAAGAAAACGACTATCGTGATGAGATCAAAACGCCCATGTAGCCAGCCCAGCGACCAAGTTTGATTTACGCTCTGATCCGTTCTACCGTGCGAATAGCCCGTGTATTTGTGGAAATTGTAGTTGGGAAAAAAAAAAAAAAAAAAGGTAACTGCCCTTCGGGCGACGAGATCCGCGCCATGGTAAGTCATTTGAACGAACGCCTTTGAACGAGAACCCTGTAGGAAACATGCAGGAAGTCTGCCTGGCAGGGCAAACCTGATGATATTCACTTATGCAAAATGGACAACGCATGATGCAAGACCTCTTCTCGCGCAGCAAAGAGTCGAAGGTGAAGATTTGAGATGAAAAGCGGCGTAGTTGGTTAGACACAAACAGCAACTCGAATACACAGAAAGTGCTGCGGTGGTTGGTTGTATGGCGTCATTGGACATTTGGGAAAAGAGAACAAGAGACGCAGAAACAGAGAGAGGGAAAGAAATTACACCCACGTCCCTTGTCAGCCATGTGTATCCGCCTCGTGTGGTGTTTCTTTCGGGAAATGCATCAAGCACAAAGGATTCCAGCTCCCGGGCTGTGCTCCTTGGGCTGCCTCTTCCTGGTTGGATGGTGGTGGTTGCGGTTGCCTCCTTCTCTACCTCTCTCTCTTTCCCTAGTCCGCATGCGTCTCCAATTCGCCGCGAAAAACGGGGCTAGAAAACTGCACTTACACACCACCACCACGCCCACGACACAGCCTCTCTCGCAAAGAATGCCCAAGGCGAAACACAAGCAAGAACTTCCCTGTGAAGCCCGGGACGGTATATCCTCTTCTGTCTACCTACTGGATTACCCTGTATACTAAGCGTACTTGAGTAGGATACGGAGAGGAAGTGCCTTACGAAACAGCCTGGCACATGTCAAGGCCTAGGCAGACTGGCAGGCTCCGTGAAATATGAACAGCATTCTTGCACGAGGGCGTGTCTGCATGCCTGGGATTATACACACACATACACACATATATATGTACGGCTTGTAGAGGCCCAAGACCATAGAGCAGCCTGTTTCGCGCAACACCTCCAACCCCCAAGCTGTTTCCGTCAGACACTAGCAGAATAACCGGCAGGGGCACGGCTTTGGCGGCAAAAGGAGAAGCGATCGGCGACATCTGCAATTCATCATCAACATCGCATAATATTGGCGGGCACACGCTCAGCGACAGATTCCAAGCCACAGCAAGCAATCAGACAAAGACAAGCATATAATGCCGTTCTGGGGCAGCTGGAATCGCCCTACGGCAACCGCCGCAGAGGAGGCGGCCTCGGTGAGGGCCGCCGCTTCTGCCTCGGCCGTCCTGGCCGTGCCCGAGCTCCTGCTCGAGATTCTCTCCAGCATCGACGACGTTAGAACGCTTCTGCTCGTCCAGAGGGTCTCGAGGAGCTGGCACGCGGCGATCGTCGGCAGCGCGGAGCTGCAGGAGCAGCTTTTCTTCCGGCCCATCATCGCCAGGACGGCGGAGGACATGACGTCTCTTGCAACCCGTCGGGTCAACCCTTTGCTCGAGGCCAGGTTTCCGACCTTCTTTCCACCACACAAGACACCCGAGGCGGGAGGGTCTTACAACCTCAACGAAATCGCTGGCTTGAGGAGGGGGCAGAATCCGTTTGGCTTTATGAACGGGCGCGGCAGCCCATGGGGGCGTGCGGCGCGTCGTGAAGCATATCTGCGTAGAGACGCTTCGTGGCGGCGCATGCTGGTGCAGCAGCCTGCTGCAATGAAGCTTGGGCACATTGAAGATCAGGGGCCCGGGCAGCGGGCATACTGGAAGGCTGTCATCGACTGCTCTACAGAACAGGGCCTGCGCATGGCTAAACTGTACGACCTCGTGTACCAGCACGCGGGCTCCCGCTCGTCCGGGGCACGCGGTGACTTCACCGTCTACCGCCGAGTCCCGGCGTACGATCCTCCTTTGACCCAATATAGCGCAAGGGGCGGTGCAGAGGAGGTCGCGCTGAGCCTGCTCGAGCCCGACGTCGCATTCGTGGTTCTGAGAAGCACGGCAGGGGAAGACTATGTGTCAGTCAACGACACGGCTGATGCTCAGATGTTGATGCCCGGCTTCTTGCCTGAGGGCTGGAAGCCAACGCGCCTGGATTTGAAGGTTACCAACGTTCACGATTGGTTTGGTTGATGGCGAGGGACTGTGTAGTCCAACTAGCTTGGTTTGTGCGTGAGCTTGCCACAAGTCCTCTGTTCATGGTATTGGGTGTCTTGGAGGTAATGCCATTGTCTCTCCGAGATGTTGTCCTGCCTCTAGAGCATCACTGGTGTATTAGTCTGAGGTAGGTTAGAACAGACTGACCCAGCCAATTTGGCCTGAGCTCTCAGTTCGGAGCAGTTTCGCTGGCTGATTCGACTTGACCCGGGAGATTACCCGCGAGTTTAACAGCGAGCAATGCTGACGTGTCGAGCTTTGCAGGGCAACGACACGCTCGGGTGTCGAGATGATTGCGCTGCTGCGCGAGATTCATAGTTGATGATCGAGGCGGCCATGTTTAATGCACAACGGCCTTGGACAGGGACGGGACAGGGGACCCAAACTGTGAAGCATGCAGGCGGACGAGTGAGGCCTCTGGAGACAGGCGGGCAGAAAGTTCCCTCGAAGCCGCTGTTCCCCACTGCCAAGAGCCAAAGGTTCATGCACAGACGCTCTCGGCCGATGTGGTGGTGACTGGCTGACTGGTCGGCATCAATGATGGTTGATGGTGTCTGCATTGCCTGTCCTGCATTGCCTGTCGAGTGCTTGTCTTGGTGGCCGCCGGGCGGGAGCTGCCGTGATGAGCTCGCGCGGCCTGCATCATGCGCTGGCGGCGTTGGAGTGGCCTCGCGCGCGACCCGAGGCAGGGACCAGACGAGGTGGAATGAGGCCTGCACGAGGCATGCATCTGATGCGACTCCAGCCCACATGCAGTGTGTGTCGGCGCGGCGGCGGCAGCAGCTCGGAAGCAGGTTGGCGCGGCCAGCCTGCGCTACGGCCTGCGGCGTCCTTGCACCTTCCCAGTCTGCAAAGTGCAAAGTGCAAAGTGCAAAGTGCAAAGTGCAAAGTGCAGGAGGCCGGACAAGCAGGCCACTTGCAGGGCCCACTGCTCGGTGGGCCCCTGCTCTCTGCTCACAGGCGAGGACAGGCAAGTGGGCACCCGCTCACAGTGGCCGCCCGACCCCGACTGCACTCCCAGCCTGCAGCACTCTCGACCCGCGCCGTTCGAGCCTGTTTCCCCAGACATCATCCACCACTTGCACCTGCACGCCTTGTTGCTTGGTCGGTTGTCTGCCATCGCCATCCCGACTCGTCCCGCTGCATCAATTCCCTCCTCGACCGCCTGCCACCATCGCCAGCCTCGCCAGCCTCGCCAGCCTCGCACAGCCTGCCAACAGCTGTCGCCGTCTTGCCGCACCCTCCGCGCCTGTAGCCCACACCAGCTTCACCCGACGCAGGCACCCGCTGCCCCAGTCCCGCCACCCACGGTCGATTGCCCGTCTCTCGTCTCGACGGCGTCCGACTCCTAGGCCCCCCTCCTATTCCATCCGACCACGATGGCTGAGACGTCTGCTCAAGTCTCTGCTGCCACCGATTCGTCTACCAAGCAGAACCCTCTTGCCGTGCAGCAGCCTGCCGGCGACGTTGAAATGGAGAACCTCTCAACCGTCCCACCACAGCCTGTCAGTGACCAGTCGACGTCAGCACCAGCCCAGGCTGAGCAGACGAGCGAGTCCGCCGCACCCACTGTCGCCACAACAGACGGCGCCGACGACGCGTCTCCTGCGAGCACTCAGCCCAAGGCACCCGCCACGGCTGGAGATACAGATCTGGCCATCAACCCTGTTGACCCGACCGACCCGGCTACATCTGGAGACCTTGCGGTCGACATTATGCTCGTACTCGTCTCCAATGGAAACAGACATCCTTTCCGCATCGACGAGAAGTACCTCACAAAGCGCAATGTCACAATCACTGGGAATAGCGAGGACGGAAGGCCAGACCCTTCGAGCATCACCGTCTACACCCTGAAAGAGCTCATCCTGCGGGAGTGGCGCCCCGACTGGGACCAGCCCCCAAGAGAGCCAACTGCCATTCGCCTTGTTTATTTTGGGAAATTGTTGGAGGACAGAATGGCGCTTAGCCGTGAGTTTTTACCACACGACCAGTCGCATCTGAACCGGAGTAGCAAGCTGACAAGTACACCAGAGCAACGATTCAAAATGTCGGTCACAAATGTTGTGCACATGACCGTCAAACCCCAGGACATAATAGACGAGGAAGAGGCTACAAAGCGCGTCAAAGATTCGGCACCAGAGGGCACCGCTCGGAGTGGCTGCTGTGTCATCTTATAGTCGCGTTACCGACTTTGCAGAACACCATATGGATTTGTTATTGTCCGGCGAGCAGCCTGCGCTGACGATACGCCAGGATGGAGCTTGGCACCTGAACATACTTTCTTTGTCATGGGTTTCTCACTTTTGTTGTGTACTTTGTTGATCGTATTTGCTTTGTTGATTACGGGCATGGAATGGCGTGCTTGGGTTTTGGGATACAACGCTAAAGCGCTCCCCGTACGGACGATTGGCATCATGAGAGGTGGAAGAAAGTTATGAGCCGTCGTAGAGGGCGCATGAGGCGTCATGGACTGATAGGAAACGAAACAACATCTGTGTACGAGCATATCACCAAGCCTTACCCGTGGTGTCACGGCCAGGCAGTCGATCCTTTTACAATTTATACATTACACTACTTCGCAAGGGCATCATTGTGCCAAGCTCTCTCGGGTCGATCTGCAGTCATGGTTCGGGGGCTGTCGGTCACACAACTAGCTGAACAGATCTGCCTTATTGAAGCTGGAAAGAGCCAGTGTCCAGCTGCATTCTTATCATTCATGCTATAAAGGCACGGAATTGACATATGACAACGACTGAGCAGATGAAGGGAATATGAGCTCGTGAGCACTTGGCTTCAGTCGGATAAGATTGTGGCCTGTTGCTAGCATGGATATTGAAAGGTCTTTGGAGTTAAACCTGGAAGCAACCCGTTCTGCCAGGGCTCCATTCCCGATGGGAAAGCGGCCATGCTTCAAACCACGACATGTCGCTCTCTTCATGACCACTTGCAACATCAGATATCGCTTTTGCCCGTCCCCACCGCGAATAGTACCGGTAATCCCCGGGGATTGATTGGTTGTTGTCCCATCTATCCGTCCACCCATCGCTCGCGCAATGTCTTAGATCTTGAGCTTCCGCTCCATCTCGTCGTGCATGCCGACGCTCGCCCTCTGCTCCTCGCCCGTGAAGACGTCATCCCAGTCGACAAACGCCTCGCGGCCGCGCAGGATGTCCTCGTGTACGTTGGCGCCCGTGGGGCCCGCGCCGCGTGACCCGCCGAGCGCCAGGGGCCGCCACTCGCCGTCGCGCGTGATCTTGAGCTCCATGCCGCGCCGGATCGGCTCGGCCATGCCGAAAGTCTTGCGCAGCGACTCCATCCGCACTCCTTCCTGCGTGGCCTCCCAGGCCTTGAGGCGCGACTCGAGAGGGTGCCGCGAGACAGGAACGTCGGCCTGCTGGTTCCGCTGGGCAGAGTCCGGGCCGAGGCCGTGCCGCAGGGTGTCGTGCAGACCCGGGGCCGACGGGGCGGATGTGTTGAGCCCGTCGGGCAGGTGTGTGAAGGTGGTGGTGTGGTCGGCCGCGGGGACGATGCGCATCGACTATCGGATAGAGGAGCTGTGTCAGTGCTTGCGTTTCTGTGTAAAGGGGATGACTCCTGTCAAGCTTGCTCTCCATCGAACAGAGGGCATACCATCTTAGGCGGTTTGTTCGAGAAGCGGTGCCTAGCTTAGGCGGTATTGCGGGCAGGTCGAGGATCTGAGGGTTGAGCTGATACGTGGGGAAAACCTCCGAGTCTCGAAAGTTCTTGATTCAAGAGATCCTATACAGCTGTTGTGTCGTGCGTCGTGGTTGAATATGCCGAGTAAGTGGTCGTGATGAGCTGTGGTGGGGATGATGTCGTCTGGTTGCTGGCTGAAGTGGCGGCGCAAGGCTCCAGAGACGCTTCGTCTGCGTGGAGCTCTCGTCTGCCCCACCCAGCTTGTTGACTTTAGGGTTACCGCCAGTTAGGCGAATATGAGCAGCATTTCAAAGTCGCCTGAGGTACTCTTTGGCCCCTCGCCGCAAAGACCTCGGGAGCTCTTGCCCAGGTGGCCTAGAGCTCCGAATCACGGCGGGACCACCAACGAGTTCTAGCCTGATATAAGGACGTCGATAGATTAGCGACTTTGACTTGGTGAAGCCTAGAAATGTCTCACCCGTGCTGCAATAGCTTCTCTACCAAGTTGTTATGGTCAAATTGGCAGGATGCGACCTCCTCAAGCGCGCCTGCCGGTGATCAGCATTGCCAATGGCACATTCCACCGTCACCATCCCAGCACAGGGTCAGGTCATTCTAGCCCTGGCTTCTTCACAGGCCTGAATTTCTCTCTCCCGTCTGCCACGACTGACTCGAAACACTGGTGTGTGGTCGGCCCTTCTCTGAGCGGGAAAACGACGTTTCTCAACATACTGCGGGGACAATTGCTCTGCATGCCACCGACGGCGAGGACATATCCCTACTTGGCTACCGATTCTGTCTCCCAGAGGCTCAAGGTTCCTAGCAACGCAATCAAGTATGTGGGCTTCAGCAGTGAGAGATTGGCTGCCACTCCGGGCACGGCAACGTACATGTCCGCCCGCTATGAGTCCAAGAGGCTGGAGACGGACTTTTCACTGCGGGACTTCCTTGCAGGCAACATAGAGCTGAACCCCTTCAACCAGCCTGCGGAGACCACGCCAAACTCTGTACTGTTCAACCGTGTCGTGGGAGATCTCAAGCTCGAACAGCTTTTGGACCTGCCAGTCATGTTCCTGAGCAATGGGCAAGGTAGAAGAGCCAGGATCGCTCGGGCACTTCTCGAGGGGCCGGAGGTGCTCCTGCTAGACGAGCCCTTCATGGGACTCGATCCTCCGACCGTCGCCAGTCTCAGCACGCTTCTGCACCAACTTGCAAGCAAGGCGGATCCACGGCTGGTTGTTAGCGCCAGGCCCCAGGACCCCATCCCGGACTGGATTACCCATCTCGTCTTCTTGAGAAACGACCTGCAGGTGGGCGGCATGGGTGAGAAGAATGTGGTATTAGACGGCTTGAGGAAGTATGTTCGTGGGGTTTCCAATGCTACCATCAAGGAGGACACGATGATGCCTGTGCACAACCTCATTCACATGGGCAGAAGCCTCTCGGCAGGGGGCATATCTGGAGCAACCCTCCTCGAGGAACAAGGCAACTTGGTCCAGCAAGCATCGTCGCCAAGCCCAGCATTGAACAGTGCTCGTGTCATTGGGGAAGCCGTCGTGGAGATGACTGGCTGCAAGGTGCAGTACGGTGATAAAGTCGTACTTGGCAATTGGACCCAAAACATCGGCGGTGTCGAGAAGCCAGGCCTGGAGTGGACCATTCGTCGTGGACAACGGTGGGGCGTCTTTGGACCAAATGGCTCGGGGAAGACTACAATTGTCTCGCTGGTCTGCTCAGATCATCCCCAGACCTACTCGCTACCGATCAGGCTCTTTGGGCGGAGTCGTCTTCCGGAGCCGGGATCTGGCGAGCTGCCATTGACCTTCTGGGACATTCAGCGGCGGATTGGTCATTCTAGTCCCGAGGTTCATCAGTACATGCCACGCAGCTTAACCATCCGAGGTGTTATCGAGAATGCCTGGGCAGACACTTTCGGCACCAAGGCGAAGCTGGATGAGCAGGCCCGCGACAAAGTTGAAGCTGCCCTGACATGGTTCGAGCCGGAACTAAGACCGAACCACTCGCCTTCAACCAATAATGGCAGTCTCACCTGGGCCGATGATTTCATGTTCGGGGGCCTACCATCCTCAGCGCAGCGAGTGGCGCTGTTTCTGCGCGCCGTAATTAAGAGCCCGGACATAGTGGTTCTCGACGAGGCCTGTAGCGGGATGGACGACGGTGTCCGCAACCGTTGCCTTCTATTTCTGGAACACGGCCAGCGAAGGACTTATATCACCAACGAGGACGGCTCCGAGAGCGTCGTCGACAGTGACGAGGCAAAGACTGGTAACGTCAAGATAGAAGGTCTGACCGACGAACAGGCACTGATCTGCATCAGCCACGTCCGAGAGGAGATCCCCGACTGTGTCAGAGAGTGGATATGCTTACCGGAGCCCAACACGACCGATCCCGCCCGCTTCGGAATCGCAACGGCTCCTCTGAGCTCCGACGAGAAGAGCTGGAACGATCTCTGGAGCATGGGCAAGTAACTAGAACCACGGCGCCACGGGAAACTTGACTCGGAGGGTGACAAAGGCGGCAGTTGCCAGCGGGAATGCATGGCCTGTGCGACTCGTCTCAACTACAGCTGTTTTTCACTCGGTTGGTGGCATATATTGAGCAGCAAACTAGCTTGGGATAAACAAAGAAAGCTGCTCGTCGTCTCGCATGCTGCGACCATGACGTGCAGACTAACTACATTATACTAGCCGCGTCGGAGCCGCCGCGCGAGCCGCAGCGAGAACTTGGGGACTGCCACATCAAATAGCTCAAGCTATTGGGCCCGGAAGGCCGGTGGTGAATAGCAGCCGGCGAACCCAAAATGAGGACTACGGAGCCTAGCTGACGACATGTTGTGATAAACTGAGTGCAAGGATGCATGCTGGTGGGCATGTGGCTGCGCGGCTGACGTGCGACGTGGGGAGCTAGCTGTACTCCGTATGGAAAACGAGATGCCAGGTACTGCGGGCTGTGTACGGAGTGCCTAGCTCTACACTAAAGATAACCTTGGAAGAGGTAGCATTGTGGGGTTGCTGGGTCAACAACCGCCCTCCGCACAGGCTCCCTGGCATAAACAATCTCAATGCACAGCTAGGCTGCAGCACAGCATAAGGCACCAAAGACAAAGTCTCCGAGGGTGCCGCCGCAATGGTCCCGCCAGACTGCCAATCCCCCGCTCATCACAGAACTGTTGTCGTCCTTTCGTTTATTTTGCGACTGAGTGAACCTGTCGCAAACCACAGGCTTGCATCTAGCCCTGAGGCACCACTCTGAACCGAGCACCGTCTAAGCTCAACCCCTACACCGACATCTCACCCCCGAGCGGCGCATACGGAGCAAACACATTCTACTGCGACGCACGACATCGCAAAATCCGGCAGCATCCTGCCTGCAGACCCACGAACACAATGGACGGCTCGCGTCCGCCAGACTACTCGCTGCCGTCATATGACGACGAGTACCGCCATTCTCATGGCCAGCACGGCCAAGGCGCTGCCACCAGGCTGCTGACCTCGATGGAGGAACATGACCCAGAGAGCCGACCGTATGTGAGCCCTATACCTGCATTGCAGCCGCGAGCGCCGCAACTATCTGCTGCGTCGCCAATCTCTGCCTCACCCCCTAGTCCTTCTCGGAAACCACTGGCAGAACGCACGCATACTGTAAAGTTACAGAAGAAGGCGACCCAGCCCGCCTGGTGCATACCCCAACCTGGGTCACCTTTGCATCTGCCCGTCATACCACCAGGCGCTTCGCCGAGACGGAGGAGCCTGCAGATGCGCAAAGGCCTCAGCCCTGAAAGTCGTGACAATATCGCGGTATCTACACAAGAAACTAATCATCAAGGCTTACCATTTGTTAACCACAGTTACCGGCCGACACCGAAAAGATCCTTCCAGAGCTCAATGAGATCCACTCACTCTCGGGGCTCCTCAATCATGGATCCTCCTTACATCCCACGACCAGACTCGGCGTATGAGCATTTCAGATCTAGAGATGGCGCCTCGTCGCCGACGAGAACATGGTCACCTTCACACATGTCCACGGCGTCTATGTCTGACTTCTCACGGCCAACAGCATCTAATATCCATTACGAACCGGCGGACCTCCATGGCAGCCCGCGGCCCGGCACTCCATCTTCTCTGTACGGCGGAAGTCCGCGCCGACCTCTTCCAACTGCGCCTCTGTTCCAGGGACACGCCCACGACTCTTCTTACGCTGCAGACGATGCCACAGTCAATATTCCCTTAGACTACGACGATGACGATGTTTTTGGATCAGACGTTACAGACCACCGCCCTCACCTCCACTCGTATGCGTCCGACTCGCAGGCGACCTTTAGTGTAGATCCCAATGATGACGACTACGATGAGAAGGCTGGGCAGTACGATGCGGCGCCCGACGGGAGGCAAGAGCGTCGTGGCGTTCGGGCTCCCGAAACGGCAAAGAAGGAAGTGCAGCTTATCAATGGCGAGCTCGTCCTTGAGTGCAAAATCCCGACAATTCTCTACAGTTTCCTTCCTCGCAGGGATGAGGTCGAGTTTACACACATGCGGTATACCGCTGTCACCTGCGACCCGGATGACTTTGTCGAGAGAGGCTACAAGCTGCGGCAGAACGTGGGCAAGACGACGCGGGAGACTGAGATCTTCATTTGCGTCACAATGTACAACGAAGACGAGATTGGCTTCACGCGCACAATGCATGCCGTCATGAAGAACATCAGCCACTTCTGCGCGCGAAACAAGTCCCGGACATGGGGCGAGAACGGCTGGCAGAAGATTGTCGTCTGCATTGTGTCTGACGGCAGAGAAAAAATTAACCCTCGCACGCTCGACGCGCTGGCAGCCATGGGTGTATACCAGCATGGTATTGCAAAGAACTACGTCAATTCAAAGGCCGTACAGGCTCATGTCTACGAGTACACCACACAGGTCTCGCTCGACTCGGACCTCAAGTTCAAGGGTGCCGAGAAGGGCATTGTCCCATGCCAGCTGATCTTCTGTCTGAAAGAACGCAACCAGCGCAAACTCAACTCGCATCGATGGTTCTTCAACGCGTTTGGTAGAGCATTGAATCCCAATGTCTGCATCTTGCTTGACGTCGGCACCAGGCCAGGAGGCAACTCACTCTACCATCTCTGGAAAGCGTTCGACAATGATTCTAACGTTGCTGGCGCCTGCGGTGAGATCAAAGCGATGAAGGGCAAATTCGGCGTTAATTTGCTCAATCCACTCGTGGCGTCGCAGAACTTTGAGTACAAGATGTCAAATATCTTGGACAAGCCCCTGGAGTCCGTCTTTGGCTACATCACCGTGTTACCTGGTGCGCTTAGCGCATACCGCTACCACGCGCTGCAAAACGACGAAACCGGTCACGGTCCTTTGAGTCAATACTTCAAGGGTGAGACGTTACACGGACAGCACGCCGACGTCTTCACCGCCAACATGTATCTCGCCGAGGATCGTATCCTGTGTTGGGAGCTTGTCGCCAAAAGGAGTGAGCGCTGGGTCCTCAAATATGTCAAGAGTTGCACGGGAGAGACCGATGTGCCAGGTACGTTGGAGCACGAGGATAATGATGCTTCGGAATTATCAACTGACAGTTCTCAACAGACACCCTCGCCGAATTTGTCTCGCAGCGTCGACGGTGGCTCAATGGCGCCTTCTTTGCTGCGGTGTACTCACTGGTGCATTTCAAACAAATCTGGTCAACAGATCACACCATTGCGCGGAAGGCCCTCCTGCACATTGAATTCGTGTACCAGTTCATCCAGCTTGCATTTACGTACTTCTCACTGGCCAACTTCTACCTCACATTCTTCTTCATCGCCGGCGGCTTGGCGGACCCCCTGGTTGATCCATTTGGCCACGGGATTGGCAATGTCATCTTCATCATTCTTCGGTACAGCTGTGTGCTCCTCACTGCCATGCAATTCATCATATCGCTTGGCAACCGGCCCCAAGGCGCGAGGAAGCTATACCTCGCTAGTGTGATCATCTACTCGATCATCTCGGTGTACACCATTTTTGCAACAATCTTTGTTGTTGTCAGACAATTTACGAGCTTCAGTGACGAGATGAAGATTGGCAACAACATGTTCACCAATGTCGTGGTCAGTCTCACGTCGACTGTGGGTCTTTACTTCATGATGTCGGTGGTATACATGGATCCTTGGCACATGATCACCAGCGCGGGCCAGTACTTCCTCCTTCTCCCTAGCTACATCTGCACGCTGCAAGTTTACGCTTTTTGTAACACCCACGACGTTACCTGGGGTACCAAGGGCGACAACGTCATGAAGACGGACCTCGGTGGCGCAGTCGGTAAAGGCACGGGTACAGTCGAGCTCGAGATGCCGTCAGAGCAGCTCGACATCGACTCTGGCTACGACGAGGCGCTGCGGAACCTCCGAGACCGTATCGAGGTGCCCGAGGCGCCGCCGTCAGAGTCGCAGATGCAGGAGGACTACTACAAGAGCGTGCGTACGTACATGGTCGTCGTGTGGATGATGGCCAACGCCATCCTGGCCATGGCCATGAGCGAAATCTATCACGATAAGAGTGTCGGCAACAACGCGTACGTTACCTTCATCCTGTGGGCCGTCGCCAGTTTGGCGCTGTTCCGCGCGTTGGGCAGTCTGACGTACCTGGCAACGCACTTCTTCGCCATGGTCATAGAGGGCAGAGTCAGGCTGAGTCTCAAGATGCCCGTATGGATGGGCGGATTTGGCGAAAAGATCAGCGAGAAGATGAGCGACACCATGAGCAGTGTGGTTAGTAGCGTCAAGCGGTAACGGGAAGCATAACCTATCTTTCCGGATTGGGGAGGATTTTCTTTTCTCAAGGAAGGGGCAATTTCCTCTGGCGTGTCGGTTTTATGACTCGGGATGATATCATGTTTGAGATATTCATGCCAAAAGAGGCGTTTGGTTACCATCTTCCCGGGGTCTCTGGGGAGGGAGGGGTTTGCTTTCTTAAAATACCATGGCGGATTCATGTATTCGGGCAGACCTTTTGGTACGATAATGAAGTATGAATGGCGAGATTATGTTGTGCTGTAATGAGGATGTATCACACGAGTAATGAAGACGTGGCCCGGCATCAGAACAGACTAGATAGAGTGGAGAGAGATAGAATCAAGATCTGATTATCGTCAAAACTTGCATTTATGGAGCTTGCTTACTGCGTTTCCATCTGAATATAATTTTTAAGGGTTTTGCGACAGTTATTATAGATTGTCCACTGTAGCTTGACCTAAGCGTGCTGTCTCGTTCAAACGTTTCCACCGTAGACTACCTTATTTGCCGAGACCTTCCTTAGCAACTTGAGTTGCTTCTTGCTCGCCAACTGACACATGTTCTTCCCCTTTCCTCGCCGACTCACCTGACTCACACAAACTGCGGCCTCAGAACCCCGGCAATACGTTGCTGCACCCTCTGCGGTAGGATCACATCGTACACGTGGCCGACCCACTCTGCAAGCACCCTCCTCGTGACGGCCGGGTCGATGACCTCCTCGATGCCAAACGCATTGGCTGTGCGTAACGGGTTCTGCAGCCGGCGGTACTCGCCCTCGAGCTCCTTGTACCTGGTCCTCGCGGCCTCGTCTCCACCTGCGCCCTTGGCGAGCTGTCTAAGTTCGTGCGAGTGGCCGACCTCGATGCCGCCGTCGAGCGGCAGGCTGCCCCATTCGCCGCTCGGCCAGGCCACGCGCGCGTGGGGGTCGCGCGAGTCGACCATGATGCCCCCCGCGACGCCGTACACGCGGCGCACGATGACGCTGAAGATGGGGATCGTGGTCGTGTAGTACGTGGCCGCGAGGGCGACGCCGTGGCGCATCGTGGCGGTGCGCTCGGCGGCGGTACCGACGGCGTAGCCAGGTATGTCAGCGAGCTGGACCGCGGGGATGTTGAAGATGTCGAGGAGCTTCAGGTGGCGATTGATCTTTTGCGAGCCGAGGGCGTCGAGGGCGCCCGCGTTGACCTCGCAGTTGAGCGAGATGATCCCTACGGGTTTGCCACCGATCCGGGCGAGCCCGACGATGGCTGTGGTGCCCCAGAGCGAGCCAATCTCGAACCAGCTGCCCTTGTCGACGACCGTGGTGATGATTTTCCGCGGGTCGTACATGCGCTCGCGTCGCCGGGGGATCACAGAGCGCAGCTCGGGGGACAGCCGGTCGATCGGGTCGTCCAGCGTGCCGAGCACGGGAGGGAGCTGCGTGCCCGAGCTTGGCAGGTACCCGAGCACGGTCCGGAGCTGGTGGAAGCACTCGGCCTCGTTGGCCGCGAGGTTGTCAATGGTCCCGTTGGTCGCGTGTACGGCAGGCCCGCCGAGGTCCTGCAGGCTGAGGCCTTCTTCAAAGGTGGCGCCCGCGACGACCTTGGGGCCGGCGTTGAACAGCGAGCCCACGTCGGCGGCCATGACGGAGAAGTGGCACGCCACCACGCGTGCTGCGCCTAGGCCGATGGCAGGGCCGAGGATGGCGCCGAGGTTTGGAATGCCTGCGTTGAGCTGCTTGACGACATGGCCGAACGTGTCCATCGGCGGCACATATGACCAGCCATCCTTCCGGATTGACGTCACGGAGCCGCCGCCGGACGAGCCGTCGACAAGCTTGACTATCGGGAGCTGCAGAGCAAGAGCGAGTTTTTCAATGTATATCTGTTGGGTTAGATGAGAAGATGAGTTGAGTTGGGATTCTTTCACTTACAGTCTTTGCCGCGAGAGCCCCATCTGCATGGCCCGCGCGTAAGGTGAAGTCGTCGGCTGTAAATACAATCTTGCGGCCATTAAGCTTGCCAAAGCCTGGTTTGCAACGAGGGCTGTGAGCTTACTGGCAAAAGCTTTCGCAACTGCACATGGTCATTAAGGTACGTACGTACCTTGCACATTGTTCGAGGGCGTAAAGGCTACGGGCTTCTCGGACACGGGCCCGGTCTGCTCCCAGGTGACGTCGCCGCTCACGCTGCCTACCTCGACAAAGCTACCCTTGTCGAGAAGCTGGTCGACGCGCTCGCGCACCCACAGCTTGCCCGCCTGCTTCTGATGGACGTAGCCTCTGTGCGTCGGGTCTGGGGTTGCGGCCATTTTGCGCAGCGCATCGAGCTGGCCCAGGATGTCTGAGTGGTCGGCGGGGAGCTGCTCGCTTCCGCCATCTGTAGCGGGCGTGGCCCTGTTGCGACTTCGCCGCCGGCTGCCATTTCGTGATGTTGATGCTGGTGCAGCCTTGTCGTTGTCGTCTTGTTGTTGTTGTTGTTGTTGCGGAGGAGGAGGAGGAGGAGGAGGAGCAGCGCCGATGTGCCTCGAGACCTGGGCCACTCGCTCAGCGGCAGCCCTGTTGGCACTGCCAGGAGGTGGGCTCTTGCTGCCACTGTCGCTGCCTGCCATGATGTGTTTTGAACCTTGAACTTGGAAAAGGCCAAAAGTCGAGACAGAGCCTGCGCCAGAGTCGAATGGTGAATCCGAGAGGCCGAAGAGTTGGAGATTGTGGGGAAAGCAAGAGCTCCTGCCTCCGCATCTGCTCCTGCCTCGGCCCGTCCCCGCGTTTTCTGGGAGTGGGAGTTCCGCCTGGGGATTCTGCACCGGGATTCTGCACCATTCGGGCGGAATCCCTCCATTTGCATCGTGCAAGACTGCGCGTAGCAAAGACACAATTGTCTGATCTTAGGCATGTCGCTACAACGACCTCCGCCGAGGCCCATCACGCGGCTCCTCGTCACAAACAGGTATGTCAGCATCTTAAAAAATGCTTCAACAATGCATCAACAATGCCACACGCACCGGCCACAACTAAATCTGCCCTTCCTCCAGAGGCGAGATCGCAGTTAGAGTGCTGGCTACGGCGCGGGAGCTGGGCATCTGCGCCATTGCCGTCTACACAAAGGGCGACGTCACGCATGCCGTCCATGCCTCTGAGGCCATCGAGCTGCCCTCGCCAGAGTCCTATCTGGACATCGACCACCTCGTCAACCTTGCCCGAGATGCCAACGTCGATGCTGTCCATCCGGGCTATGGCTTCCTCAGCGAGTCCGCAGAGTTTGCTCGCCGGATGTGGCAAGAGGCCGGTGTCGCTGTCGTGGGCCCCGGGTGGACAATCTTGGAGAGGACAGGCGACAAGCTCATGGCTAGACAGCTGGCAGAAGAGTGTAAGTTGTCTATCGCTGGACCCCAGCACAAAAAACGCAGATCACGCCTCGCTAAAACAACGATCTCGAATCAGGCAATGTGCCCGTCTGTCCGGCTCTCCAGACACCGACAAGCTCTCTTAAGGATGTAGAAGACTTCGCCACCAAGGTCGGCTATCCGGTCATGATCAAGGCTGTTGACGGCGGTGGCGGAAGGGGCATCCGTCTCGTCCGTAAACCCGCCGATCTGGAAAGCATGCTCCGGCGTGCCGTTCAAGAGAGCCCCTCGCGACAGGTCTTCTGCGAAAAGGCCGCCATCGATGGGTTCCGCCATGTCGAGGTCCAGATCGTGGGCGACAGCTCCGGACATGTGTCACATCTTTGGGAGCGCGAGTGTAGTATACAGAGGAAGTATCAGAAAATTGTCGAGCTTGCGCCGAGCACGTTGTCAGACAGGGGTCTCGTCGAGCGGGTGATCCAGTCTGCTGTTGCAATGGCAGAAAAGGTATAACAGCGGCCTTTACCTTTTCTACACCAACTTGGTTGTCAATTATGCTGACGGTGTGCTTGGATCAGATCAGATACTTCTCATTGGGCACTTTCGAGTTCCTCGTCAGTCCGACAGCACGCGAATTCTTCTTTCTCGAGGTCAACCCGCGTCTGCAGGTCGAACATACCATCACCGAGTCCATCTGCTCGCTTGACATCGTGGCCATACAACTACGTATAGCACAGGGAGCTACACTGTCACAACTATGCTTGCAACGAGACGGCCGAGGTCTAGCCAAGAACACGGCAAGTCCGATTTTGAGCAAGACCTTGCCAAACTTGTACTCCATCCAATTTCGCCTCACGGCAGAGAAAGTTGAGTCTTCGAGCACCAGCACCACAAGCGGCAGCTTTACATCGGCGGCTGCAGAGGGACATGACGAGAACGACGAAACAAACTGGACCTTGAGCATCGGCAAGATCCAGACCGCACGCTTCCCTACCGGCAACGGGATCCGCGTGGACACACACATTGTCCCGGGTCACGACACTCTTGTGTCATTCGACTTTGATAGCGTCATCGCCAAGATCATCGTGACGGCTCCTAGCTGGGAGGACGTGGTACGCAAGGCCCAGCGCGCACTTGCGGAGACGTACATAGACGGTGTCAGCACGAATCTCGACGTCCTAAGAGCCATCGCGTGCTCAGAGGACTTTAGGCTCGGCGGATGTGACACGCGCTGGCTCGAGGCGAACCAGAGCCGACTTGTGGCAGAAGGTAGAGGCGTCACTGCCGGGTTGCTGCAACAGGCCGCAAGGTCTGGCGTCGGCGCTGCTGTTGGCCCTGGG
The DNA here is from genome assembly GCA_026745475.1 of Microdochium nivale. Taxonomy (NCBI): domain Eukaryota; kingdom Fungi; phylum Ascomycota; class Sordariomycetes; order Xylariales; family Microdochiaceae; genus Microdochium; species Microdochium nivale. The sequence continues at coordinate 2,579,327 of JANTFD010000004.1, read as the reverse complement.
GGTGGGAGTCCCGGCAGCCCATCCCCCTCTTCGGGCTCGGCCAACGTGATAAATGCAACGCTTCTCTTCAGAAAGGGAGATGCCTGGTCCATCACACTGCTCCCAGAGGACAACAAGGACAAGCTGAGCCCATTGGCTGGCGGTGCAGCAGTAGCACCAGCACCAGCACCGACCCACCACCTCGAGCTCTCCCGTGTACTCCGCAACGAGTTCCCGATGTCCATGTCTGCCGCCATCGTCCTAGGCGATGCCGCGACCGGCACATCGACGCCCTACACAATGCACCTGTCCTCAACGACCTCGAGTTCCGCTGCCGCGCTGTCGCAACACCGTCGGGGAATCCCCGGCGACGCGCGACACGTCGTCGCCCCTTTCTCGGGGAAGCTCATGGAGATTCTCGTCGATGAGGGCGACGTCATCCAGGCTGGCCATGTTGTGTGCGTCATCAGGCAGATGAAGATGGAACTCGAGGTGCGGTGTCCCCGAGCGGGCAGGATCAGCTGGGTGTGTGAGGCTGAGGACGGCGAGGACATCGGCGAGGGTACGCTGATCTGCGAACTTGCGCCGGAAGGTGGCCGTGCAAAAGAGGGCGATGTTTCATCAAAGACTGCCAAGTCAAGGCTGTGAGTAGGCATGAACCGCCTGTTGAACATGAGTGGTTTCTAGCTTCTGTACAGCTGAATCATGCCCATCAGGGTTCCCATGGGGTGGGGGAATGTCTTGGATAAGATCTCATGTAAAATCATACTCTAGTAATCACGCTCGGCGGCATGGTATGTAGCTTCGGCAGAGCCCACGAAATGTGACAAGCGGGCAACGAGATTCCGGAGACAAAGTCCACCTCGGCTCCTCCTGACGCCCCTCGGCTGCTGAATCTAACTGCTGGGTCTGTGACACCACAAGAGTATTTCCTCACAACCCACCCTTTTTCACCTTCATATTCTGTACTTCCAGGTAAGGGAAACCACTGCGCCATCCACAGCCTCGCCCTGGCATTTTCCCCCAGAGATAGCCACACATGAGACGCGCCATGAATTTTCCTCGTTGCGGGGTGGTACGTAAGGTAAGACATGGTCGCGCGATTACAGGCTCCCCATGCCAAGAATGCTGCGGTCCCAATGCACATAGTCAGCGGAAACCAAAGGCACAGCGATGACGCAAAAAAACCAGGCGGTGCCCCGGGAGTATCCGAGACATGGCTCATGGGAATAGATAAGGGCTTTGATCTTAAGCGTTGCTCCTTTTTTTCCTATAGACCTGACCCCTTTACCCTGCGTGAATGAGCAGGCAGGTAGTTCAAGTTCACATTCCCGCCGCTCATCCTGTTGACGTTCCGACCGCCCGACAAGAATATTAAAGTGAGAGGGAGAGAGAGAGAGAGTGCCGACCTGCGGACTCAGCTTACTTTAGAGTAGTAATCTGCTATTCTCACGATACCCTCTACCTTTCCGCCCATCTTCAACGGCGCCTGTTTAAAATCCAGCAGCGATGGCGGCGCCAGCAACTATGGCCGTGCCCAATGTCAATGGGATATTCCACCTCGTAAGTCCAAAAAAAAAAAAAAAAAACGAGTCGACAACCCAAGAAGAGACATACCCAGCAGGAAGCTAACGCATAGCCGCCGGACAATCAAGAACAAAAACCTGAGCGACCCTCAAGAAGAAATGGGCCTCGTAAGCTAATCTCAACCTCTTTAACCCCTTCCCCTCCGCCCTTTCCTTCGGAATCCAAACTTCAACAAAAGCAGCAGCAGTAACCCGCTGCTATATGTGTGTAAAACGTTCTTGTTTCACCTTGTGAATCCTCATGCGGTCTGACACTTTTGCTCGCCCCTCCCGCCCCGCCCCTTGGAAGGGTTGGAGGGTTGGGCACACGTCTATATAGAAAAACCTGTCATACGTTCTCCGGCAGATCGCCAAGAAGGCGACGTTCAGACTCGAGGTCAAGTCATACCCGGGTGAATCCCCACCCAGGATCATCCTGACGACGGGCGTATCGAAGCTCGGCTGGCTAGGGGAAGCCCCGCTCAAAGCGGCCGGCTTGTCCGCGTCCAAGGTCGTCACGCGCCCGCTCGACGGCACCGAGTTTGTCGACGAGCAGCCCATGGCCGGCAGGGTGGTTGGCAGGATGTGGGTCGCTCGCGTCGTGGATCTGAAGGGACAGGAGGAGGGGGTGGAAGGGGAAGGCCAGCTTGACGAGTTCCTCGTCGAGGGTTGGGAGCCTGAGGACCAGGTCTTCAGGCTGAACGTGCGCACTGAAAAGGAGGGTGACGCGGAGCCGTGGGTGGCGGACCACGTCTGGGGTTTCCAGATCACGGGCAAGGGCACTGCGGATGGTGAGGCGAGGCGCTACGTGGGCAAGACGCGGGTCACCAAGGTGACCAAGGCTTTGGACGAGAAGACAAGCACGAACTGCAAGCTCGTTTACGACTTTGTTGAGTAGACTTAAACACGAGTCCGAATAGATGTTTGATGTGTACAATATCTAGATACAAAAGCATCAAAGTTGTCACCTCGTCAGAAAGCCACCTGCGGTAGCTGGGATTCCATCCTCCGGCTCTTCAACCTTGACCTCGACATCGTCAACGAAGATTCTGCCCTTAGACGGGACTGTCTTTGCCAGCACCACAGTCTCTATCCCGGCAGGGCTGTTCTCCTCGGGACCCATGGGCAGTGCTTCTACGTCAATGTGCATATTGAGGAGGGTCTTGAGAATGACCATGCTTCCCGCCTTGCTCATGACTTCGTTCGCGTGCTTGCACAAATCGGAGCACACGCATTCGGGACACCCAGCCTCGCAGTAGCAGCACTCGACCCGTTTGACGGCCTGCACCAGCAGCATGTCGACAAACTCAAACGCCTTTGTGCTAATGCCTGAGCCATGTGCTCCGCCCTTGGCGTCGTAAAAGGTCAGTCTCGCGGGCCGTTTGCGGGTCGACTCCTTCTGAGCGAACTCCTTCATGCCCAGCTTGCATTCTGTCCGGACATCCCCGGGCATGCTGATCACGTAGTTGGGCATCAGGCTGAGAATAGCGTGCTCAGCCGCGTGAATCGCACCAGCAACGTTGAGACGGCGCTCGACGAGGATGTCGAGCGCTCTTTTTGGCACGTCGAGCCACATTCCCTTACTGTTTCGGATGATTGGGGGATTGTCGACTTCGACAGCATCCAGGATTCGGCGCCGCTTATCTATCTTGAAGTAGCCAAAAACATTTTGAGTCACGCGAATCGCTCCATAGAAGGCGCGGGACAAGGAGCCAGGAATCCTGCGGATAGCTTCCGTTTCTACGGGGTCAATGTCCGTGAAGTCGCGCTGCTGTGTCGTCCACTCCACTTTGACCTTCTCGACCTTGGCGATTTGCTGATCGGGCTTAAAGTCTCGCACCAGGTACGAGTTGCCTTGATGCAAGAATATCGCGCCATCATAGAGTGTGAAGAATGCCCGTGAAGCCTCCAGTTCCTCTAGGACGACATTTCTGCCGTGGGAGATGTCCACTATAGCAAAGTGGTCTTCTTCTGTGTCTCGGATCGCGACCATGTCGGAAGGCTTCGGCCGGAAGCGGTCGTGGCAATGATAGAAGCCCAGATCGTCTTTTATGAGTCGCTCTTCTGCGATTTTCCCAAGATTTTTGCTGAAGTATTTCGCGTCCTCGACGGGGTTGATCGGCATTTCGAAGGCAGCGCACTGTACATGACCCTCCAACACCAGCATGTTCTCTAGGTCCACCTGCAGCTCACAATTTGGTTTCGTAAAGAGTTCGTCAGGGTTTTGCATGTAGTGCTGATCAGTGGGAAAGCAGTCGCCCACGAGTATCGAGAGGGAGTCACGGTTTCTGCGTCCTGCTCTTCCACTTTGCTGCCTCAAGTTGGCAATGGTGTACGGAAAGCCCAGGGTGAGCACACAGTCGAGCGTGCCAATGTCAACACCGAGCTCGAGTGCTGTCGTAGCGATAATACCGATCAGTTTCCCCTCGAACATTTCGGTCTCGATGCGTCGCCTGTCTTGCGCGGTATAGCCACCCCGATAGCCCATGATACGAGCCATACACTCCGGGCGGCCTAGTGACTCAAGCTCGTACTTGGCAGCTGTGACGAGCTCTTCACACTGCTTCCTGACTCGACAGAAGGCAATGACGCGCACGCCACGCAGGATCAATGCACAAAAGAGCCGAGCACACTCGGCTAGGGCATTACCTCTCCCACTTGTAGGGTCTTTGGGGTCTTTGAAGGGCGTGTTCCAGCACAGAAACTCTTTGCGACCTGAAGGAGAGCCGTCAAAGTCGATTAGGTGAACATCGTCCATGCCAAAGATGGTCTTGAAATGTTGCTCTGGGTTCGCGACCGTGGCGGAACAGGATATGAATCTGACTTTACGGTTACCAAGAGCAGCACATATACGACGAAGGCGGCGCATGATGAAAGCAACGTGTGACCCCATGAGACCGTTGTAGTAGTGGAGTTCGTCAACTATTGTCAATCATGTTAGCCATGATTGTATTCGCAAGCAAATTCAAGAACACGACTTACCAACGACATAGCGTAAGTTCTTGAGAAAGGATCGCCAGCGATCCTCCTGCGGTAGAATGGTGATGTGCAACATATCCGGGTTTGTGAAAATGATTCGTGCTTCTTCACGAATCATATTCCTCTCTAGAAAAGGTGTATCACCGTCAAAAGTATCAACCATCATATTCTCCAAGCCTGGCATGTATGATAGCATTTCCCTCAGGCTTCTCTTCTGGTCCTGAGCCAACGCCTTGGTTGGGAAAATGTACATGGCGCGAGTGTTGTGGTCCTGTTCAAGCGCATGCAACACGGGGAGCTGATAGATGAGCGACTTTCCCGAACTGGTCGACGTCGCCACGACCACGTTGCGTCCGGTATGCAGACTGTTGATGGCCTCGGTTTGATGCGCGTAAAACTGGGTGATATTCTTCGCGTTATACAGTGCATTCACCATCTCCTGGCTCAACAGGAAGTCGAGCTCGCCATAGACAGGATCTTGCGCCTCGAACACGCGATGTCCATCGGGGACGATCTGGCCAGTGTACCACGGGCTGTCCTTGATCTCCTGCACAATGTCAGGGATGTCCTTCCGTTCTGTTGGTATGGTTTTGGGTATCGAACTCTCAACTATCTTTGGCGTTGTCGGCTCGGAATCTGGCGATACAGGAACAAAGTCGAGTGCTTGCTGTGTGAGCACAATCTCCGGATCGACTTGGTCATTGACACACTTGTTCAAGAACTCCACAATCGCATCTGTAAACTTTTGGTTGCGCTTCCCAATCAGCGTGGTCAGCTGCTTCTGACTAAAGACTGGCATCTTCACATCTTCATTCCGCAGTTTCCTGTTCGGGTTTATCGCCTCTCCGGTCTTCTTGTTTTGTACCTGGCGCTTCAGGTCGCCATCAACGAACTCAAAGAAGAGCACTTGCCGCCCTAGCTCAAGCGGAGCTTCGTCCGGGTGAGAACTCCCAAGACCATCAAGTCCTGTAAGACCGCCGACCGACGCGTCCGCCGCGGGGCCCTGTGACCGGAAGTCCTTTGCACGAGCCCCGGACTTGAATGTGCTGTCCCGCTCGGCGCCCTTCACCTCGATCTGCAGCATCATCTCGTCGACGTACGCGAATGTGATGCCATCTGGCCGCAGGGCCTTAACGGCAGCCACGTCCTCAATGGTCAGCGCCCGCTTCGTCTGCGATTCCACGGCGGCCTTGATGGTGTCAAAGGTCGTGGCAATGTGTTTCCGCGTGGAACAGAACGTCGAGACTAGGTTGAGTGCGTTGTGCGTCTTGCTGAGCTCCTTAAAGTAGGCTGGCCATTCTATCTGGCAAACCGCTGGCTTACTGGCTCCCTTGGTCTTTTTGCGCTGCTGCTGTGGTGGCGGAGTGCTTGATGGGGATTCGCCTGAGTCAAGGCTGGCGCCCTGTTTCCCCAGACCATCCTGTGACTCTATGTTTGTGGCATCTTGCTGACCCTCGGCTGTGGGCTCTGCCTGTGGCTCGTCGGGGGTTTTCCTCTTGCGCTTCCGCTTGATGAGCTGATTTGATACCGTGGCAGCTCGCAAGTTAGTCATTGTCAGCCTGCGTCTGGGGCAACTTGAGCGGATTTCAAGGCTGCCATGAGGTTTGTAAAGGTCAACGTTGTCGTGCACTTGGAAATCACTGACGTCAAGAACAACGACGCGTAGCTTCTTTTACATAGCGTGCATGGCTTGATTTGTCCGAAAAAGCATCGCGTGGTCCCGTGATCGGGGTCTAGCACTTTAGAGATCGGCGGATTCGGACACCACATTCCTAGCATCATCCATAATTCGGACGAGTAGTGTTCCTCACCTGACATGTACACCAGGTCTCTCGCGCTGGCACTCCGCCATTTACTAGCTAGCTTGACGATCCTCAAATAGTGCGTATATTAAAGACGACGTTGTTTCAAAATACACTATATTCACCACACTAGAATAGATATACGCCACGCACGCTTAAGCTCAAACGCTCCCGATCGAAAACCAATGACAAAGATATCATGTTAGGGACTTGGAGTCGGGCTCGGACTCGGGTACCCCGCGGCTGTTGTCACACTCAACACCCTCTCGTCCGAAGAGGCTAGACACCGAATCTTCAAGCTATACTCCGTGTGCTCTTCGTTCCACTGTGCCAGCACCCACTTATACCTCGCCTCTGGTGGTATATGACCTTGTGCGTCCCTGCCCTCCTCCTCGACATCCAGGAAGGCCTGCATGCCTAGCAACGAGCCTCGCGTGTCCCATGGGCTCGTCCCTGTGATGCTCCGCTCTAGAAGGCGCAGGCCCTTCTCGCGAACCTCTTTGTCACGGCAGTGCTGCGTGATGTAATGCAACATGGGTACCACCTTGTCGTCGAGCAGTGGAGTGGGCATTTCGGCGTCCGGGATCTCGCTGAGCGCCGCTTCGAGCAGGCCCAACGCGTCGTAGCATCGGTCGGCCAGAGTGTCCCATATGGTGTCGAGCGGATCTAGGGCGGTCATGATCAGGAAGCTCGACACCCGCGCGGCGAACAGACACACCTGCTCGTGCTCCCGCTGCAAGGCTTGGGTGATGCGGAGCAGCCGAGCCTGTAGGAAGGAACGCCACTCGTTGGTGCGGGCAAGGATGCTGGCTTGCTGCTTCTCGAGCTTCTCTACTAGCTCGCGATTGTTCCGATCTAGCTTCTCAGCGACGTTGTGGCGCATGTGGTTGTACCATACCGTGGCGAGACTGAAGAAGTGGTTCCACGAGTGCCTAAATAATCATCATCTTGTGAGAGCCGAACAACACTAGAGTTGGGGACAGCACCGTGACCAACAAGGACAACGGGCGAGCAGTAAGCAACTTACTCGAAGTTCTCGATCTCCAGATTTGTGGGTGGCATTGAGGCTTTAAGACTCATTGCGTGTGTTCCCATTTGTAAGAGCCATTCACATTGAAAGTCGAGCGTGGATGGGCACATGGACATGCGCATCGCTGCTATCCGTGGAATTAGATAAATAGCCTCGACGACACTCTCGTCGTCTAGCCGCGACCGATCCAGAAGCACATGTAGATCGTTGATCCTGCTGGCAGCCATCTTCTCCTTCAATGTGAGGAGGGCAGTGGCTACAAGCCTGTCCACCGCCTTGGCGTTGCCCTGGAGCATCTCGTAGACGATGAGCAGGATGGTGACGAGCATAATAGTACGGCATGGAATCGTCCGGATCGGCTCCGTCAGCTTGTCTCTGAACGACGAAATGGCCCTCGAATACTGCCGGATGGCCGGCGCGAGATCTGACCATACCGTAGAGCCCTGTGGAGCAGATGGCAAGCCGAGGAAAGAGGTGATGGTCGGTGAGGGGCTCCGCCCGTCTTTGTTCTCAAAAACGCGGCCGAGGGCCCCGATACCCACGATACAGTGGAAGACGCAGTCGTCGGTATCGGCCTCGCGGAGGATCGTGCGGTACCAGAAGTCCGCAAGCCCGCACCGCGACAGGTTCTCGGCCATGCGGATCTGGAAGTTTTCAAAATACAGCGACTCGGACTGGGTCAGGCCGCCTCCCCTGACCCGGGCGCCCGTCGGCACGTTCCATGGAAGCGCAGGGGCGAGCGTGAATGCCGGATCTGGCGACTCGCAGCGGGCCACGTCGCTCGGGCACGGAGGCTGAACAGCCAAGTCTTCTCTCGGCGGCGAGCTGCTGCTGGCCTTGGCCGGGGGAGACGTTGACGTGCTCTGCTGTCGCACGGGGATGACGTACTCGCACTTGAGGCCCGCGATCTGGCAACGAAGGCACTCGGGTCGCTCCTCGCCGCATCGTATGTGGCGGCGCTTACAGCAGGCACAGCTACAAATGAGGACGTAAGAAGCGTGTTAGCTAGGAGTGACCACCATTTCCTGCGACGGCAGCATGGCCGGCGGGCCCTTGATGGTGAAGGGGAAGCATGCGATAGTTGCAGCACGGTATAGGTATTTGGGTTCAGTCAGCTGTGGAACACGCACCCAGTCTTGACCTTTGGCCGATGAGCGCGGCGCCTTGGCTCTAGCGCAGCAGTCATGTTCTCAGCTCGTCTTCGTGCCCTGCCAGGGACGAACGGGAGGCAGGCGTGGCTGCTGCGCAGTTTCAGCTCGCAAAACGATTGGGGCCTCTTCTGTTCAGCTGCAAGGCCGTGCGGCTGTCGCTGCGTCAAGCATCGAACTTGTGGCCGTCAATGGTGCTTGTCGTCGCGGGTCGCTGGTCGCTGGTTGTTGGTCCGGGGGCTTTGCTGACCAAGTGATTGCCGTGGGAGGAGGAAGAGGCAATGCGTATGGTTTGCTTTCTTGGCCTCGGCGGATGGCGGCGGCACGAGCTCGGGAAGTTGACGGGAGGCTTGTCTCTCGAGAAACAGTCGTGCAGACCAGTGCGGTTGGATGCAACCCCCCGGATAGCCTCGTGCATAATTAAGAGCCAACCATGCTTGGGGTAACGTGCCCGGTAGGACTGTTCAGCCGTACAACACCTGACCATCATACTTTACCTACCTAGTGTAGGGACTCAAGGAACACACAGTTCATCTCTGCAATTGCTGAGCGGCCTGGAGGGTCCTGGACGGCGCTGGGATTCGGCTCCTAGCACAGTGGCACGGTGGGGGAGGGGGTATTCACAAAATATAGAGGCATCCGAAGGCGCTCGGCAGGCTCAGCAGGGCTGGGCTAGCTAGCCAGGGTGTCTAGCCTTGTCAGTCTCGAGCCGTTGGCACTGTGCATCACATCCGCGCGGGGGCTGGGCCTGGCCCTGCTGCAGCTGGAAAGCGACACCAGGATTGGCAGGAAAACCACATGACAAGGGTTACAAAAGGGTACGATGCTCCAACATGGTATTGACCAGTTCGCGGCCTGCCTTTTTCATATTAGGAAAACGCAGAGGGCACCGCTGTGCCTCGGCGACATCGAGCCCCGTGCAAAAAAACTTTAGAGGCAGTTCGGGTCAGGGCGATCACCATGCTTCACTCGGAAAATATTGTGCCTTGCCATCTCGAATGATGCTGCGATTTACTGGACACTCGACAAAGCACCAGCAACCTCGATGTCTTATTCTCTAATCAGCTCTTCTGTGCTCCTGCCCAGCCCCTGCACCGTCAAAATGGTATACCAAACGCCGCTCTAATTTTTGTATCCAGATTTGCAGAAGGCATGGAGGAGATAAGCCTGCCAAAGCCTGTACGGCTGTGGAGGGCAGCTTCAAAGGTGCCCGGCTATTTAGTGGTCTCGACCGTGGGTCTGGGAATCGTTACCAAGTCGTGCTTAGCAGAGCCCATGATGTCGCTAAGGTTTACTGCGTGGTCGTCTTCGATAAGGAGGCAAGAAATATTTCGGCTGGCAGGTGCTGTACCTCAGGGTCCGTTCTGAAGGAAGCGAGCAACTTCCATTGCAAAAAACATGCGCAGGAGACAGACTCGGGCTATATCATCTCGCACACGGGGTCCAAATGATCGATACTCTGTGAATCGTGCCTCTTTTGCTGATGCAATGTAGTCAGTCAGAGCCACAAATCGTGTCGCCCCAGCCCGGCGACAAGCGATACTACGCCGACAGTAGCTCGCGTTGAACCTTGCCAATCTCGTTGAGGAACGCTTTGGCGTTTACAGCATTCAACTGTGTAGCCATGTCAGGAAAAACAAAGCCGCCATAGCTTGGAGGCTGGGCAAGAACTCACCTTCAACTGTATGCTCACAGGTTCATTGTTGCCTTCAAACGCAGTGAACGAGATCGCTACTGATTTCAGACCCTCCTTCTCGCTGAACTGCATGGCCGGAAAGACTGCGGTGTTCAGTATAACCCGATGAGTCGAGTCTTGTCGCATTACGAGGCGGACGACTTTCGAATCTCCATCCTCGAGATTGGACGCATCGAAGCTTCCGGGTACGGAGGCGCCGGTATCTTCATCGATATCCACGCATTGCAGAGGCACGTTGATCCTGAGGTTTCCAGCCCCTCTTTCTTTCCAAGATATGCTGGCCTTGTCGAGATAGTAGATCTTTGCGCGAACAGACAAGATTGTGGCCTCGCCCGTTTCTCCATCATCGACAGCCACTAAGAAGTCGAGTTAGTATTTGACCATGTCGTATTTCACCCTTGGCGAATTGACCAACCTTTGTGTAGTTTGACCTTCTTCTTGTCGTCTTCGTCTGTCTTCTTTTCCTCCGCGGTCTCCTTCGAGTCCTCTGCCTCATCATCGGGTCCTTCGTCGTCCTCTGACTCCGCGTCGCTCTCAGGGGCACCAAATGCCTTGGTCGGCTTGCTACTCTTAAACGTTTCGCCAGCCTTGCCAAAAGATGTGAGCTTGGTACCACCTAATGAGCTTCCGAAGCCACTGCCAAAACCACTGCTCACAGAGCCCGACCCAAATGGCTTAGGCTTTGTCCCAGCTTGGCCGAAAGGGGAAGATCCGCTCGAAAGAGAGCTGCTGCCAAATACAGAAGGTGAGGAAGACCCCATAGTCTTGAATGGTGACACGGACGCGGTGCCACTGGAGAAAGTAGACAGCGGCTTACTGCTGGTAGCAGAAAATGGAGATGATGTATTCGCAAAGGCCGAGAGCCCTGAGCTGCTGAAAGCAGACGCCGCGGTTTGTGAGGGCTTTGGCTTTTCCGTATCCGCAGGGCTATCCGTCTTATCTCCACGTTTCGAAGCGCTCGCCTAACGAGTTGGGTATCAGCAAAATCAGACGAGCTGAACAGGTCACCACTACAGATCAGCCTTGAAACATACCGTGATATCTCCCAGTTTCGCCTTCACCTCGCTTGACACATCGCGAGCCCGCTTCTTTTCAGGCTCGTACCGATCACTTTTATGGTCACTTCCCGCGACCGGAGAGACATCTCCATTGGCGGTGTGGGATTGGTCCTGGTGTTTATCGACTTCGTCGTGGGCGCGTTTCTTCTTTGGTGAAGAGACCCGTTCCCTCATATCATCTGAGTAGGCCTGCGAGTGAGAGAGCTCCGGTGTCGAGGCGCCTGTTTTCTTATCGTCGAGGTCGCCATCAGCCGTGGACGTGGCCGACGGGGGTCCGGTACGGTGGGCCGCAGTGCTCGTTTTGTCGGATATAGCAGTCTGCTTCAGCTCTTTGCGCGTTGCAGCTGTATCGGGGTCCTCGGGGACAGCTCGCTCGGGTGACGAGCGCTTTTCGGGAGAGTCGGCCATCGCGGCTGCGGCTGTTCGTGGGCACTGGCGAGTCGTGTGTGGGTTAGGCGTGATCGGGATTGCATCTGCGATGCCAGTCGGAGATTCCACTGCAAGCAAAGTGGAGAGGCGGGTGGAGCTGGGGGAAAGCAAGCACTCGCAGCGCGCCGCGATCACGGTGCTCGGGTGCTGAACACTTTGTGTTGATGGGCAATTTGTGTCTAACCTGTTCACGACTGAGCGGGCGTAGGCGTGGTAGTGTGTAGGTGTTTAGTATAGCCGACCTAAGCCTGCCGTATCTGATAGCTTCAAAGATGGTTTCGGGACGCAAATGGTCAATCTTTGATTTCGCACACTGAAGTCGCGAGAAGCAAGTCGGCAACGCAGCGCATGCTTCGCAAGTCGGGTGCTCACTGTGGGGGGTCGGCGACGAGGGGCTCTGAAAAGAACGGATAGCGCCGAATTATGTCATCTCAGTTCAGCCAAGCAATGTTATGTTTCTTATTTCTTACACAACTCGAAGATACTTGCCTGTAGGGCCGATTCTGGTATATACATGCGATAAGTGAGCTGACTGCATTTGTTTGTTCGCAGGCAATGTGATTGCGGTTGCTCAGGCTTCGCTCGATCCCAGGAGAGTAGCATCGCACAGCAACGCCGAGGGCCGTTTGTGGGCAGCACCTACAAGATAGACGCCTCTTCCGTTACATGGATCGCCCGAGCAGATGCGCCCAAGCAAGTTCAAGGCACTTCACGCACTTTGCACCAATGGAATTGCTACCCATGTAGATAACACTTTCAAGAGTAGGAAGGTGAGGGGATGCAGGTTGACCAGCCTGCCTCGGAGACGTCGCTGGGCACGAAAGCCAAGCCCCACTCGCACCAAATCGGCCTTCTGCGACTTTGAGCGTTCCTGCTGTTGGTTGCTTGCATCATTCGGCCTGATCTTCGACGCCTCAAAGTTGCGGGTGCCTCAACTCCCGCCACGACCTCTGCGCCAGCCAGCTCTCGATCTCCAACTTTGACAGCACCCGTCCCGCAGGACCACACCTGGAAGCCACTGAGCCAAAGGTATTCATGTCGCTTCTCAACCGCGTCGACCCGAAGTAGATTGCCTCTGTCTGTCTCTGCGACTGCCCCTCCCTCGACCAAAACGTCGACCGTCGCGCGCTGCTTGTGACGACTGTTGCCATACGGGTCTGCAGACCAACTATAACACCTCGCCCTCGACGACTTGCGGATCTGCCTTGCGATCCGGGCAGTCGAGTCACGCTGTAGTCCGATGCCGACCGAGGCTGATACGCCATATCTCTTGCACTACCGCGGGCGGCTCATACCTTAGCAGTAGCCTATCGCCTGTAGCCAATTCGCGAATGTAGCCGTTCATCTTGACTGCCTTTCAACCTGAAAACGCCGAGTTATCCGTCATGGACCGCTTACAGAAACGTACGGAGTTCATCGTCTAAAACAGACTCATGCCTTCTGCGATGCCAAGCTAATTCATGAGTGCCACAGGAGACCTTTTGTCTCTTAACCAGCGCGCCTGGGATGGCGATAACGGTACGGGCGGTCCCCATCCTCTGCAAACAAGTGTATTATAGAGACTAATATTAGCGGACCTGCTCGAACACAGATGTTTTCCCGGTTGCGACCTCTCTCGACTCGTCGCTGAAGAAGAATACGGCCTTTATCAAGCGCCTTCGCACCGCTATAACTCCTTCGACACAGAATACGTTTCTACAGGAGATTCGAACACTCAGTCTGACGAAGTACCTCTCGGAAATCATATCAGCTTGTTACGAGGGTCTCTGCAAGCTCAAGACCACTGGCGAGATCGATGCTGCTGTCGAAATCGTCAGTGCATTACACCAGCGATTTGGGCCATCCGACTTCACGGAGTATCTCGCTTGGCTGCTCGGGAAGGGAATGGCAACTCCGGACAAGAGCTTGCTCAAAACCTTGGCCCCCGAGGTCCGTGAGAAGGAGGAAAAGGAGCGCCTCGTTCGTCAGCGCGCACTTCTCCGTGTGATCACCGAGCTTTGGCTAGTCGGAGTCGTAAGGACGCTCGAGGATGTCAAGCCTGATGATGCTACACGCGGCGCTGCTGGGAAGGGAGTCGAACTCAAAATGAAAACTTCCAGCTCAGGCAAGGGTGGATCTGCTGAGCCCTTTCCTCTAGAGGTTCTCAAAGATCTTCTGGGTCATGATAGGGAGCATGTTAATTTGCCCCTTCTCGTGATATTCGTCAAGTCATTTTCTTGGGATATCCTCGGAGCCAAACCATCGACGGCAGAAAGTCGCAAGACAGTAGAGGAAGATGGCGCCACTAAGACCGTGCCTGATGAACCAGCAGACGACGCAACACCCTCCGATGTTCTACTGGCCGACGAACCGCCTTTCTGTAGTCCTGAGATGCAGGAGCGGTTTCGAAACATTCTCAAGCGGTACTTCGAGGATGTCAAGGCTCATTTGCTGAAGGACCAGAAGAGCATCGCAGCGCAAAAGAACCGCAACTCTGAAGCTTACGTGAAATCCGGAGAAGTTTTCGAGGATCGTCAGGCGAATTTCGAGAAGCAGCTCAAGGCACAAGAGCGACTCGTCAGTAATGCGCAGGTTCTAGCGGAAGCCATTGGTGCTGAGATGCCGGACCTGAAGGACGCTGGAGACGGTCTGAACACGACGAATGGGTCGATTGGACTCGTCAAGACTGGCGAGTACCTCCGAGGGCACAGTGACGGAGCCGGCATTTGGGAAGATGAGGAAGAGCGGCGCTTCTACGAAAATCTTGTCGACCTCAAGGGAAAGGTACCTGGTATGCTCCTCGAGGATGGCAAAAAGAAAAAGGTCGACGTCGATGAGCAGGTCGGCAAGAAGATCGATATTTCCGAACCCAATGAACTTTCCAAGACAGCGGAGTCACTCGATGATCAGTCGACTGCCATTGCGAACAAGACGATTGGAGCTCAGGTCGATGCGATCCTCGCACGTCTTCCCGAACTGACAAACAAGGAGGCAGTCGACGACACTGCCACGGACTTCTGCTTCCTTAATTCCAAGGCGTCACGAAATCGGCTTATCAAGGCTCTTACTGAAGTCCCGAAAGGCCGCACCGATCTCTTGCCACTGTGGTCTCGGCTCGTGGCTACGCTTGGTCAATATATGCCTGACGTGCCCAAAGGTGTTGTGGAATACTTGGACGCCGAGTTCCGCAGCCTTCAGCGCCGCAAGGAAAAAGACTTCCTCGGCCAAGTGCGGCTCAGCAATATTCGGTACCTGGCAGAGTTATCGAAGTTTGGCATCGTCCCTGAGCATGTGGTCTTCCACTGTTTGAAGGTCAGCCTTGATGACTTTTCGCGGATGAACATCGAGATAATCTGCAACCTGCTCGAAAACTGCGGTAGATATCTCTTGCGCAACATAGACACGTCACCTCGAATGGCGACTTTCCTGGAGACGCTCCAGCGAAAGAAGTCAGTCCAACACATCGGACAGCAGGAGAGAATGCTCATCGAAAATGCTGTCTATTACGTTGATCCTCCCGAGAGAGCGGCAATCCCGCAGAAAGAGCGTACACCGATGGAGCTCTTCATCCGAAAACTCATCTACATCGATTTGACTAAGCGCAATTACACCAAGATTTTGAAACAGATTCGTCGCTTGCCTTGGAGCGATCCGGAGGTAAGGTCATGCTGTTCAAGGGTTCTATCCCAAATCGGATTCCGCTGATTGTCCCTAGGTGGTCATGGTGTTGCGAAAGGTGTTCTCTCGGCCTGGTAAGGTTAAGTACGGCAGTGTCCATATCCTCGCAATTCTGCTCAGCGCCATCTATCGTTACCATCCGGACTTTGCTGTGTCGGTCATGGACGCAGTTGTCGAGTCTGTGAACCTCGGATTGGAACAGAATGACTTCAAGTACAACCAGCGACGCATCGCCGAGGTCAAATACATGGGCGAATTGTACAACTATCGGATGCTCGAGCACCCAGCCATATTCGATACGTTGTACAAGATTCTGACTTTCGGACATGGTAAGCCCATAACAGCCGAAGACGTGCCAATTATCAGGATGTTAATGTTTCCTAGGCGGCGCGCCTATTCCTGGGCGTCTCAAC
This sequence comes from Microdochium nivale, assembly GCA_026745475.1. Taxonomy (NCBI): domain Eukaryota; kingdom Fungi; phylum Ascomycota; class Sordariomycetes; order Xylariales; family Microdochiaceae; genus Microdochium; species Microdochium nivale. Next base: position 2,563,571 of record JANTFD010000004.1, on the reverse strand, counting down.
CCCTATGATATGCCTGACGATTACTTCCGCATTCGGCTCGTGGCGACTGTTCTGGAGACCTGCGGCATGTTTTTTAATCGAGGTGCCGCCGGCAAGAAACTCGACTACTTCTTGTCTTTCCTCCAAGTATTTCACCCATCTGGTCTAGACACGAGTAGCTTGATGGCTGACCACTATTAGTACTATATCTTCACCAAGAGTCCCCTGCCCATGGACATCGAGTTTATTGTGCAAGACACGTTTTCTCTCACGCGACCTCAGTGGAAGCTTGCCGCCACCATGGAGGAAGCTGTCAAAGCTTTCCAACTCGCCATTACGCAGGACCAGAAGAATGCTGGTGGAGACAAAGCTGGCGAGCACGACGACGCTTCAAGCGACTCGTCTTCTGATGATGACGGTGACGGTGATATTGACCTCCCCGAAGCTGGAGGTGATGAAGAGTCCGATTTCCTCGATGACGACCTTGATGTAAGGCAGCGCGATTTGAACAAATGTCTTTTCCAACAGCACTTTCAGGCACTGACTCGTACTTTGAACCTTTTTAGGATCATGATCAGGCACTTGATTCTCCTGGCGACTATGAATCCGAAGACGAAAAGATTGTCGTCACACGCAAAGCTGAGCAGGTTGATCCCGAGGAAGAGGCGGATTTTGAGCGCGAGTATGCCAAAATGATGGCTGAAAGCCTCGACTCACGCAAGTTTGATCGCAAAACACTATTCGATGTTCCACTTCCTGTTCGCTCCAAGCGAGAGACCTCAACAACGGTAGAGGCCGAGGAAGGCGAAGTGGATACAACCCCAAACACAATGGCCTTCTCGCTGTTGACCAAGAAAGGCAACAGGCAACAGGTACTGTTCTACCGCCGATATCAAGCTTACACGTAGCAAGTGGGCTAACCTACTCATAGACTCGAACGGTCGCGCTTCCATCTGACTCGACTTTTGCGGTGGCTATGAGAACCCAGCAGCAGGCTGAGAAAGAGGAACAGCAACGTATTAAGAACCTTGTTCTGAACTACGATATGCGTGAGAACGAAGAGCAAGATAGTAAGCATTCACCTTCGACTTTATCTTGGGTGTTCCGATAGCTGACGTTCTGTGTTCCCTCAAGCGTACGACCGATTGCCAGCCTTCCATTCCAACCGCATCGAGAAGCCCAGCAAAGAACGAGGTGCTCAGCGAGGCCGAAGACTGCAACTTAGTGATGTTGATTGGTATGCGCAAACCTCCCTGATGTCGTAAAAGATTGGTTTTTTCAAATTCAAAAGCTGCCCAACTCTTCATATATTATGACGATGAAAGGCAGCGTATGTATTGAACTCAACCGTCGCAAATATGCTTCATCAACCAAGTGGTCACCTACGCAACTTGGCATAGTGCGAACACATTCTACAGCATATAACAAGAACTAACGATTGAGCATCTGCGGTAGGATCCCCTGAGCCATTTTACAGGTTTCGACTCTACAACTTCACAAAACTCGATGCATATATCTGCTCATCTGCGGCTTTGAGCCGTGGACGGGTGGTCTATGGCAAGTCTAGGCAGAGCTAGACTAGATCCGTGACGCTGGATGTCTGCCCGAGATCCTTGCGTATAGGTGACTAACTCTACAAACCTCAGCTGCGGTTACGTGTCCCTTTCCGCTTCAAATAGTCATCCTATACTGGATGTTGATATGCGGAAGCCGATGTTGTTGCTCATGGAGGCTCCCATGGTACACCCACGCAAGAAAGAGACGGTGGCCTAGATGTCGGGACTGACATGCTGTTCGCAGGCAGTTAAGATGAAAGCCCCTGACTAGGGCAATGGATCAGAGGCACGCGAGAATGTACCATGTAAAAGATTGTTTGCTTGTTTGTGAAAGACAAGTGCTGGGATCATGTAGTATTCCGCCATGTTTTACCTGCTGGACAATGCAAGACAGGCATTCAGCAGACAGAGAGATCTGTAGGCCCAGACAACATTGCGATTGTGCTCGAGGTCTGCCCCAGTCGTTTAGTGTGCAGCATGATATTCAATCGGAATTATAAGTCTAGGTGGAGATACTCCGGGGACCCTGGCGATCAGTCCCCCACGGTTTTTATCGTCCTTTGAGAAATGCTCATCTGGGCTATGTTAAAGGGGGTTGTTTTCGGCGACAACCATGCTGCGATCCACCGTACTGGGTGTTGGAACGATTGCGTCGTTAAATCAACAATGTACCCTGCCTCGCCTACGTAGGAGGTTAACACGACTGAAGGACATGGATCAAGGGCGCCCCCGCCCCCCAAACGGCGATTTATTGATCGACCTGAGCTAGCACTCGGTAAATGAACCACGGAGCAGCCGCCTGAGACGGCAGGCGACTTTTCTCTCAATTATTCCCTCGCCTGCCGCCGCGCCTGCCTTGCAAACTGACAAAGGATGGGTAATGTTTGGCAAACGTCTGGATGCGTGCGCGCGTGCTAGTGTTTCCTTGGTCTGACACGAGTGTATTTACGGAGTATTTGCGTTGCGCTGGCATATATTGATTTGATTACTTGTCTACGCTACGATGAGGGGGCAGTCGCCCCCTAGTATCTAGACTAGACTCTACTCGTCAGGCTCGTCCTTGGTTTTCAACCGGGAAATTTAAATATGTTTTCCATGAGGAACCTAGAGAAAACGATACAGCAGAGCCCGAGTGTTGCGAAAACCGGTTGTGAAGCAAATGCCGTTACGGAGTAGACTCGGATAGAATTGAGCGTGCAGCCCCTCGAGCATTGCGAGCTGAACAGAGCGACCCCAGCCGTACGCAACAGGCGTGTTTTGTGTGTGCGACGGAGCAGGGTCTTCTGTCCGTGCACCACTTCACGACAAGAGAAGAGACTGAGTAGCGGCTGGGTTGATGACGAGACCAGCACAGCCCTGGAGACTGAAACCGCCAAGTACCGAGGAAGTACTCCGTACCACACAAAGAAGCTTAGCGCTTCCGCACTTGTTAGTGCACCTGCTTCAGAACAACAACACGATCCCTCTATGTAGCTAGATCTCGACCGAGTCTCGGGACCTCTGAACACTCACGAGTGCTTACATGCAAACAAAAGAATTGCTGACCTGGCTGACAGAACTAATGCTCGTGATCTCCCAGAGCAGTAATTATCGCTAGTGGTTTTTGTCCTCCTACTCCGTACGCCGTGTAGAGGGGTCCGTCCTTGGCACTGAATCGTGGTTGGTCCTCGTGTTCGAGAGTATTGTTGCCTGCATACACGCAGACAAGCTGCTGGCCAACGAGTGTCGCACAGGCGAGCCACTTGCACCTGAGCATGTTGTGGTTGTCGTGTGTGCACATATATCAAGGCACTCAACTTGATGCAGACTGAACCACCCACTGGATTGCCCTCCGCTGAGCACAACAAACTCGGACCAGCCTAGAGTCCTGCACACAAAACGGCAGGAACGACCTCGGGAGCTTCGAAGGCGCAGGTGCGGCTCTTGGCAAGTCGTGCCTTCCCTGCTTGCTGGGCGCCCCTGGCGTTCCCACCGCTGCGCCAAGCCTCGCATTGGCGGGCTGCTGCAATGCTCCTCCCTGCAATTGCACACATGGACTCTGCCGCTAGGCGCCCGCCCGCGGATCGCCACGACCTGTGCCGGATAGCATCACCTGCGCACGCTCATGTCGCCAAACAAACCCTGGCGTCGATGAAAGCTCAGCGGCTGGGATGCAGTCCACGATCATCCGATGGCAACCGCTACTGCCATGCTACGTATATGTAGTGTAACCGCCCGGCCCCCCGCCTTCGCCCGTCTGCAAGGCTTGCCGGCCTACTCCGTTCCGTCCTCCTGCAGAGTGCGAGTCCCGCGTCTTCCTCTTTCGCCCACGGCCGAGTTTGCTTTTTCCTTGATCAACCTGCACCGCTCGCTCATCAGCTACGGCCCTTTCGTTCCGTCTCGCGACTTCATTCGTTACGTACGGCCGATCACGCCCGGCTTCCACCCCTTATCTGTCTTGGATACTCTCTTTAGTCGCCCGGTTGCGACTCATCTCTCACCTCTTCCCCGTGTTTTGTCCTGATATTCGTGCCAGCTACAGCTTTCGCTGAGACATTCAACGTTACTTGCACAGTTGGCTTACCTGTTTTGGGCATCTCTAAAGTGCCGTGTCACCACCTACGGACAAGTCACCTAATTTTAGACACACCTCATCGCACTCACTCCGACCACAACCTCGGGCACCCAACAAGGTGGATCTAGCAACGATACCAGCGAAACCAGCTTTCGGAACTGGTGCCTCAGCCACTTGCCTGCACGCAGCCGCAAGGCATCTGCTCGGAACTATACATTGCTGCAGGTTCTACACGCTACTTGCTTTGTGCAACAACCGCACTTTGATACACATGGTGCTGGGAATCGTCCTCCCCCATTTCTATCGTCTCAGAGGGCCGCTTCGTACTTAAGAGACCAACACGCGACCTCTCTTCTCGATCTTGGAGGACACAAGAGCAGCTCTGCCATTTCGCCCTGCCTTGCAGGCTCATCAAAATGGCGGCTGCAGCAGACTGGCCGGCCCACGAGGTAAGCTTGTCCGCATGCCCATCTATGTGCCAACAGCAGGACCTAACACAGACTAGATTGCCTACACGGCGATCGTGGGTGTCATCATGCTGGCAGCCTTCCTGGAATGGTTTCTGTGGCTGGCAGCTTTTGTCTACTGTCTCGTCAAGGTATTCCAGAAAGCAGAACACTGGACAATCCGTCTCCTCGCCATTGTGATTGGGACACTGTTCTGTGGGTTTCGATTCATCTTCTTGCCGATCATGATCGTCACATTGCCTCTCCCCGATAAGATCGTGGAGCATTGGCCCACCGAACTTGTCTCGTTCTTACAATGGTTCGGATTCTGGAGTTTCGCCTCTTTGCTCACAGTGCCATGGCTGTTCTGTGTTTACCAGCTCGTCACGCATAACCTTGGCCGGACGAAGCGGACAAAGCAGGCCTTGGATGAAACGTCCGCACCGAAAGTCGTCATCGTCATGCCATGTTACAAAGAGGAGCCCGACATTCTTATCACAGCGATTAACTCTGTCGTGGATTGCGATTATCCGCCGTCATGCATCCACGTCTTCTTGTCCTTCGATGGAGACCAGGAGGATGAGCTCTACTTGAACACCATCGAGAAGCTTGGCGTCCCTTTGACTCTTGACTCGTACCCCAAAAGCATCGACGTCTCATACAGGGGAGCCAGAGTTACAGTCTCTCGATTTCCCCATGGCGGCAAGCGACACTGCCAAAAGATGTCATTCAAGCTCATCGACAAAGTCTACAAGGAGTATCTCAAGCGTAACGACAACCTCTTCATCCTCTTCATCGATTCCGATTGTATATTGGACCGCGTCTGCCTGCAAAACTTCGTTTACGACATGGAGCTTAGCCCTGGAAATCGCCGCGAAATGCTTGCCATGACCGGTGTCATCACCTCGACCACGAAGAAGCATAGCCTGATTACCCTTCTGCAAGATATGGAGTACATCCACGGACAGCTTTTCGAGCGAACCGTCGAATCCGGCTGTGGTGCAGTCACCTGTCTACCCGGCGCCCTCACCATGCTACGTTTCTCGGCCTTCAGGAGAATGGCCAAATACTACTTTGCAGACAAGGCAGAGCAGTGTGAAGACTTGTTCGACTTCGCCAAGAGTCATCTGGGTGAAGATCGCTGGCTGACTCATCTGTTCATGATTGGTGCCAAGAAGAGATATCAGATTCAGATGTGCACGTCGGCTTTCTGCAAGACAGAGGCTGTGCAAACTACCGCCTCGCTCATCAAGCAACGGCGTAGATGGTTTCTCGGGTTCATCACAAACGAGGTCTGCATGTTGACAGATTGGCGGTTGTGGAAACGTTATCCGATTCTGCTTGTCCTGCGTTTCATGCAGAACACGATCCGCACTACGGCACTGCTCTTTTTCATCATCATTCTTGCCATGCTCACGACGACCAAATCGCCCACGGATCTTCCCATCCAGTTCATCGCCATTTCCCTAGGCTTGAACTGGCTCATGATGCTATACTTCGGCGCGAAGCTCAAGCGCTACAAGATCTGGCTGTACCCCGTCATGTTCGTGCTTAACCCCTTCTTCAACTGGTACTACATGGTCTACGGTATTTTTACAGCAGGTCAGCGCACTTGGGGTGGTCCACGTGCGGATGCGGCTACTGCAGACGTCGACACGACTCCCCAGCAAGCTATCGAGCAGGCTGAGAAACAGGGAGATGAGCTCAACGTCGTCCCCGAAACCTTTATCCCTGCTGCCACCGAGGCTGCCAAGAACAAGAAGGGCGGCAACATGAATGGTATCACGAGAAACCGCAGCAAGCTTCTGCCTCCAGACACCCTAGCGGGTCGCTTTGCTGCGCCGGAGCGCAAGGCGAACGGCTTCTACTCACATCCCGAAGAATCTCAGTACAGCGTTAACACGCACCGTAACGGCAGCGGTCTTATGTCACAATTCAACAATTCGGTCGACTCGTTTATGACGAACCAGACGGGCCAGAACTCAGTGTACATGCCACGACGGGTCGAAAGCATCATGGGCGATGAGGACCGTAAGAAGTACGAGCTGGCCCAGGCGAGTCAATACAACGCCTATGTAGGATCATCGAAGGCTCCGCCGACAGGCCAAGTCTACGAGTTCTCGGACGCCGAATTGGAGCGTAGGGGATGGGCACATGCCTCGGATGGCTCGTACTCTGACATGGAAAGCCTCGGACCATCCCGTGACTCTTCGCCAGCACCTGTAGCCACTCGAGACTCTAGGCGTGGCCATCAATCCAACCTCAGCGTACCTAGTGGCAGCAATCGCAACACGGCAAGAGGCGGCAGGAGTCCTTTGGGACGTCAGAGTTGGATGCGAACATCTGCGGCCGACCCGGACGAAGTAGAAATGGAGGGTTACGACTCGGGACGCAGCCGTCGGCACCAGCAAGAGGAACGCTACAGAGACACGCCGCCTCGCCGGAGGTCATAGTAGGATGGTTCCGCCTTTGGGCCTGGTGGGACGATTATGGCGGGCGATAAGTAGCCGCAAGCATTCCAGTTGGATGTTCCTTTGGGCAAGCTTGCCCGTTGACAAATTATTTTTATTGCATAGATGGCATTGAGCGTTTGTATTGCGCCGATGCATAATCATGGCCGAGTCTGAGGTGAGAAGCCTCGCCTCAAGATACCTTTTTTATAGGAACAGGAGTTTGTATTTCAGACGGACAATAACAAGAGTAACAAACGGTCAAACTATGGTGGAAGTGGCAATACGTCGTGATGATAGATAACACATGTCGATTATCGGCCTCGTCGTCCTGGTTACTAGAACGAGGCATTCTGGCCTTGGTCAAGATTGATAGCATCAGCCACTTGACAAGGGTAGTTAATCGAAAATAGATGCAGCAAGGCGTTAAGCTGGTGGAATGAGGCGACTCCAACGTTGGAAGCTAGCCGTCGAGACATTTTCTACGCTAGCCAATCAGGGGCTGCTGCTCATCTACTAGCAAGTACGCAGTACAAGCATCTAGCAATTTAACCCCGGGCCCCTCCACCAGCACCAGGGCACCTGCAAGGTGGGCAGTTTCCTCCTAGTGCTACTCGGGGTTCAGTTCATTGTTGCCAGCGGCAGATCTCATCGTCTTTTTGGCCGCTCACATTCAACCCACACAACACCTCAACAACTCCATCCTCACCCCTTCCCACGACTCTGTACAACCTGCCCACCATGGATTTCAAAGCCTTCGGTAATATCGGCAACACGCTGACGTATGTTGCCCCCTCCGCAGCAGGCTAGCATCGCTTTCTTGCCCGCATCCCCTCTCGAGGCGACCCCACCATCCACTCCTGTTACCGCGCTGTGTAATCTCTACTACTCCAGCCGTGCTGTTCCCTCGCTGACGCTCTAATTTGCGCAGCTCGATGACCTCTGGGTTCGGGCAGACTGCTTCCCGCACCTTCCAGTATACCAAGGAGCAGCTCGGTCAGGCCGAGGACAAGGTCAGTGTCCCTTGCGCTCAGCTCGAAGCAATGACGTCGTGTTATGAAGCTGGACCCTCTGAGCACGAGGGCTAATCCCACACAACGGATCTACTAGACCGAGCTCCCACCAGACTACATCGACCTCGAGAAGCGCGTCGACGCCCTCAAGCAGGTTCACACCAAGCTCCTGGCTGTGACGTGAGTTCTGCGCCCACCTGACCGTCGCGGCTGCATGCCATACGCTCGCCCCCAACTACAGGCGTCGCTGACGTTCGCATTTCTGTTTCACCAGCTCGCAATACCAGAATGAGGCCTACGACTACCCTCCCAACATCAAGGAGACCTTCTCCGACCTCGGCCGCACCGTCAGCGAGAAGGTCCAGTTGCTCTCCACTGCCACATCTCCCGCCGAGGCGCAGGCCGCCCTGACAGCACCACCCACGGCCAAGCCGCAGCCCAAAACCTTCAGCCACGCCCTCGCGCGCGCCAGTCTAGCCAGCTCGCAGCTGCTGCACCAGCAGCACACCGACGCCGGTGAGGATCCTCTCGCCACGGCGCTCGAGAAATACGCCCTCGCCAGCGAGCGCCTCGGCGAGGCCCGCCTCGCGCAGGACGCCCAGATCCAGAGTCACTTCCTGGCTGGCTGGAACACGACGCTCAATACCAACCTCAACTTTGCGACCCGCGCGCGCAAAAACGTCGAGAAGTCTCGCCTCACCCTCGACTCAGTCAAGTCCCGCGCCAAGGGCAACACCTGGAAAATGCCTGGCGGCGGGCCCCGCGAGGAGCAGGCCGCATCCAACGAGGAGCTGAGCCCCGAGGCCCAGGAGGAGATTGAGAAAGCCGAGGACGAGTTCGTAACCCAGACCGAGGAGGCTGTCGGTGTCATGAAGAATGTGAGTTCGAGCCCTTCCGACAGGGCACTTGTTGCGTAGTCGCCTCGCGCGGTGGGAGCTGTGAGCTAATCATAGGACGTCGATCTGCCAGGTTCTCGACACCCCCGAGCCCTTGCGGAACCTTGCCGAGCTAGTTGCTGCCCAGGCCGAGTACCACAAGAAGGCCTACGAGATCCTCAACGAGCTGCAGCCCATCATCGAGGGCCTGCAGGTCGAGCAAGAGGTAAGTCACACTGCCCATGAATTCTCAACATGAGCGACCAACGAGAGCTGACTCTGTCACATCATAAAGGCCAGCTACCGCAAGAGCCGCGAGAGCAACTCCTAGTTCCACAAGCAGCTAAATGATGGGCAGCACAACCAGCCTTTGATAGGGGCACCCTCAAGGAGATGAGCAGGAGGCAATTATCTGCAGACAGGCTGGAAAGCCACTTGGCCAACCCCGCAGTTGCGGGTTTGTTCTGTGCTCTCACTCGTGGCATGCCTGACTTCGTGCGAGACGAAGAAGAATATGGTTAGAAGGGGAGGTTGTCTTGCCACTGGTTGAAACGAAGTGTCAAAAACACGCAGGGGAGCAAAAAGGTCCAGAGTGAATGCTTTTCTTTTTCTACTTTGTCGTTCCGTCCGGCTCGATCTTCTGGTCTACGCCTCTATTTTATCCTCCATTGCAGGCCGAAAGTCATTTTAGACAAGTATGGTTCGCTCTTTCTTGTGCCTGCCCTCAGAAAGTGCTGACAAGGTCTCGCCATTGCTTGTCGTGCGAGTAATTTCCCAATGACACGAGATGCTTGATATATTTGCAGTTACTGGCAGGCCTACTGCACGTGATTGAGTCGTGCTGGCCCTGGTATATCATAACCTATTGGGGTCTTGGTTACTGCCCGGCTGTCCTGCATCTCTCAGTATGGCCTGTGCGATGCGTACGTGTGCACGGGTGACAAACCTCTAGTGTAGTGGAAAGCAAGCGAAGCTAGCAGCAAGTCTGCTTGTGTGTTTAACTCATGAAACCCCGTCCAGTTCGCCAAGAATAATGGAAGGAAGAAGGGTGAAATGAAACCATCCCAAAAAGAAACCCCAAAAACAGAGAACCTCAGTTCACGCATACTCCGCAAACAAAATAGCCATTTTTAGATTTGTTCTCATGCGGGCTCCTCCCCGCCCATTTTGAGCAGCCACTTGTCCATGCCGGCAAAGTTCTTTTCAAAGTGCTCCTCGAACCTGGTGCACGCCTCCCACGTTGGGTTTCCCCTGACGTGGTACGCGTAGCAGTTGCTACAAATCTGGCGCACGTCGGCGGCAAAGTCGCCCGCCGTGGCGTACTCGCCGCGGTCCATCTTGCCCTTTATCGTCGAGAGGTCCATGGGCCGCGCAATTTTATCGTAGTAGTCGGGCACACCGTCGGTGGCGGGGTGGACAGGATCCTTGAAGGGGCCGACGAGGCGTGTCCAGAAGCCTGTTTTTCGGGGGTTAGTAAAAGGAGAACAGTTATCATTGCGAATAGGTTCTTGGGGGCATGTATGGACGAGGCTCGACTTACCAGGACCGCTGAGCATCCGGCCGATCAGGTCTGCGCAGAAGACGAGCTTCTCCTCTTCGCTGAATGGCCGGTCGGGAGCGACGTTCATGTTGATGCGCTGTTTTTTACTTGGTTTCAGTGGTGTTGGCAGAGATGCTCTTGACGCCTTCCGACCGTTCATCTTGCGTCCGATGTCTGAGCGTCTGTGCTTAAGTGGTTGGGCTGGCCACTCGACACCATCGCCGCCGCCGCCGCTGCCATCTTCTGGTTCTTGGTCGTTTCTTCGTCGCGATGGTAGTCCTTGTTGTGATGATGACGAGCTGTTCTTAACGACCCCGAACTCCGGATCGCTCATGACCACCACAAGATCGCTAAGCACGTTATGTGGCAGGGACTTTGTGAACTCCTCCCTCGACTCTGAAGACCGCACGTATTCGGCTGCCCATTGCAAGAGCAGTTTGCGGAGGGGCGAGCCGTCCGGTGTGTCGTCCCACACCTGTACCAGCAGCGGCGTCGCTGGTATGTGCTGTGTTATCCGCCGGCACTCGCGCATCGCCAGCAGCGCCTCGGCGCACAGCCCGTGCACGTCGAGCTTACTGCCAAGATGGTACAGAGCTATTAGAGTGTCGTAGCCTGGTGGTGCCGCCTCTTTGCCGTGGCCTTCACCGTCGGCCTGGAGCACGGCGCGAGTATACATGAAGTTTTGCGCGAGGCCGAAGACCTCCGGGTCGACCTCGGGCAGCTTGACTATGTGCTCGAGCTGGTTGTTGCCCTGCGCCTCAAAGTGGGTGCTGAAGAAGGTCGACTTTGCACAGACGAGGTCCTTGTGGACGCCAAAGGGTATCTCTTCTGGGCCGACAAGGACTATGACGAACATGGGGTGGGGGTCGCTGATGGACACTCGTGTCAGTCGGGCCTCATCATTTGAGGGACATTGAAGTTGTTTGTCTTGCCCCTGCCTAGATAGAAGCTCTGATATAACGTTTCTTACCGCCATGAGAAGGCCGCTTTCGGGGTAGGCTCTAGGTCCTCGGTACTCATAGTGCTAGCCGATATTGATATCTTGATGGAGAATTTAGTAAGTCTGATTCTGAAAGACATGAGATGACTGTAGAAAGCCCGGGACAATTTTGTCGCGAGCTGGAGAATAAAGTATGCTGCTGGCACTTGACAGAAACTGGGTCGAAGGGTACCCTACTGTATGGATTTTACATCGACCTCGAACTCTGAAGATTAAATCTCATAAGTGTATGAGCCTTGGATAAGAAGAAATCCTGCGTCATGAATGCGGGTGCGGCTGGTATCACGAGATAGCCTCTCCTGGCTGTTGGATTGGTGAGACGCGACCTGTGGCGACTTTTTACCAATGAGATATCATGAAATGAAGCGCGATGCTTCTCACTCATAGCCCGAGTGAGTCGTCTGGGTGAGGTGAAGCTCACCAGCGAATCGTCGAGGGTCGCGACTTCCGGATTGCAGCCAAGTGGGGCGGCGTGTGGGAGTCCGGAGGCAGCGAAACTAGTCGGGTCCGTGCGCTCTCCCGATGTTTCCTCAACCCTCACTCCGTGCGGCCTTTGAAACTCAGCCCTCCGTCTTCACTCATCGCCAACCTCGTGCTTTGATAAATCGGCCGCGACTTGTGCATCTCGACCCAGCCCAAGCCGCAACGAGACATGTCTTGTTTTCAGCTCGCGGCCATGGCCAGCAACAATTCCCACGGCCAACCCATGCTTATTTAACCATGCCTCCTTGCATGCGTCGCTATGCGCTCACTTGAGTCCGAGCATTATCTCATGAAACGTAGCCGGGCCAGTAGATTAGAGAGCAGCCCTGAACCTCCATCTCTGTTGATTGCGTCGAGTACGCGGCAGCTGGCCCCCTGCTCAGGCAGCAGTTTAGCTGGTCCGCAGCTCAACATCACACCACTCTCTAGTGCTGACGACCTGACGACGTCCCCCGTGGCCCAGGGTCGACAACCCACACACACTCCAGTACGTATCGGCTTCGGCTCAGCCTCATAATCGGCCTTGCCCGTGCTCGTTATTGGCTGTAATGGCTCTTGTTTCGAAGCGGATAGTCCTTGGTTGGAGTGAACAAGTGTTGTTCCCGAGTGTCCGATTCGCCGGAAGCACGTCGCTTGCGTTCTATTCTGCTGCCTCACGACTTAGAGAACTCAGCCCATCGGCTGCCTCAAAGGTTTATTAGCATCCACTAGTGTGTTAAAGCATAAAGACCACCCCGTGCCCTTCACCATCCATTGGCACCTCAGATTATTCCCATCGGCCAAAATCCCATCGCATCACATTGTGCCAACACTTCCAAGACATTTGTACAACACAGGTCCTATCATTTCAAGTCCGAGACCTATGGGCTGCAACGAGTCCCGTGAAGTTGACAGCGCGTCGATGAAGTCATTCTCGTCGACCCGCCATCCAGAGGCCTCGCCCCTCATGCCCGGACAGAGCTTTTCTTCGTTGTCAGCCGGCCCGTCTACTCGGTTCTCCACGCAACACGAGCGTCTAGTCCTCGAGCTTCTGCCGTTCAAGGACGCAGCCAAGTTCAGCGAGTGGCTCCAGAGCGTATACGTCGTTGGCGCGTGGCGCGAGTTCTGCCGCGACTTCCTCGCCGAGAACCCTGCATCGGCCGAGCCGGACAAGACCAAGACAGCACAGCTGGCCCGCGACGCCATCAGCTCCAGCGACTCAAAGTATCTGCTCTACCACCCGGACAAGACCGAGTGGCTCGACGTGGACCATTACGCCCGGTTCATCGTCGTCGTGGTCCAGGACAACCTGCTCAAAAGCTTGTGGTCCAAGGACGACGCCAAGAAAAAGAGCCTGGAGGTGCACAAGGCGGTCTTCGAGGTTCTCGTGTTCCTCCGTGCGACCCTTCTGAATCACGAATCAAATCCGCCGCGGTACGAGGACTAGGGTCGTCGGAAGGGCATAGGCGCGAGACCCTGATGTTGCTGTTATGTGTGATTCCCCAATTTTACTCGAGGAGGTTATATGGAGACTGCGCATAGTGGGCAGCTGTATCCGAGATTCCTGAGACCGTCGGGCTTAACCTAAGGCGGGATGTGTCGGCTTTCTATACGGAATAGAGACTACTTATTAGCAACATAAAGATATAATCGCAGATCTCAGTCAAAACCACTGTTGTAATGCTGACATGAGCTGCCATCTACATTCAAGGCCAAGTGCAAGTTCCCCCGCATCGGTTTGCGGAGCACGAGTCCCACCTCGACTCGGGCTTGTCGCCGGACCTCGCCTCCGATCACTTTGGAATCCACGGACCTGAACCCCACACTTTGAATTCCCTCGTTGGTGATGCCAAGCTGACTAGTCTAGGAGTAGACAGTCTGAACACAGCGGCATCACGAGTAAGGTGACATACATAGACGCCGTGGTTCTCTGGCACCGCATCTCTGAGCAGCAATCGACTTGTTAAATATAACCAGCGTAGCCAGCACACGCACGGGAACACACTGAGCTCTACCTACCGTATTACACAAACACACACACATCACCATGTCGTCCGCAGCAGCAACAAAGGTGGCCCTTGTGACGGGTGCGTCCGCCGGCCTGGGCGCAGCCTGCGTCAAGGCCCTCGCGCCGCACTGCCGTGTGGTTGTGAACTACTTTTCGCGCCCGGAAAAGGCCGAGGCCGTCATCAAGGAGGCCGAGCAGATCCGGCCCGTCTTTTACGACCTGGACGATGAAAACAACAACGCGCCGCGCTTCCACGCGATCCGCGCCGACTGCAGCCAAAAGTCCGAGATGGAGCGGCTGGTGCGCGAGACGGTCGAGACCATGGGCCGCATCGACATCATCGTCTCCAACGCCGGGTGGACGCGCTTCACCAACTTTATGAACCTCGACGAGCAGGTCCTCGAGGACGACTGGGACATGTGCTACCGCGTCAACGTCAAGAGCCACCTGTGGCTGCTATACGCGGCCAAGCCGCACTTTGACGCCAACGCCGACGGCGGGAGCTTCGTGTCGGTCGCGAGCCTGGCGGCCGTCCGACCCTCGGGCAGCAGCCTCGCTTACAGCGTCAGCAAGGCCGCGCAGGTGCACCTCATCAAGGGGCTCGCGACTATCTGCGGCAAGAGTGTGCGGTGCAATAGCGTCAGCCCGGGCTTGCTGATGACGGAGTGGTACGTCGTTTCCTCTTTTTTGTTTTTTTGTTTCCTATCCCTTCGTATCTTTGGGGGAGGGGGTCTTTAACAGTTTCTCTGATTCTTTTTCCCCTGTCGTGTTTTCCTTCAAAACGAGCAATAAACTAGATATGTGCTAACGTGCAATTTCTCTCGTCTGCTGCAAATCACAGGGGCAACAAGTTTCCCGATGATATCATTGAGAGCAACAGGCAAAAGGCCGTGCTCAAAGACATAGCGACTGTGGAGGATGTTGCGCAGCAGGTCAAGACCTTTGCGTTGAGCAGAAGCCAGACCGGGCAGAATGCTGTCATCGACTGCGGGATTGCTATATAGATTCACGCTATGTGGCAGAAAGAGAGAAGGGGCACTTCTCACGGGGCAAATCAAACTATCTATTTGTATGTTGAGGAATGAAAGTTGGATTTATAGGTTTTGTCTTGAGCAAGTGTCGGTCTGGCCGTATCCTTGATTTGGCTCGGGATGATCTCGGAATAGCATATCGAGGTGGGAAATGAGTTTCCAACTCGAGGTAAGAAATAACGAATAACCTTAGGCTTTACATTTTGCTTTCCTGCAATTGCACATGAACCAAGCTGAATTATGGTCCTATTTTGATTACTTCCTCGAGACAGTGAAAGAAACGCATATCATCCTAAAGCACTTAAGGCAGCAATTGACTACTTGGGGTCAGGCCTGGTTCTGGCTCATGAAAAATTCGAGTGCTGCACAACTAACTATCTTGGTGTAAGTCTCTATAGTCTGAATGGTTGGAGGCTCATTCCTCGTGGCGTGGAGCTCTGTCATTGTCACTGTCATGGTCGGCTCTAGGTTCGTTTCCGTGCCCTTGAGGCCACGAGCTCAGCAGAGGCAGCTTCCAAGTGCTCGAGTCTACAGAAATCGTGCTGCCGCCGTCGGCTCATCCCGCGGGTATCCCCCTGTTTGTGGCCCCCGCCGGCAGTCAGCTAGGGTGTGATCGTGGTCCGAACGATTACAACAAGGTCGTCACACATTGTCGGCGCGTGACGGTGCAGCCGCCGCCACTGCCGCCGTCGCTTAGCACCGGGCGAACTCGCAGACGACGTGAACAAGGAAGCGAAGTGGCCTTGTTCCCGAAACAACAAGAGACCCGGGTCTCCGTCCCCTCCGAGAGGTAACCCGCCCGGGATGCCGTTTCGGAGTCGCGGCCTGTTTTGCGGGGGGCAGGCGGGGGCGTCGTATATGGCAACTAGCCTCTTTTTATTGTCCCTCCTGCTGAAACCAACGAGGTCGGAGACTTTGTCGTGTCCATGCAAGAAGCCGTGCAGCGCGTGGGGGGAGACACGAAGCAGCAGACGGATGACGGCACGTATGCCTGCCAGAGGCCGCGTGACGGCTGCTTTACTGTAGCTCTGGCTCTCGTGGAACTTGTCCGAGCGTATTGAAGCAGCCCACGAGGCTGGCATTGACGACATGACGACATGACGACGGACGGGCATATCACCTGAGCCGGAATCGCCGTCTGGCAGGTCCGAGATAGAGTGGCGGCTTGAAGTGTGTGGCTCTAGAAGCAGACTCCCAATGGCTTCAGGTTCTCCAAGACTCCAACAGTGTCAGGAGGGGCACCTGCGTCAAGGTGGGCAGTGCCAGCAGGAAGCGCCAACAGGCCGCCAGGGTCGCGATGCGTGCTGCTTTGGGGTGGTGGCGTCCAGGGGAGAGCTGCAGGTCAGCCAACGGCATGCCATGGCTCGCAGTCGTGGGCTGGGGGTACCGAAGTGTCTTGCAGCGACAGCGACCTGCTGGAGAGGGGGGGGAGAGAGAGGGGAGGAAGGTGACACGTCCCTAGCGTGGCAGGCAGGCTTGGAGGTTGCGGGCTGGGCCGTGGCGGGCAACCTTGGAACCTGGGAACCTTGGAAGACAAGGACGAGGCACCTGCCCATGGGCGCCTGTACCAAGGTAGACAGACCACAAAGGACTCCCATGATCTACGGACCCATGGATGTCTCAGAGGTGGGTGGATACATGTTGCTGAGAAACGACAGGAATAGCTCCCGAGCTAGGTGTCGTTGCACGCACGCCATCACCAGCCTTTGATGGTTATTGAGGCTATCGAGCACTGCATTCGAGCTTGCGAGAGGCTGCAAGAGGGGCAGAGTGGACTTCAAAGTTGGGGCGGCTGGTCTTGTCTCGATCTGCGCAAGCCCGCCCGCCTGTCAGGGCCCCGTCGAGATGCGCCCGCCCAGCGCTGTGAATGTCCCGATCCAGAGGGCCAACCCCTCCTCTCCTGAGTCCCCTCTCCGCCTCGCCTGTCGCGTCACGAGCGGCCTCGTCCGTGGCCCCAGGTCCCGCGCACATACGCCCGCCCGCCCTGCTGCTGATTCGTGTCTCTCCAGCTCATCCTCGCCAGCTCAACCTCCGGCTTCGACATCCTCCATCATCATCCGCTCCAGCCCCCGCCTCCCCCATCGACTTCTCTCGACTCAAACCCGACCCAACTCGACTCGACCACCCAGCGGCATTTGTGCTATACCTAGCGCTGCTGCCCGATGCTGCTCGTGCAGACCAGCCCTGTGCTTATGCAGACCACGCCCTCGAGTGTGACCTCCCCGGCCAGCTCATCCAATCCCCTCCGCCGGGTCTAGACAGTGCATGCAGGTGCCAGTCCATTCAGCAGCTACCAGCTGTCTCCTGACCTAACCGCACCCTGTTCCGATCTTCGTCGACTCCATTCGTCAGTTCTGCCACCGCTGCCCTGGCCCTGCTCCTGATATCGCTGTCCCAAGCCGCGACCTCCCTCTCCTCCTGCGAAGCCCTCTCCTCTCGGGCCACCGCAGACACGCTGCCCTCGATCGGATGGACTATTCGCACAATGGCACAGGCAAGCACAGGCCGAGGGCGTCCCACGCCAGACATACCTCCTCGGAGTCCCATCGGAGTGATTGGGACCTAGCAGAGACCTTCGAGCAACACCCGCTTCCCTACCGGGACCGGAGACGCAGTAGCAACAACCAGGTTCCCGATGAAGGGCGCATGCCTGGCTACTATCCACCCTCGCCCGCCCGCCCGAGACGAGCCTCCGATGTCCCGCCAGCCCGGGGCCACGATTCAATGCCTCATACACCACAGTCCGCAGGTCCGCGGACCGGCCGAGCAGCCCCCGGTCCACGGAGCCGGATTCCGGAAAGCAGTACTCGTGCCCCGTCCGCCCCACGTCGGGTGATTGAGGCATCGGAGGAGGACGAGTCCGAGGAAGAGACGGAGGACTCAGATGATGACTCGGACGAAGATGAGCAAGATATTATCCCTCGGTCTCGGGCAGCATCGAGGGCAACGTCACAACTCAGACGTGGCATCGTTTCGCGTGCTGCGAGCCCAGAAAGTGAAGCGAGCAAGGATACCACTCTTTCAATCGAAATTGCTACGGCGCCCAGGACCTCGGGTCCGCGATCTCGGCCTGTCTCTCGGGCAGTCTCTCGAGTACGATCTTCGAGGCGGCCTTCTTTCCGTGAATCCGATGCTGATGTAGAAACCGACTCGGATGCTGAATCCGGCTCAGACGTCTCATCGGACGCTGCTGCGCCGCCTCATGGACCCTCGCAAGTCGTCTCCCGACGCAAACAGATTCAGGGCGCCCCCGCTACAACATCTGCTCTTGTTCCAGCCAAGAGAACCACCCCTGTGAGGAAGCAGCCCAAAGCCGCCTACGATCTCGACGACAGCGATTGCTCGGACCTTGAACGGCTCAGGTCTCGGCAGCAACCACCAGAGATCCAGATCGCCAGATATGCATCGCCCACCAGGGAGCACCGCAGGCACCATTCTGATCCCAAGAGGCCGAGTCGCAAGCAACACCTTTCGCCAGAGCCTAGGTCAGGGCTAAGGCGGACCCCTGCCTCACCAAAGTAGGTTAATGCGGAATCTCGCCGATGCTTCTCTTTTACTGACTCCTTCCAGGGTCTACTACTCATCTCAATCATCGGCGAACAATTTCCATCGGTCTCACACAGCGCCTAGCTCATACGTGACGTCACGTAGTGCTCCCACCAGGCGAAGCACCTCAACAAGAAGGTCTTCCACCTGGATAGAGTCCCATCACACATTGCAAGCGGAGCCGGGAATGAACAATGCCAGATCGTGAGTATCCTCGAGCTCCATGGAAAGAACGACGACTTACAGAATCTGCAGGGTGTGCCACAATTGCAAGGGTGATGAATATCTCTCTCGCAGACTCGACTGCCGACACCGACTGTGCTCTAATTGTCTGCAAGAAACATTCCGGAATGCCCGAGGCGAGGGCTCCGCAGCGCTACCAACGTGTTACTGCGGCCAGCCAATCAACACCGAAATGGTTGAGTCTGTTATGCCGCTCAAATTCCGGAGCAGGTGGAACAAGCATTATGCTACACAGATGGCACAACTCAGGGTCTTTTGTCCGATCCATTTCTGTGGTGTCTGGATCCCACCGCAGTCATTCGACCAAAAGCAGAGAACTGGACAGTGTCCTCAATGCCAGATTCACGTATGCCTCGCCTGTCACCAGAACATGAAGGCTCACAAGAAGAACAAAGGTTGCCCTGCCGTTGACAAGGCATTGCTGAGACAACAAAAAGACGCGCAGACCAACCCGACGCGCTTCTGTGGTAGGTGTCAGGGCGCAGTCCCGCTCAGCGGGGACCATCCTCACATGGAATGGTAAGGGCTTCTACACCAGGACTACTTGTGTTCAACTGGTCCTACCAATGTACTAATTATTCAACACAGTGATGGGTGTCAGACTCAGACGTGCGCGGCCTGCGACAGCAAGTGGAGATCCTGCCGCTGTCCATGGTTCGTGGACGAGCGAGATCTTGGACTGCAAGGCAGTCAGCCACTTCATCGGGCCTCTATATTGGAACCCCAGGTACCGGAAGTACCTGAAATTGGACCGCCACCTCGATCTCGGAGACTGTCATCTTCTGGGCGAACGAACCACAGCCGCACAAGCCATCAGCACCAGGAAGACCGCCGTCGTCGGCAACACGATCGCGCTGAAAAGGCATTTACTCAGCAGATTTTGTACGATGAGCCGGATGAGTTTGGTGATGTTGTAGCGATTGGCAATATCCCTGGTCACTTCATGCCCGATGACTATCGCAGGGGTCACGAAACTCTGATTGAGCCACCATCCCCTCCGCTACACCATCCTGGTGTTCCATTCGACAGAGCCGAACCGGGAGCGAATTACATCTCAGGGGTGAATAGAGCGCGTGGTGTAAACGGGCGTGGGGGTTCGATGGAACGTCTTGCTGAACGCTTCTCAGAGCAGCGAAATGGAGGAAGCCCTGCGCATCGCTCTACCTTTGCCCCCATGACCATCCAGCCATCCCCCTCTGTTCCAAGAACCATGGCTACCCCCCCGCTGATGATGCCGATGACTGGGCCACCGATTCCACATCTGCGAAGACACCACACAGTCGACGACGAGCTACCGAGTCCACGAATGCCAATAGACCGAATCCCGGTGCGTCGCCGCACCAATGACTTTCCTCCAGAAGAGATCGAGTACCCATCACCTTCGAGCCGGTCATCAAGAAGCCAGCAGAGCCGACGGCGAGAGCCCGACATGGCGCACTCGCCCCCTGCATTCGACCCGGCAAACCCAGCATCAGCACAGGCTGGACTCACAGGCGAGGGGCGTGGTGCAGAGCGTGTCAAAGAATGGCGAACATATGTCGAGCCGAAACGACGTGGCTCCGTGACCGCTTCAGGCTGACGACTGGCTATCGCCAAAACAGAATCCATACCGCCAACAACTTTGACGTGCAACGTGCATTCTTCACCATTTTGCTGCTTTTACCAACCACAAGTGAAGCAATGGCAAGGTCACATGACACTGACTTCTGCCCAGGCCTCCGTCTGCGTATGGCAAGAAAACGATATGGTTTGTGTGGTGTACGACGATCGCTTACACCAGGCTGGAATAATGCCTAGTGTGGATGCCCGATAGGGATAGAGTCATCATGAATTATGACATGAGAAAGGGACCAGGTAACGACAGAGATGAGATATGCTTCTTGGGTTGGGAAGGATGAGTTGGTTGCCTGCCATTGTTGCTTTTTGGCAGGACGTCGTCTCCTCGACCGAAACACGCATGCACATTGCACGTGCGGTGCTGCAGTAAGCTTGACACGGAGTTATTAGCCTAGCCGAGCTTTCTCGAAAGAACCAGAATGCAAGCTCTATTTACACTATGCACAGCATGCCCTGCGATTTTTTTTTTGCAACGACGGACGAACGTGTTGAACAATAAAACAGTGTGAAGCTGGCGGGTGCCGTGGCAGGTTACGGGATCGACGGCCAGGACCAATCCATGGAAGGGGAACAAAATAAGAATGACAGGGGTGCCCTGGCCCGGCCATGGCAAATCAGAAAATGGGACGAGGACAATGCATCTCTTGGATGGAGCCACATGCATCACCGCCGGGTTTTGCATCGTCGTCTCATCTAGGTCCAGCGCACATTAGGTATCCTTTTACGCAACGCTGCTGCTGTTGTTGTGTGGCAGGCTAAGCGTGACAGGGCAGGAAAGGGCAGCTGACATCATAAGTAGCTTTCGGGCGCTTTTCTCCGTGTGTTTCTCCAGAGGGGCAGGCACGCCACGAGCCACTAAGTTGCTTGGTAGAGCTAGGTTAAGCGTAGAATAGGGAGTGGATGCCAGCAGTGGCACAAAGTGCAGCACTAGAGCAGCCCCCCACGCCACCGACTCCGCCGCCTGACCGACCTCCCACAACTCTACCTCGCTCGCATCGCGTGAGCATCCGGCCCTTCTCGGACCAACATTCGATCGATTCGACTGCAAGAAACGACACGCACTCTCTGGGAAATGTCCTGCGGCACCTTTTCAGCACGATAGCGTCTGCACACGGCGCTTTCCTGCGTCTCTTCGACCTCGGACTCTGCCGACGAAAGCACTACTACAGCCCGCGATCAAACCAGCATCCTCGCCACGTCTGCCTCAATTCACAGATGATTCTCGCCGCCCAGCCGCCGCTCTCAACATGCTGCTTCTCCACCAGGTCGGTAGTGTCAAGATAGGCGAGGTCGTCCGCTACACTGTCACCTACAACCCGTCCCGCGACCGCATCCTGCCGTCCCCGGAGCACCTCCACCTACGCATCCGCAACACTTCGCCCATCCCGCTCCGCGCCGCCTTCGTCCACGGGCCATATACCCTCCACGTCTCCGCGTACCCTTCGCACTACGACCCAAACACCAAATTCGAGAACCCGCGTCGCTATGGTGTCCCCGAGTTCGAACCTCAGCTCAAGGCCGGCGGCTCGTGGACATGCAAGCTGACGGTTCCCGACAACATTCGTCAGAGCGCCGGTGCTGGCGCCGCGTCAGGCAACTTCAACGATGCAGCCGGCTGTGGTGGCCTGCTCGGAGATGCCACAGGAGAGCCTACTACTGCGAGCTGGGTCGTCGAGGTTGCCAGCCAGGTCATGTTCTCATCAAGCGCGGCCGTCGGGTACGAGTTTCTACTCGCCAGGGACGAAAAGAGCTTCAACATCAGCAGCTTACCAGCCATGGGCAACTCGTCGCCAGTTCCCCAGCCGGGCCGGGTCAGCGACTACCAGCAGAGCGTCGGTGCGAAGGACGGCCACCACCCAGCGCAGCTGGCGGGTATCTTCAGCAAGGCTGTCACCCTGGTTGTCGAGGACACGGCGAGCCTGTGGAATACCCCGCGTCTGCCTGACCACGAGCACGAGTTTCAATTTATCCCCAAGACCCTGCCGGCTCTGAGCGCGGTGGCATCAGAACAGGCGTCGATTCCGAAGCGTCGCAAGAAGATCCATCTTGTAGTGCTGACGCATGGCCTACACAGCAATCTCGGTGCTGACATGCTTTATTTAAAGGAGAGCATCGACGCCGCTGCGAAGCAAGCCAAGAAGGACAGGAAGACCAGGAGAGCGCATGAGAAGGAGCACAATCCTCCACCAGAGGGTGCTCCTCAGGCAGCCGGGGCCGAGAATGATACCGAGAAACCCAAGGAGGAAGAGGATGATGACGACGAGGTAATTGTTAGAGGCTTCTCTGGGAATGCGACACGGACGGAACGTGGGATCAAGTTTTTAGGCAAGCGGCTGGCACGTTATGTGCTCTCCATGACATACCCGGATCAGCCATATCTACCGTCTTTTAAGAACATCGCAGAAGGCATACCCACCGCCGTCAAACAAGAGGCCTCAAAGGGCGGCAAAGAGGATGAACCACAGCCCGTCCACAGTCACAGCACGATCCACAAGCACCATTCAGAAGAACATAGCCGGGCCTACCAAATAGCCAGCATAAGTTTCGTTGGCCACTCTCTTGGCGGACTTGTGCAGATGTACGCGATCGCCTACATCCAAAAGCACTCGCCAGAGTTCTTCAGCCTGATCAAGCCTATCAATTTCATCGCCCTGGCGTCTCCTTTGCTTGGTCTGAGCAATGAAAACCCTATCTATGTCAAGTTCGCTTTGGACTTTGGACTAGTGGGGCGAAGTGGGAGGGATCTAGGTCTCACGTGGCGTGCTCCGACGCTCGCAAGGAGTGGCTGGGGGGCGCTCATGGGCAGCCTGGGAGAGTCGGCGCACAAGAAAGTCGTCGGCGACGCACAGCCTGAGTCGAAACCGCTGCTGCGCATCCTCCCTACAGGGCCTGCTCACACAGCTCTTAAGCAGTTTCGCAACCGCACGGTGTACTCCAACGTAGTCAACGATGGCATAGTGCCACTACGTACGGCTTGCTTGCTGTTCCTAGACTGGCAGGGTCTCGGGCGAGTGGAAAAGGCGCGTCGCGAGGCCGGGCTCGTGGAGACAGTCATGGGTTTTGGCTGGGCCGAACTCACGGGCGCCAATGTGTCAGCTCGACGCGGACCTTGGACGGCGACGACCGAGGACACGCAGCTGTCACCGAGCCCTTCTGATCAGGACTGCAACTCACATGATGACTACCGTGAGGTACCACAGCCGTCTGATGACGCCGTGCTCGAGGACGAAAGGCAAAGCTTGCACCTAACTGCTTCGATGCGGGACAAGTATCCTGGGGCCACGCCCCGCGTTGAATCTACGGCTCAAACGAACAACGATTACCCCCTTTCTGGATTTTTCAATTTCTTCAAGTCCGGCGACACAGCGAACAAGACGCAAAAGTCTCCACCGCCCTCGCCGCGGGATAGCAGGATATACCGCCGCAGCCAGACGCTCAAGGTAGACCCGGCGCGGGCAGCATCGACGTCTCCGGCCAGGTCCACGGTGACATCGGGAAATGAGCTCAAAGACGAAAACGACAATGGTCCACCGCCACGGACCACTATTCTAGAAGCGGCGGGCGACCTAATGAACCCGGTCATGCCAACGGTCGACTTTATTCTCGACCCGTCGAAGCGCCCGCGTACTATCTTCCACGATCGGATATATCATCCTACAGATATCCCACCGCCGCCGATGAAGAGGCGGGGCACGGGGCTGTCCTTCAGAAGAAAGTCAAACACGTCTGGCAACAGCCAGTCAAGTACAGGCTCACCGCCACGGAGGGGAACGGGCGACAGCACCCCGTCGACGACTAGCGAGACGCCTGCACCAGGGATTAAGCAGACAGATTCGACCTTATCAGCGGGCGACTACACTGACAGCAAGAACCATCCGAAGCCAGGACCCGACGAGGTGGTCGACAGCTCGAGCATGAAGGTCGAGGAGAAGATTGCGCGGGCGTACCACCGCGACCTAAGCTGGCGCAAGGTCCTCGTCAAGATGGAGCCTGACGCACACAACAACATCATTGTGCGACGTATGTTCAGCAACGCCCACGGCTGGCCGGTCGTGAAACATCTGTGCGACACGCACTTTAGCGACACGGCGTCCGCGCGCACCCCAGACGACGAAGAGACCAACGTGGACCAGGCAAAGGCGCCGTACAAGCAGCCCAGCAAGACTGGTGCTGAGTCGAGCGCGCAGCCAGATGGCAAGAGCTACGACCTCAAGAGCACCACCGGGAAGAGCGATGGCGAAAGCAGCGTGGGGGCCAGGAAGAGCTCACTCACGCGCAGCAATACGGAGAACCTCGAGGCCGACGACAATGTGCCTGACCTGCCCACGCAAGAGCAGGAGCGCGGCTCCGCCCCGCACAGCGTACACAACCACAACCACCCCAACTCGCTCCCTTCTTCATCGCCGTCTTCGCCGTCATCGGCCTCGAAACCCCCAGTCAGGAGGGTGGACTCGGCGACCTGGTCCGATCGGGACTTTGCCGACAGCGGTGACGATGAGGACTGGGACACCGACATGGCGTACGGGGCGGGTGGTGGCGCTGCACGCTCTTTGCAGCGGCCACCGGAGGCTCGGCTCGCTCCCTCCAAAGAGGGCGGCGTCACCAGTCCTGGCGGTGGTGGTGGTGGTGGTAGCAATACCGGTGGGTGGAACTGGACGGAAAAGATTGTCGGCAAGGGCACGACGCAGAAGCAACAGAAAAAGGGCGGTGGTCTACCTACCACGCCGACAACTCCTCTGAGCCCGACGACCCCCACCACGGCAGCGGGACGCAGCCCGTTTTCGCTGTCGTCATGAGGTAGAGAGGGATATTCAACGAGTCCTTGTGGCCAAGGGATATACACATATACAAGTATCAATCGTTAGCATAATTATCTTCACTTCAAAGCATTATTGAACCTGAATATTACATTTAATACTTTATCAATTATAGACATCACGCGGGGGCTTTGCCTGGTATCAATTTCTTCATCTTTGTTGATGCACTGGGACAATATAAATAACTGATGGCAAAAAGGGGTTTTTTTTTTGTCATTTTACGTGCCTTGACTTCCTGGCTGCCCTGGCCCCTTTGCATTTATCGAGTCAGTTCCTCGGCTGCTCGCTTGACTGCGGCTTTGAGATAAGGGATATATGTATGGGTTAGCTTTTGGCCCTGATGCGTGTGTTCGTTCGCTCGCCCTTTTTGGCCTCCATGTGCGCGCATGGGTGTCGTTGGATGATTCTCCCGGCCTGGATGATGCGTGCCTGTACCTATATACCCTTCACGACTCTCGCTTTGTGATTTCGCAACAGAGTCAACACGGGGGCTCAGCAACATGGTCACGTGCGCGTGTACATGCATAGAGAGAGAGAGAGAGAGAGAGAGAGAGAGAGAGAGAGAGAGAGAGAGAGAGAGACCTCAGATCCGAGTCACAGCCCGTGTGCACGAAGACATGGTTCAACTTAAGGAGTCTACTTTTTCTCTTCTTCTTTCTTCTTTCTTTTAGCACCGACCCCCATTTCTTCTTGCCGTGTCGATCAGGACGTTGGCTCTGAAGTCATTCACGTGCGGACAAAATCAGTGCCCGAGATTATAAACTACCCCGTTCCTTTTTGAGTCACATTTTCTAAATCAGAAGTACCCTGGCATGAACCGAGGCGGAAGGAGCTCGTGAGGCGGTCGGAACGAGATGGCTTCTTCTGTCTTGCCTCGTCTCGGTCATCGGGGATCTTCCAGATTCATCAGCATGACCAGCCACAGAGAAACTACGCGCTTACACCTCGGCTCGCTGCCAGCCACATGTTACAATAAATTCAGAGGTTAGAGGATCAAATGACATATTGGCTGGCAAAAGCCTATGGTATAGTCTCGGTCACGAGCTCTTTCAGGCTGATCCAGTTGGAAATGTCATGGCATGCGGCCGCTGGCATGTCGGCGCATCTACATCGTCCTGCTCTGGCCGAGTCTGTGTAACGGCTACTGCTTGCAATAGACAGCAGGAGGCGTCGGCGCCGATGTTAACTGTGTGATACCTAAACCTTAATCCTTATCCCATCTATAGCTGACCTGAAAGCACTGCTTGGGCTCACTTGCCAGAAAGCAGGCAGATTCAATCCGTTCAAGCCGTGGTGCTGCTAATCATCGTCCACGCCTGTCTCTCGGCGTCGCCATGGTCCGAGGCATTCTTGATCCGGAGCCGAAATTCCCTTCCCCATTGTTCTGATAACGTGTTACGTCACGACGGTCACATAGAATAGCCTAGGTTATTACGTAGAGGCAGCGGTACCTGGCAACTGCTGGTGGAAAGACGGGGCTCCCTGGCTATATCAAATGAGCTATTGCATGCCATATCACCGCGAACCCTGCCGCGATCAGAGCGTTCCGCAAGCTGTCTTGGTAGGCTCGTTAGGCAATGGAGGATGTGTTTGGAGGAGGTAAAGGCTCGGAAGCTTGGGTGCTGATTTGTCAATGCGCGTAGAGCCGTGCTCGGAAATGGAGACAGTGATGTTCATGCGTTTGGGTTCTTGCGTAGCCCGTAAAATATTATGTGCCGTAGAATAAAGACCAGTGGCGCATGTGTACCAGGATCGTGGTGGTGGTGGTGGTGGTGTTGGTCGGCGTCCGTCCCCCCTGATCGACCACACTGCCGTTGAGGCTCAAGGTGGAGTGTGGCTCCACGCCTTCGGCCAGATGTCCATGCAGAGCCTGCACGACGAAGCTTGGTATCGTCATGCGGTTCAGGACGCCCTCATCACCAGCTGCTTGTGGCCTGGCGCTGCAGCATACGACCGAAACTTTCGGTACAGTACGAAACTGTTAGGCGTGAACTGTAACGCGGAGGGCCAGCCCACAAATTGTCGGACCTAGTCGGGCATGTGATTCGGTCAAGTGCCCCGACTATTGCAGAAATGGGCAGAAGGAGCTGTCCCCATCAATCGAAGGATCTCAATCTCGGAGGCAGGAGCCCCGTACTTTTGTGCCGTCGGCTGATTGCACCGACAGGTTCGCGAACACGACGCCATTGACACGATGATAGGGCTTCACCGAGCAAGCCAGACACGATGCTGCGGAGCACGGAAGCCGCCGTGTCGGATGATGGCAGATGTGAGACACCAGGACACATATTAACCACGATATGACAAGCTGCAGGCCGGCCGGGATGCGACGCTATATATACGATGGTGGTAGTTGAGACGAGCTGTGCCGACACACGTCAAAGGGCGGCATGTATCCGTGAGTGCCGAGTGGGCAGGCAAGCGATCACGATCCTGTCGCATATATGAGCAATCCTGTCGCATATATGAGCCGGCTGCAACGTCGGAGAGGGACTGGTGGCGAGGACTGTATTTGCGCCGCCGTGTAGGGCTGGCCATGCTGCTCGGTGAGTGCACTAGCAGGATCTGCTGGATCGATCCGAACCCTCCGCACTCTGGGTAAACCCTGCATGGCGCATATATGCAGCCAAGGTCGTCTCGAAGCAACACTGCATCTCGGGAGGCGCACAGCCAGAGTGGCTTGGCGGATATCTGGGGCGCGGGCGAGGGCGCGGGTGAGGGCGCGGGAGGCACTCAGCACCAAACATGCTGGGGAAACATCCTCAGCCAGGTCTTGCCGGGGTTGCGAGCCGGGAAAAAGACATGAGCCGGACAGCCCACTTGGCACGAGCTCGCCACGAGCTCGCCTCTGGTGTCTTGGTCCGGAGTATGGCGGATGCGATGCCGTGTTGCTTGACCGAGGTGAGGGTGGAAGTGAGCTAATCAGCCGGCGGGACACCTCGGCTGGATATTCGGGGTCTGGAGCCGAACAAGCCGGCGCAGGCGTGGTTCTGGCCAGGCCGGCGACCAGATAAGACTGCAGTCCGGGGCAGTGTGGGGAACAACGGGGGCTGGCGAGCAATGCGGAAGGCGACAAGACAAGACACGACATAAGGTTGATGCGTGCTGGAAGGACAGGCCGGGACGGGAGCGCACGATGCGGATGCGGATGCGACAGCGACAGAGGAGGCGAGGCCATGGAGAGTCCACGGAGCATGTGCGCAGCAGGGAAAGCGCGACCCCCACGCCCCGCACCGCAGGCGGAGGGGTGGGCTTAGAGCACCTGCCCACGCTGCGATGCGCAAACGACGGCGGCCACTGGTAATCGACCCCGTGTCTGGGCTGTCTGGGCTGTCTGGGCTGCCTGGGCTGCCTGCTGGCCACGGGTCGCTCCTGCTTGTGCGTTCCCCGGCCGGAGACCCCACACGGACAGCCTGCCGCCACAATCTTGCGAGGGCCCGACACCTCAGCACTCAGGTCAGCACTCAGGAGGCCTTATCATGGCAGGGCCACGCTGCGCCTGCAAATCCACCAATGCTGGCCGTCGTCCCGCGACAGCATCGCCCGCCGCCGGCACATTCTTATCGTTCACACATGCGTCTGTGCACCGCCTCTGCCAGCCATCCAGGGCAACGGGAAACAACTTGTCGCGAGCTGATGGCTACCTACCTCAACCACCCTTTCTTGCTTTATCTGTCTCTGTCTCTGTCTCTGTCTCTGTCTCTCTCTCTCTCTCTCTCTCTCTCTCTCTCTCTCTCTCTCTCTCTCTCTGTGCCCGACTGCGGTGTCGTCGTCGTCGTCGTCGTGACAGCCTCAAACCAGGTGACAGCACAGCACGTGTGTGGGGGTCGTCGTTGCAACATTGCTCGTGGTCACACTTTAGTCCAATGCTTGTCACCTCCGCCCGCTGTTGGAGCGCACCGTCCCACCGCAGCGGTACTCGCGGCTTTTCAAATGATCGTGACAGGGCTGTGGAGCCCGGAGCTCGGGACAATCAAAACACGGCTCCATCTCCCATTAGCCGCTCACTTATCTGTCGTGAGTGAGCGAGCGAGCTCAGGTCTCCCTCCAGGTCTCCCTCCAGGTCGTCACAACTGTAAAATCTTTTGCTTCTCCAAAGGCACCAAGGTGGACCACGAACACGACGTCATGCGACGAGCAGGCCATGACGGCAAGGATCTCGAGATTGTGGGGTGGCCCTTCAAACCAGGCGATTCAGCCCTGACCTCACGATCCGCGCTTGCTCCGGACAAGCCCCGGTCCCCCGCGGCCTGCAGACGTGATGACTCTGACTTTTGCTGCTCGGCTAACCCGAAACTCGGTCTGAGCTTTTGTGTTTTATCTTGCACTCCAACAGAGCATGGGGGATTCTTGGCCCCCAACTTGTTTTCAAGGCGCCGACACCATCACCACTCGTCCTGCGAGATGGACAACCCAAACAGGTATTGGGGTTGAGTCACGTTGGGCAAACAGTTCGAGGAGGGTGGGACGACGTGGCCGTGTCCATCTGAGGCATCCTATCAAGCGATGGACCCCAACATCCATCGTGCACCACGGACGCACTCGGCTCAGCTGACAGCACCGCACCCGAGGGACTGCGGATACGTATCTTGTGCTGTATGGCTCCCTATTTATCGGACGGTCCCTCAAAGAAGGCAGTCGAAAGTGCCACGCTCCGGCACAGGCAAGCAGGCAACTGAGAAAAAGAGCTTGCCGTCGTACCAGCCCACCCTCTTTGCCCAAACGGGAAAATGCAGGCGACGAGACAAGCGGGTTGACGCGAGGCGGTCCTAGAGATGGGTTAGCAACCACTACGAGAGTGTCGACTCGCCTCATAAAGAAGCAAAGGGTTCCAAAAAGTCGGTGTGCTCGAAGCAGTGGCCAATGTCGTCCCGATCTCGTCATCTAATGCTACCGCCTAGTGACGACGCGAAACATCATGTTCATGTCCAACATGAGTCCTTGCTCTCCACATGGCTGAACAGGTCGGCAATTGGCAGAGCTTCTTTTTCTTCTTTTGCTGCTTCCGGCAAGGTTAGCATCTCGGCTAATCCGAGTGGTGCCGACGCCAAGTTCAGCAAAGAACAACATCCATCAAACTCATGTCGATGCCGTCATGAAGCTCATGGAGAATCCGGGGTAGCCACCGGTCGCAGAATATCTCGGGGAATTAATAACATCTGACGCCGGCTTGTGCCCGAATCGGACATTGAGTGGTGAGATGAGGCCGCTTCGGCAGGACACGCACACCGCCCCTTGCAGCAATCCTAGAGCGACTCTTACCCTGTTCCAAAGTTGTGTGTGTCCTGGCCGCCGCCAACAAAGTTCCTGCATCTGCTGCGACCTTTTAATTATTGTTGTTACGCCAGAGCCAGAGTGTTCCCCGTGTCACATCGAACTAAAAGGACACGAGAACAAAGACACACGGACGCATGCACACCAAAGGGAAACACGGGGAAACTCCCCGGGGAAGCCGGAACAGAGAGCCCTTGACCACCCACCCTTGCGCGGTCCAGCCGGGAGCCGTTGCTTTTTTGCCGAGAACCTCGCTGCTGCAAAAGCATAAGCAGAGCCTTGGTGGTGGTGCCTCCTTAGAAGCCAGAAGCACCCGCGCGATATTAAGCCAAGAGAGGCTGTGGAGGCCCTCCCTGCAGGACGGCGTCCGAAGTGGGAGGAGGGATGGATTGCTGCCTTCCTTGTGGAACGACGAGAGAAAAGGAGGGCGGGCGGCGCGCCCTCAACACGCCTCGTATCATTGCCGGGCGCGCATGTGTATGTGCGCGTGAAACACGGGCTTACGTGTAAGCAAGGTGGCCGCAAGCAAGGGCTGTTTCCAGTCGCTGATTTGTCTGCTGCGTCCGCTGTCAACGTGGCACTGCAAATGAGCCGACTCGACAACTCGGCAGCAGATGAGGCGGCTCAAGGAGTTGATTGGGGTTCTTCTGTCGCGGCACACAAGCGGCTCGTTCCATCGAGCCACCAGCCTCGAATGACCAATCGTCAAACAAACGTGCCACCAAGAGAGCAGTCCACCTTCCCACCTTCCTCTCTGCAGGCACAGTATGAAGAAACCCCCCTATTCCCCACCGCCGCCTGCCGAGTCCATCGAGAAGCTGCGGGAGTGCCATGCCGTGAGGCTGGCCAGACCCAGCGAAGCAAGATCAAACCTTATCCGACGCCGGAGCGTGGTAGCGGATATTAGCCCGAGCCGCGCGCGTGCCGCCGCCGCCGCCGTCCCTGTCACTTGTTGATGGAGTTGGGCTGTCACCTGGGGGGAGAAGAACGGATGACTAAACTGGAAATGGCTGTGTGTGGATCTCGGCAGTGCTGAACTGACGCACACATGTCGTCGGCCACTAATTGCCACGAGCATCCATCGACGTAGGTGTTGTCCGGAATTTTCTTTGCATCATAGACGACGTGTGTGGTTGTGAATGGGCGGCGACGCGTAATCGGGGTCGTGGATCACGACATCACTTCCCCCACCCCCGGAATCACCCCCAGAGCCGATAATGGCAGGGAGGCAAGGCTCGGCAGGCAGGTCCCTGAAGTTTAAAACGAGCAAATGTCTTGTCACACCTTGTCATGGCGGTCTGCCTGGCTACCTACCTCTTTGGCTTTTACAATTTAGCAAGTCCATGCTGTGCATGCGAGATGTGGGGAGAACATTTCTGGGACCCCTTGTCTGTGTGAATACTGCGCAACCCCTCCCCCGCGTCGACTCGGAAAGCACGGCGAGTCAAATGCACTTTTTATTTTTATTTTCTCTTGTTTTCAGAGCAACTCCGGCAAAGCAAGAGTTCTCAATGACTTGGGACGGCCCGTTTTAGAGGATAGCAGTCGTGTTTCTCACGTCTCGATGATGCGACGATTTGATCCTCCAGTGATGTGCCACACCCGACAGTTTTACCTTGTCCAATAATCTACGGCTCGACCATGGAGCAGCACACCCTTCCTGCAACCCATTTACCCCATATCACAATCCCAGACACGGGATTGCAGATCATTCTGTCATTTTTCGCAGCCCGGCAGGGCCGCCCCTGGAGGTCGCGAATCGTTTTGTTTAATCAAAACGTCAATCAATCAATCAATCTGCTAGTTTGACATCGGGATCGCCCCTGTCCCGTTCTTTTCTCCTCCCCCACGAATCTGCCAGCCCGCCCCAATAAATGGGGGGAAGGGTGGCGCAGGTATGATCTCGTGACCACCAGGACGACAATAATAACAGACCCGTGGACAGTCCTTCCCCGGAATGGTAGTCGCGGAACTCCATACTACCGCAGCCTTCCCCCCCTTTCCTTTCCATATGTACACGAGACGGCAAAAAAAAAAAAAAAAAAACGTGGGGGCACTAGCGAAACGAGGCTACGGAGTTCCGACTTTGAAACCAAACACACGTTTGGCAGGTAGCAAGGGCCCCCCTCGGCGGACTTTGAATGACACTGCGGGCGCGCGCGCGCGCGCCTCATTGTGTAGGGATGGACTAACGTGCTTCACCGTCTGGTCTGATTCCCAAGGTAGGCTGGGTTGAAGGGGGCCGGGGGTTTATAACCAAAACGGAGAAACTAGACAATAAACAAGCCAAACACGCCAGACGAACAAAGAATGAGAGAAAACATCAAACAACATACACACACACACACACACACACACAGAGAGAAATGGAATAAGCAAAGAGACCCTTCCCCTCCCCGCCGGTGTCCGGGCCGTCCCTGGCAGGCGGGTTGCACCCCGGAAAGTCAGTGTTACCACTCTGTACATTTCCATCTGTTCTTTTGTCTCTTCCTCATTTTTGGCTTGTTTTTGTTTTGCTTCTTCCTTGCTTCCCCGGTGACGCAAACGGGAAAAGCACTGCCCGCCTCGCCCTCCTTTTTTTGTGCATTACACACACACACACACGCACGCATGAGCGCACGTACACTTTGTCTTGTCATGTCTTTGTCTGTGCTCTTTCCCCTTGTCTAATCCCCCCTTCCCCGGCTTTCTTCCCCGGAGGAGTTGGTTGCTTCTTGCCGTTTTTTTCCCTCTTTCTCGCCAAGCAAACTATCCCCAGACCCGGGAACGGACCTCCTACAGGAGGAAAGAGAGAGAAAAAAAAAAAAAAAAAAAGAGTATGCCGTGCCGCCTTCCATCCCTTCTTCCTTTTTCCCTCCTTTCTTAAGTCCCTTGTCCCTCCCGGGAAGACTGGGGAGCGGGGGAAGGAATCTGACCTAGTTACACCCGCAAGTGTCAGCACGGGGTAACTGGACCTGCTGGCTGCTTGTTCGGTTCGCCCTTTCTGTTTCTCTCTGTGGCTGTGTATTTGCCCCCTTTTTTCTTTGGCTGCCGTGCCCCAAGCGCTGCCACATACGCAAACACAGTTTACGCACATGCAGCTCCAACAACCGGGCCAGCTCTCAATGCAGACAAGGTAATGACACGTCGTGCCACCACCAATCCAAGACCCAGCTGTGCAAGAGCAGACCTTATGAGTTTATTGACATCCCACAGTCCATCTAGACAGTGAAGCGGGACCAGTCTTCTAAGGTTACATATATCTTTGATTCCATATGATAAGCGGAGAGATCTAATTCCGCCAGTGGGGGTTATCGCGAAAACAAACAAGTTCTATGTAAACCGCCTGTCCTCACCAGAGGAACTCCAGAACGAGATGAGGCACCCACAGGTGGGCCACCAAATCAACAAGAACCAGACCACAAGTGTGTCTTCAAACCATTATGAGCCTCCGCTTGCGCCGTACGCTTTGGTCCGCGAAAGAGCCCACACGGCTCGCTGCCAATACACATATTAACAAGGTGACCCGGGCGCTACAAGCGTCGCTGCGGCACACCTAACAAGAACAGAGAAGAGAGTTGACCCGTCGTGGGCATGTGAAAACAAAGAAACTTCAGAAATACGCCGCCCCATGTCTATGTTGTCCTTCTATATCCGTTTGTGTCATCAATCATGGCCCTACTCGGACTGTCGCACGTTTTTGCTGTAAAGACCAAACACTCTACATGCGGTCCATCAGGTCGCCTCCAGCCAAGCTGCCGGTCGCGGAACCCCGGCCACTGGGGATGAAGCTGTCAGACGGGCCCAGGAGGTCGTGGACGGCCACTTTGGGCATCTGCGGGACGGGGAGTTTCCTGCTGCCGTCCGGACGGCTGATGATGTCGGCTAGAGACATGCCACCGCTGGAACGTTGGCTGGGAGCGCTTGTCGGTGGTGGCAGCTGGTGGTAGGGGCTTCCCTCCATCTGAGGCTCGAGAGGAGCAAGAGCAGGAGTGTGTCCCAGAGACAGGTTGCGCAGAGTGGGCAGCTCAACACCGGCGTAGGGCCGTAGGCGAGGCGAGTGAGCCGGGGTGGCCAGAGGAGTGTGGTCTGGCGTAGGCGATAGCGAGTCGTGTGAGAAAGTTGGCGACGACGGGGCAGTCGAGTTTGGCGAGTTAGGTCTTGATCGTTTAGCCATGCGCCCCGCGTGGTTGTAGTGATCATCGTTGTGCTCATCATTCGAGTGCGACCTCGACATGTGGTAAGCAGAGAGCGATGGGAGGTGGCCGCGGGAGCTGTGCATGCTATGCGAGTAGTAAGGGTGATGCCGGGCGGAGGGCGTGTGGTGCTCACGCTCGACCTGGTGAGCGGCGTGCCCCAGAATGCCCATGCCTGAATCACGACCGTAGTGGTGAGCTGGGCCCGGCAGAGCGTAAGAGGAGTAGGAGTGAGGAGGAGAAACGTTGGGCGAGACCAATGTTGAGTTAGGGGCCGAGCGAATAGAGCGAGGTCCGGAAGGAGGGCCCATCATGCCCGAATCTGGAGAGAGGGAGTGGTTGATGGCATGGTGGGCGGCCTGGCCAGCCTTGTTGCCTCTACGGGAGTTTGGGTTGTTGTGTATCCTTGAGTGACGGGTGAGCTCGTCGGAGCGGGAGAACTTTTTGCTGCAGCCGGGGTGCTGGCAGGCATGAGGCTTTTCGCCCGTGTGTGTGCGGATGTGCCTAGTCTGGTGCTCGAGACGGTGGAATGCCTTGTCACAGAGCGGGCACTTGTAAGGGCGAGGCAGTTCGTTTGTGGTCTCTGCGGTCTGGCCACCAGGCAGGGGCCCGTTTGGCCTTATGACAGTGACGGAAGCCATGCTCGAGTCTCCGTCTCCGTCGACCTTGAGGTTGCTGGTGATGGTCGAGTCGGCAGGCGCAGAGGTGGGAGCGGCGTCAGGGTTCAGCAGGTTGGAAAAATCCACCGCTGACAGTGAGCGTTGCATGTGATGGCCGGCCAAGTCGGCGAGCTTGTCCAGGCTGGAAGTTGCTGTTGTCGTCGGCGTTGCTGACGAGTCGAAGAAGGCCGAGAGCAGACCAGATCCTTCGATGGTGGTGGTGGTGGTGGGTGGTGAGGCGGTGGTGAGAGTAGCTGGCAGTGCTGTTGTAGGTGGCGTAGCAGACGGTGGTGGTGGTGAGGAGGCCGGGACGTAGTGGTGGTGGTAGATGAAGGTTGAGATGGGACGCGGGAAAAGGCGAGAGCCGGGGGCGCGGGGAGTATTTGAAGGAGGAAGGTGTGCAGGGAGCGTGGAAAGTTGGGGAGGGTGCTCTAAAGCCGCCCACCGTCCAGGCGGAGGGCGAGGAGGGCGAGGGCGGGCCCAGCGCCGGCAAAGAGATCTCACTGTCAATGTGCGCCAGTCGTCCGTCTTGACACTTGCACCTGCACCTGCACATGCCCCCGGGTGTGAAGTGCACACTGCCCTGAGCAGGCCCGCCCGGGCGAATGGACACTGCAGGAGCACCTGGGCGATTCTCGGCCAGGCAGGAGGTACGTAGTACCCTGCCCACGCCCCCCCTCTCTCTCCCCCTCTGGGGTATGGGGCTCTTCCACTGTCGGGTTTGCGCAGCGGCTACGGAGTACACTACCTGAGTATCGAGCAGCGCTGGGGACTTGCGCGAGCGCCCAGCTGGCCGGCACTGCACTGTGCGCCCACCTGCCACCTCTGTGCTCACCGCAGGCCCCAAGGTGTCTGGTGCCTCGTCGTCAGATGCTTGGGTCTTTCAGGCACCGCCATGTGCTTTGTCCCGGTACTGCTGCTGTTGCTGCAGAGGCCGGCGAGGTCGAGCGATCATACATAGAGTCTCGTCCTGTCCTGTCCTGGCCTGGTCCGACCAGGCATGAGCGGCGAGAGTTGCCCGTCGGATGCCGAGTGAGCGATTGCGCAAGTTGGTCGCCGGCTTACGGCAGACAGCTGCTCGGCTCAAACCAGAACTGGCGAGGGCGTGGTGGTAGCCTCGACTTCGAAAGCATGTGTCGAGCACATGCAAAGGGCGAGGCAGGGGTCCGCCGAGACGAAAATACTGTATGGGGGGGAGTGTAGGCCTGCCAGTGGTAGCACAGCACGACAGGACGAGAGAAGAAAAAATGTTCTCGGGGAGAAAGAGGGCTAGCTGTGGGGGTCCGCAGCTAGGTAGGGGGTGAGATGATGACCTCAGGCGGGGACGAGGGGGCGTGTCTCCTGCCGTCCGCATCCCTCGACCTTCCTCGACCTTATGCTCCTCCCTCAGAACCGAGTACACAAACAACAACCCCATATTCGCGGCGCCTCCCCAAGCTTGCGCTTCCTTCCCATCAGGCCCAACCCCAACCTTGTGCTGTCATGCTCTATCCGCTGCAGCGCCAAAGGCCAAGCCACGGCCCATCATGCACCGCGCAACCTTGCCTCAGATTGTCTAGAGTAGAGCCTCGTGCGTGGGCCCTCAGTTGCATTTCGCTGCTCTCCTCCAGGACTCCCTACTCCGCAATCCGTACTCCGTACATGCTCCGGAGCCTGGGAATAGTCGCATTATCGCTGCTGCCCACGATTCATGTGTCGCCTCCACCTCTCCTTGCAGTCTCCTGTGAGGAATTTGCTCGACGTCGTTTGTCCCAAGGGGTTCAAAGGGGGACTGCGACAGAAACATCAGACAACCGTGCAAGCCTGGCCACAAAGCAGGGAGCTGCTCATTTCATCCACCGCGGTACGGGCCTGCTTCATGCGCCGGGGCGCCTGTTCGGTCTGTCGTGATTTATTGCGTCCACAAGGCGAGTAGCCGCGTGTCTGAGCGGCACCGCGCCAGCGTAGGCAGCACCGCTCGGCGATCCTCCGATGCTAATAACTTACTCCGTTCTATCGCCTAGGTTTTCGTCCGCCAGTCGCAGTGCAGTGTGGGGAAAGCTCTCCCACGGGGCTCAGGCTAGCGGGTGCTGCTCATGGCAGAAACCGGAGCGGCTCTGCCAGACTGGCGATAAGTGATCTGGGACAAGGGGGGCCTGGAAAGGGGCGGGCGTGTCTGGAAGCAAGAAGCCATTGGAGAGCGGACGGGTGCGCGCCGACGGGCTCGCTCCACACTGTTTGTGCCCTGTCATTTCTCCACGTCTGGGGGACGGGAAGAGCCCTCTTCTCCATGCTGATACAGAGTTGATCTTGTCGTGTTAGTCCGCAGCACTTAATTACCCGTCGCCAGTCGCAAGGGGTTTACCTATCTGCCTAGGACTTCCCTGTTCAGCCGTCGGACCTGCTCTGGGAGACCATTTGTCAGGGCAGGGAGAGGTAACTTAGTTGAGGACCTGGGCGCTTGCTGACACTCCTCAGTTTGTTCTAGCAGATCCGCCAAGGGCCAGATCCTCGAATAGTGATGGCGACATAGGTTTTGCCAAAGGCACTCATGCGTGCGCGAATGGGGGGCTGTGGGAACCCACATGCTGCCATGCCCTCAGCATCATTGACCTCGTAGGCGTTTCGTGTCACGTTCGTCCTCCTCGAGTCCAGTTCTGCCGTTGTTTCGAAGCGAGCAAGTAAGCACCCACCCGCATGCTTTTGGCGGCAATGAGCCCCCAATTATTGCCTCCAGATCACAGGCGTCACGTGAGTCGATGATGCTGTGAGGGGGTGTCCGGGCATTTCTCTGTTAGCCATGGCTTTTCAGTCATGCTAGACGTGTTTTCCCGTCGAGGACTTGATACTTGGCGTTTTTCTTCACTGCGGGAGTGCCATGGTGAGTACTTCGAGACATTCTGATACACCGAACTTGCAAGGTTTGCAACATATTCACCCGCCATCGAATTTTTAGCAACTCGAGATCCAGAGGTCTCGTGCTGTAGGACCATCACACCCCCTAGTGGCGTCGTTCTCTCCGTTGCAATTCATTGCCTCGAAACACAAAACCACCCCACGCAACGCCATCGAGGCGGGAGGGTGTGC
The DNA here is from genome assembly GCA_026745475.1 of Microdochium nivale. Taxonomy (NCBI): domain Eukaryota; kingdom Fungi; phylum Ascomycota; class Sordariomycetes; order Xylariales; family Microdochiaceae; genus Microdochium; species Microdochium nivale. The sequence continues at coordinate 2,525,260 of JANTFD010000004.1, read as the reverse complement.
CACCCCACAACTTTGTTCGCTGCCCGTGCTCATGACACTCATGTGCCGTAATCAGCAGGTCCCTGGGGGAACCACGCACATTCTCCGCGTGCCCGCGACCCATGACGTGGAAACCTGATGATATACTTATGCGTCAAGGCTGTCAAGAGAACCAAGATACACACAAAAAGGCAGGGTGACTCGCACAGACTCGCAGCTGAGGCTCTAGGTAAATGCTGAGTCTTCCAATCGTGATCGTGCATCTCGGAAGCCGAGATGTCAGGCCGATCTCTGGTATGCAACCTGATCGTCGCACCAATGTGGTCATCGTGGAGCGAGAAAACTTCAGTCAGCTAACACTGTTGAGCCCCCGCTAGCCACAATAATACCTTGTATTCGAGGTGTTGCGTTTGGGATGGGGTATCTTCGTTGGCTTGCTCCAGTGCCCGCTGGAGCGTCCGAGTCATGCACAACCTCTGTCGTCATCGTGGAGCACTCTAAACGTGTGTTGAAACCGTCCTCGCGTATGAAGAGCTTGTTTTTTCTGTATAGATGGCCTCAGCAGACCGCCGCAGTCGCAATACATCACGCGCAGGCACAAAATTTCCACTCTGGGTTTGTCTCGACAAAGGACAGTCAGCGACGGGGCGAGAGGCGTTGCTATTACTGCTGGGGACGAGTGTGGGGGGAGCGCTGCATATGTGCTCATCATGGGGCAGAACTTCTGGGGTAAGACTTTGGAGCCTCGTCCCTGACTCTGCCTGCCTCAATCGTTCGGCCGGACCCCATGGCACCATTAATGTCGTTATCTCTCCTTAACTTGCGCCATCAGTCTTGCGCAACGCAAAATAGCTTCTAGGTTCTGGACGCAAACTGCTTTCTTCCCGCATTCATCGTGAGAGATGAGCTTTCGATCCCTGACAAATTTCTAGATATTGTGCTGTTCGTCTTGTGACGAGTCGAGTGTATCATGATTATGCACAATCGCATGCGACGACGTGTACTTTGGTCGTGATAGCATTTCTGCACACAATCGACATCGAGGATGATTTTTTTCTCTACCGGTTTACCCAAAATGGGTGCTCCGTCGAGGGCTCTAGCGGCAATTGGGGTGGCGTGGATCTCAGGAACGGGTAGGGGTCGCTCTAGAAGATAACGAGGGTGTTCACCCCATAACTTCATGAATAAGCCTCGTGTGCTGTGTATACAGGACAGAAATCAGCTGGTGCATCATCAAGGGGATGTGGAGAGCTGAGCGATCCAGCTTGCAAGAAGAAGAATCCGCCAGCAAAGAATCTGCACTGATGCCGTCGAAAAAGCTGCCCATTTGTGTTTGTTGCGTACTAATATCCAGCATGCACCAATGTGCAATAAGCACGTTAGAAGTCACAATTAAACGCGACTCTTGCCTTGATGTCTCCCATTTGGTGTGATCTTCGCAAACAGTCGCTGTAGTGACCGCAAGTCCTGCTTGCCCACTGCCTGCCTTGGGACACTCGCACTCTCGGCAGTTACACGCTTGCTGCTGTTGTCCTGCAACGCGACCCATCCTTAATTGCCGGGCCGAAACCTGGGGCCACTGATCCGGGGCACTGGGTCGCATACGTCAGGTTAAAAACATTCCATGAACATTGGCAATGGAGACCTTACGCATTACCCGGGAAGCTTTGTTGCAGATGCGCTTAGCTCTGACCGAGCAATCGCCCGAATTTGTATCGTAGAGCGATACCAGGATAGCTGCACTTCACTTTCTGTCCGTTACTCTCAATTGAAATTATTCTCAGGGAGTTGCTGAAGAAATTTGAAGCCACAGTGATGGTAGAGCTTATCACACGCGAGACTATGGCTAGGACTCTTCAGATGACGTTCGCTCTCTTTGCTCTCCTTGCCACGGTTTGCATCAACGAACTCGCGTCTGACTCCCGGCCATCGTCAGCGACGGCGCTTATCTGATGTCCCCTTCTCCGGATTTCGCTTTGGGTCTAGTTTAGACTACGCCGCCGCCATGTCCGCAGGGTACCTGATGAATCTCGCTTGGCGCTGGCAATCGGCCGAAGCTGCGAGGCCTCGGTAGATTGTTGGGCTTTCATTGCCGGGAAGTCCCAGACTTCCAGCTGTGTTTCTGAACGCCTTCGGGCCGGCAGCCTCGTGTGCGGAGTACGGTGGTGTCAGATGCGTGTCGCAAGTGAAACCAACAAGGAAAGTTTCACCTCGCACTCATGATGTAACCTCGGTTGGAATGTTTGGTGGTCGAGCTTGCCGTGTCCAGCTCTTGTGGTGACGATGCTAAGCATGTCGGTCCGACATTGCGGGGAGGGTAGAGGTCGCTCGGACCCTGCTCCGCACAGAAGCCTGACCTGGTTCTACGAGTTTAGGAAATCGCGGACAGGGAAAAGAGCCTGGCGGCCTGTCTGTTGCCGGGTGTCGAGTGGTAACGAACGTCGAGGTTGCGTTCTACTAGTTTATGCAGTGCCCTCGCGCGAGGGCGGTTGTGAGCGAGAGAGCGAGGCTTCGGCCCTTCTCCACAGGAGCGAGACCATCCACTCCGAGCAAGGTCCGCTTCTCCACAGGATGCCCGTCACACACGCCCCTTTGCACGGCAATTGGTGCTCGGAAGGTCCGAAAATTTCTCTTTGCGCGCTCGAAACGAGAGGTGGCAGAGGCCCGATATCCCTAGTTTCCCCGAGGTAGGCCCCGCGGCATGATGAGGCTTTGGCCGTGGGGCGTCCCAGGGGCACTCGCCTGGTCTGGGGTTATCAGCTTGGCGCTCCGGCTTGATGCTTTGCGTGATGATGCACGGTGTCTGTTCTCAATATTGGACGTGGCGGTTTGAGGTCGGCATCGCATGGTGAGGCTCGATTGTGGAGGCGGTGTTGTCCTCGGCACATGCCTGGCGAGCCTGGCAGACACGCGAGCTCGGAAGATGCTGCTACTGGTCTTTGGTTGCTGCAGTGGCTGCGCTTCCGCTCGGACGGCATGGGACAGCTGGGACGGGGCCTGTTCACCCTTGTTGTCGCAAACGGGGAAGTCGTCGATGCGAAATTGTCACCGGCGACCTGTGCTCTTGTGCTCATTAGCATCTTGCACCCGACGTCTAAATTACGCAGGTACGGACGGAGTCGCTGGTTCGAGTGCCTACGCTGCGTAAGTACGCGGTGCACGTCAAGCTGCAGGTGGCGTCGGTTGTACCTTGCAGCACCAACCCATGTCCTCGCCGTCGGGGCTTCTCGAAACCTGGCTACCTCGCCGAGCATCTCGTTCGGAGGTGTGGTGGTGTGGTGTGACACCGAGTACACGCCTTTACCTTTACGTACCCCACAAAGCACAACAAAACAGAGGGGGGTCCCAGGAGCGGTGGATATCAGGTACAAGTGTGAGGTTGAGACCAAAGGAAGACCTTGGGATTGTCTAAGCCGCAAGAGCATGCCTTTTGCCTTTGCAGGCTGCAGTGTGCTCTGTGAACTTGAGTGACGGGAACTTGCAGGTGCGGACCAGACTGCGCAGCTCCATAACCAGATCTGGCGGCACCTCCAGCTGCCAGGCACAAGCCCCACACTGGCAACCCAACGCAGCTGCTACAGCGACAACGACATCGACGGCTGCACCTTGCTGTGTCACCGCAACACCATGCTCAGGAACCCAACGGCATCGACTGGTAGCACTGCAAACTGCCAACATGGACTCGGCAGACGCCGCCCGACAAGATGTCGCCAGCTTCGACCTCGGCTCGACCCGTGAGTTGTCTGCTCACTTGCCGCTTGCCGCACCAGTCAGCAGCTGACGTCCTCTGAGATCGCATGCCGACCATATCAGCGGCGCAGGCACTTGACGACCTGGGCTCCGGCCGCTCTCGCTTCATATCCACAGGCATCGCTGCTCTTGACGAAGCTCTCGCGCCCCTGGTCTCGACTCATGGACAGCTCCACGAGCCTGCTTTGTCGGGCTTAGGGACAGGCCAGGTCGCTGAGATTTGGGGTCCGCCTGGATCTGGAAAGACAGCTCTTGCGTAGGGGTGCCCTCTCCCACCTCGCACGAGAGAGTGTGGAACGCTTACTGTCTGCGCGGTGTGCAGGCTCCAGCTTGCCGTAAATGCGGTAAGAACTGGGCAACAGGTCGTGTGGGCAGGTCAGTATCAAGCTTGGTCCTGAAAGCTTCCGCCTTCATGGACTCATCACATGGCGTGCTAGGTGACTGACTAAAAACATAGACGGCTTTCATCCTATTCCGGGCCAGAGGCTGAAAGCTATATTTGAAGCAGCTGCGGATCATACTGAGCTCACAGGCCAAGCCGAGACGTCATCTGCCAGTCTTGATTCCCTCCATCACTTCATGTTGCCAACTCTAGCCCACCTGATCGCCTTGTTGTGTAAGCCGACCACAACCGCGATTCCTAAGGAGACGTCTTTAGTCGTGATAGACTCATTTTCTGCTCTTGTGAATCACGCTTATCCAAGAAACCTCGAGTCGAAAAAGCCACTGAAAGGTACCAGGCCCACCACACTACATGCTGCCATGATGTCGTTGTCTGACGGGAGGATACTGCAGGACCAAGTGCTTCATCGAAACGTGCACAGGCAATTCAGTTCATCATTTCGAGTTTACAGAAGCTTGCAGCGGCAAAAGATCTCCTTGTCGTCATCGTGTCCCAGTGCGCAAGTAGGATGCAAAGTGATCGAGGTGCAACAATAGCACCAGCAGTCTCATCAGCGGTTTTGGATAGCGGGATAGGGACGCGACTAGTCGTGTTCAAGGATTGGATCGGGCACCGCGAATCATTGCAGAGCCTCAATCTCATTGGAATTCAGAAAGCCAATGGAACAGTATTCCCCGAGGTTATCAGTAAAGTTTTGCCATTCGAAATCACGATGGTGAGTCCTGCACACACCTGACTGCTAACCACTGGCTGACGTGTTGTGCTATTGCAGGATGGAGTGGCCAATTTTCAAGCAGGCCTACATGATGATCCCAACAATCTGTCATCCGTGGCGTATCATAAGCGAAAACTGGACGACACTGGGTTTGAAGTTGCGAACAGCGAGGATGAAGCATACGGATGGGAGTCGGATGATGAAACCCACATGCCAAGAATGCCGCCACAAGCGCAAGGCAGCGAGGATCTGCTGCTAGGCGAAGGCGACAATCACGAGAGCGCCAGCGAGCATGGTGGCTCCGAAAGTGAGTTGAGTAGCCCCCCTGAGAGCGACAATGATCCTGTCGATTGAGGGGGCAATTCACCAGCTAGCAGATAGCGCCCTTGCTATGGCTTGTAAGACCAGAGCCGTAGTCGACATGAGTCTCAAAGAACGCTGCACGGCAACAAAGTGCCGTTCTGCAGCGCAGTGCTATTCTCGGCATCTCCTTCTCGGACCTAGTGATCCGGACTAGTCGGCAAAACCATCGGCCTAACTCTACATTCACTGCGACAAGGTGACTCCACGCCCGAAACAGTCCTCTCGGCCGTACACGCGAGGCTGGCGACATTTTAAAAGACCGGACAGCCATGGGTTAAATTGTGGATAGAAGTCCAGGTTTTTTAAGTCGCCGGCTCCGACACGGTCCATGCCTATGGATGATAGGAGTGTATTGTGTTAGCGCTGCGCGCTTTGTTCTTGCAGCCACGACAGCATGTGCACTGTGACCCCTCTGGAAGCACTATGCAAACACTGTATCCGCGTCTACTTGTCGACACCAGAACTGCATTTCTATCCTCGGCCCTTTCTTTGACCAGCAGGGCAGCCATCATGACTACCAAGCTTCACCATGACCACACCCTCCGTGGATGGGGCATGGGGGCTGGGATGCTCTGCAGGGATGCTAATGCCTATCGCTTTACACGAATGCGTCACAAGAGTTCTAAGATGTCCGCCTGCCGCATCTTATCTCTAAGCAGCAGCTTTCACGTATGGACGGGGAGGGCAGACATATTCTGGAAACCACTCCTCAACTTACCTCTACGACAGTCTGCTGGTACAACCCCGTCCTTTTGGCAGTCCCCGCGATTTCCTTCTCAGTCTTCTTTCCTCTGCTCTCCTTTTGCCTTGCGCTCATCGTCTTGGCGCGGCAGACGGGCGGCGAATAGCATTGCATTATGGAACCCCGCCGTCCTTGGAGGCAGGCGAACAACCTGGATTGCCGCGGGAAGACAATTAGTGTGTGGCGAAAGAAGGCCGGGAGAAGCATGTCAACCAGTAAGTGGGGAGAGGAGGGGGGGCAAATGCAGAATTTCTCTCTAGCGCTGCTTAATAATGACACCTCGCGGGCACTCTCGGCGGCTCTAGTCGACAATGGCGACAATGGTTGGGCCTGACCGCCGAAAGGATTAGCTCTTCATTTGCGAGAGTGCCTCACAAGGGCAACTCCCGAAGATCTGTCCTTGCCGCTGCGCCTTGTCTAGCCCCCTTTTCTGTAGTGACTAATGATGGCACGATTGGAGGTCGCAGAGAGGTGGGTGGTGGTCTGAGTCGTGTTGCTGCAGCCCCTATGGAGAAGGTGAAGGTGTGGTGGTGGTATTCCGTACTCCGTAAATGCAGGAGGGGGAGGTGAGGTGAGGCGGCCGCAACCCCATGTAGATCTATGCCAGTGCCCTTCGTCATTGGACTGTAACAAAAGGAGATTTTGACTCTATGCGGAATGTGCACGCAGGATGTGTATTCACCGGGTCATATACTACTGCACCACTCCACAGCCAATATGTCTGTATCTGTTCTGCAATGCCGATCATACTGTCCTGCCGATCTTCTCCGCACGTCACGCAATGGTCTAGAGAAATGGCGTGAGGGTCTACGCCATATGTGTGTATTAGTTGCCTTTGCGCTTCTGCTCTTTTGCTCTGGTGTATGCGTACACTCAATAAATTTACATCATTGTCAACTGCAAGTGCTGCGATCGACGACGTGCTTGGGCCTTTTCCCAGAGGAGGGGGAGGGCGTTAGGCAACGTGTCTGCGTGGAGAAACCCACGTTTTCTCTCATCGTCATCTGTCTGTCACAAGGTAGGTACATATGCAGTGAGGCCGCCGTCCTGTGTAGCTGTGGACGGATGTGAGGCGGTCTATCACTCTCCCCTCTCCCCTCCCCGCATATGGTTGAAAAGGATCCCTGCATCCTCGGGAAGCGCCCGAGCCGCCCTGAATTTACGCAACGGATTTGTATTCTCTTGGAGCTCTTGTAAAGTGGTCTTTGTCACAACCACTCGTTGTGGGGGCAGTAGGTATCATACCACTGGTGGGTAAAAGGAATGGCTACGTAATACAGGGAGGCAGGAAAGAGAAAGACAGAGAGGCGGGGGTAGACCACACGTTGATTCATTATGTAACAGAGAGACCATGGGCTTGTGGAGGTGATGTTGACTAACTACACTACCTCGAATGCAAATGCTGTTGTGACGACTGGTTTATGACTGACGTTGTACAGCGTCTAAAATTTAATGTGGGCTTTTGCTTTTGTTACTTACACTGAGCAATTAATAAAAAAAGTGAAATAATCTAACAGAGCAAGCTTGTATCGGCTACGCATATAATGTGGTTCGTTGTGATATGCAGAGCTTGCTTGCACCTGTTATGCCTCGTTAGTGCACGAGATGTATACTCAGGACCTGGCCGGGTCATATCACGATCCTGTCACGTAACTAGCAACGCAGACATTCATCCCCATGGACAGCTAGGTACCTCGCGTGCGACCATACATCGCAGGCTTGGTGACTCTACGGCCAGAGCGTCCTTATGGACTGCCCCCCTTCTAAACATCACGTGGTTGTATCTACTAGTCGCTTTCCAAGCGAGATTGTCATTTTTAAAAACGGTACAGGGACCGCTGCATGCATGCACATCGCCTGACCCTAGATCTCAACTTGAGGCAAGGGAACTTTCCGTGCCGCCCACAGTCACTGTGTACGGTGTAGCAAGGCAACACGGGGCAATCTCAAGTCAGGAGAAGAGTCTGCGTCTTGCAAGGGTAGCAGCTCAAATCAATTAACCACAACTAACAAACTCGTATCCGCCTCGCTGTAAGAGATTCTATCTTTGCGCCAATCCCCGCAACGGGGACGCAGGGTATCGTGACCGTTGTCCGGGAAAAAACCCAAACGAAATGAACCCAAACAAGATGAAATTCCAACGGCCCGACAGGCCTCGGCATCGACTTCGACAAGCCTGTTTATACACCGAGTCTCCTGCTCAACGCTGCCGGTTATTTTGAAACAAATCATAGGCATTTTGCTCGCTCGTCTGGTCATACACATGTCCGCTGTACCCAGACACATTGTTACTGCGTGTGTTATTATGGTACGTGGACATGGTGTCAGCGCCTGCACTCGCCCCGTAGGCGGAGCTACGATTGTTGCTGCTGTTGCTGTCCGAGCCCAGACCATACCAGTTCTGCTGTACATTGTTATCGGTGTTGGACACTTGCTGGGTGTTGTAGTTGCTGTATGCTGCCTGATTGTTGGCATAAGTACTGCCACTGCTGGAGCCACCATCAGAGACAATATTGCCCACTCCGTAGGTCGTCGTCGTCGCCGTCCTATGACTATTCGGCATATTGTAGTTGCTGTAACTAGAGGTTGGCTGCGACGTCCCTTGCTGATGCGCAGCCCATTGACTGCCAGCAGCCTGGCTGCTTGTTCGGCCACGACTTGTCGATGCCTGGCTGGCTGTAGCGATATTGCTCGCAGCACTGGGTCTCTTAGCGTAGCTGTCTGCTTGTGCTGTTGCATACGATGGCAATGTCGACCCGGTAGGCGCGGTCCGCTTGCCAGTTGCCGGCGTTGTTCTGCCAGCATAGGCAGTAGTTTCTTGTGCTATACTGTTCGAACCCTGGGCCGTCCATGACGTCGAGTGATTGTCTGTCCTTGTGTTGCTATCATGTTGGTAGTTGTCCTGGCTCGGCGCAGCGCTAGTCACCGGCAAGGCTGGGTAACTCTGCGGTACACTAACTGGTTGCGCCGTCGGATAAGCCGTCTGCGGCGATGCCCGATAGGCAGTCGAGACTGGCGTTTGTGTTCTGACTGGCTGCACGGTAGCTGGATTCGGGCTCACCTGATATGCCACATGATTGACCAGGCCGTTTGGCTGCCTGCTGACAGAAACTGCGTGTGAATACGCTGGCGAGTGCTGCAATGCAGGCGATGGATTGATCGCTGTGGTGGCTGGTTTCCGAGACCTTGGCCGCGTTTCAACCTGCCGCGCAAGCATAGTTGGGCTCGGTGTCACGGTCACATTGGCTTCTACGATCGGGACGTGATTCTGCGGCACAGGTATCACACTTGGTGAATCAGATATGCTTTGTCGGGATTCAGACCCATTTGGCAAACTCCGACGACTATCTGTCGGCGTGGGAGGCACTACTAGTGTTTGTTCTGTCGGAGGAGTAGCGGCAGCGCTTGCTTGCTTCCGCTGCTTCGGTTTTTTCGGGGTAGGCACGGGCTTACTCGGTTGGTCGTTCAGTGCCTGTCGTACTGCGTCTAGAGCAGTGGTGTATTGGGCAGTTGACTGAGCTTGCTGCTGCCACGGTTCGGATTGTGGGAACGTAAGACGATCGGCCTGTTGTCGAGGCAAATTTGCGCTTTGTGTATTGTTCGTTTGGGCCAGTGTCTGTGCGCTCTCTGCCTGCGTTATGTGTTGTTCCTCGGGCGCTGTTTGGCCGACATCTTCCGTGTCTGACACAGCTTCAGCAGGTGTTTTTTCCGACTTTCGGCGAGGCTTCACAGGAGCGTAGTAACATTGTAGCCCAGGGGTAGTTACACAGTTACTGCATTCTGGCCGTTCCTTCGTGCACTTGACTTTCCTCTTCTTACAAGTATCACAGGCCCCACGCGTCGTTCGAACGCCTGCGAGCTTCAGCGTGGATGTAGTAGTGCCGACATCTCCGTTCTCTTCCATGGCAACAACCGCGCCAGCTCCAATGGAGACCTGATTGCTATTGCTGTCATTTGAAACAGTAGCATGGCCACCGCCCGTGAGGCTCGGACCGATGGGAGGGCCTGACGTATTGGCCGTAGCCGCTGGCGCTGGGCTGGCCGAGTTGGTATCTGCAGCATCGTTTGGGTGTACAATGCGAAGGCGTTCCGCTCCGTACATAGCAAACATCTCCAAAGAGATCTCCTGCAATGAGGGTGCCTGGTTGGCAAAAATGTTGAGCTGCTCATTAGAGAGTGTTGACGGCTCGATGCCTTTTCCTTGCAGAAGGCGTACTGCCGTTTCTCTACGACGCTCTGCTTCAGCTGGGGGTACATTCAGAGGCGTGAAATTCGGGGCCGACGGAGAGATGGCGTCGGCCGTGACGTCTGCGTTTGGCTGTTGGGCCGGCGCCGATTTCGCTTCCAATTCCGGGGCATCGCCTGTAGGTGGATCGGTCACCTTGCCCTTCGACTTCCTGGGCTTCTTCTTCTTCGGCACGCTTGGTTCTCCCTCCTCGCCCTCACCCTCAGCCGGTACTGGCCGCTTCTTCTTCTTGCGTGAAGTCTCTACACCATCTGCTGGAGGAGCAAGCTTGGCCTTCGGAGTACGGCTCGCAATGACATCTCTGGCTTTAGCAGATACTGGAGGGGCCATTGGAGGCGCAAGCATATCAATTAATTGTGAGACGGTCTTGTGCAGAGGCGAATGCTCATACTTGACAAGAATGGCGCGGCTAGCCTTGGAGAAAGCAATAGATAGAGTCCCACGACAATCAAATGCCGGCCGCACTGCACGCAACTCTTGTTAGTGTTCTGATCGTTGCTGGGTCTCCAGCTGAAGATACTACAACTTACCAGCATTCACAGCGTCCAGACCTCCCGGGCCAGTCCACTCGCCAATCGCATTCTTGCCTGGCGCCTTGGCAGTTGCTCGCACCCACGCCTGCATAGACTCCTTGCAGATGTACGTGAACGTCCACCCTTGCGACGAGCGGCCAACTTCGCGCGCGACCCAGGACGTGCCATCGACTATAGCAATCCGGCTGACGATTTGTTTCGCGATGGCCTTTTGCAACGCCGGGTCGTCTGACGGCTGCTTTTCTATCGCCTCTGCTGCCGAGATCTTGCGTGCCGCTCCATCATCCTGCAGCATCATGACAGGATCTTGTGCATGCCCGGAGACATCGTCGAGGTTCGCGCTCAGTGTGAAAGTCGCCTGGTAGCGGAACTCAAACGTGAGCGACATATGCTCGACACGCTGACTTGTACACTTCGATTTCATCCAGCCGTCGAGCTGGCCCTGCAGGTCCTCCATCGATTGGCAGGTGGTATTGCCACGGCTGCGCGAGTCCCCACCGAGACCGAGGTCGAGTAGGGCGTCCATCGCTAGTGTGTTGCAGGAGTGCGTGCCTCACGAGGTTGGTGTGAGAAAAAGGGCTGCTCGCGCGACGCTTTCGGTAGTGGCATGAACAATCATCGCTGTTTGACGTGCCGTTCGCAATCACGATGGTGGTTGTCGTCGTCGTTCACGGGTGGCGGTGGTGCTGACCCCAGCGTCGAAATATGTGGTGGAGGGAAGTGCGACGCGTGCGCCGGCCGCACCGAGCCTACACCCCCTACTCACCTGCAGGTGGAAACGCGCCGCGACCGATCGGTGTTGCGAAGGGCCGCCGCAGCACCTCAAAATGGTACGAGCCTAACATTGCCAGGCTGCAACAATTATTGGCTGACAATACTGATGGGAATTGACTTTTAGTCGAGTATTCATACATTTTGATTGTCATTTGGTCTCTGTCCTATTTCGCGATAATTGTCTGTTCAACAGGTTTTCCATGTCGCCCATTACACACTTATACAGTCTGATGTGGGGATACTGCAGTCTTCAACACTCAAGAGCGCCAAAGTCTATTCTACCGGCACTTGTTGTGTCCTTGTCAGGCCAGATGACTAGTAAATATGTTCATATCCATGAATGCAAATGATCATTTTCCGAGGACAAGCATATTGTCTTGTAGTTGAATGAGCGGCATCTGACTCAAGTGTTCTCCTCTGCCCATTGCTCCACTCGCTCTACTAGATCTTTCTTCAGACCTTTGGCCTCGATTCCGCGCTCGACCAGCACTGTCTTGAGGTCGGCAACGGTTAGCTTGGATAGCGTACCGTCCTTATAGCGCTTCTTCAGCACCGCATCGCTGCTTGCTCCACTCTCCTCGTTCTTCGGGCCTGCAGATGCTGCCGGTTTGGCCTTTTTGGCGCGAGGCGGAGCGCCATCGTCATCTTCCAGGTCCCTCTTCGCGGACTTTCTGTCCTGAATCCGGCTGAGCACTTCATCCGCAGCTGCGGACCAATCCTGGACTAGTGGATTGTCAGATACATTTGGATGATGCTAAACAATATATTGGACTTACTGTATGCACCGCATCGTTTGTGGATGGCGCGATACTTGGGCACGGATGCGTCGTCCGGCTGTTCAGGCACCTCCTCTTCCAGGGCAAGAGCCTGCAGGATTTTGTAGTGCCACTGCAGCGCAGGATTGGGATACTTCGCTGGATTGTAGCTCGCTGCTGGTAGTTGCAGCTGCCGAATGACGGTGTGCATCTTGGTGGCTAGATCCGGGGTTGTTTTTGGGCGCCCAGTTGCCCAGTCGGGTGGTTCCCTTAGATCATCGGCAAACGGGATTGGTACCAGCCAAAGACCCGCAGGAATGGCTTCAATCATCGATGCCCCGTCCGTTGGTCCTCTCGAAGGCAAAACAGCAACGAGTTGAGGGTTGCCGTTCTTCCTGGCAATGTGCCAGGCAATACCAATCTTGTTGGACCTGAGCAACTTCGTCCACAAAGCTGAGAAGACTCGCGTGGACCCTACGAAGCCTTCTTCGCTTGGGAATATGAATGTCGACTTCTTTACAGCGTGCCAAAACTTGAGTAGGGACCGGTCCTTGAAGCCTATGATGCGGATAGCAGCGGTGCCGAACTGTTTAATAGCGCCCTTCTCCTCCTCACTGAAGTAGACGTATTCGCCGCCGAATTTGTAGGCCTTCTTCACCTCACCAGTCTCGACTGTGCGAGCACTGTCCTCAGCGATGCGCGCCGTCTCGCCGACGGCAATCTGCGCTTTCTCACCATCGAGACACACATAGCAACTTCTGGCTGGCGCTTGCTTTTGCAGGATTAGATAGCCCTTCACGGATATCGTCAGACCAGGACCTAGCTCGAGAGGCATGTTCGAGAAGTAGGCGCGCTTGGGTGTTTGTTTTGAGTTTATGTTTGATACCAATGAGTTCATTAGTGTAACTCCATTGCCGGACGTGGCTCTTGAAATACGATACGAACTCGTTTCTTCGGAAGCCGGATCGCGGTAGATGATGTCCTGCACCTCGAGGTTAGCGAGACACGCAGAGCTTCATGGGCAGGTGGGTGCGCTTATACATCATAGAATTTGGGTAGCTCAAACTTCTTGTCCCCCCTGGTGATTGCAAAGAGGTCGATAGTGACGCCAAGGTCATAGAGATCCTTTGCTCGTGTTGCTGCGGCCTCTTTTGATTTTTTGTCGTTGGCATGCGGATCGTCGTTGTCTGTGACGATGAAGAGCCGCCTCGACCCGAAGTTGGGTGCCTTGGTTGTGAAGATTTGGTTTGCGCAAAACAACACGGAAGACATGCTGACTTGCTCCTTAGCCGGAACCAAGATCTCGGGAGCTTCTTCGCTGTCTTCCTCAAGCAGGGCCTTTAGTGCCTTCACATCCTCAGCAGAAGGAATGTCCAGATCGGTGTAGAGGTAGCAGTTGGGGTAGCTCAGTGCACTGCGATTGGCGTCAGCCACACTGAACTTGGTCTTTTCGGTACCAAAGAGCAATATGCCCATCATGTCCTTGGGGTTCGAGATAATGCGTTGCTGCATGAGCTGGTTTGCACATTTCAGAGCTGCGAGTACTGCCGAGTCTTTGTCTGCCTTCTTGTCATCTGAGTGTGGCGGGGTTTGCAGCATGGAGCTGCTGACATCTATTGCAAAAATCAAAGCATCCTTTTGGGCTTTGTAGTCCTGTGATCACCAAATTAGTGGGCGATGACAATCGGATATCCGTGACGATATTCATACCAGCTCACCAAGCTCCTCTTCTTCCTCCTCCTCATCCTGCCTCTCGTAGTCTGCTCGGTCGCCCATCTTGGCTGACAGTGCCTCACTGCTCGTGTCACTATTCGCGTTGATCAGATGGTCTCATCTACATTCGTCCGTGTTGAAAAGCAGAACAATGATGATCATACAAAGACGCAAAATAGCACACAAACACACGAGTGGTGCAGACACGAATGCTAGGCTGATTGGGCCTTTAAATGGTGTCAATTGGCACTGGGCGTCGTGAATTAGGCAGATGGGGTCAAGTGGGCGCGTTAGCTTTGGCGCGATGCAGCACCAGGCAGCCGCGTCCTCATGTGACTTGGTGAAGCCGCAGGGCGTCTCGCGAGTCGCCAGGCTGCTGTTGTGGGCTGCCCGGTGCCTGAGAATGCAGAGTGCAAAGTTGTCCGAAATAACAAAACAGGTCCATAGTGTCCGAAAACAAAGTAGTCCTTGATCTGCATGCTCCCGATTCCCCGACGATGCTCAATGGCAAAGAACAATGCTGTCATCGGCAGAAGCGAGATCCACACTCCCCGGCTCCCAGCGCATCCGTAAACTCTGGGCGAGTAATATTAGTCGGATTTGTCGCTGGACTTTGCACCACTCTCAACAACCTCCGCTGCTTTGCAATTGCCTTTGGCGCTTTGCAAGTCTGTTCTGTCTTGCGTTTCTATTGTGAACACATAACGAGTGACGACCTCAAGTACCATGTCGATCAGGCCATCTCTTCTGCAGCTTTCGCGCAGAGCTGCCAGCTCTGTGCTTGCGAGCCCTCCAGTGTCGATCACACCGGCTCTGTCGAGCAAGATCCTCCAGTCCAGAGCTTTCGCGACGCCCATCGTCCCGCCAGTCACCCAAAATGCGGTCGGATCCAAGGGCCCGACCGCAATGGTGTTCCTGAACATGGGCGGCCCCTCCACCGTTGACGAGGTCGGCGACTTCCTCAGTGCTCTGTTTGTAAGTCTGCCGGCCTGCACCTCACGCTTCCACCCGAGGCCAACGCATCACTGACAGCGTTGTATCACAGGCCGACGGCGATCTCATCCCTCTTGGTCGGTTGCAGAATTACATTGGCCCGATTATCAGCGCTCGCCGGACACCCAAAATTCAAAAGCAATATTCTGAAATTGGCGGCGGCTCACCCATCAGGAAGTGGACCGAGTACCAGAACGCCGAGATGTGCAAGCTACTCGACAAGATATCCCCCGAGACGGCGCCACATAAACCATACGTGGCATTTCGCTATGCAAACCCCATGACGGAAGAAATGTACACGAAGCTGCTCGACGACGGGTTTGGTAACGGCAAGGGGGGTAGGGCTGTCGCCTTCACCCAGTACCCGCAATACTCGTGCTCGACGACGGGAAGCAGCTTGAACGAGCTGTGGAAGTGGCGGCAGCGGATGGAAGGCAAGGCCGACTCCGGTGCTATCCAGTGGAGCGTAATTGACCGGTGGCCGGCTCATCCGGGACTGGTCGAGGCTTTTGCCTCGAACATCGAGAAGACTCTGGCTACTTACCCTGAGGAGCGCCGGAAGAATGTTGTGTTGCTCTTCTCAGCCCACAGCCTGCCCATGTCTGTGGTCAACAGAGGTGAGCTAACTCTTTCCATTCCATCCGTGTGCAACCCTTGCTAATGAATCTTGTCTTAGGCGACCCGTATCCCGCCGAAGTGGCAGCCACAGTCTACGCTGTCATGCAGCGACTCAAATTTTCCAACCCTTACCGCTTGTGCTGGCAGTCCCAGGTCGGCCCTTCGGCGTGGTTAGGCCCCCAGACGCAGATGTCGGTGGATGAGTACATCAAAAAGGGGCAGACAGACCTCGCCCTGATCCCCATCGCCTTCACATCCGACCATATCGAGACATTGTTCGAGCTGGATAAGGAGGTCATCGGCGAGTCGGGCCATGCGGACACGATCAAGCGTGTCGAGAGCTTGAACGGCAATCCCATATTCATCGAGGCCCTGGCGGACCTGGCCAAGACTCACCTGCAGAGTGGCGTCGCTTGCTCTTACCAGATGGGACTGCGATGTCCCGGCTGCAAGAGTGAACGCTGCGCAGAGTCGAAGAAATTCTTTGCCGGACCGGAGAACGCGTTCGCGGTCTGAGAAAGACCCTTTGACATCAATGGGCGGGAACTTGCTGTACTGTATCTTGACGATGCTTTAGGAAGAGTTGTTATAGACCTAGAGAAAAGTCCCGCAATATAATGCATAGCGACATTTCAGATACACCAATCATAGGGCAGAATTGCACTGCGCTGCCCCGATCTATTGCAGCCCAGTATCTACTTCTCTTAGACATTCGGTTATCGCTTGGATCATGTTGTATGTATAGGTTTTTCTGTAGCAAACGCTCGACCGAGCAAAGCTCATGGCCTTTGGCGATCCAGCTGGAGAGCAATAACCCGGACCCACGGAGTTAAGGCAGGTAGAGCTAGTCCGCGTAGCGTACTCCGTAATTATGACTGCTCCACCAGGACCCAGTGCCACGGCTTGGGTGTCCGTTCAGCACCACCGGCGGCCGACGGCGCCGGTCCACTCATCTTCCGTGAAACGAGTTGCGTCATTGATCTTGCGGCGCACCGCACCTCCCACCTTCTCAATGCGATGTGTCGACTGCTCAGCTGCATGATTGGATGCTCGCGCCGGAGGCGGCCCTCGTACAACGTGCCTGCAGTCTCTTACGGCGGGCGAGGCAGGCTAAACAATACTACTGCCTGGAGCGAGACGGGAGCTTGAGCCTGCGACGCATCACCACGTGTACTTGGCGAGCTTGGTAAGCACGGAGGGATGGCAAATCGGAGCGCTCCCGCCCCGTGAAGCCCTTGAGCGCATTAAGTTTAGATAGACCTCGGACATCAGATTAGACATTGACGTCCCAACCCAACCAGTCTTCCTTGCGTTATGTGTCGATGCTCGGGTGGGCCGGCATTGTGAGATTTGCAGCTGTCATGGTGGTCATTTGTCACGCTGCCGTCCTCTGTCGCACACGTGGGAAGCTGGAAACCTTCCTTGGCCTGAAATGACCCGACCCTGCGAGTGGTGGGACATCGTCGCCGGAAGCAAAGAGTCGATGACCCGATTATCTTATTCTGGAGGCTCTACTCCGCCGCACCACTCCGAGCTCCGATCTGTAGGTGCTGTCGCTAGAGCCGTGGAGGGGGAAATACTTGGAAGTTGGAAGTGACACTCCAAAGTGGGCCCGCGCAACCAAGGACCGTGAAGTTTGTCATTACGGATTACGGAGTAGGGGACTCGGGGATCTCGGGCATCCATGTCGCAGAAGCCCCCAGGCAAATGGGATTCCGAGATAACGATCCCAGCAGCCAGCTAGGCGGCGCTACGATTCGCGGCGCCGCTTGCTGCACACCCGCGTCAGGATTACTCAATCCAGCTTTCACCCACCATCTATCTCACTCCACACTCGGCCCGGGGCATGTTTGCCATTGTCGCAACTTCAACTTCGACTTTGATCCTCGTCTTTGGCTCGAACTAGGGCCACGTCTCCTTGCTTATTGACATCTGAACACAGAGGCACCACGGCTCTTTGCTATTACTGCCGCTGCGAGCTGACGCTGGACCCACGCACGCGTTCCCGCGCTCCGGTCTCACGTCGTCGTCTTGCGCCGAGGAATGTAAACGAGGCGCCGAGGTCTCAAGCTACTAGCAGACCACACAGCAGAACCAACAACATTTCACTGCTTGCCTGCGTAGAGTCTGTCAAGTTTTTCTCAGTTTCCTCTCCAGCAACACCGTGCTGTCGCATCACCCACAGCAGCCGAACTGGGAGAACATCTTCGTATCCACAGTGCCAGGCTTCGTCAAATACAATACTCGGCCATGGCGCAGAGCCACAGGAGGCAGCCGATCACAATGGTCGATCGCGAAGACCCCGATCAGGAACAGCAACCACTCTTATCGAGCGAGACGGCAACCCTGCTCGGCTCCATTGCCCACGACGAACCTCGACAACAGAGTGGCAGCTATCCGGGATCAGAGGAATTCGACAACCTGCCATGGCAGAAGCGTCCGTCGGTGTGTTTTGCCTTTGATTCCCTGTGTTCAAGCCAGGTATCGTGCTGGTCTAATAAAATCCGTCTTGGCAGGTCCTCTGGCTGGTCGGGCCGTTCCTGATCTTCACGCTGGCCTTTGGCGGTGTTTTGATACCCAAGTTGAATCTGTAAGATGATACTTTTGCCGCAATGTGCCATCTAGGCATCTGCATGCATGTATGCGAGGCTGACCTGGACCTACACGTGACCCAGCATTGTTGAACTTGTGTGCCGTCAATACTATGCAGAGCGGCAGGCCACTTCGCCATCTGTTCCTTTCGACCCCTTCAAAGAGAACCCCGGGGAGAACATATGTCACCGCGCCGGGCCGCAGAGGAAAGTTGCACAGTTCACACTCGTCTTGCAGGTCCTCACCGGGCTCTGCAGTGCATTTAGTGCCCCGAGACTCGGCGCGCTCTCGGATCGCTATGGCCGCACGCGCCTCCTGGTCGTGACGTCCTGTGGCGGCATCATCAACGAGGTCATCACCATCATGGCTGCCAGATTCCCGGACACTGTCGACTACAGGTGGCTGGTCCTGGGTGCCTTTTTTGACGGAATCTGCGGTTCGTTCACGGCAGGCAGCATCTTGACCAATGCCTACGCGAGCGACTGTAGCGCCCCTTCGAAAAGGGGAGTCTACATCGGCTATCTGCAGGCTTGCCTCTTCAGCGGGCTGGCATTCGGCCCGCTGCTCGCCGCCTACTTTGTGACATGGACAGGTTCGCTGCTGTCAATGTTTTATGTCACGCTCGGATGTCACATCACTTTCGCGGCCTTTATCTGGTTCTTTGTGCCCGAATCGCTTTCCAAAAAGCGGCAGCAACTGGCGCGGGACAAGTACAAGGCGGACAAGGAAGAGGCTACGCAGCGGTCCAGAGCGGCCTGGTCTCGAACCCATCCGGGCCAGACAGGCTCAGCTCCTGCCATCGGTATGGAGGATAGGACGCTGCTAGTTGTGGTCCACAACTTCTTTGCCGCAAACCCATTCGCGCCATTGCGTGCCCTTGCGCCGAAAGGGCGTGAGAACGTCAAGGTCCGGCGCAACCTCATCCTCCTCACCATCATCGATGCGGTGCTGATGTCGACGGCCATGGGTGCCGGGACCGTCATTGTGCTGTACACTGAGCACATGTTTGACTGGGAGACGCTCGAGGCCGGTCGCTTCATCTCGGCCACAAGCATGGTCCGGGTCGTGGTTCTGCTCGGCCTCGTGCCCGCGCTCAACTACTTTTTCCGCGTCCGGCCGCTGAGGAAGCGCCAGCGCGAAAACAACAACATCCATATCCTGGAAACCAACTCTGGCGCGGACAAGCTGGACCTGTGGATGCTGCGGGCGGCTCTTGTGAGTGACTGCCTGGGCATCTTTGGCTACATTGTCGCGCGCAGGGCCGAGATGTTCGTGGCCAGCGCGTTTGTCGCGGCTATAGGCGGGCTGGGCAGCGCCACGATCCAGGGCGCCATCACGAAGCATGTGCCACCCGAGCGGGTCGGGTCGATCCTCGGAGCGATGGGCCTGGTGCACTCGCTCGGGAGGGTGACGGCGCCCATCATCTTCAATGGCTTGTATGCGGCGACGGTTGAGACTTTCCCGCAGGCCCTGTTCGTACTGCTGCTGGGCCTCTTCGTGGTTGCCCTGTTCTTCTCCTTCCTTGTGCAGCCCTTTGGTAAGTCTTGCTGCCTTTCTCAGGATATCTTCCCATATTGCCACGCCGATGCTAACAAAGCTCTCGAACAGTCCATCTCCAGGAGGACACTTACGAGGCCATCCCCACTAACCCGGCTGGAGAGGACAGCCAGGTCATCAGGTATTATGCTGATGCTGTGAGCGTGGAGGAACAGGAGAGCGAGACACTGCCTCACCTTGACCGATAGCGATCTACCATTCCGGCTCGAAGCTTCTTGTATATAAAGTTTTGCACCTGGGCTACGTCAGCAAGTTGTTTTCCCACCATCTACATGTAATGCATTTTCAAACACACATGGCCCATTCTATACACAATACAATATATGTACTACTCTGTATTGCAACAGGCATGACCTACACACCATGAACGGCCGAGACGAACTCGGGGAGTGTACCTGGGCTTTGTGATGCACATAGTGCTGCCAGGCGCTGTTGTAGTACTCGGCACATGACGTCTCGTTGTTTTGATTACAGGCGACAGGGATACGCGTACGAAGCCAGTCTTGAAAAAAAGAAAGAAAAGATCAGCATGCGAAGTAATTAGCGTAATTACGAGCAAGTGAGATTTGGGGACCCTTCGAGCGCTGGAGCTGGAGCCCACCACTGCACGCTGCCTTACACGGGTCGCACCTTCCCCGGGCCGTGGAGTCACAGGGCCGGGGTGACGCTGGCTTGGCGTGCATCTTGCCCTGGACAAGCAGAACCCCTGGACCGGGTGACGCGTTACGCTAAGACACGCTCCTGACGTAGCTGTGCCCCTCGACGTGTGTTGGTCGCACAACATCAGACTAGAGGCATTCTCTCTCTCAGATACGTCCATCTTGAACAACAATACTCCGCAACGGTCTTCGCTCGAGTCGATTGCACAGGAAAATATTCGTGACACGAGACCACATACCTCATCTCATCAACATGCCTCCCACTCAGGTGCGTTCCACATGACACGTTTGCGTGAGACTTACACGCCACTTCTCAGCCGTGCGTGATGCATCACGTATATTGTGATATTTCCGCGCCAGTTCCTGCATCTGACCATGTGACATTGCCAGCAACAGACGGAGGCCCGCGCCCCCTTGGGCGACGCGAGCTCCAGGTCGAATCAGGGCAAAGCCGCAGCTGCGTCCAAGACCAGTGATCCCAAGTCCAAGGGAGCAGCGGCAAAGAAGAGTGCCGCTGCCGTTGCTACTGCCGGTTCCGCGGCCCCTGCAGCCAGCAGCGCGGCTGGCAAGAAGCGCAAGGCAGAAAGCTCGCTCGACGAAGATATCAAGAACTACACCCAGGACCTGGACGACCAGTATGATCCGGACGGAGACTGGGGCCCCGTCGACGAGAGCTGCCAGAAGATCCGCGGCCGGCTGACACGCTTGTTTGACAGCGGCGTCATCACCAAGAAGGCGTGGTGCGACGCCGTCGACACCAACAGCGTCACGCTGGGCCGCTTCATGAACACAAAGGGGACCATGAATGGCGTGGGCAGCTCCGTCTACTACAAGGCCTGGCTGTGGTTCAAGCAGCGCGAGATGGCCGGCCTCAAGATGCCCGACGCCAAAAAGCGCAAGCAGGCCATTGCCGACGAGCAGGCGGGTGCCAGCAGCACTGCCACTGACGCGCCAAAGGGCAAGGCTTCCGCCAAATCCCAGGCTCTGCCCGACATCAGCCACATTGAGCTCGAGGGCGAAGCGCAGGATGACGTCCCGACCTACGACTCGTGCGACGAGATACGCAAGAAGATCAACGCCCACATGAAGCTGCCAGGAGTCACGGCGGCTCAGTTCTGCCGAGACCTGTACGCGCAGTATCAAAACCCCCCCGTCAAGGCTATCCAGAGCGGCTCACTTACCAACTTCAGAGGTGGCAAGGGCGCCATCACTGGTGCCAAGTCCACCGTCTACTACACTGCATACGTCTACTTTGAGAAGCTGCGGATCGCCCAAGGCAAGCCCAAGTCCGAACACCGCAAAGCCATGGAGAGTATGTGGGATTGGGGGATGCCGAGGGACGTCGACAGCAATACTAGGTAAGCGAGCTCTACCAAGAGACCTTGGGGCTCTAACCTCTGGGCCACAGGTGGTACGATGGATGACTGACGATAGTTTTCCACAGATTCTTGGGCCATGTTTCGTCAAAGCTGAGCTATGACCAGTATGGCAAGTTTCACTCATATTAACTAGTCAGAAGAGTGCATTTGGGCAACATGGCACCTGGGCATAATCAGCCCTTATGCGAAGTGTGTTGTTGTAAGGAACGACTATGTTTGGTGCAGATGTGAAATCCAACTCCGTGTGGCTTGCAAGGTCAGAGCCATTGCTTGGCGGGTAGCAATGTTACGGTAGTCTACTACTCGGTATATCAAATAGAGTTTTTATCTGTCGGAAAAGCTGCCGTTATACACGCGGGAATACTACGTCATCCATTGTCCCAATTGAAGCCATATAAGTTGTTGCGCCGGTGGGACTTTGCCATTCAGAAAACCCAACGTTGCGGATCATCTCGACCACAAAACATGCAGAGCATCATCTAGAGCAATTGTCCTCTCCACAAAACCATGCAATGACAACAATGACAAGCCGCTTCCCAACGGCCCGCCCGCGTCTAAACACGCTCTTTTACCGTCCAAGCCCCTCCTCCCCGTCTTCGTTGTCGCGCACAATGGCCACAGCAGCAGCCTCAGGACCCGTCCGCTTCGGACCCTACGATGTCACGACGCAGGTCTTCCTCACCACGCCACACTCGTTCGCTCTAGTCAACCTCAAGCCCCTTCTCCCGGGCCACGTGCTCGTCTGCCCGCGCGCGCCGCACCGGCGGCTCACAGACATGCCAGTGCCCGAGGTGACGGACCTTTTCGCCACGGTGCAGCGCGTGCAGCACATGCTGGCGCGGCACTACTTTGGGACGAGGTGGCCCGGCACACAAAGCGAGAGCCCATCCTCTCTCCCATCCGCATCCTCCTCATCGCCGCAGTCGCTGTCGCCGGATACTGGTACCGGTACTTCGCCCGCAGTGGGAGTAGCAGGATCAGCTGTTGCTGCATCATCATCAGCAAAAAGGGAAGAAGCACCGGCGTCTCCAAACGACGGCTCCTTCAACATTGCGATCCAGGACGGCGCCGACGCGGGGCAGACGGTGCCGCATGTCCACGTCCACGTGATCCCGCGGATCCCGGGCCACACGGCCAAGGACGGGAGCACGATCGGGGATGCCATCTACGAGGACATGGCGGGCGAGAAGGGCAACGTCGGCGGCGCGCTATGGGACCGGGACCGCGCCGGGCGAGGAGTCGACCCGATCGTAGCTGTCGGCGGCGGCGGTGGTGGTAGCCGGCCGAAGCCCGGTGGCGCGTTTGACAAGATAGAAGACGCAGAACGTGCGGCCAGGAGCATGGCGGTCATGGAGCACGAGGCGGGCGTGTTCAGGGAACTGTTAGCGAGAATGGAGACAGAGGGCTGAGGGGAAGCACATCGTAGGCTTGGGGAGATCACCACGGGAAGCAAGGAAAAATAACCTCATCGAAGAGGCGGTTCGTGTGACGACCACACATAACGAAATGTTCAAAAATCCAACGGCGATCCGTGCAACTATGCTCGCCATCTTTCTCATTCCGTCGTGAATGCGTGTCATCATTTCATCAACAAGCTCCGCCACGGAACACCACTACAACAATGACAGGAGACATGCCGATCCGTCCATTTTCCAGAAACACACAACTACTCTCCTAAAAGCCCCTCATCAACTCGTCCAAGGTCAATGGTTTCCGCACCGCGTTGTTCATCCCCTCATGGAAAGTAACCCATATCGGAGCCTCTTCCTTGTCCTTGCCGCCGCCGCCACTCTCCTCTCCTTCCTGCGTTGCAGGAGGCTCTTCAGTCTTGATGACGCGCCCGAAAAAGTCCTTCTTAACCTTGTCCAGCAACGGGAGGACAAGACGCCGCTTGATGGTGTCTCTTGGGACAACTACCGCCCCAGCGGCGTCGAATTCGACATCCCCGCCGGCGTGAGGGTTGCCGGCCTTGAATCGCGCCTGGCGCGCCGCTCTTTCACGAAGCGCCTTGGTCCTCTTCAGCTCCAGGTCCAGCACCTGTCTTACAGCATAGCGAGTTGGCGCGGTCGTGCCGTGCATGACCGCAGCTGATGTCTCAAACGTGGCCAACACGTCAAGGTCCCTATAAATACAATTGTGTCAATTTTGTGTTTTGAAGTCAGGTCTAGTCCTGATGAGGTGGGTGAATCACTTACGGCTCCATCCGGTACACCCATTGACTGCCGCGACTCGTGTTCGGATCCGTCTCAATCTTCCCTTGCTGAAGCTCGATGCCGACATCTGCTAGAGTCTCCGCGGCACGCCTGACCATGGCTCGTTCAGACTCTTTCCGGACGGTGGCTGTCCCAGTCCCACTACCACCAACTGCGACAGGCTTTACATCTGGCGAAACGAGTCGTATTAGGTACGGTATGAAGTCCACGGATATGTCTTCAGCGCTGCGGAAGGATCGCATGAGTGTCGGGTGAAGTTGACCCTGCATGGCTTGCAGCATGGACCGGTTTGTCTTCTCGGCTTCTCGGGCTTCAAAGTCCGCACGTGGACCAGAAAATGGCAGCGGTGGCTCTTCATCGTCGTCATTGCTCTTTTCATAGCCCGCGACTGGCCTCTTGATAGTTGTGGCGAAAAGGTGATGGCACGCGAGTACAGGCTGTGTAAGGTATGGCAAAAGCTCCCAGTCTTGACTACCATAAACCTTGGAAGTGCATTGGTCGTGGAAGTGCATCCATTCGTAGGCTTGGTTGGGCTTCGTCAAGAAAGAGTCATCGTTGAATTCGCGGTTGGGATATTCCAGAAAGACATCGGTGACGATGCGGTCGGCATCGCCACCAGTTTCAATCATTTCCCGCAACCGTTCCATGCCGTACTTTTTTTGTTGCTCCAAGAACCCGAGCTGCTCCTGCGGCTGTTCGTCGGCATGCCTCGAAGCTGGCGCAACGATGGCGACGTTCTTCTTGGGAAATCCTGCTCCCGTCTGGAAGATGCGTGCCACAACATCCTTGGTGTTTCCTCGCCCAACTCCGCGAGCTCCTCCTCCACCATGGGTAAGTTCCCGAACAATATTTTGTTCGACCCATTGGCGCGTCAGGGATAATGGACCTTTCAGACTGGCAGCACGAAGACGCCCGGCAACCCACTCCCCCACCACCATGATGCCGCGGAGATCGCCCTCGGCCGTGCTCTCCGCCCCTTTCTTGGCATCGATGCCACTGGTCATCCCCCAGGCCGCTTCGCAAACTTTTCTAGCAGCGTCCTTTTCGCAAGGAATACCTTCCTTTTCGAAGACACTTTTGAGGCGGGTGACTACAGCATCGATCGTGGGCTTGCCAGTGTAGACTATCTCCGCGAGGTTTGACTGCCGCAAGGGTCGTAGCGCTGGGTGGTACACGTCGTTGCAAATCAAAATTAGAGGCCGCATCTGTCTGAAGTCGTCCGTCCTCTTTTTCCGCTTGCTCGTGTTTTGATGCGTCCCCTGGCCAGCAGCGTTCTTCTCGCCAATTTCGATTAGATCCATGAGTGCCTTTATGAAGCCTCCTTCGCCGGATCCCCCAGATCCAGACACGACACCGTCCACCTCGTCAATGATAACGCACACGGGTCGCGCAACTTTTGGTTGGTCTCCTGCTTTGTGTTTCGTGTGCTGTACATTCTTGACTGTCTCTGTGCCAAGAACTGTCCTAACCTGATTGTTGACGACGTCCTTACTACGGTCATCGCTGGCGTTGATTTCGAGCACCTCATATCCTGCCTGACGGGCGCAGACATGCGCAAGAGTAGTCTTGCCCAGTCCGGGCGGCCCAGTCAGCATCAATATCTTCCGGTGAGGCTTCTCTTCTTCTTCTTGTTCCTGGCCGGCTTTCCCGGCGGACTTTTTTGGCCTCGAGGCCCGTGGAAATACAAGAGGGTCCCATCGCTTCAGCCATCTTAGCACGTTCCGGTTTGTGTAGTCGTCTCCGACGAGATCGCCAAAGGTCCGAGCTCGGTATTTCTCTGTCCATAGCAAAGACTTTTTTGGCTTCGAGGTATGTTCCACAGACTGCATGGGTGCATCCGTGATATCTATATCGGATTGTGGGGCAGCTCGCTCTTTCGAAGCCTGTACGAGCTCATGTATGTTGATGCCGTAGTAGCTTCGTTTGGCGCGGCCCTCTTTTGTTTTCGACCTTGCCGCCACCATGGTCTCGTACGCCACACTCGCAGTGGGCTTTCGTTGCTTGATATCGAGCGTCTTGCCGGAGCATGTTGTGACTTTGTGCGACTTGCTGGCTGTCCTGGAGGGGAGCCTCGCGAATACAGAACCCATGCTTGAGAGTTGCGCGGTAGCATTTTGCGTTTCCGCCAGCCTCGGTTCACTGTCTAGCAACGGCAGCTCCTTCTCGGCCAAATCTATCGTCGGTACAGAGGGAAGCCTGTCGGACACGTTGGCATTGGCGTTGGCGTTGGCGTCGGCAAAAGCACCCGGGCTATCGAGCATGCGCCTCTTCGGCGCAGGCTCTATCGATTCATGCTCATTATGGTTTTCTTCATCGGAATCGTCGTCGAGCAAGAATCCAGCCTTTGTGCGAGGTCGAGGCTGCTTGACCTTTGTGGGGGAATTTGGTCGTTTCGAAGTTGTCAGCGGCAAAGAGCTTGCCGGATAGGCAATAGGAGACGAGAGAGTCGGCATGAGGGGCGATGGTCGAACCCAAGAAACGAGGGCTGTCTAGTCGAATACTATGGGTGTGACGCTTCGTAAAATACAGGTCAAGTGGCGTGCGGCCTCTTTTGGTGCTTTCGTTTGGCTAGACTGGAGATCTGGAAGTGGAACGCGTCTGCAAGGCCCGTGGACGCGTTAAGTGCATGCCATAGTGGGGCCCAGTTGGCTTCACTCAAAGTGCTTCCCGCCCGCTCTCCGGGTTTCCCGGGGGCGGCTCCGGGATTCAATTTCTGATTGCATGCTGCCCGGCATGTGCAAGACGGCCTTGGGCGTGTTCAAAAAACCTAGCATCCAACAAGCAGACGCGCATCAAGAAAATCGCTGGCTATGCCAACAAAATTTTGAAATGCTGCACGATGTAGATGCATTAAAAGTAATCTACAATACCTCAGAACTTCTGATCATGTGAACCATCGGGGCAAAAGTGATGATCGATGGCGGGCTCGATCCGCCGACCTTCAGTGTTCGCATCGTGCGATGTTAGACTGACGTGATAACCAACTACACCAATCGACCTTGTTTGATAGATAGCTATGTATTTATCCATAATTATTATAGCCTCACAATTCTTGCCCAATTTCGACAATCGAAAAAGGTACCCTCCCAGGCTCGCATATCTCCCGGACACACGGTGCTGATCCGAGGGTCGTGTCATGCCCACAAGAACAGGACCCCGGACCTCAGGCAGCCATGGTAACATAGATGCCTGCGAAGATTTTGAGGCATCTTGCAACTCTCTGACAGGGTACCTGCCTCCTGGGCCTTGGCAGCGTGGTCGTACCTGCTACCTTACTGTCTGAGAATTTCGCTGTCTGGACAACCTAGGCTAGACGGGCATGTTCCACTCTGCTCGCTTCGACGATATCCGGGATATTGTACTAATGGGCATCACAATCCGCCGTGCAGACCAATGGCAGACTTATCGAGACTAAGCGCTGAGCTCATCATCCTTATCGCTGAGCAACTCGACGCCGAGAGCCTAATCTCGTTCTTGCACACTGACCGGCGAATATACGCATTCGCTTCCGCCGTCTATTTCAAGCATGAGGCCACGTCTGAGGCGAGCACGTTGCTCTTCTGGGCTGCCCGGCACGGGCGCGCTAATGTAGTTCAGAAGTTGGTTGATCACGGAGCAGATATCAACCGCAGAGACCAATGTGGCAAGCAACAGCCAATAGTCAAGAATGAACCAGGTCATCCCGACTATCGCACCGAAAGCCCGGTTTTGCAAGCACGAAATGTACCGGACTCTCCAGCTGATGACTTTGTTGAGCTTGATGAGCTGGAAGATGTTAGTGATTCAGAGTTCCTCGAGGAGGAGCGGGAGCACTACGCACGCGCCTGGCAGCCTACCTGGACTGCGCTACATCTGGCTGCTGCGAATGGGCACAAGGATATCGTTGAGCTGCTGCTGAATCACGGTGCCGACATCGATGCAGAGGCATCAGGGCTCTGCAAGTGCGGACAGCCGTCCAAGGGCTGCAGAGACAACTACCTGTTTCCATATCCAAATCCAACGTGGACAGCACTGCACACTGCCATATGTCAAGGCCATGATTCTATAGCTGCGCATCTTCTTCACCGGGGGGCATCACTTGAGACAGATCGGGATCCGAGAGGCACCAGAACATCGTCAGAAGCTGCCCGCAGTCTCTTTTGGGACGGCGAAGACTCTGACTACCCCGACACTTACATGAGACGACAACAAGCATGGCCAGTCTTTGACGACATAGTAGACGGTCCAAATCGATCGGACTCACACCCTGCCCCTGGCCGACCATGGTACACCGCACTGCATTACACTGCTGCCTATGGCAGCCTACAAATGGTCGAGTTAATCCATAAAGCGCGACCTGGTGATTTAGACCTTCCTGATGCTGCGGGCCAAACGCCGCTGGCCTACGCCTTTAGAGTCTGTCGTGTAGATGATGTCATTCCATACCTGGTGCGCCATGGAGCCGATCCTGATGGCGCCGGAACATCGATGCAGACGTGGACGCCTTTGCTGCTTGCCAGTCGGACTCATCAGTTTCAACACGTGGTCATGCTCGCCAAGCTCGGAGCGATGGTCGGCCGTCGTGCTCCACTAACACAGCTGACGGCACTGCACTTGTGCTGTTCTTTAAACAATGAGCACAAAGGCACAAATCTGGAAGTGTGGCCCTGGTGGCCACGGCCCAAAGCAGTAGACACTGACGAAGAAGACAAGCCATACCGTCTAGAGGCTGTGCGGGTATTGCTCGATCACGGCGCTGAAGTCGACGCCCTGGATTCGATAGGGCGTACGCCGCTGTCGTACGCTGTAGAAGACGCGTCTTTGGCTGTCATCCAGCTACTGCTTGCAAGTGGTGCGAACCCCTCATCACACTCGTACGCAGATCTTCTCAAGCCCGAGGGCCGCGACGACTACGGATACGACGACTGCGTCTCTGTTCTGATCGCGGCCGCCTGTTCACGGCCGGCCAGAGGTCGAGCCCCGTATCGGGTATTCGATGTGTTCGCTTGCATCCTACAAGCAGGTGCCGATGTCAATTTTCAAAATGAACACGGTAACACGATATTGCACATTCTGTGCAGAGGCTTTGCTAAAGACACGAATTTGTTCGACCGTCGTATGTCCAATTATCGGCGCACTGAGCACATCAAGGCCCTGGTAGCTTGCGGCTCCGTCGACTACTCCTTACGCAACAACCTTGGCCAGCTGGCAGTTGAGTACATCATGGTCGAGGGTGCAACGCACGTTGCTGAGCTGTTCCCGATAGACGCTGTCCGATGGCACATAACCAGGACCAATCTCATCTCGGCCCGGGACATCATCATTGGCTTTGGGTGTTCTGGAGACCGTCTGAAGGACAAGGTGAAGGCTTTAGAGTTCCTGCACGGTATCGACCCGCACTTTGTCTTTGTGAGACCTGAAAGCCTGTTCTCGGCAATCATGCGCGGCAATGAAGACCTGGCGGTCACTCTGATCGACCGAGGCGCAAACTATTCATACTGGTCCAAGGCGGCGGGAGAAAGCCTACTCCACGTCGCCTGCCGAAAGCGCCTGTCTTTGGTGATCGACAAACTCCTGGACCTTGGCATTCCGTCGGACAAGCCATCTAGAATTGGAAACACCCCTTTGTCCATCTACTTTGACTCCATCTTGCGCATGGCGCTTGGCGGTCCCATTGAATGGGACACCCACCCCACGGTAATAACGCTGATCCAACACGGAGCCGACCCCCACAGAGTTGTGTGTAAGCCGCCACCAAAGAGAGCTACACACTTCTACGAATGGTTTGAGCGGCCTCTGGACAGGATAATCAGTAGAGGAGACCACATGTTTGCCCGGAAGGTCCTCGAGATATGCCCCCCTCGGCGTCCATCCGACGACACTGGTGGACTAGGATATGCGTATCTCCACTGTGCCTGCTCCTTCTCGTACAAGGTACCAGACCTGGACTTTGTCGAGTATCTACTGTCGCTCGGCCTCGACGTTAACGAAAGAAACTGCTATGGCCGGACAGTGCTTTCGGAGCTGATCGCCAGCATCACACCCACAGCCCCTTGGAACAGCCCTTTCCGGCGCACACCTGCGACCTCATCAAAGCCCGTCCCAGCTAGCGTTGGCAAGATGCTACAAGAGCTCACTTTGACTGGGCTGCACTCCCCCTTGTCCCGGCCGGACCTGTTCATCGACTGCATCAGACTCCTCGAGAAGTACGGCGCAGACTGGACGAAGAAAAGCAGCGCCGCAACGCTGCCGTCATCCGGGGAGCAGCAGCGTAGCAGCGACAGTGATGGTGGGATGCCTGCAGAGGAAGAAACTACGCCGGCAGAGGAGCTGGCCCAACATCTAGACTATGCAGGCCCGGACACTGTGAGCAGGCAGGGGCTAGACTACATCAAGACGCAGCTTGCCGACACGGCGTGGAGACCGGCCGAGATGTGGCCTGGTGGCTCGCCCTTTGCGCGAACTGATGGAAGGCGCCCCTTGGATTGGAGGAGACTATGAGATGCGTGCTTTCCACCAACTCGTCGGCCTTGGATCCGGATATCGAAATGTCGAGACTTGGATGACGGCAGGTTGTGGCCGGCTGTGTACTCGTGACTGCCACGAGATATACCAATTGCGTTGCGACAGACTAGCCTCAATTGTGGCATATAGTCATGGCATCAAGTACAACACAGCCAAGAGATGTGAATCGAGGCAATTCAGGAATGTGTAAACGCAGCGTAGCGTAGTTGTGACCCTTTTTCTAAAATATTAATTTCTTCCAGTTTGTGTCCACTTAGTTAGAGGAGAAATATACTTGGATTGCTGTTAGAGAAAATTTGACGACTGCCTAGGCTCTACCTACCGAGATGTGCAATTGCTTCGCAGTTGAGATAGAGTTGAGGCCAGACGCGCGGATACTTTAAAGGTGCGTCTCGCCCGGCGACGGGATACTGAACTTTAGGCTTGACAGTTCTCATTGTGTAATTATCCTATCTTGGGGACCTGGGTCCCTGTCGTCATCACGGACACGGAAGGGCAAGAGACTGGCTGGTACCTATGTATTGTCAGATTGTCACCGCCTGACTGGCCAGACTATCCGGATGGCTTGCCCGCGGAGCGAGGGGGTCGGCAGGTCAGGTGCGACTTTTCCAGAAGGCCGGGAAAATCATCTGACAGGCAGATGGGTGGACATGGACTCGATGCGATGACGGACAATCGGCTCCGGGTCGCACAGAGGACCCTGCCCGCGCGGCTGCACGTGCAGCGGATACGTCATAGTTGCGGCAGGTGGGCTTTGACGTGCATGAGGGAGGCCCCGGAGGGTGAGATGGGGAGATGGGGGGCTCGGTTCAGCCACAACAGTCTGTCGCGGCTGCCTTGTCTGGCTGCCTAGGCTGGTGTCTCGATGGGCAGCCTCGGTACGCCAGTCAGCCACCCTCCCTCTTCCCCTCTCTGCCCTCTGTCTGCTCTTTGTTCACTGCCCTCTGCCCTCTGCCCTCTGCTGCCGAGACTGCGGCTTCACTCACCGAGTCGGCGTTGCGTTGGCGTTGCAACTCGTTGTGTGTCTGTCTCTGAGGAGCAAGTGCTCGTGTTGGCATGAATGCAAAGACTGCTAGAGATGCTGAAGCGCACGCTAGCAGCCTTGAACCACGGAGCTGTGGCTGCGCGTGTTAGGGGATCGGCCCCTAATCAACAGGGTGTGCCAGTGTGGTGTGGGTTGTGGGTTGCCCCCCCCTCTATCTCCATCTGTGCAGCAGCTGCAGCAGCAGCAGCAGCAGCCCTGAGCCAAGCCCTTGTTCGCCATCAGCCGTGTGCTTGCCCTCTCACACCTGACTTCCCGTCTCCTCGTCTCCCATTGCTCAACTCGACAAGTTTGCCCGAGCCGAGTGTCCGTCCGCGACAGCTCTGCTCTGCTCTGCTTTCTTCTTTGCCATGCGCACCTGAGCTCTCTCTCCTTTGCGGCGCCCATTCTTTCGCTTCTCTCGCCCTTTTCTTCACCACCGACGCCTTGTTCCCCGCTCCTTGCCTCGGAACGTGATACCCTACGTCAATAACCCCATTGGGAACAAACATGACAGCGCCGTCGCGACTTTCCGTCTCCTCGTAATCCTATCCGGCCGCTCCGCCACTGCCTCCCCAAGCCTGGACGCCAATCCAAACATGAACAGCGACAACAGCGGCTTCCTGTCCGCGCGCCCGCTTCCGACAGGCATGTCGTCTCTCGAGGCCAAAATCGTCGTCCTTGGCGCCCAGGGCGTGGGCAAGACCTCCTTGCTCACCCGCTACTGCAAGGGTTCTTTCAACCCGGCGCATAATACCTCGACCGTCGGTGCCAGCTTCATGGCCAAGCGCGTCGTCGACACCGACACCGACACTGTCGTCCGCCTGCAGATCTGGGATACTGGTGAGTCCGACACGCGGGGACACCCTCTTTGCCGCCTCGGGACTGTATTGCTAACTCGTCTGCCACCCGGTAGCCGGCCAGGAACGTTTCCGCTCAATATCACGGCTCTACTACCGCGGGGCCAATGCCTGCATCTTGTGCTACAGCATAACGGACGCCCAATCATTCACCGAGATGGGCGAGTGGCTTCAGGAACTGAGGCGCAACCTGCCTCCCGACATCGTTCTCCATGTCGTCGGGACAAAGGCAGACATTGTCGCTCGCGATCCGACCCGCCGCGAAGTACCCTTTGAGCGCTGCATTGCGTACGCCGCCGAAAACCTGGCTCCGGGTCAAGCCTCGACACCTCCGGCAAGTGCCACTGCTGGCGGACACCAAGGCTTCTTCCCTGGTCTATCAGGACTGGGACATTCTGGTATAGGCTCGGGCTTTGGCTCAAGCCCGGCAGCTCCGGAACCTCGTAGCCCGAGTAGTAAGCGGAGTAGCGGGTTTTGGGGCATGGAGGTGGGCTGGGATGCGTGCCACGAGATTAGCGCCGAAACAGGCGAGGGCGTCGAGGAGGTGTTTCGCGTAGTCACACGCAAACTCGTCGAGCAAAACCGCAAGATGCAGGCAGAGCTTCTCGCAGCTACGGCGACGCCGGGACTCACGCCAGCTGGAGATTACTACGGCTCTGCCGAAGGTGGCGGATATTTCGACGCAATTAACAACCCGCGAGGCAGTTTCCGCGTCGGCAGAGATCGGCGCAGCTGGCTGTTTTCGCCCGCATTCTCACCCGCGATTACGATAGAAAATGCGCGCAACGGCCAGAATGCGCCACAAGGACAATCACAGAACGGTCAGCATCAGCAGGACGACGACCCCAAAGCAAGAGGTCGCTGTTGCTGAGCTCAGCACGATACATCCCAGCTGAATCCTGCCTCAAAGAGATGCGAATCCTTCACACCATCTCAACTCCCACTGGAAAGTGGCTTGGCACAGCGACCGAGTTGCACATCCGACTCTCACGAATTCACGAGCAATAGTTTTCTCGGTCATCGCATCAGCGTTCTGCTCGACACATGTTTCACGCAAGGTGTTAGGGTTTTCACGGCTTTCCTACATTTACTTAGCGCGCCTATCTTATCACTCGGAATGGGCTCCTGGGCCTCTGCTTTTGCCAGCATTGTTTTCTTCCCATTCAACGCCACCTACTTTTTCTTTCTTCAGCCTTTGTAGTCTTTGAGACTGTCGCCAACCGTGCCCTCCTCTCTGCGAGAGGGGCAGCCAGCATCGCATCAGTACTTTTTGGCAGCATTCGTTTTTCTCATTGGATTGTAGGCTTTGTTTTCCCCGTCATCGATCATATTGCTTGGGCGTCCATGGGGTATTATCGGACGGGTTCCATTTTCGTGTGTTTTTGTTGTGGTGAGTGGGCAGACATGTTTCATGCTTATTATATTGTACAGTTCCTAGTGCCTTTGCCGATGGTTGTCGGACAACGCTGGTCGGTGCCCGTCACGCTTTCTTCACCAGAAGCATGAGACCGACAGTAATGAAGACGAATAGATGTACTTGCAGCTGCTTGAACTCTATGATTATTGGTATCTTGACGCCGCAGCGATATGCCGTGTCTAATTCTGTCCAATAACGCCCCTGACCAATGTGCTCACATGAAATCGTTTGTTCCCAGTCATGGATGACCTTGTGGCCTTTCGGCCTTTCATCTCATCTTGTCCATGTCCCCTTCTCGCTTCCCGGTAAGGCTTCGTTCTTTTTGCACAATCACCACCACCACCATCTTCACCTTTTCCCACTGGCTGGCGGCTTCCCCGCTCCCGCTTGCGCGAAAAAAAGAAAAGAAAAGAAAAAGCCCTCAACGCCGTAGCATCCGCCACGTATCGAACTGCATCAGCATGGCCTGCGTCACGCCCCTCGGCGTGTCCTGGATCGCGGCCCGGAGGACGTCCATGACGCCGGCCTCGGGAGGGCCGCCGTACTTGCCGCAGAACGCCTTGTCGCAGATCCCCGCGATCTCAGCGCCCGAGTACCGGTCGGTCTCGCGCGCGAGCTCCGCCAGGTCCAGAGCACCACTACTGCCGCCGCCATGGCCGCTGCTGTCCCCTCCGCCGTCGTCTTCGCCTTGGCCTTCGACTTGGCCGGAAGAGAAGCGCAGCTCGCGCGCCTTGTTGGCAAAGATGGCCTCCCTCGCCGGTGCGTCGGGCAGGGGCACATATATGGCCTGGTCGAACCTGCCGGGCCGGACGAGCGCCGGGTCCAGCGAGTCTGGCTTGTTTGTGGCGGCGAGGACAAAGACGTCGCCCATCTTCTCGAAGCCGTCCATCTCGGTCAGCAGCGTCGTCAGCGCCTGCACCCCGCCACCACCGCCACCTCCCGAAGCACCGCCACCGCCTCCGGACCGCGAAGGCCCAGCGATGGAGTCGATCTCGTCAAAGAAGATTATGCTCGGGCTCGCGTCCTTTGCGCGCCGGAACAGGTTCCGGATCGACCGCTCCGTCTCGCCGACGTACATGTTGAGCAGTTCGCCTCCCTTTACGGCGAAGAAGTTGAACCCGGACTCGGTGGCCATGGCCTGTGCTGTCATTGTCTTTGAGCAGCCGGGGGGGCCGTAGAGGAGGATTCCCTTCGAGGGTTTCCAGAGGTTCGTCGTAAGATTCTGGTTGTGGGGAGGAAAAAAGAAGAAGAAGAAGGGCATGTTAGCAGGTCCGTCACGACCGAGTACCTGTGACGATGGGCAGACTCCATGCCGAACGAACAGCAGTATGATGGGGGATAAGGGGCAGGAAGAAGGAGACTAACCGTAGGCCTCTGCAGCACCCTCTGCAGCGCCGTCTTGACCTCGCTATATCCGCCAATGTCGCTCCACCGCACCGTTGGTGGTTTGAGGTTGATGTCATGCATGGCGCTCGGCTGAACCTCGCGCAGCGCCTGCTTGACGTCAGCTTCGGCGATGTGCTCCCTGCGCCCGCCCGTACGCCGCCGCGCCGCCCTGCTTGCGCGGTATAGCAGCTTAGACAAGTCAGCCGCGGTGTAGGCGTGCGTGCGGTCTCCGAGGGCCGCAACCTGGGCGGCGGCCGCTTCGGGCGCAAAGGGCGGATTCCAAGACGCCAATATCTCCCTGCGCGCCTGTGCGTCCGGCACAGGGAGCGCTATGTGCTCCCGAAAGCGATGCTCCCGCTGGAGCTCCTCGGGGATGTCGGTGATGTAGTCTAGGCACGTGGCGACGACGAGGACTTTGGGTTGTGTCCTGGTCTGCCGCGCCCGGGCGGCGAGGTCGTCGAGGCCCTGGGCCAGAGCCTTGACGGTCGCCTTCTGGCTCGTCTTGCCCTTGCCGATGATCTCGGCGATGTCGTCGATGAGGATCACCGTGGGCGAGCGGGACTCGACGGCTGTCTTGAAGTGGTCTCTGACGGTTGAGGCCTTGCTCTCCTCGTCCAACCGCACCACTCTGCCCCATCGACTCGCCGCGATGCGGTCTAGTAGCAGAGTCTTGCCTGTGCCTCGACTGCCGTGGATCACGATGCCGTATGGCTGCAGGGGTATCGTGGCGTCTGCGTCGTGGTCGGTGTTGAAGTCCTCAAAGAGCCAGTTGAGCTCGTCGACCTGTTTCTTAAGTCCAGGGACTGTCGAAATCCGGAGCCGCGCTGTCGCGGCACCCGCCTCGTCCTCGCTGATGAACTCTACCGCCGTCTCGACAGGGTGGAATTTTGCCACGCCATCCGTCGCTGAGTTGACAGAGACGATGCTAAAGGACCTCTTGGCACCGCGCACAACCATCTCCTCAAACACGATACCGGGAAAGATGAAGTCGGCCGTCTCGAGCCGCAGCTCCAGAGCCACCTGCCACCGGATCTTCTCCTCTGCAGCCAGCGGCGCAGCGTCGGCGGTAACGTCGCGCACCATGACGAGGCCGGCGTCCGGGACGGGCCCGGCGCCCGGGACGATGCGGGTCGTTGTGTCGAGACGGAGGCCCGAGGACCTCTGGAAGGCCCTGCTGACGCCAGCAACGTTGGGACCGTGCTGCTTGTCGAGGTTGGGCCAAGCGACGGCCTGGCGGAATATGTCGCCGCACTCAACGTTGCAGAGGTGGCCGGTCGTGAAGCCCGACGACATGAAGACCGAGTTGTGGATGAAGATCTTGGCGGCATGCTTGTGGTTCCAGTCCTTTTGCGTGTCGTTGACCTGCGGCCGGACCTTGAAATCCTCAATCTTCTTCATCGTTGCGGAGGCTCGTGCCCTTCTTGACGGCTATGGTTGCTTGTTGGTGCAGAGGAACTGCGTCAGTCTGTATGCGACAGAGGAAAAAATGTGGAAACAATGCGAAAGATGCGGATGGTGGCAAGCCAGAGTTTGCCGGGCACTGATTCCATGTTGGACAGAAATACATTTCTGTCATGGTTCCGAGCTTGCTGGAATGCCAGTCTCGCGCTTCTCTGCCATCTCGATTCCCCAGCATAACAAGAACGTGCCTGCTCGTGCAACCTGCTTGACAAGATGAGCCACAGTCGAGCAAGAGCCGTGTAAGTCGCGGATGGACAAGAGACATGGCGGGGTTCTTGACGATAAGGAAAAGGTGCCAGTACCGAGTAAGCCCTGGCCGGCCCCGGCGCCTCCAGCTCCACACATCTTGCCTTGCAACCTCGAGCTTCTGAAGCTTCCCTCCACCCCAACTCACACCTCGACTACTACGATGCGCCGAGCATCGCCACGGCTCGTTGCCCCATGCTCTTGATTCGGCTGCAGAGGCCCGCACTGCGCCCCCTGGCTACAGCGTCCTCGGCGCAATGGCTCGTCGTCCGCGGGCTGCACGGTAGCAGCACCCGCTGTACCGCCCAGAAGCGCCTCTTCGACGAGCTCTTCCCAAAGCCGCAGAGCACTCTGAAACTGCCCACCTCTTCGTCGTCGTCGACGGAAGCTGCTCCCGACACCTCGCCTTCGCCACGTCCGGCGAAACGATGGGCATCTCAGATATCAGACGAGCTACCACCGCTCGCCCCTTCTGACGAGCTGCGCAAGCTGTCAGAGCTGCCTGAGCCCGACGACGAGGACGCCGACTTCCTCGACAGCGCTCAGAGAAGCAGCGGTAGCAGCCATCAAAACGACAGCGATGACAACGCGGCCCTCCGCGCCACGACCATGCTGGTCCTCAACGCCGCCAGTAAGCAGCTCGTCGAGAGCGACTTCACGCGCATTGGTGCCAAGGGCAAGCACGTGCCCGGCTGGGTCAGCGGCATCGTCAAGGTGTTCCAGGGCCGCGACCAGGCCACCCTTGAGCCTCTCGGCCACTACTTTATCCTCTTCGACCGGCACGAGGCCGCCGTCGCGTACAGCGAGGAGGTCCATCGCCTGCGCGACCTCAGCAGGCGGTACACGCCCGCCGCCACGCATGGGCTCCGGCACGCGCAGCGGCGCCACTCGCCCCCTCCGCCAGGCCTGCCCACGGACATTGCAGGCGAGGACGTCGCCGCCCTGATCAAGTCGTTTACACTGGTCCCGCCGTCGCACCTGCCACGATTGCAGATCTCGCGGCGCCTCTCGCGGGACCGCATCCGCGAGCTCGACCGCGGCGGCGCCCTCGTTGACGACATTGTCCGCGCCGTCGGCGGGTTCCGGCACCTTGTCATGCTCCACGTGGCCGATGGCGGGCGGATATCGGTCGACATGCTCCGACGGGCGGTCCGGGCCGACGGGGTCGAGCGCAATCTGCCCTGGCGCGTCGTCAGCCTCAAGACTGGCATCATCCCATTCGGTAAGAGCTTATTAGAGAAGCCGCGCGACGGCGCCAGCAGACCCTCTCCAGCTGCTGCCTCGGGAGCCAAGGGAGGGGAAACAGACGCAGATGAGTCGACGGACCACGTCCACAGCGACGACGACGCCACCAACAACCAACCGTCCGCCTCGGAACAGAGTAGCGCAGACGCGGCAACACCCTCCTCGAGCAGCATCGCCGACAAAAATAACAGCAACGAGAGGTACTACCCGCGCTTCCTCGTCGCCTTCGCCGACGACGCCGAGGCCCGGCGGTTCATACGGCACTGGCACCGCCGCGAGCTGGCGCCACTGCTCCGGTCGGCATCCGCACCTCCGGGCCCGAGAGGCCAGGGATCAGCGCCCGCGCCCTGGGAACCCCCGCGGGTTGTTAATGTGAGCTTGCTGTGGTGACGAGGGAGGCAGAGGTGCCAGAAAGGACCGACTGCGAACATGATGGGCCGGATGGCCGGTTGGATGTACAATACTGTTCAGACTATAGTGTAACTAGAATAAGTGTATATGGATGGGACTACACTATGACGCGAGTACACACATATCGCAATTACTTCGACAAGATGTGTTTTGTGGGACGTTTTTTTCAATGCGGCATCGAGGCGTCTTCTCGTTAGTGGTCACATACGCGTAATATCTGGTAATAAATAATTCATGTCACTTGATCACACTACTCACGTGTTCAAACAAAGTCAAATGTAATATGTATTGCCCAGGAAACAACGATTGCACAACCCTGAACTCCAACTAGGAAAAAACAAGGAAAATGAACAGAAACAAACAAACTTTCTGTCTTGACTTCCAGCTCCATAGGAAGAAGGCTCTAGGTATGGGCTAGCCCACGTTGTCCACATTCCGCTTCCAAGAACATGTCCGCAGCTTGGACAGGGTTGCTCATTTATAATTAACAACTTCATCCAATGTCGCACGACCTGCAAATGTACAAGTGTGCGAGCTCCAGATCCATAGTCCTCTTCCTGCTCATGTACGCGTACGGCTCTCCGTGCGAGTACTGGATCTCCAACAAAGTAATTCCGTCCACCAGCTGATTGTGTTCTGGCGCCGTAGATTATTAAGAAGCCGTTCTTGATAGTGTAAAGGTGTTCGGCCGAACATGAACACAAAGTAGGGTTTCGGACGGTCGATCGCAGGCCTTGCTCGATCACAGGTTGTCTTGCGCGACTGCTGGTCGTGTCTTTCTTGGCAGTGGTCCTGTGGTGCTCGGCAGCCCGTAGAGAAGCTCGCTTAGCAGCACTTGCTCAAGCTATTGCCGCCGTCGCTCTTGCCAACATCAACTCCCGATTGTCCGGCGCCGGCGTGGGAATCTCCTTTGGAGGTATCGATGATGCGCTTCTTGATGTCACCAGCGAGGTTGTAGAATGCCTGGTCGATGTTGATGTTGCTCTTGGCCGACACTTCGAGGAATGAGATGCCGAGCTCACGAGCCAGTGCTTCTCCCTGCTCTGTCGACACCACGCGCTTCTCCTCCCAGTCGCACTTGTTGCCAATGAGAATCTTGTTTACACCCTCGGTGGCGTGTTGCTCGACGTTGGCGAACCATGTGCGAATGTCTGATAAGGGGAAGTGTTAGTAATGCGAGCCTCGTTGCGTAAATAGCTCGTGTTTATCTGTCAATCAAGGGCACGGATTGCTTTATTGTATCCATGGAGTGGACGCTGGTAGTTCTTACTGTCGAAGGAGCGCTGATCCGTGACGTCGTACACGAGCAGAATGCCCATGGCGCCGCGGTAGTAGGCTGTCGTGATTGTTCGGAAACGTTCCTGGCCGGCGGTATCCCAGATCTGCAGTTTCACACGCTTGCCATCGAGCTCGATCGTCCGAATCTTGAAATCGATGCCAATCGTAGTGATGAATGAAGGTGTGAAGGAGTCCTCGCTAAAACGAAGCAGACAGCAGGACTTGCCTACTCCCGAGTCGCCAATCAAGAGAAGCTTGATCTATTGAGCAAACTGTTAGCCACTACATCTCGTTTTAAAGTCGGAGCTCGCGCCGACTAGCGGTCATGAAAGACACATCGCCACACTCGGTTCTGACGAAAAGTTCTCTCTGTAGAGACATCATTCAAATAAGCGAGGCCGCATGAGCAAGAAACCACGCACGCCATAAGGAGAGGCGGTGGGTGTCATCTTGGTGGCAGTCACACCCCCGAAGACGTCCATCTGAACTCAGTGGAATAGGGCAGTGCGAGCGGCAGGGGCCTTGTGATGAAGGCGACGAACGTACAAGAAAGTCATAGTTCCGGTTGTTCGACATCTTCGGTGAGGTTGGTCTGTGGGTGGCCACAGATGGAAAGAAGCGCGAAGCTTCAACAATGATGCCGTGTCCTGGTAATGCGCGGGGGCAAAAGGGGAAGCTGCCGAATGTCGTGGAGTGTAGGCGGATTGGCAGTTGCGCAGGCTCGTGATTAATCGAGGCGCGTGTTGTGGTTTATGCGATGTGGCTGCCTGTACTATGGTGCGACGACGAGGCTGAGGTCGTGAGATGTTGGCGATTGGAGGAAAGGGAGTGAGGGCTTGCGCGAGTGGGATGCCGCGAGGTGGGAGAGGTGGCCGTGACAGCGGTGATGATGGTGGTGGAGCCTGGTCGCGGCCTGTGGCAGGCAGGCCTGGCAGGCACCACTTTGGGACCGCGCTAGTCTCCGCTCGGTCAACAGCGGCCGACTTCGCCATGAGACATCCCACCTGGCATTGAG
The DNA here is from genome assembly GCA_026745475.1 of Microdochium nivale. Lineage (NCBI taxonomy): Eukaryota > Fungi > Ascomycota > Sordariomycetes > Xylariales > Microdochiaceae > Microdochium > Microdochium nivale. Next base: position 2,484,432 of record JANTFD010000004.1, on the reverse strand, counting down.
AGGTCCGACAGCATTCACCCAACTCTATTCCGTAATGATATGCCGTACACGTAGGATAATTCACGATCCGGTGCTTGCATCAGTCTCCCATATCAGCTAATCTGGACACTGTTCGCCTGTCTAATCTTATGTCAGGTCAAATAACTGCCGAAGTGCTACACCTCCAGTTATGCAGATGCGGGACGCGGAATCACGGACACACTGGTACAGCAGAATGCCGAGTACGGCATAATTGATAAAACAGTAGCTGTCATGTATGTTGTTTTATCTGCTTCTTCTCGACGATAGTGCGCTTACTTCAACCACCGTGCATAGGCCCAGCGAATGCGGTCTAGTGCCCGCTGTTGCTGCTGGATGCCCTTGAGGTTCGCAAGGTCGTCCACGTCCTCCAAGAACTCCTTTTCAATGTCTGATGGCAGCACTGAGTGTGCAAGCTCTCTCAGCACGTGCACTTCGCATACGAGCAGGCCATGATCCTTGTACGACAAGACATTGTTCGGTGAAGGCGTGGCCTCGGAGAAGATGCGGTCAATGTTGCGAAGAACCCGGACGCACTTGCCAACCCGCTGCTGAGTAGTGATGCCTCTCCTACCACCAAGGACACTTCGAAGATAGCGGTATGCAGACACGGAGACAAGGATGCCTGGGGTCAGGCCAACAAAGCCAAACACAAGCTCTTGGGACTTGATGAGCGAGTCGATGCCACTCATCGCAAGCTCGACGTCGACCTTGGTTTTTTGTACCTGGATCAGCAACGTGCGTACCAGGTCGCCCCGGATAGTACCCATGACGGGATTGCGTATATCGTTCTCGTAGGCACGGAGTACCGGTGTGAGGTCGCCCTCCTTGACCTTGGCTCGGATTTCTGCGATCTGACTCTCAGACAGGCTTGAAACACCCATCACGGAGGAGGGTCTCTCAACGGCAAAGTCGACAACCATGCGTTCCAGGCTATCCCTGTCTGCCTTTAGACTGTCGCGGCTCATCAGGGCAATTTCGCTGTTCTGGTCGTGGCGGATAGTGCCGATGACCTTGCGGGTGGGCTCGACAACCCAATTGAACCAGAAGTCTTGGATCGTCTCACCTAGTCCACGTATCCACTCGATGATAGCTTCTTTCCTACGTACCAGGATGCGCAGGACAGTACTTGAGGAGAGGACTAGGACGAGCAGAGGCAGCCAGTACCTGACCAGTCTCGAAGGTCGACCATTGTCCCCAATCACATCCTCCGCCTCTGCCATATGAGAGGGCAGGTGTTTCCGAATGAGGGTTTGCAATCTTCTTGCGACGACGGCGGGACGCTTTGTATCATTTTCCTCGACCTGGAATGACAACTCTGGATCTTCTTCCACACCATTGAAGACTTTATCTTCAAAGTCCGAAACGCCAATGTTGAGGGTCAAAACATCCCGGAGGACCATATCCATGAGCGCCACACTTCGCTCCACGACTCCCTTCCACTCCTGGCTATGTGAGACGATCAAGTCAGTTTTGCCATCATCGCTACCGTTGCCGCCAAACGCCAGACCTTCATCAATGAGGACGCCGAGTCCGCTGGCGGTCATCTCGCGCAGTCGCTTCAACATGTGTTGTTTCCTCCTGGCTTCTGCCCGACACTGAGCCACAGGCGACATGATTCTGTGCTGCACGTTTGTCAAGGACTGATCTCGCACCGTGTCCTTCACAATACCGTAGAATTGCCGCCATCGTTGAGATAGTGTTACGGATGCAGGACTGCTGTGTTGGGCGTCTTCCGTGAACTCTGCACCCGCAACCTGCCCGGTGAGTTGCTTGAGCCGCACGGTACTATCAACATAGATGTCCCACGACCAAGTCCAAAACCGGGCGGGCGAGGTCTGAGCCATGTAGATGGTGCTGTATGTATTCGAGGCAACCACATCATCCCAATACCATATGTGATTGCTCAAGGGGATGATTTGGTCGAGTAGTGTCTTGAGGACAAGGCCATACGTTCGTACGGTAGCCTTGCTGACAAGTAGCCATTCGAGCTCTGCCTCGTAGTGGGAAGTGGGCAAAGCGTCTGATTCTCTGGATAATAGGTCCGACTGGAAGAGGAAGGATTGCAGTTGGTCGGCGTGAAGGTGCGTGTGCACTCCAGCAGTTGTCGAGAGAGCTTTGATGACACGGAGGAGCTCTCTGATGCGAGGGCTGTCGAAGTCCACAGCAGCGGCGCCGGCTACATTGCCATGGCTGGCAGTAGCAAGGCGATTGAAGGGGATGCGGTCGAGCTGGGCATCGAGCCGCCGGACCTGGTCGTCTATCACAGACATGGTTGGAGGGCGTCGCGGGGTTGAGTCCGGGCGAATACGGAGCAGGGCCGAGTCCTAGCCGCCCCAGTAGCTGCAGGCGTGGCCGAAGCGAAGGTGGCTGGCTGCCTGCTGCGTCTCGTTGCAAACAAGATGCAATGCGAGATTGCAGCAAGAGGCAGGCCTGGCCTGAGGGGTGTCGTGTGGTGGCAGCCGTGACCGTAACGAGGCTGTCACGGGCAGTGTTTACTCTGCTGGAGGGCTTGCAAGTGGAAGAAGCTCTGACGGGATGAGGTCATCATCCCTGCATGCTCGTGGTCAGGTCCAGCCTCGGGGCAAGCACTCACTCACCAGCTGTCTGCGCTAGCTTTGGCGGGTGGCAAGTAATCGAGCACTTTGCGACCGCTCTTTTTGACGGGATACGGGATCCGGGATCTCAACAAAACCACCCACCCGCAGACAAGACACTCGACACCCTTGGAGCGTCTGTGTGAGGCAAACAAACATGATGCAAGTCACCTCTGAGCTGTGATAGGATGACCAGCTCACCCAGCGCGTGCATGGCGCCGTGCAGACATACACCGTCCTTCTGCCAACTTCAAACTCGAGGTTGCCGAACGACGAATACGAACACGAGTAGAGTTACAGAGATGCCCTGATGGCAGTGTCAGTTGTCGAGTCGGGATTATGTCAGCCCTTTGCCACTTGAGCACCGAGAACCGACCCCGACAAGTGCCGGAAGCACGCCGTTCCAGTGGCATCATGGTGGCAGCACCAGTCCTGATTGGCCGCGCGACACCGATTCTGGAGCTGCGCCTTGTTCGATGATGTGCTCGATAGGGATAGGGAGTTCCCCATGTCTACGCAGTAGCAACCGGTCTTGGGGGGAAACGCGAGGGGCGAAGGGGCGATTTGACACGAGCAAGCCCTGTCTGTGATGGTAGTGGCTCAAGGTGGGCTGATGGATCGAGCGGACGGCCCGCACGCTGCAGGGGCAGCCAACAGAATATTCGATGGATGCAAGGCCGACCGCCCTGGAAGGGGTCCCCCATTTAATGTCCCCCCCCTAGGCCTGATTAAGATTGACCACTAACACGCGTGCTCGTCAATGCTCATGTCCCTTTTTCCCTTTCCGCCGCCACCGCCGACAATCTCGTCCTGTTCCTCCTAATCAACAAAACCACCATACGCCGCTGGTCTTTGGTGGAGTGATCGATCTCCTTCTCACTTCGTTGGTGACTTTTGCTCTGCGCGGCACTCGCGACCTTCTTCACTCACCAAGACACGCTCGTCCCTTCGCAACCATGGCTATGTACGAATCCCCCTTTCGGCTTCAGTCCGGACCGCTTCACACCGATACTCTAGGAGAACGCAAGCTAATATCATGCCTTGTAGGAACGCCACCGTCGCCGGCATGTTTGTCGAGCCCGACACCCTCATGGGCGTATTCGAGGAGGTCTCCAAGATGAATGTTCACCTCAACATCCTGGAACGCGCCTGGGCCGTACGTTGTTGCTCCCGACTATCGATCACACCCCGAATCCTCAATGCTGACCATATACTGTCTGTCACATAGGCATGGTACCTCTGGATGCAGAATGACACACTAGCCACTGGCATCATGAGCTTCGTCATGCACGAGGTCGTCTACTTTGGTCGTTCTGCTCCTTGGATGATAATTGATGCTCTGCCGTACTTCCGCAAGTACAAGCTCCAAAACGTACGTGCGAATGGCTTTCAAGAAACTCGCGCTTCAATCATGCTAATAATTCTAAAACAGCAAAAAATACCTACTTGGAAGGAGCAGTGGGAATGCGCCAGTCTCGTCCTCCTGAGCCACTTCACCGTCGAGCTCCCTCAGATCTGGCTCTTCCACCCCATCGCCACATACTTCGGCATGGATTATGGCGTCCCCCTCCCCTCGTTTGGCAAGATGGCCTTCCAAATAGCCGTCTTCCTTGTCATGGAGGATACCTGGCACTACTGGTTCCACCGCGCTCTGCACTACGGTCCTCTTTACAAGAACATCCACAAACTGCACCACACCTACTCCGCTCCCTTCGGCCTCGCGGCCGAGTACGCATCGCCCATCGAGGTCATGCTCCTCGCCATCGGGACGGTCGGCTCCCCCATCCTGTGGGTCTCGCTGACGGGCGACCTGCACCTCTTCACCATGTACGTGTGGATCGTCTGCCGCCTCTTCCAGGCCATTGACGCCCACAGCGGCTACGACTTCCCCTGGAGCTTGCACCACATCGTGCCGTTCTGGGCTGGCGCCGAGCACCACGATGTTCACCACGAGCGCTTTATCGGCAACTACTCGTCTAGCTTCAGGTGGTGGGACTACATGCTTGACACCGAGTCTGGACCCGAGGCCGCCAAGCGCCGTCGCGACAGGAAGATCAAGGCCATGAAGGCTCAGAAGTCCCAGTAGATCTTCCAGCCTCACCATGTGCGATGCGTAGGTCCGCATTGGCGGGCGTATTTCAAGCATTTGGCCTACTTTTATGGCTATTGCCATCGCGGACACCAGAATCGTTCAGATTTGTTAACATCATGATCCGCCAAGTCCATGATAATGTCTGACTGACTGAACATCCGCACACATAATATCACGTTGAATGAGGGGAGGACACAAACCATAGATTTTGCTTGGAAACGGGGATGACTTACTGTTTTCCTGTACATAATGGGTGCCTGGCGTAAGAGACGACATACAACCTTTAATATCAATAAAAACGCATGCCACATGCGTGGTTTGCAACTTAGACCGAGCTAGCAAAGTGTTGTTCTTTTGCAGGGCCGTTACTAATATTAACATGTTCATCTTCCAGATCCTGAATGACATGCATCAAAACTTACTTTTGACTACAGCCTCATGTTCTAAGGTTTTAACACGACTTCAGATTGTGCTGACCGTTCTGTACACGGCCGTAGACTTCTCTGTCATAAGCTGCCGCTTTCTTCTCAATGTATCTCCCTAACCTCCCAGCTCCTCTTCCTTGCTGAGAACCTGGTCTGGGTTGTGGTGGTCCGCTCCTCCATTGATCTCCCTGCCCCTAACTCGTGGACGGGCGATCTCGGCCATCTGCTAGTCCATTCAACCCTAGTATCTGGCCGTCTGCCTGGCGTTCTCAACATCAATCTCCCAACTAATGCGGTCGATCTCCGCGTCTGCAATTCCCATGGGGCAGAGAGCTCCGGACGCGGCTGACACTCGCTCCGGCCTTGTCGCTTCCAGAGCCTGAACCAAGCTCATAGAGGCAAGACTGCTGTCATCCCGCTCGGCTCCGGCGACTCGAGCTTCAGCTCCAGCTGTACGCTCGTTCTAGGTGGCGGCGGCGGCGGGCTTTTTGCTCTTGGGCACACAACAGTCACCGGCTCCAGAAGCAACACGATCCGCGAGGCCTCTTATTTCGCAGCTGATGTCGTCGGAAGATGGGCTCTCTGTCTGAGCAGTGGTTGTAGACGCAGCGGGCTGTGGCATTTCACTCGCGGGCAGCTCGCCAAAGTCCCTGGCGAGCTGGTCGCACATAGCTGCGAGTTCGACGTCCTTGGCTGAGAGACCCTTGGGCTCGTGAGTTGTCCAGCGCATGTAGGTTGTGTTATAGACCTGTGTATGGTGTTAGATCGTGAGGTGAAGGTCAACATCGGAGTGTGGGAATGCGACTGGGACTGCTGTCCAGCTACTAAGGTGAGATTGAGGAATCTGATTGGGTTTTGGACATACATTTGACCACTCGGGATGATGGTTCTTGATCTTGCATTGTAGTGAGACGGCGGTCATGAAGTCCTAAGGGTAGAGCCATGCAAACTCGAGTCAGCGATGGAAGTACGCAGACGATACTAGCCGGTTTTGTCAACGAAACCCACTCAAACCAGCTTGGCCTTGCAAAATGATTACCACTTAGCAGTGGTCCTAAACAGATTGACAGAAACACAACACAGTATGGCTGCCAAGAGTCGAGTGAGGTGAAATCAGGAACAGAGAGAAAGTGGTTACCCAAGTCTTTGCAAAAGTCTTAAACTTGAACTCCCGCTCAAGCCCTTGCCCACTAGGTATCAACGCCCAGCGGCCGCCGTGGCCAGCACTGCCAAGCAGGGTCTGCAGCTTCTGCTCCATGGCGGACTTGTCTACGCCCTCGGAGAAAGCGACGGCCCGCGTTGAAGCCATTCTCCGCGTGGTGCAGGCCACTATCGGGATCTGTGATGCTAGATGGATGGGGGCCTGCGACGGCCAGTGCCACCGTGTTGTCTGGGGTGAGAGACTGGCTGAAGTGCGTTTTAAGAGTCCCGGTACAGGGCAGCGGAGGATCCGTGGAGCTTGCATGTGGTGTAGAAAGGCTGGTAATGACTTCCTTGGCAATCTGAGACAAGAAAGAGGCAGGCAAGTTGTAGATGCTAAGTTTCAAAGAATGCCGACTTGAACTCGTGTGTCGTGGTTATCGTGCATATGGTCTTTGCACATGCAGGTTGCCGGCAATGCCAGGAAGGCTTTAGCGGCGTGGTTCCACGGCGGTTCCTTCGTTTGAGCTGATACCCGGGTGTCCGATTCAAGTAGCATGTTGTCCGGAATTGATTCGCACCTGCCTCATGTTCACTGCAGAGCTGACCTCGATGCCACCTCATTAGTCGTTGCTACCTTGTCGCTGGCCACATAAACGCCGGATTGCTTCCATCGCTCTCAATTATTCCCACGAATTCAATGGTATTGCAAAACATGCGTCGGATTGAAGTCAATGGATAGTGTACCCTAGGGTGCCCATTCAAAACCCGTTACCATAAGACAGCAAACTAGAGACCCACTAAAACTCTCCGTCGTACCCCAACTGGGAAGGTCGGGGAATGCTGAGAGAGTCGACACCTTCTCGACGTCAACAACTCTCATCGTTCTGAATCGTGAAACCTTGCTGTTCGTATGTCAGTCCTGACTTGCGAACTTTCCATCCAAGCTTCTCAAGGTGAGCCACATCCACAATCAGCTTGCACTTGCTACCACTAAAACTAGCCTGAGCATAAGACCATAAAACATGCGAGTCCCGTGTCACCCCGTCGTGGAGACAGCGGCCTTGAGCACCGTCAAGCTCGGCCCCTCAGACACTGCTGACGCCACCCCATTCGGCATCCGGGCAGATCTTCTCATTCCCGGCCGTGGCGAGCCCATCAAGCACGGCGCCGTCATTGTCCGTGATGGCCGCATCGCATGGGTCGGCCCCTACACCGACCTGCCCTCAGAGTATCACGGCGGCCCCGGTGGTAGTGTCAAGTTCACGCATGTCCCTGTTGTCATGCCGGGCATGTGGGACCTCCATACGCACTTTGGCGGTCTAGGACGGGACGTAAGGTTCTTCGATGACCCCAAGTCACTCTTGCCAGGTGCTTCTGTGCTTGCTGGCGCAATCACCGTGGAGGATCTTCGCCGGACGCTGGAGGCCGGGTTCACTAGTATCAGGGAGTTGGCAGGTGTAAGTTGGCACTCGGAATGGATCGAAAGCTCCTCGAATCCTAGCCTTATCCTTGAGGCCAAGATCTCGTTGCAGTCAAGACTGACAAACTTGACATGATAACAGTGCGCGGGGTATCTAGCACCAGGAGTCAACGATGGTTACATTGTCGGGCCCAACATATACTCTTCCATCGCCATCTTGTCAGTGACTGGCGGTCACGGTGATATCCACGACTGTCTCCTCGACAGCGTCGTTCAGGCCGGTCACGCCGGCGGGCCTTTTTACCTCTGCGATGGTGTTGCCGAGTGCATCAAGGCCGTTCGGGTCATGGTCCGTCAAGGTGCCAAGTGCATCAAGGTGTGCTCGTCGGGCGGCGTGCTCAGTCTCAATGACGACCCAGAGGACCGGCAGTTCTCGGACGAGGAACTGAAGGCCATCGTGGACGAGGCCGCGCGGACGGGGCGCAGGGTCGCCGCCCACGCCATTGGCAAAGCCGGTATCCTCGCCGCGTTGCGAGCAGGCATCACCAGCATCGAGCACGGTTGCTATCTCGATGAGGAGGTTGCGAGCCTGATGAAGGAAAAGGGAGCCATCCTCATCGCGACCCGCCATATCCAGGAGAGCTTGCTCAAGGACCACGATGGATTTCCCGCAAAGGTTGTGGAGAAGATTGAGAAGATTGTCCCTTTAACACGAGCCAATTACGATCTTGCTGTAAAACTCGGCGTCCGGATTGCGCTTGGGACAGACATGTGGAATAGCGACCCAGCGCATCCGATCGCGCATGGCAAGAATGGCATGGAGCTGCACTACGCAAGCAAAGCCGGCATGAAGCCGCTCGACATTATCGAAGCGTGCACAGCAACCTCGCCTGAGGTATTGGGTAAATTGGCGCCGCTGTCCGGCCAACTCAAAGAAGGCTATGACGCAGACTTGATTGCCGTTTCGACAAGCCCCCTTGATAACATTGATATTCTCACTAAGCCAGACAATGTCACACATGTTTGGAGAGCTGGGAGGTTGTATAAATCGCCTTCGAGGCACTAAGGCCAAAAAACATTATTTCCATTGGGAAAGTGTAGCTGAACTTGGCAGCAGCAGTTAGCGTGCAGCATCTTCATGGGGGAAAGCGACATACATGATACTCACAATGTAGAACGGAGCATATTGTAAAGTCGACATGTCAGTGACACAACATCTCCCGCTCATCCCAAATTCGGCCGTGAAAATCAACAGCTCAAAGACATATCTTGCACAATTTTGGGTAACGGGAGCCAGGCCAGGCTACATGCCGCCTTCCATGAGCGGAGCTTTCACTTATCAGCACCATTAGGAGTGTACTTATTGCTTGAGCCAGCAAATTCGTGTGTTCTATCGCAACTCACATTCGGCTAATGGCTCTAATCGAGTTACCACAATACTCGAACAGCATGAGGTCTATGCGCGGTGATCAGGGAGAAGTCGGGTGCGCTGCGGAATTGCAGATCAAGCTTGCCGCTGGCCTGGCGACCACTACCATGTCTACGCTACACCTTGACAGACACTGCCGAGGAAGAGCAATGCACAGGGGGCGTATGCTTAGCAAAGTCTGCTTCACTCCAGAGCACTAAGTTCGGCGACCTCACCTCTGACCGTGGGAATCCGCCACCAAACGTCAGGATAAGCAACAGACGTTGCTCTCCGGAGGGGCTGAATCAGTTTGCATGTAATAGTGGCAATACACACTTGGAATGGTCCTTTGCTATGCTTCTCCCGAGGACCACATTGGAGCGTGTATGTGGTCTATTAGGGACTATCGAGAGTGGCGTGCGTGCCCGACCAACACTTTGCCACGAAATGGTACGTGCTAGCGTTTCCTCCCCCAGACGGCGACTGTATCTGCGTGCTCGCACTAATTAACCACTTTTGATGATACAAACATGCTCTGCGCGTCCTTAGCTGTCAGCACTTATAAGCCTTACCTAGTGTAGCCTGTGCGTGCCGCTTTGCAGTATGTACAGCATTCTTACCCAAGGCCCCAACTGACACCCCCCATCGTACCCCCGTCTTCACGACTACCTGCCTGCCTTGGTCTCTTGAAACGATGAACAACCACCCACACCTTCGTGCCCTTGGCGCTCGCACTCGGTCCCGAGAAGGAACATACGCTCTTGCTTTTCCCCACAGCACTGCCATGTCCGGGCACCTGGAAGCGGCTAGGGATTTGGAAGGTTATTGTCAGCAGTCAGGTTTATTTGTAGACCGGTTTGGTTTTGCCTGATGCGCAAGTGTGTCCAAAATGCCTGCTGAGCCTGCCTCGGCGAGCAGTCCAGCTTGTCAACGTACATTATGGGTGTGGCCTGTCGAGGATGGGGTCGACCAAGCCAAAAAAAAAAAAAATGCATAAATGCCAGAACAGATGCTGACATGTTCGCCCCGAATAGGTCATACATCCCGACTGAAACAGAGCCGGGCCCGAAAGATACACGTGCAAGTCATAACTCACGTGGGGCGCGCTCATCCATAGAGGGAGGTTCTCTGGCAATGAAATGTCTTTGAAGCTCTCTCCTAAGCCGGGGCTACAATATGGCCTCCCTTTTGTAGATTTGAATACCGACTGTGGCAGCACGTATATCGACCATCCAAGTGCTGGTTTCTGCTTGACATGAGGTGCCGTATAGAGCATGAGTGAGGGACATGGCTGGGTGCTTCCGGCCGCCTGGGCCATGCCACGTCCGCTCCGCTCCGCCCTCTGCTTACTGTGCATGCAGGGAAATCCATATCTGGAGACTGCCGAGTAGCACCTGGTCATGCATGACAACCCGCTGTGCTGACTATGGGGCTATATCAGAGAACTTGGGTCGTCAGTGCGTAATCGAAGTGGCCGTCAAGATCTTCGTGACTCTGTCGGGCATTTGATGATCGGCCGGCAATAGGTAGGAGCGGTGAATTGATAGGCCGCGGAAAAAGAAACAAAAAAACATCGGCAGTTTAGCCTTGTCAAGCTCGCTAGGGCCCGATTTGAGAGATTTCCCGGACGGTCAACGACTACTCGCCCATGAGTGCTAGATGTGACTTGAGCGAGACATGTATCGAAATAGGTTGCGCCGGCAGTATAGACATGTTGGCAGACCGCAACTCGGAATCTCGTTAGCGACAATACCGCAAACTGAACCAATAAAGCACATCTCGCCGTGTGCGAGCTACACCCGGTGCTTTGTCATGAGGGAGGTTCCCGGATCATGCGCGCTGACAAAGACCAACCTTGACAGGGCAAGGGCACATTGAGCCGATGTTGGCATCGAACCTGGAGGAGCTGACAGGATCACCTACCATTTTAGGCATCTAGCTCTCTCTGAATGTGGTCCCCGAGTCCGAGCCAGCCTATCGGCAGCATCGCCGTCAGGTGAGAATTGCTTGGCATGGGTACAGCGCCCATGCTCATAACCATCACATAAAAGACCAAAGCGCCAAGAATCCGGATGAGCTGACATGATGGACTTTAAGGATGTGGTGAGCATGGGGCTGTCTGTCAATCTGTAACATATTCACCTTGCTTGCTCGATAAATCGTTGCGCCTCGCAATATAATTGGTCTCAAATTGCTAATGGGTTCCGCGTCGAATTGGATCAATTGTATCTGCGGTGCGTGGCTCACAGTCGAAGTCCCGTCATGTTGCTGACAAGGCGCCCACACCTACGTCTCACACCTTCCGGGGTTGTGCAGCTTACCTCAGGGGACAACTTGTAAATACCTAACCACGAAGAACAAACTTGGGGTGTCACGTGAATAATCGAGTATGCCGGCCGGTGTCATCATGCTGCTATTATTATTGTTTCTAACGGATGGTTGGCGCTATTTCTACGGACGGGTTACCTTGGAAAATAGTGATACATTGCTGACGCTGGTTAGGGTTGTTGGTCGCATGGGGGATAACCACGAGTCGGTTATCTTTGAATCAGATACCAGCTCAGAGGCCACGTTTTGTCGCTCGGAACGAATTGTTCACCTATTTTGGACGTCGCAATACCGCACAAGTCGGGTTGATCTGTTCCGGACGATTCACAGCTTCTTGTGACCCTGCCGAGGTTGATCGCGATCCTGGTGTGAGCACTGCTGTACGCACCATACTCGTTTCTTGGGTAGCATGGGCACCTTGTGCTAGAGTTCCCAAGGAAGCGGAGCCACCCAACGACTGTCAGGGGCCGTCACAGCAGCCAGCCTATCGCAACACAGGAGATGATACCACCCGCCGGGTTCGGCCAAAGGCGTCGTAAAGCCGTAGTAATACCCGAGATGGGGTTACGCAGTAAGTTCTTTGCTGCGTTGTGCTGACGCTTCATTGTGAACAATGCACCCCTGGGAGCATGGAGTGGAGCCCTTCCAATTTCTTCCCCGGAATAGAGAGCATACCGCTCCGAGGCTGCCTGCAAAAAAATTCACGCATTAAGTGCAGATCTTTGGTACAAATGCGCGAATCTTTTTGCAGGCAGCCTCGCGCTCCTCGGAAGGACTTAGTCAGCTGGAGTTTTCCTTTAGTTCGCTGGTTCGCTTGCGCAGAGGCACTATGATTCACGGACGTAAAGCCTTGTTCTCGCTAGCTAGGCGTATTTTCGAATTGTGCCCAACTGTGGCCTCACTGAAGGATGACCAACAGACCAACACCGGCAAATGGCACTTGACTGCCAAGGATGATTTTGAAGTCTCCGATCCGTTCTGGTAAAGCGTTGCGAGGGAGTCGAGGACGCCATGCTTGTCTCTGATGACCTAATAAGGCGCAGGGGTCCAACCCCACAGACGAGGCATCTGCCGGCGCCCTGGTCGGTGTCCGGCGGTCCGACTTGTGTCCGTGATGTTAGACCAGTGCAGCTCTGTAGGCGGCAGGCAGACCAAGGGGGTCCGTATCTGCCGTGATGACCAAGGCCATCCTCGCATAGGATACGCGTAGGAACTTGCCGCAAGATGAGACACGTAGATATCCGTAGAAGGCCGAGTCTCGAGCCCCGGCTCGGTTCGATACGAGAGAAATTACCGAGGCAGGATCAGTTGACCCCCAGCAGCGGATTGTGTTCGGGAATGTGAGCGTTTTCGGCAATTCTTCCAGAAAAAGCCATGTTTGTTGGACGTCGTGGAGGTGGCTGATTCAGCAGCCCATACGGAGAGGACGGAGCACCCATTACGCGACACCAGCGGAGCGTTTGCGCTATTGGCCACATGAGCACCCCGCCCCCCGGCGGCACCTTCGCGCGGCAGTCGCGATGCATGGGTCTTGGTCTGGGTGTGTTCTCCGCGCACTCGTGCACTTTTTGGACTCGACTATCTGCTTGATGACGACTCCCTCCCATGGGGCTTGACATGGCATCCAAATCGGTCCAGAACCCCCTTTCGTCGTCAAAAAACCGCTTCATATCTCGACACTCAGTGTGACGATTGGCGCACTCACATCCTCTACACGGCCAGAGGGGAGGAGTGGAGATTCGTCTCAGCTCATGGCCCAATGGTAGGTACTGTGCAGCAACCTAATCTTGCCTGGCATCCCCGTCGATCTTGATCAAGACTGGACGAGGAACATACGTAGCAGCATTGTGCTCGGCAACCTGCTAGACTAGTTCACATGTCCTCCAGCGCCCGCTAGCGCTGATGAGCTGAGAGCCTGCGCTGCAGCCCGGGGTTCAGGCCGCGGATCAGGCCGCTGACATCGACCTTACGAAGCCCCATGTTTGCTTGACAGCTGAGGGACGCCACTGTCCACGTGTGCATCCAGATACGCACGCCTGGGGTGTTGTTCTGCCTCACAAAGTATGATGGTGTGGTCCGGGACTTGCAGCTCTTGGCCTCTTTCCCGTGGGAAGCAGTCGAAGGATTCACCGTGATGTGTAGTGGCCGGGCCGGCCTCTTCCTCTGAGCTCCAGCTTCCCGGTTACTATCCCGGCAAGACTCCGAAGTGGTTCCGCTCCAGCGAAAGACAGCCTCCCCAGCGGGTTTGAAACCCAGCATACCTAGTTAAAAGGTCTATAACGCTGAAGCAGAAGGCACCATCGGACTCGCCAAGTATCTTGTTTTATGAATGACAGACTGCGGTAACAGCCCGTCGGCGATCCGTATGACCGTTTGGCAATTGCTGACATGCCCAAAAGGTTACTCAGCAACTCCAGACGAGCGACCACGGGAGGGTAGCTGTAGCAAATGCCAACGATGAATGCCCTGGCTATTGCCTATCTGGTATGCCAAGAGGCTTGTTCCGTCTGATGACTGACCCTCCTCGACATGGCCGAACTGAGAGACTGTCGTTTGGCACATACCATAGTACTTAGGCTTTCGCCTGTCTGCTCTTTGCTCTCAATTGCAGCCCTCTCCTCTACATTCGACCCTGACCAGTACACTGTTTCGCCAATGGTGGAAGCTTCCATTTGTGCGACGACGGACCACGACACCAAAAGCCCTGTTGTGAGGATCGGAGACTTGACCTCTTTCTCACTAGGAGACGATTGACTCGGCACGGGCACCAAGGCTTACACATCAGTACCGACAAAGCCTCTCCAGCGCGTCATTTATTTGTCTGTTCAACTGAGCCGCATCGCTGAACGGTTCTCACGTTCATCAGTCACGACTGCCTAGGCAGAGCTGTGTTCTTGGGACCAGGACCAGGACCAGGACCCAACTACGACGATTTGCGAGACCAAGAACGCTACAGCAATGGCATATGCCGTTGCGAGTTACCATCCCCGCCAGGTCAGTAGCAAACCCGTCCAAGCAAAGGACACGCAGGCAATGGAGCAAGTCCTGAGATGCCGGGCCTGCCGTGCCGCCATCTCCACCACATCCTCTGTACCCGGCACTCGGATCATGGAGTTGCAGCTCCCAGCCGCAATTGACCATGACTTTAGGCTTGAGCCAATATGTGTTGATGCTGACTCATGCAATCGCAGGGACCCGGGATTTATCGTGGTGCGTCAGCGGCCTTGTCTGTTTCTTCTACGCGCACCCCCACCTGCACCCCGTCAGTTCCGTGTCGGTGACTTTCCGTGCGCGCCCGTCTCTGCTCCGGTGGCTAGCAAGTGCCACCCCCACCGTGGGCACAGCAGGCACCACTTGTAAGCTCGAGTCGAGCAGCGCGTCCCAAACGTGCCCCGGCCTCGGCGGATATGTAATCTTTTTGTCATTCCGTCAGCAGGTGCGACGCAACCGACACGACCCCGTCGCGCGCCTGCCCTTATTACACGGGCTCGGCCGCTTCTCGCTTACCAAATCACTTGCCTCTCCCCTCTGCTATCCTCAACCACTCGCACCGCACCGCACCGCGTCGCCCACCCTCACCTCGCCCTTGAGCTTGTCTAAGTCAGCAAGCAAGCAAGCAGGCTGCCCAGCCGTTCTGCATTTCGGTTCTGCTGGTAAGACGCGACACGGTCCCTTTTGGCACATCTGCCCGAGCTGCCTTACCTCATCATGCCATGCCATGCCATGCCATGCCATGCCATGCCACCCGCCTCCCAACCCCTGCCCTGCAGCACCCGCCATTCTCCCAAGCATGCGCCATAGCTCCAGTGAGCTTGATCGCTCCAGCCGACGCTATTCCAGACTCCCACGCTGCCCGCCCTCAATTCCCATCCTGACAAAGCATCCTTTCGCGTGATTGCACGTCGGTTCCGGACTGCACACTCGGCGCAAACAGCAACACAGCAATCCTCGTCGCTTTTCATCTTCCCAAGACAACCACTGACAGCCATCTCGGCACCTCTACAGACTATACCGAGGCTAGGTCGAACCCCCTGCATGTCTCTAGCCTGCTGAGCCCACCACGGTCCTCCGCATCATCATCACCGCCCTCGAAATCGTCCTTCTCGTCCTCGGGACCCGCACTGCACTCAATCAGCTCGGCGCACATTAAGTCGCTCTTGCAGCCCACCTCGCCTTCACCACCGACGCAGTCCTATAGTTACGCGCCTTACCACATGGCCACAGAGCCCCCCACCTACCCCCCGGCCGGCGCCGCCTTGCAGTATGGCCATCCGGCATCGGATATGATGCAGGATGTCTCGCCTACTCCCGACAGCCAGTATCCAGCACCCCCGGCGCCACCGGCTCCCATGATCTCCCAGGAAATCGGCGAGCCAGAGAGCCCAACGGATGAGAATGCCGACTCGCTCAACGATGGCCGGAAAGCTAAGCGTGAGCTGTCACAGTCGAAACGTGCCGCGCAAAACCGAGCTGCACAGGTATGTAAACGCCGCTGGTCGCAACGTGTCTAATGCTATCCGGATCTGGCAAGTTGGGCGTTCACTGACGAGCAATCACTTCGTAGCGAGCCTTCCGTCAGCGCAAGGAGCACTACATCAAGAAGCTCGAGCAGCAAGTGCGCGACTACAACGAGATGGAGCAGAACTACAAAGCCATCCAGAACGACAACTACGCTCTTCGCGAGTACGTAATACAACTCCAATCGCGACTTCTCGACGTCCAGGTTGAGCCGCCCCAGCCTCCTCCTAATGTCAACATCACGCCCCCAACAGCTCCCACGTCTGCTGCGGCGTCTCGGCCCCTCCACCCAACACTGCCTTCTCCGACAGTTGCGTCGTTGGACCCTGTGACCGCAGCTGCCAACCGAGGGACCTTGGCAGACGTGGCGGCTGCTGTTGCCGGACTTAGTGCCAGGGAGCCTGGTACCAGCCCAAGCCCCGAATCAATATACCCGAATCCTCCGTCATTCAAAAGCGAGTCTGCCGAGGATGCACGAAATGGTGAAGCCATGAGCCGCCAAGCGCAGGATGGGTTAACACACCCATCGTTACGGACGTGAGCTTTTACCAGTCAAGTCCTAGTCGCAATTAGTACTAGCCTTGCTTAGTAACGAGTAAAACTCGGGACAAGCTCTGCACCTGCTGCGTGGTATTTGGTTAGTGGCAGGGGCATTTTGATGTATGACTTTGGGTGGGCAGTCATGTCATGGTCACGGTGGCGTTCTGGTAACGGGTTGGGCGTTTTGCCGTGGTTTTTGTACTGCCACCGAGCCGCGTCGGGTTCTGTCAAGCGATGTTTACAGGTTAAGCGCAATTTGTTGTTGTTCTGTGCGCGCGTGTGCGTATCATGTCATCCGTGTCCTCACATGAGCGCAATACAAATAAGTCGCTCTGCCGATTGGGACTCGGTTAATCAAGTTCGAAATACTACTGCTACTCGATCCGTGCTCAAGATCTCTTTTGTTCATCGCTGTAGAGACTGTGACATGCGCTCAAGACTTACTGTTGAGGATGACACCTGGAGAGGTAGCAAGGAGTAGCTACCAACATCAACTTGATTTCTTTAATCTATATGCCGTCATCACCCACACAAGGAGATGCATCAGAACATTTCGGACTGGCGTGCATTTAGAGAACACAGCCATTGTAGCTAACGGACAACCGTCCCATTAACTACAGCTCAACCCTGCTGAGCATTGAGAGAAAGTGATGCACGACCCAATGGTGACCTTCTAATTCATCTTCCTCGGATGGATTCGAGCGGCTGTGGTGTATATACTTGCAAATACACTTTCAAGGTTAAGCAGGCACAGACAGACAAATAGGGCGGCGCACACACGAGCACTCATGGGCTAAAAGAAGGCCCGACGACGACGACGACGACGACGACGAAATGCGTACGAGCAGCTCGCCGCCGAAAACATGGGTCACTGATTTCTTCTTTGTTTTGCAATGTCTTTTTTCCTCTGTCTGCCTCGCTGCTCGAAACCCATCATGACTGGCTGCCGTCTCGGGCCGCCGCCGAGGCCGAACTAGCTATTGGGCTTGTCTAGTCCTTCTCGATCTTCACCGCCCTACCCGACCTATCGCTCGTGGCGGTTTAGAACGGAGAGAGAGAAAAAAGCAAAAACGCTCTCAAGTGTGAGAAGTTTTCTTTAGGCATATGAGTTGCCGAGGTCATGTTCCTAAAGTGTGGGAGAGGGCGTTAGCTTTCTTGAGACCATTGCGGTTGCGGAACCACGCGTGGAGCGGTGGTGTTGCCGATGGGAGAGTTGGGTCAGGAATAGCCTAGACAAGTGTGACGGGGAAAGCAGAGCATGTCTCTGCATCTGAGAAACAAGGTAAATATCTCGTTGCACGTACCTTGATGTAGTCCTGCCCCTTCTCTTGCCACTCCGCCTTGGTAACGGTGGCTGCTCGGTGGGCGGAGCTGCCGGTCCACTGCGCCGCTCCCCTCCAGGCATCTAGGAGGGCGTCGCCGGCGCGGCGGACCTTGAGCGGCGAGTCGGCGGGCAAGGCCATGGTCAGGCCCTGCCGTAGGCGGTCGTCAAAGTTACTGAACAGCGTGTTGCCGCCCGTTAGGAACACGTCCCGGAGGAAGTCGTCGCGGTTGATCCCGGGCATGCCGACCAGCCTCTGATTCAGGATGTCACTGGCAATCTCGACGAGGCCGGCCTGGTCGACGCCTGCAATGGACGGCTGGAAGACAATCTCGGGCACGCGGATGCGCTCGACGTTGAGGTGCAGCTGGTGGATCTCGGACTGCCTGCTCGCGTCGAAAGGCCGGGGCCCTCTGAGGAAGGCATGCACGAGACTCTTGTCCCAGTCGTTCTGCGCCTCCCACGTATCGTCGTGCCCAAAGCCTGGGTCATAGCGGAGAAGGTCTTCCTCGAGTGTCTTCAGGTTGCCCATAAAGTCCTCCTCACCTTCTTCGTCGTCACTGCCGCCCTCGCCGACTGCAATCTGTCTGTAGACGCCCCAGTCGTCATCATCAGCGCCGAAAGTGTCGTCGTCGCCGCCTCGCCGCCGCTTATTCCTTGGACCATCCGACGCCAGGTTGGCGATCGACTTCATCCGGATCTGCGAGGCCAAGGACTTTCGGTTGCCAAGATCAGCCTTAAGACGATCTCTCTCCTTCATGCGCTGCAGGACATCGTTCCTTGCTGCTCGCCGCTCCTGCACCCAGCTTTCAAGGTTATTGACACGGTGGTCCTGGTCAAGTCTCTCCTCTTCTACGATACGAGCTTTCTCTGCTTCCTTCTCCGCCTTGGCGCGAGCTCTCGCTTCGTGACTTGACTTCATGAGGCGCTGGTGCCGCTTAGCCTTGATGCCAGCCTCGTCGAGCTCCTCATCGGGGACTTCCAGCAGGCTGTAGTCTGGAGCCTCTTGCTCCTCTTCGACATCGCCTCCCACGTCTTTTGTTCGGGCCTTCTTGACGGACTTCTCGAGGTCTCGTATCGTCCTCTCTAGCTGCGCTTCATCCTTCATCTCCTCCCCGTCGAGGAGGCGTCTGACTTCCTTCTTTGTGGCGTCCACCAGCTTCCCCTGGATGATCTTGTAATACTCGAGCTCCTCTTCCTTGCGCATGAGCTTCTCGAGACGCATCTTGGCTGCTTGTTCCTGTAGCCTACGGCCGCTCTCCTTCTTGCGCTCCGCGATCCGGGCCAGATCTTCCTCGCTTTTCTGCACAATGACCTCCTCGGTATATGGGTACTGGATCACGACATCGCGTTCCTCCAGGCCCGTCCAGTCGAGGTAGCCGCGCAGCTCGTTATCGTAGTCCCTGGAGACGTAGCAGTGATCCTTGATCATGTTCTCCGCCTGCGAAACGTTGAGCTTGCCGGGGAACGTAGGGTACTTGAGCCTTATGAGCTTGAGCATGTATTCTGAACTATGCCAGCCGCCCCAGTTGAGTCTTATGGCCTGGGCGAGCATGGCCTTGTGGTTGTAAACTGGAATGACATGGGTAGAGCTATAGGAAGACGAGACGACTAGGCCGGTCTGGCCCTTGTTGTATTTGTACGAGAAAAGCGAGTCAATGCCAAGAGCTAGCGACGGGGCGCCGTAGCATTCGAAGATGATTTCGTTCATGGCTGTTTGTTAAATTCACATGTCAGCCATGTCGAGTCTAGATTCGCAATGGTCACTTTGCTTGCTGCACTTACACTTTCGAGAGTAGGGAAGGTTAGCTACAGTCTCGGTCATGACAATCGGTACGTCAATGGCGCCATCTGCCGCATTCATGCCGAGTTTGAGGAATGTCCAGTCCAGGACGTGCTCCATGACGTCCCAGTTGGCGACCACGCCGCTGCCGGCCTCGAAGGCATTACGAATGTGCCCTCGCGCCGTGGTGTCAGCATAGCAGTCTGTGCCAGCGAAAGAGTACGTCTTGCCCAGCTTGCGGTCACGGTACTTTGCCATTATAGGTGGCATATTGATCTGGGGCGCGGACTCAAAGGACCAGCCTGCGCGGACTGCCGACGAACCATTGTCAATGACAATGGCGGCGGTGCCGGAGCCCCTGCTGCGGGCTTGTTGCCGGCCATCTGTTTGTATCTCGACGAACTTCTCGAACTTGGTCTCTTTGACGTTGAAGATGTGAGCCGGCGGATAGGTCTTCTCCTCGCGCTGGGGCAGAGGCGGTAATGAGCCGTCAGTGGCGGAGGGCGCCATGTTGACACGGGCGACACGGGCGGGGATCGTCGAGAAGTTGCAACAGGAGTCGTAGTCGCAAGGCCTTGAAATAGGAGCGTGTTTCGGGGTTGTGCGTCTTGGTCGAGGTTGCACGGTTGCTCACGATCTCATAATGGCATGGTGCCAGTGATCGGATGCGCCTACGGGTAGACCACGTCTTTGATGACGGATAGGCTACTCGGAATTCTGCCGGTGGTGTTGGGAGGGTCTTCGTATGGCGTTAGGAAACAAGTGTCGGCCTCGGTGGATGCGCGCGTTCGGCTCGTGCACGAAAGATGTTTTGCTCCAGATCACTTCTTGGTTTTTTGGCCCGGAGGGCGCGAGGTTGACACTGGAATCCCGCGAGCTCGCATAGCTCCGGCAGCGCAGCCTGTGAGCAGGGGTGCGATTGAACCCCAATATCCACGTCCCAGTCACCAAGAAGTTTACGACGACGCAGCCAGTACAATGGCACATTAAATCCCATAATCATTCGGCCATTCATGAATATTTATTTGCATTTTATGCCACTGAGAGTGTCTGCTAGAAATTGACCATCCACTGCTCCAACCTCATGCCAAGTCGGGCGTCATCAGTGCTAGCTACACCATCTCGGCGCCAGATCTGCATCATAAGCCAACTGATAACGACGAGCATGCTCAAGACGGCTCCTTGAGGTTGTCCGTAGCTGTCGTGGGGAGTGTCAGTAGGGCGATGCTTTCCGAGGTTGACTGCCAGGGCGTAATTACCTTCCAGGTGGAACAGAACATTGGACTGGTAGTTCTTGAACATCTGCGCAACGAGCTCCACGTTCATGTTCTGCACATTGATGTCCTACAGGTCGCCGGGCAATCAGTACGGCGGGCTGCGAGCGATCAGGATCTGAGAGGTAAGGGGACGATGGCTGACCTGAAGACTATTGTTCATGATGACAATCGCCTCGTTGAGCTTCTCCTAGGTTGTGGGCGATGCATCAACAGGCACGGCCTTTGGAAGGCGGATGCGGGGCTCCTCCCCTCACATCAATACGGCAGACCGACTTACAACGTTGGTAACGATGCGAGAGAGCAGCAGGTTCTGCTGGTGCTCGTGGGGGCTCTCCTAACAAATTAGAAGGATGAGGTCAGCCTCTAGCTGTTGAAGGTCTTGTAACAAACGAGCCAAGCTCACCATGATCGACTTGATTCTGCAATGTAGGTGTTCAAATGGTTGATTGTGCGTGGGATAGTCCAGCAGCAGTCTGTCTGCACGTGCCGATAAACGACAAGCACGAAGAAGGCGGTGCAGAGTAACCTAAGACTGCTCGGCTGGTGGTACGCGCCGAGTGGTTACGTGGGCGCGTCTTGCTGAGGATGTGCAAGTGCCTGCAATCGGGTAGAGACTTGGGGCCATGACCGCCCGCGCGGGCACTCTGCAGCTTGGTGCAGTCAGTATCCACCCTTGCATCACCGAAGGCCTCGAGCGTGCTTCGATTTGGCGATCCGATTCTACACCTCGAGTCGATCCAATCGCGTCTTCTCTATAAAAAAAAAACACTCGAGAGTTCGACAGTATGGCTACTACACAACCTACAGAGGCCCAAATTGCCCAGCAGGAGCTCATCGACAAGCTCGACATCCATTCGATCCACAAGGCATTCCGCAACCCGCACTGGAAGCCGAATCAGCGACGCAACAAGAACATCAAGGCCATCATCGGTGATGCCACCCGCCGAGAGGCCGCGTCGGCCTCGATCGCCGCGACCCCTCTAGACAACAACAGCGGTACGGCGACACCGATGGACATTGACGGCGGCAACGGCCATGCCGCGCACGACGACAAAAACAACAACGGCGGGCTATCGACCAGCGGGACCCCGACGCCCGTGGGCGACAACGCCACGCCACCGAACCTCGCGCAAGCCTCCCGTAGCTTATCGAAGCTGGTCCTCGAGAAGAGCTTGAAGCCGAATGGCGGTGGCGGCGCTGCCACCGCTGCTGGGAGCTCGGCTGTGGGTAGCTCCTCCCACGCTCCCAGCGCGACGTACACGAACATCGAGTCGGCCCCCAGCCTTGCGCATACGAAGCGCTATTGCGATATCACGGGACTGCCGGCGCCTTACATGGACCCCAAGAGCAGGCTCCGGTACCACAACAGGGAAGTATTCGGGTTCATTCGCAACCTGCCGCAGGGCGTCGGAGAGCAATACTTGGAAGCTCGAGGCGCACACACCGTACTCAAATGAGCTCAGTCTCAGGGGCACTCGATGTTGTGAACTTGATCATCAAATGCAGCGATTCAGCTCGGGATGTAATCTACAGCTTTTATTATTGAGACGGAAACCACTGTGAACCCGACGCATGTGGAACGCCTGGTATTAGTCCAACCACATCCCTTCCTGAAGAGCTCTCATGAGACTCGTTGAAAGGTCCAGTTAGAAACACGGGTCCACAAAGTTCAAAACACAATGATCAAGTGGAAGCAATGTTCGACCGTCAAAGTCAAGCTTATCCTACGCACCGACAGCCTCTCGGCCGCCGGATGACAGGTTACGCTCCGGCTTAATCGCGATCGGGAAGAGTTCTTCTTTCCTGTGGGGTTGTTCTCTGCCTGTATCTGACGGGTACCGAGAGCGAATGGGGGAAACGTCTCTCTCGGTGGCCATGGCTACGGAGAACCAGATGACGCCGCGGCATATTGAGCATGTGGTCACAAATGGTAGATAGAACCGTGGCCAGAGGGTAAACCCGCCCGCGCCTCGGGTCAATACAGTGGGTGAGGCTCGAAATACATCGAAACGCAATTGATGCACTCCCCGTACAGTGTTTCTCTTACCTCTTAACTTGGCTTGCCTGGCATGACGTGTGGATGGACCTGTACCTGCATGGCGGCAAGCCTCCATGGCATTGTTGCACGACATAAAGAATCGTGAAAAAGCTTCCCTCAATTAAGCACACACACCCGTGCGGCTTTTCACGAGGGCGCTGACGTGGTTGTAGTCTCCAGATCAGGTGCCATCTGGCTGCTTGTGGTGAAGAAGACAGAAAACTGCGCAAAGTACGAGCTGGCCGATTTTTTTAAGAAAAATAGGCGGGAACAGTGTGTCTCTACCGTCACGCACCTCAAGTTTCCTCTTCAACAAGGGCAAATATAACAGTGCGAGAACAGTGTCTGTGCACATATGTGTGATTGACTTGCACGGAAACCTGCCCAGCTTTGGAGGCTGGCTACATTTTTTGAAAGCTGCACAAACTAACACAGTGTGTCATTGTTATGGCGCACCTCAAGTTCAGCGCGAAATCAACAGTGCGAACGCCAGCACCGTAATTGTGCTGAAGGGAGGGGACATTTCACAATTGCCATTGTCCAACCAGCTGTCAATCACCAACGCATTAATTGCCTGTAGCTAAAGTGTTCATGAATGATCCTGCAGTGCAGTTGAAACACTCGGATTGGGAAAATTACAGTCTGGATCAAAGGAAGAACATGAGCACTTGTCTATTTTCATGAATGCCCTTGGATCGTTCAAGTGCACCTTAACACAAGTACTTTAGGTATATGCGGGCTACCCTTCGGGCGTCACTCGTGGCCAGTCAGGAGAACGAACCCCTTCGATTATCCAAGGACATGGATTCCCAAAGTTGAGCCCCAACGGCCTCGCGCTTCCAAGGTGACTGACCGACTGGCTCGGCCAGGCACCACTTCTTTTTTCCTGGTTGTCTCACCACATGCAACTCGGGCCCATTCCGCACCACCACCAGGGCACAGCTAGGAATCCGCCTGATTGCTAGACACAACACGTTTTGCGAACCTCACGACCACTCTCACAAAAACCCCTTGATCGAACACAACCTTTTCGCGGAAGCAACCCCCCGCCATACAAACTCAGCTCGTCTAGAGCTGTGCCCAATTCCTCGACAATGCCCACCATGTGGTTATCAGACTCCCAAAGTACGTGCGTGGTCTGCGACCTTCGTACGCCGGTGCCCCTGCACACCTGTGCCTGGACGTCGAGCAAGCTTCGATATAGCTCAGAGTTCGTGGGTCGTGCTGCGGCCGCGCGTCTGGCACTGGGATGCCCTCGCAGTCTGTCGACATGTTGCTGACCTATTTGACACAGAAATTGGGGTCGCCTTCTGCTCCGGCGGTACGTGTTGACCACACTTTGCGTGCGCACTGCTTTTTCGCCCTCGCTACTCGACAGCGGAGAGACTCACATGGATCTTTGTGTGTGCGTGTAGGCGGCTTCTTCCTCATCGGCGGAGTAATGCTCTTCTTTGATAGGGCCATGTAAGTCTGCCTCGTGCTGTCGGAATCGTTCTTGGCTAATCGTTCGACTCGCAGGCTCGCCATGGGCAATGTACGTTGACACCCACACTTCCTACAATTCACATATCCCGATCCAAGATAAACGACGAGCAATGAACATACCCTTCTATGACGACTATACGACGTCCCGAACCCTTGCAAGCCGTTCTCTTCTCGTTGTCGAAAGCCCACGACTTACACACACGCGACACGCGCGCACCAACCAAAAACAGATCCTCTTTCTCATCGGCCTGACGATAATAATTGGCCCGCAAAAAACCATGCTCTTCTTTGCGCGCAAGCAAAAGGCAAAGGGCACGGCAGCGTTCTTCCTGGGCCTCATTCTCATCCTCGTGCGCTGGCCCCTGATTGGCTTCTGCGTCGAGCTGTACGGCATCATGGTCCTATTTGGCGACTTCTTTGGTACAATCGCCGCCTTTGCAAGGAATGCGCCCGTCGTGGGGCCCTATATCGGCATGCTCATTGACAGGACGGGCCTCGGCGGACGGCGGAACGCGGAGTTGCCTGTATGAGAGACCTGCCTCGGAGGAATGCACATGGGCACTCCGTGCTTGAGCAGCCGGACTTCGAGTTGCGACGATGCTGCGCCTCACTTAGCCGATTCGACCAGCTGCGGCGGAACGCGAAGTTGACAAAGGTCTATTCTGAACGCACGCGAGTTGAGCAACAGCACGATTGACGGCGGAATTTAGTAAGTTACAAGCACCCGTAATAGGTTGGCTGTGTACATGCTAGTAGCCTGTCGCGGCGCATACGAGCTGCATTTCGCAAGAAGTGGGAGTAATTTGACGATGAAAATATGGGCGCGGCGTTCTAGGTGTTGGGCGCAGGCAAATGGTAGACGCTCGGTTTTAGACATCCAAAATGGGCTCATTAGGTTCTAGGGCGCCGAGCTGTTACATCACATAATAGTGGTTCGGGGTTCTCACGCGCAATTGTTCACAATGTCGAGATTTACACCATTAAAACACTGCTCTCGAAGGTCGACATGGCGGCCTGTAATCGCGTTACGATCGTATTTTAGGTAGCAAGGAAATACTGCCTGGTGTTCAGGGCTCAGACAACAGTGGTCAAGATCCAGACGATGGGTATCTTGTACTTGAGAAAGAAAGATCGATATGGGGCAAATGTGGGTTTCGAGAGAACAAACGTCCGTCGCCCCATCGCGTTTTGGGACATCCCAAAAGCCCCGGCAGGCGGAGAGAACTCGAGTGTCGACGTAGGTGACCTGCGAGTCTGCTAACCTAATGAGATTTGGCGCCAGAGAGAAGACACGTTGGGCGCTGGTGGATCCGAGGAGCCAGCACGTTTGCCTTGAGACCTCGTGTGTATTCCTTTCATGCTGACCATCATACTTAGTAGCCGGCTTTGACAAGGTAGTCAGCCAAAGCCTCGACCGTTTGCCTTGAATTACCAGCAACCATGTTTTCGCCGTGGTGGCCGACGAGAATGGCCTGCTTCGTCTTGCAGATGAGGACACCGAGCTTGGCCTGTTAAGAAATAACATCGAACGAAAATCAGCTGCCAGGTCCAACATCATGCGCGGGGACAAGACCGATGAGACAAACCTTGCGGGCGTAGATCAACCGGTCCTCGATCTGAGCTACGACATAACGATCTCCAGCAATGTAGATACCCTCGGCCTGAGCCTTCTCGGCGCTGGCTTTGTTAGAGTAGACGTCAGACAGCGCCTTCATCTCACCGGGCGTGAGCTGTTCGGTCTTTGTGTCAGTACTTTCTCCATCCACACTAGGCGCGTCGAAATCGATATGTACAGGTCCGACAGAGGTGTATAAATTCAGAAAGAGGGGCTCATCGTACGGTGAACCCGGGAGTTGCGGCCCAAGCACTGTCGCCAGCGATGGAGACGATGGCGGCCTTATCGATGTGGCCGGTCTTGACGAGGCTGTTTCCCGAATGTCCGTCAGCAAAGTGATCTCCCATTGACGCGTCTCAACGCATCCGATAAGTGCCAGTCGTACCTGTCGTCGACGTAGGCTGTGTATAAGTTGCGGTCTGTTAGCGTGATTGTCTAAGGGTGCCGGGGTGGCACGTCACGATTGTTGGAGGGGTAGCTCGACGGACCTTGCCACGACATCTTGAATGGTGTGAGGTGTAAGAGCTGCTCGAGGGAGGCGAAGGGTTCTCAGGTGTCTTAGTCGAACTGAAGCTGCGAGGAAAGGTCGTGAGGTTGGTGCTGGGAGGTGGGAAGTTGCGAGGCAAACAAAAGAACGAAGCTGCTGGCTGATGACCGCTCGGATCAACCCGCGCTGCAATACTTGAGCAGAACCCCACACCGTCGAGCCACTGGTGAGCTGTCGAAGAGGGGCACTGAGCAGCTCCAATACCGCCGCGGAGGGGAAAGGGGGAGAGGGGCAGCCCAGCCCAACGTTCAATGTTCCATCGAATTATTGGCCCCGACGAGCCCTCCGCGCATCGCACGCGACCTGGTCACAACCAGCAACACAAATTCAAGGCTTGAGCTGAGTAGCCGACAACGCTTTCCACCATCAAGATCGTCATGGTTGCAACATACATCTGTCGCGTCAAGGGTGGCCCCGGTACAACTAGGTCGCAGTGACAAGCCAAGAGAATAACATTTGCCGTCGTCCCGACAAGCTCATGCTTTCGCGCTTCCTTTGTCTAATGCAACCCGATTCTTCAGCGAAGTCGGCCGCCACTAGGCTTGCATCAATGACGGAGCCGAATGTGGAAGGACCACAGGCGAATTACGTCGGCCCTCAGGGTCGACTTAGCGACATCTGAGCTTTCACCATGAATGATCGACGCCGTGCGCTCGGGAAATGTGCAGCTCTATTTCAATTTACTGAACAATGTTGTTTCACCCGACGCGCGCTTGGCTGCATGAGTTGGTCTACCAAAGCTTGAAAAGCCACAGTCGCACGCCCTCGTGCATCTCGGGCGTAGAGGTCATGCTACACACAGCAAGCACCCGCTCGACTTCGTCGTTGCTTGGGTTTCTCAACAGGCTAATTGGAAGCACGAATGCACTGCACGTCATGTTGGCGCTAAAGCGAAAGAGTCACATGGACTTGTCAGGAAGCAGGTTCTCGAAGGATTGTTTCCGTGCCACGAATCATCGGAGTAATGCCGTATGCTATTCCTGACGACCAAGCTACTACCTCCGTGGTCTCCACTGTCGAGTTGTACATAAGTACGCTATCATCGCCGGCCCTTCCGAAACGGGCACAAACAAATAAGACGAACTGTCTAAGAATAGCGAAACGGCCGCAAAAACGTCTGCCGCGGAGTGTACGTCTCCGTTGCCACCATGAGGCTCGAGCTTACCAGGTGGCTGGGCGTGTTCGAACTTTGTAGTCTCGATTACCGAAGGCGATAGACAGCTACACTTTGAAGCGGACAGCAGTCCTGTGCTCCCGCAATCCTTTGTTCTCGAAGCGTCAACTGCCGCTCACTCTGCTTCTGAAACCACGTCAGAACCCTTGTTCGTCAGCGGCTGCAAGGGGGTCTGGTTTGAAACCAAGCACCCCATTATCCCTTGCAAAGTGCTCGAGTGGCCCAGGGGCCCTTGAGTCGATCCGCCTCTACAACTCGCGCTCGCAGCTCGCTCACCGCGATGTTCTGTTCGGCTCCATACCTTTGACTCCGTACATATTCGGCCCCATATATATTCGGCCAGCTAGCCTTCGATAGCATGAGATTCCTCCACAATAGGTATTGCATACAGTCTTGAGGCAGCTGTTGTTACGTTGCTCATGGTTGACAGTTCCAAGCGCCAAGATCCGGAACGCGCTTGTTGGTTTCTGGCAATTTGCCCGTTGTCGTGAAACACGTAACTACACTCACGACCTGGCAGCGCCAAGCTATGGAGGAAAGAGTGTCAAATCCCAAGAGCAAGAATACATCCATTGCTCTTCAACGCTGGATAGCCTTGACAAGTGCCGAGGGTCCCACGACTCATTGACAATGTTTACCAGGCATTGTCACGAGACAAGCAACAGGGAGTTGACTCAAGGCGGTCACCACGCCACCACGATTTCTCCCGCCCAAAACCATCGGCTAATTGCAAGCCTCATCTTAATGTGTGTACACGGAGTAAGGCCCGACGGAAACAGCCTGGACGTGGTCGCCAAACTCCCGATCGCCCGTTAGACCAGGCCTTGAGGCGTTGAGCTATCCCTTTTATCATGCACATGTTGGTGTGCCGCAGCGCGCAACAAATGCGTGCGTGCTTCCTACTGTATATCTGACACGCGACGGGTACCCGCCCCCCTCCGACCCCTTCATCAGCCCGCCTGTAGGTGCTGCAAGGTACGCAGGCGTGCAAGGGTCCCCCGCGAGCGAGGCATCCACTCCCGCCTTAAGACGCCACAGTGAGCACGAATGTGGGCGCCCGCCATCGATCCCAAACCGCCGCTACGGCTCACGAGCGAGTTTGGTCCCACCGGATCCATCAACAGAGTGGGCGTCGTCTGGACTCAGCGCTGAGCAGAGGCGAGAGCCACGGCTGCGGCGCTTGTTGGCAAGCTCCCGCCATGGCCTCGAGTGCATGCGCGTGCGCTCGTGTGGGTTTTCAGGTCGGACGAGGAAGCGCCCAAAGCATATGGAACAACCCTGAATTCGCCGTTGTGTTCCACCTGCCCAGTCACGATGCGGAGGAAGTTCTGGAAACCGTTTCGCGGGCAGTCGAAAGGTAGAATAGGCGGCCACATCTTGTTCTGCTTTGGCACCTCCCTCCAGTCACGTATTGTTTGGCAGTACCACAGTCCAGCGCTCGTTGTACGGAATAGGTTGGTCACGGAGTCAGTACATGACCCTTCCTCATTTGGGTTGCTTGATTCCGGGGGGGTCACGTCAGATGCTCAGGGATCGTCCCCCAGTCGCACGTCCTCAAACCCCCGGCAATGTTAAAACTGGTTGCCCATTGTCTTCCATTCATGGGCAGACCGAGTGAGGTTGATTGTTCTGGGGCGGCCAGTCCTGTTTCGCATGAACACCTACATCGTCCTCCCACTTCATCCTCCTCTCTCACCAAGACCTGCCTCCGCGAGGCCCCGTCTGCCACCCTGACACCGTCTATCCGACCCCATATTCACATCATGGCAAGGCCATCATCGTCCGATGGGCTCCAGTCCCAAGATGGAACACTGGACAGCTTTCATGTCGACAGGAGGAGGCTGGACAAAAGAATATCCCGAGACGATTCTTGGATAGTCACCGGCAAAGCAGGAGCACGTACTCGTCAATACGTCCCTCCGCGAGGGTTACCGACGCCAGATGCCAGTCCAATATCGAATATTATTGAGCCGAACAACGCGCCGGCTCAATGGGCACCGATGCCTCGAAATGAACAAATCGGTATGGCCTTGGGTAGCCCTTCTTTTGCGACTCCGCAATGGAACGACTCGATGCTACGCAATCCAAAGAGTGCAGGCGGTCCTGTCGTGACCTCGCCGCACGCTGGAGGTAGTGACGGTATCTCACCGAGCGCTCCGATTCCAAGGAAGGGATCTGGGAAGTGGAAGATCTTTGGCATGTTTGGGCGGAGACCCGTGGAGTCTTCGAGCCAAGCGAACTCCCCAGGTCGTAACCCGAACGATTTGCCTCCATCTAGCAGCTCTCGGCCCGAGTTTCCTCAGACTCCCAAGTCGGCAGACGTATGGAGCAAGCCACCGATCAATAGATCTTATACGATGCCATCTCCTCACGACTTGGGCAAGGACAGCAAGAGAAGACCTTCGATTTCCAAAATGAGGAAGGCGAAAACGAACGAAGCGACCCCTCCCATGCCCTCACTATTTGTTGACAGCAGTGACGTTCTCGACCCTCAAGATAAGTCAAGCGGCTTGTTAGACGTCAGTATCCCCAGCATCGAGCTAGAAAGATATAGCGTCATGTTCGAAAAGGTCTTAAACCCTTCGAGGACCTCGTTACTGTCCCGGCGCCAGGGAGCCTTAGAACAACTCAAGACTGTCGATGAGGCCAATGAGGTCTCCAAGGTATGATCAGCTTCATCCATCCCCTCGACATGCGCAGTAATGCCTGACACGATTCGTACAGAAGCTCGCACCGCACCAAAATATAAGACGTGCTACATCACCAGATACTGCCACGCCCGCCCGCTCTCCATCGTTCTTGCTGTTTCCACAAGACAGCACTCCATGGAAGACGGGACAGATTAGCAGTCATCTTCTGTCTCCTCACTCCGCTAGGACCCGATCCAACACCTCTCCTGCCCACCTGCCATCTCCAACCAGAACCACATTTGGCCAAGCCACTCCTGAGCCGAAGTCGACCCCGGTTGAAAATGTTCCAAGCCCGATATACAACCATCTTCGAGATTCACCGCAGAAGGGCAAGCTCACTATCGCGTCGTTGGCTCGCGCTCGTGGTGATCAGAAATATCCCCCAAGAGCGTCATATTTTGTTGGCGGAAGCGAACCAAGCCCGATTATTGAGTCGCCCGTGGAGCTCGACTCACCACCGCTCGGTCCAAATGACTCGACGCCCACTAACCAATCGCGTAAGCTAAACACACAAGATCCTTCGTCAAAGCAGATACTCGCTGCGTCGGACCGGCAAACATCACCTACAGCAGTGCTCAAGGCCCCAGCGGCAAGCACATATTCGGCCTCGTTGAGTTCGGCGACCGCCTCTTCCTCGAGTGGCAAGCACATTGCCAACTCGTCAACATCTTCAGCTCAGACGTACCGGACCCTGAACTCCCAGATCTCCCTGTACACCGACACGGACGTGGATGAGACAGATCCAATGCTGATTGGTGGCGGCCGCGATATGACGCCCGCCGAGGTCTCCATCGCTCGCCAGATCTCGGTTTCGAGACAGCAGAGACAGCTGCTCCAGCCCAAACTCAGCATCATCTCGACGCACGGCAGGGCCGCCACGGCATCCCCGTCAAAGACGCCCCGGGCGCAAGCTAGCCCCCCAAATGGAGAGAGTGCCCGGATGGTCACGCCCAAGACGGCGACGCCCACATTGGTGGTCCCTGAGGACTTGATGCACTCACCTTACGTCACGCCTCTGGGCGTCGCAAGAAGTCGGAAAAGCTCAAGGGTCGTCATTGACGCCACGTGAGCGGCACCGAGATGGTGCTTTCACGAACGATTTGCACTACAACCAAGCACAAACCCTTCCCTATCGCGGGCCGAGAGGAACGGCCCAATGCAAACACTTCGTTTTACGATTTATTTTGTCGGATACACAATACCTGAGCATACATCTTTCTTCATCTACACCATTTTCATCTTTGGGCTATTTGCTGGGATCGTGCAGGGCACGGATCAAACAATCCGCCTAGTGCGAGATCAAAGCTTGGCCTTTTACCGTTCAACAGGAGCATACACAGCTCCAATTTCGACTTCTTTTCACTCCTTCACACACGTTACTCACTCACCTTTTGCGGTCTATTTTGTTCTCCTCGCTGCTAAATAACCAAGCGATCTTTATTCGAGCCAGGCGTTTTCACACATGGGTGTTCAGAATCAAGGGCTCGTTCACTATTTCTTTTTGACCTGTTTTTGCGTTTTCTCTCCTCCTGGGGACTTTTCAGCATAGCCTAGCTCTAGAAGTGTGTACATGAATGAGAGCGCGCAATTCTGAGAGTTTCCCCGAAACAAAGTTTCTCAATTATCCTACGACACACTTGTTTTGAACGCGCAGCTACACGGCCAAACAAATATTGTCACTAGCAGCAGCATTCGGACGAAGTGTTTCTTGTGTTCTTTGTGTGACTAAAAATAAATTGGATACTCAACAGTCTACGTTGCCTTTGCCTCCATACCGAAGTTTCAAACGCGAATCCAAAAAAAGATCGGACAGTTTCGCTTCTCGTCTCAACCACGAATCAATGACAGCAACAGCAACCCCCCCGGAGGGATCCCCCTATATTCCGATAGGTTTATTATACCATGTGCCGCCCTGTCTTAGTACCACAACGTATGCCACGCTGCTAGGTATTAAAACGAGAGCGATCTCTTTTGTGTGATACGACTGGGTTATTTGTTCCCTCTACCTACCTAAAAATACTAAAAACAGAGACACATGCATGCATGCATGCGTGCCGCCAAATGACTGTGGTCTCTCGTTGTCGTGACGCTGGACTGGGGACCGGAAAGCCTGGGCGTTCATTCCTGCTGGGCTTCCTTTACATGAAAAATATGTAGCTCATCGTTTTGCTATGATCATGGGGCGTAATCGTGCCCCTTGCACCAAGTCCACCAAGAGTGGCGTGGGGTTTGTGTTTACATGAGGATGCAGCATGAGTTCTGCTTCTTTGCTTGTTCTGTATTTTTTGAAATATAGCTTGTTAGCGCTTGAAGTCCCATACACATGTAACTATACAGGTCATGTCGAGCAATGCCATGAAAAGTGAACAGGAAAGAAATACGTACGGTAAAACATTTTGCTCTGGTTACTCAGGCCGTCGCTCTTGGCGACCAGGTCGTCAATCTTTTCGCCGCGCTGGAGGACGCTCTCGATGGTCTTGTGCAGGACAATCTTTGTCTCATCGAGCTCGCGTTGGATTTTCATGATGCTGTCAGCCTGGTGCGGGTCCTGGTACTTTGTGAGGTAGTCCTTGAGCTCGGGCATGTCGATGCCCGTGGGCACGGTCGAGGTCGCGTTGGCCCAGTTGGCCTTTGGGTTGGCGGCGAGGAACTCGTCGACGACTTTGGAGAGCAACTGGTGCGCCACGAGGGCAGGGTACTCGTGGTCACTGATGATGATGCCGCAGACGCCCTCAGAGCGGCCGTAGGCGTGGAATGTGTAGTCCTGCTCCTCGACGTCCTGCCGCTGGCCAGGGCGCGTGCGCTCGGCGACCGTCTTGGCGAAGAGCGTCATGAACTCGCCATAGCTGTGGTGGGGAGGAGAGGAGTGTGGCTTGTCAGCTGCTGGCTGCGTGTGTGCGTAGGGGATGCGATGGTGGTTTGGCCTACTTTGCGCGGGTGAAGCGGGAGTATGCGCTTAGCTCCTTTTCCACGACAAGCTCGGCGGAGGGCTTGATGTCGTTCTTGAGAACCTGTAGGGCGCGGGTGTGTCAGATGGCGTCCGATGTCAGGAGTGCGTTGTGCCATGTGCTACGCTGCGCCGCGCCAGCCGTGGCCTGGGCTGTGGGTAAAAGTGATTGACATACGCCGATGTAGTGCAGCTTCATGATGGCGGGTGTTTGGGCGGTAGTGGACGGATTCGGGGTGGGGGGCTGCGGATCGGGCGTTCGTGTGGTCGGCGCGACTCAAGTATGTGTGTAGGAGGAGGTCCAGGAGCCAAAGCTGGAGCAGCAGCAGTCGAGAAGGAATGGCGTAGTGACGGAGGGGTGGCGCTGGGATGGCGGTGGTGGTGATCCCGGACAGTCGAGGCCGATCCCCTGAGGCTTGCAGGCCACCGCCTGGTCCGAGGCGGCCGGCGGGTGAGGTCACTTGAGCATTAAGCTTGTGGAGACGGCCCGGCTCTCCTGATCGCCGACACGGTTGCCTTGGCTTACTCCGTGCTCGTCGGCCTGCACTCGTTATTGCAAGCTAAACACACGAACAGTCCAGCTTGTCTTGCATCCTCGGGACAGGCATCAGACCCGGCTCTCTCGGCCGACACCGAAAGTGCGGCTTGGCATGGGAGCCCCAAGCTCGAATAGATGATCCATAGTAGCTATACTAGACTTCGATCTGTGGCATTCACCATGTTTGTCCCACGTGCCGCCCATGCAATGTTCCAATCGGTATCTGGAGAGATCCGGTCTACCACCTAATTAGCCTACAGAATGAATGCAGCGTGGTCCACCCGTTCATGGTGGGGCTTGCAGTCGCTCGAGCTCTTGCCGAAGAGTCATCATTCTGATTCACGCAACGTCGTCCCGTCCTTAATACTCCAGAAGTTCGAGGCCATGAGCCGAGACCTAATGAGCTCGGCCTCGCAAACGGAAAGTGCCTTGGAATCTCAGGTTACCTGACAGCGACTCGATACTCGACACCTGACACTCGACACCATGAGCAGCTCTACAAACTCCGCCGAGGCACAATGGCGGGCCCAATTTGCCGCCATGAAGGCAGCGCTCGAGGATCTCAAGCTGCCCCAAACCCCCGGCAAGGCCCAATCAGCGGATGGCGACCCCTTCGAACTTGACGACGATGAAGACTTCACCTCTGGCAACAGCGGCGACGATGTCTGGGACTTCATCTCCGACAGCGAAGCAGACTTGTACAGCAGCGACTTCGTTGACGATACCAATGATGATTCCCGCGCAGAGGGCTCTTCGTCCTCGTGGTTTGCCAACCAGTCTGCCATGATTGCAGCGAAAAAGGATGGCCTCTCGCCCGATGCTTTTCAGGCCCAGATCCTCGAGATCCTAGGCTCTGGCCGCTCCGAGGACGAGGTCCAGATGCAGCTTACAGACCTCGTCGGCTTTGACGACCTGGACTTTGTAATCGAGGTCCTGTCCAGAAAGGACCATGTCCTCGCCAGCTCAAGCTTATCCGGCGCAGCTGAGCCGATGCCCATAGGGCAGCGCCTGCTGACCAGATCTGAGAGGGACGCGGCTCTTCGTCAGCGGGATTACGAGCACAAGAACGCCACTTTGGCAACTTCGACGTACAAAGAGGAGCAATACCCCCACGTCTACAAAGCACACAACGCCGGCAACACCCTGAGCACTGCTGGCAAGAAATATGCTCTGCCGGCCGGCAGCGAGCGGAAACAGTTTGAAAAGTACGAGGAGTACTTTATCCCAGCTGGCAAAGCCGGCACGCTGGGACCTGGACGTAAACTAATCAACATTGCCGAAATGGATGGACTATGTATGAGAACATTCAAGGGTTACCAGACTCTCAACAGGATGCAAAGTCTGGTCTACCCGGTAGCATACAAGACTAGCGAGAACATGCTCATCTGCGCCCCGACCGGTGCCGGTAAAACAGACGCAGCTATGCTCACCATTCTGTCCACTATTGGCCACTATGTCACTCCCAATCCGATAGAGAATACCCAGGCTACAGACTTTGCAGTCGATCTCGAGGACTTCAAGATCGTATATGTTGCGCCAATGAAAGCGCTCGCTGCCGAGATTACAGGGAAGCTTGGTAAACGACTCGCATGGTTGGGCATCAAAGTTCGCGAGTACACCGGAGACATGCATCTCACCAAGTCTGAGATCGTGCAGACTCAAATCCTTGTTACCACACCCGAGAAGTGGGATGTCGTTACTAGAAAGGGTACGGGCGACACCGAACTGGTACAGAAAGTTCGGCTTCTCATCATCGATGAGGTGCACATGCTTCACGACGAACGTGGTGCTGTTCTTGAATCGCTAGTGGCCCGCACAGAAAGACAAGTCGAGAGTACGCAGTCGTTGATCCGTATTGTTGGTCTCAGTGCAACGCTTCCCAACTACATCGACGTTGCAGATTTCCTCAAGGTCAACCGCTACGCCGGCCTCTTTTACTTTGATGCATCTTTCCGTCCCGTGCCCCTAGAGCAGCACTTCATTGGTGTCCGCGGCAAGGCAGGCACGAAGCAGTCCCGAGAGAACCTTGACACGGTCGCATTCGAAAAAGTCAAGGAGATGCTGGAGTGTGATCATCAGGTCATGGTCTTTGTGCATTCACGACGCGACACACTGTTGACAGCCAAGATGCTCTATGAGAAAGCTGTGGACCAGGTCTGTATAGATCTCTTCGATCCCCAGGCGCACCCCAAATACGAACAAGCCGTCAAAGACATGAAATCTTGCAAGGCGCGGGAGCTTCGCGATCTCCTACCCAAAGGCCTTGGTATTCACCACGCAGGCATGACCCGGTCCGATCGAAACCTAATGGAGCGACTATTCTCCGAAGGAGTACTCAGAGTGCTGTGCTGTACGGCGACGCTTGCGTGGGGTGTCAACTTGCCCGCTGCTGCAGTCGTCATCAAAGGCACGCAAGTTTACAGTGCGCAAGAAGGAAAGTTTGTGGATCTTGGCATCCTCGACGTGCTTCAGATCTTTGGTCGTGCTGGGCGACCGCAATTTGAAGACACAGGTATCGGAATGATCTGTACAACAGCCGACAAACTGCCGCATTACCTTACGGCCGTCACAGAACAACAGCCCATCGAATCTAGGTTTTCGGCGAAGCTTGTAGACAACTTGAATGCCGAGATTGCTCTTGGAACTGTCACATCGATACCGGAAGCCGTCCAGTGGATTGGCTACTCTTACTTGTTCGTTAGGATGAAGAGGAATCCCATGGCCTATGGTATCGAGTGGTCGGAAATGAGGGACGATCCAGCCTTGGTTCAAAGACGGCGTCAACTTGCTATTCAAGCTGCTCGTACTCTCCAGAAGAGTCAGATGATAATCTTCAACGAGACAACCGAGGAGCTGAGGAGCAAGGATGTTGGACGCATCGCTAGTCAGTACTACATTCAGCAAACGAGCGTCTTGGTCTTCAACGAGATGATGAAGCCGCACTCGACAGAAGCAGATATCCTCGCCATGATCAGCATGAGTGGGGAGTTTGACAATGTGCAGTCCCGAGACAGCGAAGCAGATGAGCTGCTGAAACTGAAGACTACTGTGGCGTTCTGCGACGTGAAGGGGGGTATCGACACTCCTCAAGCAAAGACAAACATCCTGCTGCAGGCTTACATCTCCCGAGCACAGCCAGAGGATTTCGCGCTTGGTAATGATCTCAACTATGTCGCACAACAGTCTGGCAGAATCTGCAGGGCATTGTTTATGATTGCGCTGAACCGTCGTTGGGGACATCAATGCCTTGTCCTGCTCACCTTGGCTAAGTCGATTGAGAAGCGCATTTGGCCTTTTCAGCATCCCTTACACCAGTTCGACCTGCCCAAGTCGGTCCTTAACCAGATTGACGCTAAGGATTCCCTGTCGATTGAGGCACTGCGGGACATGGATGCTGCTGAAGTCGGAAGTCTGGTGCACAATCAAAGCGCAGGCAAGAAGATTGCCGGCATCATCAATAACTTCCCGACCGTCTCGGTGGAAGCAGAAATTGCACCACTAAACCGTGATGTCCTTCGAGTCAAGCTCTACATCACGCCAGACTTTTGGTGGAATGACCACATGCATGGGAAGTCGGAATCTTTCTACGTGTGGGTCGAGAACTCGGAGACATCAGAGATCTACCATCATGAGTTCTTCATCTTGAACAGGCGGAAGCTGTACGATGATCATGAGCTCAACTTCACGATTCCCCTTTCCGATCCCCTACCGGATCAAATTTACGTTCGCGCCGTATCAGACAAGTGGCTCGGAGCAGAGACTGTGACTCCCGTGTCCTTCCAGCATCTCATTCGCCCGGACACAGAAAGTGTTTACACTGATCTGCTCAACCTACAGCCTCTCCCAATTTCGGCTCTCAAGAATCCCGGTCTAGAGGAGCTGTATGCCAAACGCTTTCAGTTCTTTAATCCTATGCAGACGCAGATATTCCACACCCTGTACCACACTCCGGCAAACGTTCTCCTTGGTTCACCCACTGGAAGTGGCAAAACAGTAGCTGCAGAGCTTGCGATGTGGTGGGCATTCCGCGAGAAGCCTGGGTCCAAGGTCGTCTATATCGCGCCCATGAAGGCACTCGTCCGTGAGCGTGTCAAAGATTGGGGGTCGCGTCTTGCTGGCCCGCTTGGTCTGAAGCTGGTGGAGTTGACTGGTGACAACACTCCCGACACGAAAACGATCAAGAACGCCGATATCATAGTCACAACCCCTGAGAAGTGGGATGGTATTTCCAGAAGCTGGCAGACGAGAGGCTACGTGCGTCAAGTGTCACTCGTCATCATTGATGAAATTCATCTGCTGGCTGGCGACCGTGGTCCTATTCTGGAGATTATCGTGTCGCGTGAGTACTATATTCGGTTCTCTAAACTTCCCAACACTTACTAACGGGTATCAGGTATGAACTACATTGCCGAATCAACCAAGAATGCTGTGCGACTGTTGGGCATGTCGACCGCTTGTGCCAATGCCACTGACCTTGGTAATTGGCTCGGTGTTAAGGAAGGCTTGTTCAACTTCCGACACTCGGTCCGTCCAGTTCCCCTGGAGCTATACATCGATGGCTTTCCAGAAGTCAGAGGATTCTGTCCATTGATGCAGTCCATGAACAGACCCACCTTCCTGGCTATCAAGAATCACAGCCCAGAAAAGCCAGTCATCGTGTTTGTGCCTTCCCGACGACAGACTAGACTGACCGCCAAGGATCTTATCAACTTTTGCGGCATGGAAGACAACCCCCGAAGGTTTGTGCACATGGATGAAGATGATCTACAGCTCAACCTCGCGCGAGTCAAGGATGATGCTCTGAAAGAGTCAATAAATTTTGGCATAGGGTTGCACCATGCTGGTCTTGTGGAGTCTGACAGACAACTCTCCGAGGAGCTCTTTCTAAATAACAAAATCCAGATCCTGGTTGCAACCAGTACGTTGGCTTGGGGTGTCAACTTGCCGGCACACCTGGTTGTTGTCAAGGGCACGCAGTTCTTTGATGCAAAGATCGAAGGCTACAAGGATATGGACCTCACAGATGTGCTGCAGATGCTTGGTCGAGCTGGCCGGCCGCAATTCGACAACTCCGGTGTGGCTCGCATCTTCACCCAGAATTCCAAGAAGGACTTTTACAAGCACTTCCTACACACGGGTTTTCCTGTTGAATCCTCGCTGCATACTGTGCTCGACAACCATTTGTGTGCCGAGGTATCTGCCGAGACGATCATCACGAAGCAAGACGCCCTGGATTATCTCACGTGGACCTTTTTCTTCCGCCGTCTGCACAAGAACCCTTCTTACTACGGCTTGGAGGTCTCCGCCGAGCAGCACAACACGATTGCCGCCCAGCAGCTCGCAAATGAGTACATGATTGAGATGGTCACTCACTCGTTGAACGAGCTTGCAGACTCCAAGTGTGTCGAGGTCTACCCCAACGGCGATGTTGACCCTACGCCACTTGGCAAGATCATGAGTTACTACTACCTCTCGCATAAGACCATCCGCTCGCTCGTCAAGCATGCCAAGCCCAATGCGCCGTTCGTCGACGTCCTAACCTTGATGTCGCGGGCGACCGAGTACGACGAGCTCCCCGTCCGGCACAACGAGGACCTCATCAACGCCGAGCTGTCGAAGCATCTACCGTATGGGGGTGATCACTTCGGGTTGCCAATGTGGGATCCCCACGTCAAGGCCTTCCTGCTCCTGCAGGCGCACATGGCACGCATCGACCTGCCCATCACGGACTACGTCGGTGACCAGACGAGCGTGCTCGACCAGGCGATCCGCATCATCCAGGCCTCCATTGACGTCCTCACGGAGCTGGGCTACCTCTCCAGCTGTCTCGAGATGGTCAAGCTGCTGCAGTGCATTAAGTCCGCGCGCTGGCCCGAGGACAACCCCTTATCGATCCTGCCGGGCGTCAAGGCCGAGTCCGAGTCCGCCACGGCGACCGACACTACCATCGCCAACAACAAGAAGAGCAAGGGCAAGGACAGCGACAACAGCAGCCAGATGTCGCTGCAGAAGCTCAGCACCCTCACCAGCGCACAGCTCGACAAGCTCATCTCGGGACCCGCCTCGGCCCTGCGTATCCCCGCGGCGCACCAGGCCCGCTTCTGCCGCGCGGCATCGGTCCTGCCCAACATCAGCGTCAGTGCTGACAATGTTACGGCGCAGTCGCTCACCGTGACGCTGCGCCGGCTTAACCCAATCGCAGAGCGTGAGGGCCGCGTGTACGCGCCGCGGTACCCCAAGCCGCAGACCGAAGGGTGGTTCGTTATTGTGTGCGACGTAGCGCGCGATGAGATCATTGCCGTCAAGCGTGCTGGTTGGACTAGTGGTGGCGGCGGTGGCGGCGGTGTGAGTGTAGGATCGAGACCAACGGCCCGGGCGAGCATCAAGCTCCCGGAGCCCGAGACGCCCGAGGCTAGGACTCGGGGCAGGAAGGTGGACGTCATTGTTGCGAGCGATGCGTACATTGGGATGCAGTATAAGATATTGGGCGTCGAGATCCCTGGCGTACCAGTGGTGGACGACGACGTTGCCAAGGAGAAGAAGGGCAGCAAGTGAAAAGTGGCCTGTGCTACATCACCAAACCATCATGATATAGTTGGTACAGAAAAATATAGAAAAAATATTTTCGTTCCTAGTATCTCATTTATGTGCACCACATGTTCCGCTCCATAAAAGTTTACATCAAAAACAGATCTCCGTTGTAGTAAAAAAATAAAAACTAAAAATAATAATAGGAGAGAGCTCGTCTACAGCTTCGCCTTTGGCTCCTTCCACGCAGGCGTGGCCAGGGTATCGTATACCTTGCGGCCGAGGTGATCCGTGGGCACGCCGGTGACGTGGGCGTGGAT
Source organism: Microdochium nivale (assembly GCA_026745475.1). NCBI lineage: Eukaryota > Fungi > Ascomycota > Sordariomycetes > Xylariales > Microdochiaceae > Microdochium > Microdochium nivale. The sequence continues at coordinate 2,443,680 of JANTFD010000004.1, read as the reverse complement.
ATTCCTCGTGTCGACGAGGGAGGGGTTGAGCTGGTCGACGCTCGTGCAGCCGATGAGGCGCATGTTCATCTCCATCTCGTCCTTGAGCAGGGCCATGGCGCGGTCGACGCCGTCAAAGCCGTAGCCCGACATTGCGTACAAGAAGGGCCTGCCGATGCCGACGCCCTTTGCGCCCAGGCACAGGGCCTTGAGGATGTCTGTGCCGCGCCGCACACCGCCGTCGACGTACACCTCGATCTTGCTGTCGAGCCCGGCCTCGCGCAGCACCGGCATGACCTCGGCGAGCACCTCGATCGCCGAGGGCGCGAACTCTAGCTGCCGGCCGCCGTGGTTGGACAGGACGACGCCCGCGCAGCCGTACTCGACGGCCTTGAGGACGTCCTCGACGCGCTGCACGCCCTTGAGGATGATGGGCATCTTTGTAATGCTCTTGAACCACGGAATGTCCTTCCACGACAGGGACGGGTCGATGAAGGACGAGATGGCCCGCGCCGCGCCCTGCGAGTTGTCCGTGTTCTGCCCCTGCTGGACGTTTGTCCCAGGGTCGGTGAACTTGGCACGCATGTCCTTTTCGCGGCGGCCCAGCTGGGGCGCGTCGACGGTGATGAACAAGCCCTTGCAGCCGCGCTTCTCGGCGTGCTCCACGATGCGCTTGGTGATGGCGCGGTCCTGGTTGACGTACAGCTGCATCCACTGCACCTGGTCGGCCTCGGCGGCGTCCATGATCTCGTCAAACGAGCACGAGGCCAGGGTCGGGATCATCTGGATTACGTTGTGCTTGTGGGCTGCGCGCGTCAGGAGGACCTCGCCCTCCGGGTGGCCCAGCTTGCCGAGCGCCGTGGCGGTGACGTAGAAGGGGACGTCGACTTTGGTGCCGAGCATGGTTGTCGAGAAGTCGACCTTCTTGACGTCGACGAGGATCTTGGGCCGGAACCATATCCGGTGGTATGCCTCGTGGTTCTCGCGCATGGTCTAACAGGGACGCAAGAGATACATTGGTCAGTGACGGAGCTTTGAGATTGTGTCAGGGGGACGCACACAGGAAGTAATGCGGGAGTAGAAGATGACTCACAATCTCGTCGTCGGCGGCGCTCGAGTAGTAGCCCCAGGCGCCACGCTTCATGACGTTCTTTGCGACAGACTCAAAGTCCATGAGGTTGTAGCACTGCTCGAGCAGAGGCTTGTCCTTTTCGCGCTGCTGGCGGGCCTCCTCGTCAGGGTCAAACTCCTCGGCGACCCTGGCGACAGTAGTCATATCGACGGGGCCAAGGTGCTTTGACTTGTCGAGGTACTTGTCGAGTGTGTCGCGCGGATGGATGGGCTCGTATTCGGCCGTCGCGTCCTTGCCCTGCATTGTAGGGATAGCTATGTGGTCAGCCTATCTGATCTCGAGTGTGGGCTTTTCCCTGAGCGTAGCGGTGAGGTGAGAAGGCGACATACGGCATACTTGAGGATGATCTTCATGCCTCCCGGGTGTTCTGCGATGTTGTGTTAGGTTGCCATCGCGGCCTTGGCCAGTAGCTCGAGCTAGAGAGGCTTGGAGGACGTACCGGGCAGGAACTCTGTAACATCGTATGCTTTGCCCTGCGCCGAGGATCAGTACATGCGCGTAACTGCGCGAAACGGACAATGTGCTGCGGGCTCATACATGGACGACGACCCAGCAAGACTCCTTGCTGTCGTGCTTGGAGACCTCGACTCCCGAGAGAGGAGACATGATGCTGGACTGTGTGAAAGTCGACTTGCGGAGATTGCCTGCGAGGTCAAAGCCGGGCCAAGAGTTGCGAGCAGCAATTGCGCGGATGAAAGTCACGGAGCAACAAGACGCAAGCAGTCGCAATGCAATGGGTAATGCACAGGAAGAAAAGATGCTGCGGGAGGTGTGTGGTCCGGTAGTTTTTGTTTGGCCGCGAGACTGGTTGGGGATTCCCGGGGGCACCTCCACAACGACTCGCCGGCTCGGGCGAAAGGGCATCGAGACTGCGGGAAATCGCCGGGGGAGGCGACGGAGCACCGCGGAACCGTTGCCATGTTGTAATGATGGCACTACGATTGGAGACTCCAGCAGTTGTGCATTGAGTGCACTTTGTACTTTGTGCAGGGTGGGGATGGGGGGCGGTGCGGAGGCAGGTGCGGGCCTTCTCCGCCTTCTCCGCCTTGTCATCCTTCGCTTTCTCGCCTCCAATATATAACATGTCATCGGTGGCCCCAAAGGCCTCGGCCATCAGTAAAACAACAACGCCATGGGCCACCGCATCTGTTGCATGCTTGCAGATGCGAGTGATGGGATCAACGGATGTCAACGTGGCACTAATTTCCATTTTTTTTGATAGCTACCTCAGTACTTATCTGATCGAGTAGGCATACTCTGAGTTACTTGTTCGCGATGACAGGTTCAGCATTGTATGTATAGACGCAATGCATGTCTCAATGCTCAACGGTCAACGTAAATTGATGCTTTACAGTCCATCATTGGTCAGCACCCACGCAGCCCAACAGGATGCATGCTACGGGGATGCAGCGGCACGTACCCCGCCCCATCCGAAGCAGTATATATTGTGTCTTGTTTACCATGATTTTGGACAAAGTGTTTTAATGATTTTCAACTTTGCAAAAGACATCAAATTGCAGAGAGCAGAGCCTCGAGTCGCATTACCACAGATCAACAACCATAAATACAAATCATGCCGTCCGGACACGTCAAGGCCACCGTCAACGGCACCACCATCGCCGAGGCCGACCACTATGAGGTCGTCGAGGGCAACGTCTACTTCCCGCCCGAGTCCCTGAGCTCAGAGTACTTTTCCAAGACGAGCCACAGCACTCACTGCCCTTGGAAGGGCGACGCGAGCTACTACACCATCAAGCTCGGCGACAGCGAGCTCGTCAATGCCGCCTGGTATTACCCCAACACGCTCGACAAGGCGAGCCACATCAAGGACTATGTCGCCTTCTGTAAGTGTCCCTCACTGCCCGCATGCCTCCCCGTAGGCAACGCGACGACCTCCCAAAGGTGTTTCTTGCTCGGAATGTGCTGACTGAGTGCTATGTGGTTGTCAGATAAGACAAAGGTCGATGTGTCGGGTCCTTAAGGCGTCGTAGTCCAACTTATCACGAGACTAGACCTCTAAAGTAGAAAACATTGGGTCATTTCACAATCTGGATTTGGTCAAGGCGGTGCCGCAAGTCAAAGAGACTTGTTCGCCTTCCTTGGTGTGACAGCTTGTCTGATTCGAGTCTATACCTCAACAATCTGAGCATCATCATCATCATCATCATCGTCGTCGTCGTCATCCCTAGTCGCCTTGACAGCTTTACTTGACAAGTTTACCTCCTCCTCGCCCTCCTCGATCTCTGTGACACGCGTCGCCTGCTCCTCCTCGTCCGCAGTCGCATCATCTCGTGCAAGCACCTGCACCAGGCGCTCGCAGGCCTCCTGCACGCCCTCGTTGTTCACCCTCATGTGCGTCTCCCGGATGATCGGGTACACCTTGATCTGGCGCAAGTGTTCGCGCACTTCCTTTGTCGTGGTCAGCAGCGTCAGCGTTTCGACGTGTGTCTGGATGATGTTGGGGTCCGAGTCGCGCTCCTTGTCCGGCGGGAGGAGCTGCAGGTCCGCGAGCATGTCCGTCGAGTCATCATCATCGTACTCCTCGCTGCCGGTGATGGGCAGCAGGATGTATGGCAGGATGTCGATCTCGTCGTCGGCAATCAGCTGCCCGTGGCAGGGTATCTCAAAGGCAATGTTCTTAATGGTCGAGGCGACGCCCTTGCGCCGCACATCGGACTTGTGCTCGGTGAAGACCTTGATCTTGTTGAGAGGGATCACACCGTCGTAGTCCTGCTGCTGTAAGAAGTGCTGTCTGAACTCGGCGTGCTTTGAAAGGTCCGCAAAGAGGTACGCGAGGTGGTCAAAGTCGGCGTTCTTGTTGTAAGTGCCGTCCGCACCCTTGACAAACAGATCCAGGAGCTGATTCACTATCAGCTCGTTCGTCTCGAGGCCCTTTGGCGCCGGCTGTTTCCTGTCCAGAATCTTCTTGAAACCGTCCAACTTCGCCAGATTGGCTAAAAGCATCGAGTGGAGGTTCGCATTTGGCTCTTCGGGGAGCTTTGAATCATTAGGTCAATATCATGATCCCATCAGAAGCGATAGAACGATTCGGCGCAGGATTACTTACGACCACATATCCCAATAGATCATCCAGGAACTTGTCATCTAAGGCTACTTTCGCCAGGACCTCTTTGTCTCCCGTCAAATTTATGAGAATGGTCAAAACATGTTCCGCGACTTTCTGCAGCCCTTGGTCAGCATGAAGCTCATTCTGAAGGATGGCTGTCTAGGATCAGCTCCCTACGAGTACGTACAGGTTGATCTTTGATAAGCTTCTTCAAATTCTCGACAGGCTTGAAGTCATCAGCCTTGAAAATGTTTGGCTGAGAAATTGAATATGGTATTAAACCCTCCGCCGCAAGCAGACGGATCTGCGGGTTTGGATGAACAATGAAGTCCACCAGCTGCAAATTTAAATCGAGGTTAGAACAGCTCACAGATCAGATTTAAGACATCAGCTTGGGCAAAAACCAACCTCTTCAAGCTCTGTAGGCATCGTGTTAAGTGTGTTATCGTTGATGTTTGTCCAGCCCAAGACACTTGATCTGAATCAAAAATTCGGACATATTAGTGACGGTCCAAGGTCCCCACTACAATGATGTAGCCTGCTGCATTGTCACGCCGAAGGCCTGCGGCAACGAGTTCTTCGGCGGGGTTTCCGCCCAAAAATCTTATCGATACGCGGCTGCCCCACTACATTTTTTATTTTCAAGAGCCAGGGTCCTTCGAAGGTTTGGCGGGCACGACCTTGAAGTCTCGATAGCAGCTATTTGCGACCGTGGAATCGTCAAATTTCGACTTTCACGACACCGCACAAAAGGACACCATGCCGAAAGCCACAACACCGACCCGCCAGTCCGCCACGCGGCGGCACAACCCTCTCGAGGACGATGTAATCGCCACAGGTCGCCTGACCAACAAAGGCCCGAAGCGGGGCACCAAGAGCAAGGACGAAGAGGCAGAGCACTTCATCGATGCCAGAGCCTCCAAGCAGATCCTGAGCCTCGGCCGCGAGCTCGCAGAGGAAGCCGATGCCGCTAGACCCCCGAGACCGCCCGTGGAGAGCGACGCGTTTGGCCAGAACTGGGCGTTTGACGACCAGCCCGGGGACGACAGTAGGACCGGCGACGACGAGGATGTGGTGTACGACAACGACGATGCGGCGTGGGGCGACGACGACGATGAGATTGTGGAGGAAATCGAGCTCGAGCCCGAAGACTTGGACACTTTCAACAGATTTTTGCCGACCGAAGGCGAGGATCCCTTATTAACAGAGGGCTGGCCGGGTCAGGGTGGACCAGTGACGGAGCCGCAGGGTGGAAGAAGCAAAAACCTCGCCGATATCATCTTGGCCAGAATTGCACAGCACGAGGCTGGTGAGGACGTACCGGAAGAAATTGAGCCAATAGACGAGGACTTCGAGCTGCCACCCAAGGTTGTCGAGGTTTACACAAAGTAAGTCGTCCACAGGCTCAAAGATTTACACAAATGCAAACTAATGCTTTCAAACCACACAGAATCGGTCTTATTTTGTCTCGCTACAAGTCTGGAAAGCTACCGAAGCCATTCAAGATCCTCCCCACTATCCCACACTGGGAGGACATAATTGGGTTGACCAGGCCCGAGCATTGGACTGCAAACGCCTGCTTCCAGGCCACGAGGATATTTGTTTCTTCGACGCCTGCCGTGGTTCGGCGGTTTATGGAAATCATCCTGCTCGAGCGTGTTCGGGACGATATCCGCGAAACCAAGAAGCTCAATGTCCACTTGTTCGCCGCACTGAAGAAGGCTCTCTACAAGCCTGCTGCGTGGTTCAAAGGCTTCCTGTTCCCCTTGGTGGAGAGCGGCACATGTACACTCCGTGAGGCGCACATCATCTCGGCTGTCCTAGCCCGAGTGTCGGTACCGGTGCTGCACTCTGGTGCGGCGCTCAAGGGACTATGCGACATTGCGGCCCACGAGTCTTCAGTCGGTACTGAGGGCGGCGGTGCTACTAATGTCTTCATTAAGACTCTCTTAGGTATGACGGATTCGCTTCTCGTTTTCCACTTCTCGCTACGACGTGACTAACTTAGCGTTCTTCGCGACATATAGAAAAGAAGTATGCCTTGCCATACCAGGTCATCGATTCGTTGGTGTTCCACTTCCTCCGATTTCGTAGCGTTGACCCAGCTTCGATCCGGGAGGGAGATCTGGCAAACATGCACGACGAGCGGGCGGCGGCGCAGGCAAAGCTACCAGTCATTTGGCACCAGTGCCTGCTCGCCTTTGCGCAGCGATATCGCAACGAAATTACCGAGGATCAGCGCGAGGCTCTTCTGGATCTCCTGCTCACCCACGGCCATCATAAAATCGGGCCCGAGGTCAGGAGGGAGCTCCTCGCCGGACGTGGGCGTGGTGTTGTGGCTGAGCCTCAAGGGCCGGCGCTCGATGGCGATGATACCATGTTGATTGACTGATTTGCTATTGACTGTTGCTTATATATGGCGTTTTGCGTTGCAAGGTTCTGAAAGCTTCGGGAAAAGGTCACCATCATGATTTCGCGCACGGCAGTTTCTAGAGGCATAGCTATAATGGTTACGGTCTGCAGGTAATCACGTACTCTGCAAGTAGTTTGTGATATTTCGTGTACGGATAAAGTGTGATACTCAATTCTTTCGGTACACGGTATGCGTTCTACACCCGAGTGATGACAGTCCTGTTTTTGTAATAGAATGATACGCCAAGCGCCAGCTCAGAAAACAAACGGGACGCAATGCCCCCGCCAAGCACAACGCAAGAGCTTCTAATCCTCCTCCTCGTTGGCCTTCTTTGTCTTCCTCTTTTTCTTTTTCCGGTCGGCGCCTGGCTCTTCGGGCGCCACGTACTCCTGCTCGCGCTCGCGTTTCTTCTCCTCCTTCTTGACCTTTTGCATCTCCATGCGCTCTTCTTGGGCGATGCGCTTCTTGGCGTCGCGGCCAATGTGGTACTCGCCGGCCTCGATCTGCAGGTCGACCTTGCTCTTTTCGGGCGCGGGTGGGAAGGGCGTGTACGGCTTCTTGGCCTTGTCGGTGACCTTGAACGGGACGCGGCGGGAGCTGAGGTTGCGCTTCTTGTAGTTTGGCAGGAACCGGTCCCAGCTCTCATTGGCGAGCTCGGGGTCCTTTGCGAGCTCGCGCTTGATCATGAGCTCCTTGAGCTGGTAGATGGGGTGCACGTTGGCCATGCAGTCTTCAATCACTCTGCGCACCTCCTTGAGGCCCTTGTACGGGCCCATGACGGACACCGTGTTGCCGTGAACCAGAATGTACGTTTGCGTGAGCAGCTCGAGCGCCTTGAGGGTCTGCCCGCCAGGCCCCAGGATGCGCTGCCGCCGCTTGACAAACTTTTCCTTGTTGCGCACCAGGCTTCGGATCTTGATGATGTCGCAGGCCACGCCGTCTTCGAGGATCTTTATTGCTTGAGGCGCGGGGACGCTCCGAGCTAGTAACTTGACAAGGTCGCGCGCGTTGAGGATGGCGGCTGGGTCGTATGTTTTTCTGTTTGCCGGTAACATGATCAGCAACTGCAATCCCCAAATGTAGATATCTTGCTCTCTGCCGATATAGAATTTGCTCGCTGCGGCGCAAACTAGATCCAAGCCGGGTTGGCACCACGTATGTACTCTGCTCACCTTGTGGTCTTGACAGTCATGCAGCCCTCGACAAGGTCAAGCGTGCAGGCAATGCCCGTCTTTTCGAGCGACTTTGTGATGAGCGGCCATGCCTCCCTGAGGTAGAGCTCGCGGTACTTTGGGAAGAGGATCGCAAAGGACGACTCCTCGGCAAAGGTGCCGCCAGCGTTGTCGGCGGGCTTAAACTCTTCAATGGTCCACTTGTCAATGTCGTCTGTGTCCCACGGCTTCTCCTTGTTGTTGGTCGACGGCATTGTGAGTCCGTTTTGGCTGTTGCAAAGTTCGCTTGGTCACTGGTCGTGGGGTGTATGGTTGTTGACTGCCTGGTTGATTGAACGTGGACTTTTTCCTGCCAGCCAAAAGAAATTTGGAGCTCCGCGACCCCGTCCAGGATTTCGTCGGCGCTAGAAACCGCCGCTGTGGGGCTACATAGTTTCAAGTACCTAGGTATTTACACCTCCAGATTCCAAGGTTGCCTACAGTCTGTATTACATCACACTAATATTCCTTGTTCACAAGATCCGGATAATCGTGAGCCTGCCCAAATGCCAAGCCGCTATTTGGATCTGGCATCTCACAGAGAAGAATGCTGTCACTTTAGATTGCCTTGGACGAGAAGTCTGTACAGCGTCAGGCCCCACATAGGTTTCGGTCTGGCGCCATGATTGGCTCTGGTTTTTAATAGTCTCTCCAGCTTGAAGCCGCGCGCTGCAATTGCGATTCCAGCGACCGATGCAGGACCAGGTAGATCAACTTTTTTCCCTTGCGCCTCACCAATTTGCTCCTCTCACCTACGCCAACGTCTACTACCGCCACGATACCAGACGCGCCCACGCTCCGACGTCTAGCCACGTCCGCTGATCCGCAGACCGCCTGACCCCCCTCTATTGCGCCGAGGTCCCCAAAAATCGCTTGGTTCGACTAAGGCCCAAAAAATCAACATCGCGCACGCGCCGTCAGTACGCTCAATTCGTCAACAGCCAACGACCCAACGTCATTTGTACGCGGGCCTTTGAGCACCTACGAGGACGAGACTCTTTTCCAACCTTTCAGACGGCGTTCGACACGTCGAGGACTGTACATAGCGCTCCGAACCCGTCTACAAGCCGAGCCCTGGAAGCGCGTCGCCATGGCCGAGGATCAGGCGTTGGCGGCCCTCGAGGCCATCTCTCGCCCTGCTGCGGATACGAAGACGGACATTCCTGAAGACATTCACCCTGAGCCTGTTGCGGAGCTATCGGCCGCTCTGGAGCAGCATCAATCTCTGGAGCAGCCGCAGCCTCTGGAGCAGCAACATTCTTTTGAGCAGCAGACTATTGCACCAGAACCGCCCGCAACGAGCTCACCACAGCTCCGGTGAGTAGCTTCATTGTAAAGAGTGTAATGGAGAACGCTGGAGTTTCCAGCTGGGTCTCCGGTCTGGCAAGGCCTACTTGTTAGAAGCCTCAATGACTTCTGACCATCGGTTGACTGCGCGATGGGCTGCTCGGGCCCGTGGAACACTCGAGCGCGTGTAGATTGTGTGAAGGGGCAGAATAGGACTAACCACCCGATTTACGTAGGGCTTCAAGCGCGCATCTTCCTATAATGGTCCCGCCGGGCTCGTCACCCGCAGCAAGTGCGCCGACCACTTCTGGTAACCTGGTGAGTTCTCAGTCCTAGCAAATATTGCTTTCCGACAATCGTCCTTATACTGTCTGCCTTCCTCGAGAATCCCTCTGCATGTTAGAGACGAGTCGGCGCGGCAGCTATCATGATCCTAGCGGTCAAGTGGGACCCCCAGTGCAATGACTGGAGCTACAAGCGTAGAATTCTCGGCCGGGCGTTGATTGATAACGGGATAAAGCTATCATTATCTTGACTTCGCGACCGGGCCTGGCACGCATCACGAAATGCTGCTGCTATGAGTGGCGCGCACGCTGCGCGCCTTATCTCCCAGGCTCCACCTGGGCGAGCTGCGCAGTCCCCACGCGGCCAGGCCTTATCACCCTCCCACCTGCCTTTGCCAGACAGACCAGACCCCGCCGCCCCCGGCCGCAAAAGTCTGGAATCCCCAAGATTTATTTCTTTGCGCCGCCGCACTCCATCGTTATCGTCGTATCGATACTCAACTTTCGTCACTTATCACACCCCCGCGTCCCCACGCCATGGCCGCTGCTCATCCCGCAGTCAGCACGCAGGCTGCTAATGCTATTGGCAACACTGATGCTAACGGTGCGCCGCAACCAACACAGCCAACATGTCAGAACTGTAGCACATCGACGACGCCTCTCTGGCGTCGTGACGAGGTGGGCAATGTCCTCTGCAATGCCTGCGGTCTCTTCCTCAAGCTGCACGGCCGCCCACGGCCGATCTCGTTGAAGACCGATGTTATCAAGAGCCGGAACCGCGTCAAAACGCATCGCCCCGACATGCAAATGAAGAAAAAGGTTCGTGTCATGAATTCCGCGATCCCTGTCCTACTCACTAACATGAACTACCATCGCAGAGCTTACCGGCTTCCCAGACCATGAATGGGCTGCAGTCGGCTGAGCATGCACAAGCTTTGGCCCTTGCTGCTGCCCAACGTGCGGCACAGAAGACGAATGGTGTCGATTCGCCTGGTTCCAGAAATGCAACACCGGGCCTGTATGACCCGAGCCTGGCAAGCTTCTCCCACGACATGGCTCAGTTCACTACCGACGGGCTACCCCAGTATCCGCTGCCAACCGGCACCTCGCACCAAGACTCAATGAACGGCGACCACTCTCAGCTCGACATGCCCCAAACACACGAGCAAATGATCGGAGCAAACTCGACTTTGAAGACTCGCGTTAGTGAGCTCGAAGTTATCAACGAATTGTACCGGGGCCGTCTCACCCAACTTGAGCAAGACCAACAGACAGCCGATAATTTCCGCCACAGTGCTGAAGTCTCTGCAAAAGAAGCTGCGCAGGAGCGTGCCAACCGCGAGGAGATTCAACGCCAGCTTGAGGAGAGCCACAGGCGAGAAAACATGTTTAAGCGACGACTGGACGAAATGGAGCAAGAAAACCAAGACCTCAAGATTCAGCTGCAGGAATTCGAGTCAGATCGCCATGCCAAGAAATCGCGGACTGACGATATCGATCTCGAGGTCGCCGCCCTGATGGAGCTAGCCGAGGATGCGGCTGCTATGCCGGAACTACAGGAAGACACAGGGGCCGAGCCTGAGATGCAACTCGACCTGGATGTCGAAGCCAAAGCAGGAGGTGAAGTGCCTGTCGAACAAGTCTCGTGACCGCTCACACCCATTCGAAATCCTCGACAGTTCCTTAACTAATGTACTACGACTACATTTGGCAGGCATCGTCTCGTCTCATTGTGTCAACAATCTTGCGTCTCACGACTTCTTAAAGGTTTCGGATTAGCACTCTTTCCTGGCGTTTTCGATGGCGAGGTTCCTCCAAAGTCGAGCAGGGTTTGCCTGTAATCAGTAATAATGGGGACTGTTAGCTTCGTCATGGTGGAGGCCAAGCTAAAACCTCCGCGAGGCTTGCTTCCGAGGCGTCATTCTTTTCGGGTGATGACAGACGTTTTTCATTATATTCCCTTTCTTTGAAGATATCCCACGGTGGTGGCCTTGCAAGCTAGTGAAGCGCATATTTCAATTAGTACGCGCCAGCGAGCGCCATGGAGGTCTTATGGCGTTCAGATACATGGTGTTTGTACTTAGGCAAAATGCTGGTTGTTGGTTGCGTTTGTACAAGGTGTCTGGCGGATGGCGGTAACCTGAAATTCCCGAGTCGAATCACCAGTTGCGTTGCGAAAACATGCGGTCTTTTTGAGCCTTTGCTGGATCCGTATGTTACCAAATGCTACTGTGCAACCTGCAACCAGTTTGAATGGCCTAATGTATACATGATGCTTCAAGAGATTTCGTTTGTACCGGATATGAATGACATGATATGATATGGTACAGTTGAAGCTGGAGAATCTCATCTCGATCTCTCGTATAAGTCAACTATCTGATTTGTACATACAAAACCTTTATGCACCCCATGCAGCTGTGATGCGTTTTGCTTTTTTCGCTGGCCCTTTGCGGACGGCGCGGCATGCTCCTGCCGAAGAATAGTGGCATCGTGATGTGATCAGCTTAATCCACGTGGTGCTGGTATATACTGCGTATTGTGGGTTACTTCTGCTGTTGCGGGATTGGGAGGCACCCTTCATCGCCACAATTGTTTTAGTCCCATGCTTCCGTAGCACTCGTCGTCATGTTTCCGGTCGAGTATCTGACGGCGACTGTGGTATTAAATTGCCTCGCTCCTCTGTGCTGGGCTTCGATACCGTCGTATCGGCCTTTCTGCTGTTGCTGACGTAGCTCAGCAGCTCTCCAAGGACGCCACCAGGCTTGGGTACCGGACACTCGCGATCCCGCGTTCTCGCCGTCTCCTCTATGGCACCACGACGAACGTCGTGGGCGTCCACAGGTGCCTTGGCCCCGGCTGTGAGAGCTTCCACGCGGACTGCGTCCTTGCTGCTGGACTCGTTCGAAAAGTCGGCGATCCCACGCTTGGTCACCTCGTCTGCCGGCGCGGCCTTCCGCCTTCTGCGCTGACGTGTAGTGGTCGTCGTGGTGCCGTCCTCGTTCTGCTCGACTACCACGACGACGGTGCCGCCGGATGCGTCGGCGTAGGTGACCCGCGGCGCCGGACAGGGCAGGATGTGCGGCAGGGCGACGACGAAGAAGCACGCGGCGACCGTGGTCGCGAAGAGGGAAGAGGTCATGCGCGACCGGGGGTGCAGGTGAGGCGGCATCTTGGCGGAGCGTCTGCGCGGTACTTGTGTGCCTTGCTCCTCTCTCGCGGTGTGCTTGTTCCCTGCTCGATGTGGTTTCGAAATGCCCTTCAGCAGCTGCAGCTGCAAGTGTATGTGGGCAAAGGCTTCTGCCCTGATGGTCTATATCTCTGCAGAAGTCTCCGGTGCCATTGCGTTGGCAGCTGTGTCCGAGCCCGCTGTCGTTGGACGTGCTGGTGGCCTGGTTGCGGCGGCGGGTTGCGATTTTCCCAAATGTGAGGTTATCTCGAAATGCCTCGATCCTGATTGAGCAAGCCGTCGATTCCGTCGTCGAATTCTAGTGGGCTTGACGCAACCTCGTAGGCAGGGGTGTCGCTGCCACAGTGTGTACAAAGAGCGGCCTTCTTTTGCACTGGCCAAGGCAAGCAAGCAATCCCAGGCACGGGTCGGGCAAGCTCCACGCGCCTCCGGAACGTGCAGGTCCTTTCAGATCTTCTAAATCTTTGGCGACTTGCGCCCATTACCATTGTGTTACAACGTCTACACCAAAGCCTCGAACCACCACCTATCGATCGGAATAGAGGACGTGGATTACAATTTCTTAGGAAAAGCACAACTCCTTGCCGCGAGCAACGCCATAGCGGCACCTCCATCGCGGCAGCTCCGACGAGCGACGAGCACCAAACACAAACACAGCCGCAGCCAGATCATCGGCAGCCGCCAAGATGCCTGTCGTCAAGGGAGGAGTTTGGACAAACATCGAGGATGAGATCCTCAAGGCGTCCGTGTCCAAGTATGGGCTAAACCAATGGGCTCGCGTGTCCTCGCTACTGCCGCGCAAGTCAGCAAAGCAGTGCAAGGCGCGATGGAGCGAGTGGCTAGATCCGAGCATCAAGAAGATCGAATGGAGCAAGGAAGAGGACGAGAAGCTGCTGCACCTCGCAAAGCTCATGCCAACGCAATGGCGCACCATTGCACCAATCGTCGGTCGCACCGCGAACCAGTGCCTCGAGCGCTACCAGAAACTGCTCGACGAAGCAGAGCAGAGGGAGGCTGGCGCCTTTGGTCTCACCGGTCCTGACGGCGGCGAGACGCAGGCTCCTACCGCTGAGGATGTCCGGAAACTACGCCCCGGTGAGATCGATCCTGACCCAGAGACGAAACCGGCCAAGCCCGACACAATCGACATGGATGAGGATGAGAAGGAAATGCTGAGTGAAGCGCGTGCACGTCTTGCCAACACTCAGGGTAAAAAGGCGAAGCGCAAGGCAAGAGAGAGGCAACAAGAAGAGTCACGTCGTCTTGCTTCACTGCAGAAGCGGCGCGAGCTCAAGACGGCTGGGATCAACATCAAGGTCACGACCCGCAAGCAAGGCCAGATGGACTACAATGCCGATATCCCATTTGAGAAGGCTCCAGCGCCAGGTTTCTACGACACCAACGAGGAGCAAGCCCGTAACGAATTCCAGAGGGCTGCCTTCGACCCGAAGAAACAGCAGATTGGGAGCAAGCGGAAAGGAGACGAGGATGATGACCCGAACGGCAAGAGGCGGAAGAACGATAAGGACGGCGTATCGGCAGCAACCCAAGCAGCGCTCAAGGCTGGCCAAGCACAGAAGATTCGCGAGGCGGAGCGGAGCAGTAAGCGACGAGCGCTCAACCTACCAGCGCCTCAGGTTGGAGAAGGAGAGCTCGAGGACATTGTGAAGATGGGCATGATGGGCGAGCGGGCGAATATGCTTGCTCAATCCAGTGAAAATGATGCGACACGCGGTCTTGTCAATACGTACTCTACATTGACGGGACAGACACCGATTCGGACACCCATGGCACCACCACAAGAAGATCGGGTAGCAAACGAGATCAGGAACATCCGGGCGCTCACAGAGAATCAGTCAGCGCTTCTTGGTGGCGACAACGCAGAGCTCTTCGAAGGCGCCTCTTCGACAGGCTTCGAGAGCGCAACACCAAGAAAACAGGTCATGGCCACACCAAACCCCATGGCCACACCTATGAGGAACGGTGCGAATGGTGTCCTTGCAACCCCAGGACGCCCTGGCCAGACGCCTCTTCGAACCCCTCGAGACACATTTGCGTTGAATGCCGCAGGCGAGATGGTACACCAGACGCCAATTGACGCCAAGAGACATCAGCTAGCCATACGGAATTCGCTCCGCACCGGGCTCTTGTCCCTGCCCAAGCCCAAAGAGACCGAGTGGGACCTCGAGCTGCCCGAAGACCAGCAGGAACCCACGACCGTCGATGATCTGCCAGAAGACTCAGAACTCCGCGATCGGAGGGAGCGCGCGATCCGCGAGGCGCAAGAAGCACTTGAGCGACGACGAAGGACGCAGGTGATGCAGAAAGAGCTGCCACGGCCAGAGCGCGTCGACCTGTCAGTGCTGCTGGAGAGTGCGTCTGCGTTAGCTAATCCTGTAGAGGCCCTCGTGGCTAAGGAGGCGGCCTTGCTCATTGCGCATGACGCGGCGCGGTACCCGCTCGCCAAGTCAGCAGTGCCCGCAACGCAGGTGCCGCTACAGCAGATCGACGACGACACGCTTGCCGAGGCTCGTCTCCAGATCCTGCGCGAAGCCAAGCAAGACGTCAAGCCCGCAGAGGTCGAGGCAGTTTTCAACCGCGAAAACAGCAACGCCATTCTCCTCGGTCTCGGCTGCTACGAGGATGACGACGAGGACGACGAGGTAGCGGCTATGCAGTCGGCTCTTGCTGTAAGTAGATGGCCAAACCCACCAGGACCATTATATTACTCTATCCCATCGCTAACTTGCATCCCACCGTTACAGTCCGTACAAGAGTCTACACTCTCTATGGTCGAGAAGTCTGCGAAACTCGAAAAGAAGCTCATGCTGCACCTGGGCGGCTACCAGCAGCGCGCCAAGATGCTCCGTGGTAAGATGACCGAAGGCGCTGAGGCACTCGACAAGGCGAAGGCCGCACTCAGCGCGTTCCGCACGCTCGCCATTTCCGAGGAGATCTCGGTCCGCAGTAGGCGCGAGGCCCTTATGGAGGAGGTCACGCACGTTACGCGCCGCGAGCGCGAGGCGCAGGAGGAGTACCGCCGAAACAGGGAGGAGCTGGACGGGTTCCAGCAGCAGGCGGCAACTGGGGTGGCGGTCAATGGACACTACTGACGCAAGGGAAAGTGTTGCTCTCCAGAGATTGAGAACAGAATCACGTTGTATATATGTACTTTTCCTCGCCTTGGAATGAAAAGTGGCGCGGCAGGCTGGAGCGGTTACTAGGAATTGCCAGCGTCTCGAAGAGAATGATTTGCAAAGGAGCCGATGGCCCTAGACCTGGGACTTCAATCTCTGATTTTTATTGCGATTGCATGTATGGACTCTAAGTCAACGCTTTGAGTGCCCACTACCTTCATCATTGATGCCCATCGATTCAAAAGCTCAAAGCAGGGTATCCGCTATCATCTCGATGCTATACCGTGCGTCACCATGACTTGTAAAAGCAGAACTAAGGCCCTACAGAAACAAAAGAAATTATATGACTTAGCACGCAAGTCATCACGTATGCTTCTCAAACGCGGCACCAGCTGTCGGAACGGACGAGGCCTGCAGTGAGGCCGCGCAAAGGACCCCGGCACCAGTGATGCCTCCGTCATGGCATGGCTTCAGGACAATCCGCACCGGAGGGTTCTTGCCAAACTCCTTCTCCAGTATCACGCCGAGGAAATGCTCGACGTCCTCGAGGTAGTCTTGGAAGTGCATGATGCAGCCACCCGTGTAGCCGACGCCCAGTATCCTCGGCTCGGGATCTGAGTGCTCCAGCTTTTGTGGTGGGTTTGACTTGTTCTGGAGCGGCTCGCGCAGCGGGATGTCACCGGCACATGCTAACAAGCCAACGACGGCGGCAGCAATTATTCCAGCAGCTCGGACCTCGATGGCTTTGGCTATCCCGTAGAGCATATGCGCCAGTTCCTCTGTCCAGGTGAAAGCTGATGCAGCAGTAGAATTAGGGAACTCTGTTTCGAGTAGGTGAGTCATGTCTGTGTGAGGTCGATCTGGTCTGAAATGGCTGAGGAATGTTGTGGTCAGGCCAAAGCGATGAAGAAGACCTGCAGGTACCTGGTCTGTGGTGTACTTCAGATGATCTATCATGTACTCCAGTAGTATTAACCGGCCTAGTTCGCCCAAGTATCGCCCAGCAGTCATATACTCCAAAGGTTGGAAGCCTGGTGCTTCACCCGCAGCGTCTAATTTCTCGTCCCATGAGGAGATGAGGTTGAACTTTTTGAGAGCCGGTGCGGTCCCGTTGATGCTCCACTCTGTATTGACAGCAATATTCTCGTGGCCTGTATAAATTGAGCTGGCGACCTCGATCTTGCCGGGCTTCTTGCTTGGGTGAAGTGTATCGGCCCCCAGCGGTATCGTGGCATTGCATCCTGTGCCGACGATGAGGCCCATGGCAGCCTTGAAGGCCTTGTGCTCTTGAGACTGATATATGAAGGAGACCAAAGTGGCCACAGAGTCGTTGAGAATAGCTGAAACTGTGATGCTCGGCAGATGAGCTGGAGCGGAGGCTTTATATCCGTCTCTCAGGTGCGTCGCGAGGTCCATGTTTGACGACATGGTGAAACCCTTGCCCATGGCCATAAGCGTGGCGCCGGACAGCGTTTGCTGAATCATTGGGAAGCTGAACGTGACACCCATGGGCAACTCGTCGTCGCTAGAGTAATTGAAGGCATCGCTGCCTGCTTGTACGACCTCGACGATACAACTGCCAATCCACCTGAAGAGTTCCTCCGCTGCCTGGCTCTTGAGATGCTCGAGGATCGGCCATGATCTCTCAAGAAGTCTGAGGATCTGGTGAGAGCCGTCTGCCGAGGACGAGAGGTCAAGGTCTGGTCGCTTGCCACCAGAGCTGCTATCTTTGGAGCGGCTAGGGAGCTCAATGAAGCCGACTCGAAGGTTCGTTCCCCCTCTGCATGGGTGTTAGTGAGCTCTGTGGGTTGCACATGTGATGTTGCGTGTGCACTGACATGTCTATGGCAAGATATCTGCATTCATTGTCAGTCTGGTGTTTCAGCCGCAGGCAGAGTGTAGCCACGTACCTTCCTTGCCGTGGACCCTCTGGAGGCCGCAGGATGGACTCTGCGATCGGTGTCG
This sequence comes from Microdochium nivale, assembly GCA_026745475.1. Taxonomy (NCBI): domain Eukaryota; kingdom Fungi; phylum Ascomycota; class Sordariomycetes; order Xylariales; family Microdochiaceae; genus Microdochium; species Microdochium nivale. Next base: position 2,426,018 of record JANTFD010000004.1, on the reverse strand, counting down.
GGAGAAACTGGACAAGCGACTCTGCAGATAAGTGTTGGAAGGTGCGGAGCAGCTCATGAGATAGCTGATGTGCCGTATCTGTATCGCAACGAAGAGGGCTGAGGTAGTCGTCCATGTCGAGAGATCCCATGCTGAGAGCCTAGCAGGACAGTGTTCAACTCGGAGACGGCGGAGGGGTCTATGGCGGCTTGTGAATAAAAGAGAGGCGTGACCTATCGCGTGCTAAAGCCGTGATAGGTCTGTCTGCCGGTCGAGCAGGCAAGACGTCGACAGATGGACTTTCCAAGATGTCCACTGTGACAATGGCGTGATAAAGAGTGGACGCCGCTGGCAAAGCTGCAGACCCGGGACCCCGGATGAGCTGGTGAGACGCACGAGCCGGGATTGCGATGGCCAAGCTGGTTGCTGCCGACTGGAGTGAAGCTATCTGGATGGCCCCCGGATCGGCAGCAGACGGGACCCTGGGCTGCGAGGTGACGTTACGTCCGACTGCGGGGCGTCGGCTGGCGCTTGTTTAGTGTGTGTAGAGATGCATAATCGCTGTACGGAGTCGAGCTAGTAACTGCCAAAAGACGCCGGAGCAGCTCACCACGGGGGGATGCACGTGCCAGCCGGCTCCTGAATGTACTGTATCTAGTACATCGGGGCTGATCTCCAATTTGCAAGTCTCCAGCCCAACCATCTCCACACAACCCTCAACATCAACACAACGCACCCCAAAACAGCACGCGCAAGACCTCCTGGCCGACCCAGGCCAAACAACCACCGTTGTCATCATGGCGGCCAAGATTAGCCTCCCCATTGTCGAGGACCAGAAGCGCCCACCGCCCCGGCCCCGCGCCCGGCGCAGGCGCGCCTTCGCCCTCTTCCTCATCGCCACCCTCGTCCTCTACTGCCTCTACAGCGCAAAGTACACCGCGACCTACGTCAGCCGCTTCGCCCCCAGCCCGCCCGGCTCGGGCCCTTTCGGCGCGCCCAAGCAGCAGCATGGGGTGCCCCCGTCCTTGGAGAAGCCGATCGCGGCAGCTCCCGCAGCGCCATCTACACATACCCCCGATGACCACCATGCGGCGCAGCACAACCTCGTGCCCCTCGAGGCGCACATCATGAGCAAATGCCCCGACGCAAAGGACTGCCTCAAGGAGCTCGTCCTGCCTGCCATGATGCGCGTCTACGACAAAGTCAACTTTACCCTCTCCTACATTGGCACCCCGACCGAAAACGACGGCGTCGAATGCAAGCACGGCCCCAACGAGTGCATGGGCAACATCATCGAGCTCTGCGCCGCCCACCTCTACCCGGATCCGAAAATCTACCTCGGCTTCACAATGTGCCTCACCCGCGACTACAAACTCATCCCCCAGCGCGCCCTCATCGAGGACTGCGCCCTTGAGCACGGCATCGAGTTTGACAGGCTCAATGACTGCGCCGCCCAGGACGACGGCGCGTTTGGCATGGGCATGCTGCGCAACAGCGTGCAGAGAAGCACGGCGGTGAGTGCTTGGTCTGAGCCCGTGGGGCTGTGCTCCTAATTACTTGTGCGCGCCCCCATGCTAATACTGACATACCATTATATTCTAGGCCGGAGTCAAGTTGAGCTGCACCGTCCGCCTAGATGAGAAGATTTACTGCATCAGGGACGATGGCGAGTGGGTAGACTGCCCGAGTGGCGCGGGGGTCAACGACCTGGTCATTGCGGTGGAGAAGCTGTACCGGAGGAACTCTTCTTGAGCTTGAGCGGCAGGAATACATCGGTCCAGAGCTCCGACGCCTCGCCCACCGTGTAACTGAGTGTCACCGTGTCCATGCCCACCTCCTCGTTGCCGCCCATGCCCTCGAGCTGCTCAATGATGCTGTCCAGCCCTACGGCCTTGCCAACCCCCTGCGTCCCCGTCGGCTCCAGCATGACGTGCACCACGTGAATATGAAAGTGATAGTACGTCGGGTGATAGTGCACAAACAGCTTGAGCTGGTCCTCTTCAATCTGCGGGAACGTCTTGATCGTCGCGTCGACCATCTTGGCCCTCATGTGCCGCAGCCAGGGGATGTGCCTGCGCCTCAGGTCCCTCAGACTCCACAAGTCGCGCCGCTCCACGATGCCCAGGAGGTGCAGCGCCTCGATCGTCTTGCGGTCCCAGTGCAGGTTCGGCAGCATCAAAAACCCTTCATCACCATCGCGTCCCAGCGGCGTCCGGTAAATGACGTCCTCGACCTCCTTGCGGCCCTCGATGATGTTGTACACCCAGTTCAGCCGGCCCTCGGCGCGGCTCGTGGCCATCAGCGGCCGCACGTGGTCCCGGTATATCTGGGCTGTCTCGACAACGACCCGCGCCCCCTGCCGCGAGTGCTTCTTCAGGTGTTTTTCCGTACAGGGCCAGATTAGGTCGATCTTAAGGTCGGCGTACTTGTCTCTCTTTTTCTTCTCCTCCTTCTGATTCACGTCGACATCGCCGCCGTCGTTCTCGTCCTCGAGCGTGAAGACCGGCCCGCCCGAGGCCAGGAACCACGAGTAAATATCGTTGTTGCCTAGGTTCACGAGGCTGCGCAGGCTGCCCGGCAGCGCGGCCAGGTACTCGCCCGCGTCGGGCAGGGGCGCGCGGTCCAGGATCAGCAGCGCCGGCTGCGTGTCGATGGCGCCGAGGAGCGTGATGCGGCGGCCTCCTCCATCTGTTGTGTAGGGGGTTGTTAGTATGTCGTGAACGGTTATTACCCCCCCCCCGGGACTGACTTGACCCTCTTCTTCTCTTTTTGGGTGTGCTTGTGTATATGTGTCTGTGCTCGGGTAGAGGCCCATGGGTGGATAGATAGGGATGGGCGGCAACAAACTACAACCGAAGCACGGTCTTGTAGGCACACCAATGTGGGACAATATGAAAGCTGTATTGAGTCCAGGCAGAGCCTTCTCATTAAGGAACAGAGTGGTTGCCAGCCGCTTCTCTTTGCTACTTGCCCACTGTCTGGTATCACGGGAAACCCGATAGATGAGGGGCGTGGGTGTGGACAAGCTCGGTGGCAGGCCCAAGTGATAAAAGGGCCGTAGAACCATTCACGAAAAAAAAGCCTCGCAATGATCCGAAAAAGAAGTAAAAGAGTCCGACAAATGTGTAAACATCTCGGAAGACTCACCATGGTTCAGCACACGCTCAAACCGGAACCGTGGGACAAGCTCTTCGGCACGCCTCTTGCCCTCCTCCGTGCCCGCCGTTTTGGATGCTGCCATTTTCGGTCCTTTGTTTTAGTGGTGGTAGAAGCACTAAGATCTGTGTGTTTTAATTACTTGTGAGAGCCGTGGTTGAGTCCTAGCGTATGTTTATCAGGTAGGTAGTTAGGTGAAAGGATTGTCGTATGCGACTCGAGGTCGTTCAAGTGACAGTATTTCCCGCTCAGAATGGAGGTGCCCCACTCTGGCGATCCGGACCTGCAAGCATTGATACAGAGCTTCACCATTAAACAACCACAAGCGAGCTCGGCTCCGCAAAAAATGCCCATGCGAAGATATCTAAAAAGGAGGAACGATCATGGTATCACGCAAAGTTGAGCGTTTCAGAGTTCTGTCGTGTTGACAGAAATGTATTTAACCTTTTGTCTCGTGAAACTGCATAATCAAAAGCAACCCGCTAGCATCATTCGTACCCTAAGATAGTCTTCCAGACTCAAGCAAAGATCCTCTCTGTTTCCGTCTTGAGCGCCCGCTTCCAAAATCCAAATCATGGCTGTAACCAAACGCCACGCCAAGCATGTAGCTTTATGTTGTACACTCGCGATATAGAAAGCAATACATCACCCCTCCCAGTATTCCACATCACAGTGCAAGACCGGTCCCATTTCCAGTCCACCGATATAGGCCGAGGAGTTCTCTGCGCCGCTGATGCTGCTCGCCTAGATCTTCGGAGACACGCCCCTTCACCTGGGCTAGCGCGCTACGCATAACTTTGCTGAAGTTTCGCTGGTAGAACGATGCTGTTAGCCCACTAATCTCGCCGTGAACAATGCACATATCGGGAGGCACGCCTTACCTGATACTCCGTGTTGAGGGTGACTACGCTGGCTTCATGGGCTCGCACAATACTTTCGCATGCGCGGACCACGTTTGGCGAAGCCTCCCCCTGGAGTTTATCTGCAATCAATAGCAAAAGGAACGATCCTTGCAGCAGATAAATCCCGTAGAAGAATGGCATGAACTCGAGTCCGGGATCGTACTCCAAAATGTTTCCGATAGCCTCAGCAGCCGAGACGGCATGCGAGGTCGCGTCGATGAACTCTTGAGATGATATCCAAAGGTCGTTGTCGTCGAACAGGTTGATGGGATCCCACTTGCCAGTAAGCAGAATGTGCAGGACATGCATCACATGAGTCCCATAGGAGGTGACTATTCTGGTCTGCACGTCCGATTCGGTCATTCGGGAAGTATTAGTGTGTACCGATCGACCTGATGGGGATTGTGTGTCTCCATGGTCAGCTGTGGCATCATTGGGCGTCTCGCCTGCGGGAGCCTGCAGGTTAAAAAGTTCGAAGTCTTTCAAACTCTGTGCGTAGTCCTCGAGGTGGCGGACAATTTCGAGCTGCTGGTCGTCCCATTGTGGAGCGGTTCGGAATCCGATGCCAAAGCGTGGGTGATTTCGTACATGGTGGAGATCGACAATCTCACCGAGAATTGTCATCAAGGGGAGAAAATAGCCGAATATGCTATGCCCAGTACATTTCATCGGCGGGCCGCAGGGCCGATCCTGGTGGCTTTTGATTAGACCATCGATAGGGCCCTCTTCGAAGCTACCATTTTGCCACTCTGTGTCGTCCATAGGCTGTCGCAAAGACTCGCACTCGATATCGAGAAGGAACAAAGGTCGGTTATAGCACAGAGCAAGGTGACGATCTACGATGTAGACAAGCCACCAGATTCGCCGTCGCTCTTCACGCTCTTCTTCCGTCGCAGAGCCGGGCGTGGTCCGACCACCGAGGGTCTCGTCTTGCTGGCCATCGCAATCCGCATCAAGGTGGTGAGCTGGGTTGATAACAGGATACGATGGTAGCTCGCGCCCCAGTTTAAGTTCTCGCGCCAGTGACCAAGCTGCATTCCACCATCGTAGGCTTGCGCCTTTGTATTCGCTCGCAGACGCAACCGTCGCGAGGTGGATGTATGTAGCCACGTCATCAAGCGTGCCTGCAGCGCCAAATGCGCCAAACTCGCCAGCAAGTCCTTCCATGCCAATAGTGCCGGGGAGAGCAACACCAAGGCCCCCGAGTGCAACCCCGTGGTTGACTGAAGTCGTGATCGGAGGTCCCTCGCCTGTGGGAGTATGGATCAGTGGCTTCAATAGGCTGACTGTAAGCTCAAGTAGTTTCTGGCACACTCTCGTTCTCGCAGAAGGGACACTTGTGAGTGCTGGCGAATCACTTGTCTGCGCAGCAACCCAGAGCATGCTTGCAAGCAAGGCGGGCTGGCACGCTCGAGGCTTCCGGGGGTGTAAAAACGACCGCTTCCGAAACACCAGCCCAAGTATGTATGGTGACATAGGGTGGGCGTGGGCAGATGAGGAGCTTGCGAAGTAGAGCTCGATCAGCTCGCATGCCAGGGAGACCGGGATTATAGAATTGAGATAGGGAAGGAGTGGCTGGAGTACTGGGTATCGAATCTGAGAATATTTTGACTGGCCCAACTGTGGTGCGTAGTGAGTTGGGGAGGATGCCATAGGCATCCAAGACGGTGATGCAGGCTCTCTGGGCATTGAATAGCCGCCAATTTGGTTCTGTTCCATCGGAAATGTAACATGGCCATCTGTAGAGTATGTAGGCGGAGTTTGTCCCGGCATGGCGAATGGAAGGTCCGCATAGTTGGTGAGCTGTGCCGATCCGGTATTGTAGCCATGAGGCGGCTGTCTGGCGAGCATACCTGGGCTCAGTCCTGTGCCTTCGAAAGCATCTGGTACTGATCCATACGCGTTCATCGTCATCGTGTTTGGGCTCTCTAATTGGCCGCCTTCCATTGCTATTTGCTCAGTCGGTATGTGGGACTGGTGAGAGCTTAATTCGGCTAGACTCTGCAGACCCGAGACGGAGTGGTCATGGCTCGCAGGATTCTGCGGAAGTCGGTCGAGTTTGTCTTCGAGCTCTCGAGATGATTGTCGCAAAGATTGATCGTTACCGAGATCGTCGAGCGTCGAATCACATGGTGACGCTGCTTCGCCACGTGTTTCTGGAGAAGTGCCGCCATTGTCTTCGGCAGAGGACGTCGCTTTCGATACAGCTGCTTGTTGAGCGAGATCTTTACGAGACGCTTTGCCTCGTTTCTTGCGCTCCCGCATGTATTCACATCCCAACCCGAATTCTAAGAGCGTTGAAGTTAGTCTGAAAATCCTTGCTTGCAGTGTCCTTGCTGCACACATACCAACACAGTGAGCACATGGATGTTGGCCGTCACATTTTGTGCGAAGCTGGTTGCACTGGTCGCAAGCGCGGCTGATGCGTCTCCGTACAACACCTGATCTGCCATTTGTTTTCGTCGTAGCTTCGGCATAGGGGTGATGGCGGTGCTTTACAGGATTCGCTCGTGGAAGGGGCGGTATCTGCACTCCCATCTGCTGTTGCATGTTGGTGATCCCATACTGAGCTCCATGCCTGAGCGAGTTGTTTTGCTGAAAGTGGTTTGGAGACACATGTGCTCCGTTGATCATGCTCCCATTGGTCTGGAGTGAGTGGTAGGGTGAGAACCTCTGAAGCGGGTTGGAAAGCATCTTGGGCGGTCGTGGGGCGATTTATTTGTTGATTTGTGTCGTATCGTTTCCGAAGGCGGATATTTCGTGTTCTGGCAGCCCTGTGATTTGCGAGGCTCAAATTCGGTCCACTGCCATGTCGTTCTCAAAAGCTGCTGTAGGAAACGCTGAAGATACTTCCAGCTCGAGGTCCTGGAGTCAAAGGCAAAAGCACTGGTGGCGAATTTGACGAGGGCGAATCCGGTGTGATGCAGGGGCGGTGGATTCTAGGCGTTGTACGAACGAAGCGACAGCTGTATCGTCTGGGCAAAGTACGCTTACTTGGTCTCGTTGGACTGGGCAGGTAGAAGGGGGGCAGAAGGCGTGGCCAGCGAGCAAAACCCGTGAAAGGAGGACTCCAGCGTTGGGGCCGACAGATGTCGAGACGTTATAGGGAGAATGGAGAAAAGCAAGTTGGAAACGGTTACGGCTGCAGGACCGTGATTCGATCCGCTGGTTGGGGTTCTCGACTCGACCAGTTGGTGGAGGTGGGGAAGGGCCGGGCAGGGTCACATTCTGCGGGCAAGGCACAACCTTGGACGAACCTAGACGACACCGGGGCGTGCTTGCGCGGCCAGATGGGGTGGTCAACATGAAGTGATGGAAGATCCCCGGACGAGCCAGGGCTTGGAGACAGGCAGGGCTCAGAAATTAGGGGTGTCGCCCAGTGGTGTGGGCGAAGGCGTGGAGAGGCATCGGGGGAGAAAAAGGTGCAGAGTGCGGAGTGGAGAGTGCGGAGTGCGGGACACTCGTGAGGCGAGGTGAATAGCAGGGAAACGGAAGCATCCACAGGCCTCGACAGGCAGACAGGCAGGCACGGCTGGCTCGTTCACAGCGGCGAAGGAAGGCACGACACAGAGAGCCGCGCGCATATCTTTCTCCCGAGGTCACCTGTAGCTCTAGTCTCCCGCTCTTCCTCCTCTTTGATGTCGACCACTTCACCTCCACGACAGCAGACCTCAACTTCGAAGGATGCGGTCCACCGCGCCTCGCCGCAATATCAGGGCCAGTTTGCCATAACCAGCCAGAAGCTCTTAGTGCCAAGCCCCACCATCGTGGCAGTTACGGTACCATCGCCGAGTCCTCCTTGCTGACAGCCACCTCGGGCGTGTGACCGTCAAAAAAAAAAGTGTGTCATGGCTCGATCAGCGTGACATGACCAAGAGCTCCGGTGGGCCGACACCGACCCTGGGGTGCATGTGGAGGATCATCATAACCACCACCTCTCCAGCTCAGCAGCCATCCCCGCCACCGAGGATTTCAGACCCTCTGCCTACCAGATCGTGGTGGGAGGGTATATTGCGTGCCTGGCTCGAGCTCGGGCCAGCAAAGCATGCCCAGCATGACTCCAGCTAGCTTACGCAGTACTGTGTACACCCAGAGTGCACCACCCGATTGTTTCACCAGTTTTGTTCGGTCTTGGACACGGGCAGGCATGGCAGGCTCAACGGAATACGGATCTGATCCAAACAACCCTGGGAATCGAATGATAGATGCAGCACAACCCAGTCATTCGAAGACTTCCTCTTTCCATCCAGCAATAAAACAGAATCCTAAGAACGAGGCCGGTCCCATTTTGAGCTGGCAGCCTGGCTCGCCTGGGAGGTGAGCTACGACTGTCCCCGAAACGCCCATTTCTGCTGACCTCATTTGGGGATTCATTCCCCAGATCCGTGGGAGCCACCCCCCTACCACTGCTACCCGGGCGACCGGGCATGTCGTATTCACGCACGCGCGGACTGGCACTGACCGCCGCGCCGTGCCCCTGGGCGCTGTCGGGCTTTCGGTCCGTTCTACCAACGGAGTATGGTGCCCAGTACCGCTGCAGCATATCATTGGTGGACGCAGGGGTGGCCCGGCTTAGAACTACCCCGGGCCCGAACTTCAGAGGTCATCCCTTTGACTCGACATTTAGTCACGCAGGCAGGGCAGTTATGCACGCCGACCAAGCCGTCAGTGAGGCTCTTGCTAGCTCTGTCTCGGTCTAGTTAGTGTGTGTCGTCGATGCCCAGGCTACGAGCATTGCGACTGGCTCGCTTGAGTTCGTGTGGATGCTGTTGTGCTTCTTGACGACTGGACCAGGTCAGAACAGCTCGTCAAGTCGCAAGGACTTGCTCCCGGTCAGGACGCCATCGAGCACAACAGGCCAACGCTCTTGGAGCCAGCGATGATGTCTGTCAACTTGGTTTGAGTGTCATGGGAGCGAAATTAATGGCAGTCATGACAGCACAATTGCAACCATGATACCAGATCTCGTGGGGTATGATCGGTAGGTAGCACAAGCTAGCAAGTCGATTGCGATTGGATGTCTGACTGACCAGGCCCCTGCATGGTCGTTGCCCCAACTCATTCGCTGACGTAGAAGAGGGTGTGCCAGTCCGGCCGGGCTGGACCGAGAATACTCCAAGAATGGTATGCTCCACTTTCTCCGGAACTCCGGCCAATCGATCGGGGCCCGGCCCGCGCTCCCCAGCGCTCCCCATTCCCGCGTTGACACCACCTACGCTGAGCTACCATGAAACCCTGCGATACCGCAGTCTCCGGCCCTTCGTCAGTTGTGACGCAGCTTCGGTAACATTTCCTTGCGATGCTTCACGGCCAATTCCGGCATTAAGACTGTATGGGGAGATCACGATTGATCGAAAAAAAAACTCCCGATCTGAGTGTTATGATGATGATGAACTTAGTAGGGTCACTCGTTATCAACAGTTTGTTCTACTTGAGTAAGTAACATCGTGTCAACTATGGCAAGTGCCTTGTAATCAATTTCAAATGCCCTCGGCCGCATTCTTCTATCATTCGAGTGTCGATGAAGCGAACAATAAACCAACACCGCTTACATCAATGTCAAGTTTTTTGAAGCCCAAAGATCTTCTCGGCAACCCAAGCGTGCTGGAACACGTTTTGCTGACTGACATCAATTTCATTGACAATCCTGCCCGCTTATTCCCCAGAGTACAAACCCGAATCGGGCCTTCCCGGCTCCACGTGCCGGCTTCGGTTCCGTCCTGCCGGCAGGACTTTGACAAGGGAGGACCAGCAGTCTTTGATGTATCGTTCACGCCCATCATCGGAAATCTCTCCAAAGACCAGCAAGCGTAGCATCACGCTACTGCACCCGTAATTGAACCTGGACCCTGATCTACCGGTCGTTAACGTGGCACTCTGTCAACCTAACCGAGGCCACCAGCTTGCAGCATTTGCAAGAGCGGCACGAGCTGAGAGACACACATGCACACACATTGACCTCGTGGATATTGAACGCTTGCACTAATCCATGCCCTGCATGAGGGCAACAAGGGTGGTTCTTCCATGACAGCCCCTGCGAATAGCCTCATTCATGGCTATAGTATGGACAGTGAGGGCCATGGGCTAGTTGGTCGAATCAGCCTCGAGGCTTGTAGTGTAACGAAGGAGCACGGCCGCCTAACAGAGATCGATCACTTGATGCCGTGCGAGTTACTCAAGCCTGCTAGCATTTTGTTTCTATCCACTTGCATAAACACCCGTCCATATGCGCATACACAAGCAAGCACCATCAGCTATCCTGGCAAGATTCCTCGATTTGCCTAGCCAGTACACCACAACGACCAAGCAAGAACATGGCAACAGAAAGAATGACCAGCACCTAGAGTAAAGGGGAGGTCTTCGCCATAGCCCACAGGGCGAGCGACCCTGCAGATCATCCACACCCACACCATGCCGTGCTACTTGCCGCTACCGCCTCTGCTTTTGCTCCTGCTCTGCTGATCCGGGGGCGGGACCTGGGGACACGGATGCCACCCCACAGCCGATCTCCTTCGCACAGTAGGCTTCCCGACTGCATTAAACCAATCCAGTATTGAGGAGTGGAGGATCAGTCTCCAGGAAGGCGAATGATTGGCGCCAGACAGGTCAGTCGAGTGCAACTTGGAATTTGGAATTTGTTGGTGGCCAGCCGGGGCGCGGGCCGCATGTGCATGTACCTATACGTGCTTCCATGCCTCTGCGCGCAGGACCATATATGGCATTGAACAGACACTCCTGCAGCAAAAGTTTGCCTCCCTGCCAAGCAACCGCCTTCCCCTTCAACCCGATCTTGCTTCGAAGCCGGTCTAGGCGCGCATCTGCACTCCGCAATCATGGCATCCATATGAGGTAGCACATCAACTCGAGGTCAACTGCATCATCTGCAGGCTCCGGTGCCTAGAAGCAAGGTTGCCTCCTGCGAGACACCGTTCAGGGTGCGGCGTGTCGACGTTTGGCTCCGATACGACATCGACCCTGTAGCATCTAGACTGTCGTGGCTGTGTTCTAAAACGTGCTACACATATGAACACGCACTCTTGTGTAGCCTGCAGTCATGCTTTGTCTCTTCTTGTTCGTCTCGTCCATCCCGCACTAGCTAGCTGTAGATGCAGACTCCATGGAAGTTCGGGACTATGTAACAAGATACAACCTCTTGTGCTGACGGCCACTGTGGGGGCCGAGCTCGTAGGAACGGGAGGGGGCTGTGCAAACTCGAACGGCGAAAATGACCGACCAAGCTCATCCGCGATTCTTCGCCATGACGCACTAGGTAATTGAAGGGGCAAAAGTTGAGTTTGGTGGTGGGGTTATAACATGCGCAACAATTAATTTATATCTCCAACCCATCCCCTCCCTGCCTGACCCAAGCATCAACGCAATTATGGACTCTGTTTCACATGTCCTCTCCCCTGGTAGCCGCCGCGGCACTCCCCCTTCTACGCCACAGAGTACAACACATTGTTTGCGCCTCTGTTTTCGCAGATATCTCCCCGATACGAGGGGAGGGGCGGCATTGACGCACTCAATCTGGCTGGTGTGCAACGCATTGTCGTAACCTGTCATACCCGGCCCGGGGTGGGAGCTTTGCGAGGTGTGCGTGTGGTGAGCAAGCTTTTTTTTTTTTCTTTTTTTCTTTCTTCGGCGGAGAGGAGGAAGCGAGAAACACGGTTCACACAAGGAACGTAACCCTAGGGGTGTTCTAGAAATAAAGAGAACATCCAACGGATAAACGAGAAGGTATTCCGGTCCGGTCCAGTCCGGGGCAAACGCATCTTGCTCGAATAGTTTTGGTGTTAATCTCACCGGGTATGATACAAGTTCATCATAACACACTATGGGTTAGAGTCCAATGGGAAAGAGAAAGAGAGGGTAGCAAGGCAGGAAGATAGAATAGTCTACACCAGGTCCTGATGCTGTCCCCTTCTTTTTCCCTTGTGTGTTCAGGCCCCGCCAGATATTACCTCGTAATCTCTCAGCATCTTCATAGCCCTACTACGGAGTGGCAGTCACTGCCATGTCAAAGTGCAAGCGCTTGCTGTTCCATTGCTCCAGATCACGGCATCGGGGACTAAGACGAACGAACTGGATTCGGAGAGAAATTATGGTTCGTAATATTGTCTGACAGGACACTTTTCTTTCCGGTAGGTTGTATATCGGCTACAAGAAATAATTAACAGGCCCTCCCGCGGTTAAAGGCTGGATGGAGATACTGTCCTGTCTTCCCTATTAGTCCATTATTCCATCCCATTGAAATCACAATCCTCTAGATTCCCCGGTAACGAGGCCAGGTTTTCGTAGTGCGCGCTAGAGACACCATGTACGTGTATCCCTTGGGCAGTATTAACGCTCTTGGTGTCGTTCATGCCAAACATATACAAAGTTGAAGGAATCGTGCCATCTCCATGAGGAGGAGCAGGACCATTGTCGTTATTGGTTTCCATGTTCCATGCGTCAAAGCCCGACTGCCACCTAGCACCTTCTTTCAGATACCAGTCGTCTTCACTTGCAGCGAAGACCGATGCTGAAGATTGTTGGCTTTGTGCTGTGCCGATAGGGTCGAGGTCTGAGGAGATTCGCTGCAGCACAGGAGTAAAAGCGCCAACGTCGAATTCGGTCAAAGAAGGTGCTCGGGAAACTGGTCCTGGGCGCAAGACATTGCTGCCGTAATTGCCTATGGATGACGGAATCGAGTTGCCTCTGGCCACTGGTTGGCTTTGAGTCTGCCTTGCTGTATTGGTGCTTTCAGCAGAGGCACTGAAAATCTGAGACATGTTTGAAGGGAGTATCGGTGTTGCTTGGTCTTGGTGTGCCGCAGGCGGAATAGATGATGATGGGGTTTGCCTTGGACTGTGCTGTTCCTGCTTGAGCGGTGGGCTCTGTGCATACAAGCCAGGGCTTGGGGACATGCACGAGATCGATCTTGGAGAAGGTACGTCGGACGTGTTCAAGAAGCCCCAGCGCTCGTCCGTTCGCCGAAGGACCTGGGCGGCCTCATCTGGCAGCTCACAGTTCCATTTTCGGGCAAGTACACTTATGATGCTCAGAGTACGTCGGCCGCACAACCAGTCTTCAGCGATTTCCTCGAGATGCCTGACTCCATGTGTGATATCCCGTTTTGCAGTCTTCTCCGGCAGGTTGAGCAAGTGGATTGTGCATGCGGAGTGGAGCATGTATACTGCTATATTGCAAATTTGCCGCAGATTATAGGTTTTTTTATATAATCTCATGAGCTTGGAGATGGCTCCCGCATTTGCGGTACACATCCGCCTGGGTGACACGTGAGAAGGCAACGGCGAGGCGTTTGGCGCATATCGAAGGAACGGACGAAACAGATGTATATACTGTAGGTGGAAGAACATGCTGTTTTATGTTAGTCTTGTCTCGAACTTTGAGCTTATTGCAATAAAGCTTACTGCATCAGGATTACATTTGGAAGCTGGCCATCCTTGGGTTCCAGTTCCTTGGGTACTTCTTTCCGCCAGTCCTCCAGTCGTCGGTGTACCTCGCTGAGCTTCTTCAACTCAATAGCCTTGCTATGAGAACGTCTGATATGGTTGGGGTGATAGAAGAATAGCAACAGGTCGCTACTGATCTCGGAAAGCCTCAAGAGCTGAAGACCTACAGCTCGTGTCCTGCTGGGCTGCTTGTTGACCTCATCATAGCCAGTATCTGTGTATGGGCTCCAGTCCTGGGCGTCCTCGTCGGGAAAAACATCGTATTTTGGCACGCTGTACGAGTTCTGGGGTAGTTGTGGTAGCCGACCAAGATAATTTGACCAGCACTTGTCGAAAAGGAAACACCCCCAGAATGTCACCCGGCGCGCATCAATCTCCTTCTCGTCCAGGTGCTGGTTGTCCGCCGAAACGCCTGTGATGTCCATATTGAGACCGAGATCTTGAGCCATTCTAAAGCTCATGCCGCTATAAACCCAACCTCTTGCTTCTCGCCCGCACCCTGCCTCTCGAACGGACATGAGAGCCAGTGCTTGCACCGTCGCCAGCCGGGGCTTCTCGTACTCATCGTTTACCATGATGATCCTCTTTGCTTCCGTGAAGAAGTGGTCACCTTTTGTCCAGCTGTCGCCTGGGATAGCGTAGGCCGCACCAACATTCGTGAAGTGGCAGCCAAGCGCAAGCATTGCATTGACAAGTAAGGGCGAGCAGTAAGCTGTTCTGTGAGCCGAGACCTGAGATTCCCCCCGCAGGAAGTCGCGATAGAATAAGCTTCTGGAGAGAGTCGTGAAGTAGGGATAGTGCCAATTCCAGTACATGTTGAGCAGGTGTATGATGACCTGAGGATCCTTTGAGACGTTTGTCCAGCTGGTGATGGGGTTGGTATCCGCCGTGACGAACTCGCCCACGTCGGCTTCTCCTTGCAGCACAGTCTCCGGGCCAAGATAGATCAAGTTCGATGTGCCGCCGATGAAGCGGACTGCGCCATTCTCCAGTCGCAACTCGCCCATCTTTCGGGCGAGATCTCGTTCACCCTCCACCGGCAGCGTAGTTGTGTAGTCATTGTCAAGGTCGTTGTCGTCAACACCATCAAAATCGCCTGCCCCGTAGTCCGATTTAGTGGAAAGAGACTCGGCCATGGCGTCCAGGTTATCGCAAGTCCGGATCCTCCTCACTATTTCGTGGACATCGTCCTCTGTAGCGTTGAGGATGGCCTCGATGAGGATTTGCAGCGTCGATTCTTGGGTCTTGCTGCTCTCGACCTTCTCCTTGTAGACGCCCTTGCGCCGGTGGTCAGAGTTTGGATCATACACGCACTCGGTGCCGTAGACACTGGCGCAGGCGGCGCAGCTGGGCAGGGCTCCATCGCATTTTGATTTCCTCCTACGACAAGCGACGCAGGCGGTAGACACGCAGCGGCGCTTCTGGTTGTTCGAATCCGTAGTCCTCTGCGACTTCTTCCGTGGTGTATTAGAGTTGTCAGCTAGATTGGTCGCAAGAGACGACGACGCAAGTGCGGATGGCTCCATTGCATGGGCAGGACCTCGTGCGTGGACAACAAGGCCTGAGGTGTAAGTGCTGGGCGGCACCGATCAGGGGTGCGGTAGACGGCGGATGTCGCAATGCCGTGAGACGAAGCATGAGGCCGTGCCTAGATCACTTGGCAGCGTTTCCTACTGCGGTCAAGGGTTGTGGAAGCAAGGAGGAGCGATGGCGATGCGACACCAGGGGCATTAGAGGCCACGCTCGCTTGCTCGTGCTCTGGGCTGTCGATTGATCCTTGGAGGGCGTTGTCGTTCTCGATGATGCAACACGAGAGAGAAAAGACGGGTCGTATGCTTTGAAGCGTACGAGCCGGAGAATGGTGAGCCAGTGTCACCCGCGAGCGAGCATGACGATACGATCCCTTCTAGATGGGCAGAGGTCGTTGGATCTATTCATGATTCGGTTGCTCAGAAAGCTCCACGGTTGGGCTGGCATTCGCGCAGGCAAATGCGCAGGCGAAGCATCGGACTGAGCTGCCAAGCTACAGCCGTAGAGAAGCTGGAATCAAATGCTGTGGCCCCAGCACCAAGCTCAGACATGCAGGTGCAGGTTGCAGGCGTGCTGCTGCCCGCCTACCGATTACGCAAGTACACCTGGACCCCGTAGACCCCTCTCAATTCAAGCCCGAAGTCACATGCATCTCGCTGACAGCGCACGGTGGGCAAGTTCCATCGTCACATCGCCTCAACGGATCCCGGGTTGAACCACTGGGCATCGTGTTTCATCGCTTCCATGGCCAATGTTCCCACGAGTCCCACGAGTCCCACGAGTTTCACGGGATGTGTCATGCCTCGGTGCTGACATCGCTGTGTGGACTCTCCCGCAGCATCAGCCCCAGCCGTCAGGTACTCTGCGCCGCACCCTGTCGCGCCTTTCCACCCTTGCATCCCGAATGTTAGTTAGATATTATGCATCTCTGGGGCTAACGTCTCTTGAGCCCTCCAATCGGCCTGTTCCGTGATCACGATAAGTCACCTTCGGCTACAGCTCTAGCTTCAGGCATGCCTATGACAAATCATGCCTGGTGGGAATGATGCATGCACCCGGCCCGGCTCCAAGTTGCATTCCAAGTCGTTTGATTGCTTTATTTAAGTAGCCTCCTCGACTTGCATAATGGCAGAAGTTGTGCTACGCCGGAAACCGCTTCTTCGTACGGGTATCTTGAACAAAAGGCAAACGAGTACCGGTATCATCTGGCGTCGAAGGGCGACCGCCTACTAGAAATGGATGGTGGGGTTTGGAGCTTGTCACCCCTGCAAGCTCAGCCAAACTCAGGCGCTTGCCTATTGGCGCGCGCGGCAGAAAAAACCCGTGGGTGGAGAGCTCGAGACTGTGTGCGCGAGCCCTCTACTGCTGCAGCTTCTTTCTCTGCGACTACACAAGATCTTCGTCTGTCTGGTCACGTCTTTGATATCCAAACGTCACCCACGAAAACAGACTGGCGAACCCCAAACAAGCACGCTTAATCCTCACTGATTGACGCAAGAAAGGTACGCTTTAGCAGCACTTGCTCCTGTATTCCTTTCCCGCGACATCGCGGCTGCGGTATGAATCATCGTCCTCGCCGGTGACTCCGACGTTGCTGGAAAGGCGGCTCAAGTACCCAGCAGTCACCCTCCTACAAACGGTCGCTATACATAGCTACTAACACTCGCGCAATCTTCCATTGCGTCTTGTCTCTCGCTGGAGACGCAATTGCATTCCAAAACCGACCAGCCTGGCTAATTGAGTTTAACCCTCCAGACATTCGCGCCTCTACAACTGCATTTCGAGACCGTCTGGAGGTCTGTCAATTGCTATTCAGCAGCTTTCGCCACAATGAGCGATCAGGAAGTAAAGCCTGTCGAGGCGGTCGAGGCGCCAGTTGAGGCTCCTGCGACCGAGGTGACCACAGAGACTCCGGCAGTCGGGGAGAAGGCCGAGACCACCAACGACGACACCAAAGTCGCCGAGACGGCGGAATCAAAGACCAAGACTTCTGCCATCCAGGCGCCGGAGGGTATGCTCAGGGTCAGCGGCAGAAAGTTTGCAGACGATAAGGTCTTCCGCAATAATGTCAAGTTTGATCCTTCGACCCTGCCTGAGACAGATGACCCCAAGCAGATCCGGACACAGGTAAATCAACTACAAATACACGCGCTTGCGCATTGAAAACGCTGTCATACTGACCCGGCGGAAATTTTCAAGGTCGAGTTCTACTTCAGCAACAGCAACCTGCCTACCGACAAGTTCCTGTTCGAGCTCGTCGGCGGTGCTGAGAACAAGGCTGTTCCCGTCAAGCAGATCAGCAGCTTCAAGCGCATGAAGCGCTTCCAGCCCTACTCGGCCGTCGTCAACGCCCTGAAGGAGAGCAATACCCTTGTTGTCGAGGGCGAGGAGGGCGAGGAAACCGTGCGCCGCAAGACTCCGTTCGACCCGTCCAAGCAGAGCCAGGCCGAGGAGCAGAGCATTTATGCCAAGGGATTTGGTGACGAGACACCTACTGCACAGGTCGACATTGAACAGTTCTTCACACAATACGGCGAGATCAACTCTGTCCGCCTCAGACGCGCAGACAACCGATCCTTCAAGGGCTCCGTCTTTGTCGAGTGGGCTGACAAGGAGACGGCTGAGAAGTTCCTGGCCCTCGACCCCAAGCCTCAGTGGAAGGAGCATCCCCTCTTGATCATGTCTAAGAAAGAGTACGTCGACCAAAAGAACGAGGATATTCGCGAGGGTCGAGTCGATCCCCACAACTCCAAAGCTCGGGGCGGCGCCCGGGGAAGCGCTCGGGGCGGGCGCGGCGGTCGGGGCGGTCGCAGTGGTGACTCTGATGATTGGAAGAAGAGGCGCGATCAGGACCAGCGAAATGGCTTCAAGGACCGCCGTGGTGGCAAAAACGACCGTGGCCGCGGTCGGGGCAGGGGAGGCAACCGCGGACGCGGCGGCCGTGATCGCCAGGATGGAGGCCGCGACGGCGCCGCTCGGGAGCCGGAACAGCGCGACAACAGAGACGTCGGCCGTCCTAAGATCAACATCAGCGGCGATGGCGAGAAGGAGAACGGCAAGCGCTCTAGGGACACCGAAGGCCATGGTGACGAGCCTGCTGCCAAAAAGGTCGACAACAAGGAAACTGTATGAGCGAACATAAACCGAGTTTCAGGAGGACGTTGAAGGTCGCAGCGACAGCTTGCATATGTCGAGGTCTTCCATGCACTGCACGGCGCAACACAAATCCCTCAGCCTACACAAAACCAACTGGCTCAAGGCTGATTTTGTCATGTTATTCACAGCTTGTTGACTCGGGAATGGCGTTTTGATTTAGACACACAAGAATGAAAGCATCAACTATTTTCACGTCAACAGCTGACTATGGGCACCTAATTGTGAGCCGGAAACGATACAAATCGGACTAACTGGCAGGGGGTAGCCAGTCACCTCGCCCAGCAGTGATTTTGCATTCAATTAACGCGTAGTGGTTAAGAGCGTAGTCTGGGATAAGAACTGGGTGGCGAAAGACGGTGCACTGGAGCAATCAGGTGCCTTGTGAACGCAACTTGCAGTCTAGAAGGAGGGGAAGCTCCGAGGAGTGGAAAACAGGGAAACTGGGACGATAGGGAAGGAAACCTTGAAAGCGGATGCCGGAGCTGCAGCCTAAGCCTCCTTCCCCATGTGATCCACCCGGACACTGTCGACTTTCTCTTGCGTTGGCGTATACTTAAATCACGACCACGTTCTTGTTAACTCACACGAGTCTTGCTCCGAATAAGCTCGTTCAAGCTTGATACATTTCATGCGGAGCCAAATCCCACAGTCAGAGTCTAACACTGGGCTATACACGGTATCGCAGAAGTTGCCACAACCAGTGCCAGCCAAGCCCGGTGGCATGTCATTGCCCATGTCATTGCCCAATCGCGCCATGTCGATGTTGCCGAGCCCATTTTCGAGATGGCGTGCGCCGCAGCCCAGGCCCGAAAACGACGATAGCAGAAGCTTCAACCTGTCTCAGCATCTCGAGGGCAAAGAAATTAATTCCCAGTTAGCCTCGCCGTTTTATAGCGGCCAGATCCCGGCCGAGATCAGGACTCTCATCTTCGAGTACGCACTCACAGAGTCACCATCGTCCAACGCCAAGAGGTTCAGCCACGACACCATGGTCCGCCGTGACCACGAGCCGGCGCCGGCTCTAGATCTCCCGACTTCGCACCCATTCCAGAAGACCAGCTACCTAGTGGCAGAGAGGCCGTTCCACGACGAGGAATACCGCGACATCAACGCGGGCTTCGACTGGCTGCGCCCTGACAATACCCGGCCCGTGGTAAACCACTACAACCTCCTGCTCACTTGCCGGCGGGTCTACCTCGAGACGCACGCCCTGCCGCTGGCACAGAAGCAATTTGTCTTCTACTGCTTCCGTGGCAACGAGCCACACATGTCTTATCAGGATCCGCGGTCGTTCCAGCAGCACAAGCTTGGCAATCGGCCCTCCTCGGTGCCGGGAAAACTGCTGCGAGACATTGCTCCGCGGTCGGTAAGGCTGTTCACGCAGCAATTCTGGCTCGAGGACACGGACCACTATCTCCAAGCCATCTACCCCGGGAGGCCGAGATGGTTCGCGCCCCTCGAGCACCTGCACATCACGCTGCGCAGGGGAGACTGGTGGGACTGGGAGCGCAACCAGCCGCTCAAGATCAGCCCGTACCGCCGGAGCCTGCAGTCTGCGAGCGATATGCTCGCCGATATGGCGCGGCTCGCGGCGCGGGGCAGCAGCCATGACGGCACTACAGGGCCCTTTGGCGACGGTGACGTTGAAGACCAACATGACATGTTTGAGCACAAGTCGTGGGGGTTGGCATTCCGCGAGATGACCAATCTCAAGACACTCACAATGGACTTTGAGACAGCCGAGGACAAGAAGGAGGAGCTGGATAGGATCGTAGAGTGGTCCATCAAGTGGCGCTTCCCGCTAGCCCCGAGCCTGTCTCAGCCGTCAGGGCAGCACAATGTTGCTCCCGGCGGAGAAGGAATAACTTCCGGCGAACATAACTTCAGGAGATATCTCAGCGCAGAGGGCCAGCCGGTCGAGAAGATGAGCTGGCGGGGCACGAGGGGATACTGGAGCATGCGCTGCGCGGCGTGTCCACAAGGTCAGCGCATGGCCAACGAGGCGTGCCCTGGCTGTCAGGAGAGACAGCGGCTCGAGATTCATGGTCTCGGGCCGCGGCTGTATGTGTCAACTGTCACGTGGAAGGCCGTGATAGCTGATGAGCAGCCCTCCAGGGCATTGTGAGGTTAGAGTCACACATATATGCTGAAGTAGGAGTGCCCTTATACGTGGCAGGAAGGATATTCACTGTCAGCATTCGGACAAAGTTCCCCGGAGTGCTCAACAGTGGATGCTGTGAATCGGGTTCTAAATATGCCAGCCTCAACTCATCACTGTCCATTGAAGTCCCTGAAGCGACATAGTTGCACGCTAAACGTCATCTGGTACGCCCTGCCCCACCATTCTACGCCCTATGCCAGGGGCAATATTTCCCCTCCACCATTGTCACTAGACTACAAGTCCACCACTGAACCTCCGATTTCCTACCTTTCGTCTAGAGCTGGCATTTCAGGCGATCATTGACCTCGAATTCTTTCGCCCACTGGTCAAGATGGATTCCAAACAGTTTCGCGAAGCGGCCATGTCGTCCATTGACGACAGTGAGTGGATTCGGCCTTTGGCCCTCGGCCTTCTTGGCAGTACGAATCGTGCTAACGATGTGACGCCCAGTTGTCAAATACTACGACACAATCGAGGAACGTCGCGTTGTTCCCGATGTCCAGCCCGGCTACCTGAAAGCACTTCTCCCAGACAGCCCGCCTCAGGACGGCGAGCCGTGGGCAGATATCCAGAAGGACATTGAGTCCAAGATCCTACCTGGAATCACGCATTGGTTTGTGAGCCCGGGGTCGATTTGATACACCCTTTCGTGTTGTGTTGTGTCGCTGGGAAGGAGTTCCATGCTGATAAATCCCCTTCTAGGCAGTCGCCAAATTTCCTGGCATGGTTCCCCTCCTCGAGTAGCTTCCCGGCCATGCTCGGTGAGATGTACTCCTCAGCCTTCACGGGAGCTGCCTTCAACTGGGTCTGCTCGCCTGTCGTCACGGAGCTAGAGACGATTGTGCTCGACTGGATAGCCAAGGCGTTAAATCTTCCTGAAGATTACCTCTCCACGGGGCCGACTCGTGGAGGGGGTGTGATCCACGGCACTGCCTCCGAGGCCATCGCCACCGTCATGGTCGCTGCTCGAGACAAGTATCTAAGGGAGGTCACTGAGCACATCACGGACGAAGAGTCCCGCGAGGATGCCATTGCCATCCGCCGGAGCAAGCTTGTGGCCCTGGGCTCTGCCGCAACCCATAGTGCCACCAAGAAGGCTGCCCAGATCGCCGGTGTGCGATACCGGTCGATCCCCGTCTACGCCGATCACGGCTACAAGCTGACAGGAGAAGAGGTGCGTAGCACTATCGAGGCACTGCGGGCCAAGGGTCTCGAGCCCTTTTACATCACCGTGACGCTTGGTACGACCGACACCTGTGCAATCGACGACATGGACTCGATTGCCGATGTGCTCGCCGAGCTCGCTCCGCCCATGGATGCGGAGAACCGCAACCTCGGCAGCGCCAAGGGCGAGATTTGGGTCCACGTAGACGCGGCTTATGCAGGCGTGGCTCTCATCTGTCCCGAGTTCCACCACCTCACGTCTGCCTTCAACCGGTTCCACAGCTTCAACACGAACCTGCACAAGTGGCTCCTCGTCAACTTTGACTGTAGCCTGCTCTACGTCCGCAACCGAAACCACCTGATCGATGCCCTCAGCGTGAGCCTGGCGATTGTGCGTAACGCGCACTCAGACTCGGGCATGGTGACGGACTACCGTGACTGGCAGATCCCCTTTGGCAGGAGATTCCGCAGCCTTAAGGTGTGGTTTGTCCTCCGCACGTACGGCATCTCGGGCTTGCAGAACCACGTGCGCAAGCACATGGTCCTCGCCGAGAACTTTGCGCGGGACCTCAAGAAGAAGGACGACCTGTTCGAGATCGTCACGGGCCCGCGGTTTGCACTGACGACGTTCAAGATGAAGAACATTAAGGCCGTCAGTGGTGTTGCCGGCAGCGGCGATACTGCCGCAGCCGTGGCGGCGCAGAACACGCTGACAAAAACGGTCTACGATGCCATCCTTGCTGACGGGAGAATATTCATGTCCAGCACAGTGGTTGGCGATGTATTCTGCATCCGCCACTGTCCGGCAACGCCGTTTGTTGAGCAGCACCATGTGGACAAGCATGTCGAGATAATCATAGAGGTGGCGGAGAAGACAATCAAAGAGCTGACGCCGTGAGATGTACCTACTGCCATACATTGCGGCGTGGGATGCCATACTTCGGTTCTTGTGGGCAACTTCATGTACCGGTACACAAGATGTAAGCATGTTTGTGAAGTTGATATCCTCTGATGTCAGGGTCATATTCTCGTTGCCTCATAAATCTTAACTATACATAATCCGCCGCCTTGAAACTTCTTAGGCAATGCCATGTGATCGCTATAGATCATCACCACGAATCTCTGCGGCTGCGATGATACCGCCTCTCCTGGAGCAGCGGGTCCATCGGCATGCTGTCGAACCGCTTCTTCTCGAAGCCGTCATCGTACTGCTCGCCAGGGCGCAGGCTGCCAGAGTGATGGCTCTCGACCGCGGTGCCGCGCCGAGAGCTCCAAGTCGCGGTGTCCGTGTACTCGCTCCGCCTGTCGTCGTCGCCGCCGCCACCACCACCACCACCACCCCGACTCCTGCGCTCACTGCGGGGGATGCCGTCAGTGTCGTGCACATAGTATCGTTCCCGCCTGGCGCCGTGTCCACGCGGCGACATGTCCGCCGCACCGTAGCCGCCTCCGTCGTCGTGATAGTAGTGATCATGGGCGTAGCCACGAGATCGCTGTGACGGCCGGCGAGAGCCATCGTCATACTCTTGCCGTCCTGACCGATGATGCTCTCGTTCCTCTCCGCCTCCGCCTCCGCCGCCGCGCCTGGAGGAAGAAGACACTGACGCTGGCGGCGGCGGTGGGGCGCGGCGACTAGACCTGGCCCTCCTGGTGCTTCTCCTGTCGTCGTCCTCGCCGTCGTTGTTTTTGTTGTTATCCCGCGCACTCTCCTTCTGGTCCTTTCTCTCCTCGTACTTCTTGACCTGCTGATCCATGTTCCAGACGAGACCCATGGCAATCAGACCCAGCACCAAAGGCTCCTTGTAGCCCAGCCCATGATTCTTCTCGAGCTCCTTTCGAAGGCTGCGGTGCTCCGGGTCGGCCTTGGAGGGGAGCAGGACCCGGGGGTCGGGGATGCGTTTGCCGACCATGATTGGGCTGATAGTGAGTTTATTATCCAACTTATTTTGGTATCTTTTCCGGGGCGTGCTGCTTCCTCTTCTTTCAAGGAGAAGAGAAATACAAAAAGTATTGTGTTGGTGAGTTGTACGGTAGTCGCTGTGGTCGTGTGCTTGTGTATATGTGTGTACGGAAGGTTTAAGGCTGCGTCTTTAGACCCAAAAAGGCGAATCCGCCCGTGTGGGGTTGGAGGGATGTCTGTATATAGTGCCGGGAACTGCGGTAGCGCAGGATGAGAGTCCTTTTGGGAGGTGTGTATAGTAGTGGCTGCCTCGGGATGTCGGCAGTTGTGAGTGGTAGCTGTGTCTCCTTCAAAAATGCTAGGTGGGTGGAAAAGAGTACAGATATGTTGTAAAGTACTGCAAGTTGAGTTCCGAGTTCTAACATGTAGGCTGGAATACCCGAGATATTGCCACCACGAACGAGATGGACAAGCATCGAGGTTCATAATAGCCGATGCCAGCTCATAAGAACAAGCACTCGGTGCTCGTCCCGCTTATCCTCTCTACCCCAGCCCAACGGCGGGCGGGCAGCGACAGAAGCGAGGAGGTATCACTGATCTACCCCACGATGTCCTCCTTTACCGCTACTGTCCAAGCGGAACGAGAGCAGTGTCACGAGACGAGGGTGCAAAGGGGCCATCGACCACTCGGGGAAGATGCACCGGGCCGCGCCACAAAGCCATGTCATCATCGAGTAGCTCATCCAACTCATCTTGTATGGCTGTCATGCAAGGGTGCTTCGGGTGCTCGAGACATGAGACATGAGGGGAGCCGGTGCTGGCCGATGATGTCATGGGCTGAAAGCCGACACTGCAGGGGTCGTCTTCCAGGGATTATCCCTCGTCATGTGCCAGCACCAATCGCTGGACGTTCGGTGACGCAAGGTGGAGCGCCGTGGTCGTCGGCTTGGGTTGATCAACCTAAAAGCATTGCTGTACACACTACATTTTGAACTTCCTGGCGAACTCTTGGACGTCGGTAAGCTGCAAATACATGAGCTGACTGGCAAATATCGCCACGCCGCTGTCAAATTGTGTGCCCAACTATGGTGTCTTCAGTCTGTTCCTGTGACTGTGTAATGTATTGTCGTGCCACAATTCGTCGCGGGCGCGGGGTCCCGCATGGGTCCACGCTGACCTAGGCGGGAGCGAAAGCTCCCAAGCAGAATTGCAACACATCGTAAGCTTCCGTCTGCCTGGCGACAACAAGCTCAATCAAGTAGTCGACACGCGATTCTGCCTCTTCCCTGCGACGCAATGAGATAGCCGTGTACAAGCAAAGCACGGGCACGCCGCCACACCATGGACAACCTCCACGCACCCACGGTGCCCTCGGGCGACACGACTCGGCCACTCGCGAACGGAAATGCGGCGCACCTCTCCTTTGCGGAGCTCCAGGCCAAGAAGGACGACGTCGAAGCTGAGCTCAAGGCCCTCAGCGGCGTTCTCGACTCGGTGAGCCAACGGAAGCGAGTTTGGACAGAGTGTGCATGCTGGCAACCTCGGATTGCTGATGTTCGCCACGCTCGCTCTAGCACGGAGTCAACATGAACACGCCTCTGACAACTTCAGATGGCTTTCCCCGCGCAGATATCGATGTTGCACAGGGTATGTAGCCACTTCCAGCCTGGGGACACGGAATCAAAAGGAGGCTGTTGTCCCTGACAAAGTCGGTGCTTCTAGTCCGGACCACCCGGTCTCGCATCATCCGCTTGCGCAACGACTACAAAGACCTCATGAACACCATCGAAAAGTACCTGCATGAGCACTTTGCAAGCCTCAAGGACACTGAGGATGCCACATCCGCAGCCACATCAGCAGCGGCGGCAAACCCGGCAGCGATGCTGGGCGACTCGATACCAGAGACTCTCGACGAGACGTTTGCGCGGGTGAACAGCGTCGCAGCCAATAGCCCCGCAGAGTCCGCGGGGCTCAAGGCCGGCGACGAAATTCGCAATTTTGGCTACGTCAACAAGGGGAACAATGACGGCCTCAAGAAGGTGGCAGAATGTGTCCAGGGCAACCCAGGAGTGAGTCGCGTGCTGACCTGCGTCAATTGTGCATGTGGACCGTCCAAACTAACGTACTCGTCCTAGCAACGAGTGCTTGTCAAAGTATCGAGGCGTTCGGAAGGTGGTCAGCGACAAGAACTGCGGTTGAACCTAGTTCCGCGCGGTGATTGGGGTGGTCGCGGTCTACTTGGCTGCCACATCCTGCCAATTTAGGAATTTAGCTCCTGTCCTGCAAGGCTTTGGCCTCCCAAAAAGCGATGTTTGAAAGCGGGCGAACTACTCCAGGATGCCAGAATTCGTCAACGATATGCCAGCTCGACCCCGGAGTGATCGGCATGTCAATACACACGTGTAAGTTTGCTTACATCATCACGGAGTAGCTGCCTAACTGCATGAGCAATCCGATTCAACCTTACGATAAATCACTTCTCGATATCTGTCAATTGCGAGGTGTGAAAGATTAGGCAGTGCCTGCTGCCTGCTGGTTGTGGGCTGTCCGAATCATTCAATGACAGGGCTGCATTAGTCATCGCTATATCACTGGTGGCAAGCAGCAAACGACTA